>OY728125.1:1862189359-1864689359 GCA_963277665.1 Viscum album | reverse complement strand
TTTTATATATTTTTAAAAATGATGGATTTTATGAATATATTTTTTGAATGTGATATAATTTTGATTCCATTTAAGAAAGTGTATTATTTTATAGTATTTATTTCCATTAATTGAAAAATGAAAAAAATTTCACGCCTACATATTGTGCACCATATCTATAAATGGGGTAATTAATTTTACTCTCTATAAAATATATAGATTAATATAAATATAAATATATAATAAACATGTGATATATTTTTTAAAGGGTAATAAATTAAGAAATTATTTAACCATGATAAATCCAAAATTGCTGATGCCTCAGAACTAAAACATACAAAAAAAATTAAATAGTAATCACCATAAACAAAAAAACTTATTAACAAACTGCTAAAAATATTTCAAAAAATGTAATTACTATATCATAAATCATATTGTAGATATTAGTATTTCTAAATAATAAATTTAAAAGAAATCTATATTTATTATAATGAATTTTTGAGAATAAATAATTAATAGAGAAACATGAGTTAATAGAATTATTCTCTAATAAAATTTTTAATTATGGTTATTCATGTTTTAATTTTCATTAAAGGAATTATACGATCCTTTTCTAATAAATAATTTTTTTTATTATTCTCCATTGGTTATTTATTATGAAAACATGTTTACATTCCATTTCCTAAAATTAAGTACATAAGTTATTGAAGGAAAGTTTTTAAGGAAAATTTATTTTATTTCACTAATTAGTAAAAAATCTATATTCATCCCTATCCATATTTTATAAAAAAAATCTAAGAATTTTTTATTTTAATTAATGATTTTTAATGTAATTTTTACCCACTATTGAATTAATTTTATTTTTTCAAATTTTTCTTCTCCTCATTTTTTAATGAGGAAATCTTAAATTTTTTAGAAAGGTTTTGAATGAAATTTTTTTCTTTTAACATATACATCATGAATAGAATTAGATAATATCCTGAAAAATCAACGTATGACGATTACATTACCTGTTTACAATGTTCTTTTAAAATAATTCTTCAATATTTGGAATGATTTTATATCTTCTATAATTGAATTAAATGTTAAAATGATATTTTCCTTAGGAAATATTTTGGTGATTCTTTTAAAATTATTTCCATCTATAAAAAATACTATTTGCATGTTAATTATATTTTACATGGTATATAATCAAATGAAAACATATTTTTTAATTCCTTGTATGGATAATTATTATTTATTTATTAGAAAATTACAAAACCCATTTCTTTTCAAGGGGTAATGCTATGATGAAACTATTAAATTTTAATAAAAACATCCATCCTTTCATGGTTTATAAAAGGATGATATGATAAAGTTTTTATGATAATTCTAAATAAATATATAAATTTATTTATATATATGGAATTATTTGTGTGAAAGATAGTACAAGAATTATATACCCATCCAATCTTTTGGTTAATCTTTTATATCTTAGGAGATAACTATGGGAAATAAGTCTATGTTCTTAATCAAATATTGAAACATGTTAATTTGGTTGATCAATTAGGGAAACATGTGATGATTCATGATCAATTATGATGTGGGATATATGTGTTGATACTTGATCCTTTAAAATTTATGGTCTCTTTAGTTACCCATTTCATATGAAATGGTTTCTATACATTAAAAGGACCCACACATTTATGACATGAACTAATGGCTCTTTGTTATTTTATATTGATTTATCAATCTTATGATACATGTTTTTTGAATTTATAATGAGTTATTTATGGGATTATATTTATGATCCACTTGGGAATAACTGAAAGTTAATTTTATTTATTATGATATACCCCTTTTAAAGGGTGAGGGGAACCCAAAAAGGCTTCAAAAACATGAATGTTCACTAAATCCCATAGTCCACATCCCCAGCAACAACAAAAATCGGATTCATGCTGCAAATGGAGGACCCTCTAGAACATTAAAAACATTTAAAACATTAAAACTTCAATCCACCATCCCATCACCACTCAGGTGGCTGTCCAGTGCAAGGATGCATGGGCCTAGTAACGATGGAAAATTCTACACCCTCTCTAGCATCCATTCTAGTTATCAATGATTATGTGAAATCTTCTAGCATTGAACATCTTCTCAAACCATCCATAAAATATGAGTTCAATGCAATGTCCCAATATATGCAATCTATGGAGCCAAAAAACAAATAGAACAAACCAAAACCATTTAAGGAATATAAAATTCTTCCATAGAACGCTGAAGAACTATCATAACCTAAACAGTATGATTTCTCCTCCACCATGATTCTTTCACTATTAAATTTCCTCAGAATATCAAACCAAAATTGACTCACACACCAAAACCTAAAAAACACAACGAGGAACATAATCACAAAAATGAAGCATGAAATCAATGATAAAAAACAATAACCACCAGCACAGATTAATGCATGTAAAAGTATCAGTGCAAAACCCCTATCAAAGTACATGTCCCCACAATCACTTTTGGATACCACAAATCCACCAAAAAAAGAAAAGAGAAACAGGGGATGCAATCTAGGGCTGAAAAAAAGATCACCCATTCTTATGATTCCTTTCCCCATGATTAGATGAATGGTTTATATAGGGTGTGTAGATGAAGAGTTATATGGGTGATGATATTTTTGGGATACATTGAATATATTTTACTGAATTAAGAATATTGTGTATGAATTATCCAAGGATATTAAAACCTTATAGTCCCCATGTGATTATTTGCAGAAATTATTGACTTTTTTATCTAAAAATGATTCAATATTTCTATGTTAAAATATTGGTTTTATTAATTATTATTGGACCCAGATACCTTACGTGGTTGATTACAGGAATAAGATTAATTTTTAAGTTATTAATCATTGAATTTTTTTAATTAATGATCGAAGGACTGATATTATTCACATCTCATATGATAGGAAATAACTATTTGAAATATTTTTAGAAGTAGATGTGAAATATATGTTTGGAGGTATAATGAGTTATGATATGAAAATATTTTATAGGATCCTAGTGGTGAAATTTGATGTGATTAAATTGTTTCTGTATGATAGTATTCAAGGAATCCATTCCTGAATGTGTAGATTCTATTTTTTCCCAAGAGAATAGACTTTTTATGGGCACCATGCATAGCTAATATATATTCATTATAAAATTTCATAATTTTTTAATGAAGGTAATTCCATGGATGGAAGAAAAGACTTTTGTTTGATATTTTATAATAATTACAAGAGGCATGCCATAACAATATTATATAATCGGGTGAGGTGTTTTGAGGTTGTTTTTTGTTTATGGAGGACGATATTGTCAAATATGGTGTCTTAGATATCTTGTATGAAAATGGATTTAATCCTATGTGGTTTTGATTTGGGTTCTATTACATGTATTGAAATTTATAATATTTAGTTTCTAATCCACAAGTTTGTTATATTCCATCATGGTCTTGAAAAGAGGAAATCTCAGATTTTAATTTGAGATGTTATCATTTGGAGGATGAAATGACATAATGGATTGTAAATTGTAGTGATATTTATTTTCTCATTTATAATACTTGGATTATTTGGTATTTTTGGAGCATCATGTTTTTAAAAAGGGAACAATATACATTTCCTTTTTAATAATAATTTCAAAAATATATTTAGTCTTTTAAATAAACTCTAGGGGGTTATTATTATCTATGGGATGAGCTAGTGTCGAATTATATCCATTGGAGGTGTTTGATAATAATAAATCCAAATTAACATTTTTTTGATCCCCCACACATGTATTCTTTGGATAAAGGGTCTATATCAACATAATTGGATCTAAAATTTAAGAAAACAATGATTATGGTTAGGTCTAGAATACAAGATTATCCAATGGATCTCTATAATATTGTTTCATATAAGATATCTACGTTCAATCCACCTTGTCTGAAATCAATGGGTATAAAATGGGACGGGGGTACCTCCACCATTGACACCATAGGTTATGGGGAGAAGATGTGGGAGCCTATATAATGTTGTCGAACAAAGTATCATTAGGATACTATAGTGAAGAAGTGTGGATTGTTGTTAGAAAACCATGATGATTTAGAGATTCTCCAGGATGTAGGATTATATTACCGTATTTATACATTTTTAAGAAATTTATGGATAATTTAAAAAAATAATAGGATTATGTGGATGATAGATGAGTTCTGTATTGTCTGATGGATGACTTAAAGATAGTGGAGTTGAGGGAGGCTGGCCATGTTGCAATTAGCAGTAGCCATTATGGCTATTTCAGTCCTAATAAAGGATAGGAGGAATTAGGGTTTCCCTAAATATATATGATTCTATAGGAGTTGATGGACTCTAACCCACAATTTGGATGGTATGGGTGCCTCAATCTCATCCATCATTATTGTAATGATATTGTAGGATTGGGTATGTCAACTCATCCATTCTTAGTGCCGATGTATGGGACACATGGCATGAGGGGGAATAGGTTTCCACTATCCAGTGGCTGATCTGGGATTCTCATGTACATTGATACCATAGTGTTCAATTAGGCTCTATCTCAGGTCATGAAATGGCATGATCTTTACCCATATAAGGCAGTTTCAAATTTTAAACATTGGTTCCCAATATGGATAATCAAAAATAATATCCTGTGTATTATTACACACATATCTTATTTTATGAACATATCATAATTTATCTTTTTTTTCACATCAATTATTTGTCTAGTATTTGATAGTTACAGTAATATAGAAAGGTGTAATGACAAGACTTATTGTTTTTTGCAGATCACTAGTGTAATTTCCAAATTCCCATTAAAAATAGTGTAAGTGATTGTTTATGTTGTCGATAAAGTAAAATGAATATTTAGTTGATTACGACTACTATGTTTGGGCCTTTGTGAAAATAATACCACTTAGGGAATATATACCATTCCTCTAATGTATCACCCCATGTGATACTAAGTGGGAGATATTATTTTTATAGAGAATTATTGGATCCCTCTTCCTAAAAAATATTTATAATGTCATAAAGGGGATATCGATATGTTGTTAGAGATTTGAGTACTCCTTTGGAATTGTTTTCTGAATTTAGTGGTGGGTCAACTCTTATGGTGATATATATATTACTCATAGATATATGAGAGGTAGGTCCTCAATTCATGTTCAATTCATCTTAGAGATTGGGTTTTATGTGTGGGGAAACCCATTTCGGAATGAAGTTGATATCATCCTTGATTAATCAATTCATATACTTAGACACTTGTTTCTAATTTTCTGTATAAAATTTTTTGTGTGATGGAGGTTGAATTTTCTCTTCATGGATATTATCATATTCAAGGAGACTATATCATAATGTGAATCTATGTTCACCTTTTAGTGGGATAATCTTATCATGTTATGATAAGTTGTTAAGGACTCACCTTATAGTTTGTTTTTCCTTCCCCCAGTGAGTTTTCAAGAGATTCCATACATCCTTTGGTCCTATCTCTATTAATGAGGTGTTCTTACCCTCATAGAAAAGTTAATTGTGTGTTGGAAACCTAATCTATGGTCATGTATCTTGACTTTAATATTTTTTTATGATGTCTATGTCTACCTCAATGATCATAATATCAATTCTAGATGTTGGGTGATAAGTGTTCAAATAAAACATATAGGGGATGAGTGTCATGACCTGTCCTCGGGGCCCGTGCAGTGACTACCACATGCTCACCTTCCGCAGGCCAGGGGATTGTGACAAGAACCAAAGGAAAATCCTTGATAAAAAGGGAAGGAATTTCATTTTAACCTGTAACACCCACACAGTCTGAACCCAAGCATTATAGGCAACAAGTACTAAAATAGAAAATCAAGGTGTGATTAAAGTAAGTGGGCCAGTATACAAACCCAACTAAACAACAAGTACAAGTAAAAAGGATAAAACAGATCCTGGATCATCCACTGGTGAATCCTACATGAAGGGTAGGTACAGAACTCGAACAACTCATCCATGCTAAACATCCCATCTAGTCCAGCTCTGAGAAGCCTTTTTCTGTCACCCTCAGCCTCGATCATGGTTGTCCGTCGTTTTCACTGAACACAACAAGGTGCGGGAAAAGCCCGTGCAATGGTGAGTATAACAACACATAGTAGGGGACCCTGAGACCCCCGAAGGTCTCCCAGAATCCACAAAGGATTAACCATAGTATAAAGATACAATCAAAAAGTATCAAGAAACCCTACTTTGGTATATGCCCATACATATACCTATGTTACCAGTCAATGTCCCATCTCCAACTCTCAATCCCAAACACAACCCAGTCCACAAAGGAATTAAATTCAATCACCATGATGAAAATGTTTAAAATACATGACTCAACTCACATAGGTATAAATCATTAATAGAGTGATAGATACGATCAAATTTTGTCACTGATTTATCTAAGCTGTCAGACGCACACAGGATGCAGGGCCAGCTAAGTTGTCGGACCCACACAGGATATATGACCAGCTATTCTGTTAGACCCACATAGGATACAGGAACAGAATTCAGAACTGTTGGTCCCACGGAGGATCCCGGTAAAATATTCATCACTGTTGAACACACGTTGGATTCTGGTACAATAGTCATCGCTGTCGAACCCACGTCTAATTCTGGTACAGTAGTCGTCACAGGCAGTTCTAGGGTTCCCACACATAGCACGCTCGATTCCGAGAGGCTCCTCTCCATGAGTAAAATTTCTTTACATCAACTACTAGGATGTCCTGAGATGATGTATTTTGTAGTTCCACCGCATTATATGAAACCCAATGTGATAGACGACACGTCAATCGGACACCCGATCTTACACTAATTGGCATTTCCGTTCCAAGGGCCCGATTGGATTTATGCTCGATCCAAACCCGTCCATTTTCCAAATTTTTTCAAAAATCACTTAGAGTATCGCAAAATTACCACCTCATCACGAGGGTCCTAGTTTTGTAGATAGCACGTCGATCGGATGCGCGATCTAGGAGCTATTTGCATCTAAGCAAGGACTGACCCGACCCGTCAAGCCCAGTGGGATGGCAGGTCAGCCCGACCTGGCTTTCTGGGTCCAACCCGGCTGGTGGGTTTGCTTGGCCCGGTGGGACGGGCCCAACTGTAGACCTGGCCCATGCTACGGGCCGGTCCGGTTTGCCCAGATGTGCCATGCGGCGTTGCCTCCTCCCCTGCCCGGCCCGCCATAGTCGGCTGGTTCTAGCCGGTGCACGTGGCACGTGCTGCAGGTCGTGGTTCTTCCCATGCGGTGCTTTCATGCACCACGATTCTCTATCCTGGCTGGCCATAGCTGGCCGATTCCCCCAACTGAGCGGCCCGCGGTTGCGAGCTTCGATCTCCCTCCATGCGGCACGTGCGAGCACTGATGTCTTCTAGAGGGCCAGCCGGTCGACCGGCCATTCCTCTTGTGGTCCGGCTCCACGGTAGCTGGCATGGCCATCCATCTCTAGACATCCACCGTGGCATGAAAGTGGCGTGGTCCTGCTGCCCTCCGCACAGCACGACGGTGCCACGCCACCTCCGCTACGGCCCGACGTGGCAGTGAACATTGGCTCCACCACGCGGTGCGACGACGCCACACTTCTTCATTCGTTGTGGCCCTACCGGCCATGGTTCCTCTTTCTTTGTTGTGGTTCTTCTCTGGCACGGTGCGACGACACATCGCCCTTTCTACTCGACCTATGAAATCAAACAACAAGAACCAACGGAGGGGTGAAGGGTTGGTTCGGTCCGCACCCTCCACATTAGGTGAGAACTTGTGGCCATCATCGATACCAAACAAACAACAATGAACAATGGTAAAATTTTAATCTATACAAACCCCTACCTCGATTCAAAGTACATTATCGAAGTCTCAGATGACGGGCGTCATGGAAGACGGACTTCGTTCTGTCAATGTCGGAGGGAATAGAGCTTGGCGAAGGCGAGTGAAAATGATGCCCTCGGTGTACTTCATGGCTACGGTGCTTCCCTTCTTTACTCCAGTTGAAGAAGATAGAAGATTTTTCTTCATGTTCTATGGTAACGTGAAGGGTTCTTTGTCAACAGGATGGTGTTTTTTCCATGATTTCTCCCGTGCTCTCCAACAATTATGCCAACCCCAAACTAAAAGATTGTGTTCAATTATTTTAATGTCGAAATAACGAATTCAAAATAAATCAAACACTTAAACTAATTAATTAGGTTTGTTCACATAATTAAATGCATGGAGATGGCAAGAATTCCAAGGGATTCAACTAATTAATTACAATGGTCTGTTGGAACATTAATGGGAAGTATTAGAGTCAAAGGGGGGTTCAAGGGGAGTTGAGGAGTTTGATGTTCATGTGGGCCCTGCCACATAATATCCTCCCAAGGGAGGTTATATGGGGGTGGGCCCCACCTCCAACTTCCCCTTTCTGGATAAAACTACCACTTAAATAAAATTATGTTAAAATTAATCTTTATTTAATTTATTAAGAATTACCAAAAATTAACTTCCACTCCCGAGGAAACGCAACTGTGGTAAAGGTCTCCTTAATAGAATACTGGCTCTACGAGTTCATCGGTGTCCTCAGATTTCAATTCTGAGCACCAGTTAAAAAGATATAAAAAACCAAATGTACGTTTCCTAAACGTACTCGAAAAAAACTTCAGAAATTGATTCTGCGAACACCGGGCATCAGAATCAAGCACCGTTAGAAACTATGGTCTCGTAAAATCCCAATGTATTTAAGAAAAAAAATTCCCCAGGTTTTATGGGTGTTTATATTCTCCCCACCTCAGTGATTTATGTCTTCGTTAGCTATAACACACACTTAGGGAACAAATTAGGGTACTGGGAATGCATCTGAGCCTCCTGCTCCCATGTGCTCTCTTGGAGGTTTCCATGCTGGTAGAGAATGCACAACAGAGGAATCGACCATCCACGTAGGACCCACTCCTGTCGATCCTCAATCTCCACAGGAACCATAGTGAATGTCTCCCTATCAACGATGTCCATCTCCCCATGGTTGATGATTTGGGGCGAGTCATGCACGTATCTCCTCAGCTGAGATACGTGTAAGATGTCGTGCAACCGGTGTAACTGAGGTTGAAGATCCAGGTGGTAAGCCACCTCGCCTTGTCTGTCGAGGACCTGAAAAGTTCCAATGAATCACATAGATAACTTTTCTTCTCAGCAAAATATCCATAGACCTCGTCGAGGTGAGACCCGTAAGAATATGTGGTCATCATCCTTGAACTCCAGTGGTCTCCGTCTCCTATCAGCATAGGACTTCTGTCTGCTCTGTGCAGTCTTCATCCACACCTGGATGATCTGCACCTTCTCATTCATAGCATGTACCATCGGTGGTCCTACAAGTGCTGACTCCCCTAGGTCAGTCCAACACAGTGGTGATCTGCAAGGTCGATCATACAGTGCCTCGTAAGGTGTCATCCCGATGGTGGAGTGGTACCTATTGTTGTACGCAAACTCCACCAAGGGTATGTGATCCTCCCAGCTGTGACCAAAGTCAAGGACCCATGCAAAGAGCATTTCCTCGAGAGTCTGAATTTTCAACTCAGTCGGACCATTCATTTGAGGATGGAAGGCAGTGCTCATGCAAAGCTACGTCCCAAAAGCCTCCTGCAAACCCTTCTATAACTGAGAAGTGAAACAGGAATCTCAACCATAGATGATCGTAAATGGAACACCATGAATCCGTATGATCTCTTGTATATATAAAAATCTCAATCTCTCTACTGAGCCCTACCATCTGATCGGTAGGAAGTGGGCCATCTTGGTTAGTCGGTAGACAATCACCCAGATAAAGTCGTGTCCTATGGATGTACATTGAAGTCCCATCACGAAATCCATGGATATCCAATCCCACTTCTACTATGGAACCTCTAAGGGCAGAACCAAGCCTGCTGGAACCTAGTGCTCCGCCTTTAATTTCTAACAAGTGAGGTATCGTGAGACTAACGTTTCTACAACCTTATTTATACCTTGCCACAAGTGCTATCGTCTGAGGTCCTAATAAATCTTCACCACTCATGGATGTACCTCTAGAGGGGAAGTGTGGAAATCCTTCAACACCTCCTCCTATAGTGCAACTGGTACCATGTTAAGTCCTATAAAGAGGATGAAGTACTCCCCACCTTCAGAAAACCCATTAAGTGCATACCCTGAGGATATCTGAGCTCGTTACGTCTCATAGTCAACGTCCAAACATTGTTCCTCTCTGACTCACTGATGAAGTAGAGGAGTCACTGTTAGGGACTATAGAAATGCTGCTCCATCTCTATCCAGAAAGGATATCTACAACACGTCCATCTGGTCCGTCACCTCTCCTAGTAGCGGAATGCCTGATCTCCTACTGAGATCATATTCTACAAAGTTCCCCTTACCTGGTGTATAGACTATGTCGAAGTCATAGTTCAAGAGGAACTTGAGCCATCATCTCTGTCTCAGGTTCATGTCCTTCTGCGAGAAGATATACCTGAGACTCTGGTGGTTAGAGTAGAATGTAAAATAATCGTCCATCAGATAGTACCACCATATCGTCAAGGTTAATACCATTGATTCTAACTCCAGTTCATGGGTAGTTTATTTCTTCTCGTGCTATCTCAACTACCATTAACCATACACGATCATTGCTCGCTCCGGCATCAGGACACACCTGAGTCCTATCCCTGATGTGTCTCAGTGAACTATGTACCCTACGCCCTCCTCCGGTAGCCTCAAGATGGGCGCACAATTCATCCTCTTTATTTTCTCTCAAAATCTCTACTGGAATCTATCTGACCACACGAAGGGTTTCCCATTCTCTGCAATGCTGAAGGTAGTGCTGCAACTTTTGAAAAGTCTATCACAAATCTCCGATAGTACCCAACCAGTCCAAGAAAACCCCACACCTCTGTCACACTCCTGGGTGGCTCCCAAGCATGTACTGCCTCGATATTCACTGGATCCAATGAAACTCCAGCCTCCGAAATGAATTTTCCCAAGAAGTAAACCTATCGAATCCAAAATTGGCACTTCGAGTGTTTACCATAAAGCTGGTGCTCTTAGACTGTATCCAGTACTACCCGCAAATGGTATACATGCTTCTCCTCAGTAGTCGAGTAAATCGATATGTTGTTGATGAAGACTATGACAAAATGATCGAGGTAAGGCTGGAAGATCCTATTCATGAGACTCATGAACACTTATGGTGCATTGGTTATGCTGAAAAACATAAACAAGAACTCGTAGTGGAAATACCGAAAATTGAAGGATGTCTTCTGCACATCCTCGTCTCGAACACTAAGATGGTGATATCCTGACCTGGTGTCTATCTTCGAGAAACATCGTGCTCCATTTACCTAATCAAAGAGGTCGTCAATCCCTGTGAGTGGGTACTTTTCCTTCACGGTCACCTAATTCAGATGAAGGTAGTCGAAACACAGTCTCAAGCTCCCATCCTCTTTCTTGGAGATGAAAATCGGTGATGCCCAAGGTGAAACACTGGTTCAGATATATACCTTCATCTTCAAGTCCTCCAGCTGTACCCGCAGCTCACGAAGATTGGCAGGAGCCATTAGATATGCTGGAGTAGATATCTGTGTTTTCCTGGGGTACATGTCAATGTATAATTCTACCTATTTGCGATAAGGTAGTCCTGGAACGTCATCAGGGAAATTATTCACGTACTGTTCCACCACAATAGGAAAACTCGGACTCCGCAAATCAACCTCTATGAGGATGAGACTAGACAACTGAGGTGTGATCGGATGCCCCCTCCTCTACGTATGTCCATCCTGCACTTCAAAGGCTCCCTTTTTTCCAGTGAAGGTGAACCTGGTCCCATCCGTGCGAATACACCACACTTTGTGCCTAATACAGTCAATCTGGGCATGAACTGTAGATAACCAGTCCATACCCAAGAAGAAGTCATAAGGCCTCGACGTCCCAACATGAAGATCCTAGCTGAATCTCTCGCCTCCTAATGTAAGATCACACTGCAGGCACCAGTGCGTAATCACCGAGTCTGCTCTCGTAGGAGTCTCTAGCCATATGGATCGAGCCAACGGCTCCGTCGGAATCTCCGAGATCTGAATGAGGGTAGTGGAAATAAAAGAATGACTCGCACCTCTATTTATAAGTACTAAACCAAGGGAGGAGTAGACACAAATAGTACCTCGAATCATCTCAAGTGCGTTGTGGTCATAGGCTACGAATGCCTGGAGGTGAGCCCGCCTCTGTCCGCCATCTCCCTGTGGTCGGGGTGGACCTCCTGGTGGTGGTGGTGGTAGAGCCTCGAAACGTCATCCACCACCCACTTCTCGGCCAACTCCTCTTCCATGTACTCCTTCTCTCGGCAGACCACCACGTTCGAACCATTACCTATGTATGGGAGGTCCCTATACTATCTACTCCTCATCTTCATGGCAGGTCAGGCAGTCATGAGCCATGTGGCTCTACCCACCGCATGTATACCACTGCATGCTCCTCGTATAGCTGGCTCTCTCTCATGTGACCCGCACAACCGAACCTGTACCATGGTGTCGCCCACCTAATGGCCTGGTCCGCTTGGACCTCTGCATCATCTGTCTACTTCCGGCTTCAGAAAACTCCACTACATGTCGCCATGTGGTGGGTATCGCCGCTGGTGGCTGCTTAGTAAAAAAAATCTCCACTAGAAGGGCTTGCTCTAGCACCCCCTCCTGTGTCAGAATGCTGAGGGGAATCATCGAAGATCTGAACTCATGCCTGAGTCCTTGCACGAATGTTCAGTACTTGAAGAACGGGTCTCGTACTATATCCATGGAGTAGCGTGAGTGGTCGATGATCCTTGTTGAGTACCAAGCTACTGTCATGTTTCCCTGTTGCAGATGAATTATCACCTGAATCTACACCTCCCGAAGGGTGGCTAGAACAAACTCCAAGAGGAAGAGATTCTTGATGTCTATCTAGAGTAATGATGCATCACCATGCACCAAGAGCATCAGGCTCCACAATCTGCCAACTACTGCATCCAGGAGACTCGCGGCAAGGATCACCATGAGTTCAGCTTGTGTCCCTACCAATCTGAAAACTCTCACGACAGTCTCCATCCAATCCTCAACTGCCTGTGGGTCTGTCTCTCCCTAGAACATGGGTGGCCTCTGGTGCTGGAACTCATGAAAACACACTTAGGATGCGTGAACTCTCTACTACTGAAGACAGTGGTATCGATGGCCTAGAGGGTAGTGGTACCGCTGGTACCTCTACTATGATGGGGCCCTGCACTGAGGCCTCGTCGCTCGGTGGGATACCATCTCGTATGAAACTCGGAACCCTTGTTGGCAGCCTCTGTGGTGCCACCCTGAAAAGAGACAGGTGTGCCACAGTTAAAATAGTATACATGGTGGGCTGACAGAAACTAGTCACGAAGAAATCTTTTTTCAAGGAAATACACACGCAATCAGTGTTTTCGTGTACTGAGTTGGAGATCAGATGTTAGAGTCCTATTGTATGGATAAATCATCCGCCACACCATCATTGGTTTCCTTAAACTGATATCCACACCCAAAACACTTAACACTATTTCCGTTAAAAGAATCAGAGTCCATGTTCATCGGTAGAAATGACTACTCTGATACCAATTTGTCACGACCCATCATCAGGGCCCGTGTCATGAATACTCCAAGCCCGCCTCCCATAGGCCAGGGGCTAGAGAAAGGCACCAAAGTTGAATACCTAATAAAAAGGGAAGGCACTGCCTTTTAACCTATAACACACACAATCTAAACACAAGCAGTAGAGGAAAAATGTACTAAAATAGAAAAGTAGTATGTTCTGAAAGTAAGTGGGCCAGTATAAAAAGCCAAATTAACAACAAGTACTCGTAAAAAGGGAAAAGAAACTCTTGGTTTGTCCACCAGGAAATCTTACCTGAAATGTAGGTAAAGATCATGAACAACCCTTCTTTACGGTACATCCTGTATAGTCCAGCTCCGAGCAGCCTCAATCTGTCACCCTCAGCCTCGATCACTTCTTTCTGTCGACTGCATAGAACACAACAAGGTGCGGGCGAAGCCCGTGCAGGGCTAAGTATAACAATACTCAGTAGGGGACCCCAAGACCCCATAAGGCCCCCCATAATCCACAAAGGATAAACCATAGTAGAAAGATACAATCACGATGTATCAACTAACCCTACTTAGGTATATGCCCATGCATATTCCTATGTTACCAGTCACAGTCCTAGCTCCAACTGTCGATCCCAAACACAACCCAGTACAAAATGGAACTAAAGTTAATCACCATGATGATAATGGTTGAAATACATGACTCAACTCACACAGGAATACAAATTTCGTAGAGTAATAGAGATGATCAGATGTAGTCACTGATTCATCTAAGCTGTCGGACCCACACTTGATACAGGAATAGAATTCAAAACTATTGGACCCATGGAGGATCCTGGTATTATAGCCATCACTTTATAATACATGTAGGATTCTGGTACATTTTTCATCATTGTCGAATCTGCGTAGGATTCCGGTACAGTAGTCGTCACAGCCAGCTCAAGGGTTCCCGCACACAGCACACTCGATTCTTGGAGGGTCCGCTCCTAATGTCAAGTGTTGATACATCAACTATCATGAATTCCTATGTTGATTTATCCAATAGTTATGCCTCATCATAATAAACCCAACTCGAGAGACGATGCCTTAGTCAGACGCCTGGTCTGAGAGTTATTGGAATTTTCTTTCCAAGGGCCTAGTTGGATTTACATTTGATCGAAACCCGACCGTTTTCCAAATTTTTCAAAAACTCACATAGAGTATCGAAAAGGACCACCTAGTTGCAAGGGTCCTAGTTCCGTAGACAAAAAATCGACCGAACACACAGTCTAGGAGTTATTTTCATCTAAGCGAGGACGTGCCCAACCCGTCAAGCACAGTGGGCTGGCAGGTCGGCCTGACCAGGCACAACAGGACTGACCCGGCTGGGGGGTCGGGCCGACCCCGTGAGGCATAGCCCACCTGCAGACCTGTCCCACTCTGCAGGCCAGTGCGGATCACCAGGTGGCGCCATTCGGCGTCGCCTCCTCCATTGCCCAGCTGGTTCAACCCGACAGACGCGGCCCGTGCTGCGGGCCGCGGTTCTTCACACATGGAACTTGCAGGCACTGCAATTCTCCATCCCGTAGAGCCGTAGATGCCCGGTTATCCCAGCCGAGTGGCCCACAGTCTCCCTCAACGCGGTGCCTGTAGGCGCCTCAGTCTTCCAGCGGGCCGGTAGTCGGCCCGCCGGTCGTCCCGTGGTACGGATCCACGGAAACCGGCCGCCTTTGCACCTCCACCACGTCGCGACGGTGCCATAGTCCTACTGCACTCCATGTGGCATGATAGTGGTGCACCACCTATGATGCGTCCCTTCCAGCCGTTGTTACTCTTTCATCACCGCAGTTCTTCTCTGGTGCGGTCAGACGACACCACGCCCTTTCGGCTCCGCCTCTGATGTCAAACAACATGAACCAACGGAGGGGCTTCGGGCCATTTTGGTTCGGCCCGCGCCCTCAACATTTAGAATTAACATGTTTCCATCATCGGTCCCAAACAAACAATGAGGAACGAATGTACAATTTTAATCAATACAAATCCCTACCACGATTCATTGTATGTTGTCAAAGTCACGGAAGACGGGCATCGCGAAAGACGGACATCATTATTTCAACATGAGAGGGAATAGATCTCAGCGATGTCGAGTCGAGATAACTCCATTGGTGTACTTTGTGGCAGCAGTGCTTCCCTTCCTTGCTCTGGTTTAAGAAGATAGAAGATTTTATTCACATTCTTCGGTAACATGAAGCATTATTCATCGAGAAGATGGTGTTCTTTCCAAGAGTTCTCCCAAGCTCTTCAATGATTATTCCAACCCCAAAAAAAATATTATGTTCACTTATTTTAATGTTTCCATAACAAATTCAAAAGAATTAAAACACTCAAATTAATTAACTAATTTGGTTCACTTAATTAAATTCATGGAGTTGAATAGAATTCCAAGGGATTATATTAATTAATTACAAAGGTGGGTTGGCACATTAATGTGAAGTTTTAGAGTTAAAGGGGGTTCATGGGGAGTTGAAATGTTTGATGTTCGTGTGAGCCCCACCACATAATATCCTCCCATGGGAGGTTATGTGGAGGTGGGCCCCACCTCCAACATCCCCTTGGTAGATAAAACTACCACATAAATAAATTTATGTCACACATTTGTTTTATTTAATTTATTATGAATCTCCAAAAAATAACTTTCACTCCCGATAAAAAGAAACTGTGGTAAAGGTATCCTTAATAGAATACTGGCTCTGCGAGTTCATTGGTGTCCTCAGATATCAATTCTAAGCACATGTTCAATATATATAAAAACCTGCATGTATGTTTACTAAACATACCAAAAAAAACATTGGAAATTGATTCTGGGAACACCAGGACTCATAATCAAGCGTCGTCTGAAACTGCGGTCTCGTAAAATTTCCATGTATTTAAGAAATAATTTTCCACATGATTTTTGTGTCTTTACAATGATCCAGTGTTCAGGGAATGTTTTTATTCTATTTTGTTTAATTATCTTTATATGTGATGATTAGTTAAAGAACTAGGAACATATGTGATAGTTTATTGTTGATAAAGTCCTCCCACATGAATCATCACAATTAGATCCCTCACTTATAACATAGATAATGTGATTTTTATTTCCATCATATTGAAAATATGATTTCATATCCTTTGATATAGATGATAAGAGGGGGTGTTATCCCTTGGATTGTGACTTGTAATTGTGAAATCCCTACTAAATGGAGATATTATAATGATGGTAAATTAATTGTTACCTTTTGATATTGGGTTGGGGGTTTATTAACGAGGATATATATGTAATATAATTTGTATTTTCACCTCCCATTACCATTTTGATCAGTGGTGATAGTGTTCCTCCCTTAGAGGCATCCCGATTATTATCCAAGGGACATTAGGTTTCATATAATCCAAAAATATATTCGTTATGTGACCCCTACATTTTACTTTTTTTGAAAATTGTTATAGATATGTATATTGTTCATTTGTTGATGGTGATATAAGATTGTGTGAGGATTGATGAGAATGTGATTATATAGGTTAGTTGAGGATCAATGGGTTTTATGGTAGGTAGTCCTTATTATGGGGATCAAACAACATGGTGATTCCTTCCACATAAAAGCATGAGGTCAGATCTATTTTTGGGTGTTGGGAATCATATTACTTTATCAAATTTTATATCATAACATAAATTGTTATTTACACTCAAAATGTTCAAAATGAATGATTATGTTTTATAATGTAATCTTTTATGTGGGTTTGAATATATTTTTTATAGTATTGAAAATATGATACATGTTTTATTGGATAAGGCATCCCATTTTCTATCATGTCTTATTATAACTACTGAAAATACCCCATATTCTTGGCGGTGGGATTTGAGTAGCATGAATGGATAATAATTTTCCCAACAAGGGATGTGGTGGGTTGGGACATGTCACAATATCTTCTTAAACAGAAAATTGAAATATCTATCGAAAAATGAATCTTCATTTTATTTGTTGACCTCCTTCGATTTTTAAAATTATTAATAATATAAAAGTTATTTTACTCCCACAACAACTTATCGTTTTAAAATGATAAAATTTTCATAAATTTTACTCAACTAATACATTTTTTATAAAAAAATTTAGAAATCAACTGACGTCACAATATTCAAAAGGTAATAAAATCATTAATATACTCTATAAAGAAAAGAAGTAATTTTTTTATTCATTGAATACTACTGGATTTCTTTTAAATCTTCCAATATAGCCAAAAATTTCATTACCTCTAGAGAACAAATAATCTATCGTTAATCCTCAATTTTTTTTTAAAATTTTTTAAAAATCTTCATGAAACAATTGAACTTTTTCCTCCTCCAATCTATCATTACATTTTGTAATATTTCATATTATTAAAAAGACAATTCATATATTAATCCATATAATAGTGAAAAAAATATATTGTTGAATGTTTGGAAATTATTATTTTTTATACACATCCATCAATCTCAATATTATTTCATTTTATTTAATTCATAATCTTACCATCCATGATTAGAGTAAAACAGTCATTCCAAAATATTGATTACATGCATTTCCAATAATAAAAAATATGATGACATTGATTAATTCGACATATTATATTTTTTCCCACAAAATATCGTAAATACATTACAATTTAATAAATTATTATGTTACATGAAGGATATAAATTTTTATATCAAGCATGAAAAATAAATTGGCATAGATTCACAATGACAACATCAAAAAAACCTTTTTACCTTTATTAAAACCTAGATGATGATCTAATACGAATTGTAGAAGATTGTATTACCAATAGTAGTGAGGTTTGAAATAAGTATTCTTATATAGGTGGAACAATTATTTAATAATAATAATTTGTAAGTATTCACTAATAAATACTAACCAAATGTTATAACGAAAACAAACAACACATATTTCCTCTTTTAATCATGAAAATAGTGATATTTTTGTTAATCACATTAGTTCAAGTTTTATTTCATTCATAAATAGATAAAAAATAAATATATTATGATATAAGGTTACCAATTCAAAAAAGGGGAAATTTATGTAATTGAATAATATAATCTATTTGTCTAAGATCCACTATAATCACTAAAACGATTACAACAATAATATTGTTTCCCTCGCACATTTGTGTTTTTAAATATCCTAGAAAATGAGCGATATTTTCCTCTATTAAATCGTGATACAACATTGATAATTTTAATAGAGTAGAGACATTAATATTTAATGAAATTTCATAAAATGCTATTATTATAGTATCATCTAATATTATTCTCTTTCAACACAAATATAATAAAATTTAGAAAAAATATACATCTTTTATTGAACATAACAAAATTATTTATTATTTTTTTGAGATATCATATACTATAGATGTATCTAGGATCATTGAATGAAAAAAACTATCATAGTAACTTATTATAATTTTAAATGGTCAAACTTCTACATTTAAAGCTTTTGATAATAACTTTTTGAGGTCTCAAACTTCAATAATCTATGAGGATGAATAGATATAATTATTCACCTTCTCTCTTGGGTGTCTTGCCATTTTCAGCACTCTGATATGACATTTCAAAACCCTTTTAGTCGATTATATATCCTCTAACAAGAAACTGATAACACAAACATTTTCTTTCATTAAATTTTTTAAATTTATATTCAAACTAAAAAATCATCACAAATTATATCTTCTCCACTTTTATTTTTTTCTATTTGAAGAATATAAACATTAAAATAATAATAAACATGGGAAGATTTTATTGAAAATCATTAAATAAAGAATACATGTATAAATATGCAATTAATATCACTAAAACAATTGAAATAAATCTACATAAAAAATTATTTCGTTATCACCCCTCATAGAAACTAATGAATATACATATCATAAAGTTAATTGAAACTACCATTGTAACTAAATATTAATTTAATGTCATCATACTATCATTATTTACAATAAATTATAATGTACTCATCTAAAATTTAATACATTGTATTCTTGAAATATCTAATATCCCCCAATGTTAAATAAATCCCCACTATTTTACACAATCACATTACTAAAAATCACATATTTATACTAAAAAAACTTCTTTCACAGTGAAATAATCTAAAAAAATTATCCATATTGAACAAAGTTAAGTAACACACCATCCATAGGTAAATGAAACATATTTCCGGAAGATCAATATAAGATTCAAAACCTTTACAGAAAAACTCAAGCCATAATATTAGAACATTGTAAAATTATTTTTTCTATTTATATAAAATTATCTATAAACACTATGATTGATTCAATATTTATCCAGAAATTCTTAAGACTATCTTAATCATATTTCCAGTGAAATAAAAACAAATCAATAAATATGAATCATCAAATTTTTATTTTATTGGTTTGATAAACTGTCCAACACAAATATTCAAAAATAATTTCAAATTGGTATCATTAATCAAACAATTCCCTCATATAAATAAAAATATCCACCTTGAAAAAACATTCCTACAAAAATTTCCAATCCAACTAAATTGAAAAAAAAATCATTTTAAATAACTACTAATGTTTTTTATTCTGAATACTCAACTGATAAAACAATACCTTCTATTAAAATTTGATATATATATTGTAATTAAATTGTAAAAAATAAATTAAAATAATATAAAATAGTTATATAATGAATTTAATCATTTAAAAATAATGAAATAATAAAAAATTCCATAAATAAATAACTTTTAATTCACATATAAACACAATTTTATGGATTAATCTACAAAATATAATAAACAAGTCACAAACATGAATTATGTGTCTGACTATATTATGAAGAACTACAACTAGAATCATATTATTTTATAAATTTGAAGAAATATAAAGGAAGAAATAGGTTGTTAAAAAATAAATTCAATAAAAATGGTTTGTTTCAAGAAAGAAGGCTAAAATATTTTTTAAATGATACTAAAAAAATAGAATTCATTATATTTGACCATACATTTAATCATGTTAGATGTAATTAATATATAAATAAAATTGTTATAGTATAAACCAAAATTAATTGTGTCATATAAATAATAAATTAATATTCATGAATTTTTAAAAAGAATCTGAATTTTTTAAACAGTATATAATATATATTAAAATATATATCGATGGAAATAATATGTTAAAATAAAATTTTTAATTTCATGGGATGAAATAATCTCTAAAATCATAGTATTCTATGTTATATTAATGTCTCTCTAATAAAAATTTTATCAAAGTAAAAGTGGATATTATTCTGTCTATGATCTAGATGATAATAGGTTCTAATATGGTCATTTTTTGTAATTATTAAATTTTTATTGAAACATTTATGGTGTAAATTAATATTAATATTTTATATTTTCATAAGAATGTTTTAATGATGTTCATATAAAGAGTGATGGAATTTTTTTTATATTGAATCTCATGATGAAAATATTTATTATTTAATATCAAAATAAAAAAGTTATTTAGGGTTACTATAAATCATATAACTGAAGCCTCTAATGTTTTTTTTCAACCAATGAAAGAAGGTTTAATTATAATCAATGATCAAATACAATATGTTAACAAAATATATTACTAAAAATATTTTTTAATTCCAATATACCCTAAATCTCATTGGATGAATGAAATGTTGTACAAGGGACTCACCCATTAAAATGAGATTATAATAATGTTGTTGAGACCCAACACATTTGTATGAAAATAGATTACCTCTAGAACCAACAATACTAGAGAGGATATCATCTATAATGTTTCATTCCCATATTGTTTTTATAAATTCCATCGGATATTGAATGATAATTCTTCATATGATAGTGAATTAAGATATATACCACCAGCTATAGACCATTTCTTGATGAAAACAAACATAAATTTATGAGTCTGATTGCACAACCAAAATTCGGATGTTATAGAGCCTGCAAAATAAAATTATATTATTGATTTCTATTTTCTCATTCACAAAAAAGTTTCCATGTTTGTATTAGACATTTTATCAAATGACCCCTAATACACTACTATCCAACTACCCCATCACCCCTCCTATCGTACAAGAGATATATAAATTCTTCTTCAAACAACTTCTGGAGGTGTCCATTTGCATAACCGCCCTTACGTTACATTACAAAATTAATATATGAATGATGCAGTCCTAAGTAGAAATCCCTAAAGGAAACCATGTACCCCAACACTAGAGTATGTGCACCTATATGTGATTCAATTGAACTGGTATAAATAGGTTGGAGTGACGCCTCCCTTCTCTTACATTATCCATTTTCTTGTATGACTCCCATCACACCACTGTGAACCCCATTCCATATTTCATAACTTCAGTAAAATTATGAAAAATACCATTAAATGAGTTAGTGGTCATTTCAAAAAAAAACTAATCCCCTTTAACTTTTACCCCTTCTCAATTTTCAATGGTTACACATATTGAGTTCCCCCATTATCAATTAAATAAGAATTTTTAGGATGATTATAAATATATTGAGTAAAATTATCAGAATTATGAGGCCATGAAAATAAATCTAATTAATATTAACAACTATGGGTATGTATTTGTTCCTGAGTTTACAAACATGAATGGTTTTCATTTCTATTATTTATATTCAATGAAGATTATTTACCTAGTCAACTATATCATCATGTTAATACTATCATGAATATATATCCCTACCATTGAACTGGTCGGATAATGATTATGAAGAAAATGAAAATATCTGGTTCATCCACCAAAATGAAATCCACATAGAGTATATTTATCTCATCACCTAATGATGTTTTGGTAAATCTAAGATAAATTATTACTTCTCTAAATGTTATAACCAAGTATAGAAACCAATGAAAAAACAAGGTGAATAAATAGTATTTATATTTATAATATTTGATGATACCACAACCCATAAAACTCTGTACCCTTTCATTTTGGATGACCATCTATTAGATCCAGCAACATGCTAGGTAAGATATTATCCTTTCTTAATCTATACAACCATTAAAATATTCCCTATGAATGTTTCTCATAAGATTCATCGAATATGATTTACTTTCGATAATATTCCAATCTAGTCTTGTATTTTTTTTTTCCTAAATGGATTACATCACACTTCTTATGTCAAAACCCCATTCCAATATTTTCTTCTCCATTATCATCCATGATGACCTATTCCATATTTCTACCAAATTGGGGTTCCTTATAAAAACAGTCATGATTTTATAAATCTCATTTATATACCCCATAATATCCTTATTGACAAGGAAAAACAAATTGGTATGGATGTAGGGACATTGTACACTAGTTTTAGTATCCCCCTAGAAGAGAATATGTGGTTTTATAGTTCTAGATAAATCTAATGTTGTGGTTTTCCATTCCTCAAACAGAAACATATCTTGTTTTCCATCTCGTAATAGTCCATGAAAAACATCATCACAAGTTTCCCCCTTTTTATTACATGTTTTCATGCTTGATTTTTCATAAATATCCAAGTATTTCATAGACATTTAAAAACAACTATTTATCTATTTAATTTCTTTCCCTCTGAATTTACATGCAAATTTCTGTCTTCCCACATGTACATGAAAACCATATTTCCATGATTTTGAAAGAACAATGGGTTTATGTTAGATAAAATCACATTTACTCATAGCTCATAAAAACCGTGGGTATAGGCCTTTTTTCATTAGTGTTATCTTGACACAAGCTAGATGAATAGAATAAATTGTTTCCTCTACTACAATCATTTTCAAAATTCACCACTATCATTGAATGGTAAAACAATGAACTATTGAGGTGAATAAATGAGGTTTAGAGGATTGTATTAATACCTTTTAAATTGTATAGAAATTCATCTTGTCTAATCCAGATCTGTAACACCCCCATGATTTTATGGTACGTCCCTTGTTATATTTGAATTCTTCAAAATCTTAGGAAACAAAATAAATGTTTAAATATTATTATTTAATTTTTATAGTTATCACTATGACATAAGAATAGAGGGAATTAATGGTAATATGTAAATTATGAAAATATATTTTTTATCTTTTTATCAAAATAATTCAATGGTTACGAATTAATTAAAATTAAAAATAATAATCAATTGAACATAAGTGATGTGTTTTTTTAAAAACTATTTTTTTGAACACAATCGACTGTTATCATAATTAATTAAATTAATCATTATTAGGGAATGATATAAATAATTTATGTGCTTCATATTTAGATAATATTTTTTAAATTCAAACATTAAGTTTTATAGTCTTAATAAAAGAATAAATCCAATTTTAATCATTAAAATGTGTATTTTAAAATAGTAATATTGCCTCCTTTTAATGGATACCATGTTTTATATATAATTTTTTTTCACATTTAAAAATTATATTTAACGATGTACATCATTTTTAAAATAGTAATTTAAAAATAATCATACGGTACTTTTGTTTCATTTTTTCAAAAAAAATAATTTTTTAGAAAACTGTAAGAAAACATATTTTTAAAATAATTTCAATTATATTATATTAAAGTCACCTTATGTTTTTAATTTGATATAAATGGGGTATAATAACTCTCTAGTTATTAGTGATCTAATATATTTCATCACCCTTATATCTTTTATTTTGTTTAAGTTCATTTTTATTAACATGAATACATTTTTTAGTAATACTATTTCTTATTCCAATAATAATTATAAAATAAATTAAGATATTAAAAGATTTAAATACTAAAAAATTGATTATATATTTATATTTAAAAGGTCAAAATATAGTAAATTGGTCCCTATTAATTTTCAACAATACGAATAGTAACCTTGGTATTTTTTCTTTCAAAGATAAAGTGTAAATTGGGTAATTTAGGATAAAAATAAATTTATAAAGATTTTAAAATTACCCAAAATAATTACAAAATTTTATTGGATAATTTATATTTGACCCAAAGCATCTAATATTATACATTTACTTATTTAATGTAAAATATTCCATGATAATGGATTTTATATTATTTAAGTTAAAGAAATTTACAAATGTCACATTTCAGGTCTTAAAAAATATTCTCTTTCCACATGGTGAAAATGTAGTTTATTAAAAAAAATATAAGTTTCCATTTTAAACATCATAAAAATATTTTCATGGTAAAAAATTATTTATTATTTTCGGGGTCCATTTGGATGTGGTTATCATATTTATAATATTTTGTTTAAAGAAAATGAAAAATGACATATTCATATATTAAAAACTATATTATTTTTAACAAGGTTTTATTCAGATGAGATATTAGAATATAAATATATTTCTGAATTATAAAATAGTTATACCCATCATGTTATATTAATTTTATTTTTATGTTGATATATATTTTTCTATAATATTTGTACAATGCTAATGAAGTAATCATTTTATTAATGATACAATCAGATAAAAGATATTACATACATTAAAATAATGATACTTTAAATTAATTAAGGTTCTCCATGAATACTATGGATTATCATTAAATATTAATAGTGTATTAAATATTTTTTTAAATTTATATCATATTCATGTTCTTCATCAGGACAATGTAATGAATAGTGTCAAAATTAACACTCGTGATATATTATCATAATAATATATTATTAAATTTTGTAAAATTCCTAAAATAATTTTTAAAAATAATACGTTATTAATATGTTTTCTAAAATGACATAAATTATTCTTTTATAGTAAAATATTAATTTTAAAATAAAAAGTTACAACCTTATAAAATTATATAATTTAATACTATAATTGAAATAATAATATGTTAACCACAACCAATTAAAATGATATAATTTAATGTGAAACCAAAACTTTTTAAAACAATTATAGTGTTTTATGGTATTAAAAACTTATAACATATTATATTATAATAAATTTATTTTTGGTTTTATTTGGATAGAAAATTTATTTATTATAATTGAATATTTTTAGGATTTTCAAGGGTCACCCTCACCTCATTTATAAAATGGAAGTCATTCCATCATTTCATTTCACCACCATGACCCATATAGATCAAAAAAAATTATATATTTCTTATAATTACATACATATCAACGTTATGTAAGTAGTTTTACTCAAAATATACCATATATAAATCTCTTGAGATGAGATCTAAGGGTAGTTTGTCGAATAATAAGTAATCCTTTTTACCAACTCATTCAAAAAAATTTCCTCTATTAATTAATATTCATGTGTTGTTTCCATTAAAAAATAATAAATAAAATATCATCAATATAAAAATACGTTATTTTAAATATAAAAGAACCATATTCTTCCTTTTATCCAAGCTACAAAAAATGAATGCATAGTACATGTGTACGTACGGCTTACCGACTCCATGTAGTTGTGTGATTTATTATATAGGATAAAAATTCAAAAAAAATATGAAATTGTATTTAATGATTAAATATTATATTTATGAAAGTAATTTTATAAATTAAATATTTTATCTTTACCCAATTCTAGAGAACGATGACTTAAATGAAAAAACAATCATGAGAAACAATATAAATAACGACCAAAATAGTGAAATACATGAATATTAACAATAAAAGAGTGGTAAAACATTACTAAGGAATAATATATGAAATAATAAATATTAAAATGATTATATAATAAGTTATTAATATGTTTAGAAGAACTAATAGGAGGTTCATATATCTTTGAAAGAAGTCCAACTCGAGGTAATGTTTATCCCATTACACTTTTATTTACAAGAGATATTCCAAATTAACTATGTATTTAATATATTTGATGTATTTATACTAAAAATTGATATATAATATGATTAATATCCTTATATTAATGTTATTAAATGTTTAATTTGATGACCATTAATTTTATGGGGCATATAGTTCAACTATTTTCATAGAGTTAAGGGAATTCTTAACCCAATTTAAATTAATTATTGTTAAACTAAAACTCCAATGGTTATTTAATGCTTTTATTATTTTTAAAATTAATATTTATAATCTTATTTCTTATTTACACTTGATTGTGGATTTACAGATAACACACATATTTTATTTATTTTTTTAATGCTCACACATCCTTTGAAAAATAACCTTATTAATGTGTTTTTAAAATTTAAAAGAAATGTTTTTCAACATACAAATAATGAGTGTATTTTTACAAATTCATGGTGATTTGATGTTCTCAGGAATCCTATACATATTTATACGGTTATTTCTATATAAAATAGTTCTTTATTAATTGTTCAACTTTTTAAATAATTGATTCTAATGTTTAATAATAAGTATTTCTCTCAAGAAATTTTAAATGATTTTATTAGAGTATTTTCATTTATATTTTGAAATTCTGATGAATATTATTATTAATTGAGGATTATTTATTATGATACCATCTACCATATTATATTGAATTTTTTAGGATCATTTTCATCATGGATATTTTATCTTAACACCATTTCCCATAATACTCTAGATTGTTTATGATTATTTTTTTTGAATTTGAAATTATTTTCATATCATATTATACTCTAAATATGAATTTATATATTTATTATGGTTCACCCCTTTCAAATTATTAATTCATTATTCTAAGTAAGTGTTGGGTGGGGCCAGCTATAGCTGCTCGATCCATAGGTAGGTCACATGTGAAAAACTAGTTTTGGTATTGGCCGATGTCTTACCTGATTATGTATGGTGTCTTGATCAGAGCGTCAAATGTATGTTTATGACTTCCCCAAATATGAATTAACTCATTATGATATAATTAATTGAAATTTCATGTGATTATTCTATTTGTATAATATGAATTATTATGATTCATTATTGTCTAATTCTTTATCTGGAATTATTTCATCAGTATTTATTCATGAAAAATTATGATAAATGTTAAATTTTATTGCAATGTGTTTTTTAGTTATCCAAACTTAATTATTGTATGTCTTTATTTATTACATGTTCTTATATATGATTCTCCTTACTATGCATCTTAACTCACCCCTATTTACGTGTTATATTTTCCCAGGATTTAATGAATCTTTGTATGACTAACGTGAAATGTAAACCAATGATAATAATGTTATTCTTAAAATAATAACTATATTTTATTTAATAAGTAAAATTTTAATTTAATATTAAATAATGAACATATTTTTTCAAATATAATAATAATTTCAGTCATTTGGGATAAGATCACTTTTACATTGTACAAATTTAATAGTATAATGCTCTGAATCTAGGGTATTGGGGTCCGAAACTTTATAGTTGGTATCCTAATATTTTCGGTATAATGGTTTGAAAAATATATTTAGGGAAAAAATAGAAAATGTAACCCTATAATATTATTTTAGGATGGTTATAGTAGGATATCCCAAACAAATCATTATTATGAGATTATCTATGAATAAATAATTCAATTTATCTAAAATATTAAACTAATTTTGGGATTATATGTTATGCTTCATAAGGATGTAAAATAAAATATTATAATTCATAACATAAAAATGGAAACATGAATAAGGAATGAGAATCCCATGCATGAAATTGATCCAAATAATATGATGAAGTAAATATGTTAGGGTCTTGTGACAATATTTCAAAGGGAATTAGTCATTCCCCAATTCTAAACATTTAGGGATATAAAATTATTTTCCATCAAGACAATGAAATAAATTTCTATGATATATTATTTATAAAAGAAGTATTAGAATAATATGAATCCATTATAAAGGATGAATAATGAATTGAAGGGAATAAAGGATTTTCCCACATGTGATAATTGTGGATGTAAACAACATGGTACTTACTTTAGGGGAATAATATTTTGAAACAAGTGTAGAGGGAAGGTACACTACGATTGTGATTTTAAATTATTGAAATTTGATATTCAATTCCTCAATTGTAAGAATATGGGGTATTATTTAAATAATTTTATAAAACACTAAATGAATATACCCCAAAAAGTATAATAGATCTTGGTCAAACTAATTCTACTACCTCAAACAAAGATGAATGAAAAATATTATTGTTGTTGGATTCATGAATTATTTTATATGAGAAATTTATCAATAATTATATGGTGATAATAATAATTATATATAAAATTATTAAACCTCAGTACTTCTTCTTCATGTATTTGGAAGCATGTGATGAATAAAAAAAGTAATCTAGTGATGTGATTTGTATGTAAGTGGATCTAATTCAAAACAGATGACATTGGTAATATAACCCTAAATATGTTCTTCATGTTGAGAAAATTATAAATAGATGTTTTTGGGACAATATTGGTTACCATGAATGTGGTTTGATATGAAATCGATTATGTTATGAGTGAATTGTTAGATGTTTCGAAATAAGGAATATATTTAAAAATCATATATTTAATTTCTATAAGAATTCATTTTTTCATTATGGTTTGGAAAATATTGAGGTAGTAATATATTTATTACAAGATAATATGAACTACATTATTTTGGGAAATAATTTTTAAGTTGATTTTGGAAATTTAGGGACCTTCCCTATAAACTTTTGGTCATGAATTTGGAAAGACATATTTGTAATGATTCTTAATGATAACTAATTATTAAATTTATTAAAGATATTATCTATTAATATTAATGTGTGATTTATCACATTGGACTACATATGCTATGTATTTTTGTTTTAGTAAACATTAAAAGACTTAAAGAATTGATTTTGGATCTTCTGATTCATATAAGTGGTTCAGACATAAATATTGGTCTTAAATATCTATTTATAGATATAGGAAATGAAGTGGAGATAAATCAAATCACTAAAAAGGATGATTTTATTAAATGGAAATGAATCATGTATGTTTATTTCATAATTTTATTTTCTGGAATGTAAAAAAAACCTCACCTCTAGGAATGTAATTTATAAATAAAAACATCATCTCTTTACTTGTATTTTTATGAAATCAATGGACTTTTAAACAATCATAGATTTATAGTTTTTTTAGGAATAAACTTATAATGACCATGTTCTCTATCACTACCCATCAAAAATGATTGTTGGATTTCTCTTATTGGTCTGTGTTTTCAATCCCACTAATGATTTGATATCCAAAATCCTAGTTTTATGATAACATTTACATTTATTTTTTCTTATTACTAAGAGGGTGTTTTTAACCCTATTTTTGATATTTGGTTTACCAAAATGAAATTATTAATTATAATCAATTTACAATTTAAATATAAATTCAAATTGTAAGGACATAATTTATTTAATGAGTGGAAAATAAAACACCCCCAATATTTCATGGTATGAATATTTTTTTAACTTCTTTAGTGACTTGAATTATTTAATAAATGATTAAATAATATTATTTTATTTTTATAGTTATCACCTTTAAATTGGAACATAGTGGGTATATGCGATTAAGTAAATTTTTAAAATATTTTTCCAAATTTTTATAAAATGAAATCATTGGTTACTAATTTATTAAAAATTAAAATAAAAACCAAATGATAATAAAGGATGTGTTTATATAAAACCTAATTTTATGACAACATTGGAATTTAATAATAAAAAAATAAATTAATCAATATTATTGAAATATACTATCAAATTTTTTATATTATATAATAAATAAAATTTTTTAAAATTCATTTAATTACTTTTATAGGATTAAGATAATAATAAATCCAATTTGAGCATTAAAATTTATATAATATTAAAATACAAATTTTACAACCTTTTCACAGCACACTTGTTTTAAATCTAAATTTTATTAATTTTATAAATTCAATTTCATATAATAAAACTCATTATTAAAAGTTTAATTTCATAATTATGTTTGGGTGATTTTTTTTTTATTTTATGAAAATATATATTTTCTACTTAGTAGTAAACAATGAGGTTTTTTAAACTAGAGTCAATTTTATTTTATTAATTCTTGTTTTTATTTTAAGATAATATATTCGGAACATAATATATCTTTATTTATAAATAATCAAAAATATTTCATCATTGTTATATCTTATTTTTGTTTAAGTACAATTAAATCTCATTAATAGATTTTTAAATAAAACTGATTTTATGTTAGGATTATTTTTAAATTATCTTCTACAACATTCGTATTTTGAATATTTAAAAATGGAATCCAAAAATTAATCCAAAATTTCCAAATTTACTAAATAGTTACTTCTTATTATTGAACAATATTAATAGTAACTTTTATTATATTTATTACCACAGTAAAAGGTATATTAAGAAAATTTAAGATAAAAATAAAATGATAAGGATTAAGGATAAATCCCGAAAAAAAATCCCAAATTTTATTTTATTATTCATATTTGACCCATAAAAATAAGGACTAAATTTAATTTTATGGAAATATGTCATTTAAAATTACCTTTGTCTAATATTAATTAATGAAAATCTATAATGTCACATTCCTTGTCCTAAACATCTCTTATTTTTCCACATAGGAAAAAGTATTTTATAAATGAATATAAGTGTCTATTTTGAAATTAATAAACTTATTCTCAGGTTATAAATTTATTTTTGATTTTTTGGGACCATTTGGAAGAGGTTATGATATTTGTAATTTTTTTAAACAAAAGAAAAATAAGGCACATTATTGTTTTAATAAATATTATTATTATTAACAAGTTTTGTTACGAATATATATTTTAAAATAAATATTATTTATAAATATAAAATGATTATCTAAATAATGGAAATTATTTTTAATTATTTAGAATTACATAACTAGCATGAATAATTACTCAAATATAATGAAGTAATTATTTTTTAATGAAACATTCAAATAAAGGAATTTAAAAATAATAAAATAAATATTATATGAATTAATTTTGGTTATAATATAACATTATGTATTTTTATTATATATTTGGGGTGTTTAATGTTTTTTTAGAATTTATTTTAATGTATTGTTATTATAAAGTCCATTATAAGAAATAATGTCAAAAATGACACTATTGATATTTGATCAAAATAATATATTAATAAATTTTTTGAGAATCATAAAAAAATGATTTAAAATAAAAATATATTATTTTTCGGTAAATATTTTCATTAATTATTCATTTATGGTACAATTGAAATTATATTTAAAAATTACCAACAATTAATATTAAATTAATTGTTACTATAATTAAATTTAAAATATGCCAACAAAATAGAATCAAAATGAGATGTTTTAAATTGAAACCAAAACTCATCAAAATAATATTGGATGATGATATTACAACCATATATTGTATTATATTTTATTCTTTGGAAATATTTTTTATTTTTATAGAAGTTTAATTTATTAAAATTTATTAATATATGGATTTCCAAGGGATCTTGTCACCTTAATTTTAAAAGGAAACTTCTTCCTCTGTTTAATTTGTCCTATGAAGAATGAAAGCATTCCACATTCATATGTACGGATTATGTTCTCCACATAGAGGTGTAATTAATTTTCTATTATCATCATTAAAAATTGTATATAAATATGTTTTTAATTATTATATATGAAACATACTTAATTAATTTTATTCTATAAATTATTGATGAATAACCTATTCAAGATAATATGTACTTTTATGACAAAAAAGCATGAGTAACACTATAATTAACACCCAAAATACTGAAGTGGATATATATAATTTAAAAAATAGTGGTACAATGTTCTAAAGGGACAATATGTGATATAATTAATATCATAATTGTTCTATTATATGTTAATTATATGTTAAAAACTATTATACATGAGATTTATACACATTTTAAGGAATTCGAACATGACATATGAGTTTTCTCATCCCACTATTATTTCTATGAGATATTCCTTATTCAAAAATTTATTATTGTATATTGTTAATATATACTGTATTTTTATATATCATAACAGTAATAAATTTACCTTCATGACATTAAATTTTTTTTGATGATCACTGATTTTATGCGGCATAAGGTTCTACTTTTTCAATAGTGGAAGCTGAATTCTTAACCCAATATCAATTCTTTGGGTAAACAAAATACACCAATTATTATTCAATGCTATGATTATGTGTAAAATGAATTATTATAATCATAAGTTGTATTTAAACTAATTTAATTTGAATTTATAACTAATAAATATAATTTATTCACATTGCTATTGGTCAAGATTTCATTTCAAAATAATCTTTTAAATGTTTTTTATATTTAAATGAAATGTTTTTAAATTTATATGACATGATAGCATTTTCATGCTTCCATGATGAATTATTTTTCTAAGAAATCCCATACATGTTTACGTGTTTATTTCAAATTAAAATATTTTCTTGCACAATAGCGTGAATTTTTTAAGTTATAATTCCAATGAACAAAATTTTATCTATCTTAAGAAATTTTCAATGATTTCGTTAGAGTATATTCATATATATTAAAACCCTCTATTCAGTCATATTAATAATTTATATTCACCTCTTATGATACCTTCTACCATATTTTATTAAATGTTTTTAAATCAGTTTGACTTGAAATGTTCTTTCATGTTACATTCTCCATATTAGAGTCGATAGTTTATGGTTATGTTTATAAAATTAAAATTTAGTTACATTTAATATGACAGTATTAATATAAATGTATATGTTGATTATGTATTACCCATTTCACATGAGGAATTCATTAGATAGAACAAATGTTGTGTGGGGCCTGCTATATCCCCTCGATTAATCAGTCAGTCTCATTAGAAAAACAAGTTTGGGATTTACATGATGTCTTTCTCGATTCTGTATGGTTTATTGGTCTAATCCTTAATGGTATATATATATGGTGTCACAAATAATCAATTACCTGAGATTAGATATTGTTATTATATGTTATTATTCAACTAGTAGAATATACATGGTTATTTTACCTTTTCATTTGATTATTTAAATGTAATTATTTGATATGATTTTATTAATTCAATATTATACTAAAAATTATGTTTTAATGGAATGTGTTTTCTATTATTCACATTTCATTATTGTTACTATCTATTTATTTTATATTTCATTGTATTCTTTTCTATACTGAGAATTTTAGCTCACCCTTTTCTTATGTTTTATTTTTCTCCAAGATTGCTTGAAATTTATTAGGAATAGTATTTATTGTCAATCTAGAAGAATAGTGGTATTTTCAAAGGAATCACTATGGTAAATTTTATATTTAAAATTATCATGTAATGTTAAATTATGTGTCTAGTTTGCAAAATCTACTAAATTATTCTTTCCTTTGGTATGTGATCTGTTATAATTTGTACCGATGTAATAAAGTAAGGCCTTGAATCTAGGAAAATGGGTTTGGGGTCCATAAAATAACATTTTGATTCCTTTTTTATTATCTCATAGTTTACCCAATATTACATAAATATCCATTTTATATAATCTCATTATCCCTTTAGTATTTCTATAATGTCCCAGACCAGCATTCCACTAAATGGTACCCTGAGCCTGGTGGGTCACATGACTCCACGAACATATCCCCAAATTTCTAAGCCTACTAACTAGCTGTGAGGGCCTGGTTGAGTCCACAGGGAGTCTATTCCCTAATTAGCAGAGTTTGTCAAAGTGAAATATAAATAGAAAATACAAATAATGGATGTAGTAAATCATACAACAAAATTTAGAAATTGATGAATGATTGCGTAAAGAAGAATAAAATAATATTATTTAAAACACAATGATATATGTCACATGACTCTAACAAAACAAAAATAATATGAATAGAAGGTAAATGGACAATCCATAAAACCAAAGTAAAAAATTCCTACATAATCCCTATAACATCGCAAGTGTCCGCTCTGTCTCCTGCTCTCCTGCCCTTTAGAATCATATCATGTACCAATAGGAGGGTTATTTAACTTATCATTACTTAAAATTAAATAATCTTTTTGGTTCTAAAACATGATCCAAATAGGGTGTGATGCTATATCCTAGTAGTCAACCAACCATGGATTAGGTAAATTTTTTGTTGAATATATATATATATATATAACAGGTATTATTCAATAAAAAAATTATTATACATGATATAACTAAAAATTAAACAATCTACACGAACTGGTTTTCATTTATATTAATTTTATTCATCAATTTAATTTCATTTAATTTATAAGTATCGAGATCTGGAAAAAACCCGACATCCCATATGTAATTGGTAGAATAAAGATCCCTCAAAAGTCCATCTAAATAGGTACAATTGAAAATCAAAACCAAGATTGAGCATTGGATTTGAATACATCTTTTAAGAAATTTAATTAAAAATTTAGTCTAGAAACTTAGCGCATAATTGAAATTCCTACCTTTGAATTCATGTATCACTATAGGTGCAATATGAACCAACACCATATAATCCCATCCATCTTGAAACTCTAAGGAACCCGATATCACTCTAGGTGATGTATTTCATCCCAGCCAATCATGTCTTTCCATAGTTCTCATATAAGTAAGATTTAGTATTACCCTATAATGATAGTCAAATGACCTTTGAGTTGGTTCATGGAGTTCTCATAAGAATCCATGTATCACTTCTCATATAAGTCAAGTCTCAATGAGTCTATCCTTGGATTATTTAATTTGTATCCATGTATAACTTATGATAATATATTATTAACCATTGAGTCTACCCATGACATTCTATGATGAATCCATGTATCATTCAATGTATATGGGTCAATAGTCACATGATTCCATCCATAGAATTCTAATTTGAATTTATGTATCACCAAAGTCTATTTATCATTTAACCAATTCAAATCAATTTAAAATTTTAATTAGACATGCTGAGGTCAAAACAAAGAGAATATAGAAGCAAACTCACTTCAAGGGGGTGAATAAATCATTGGCCAACCTCATAAGGATTGATCATTCATTTTCTCTTTTTTTTTCTTTATTTATTTCTCTTTCACTTGGTCGTTCTTATAGTCATGTGTGTATATATTTTATCACAAGGTTAAATAGAATAAAAATCTACTACCTAGAATGTCTATCCCATAACTGACATGATAAATGCATTAAAAGGTGTAATATCATCCTATTATGGTATCTTTATAACAAGGCCAAGCTCAAGACCTTTCCTTGAAACACTCACATGAGCGTTTTTAAAATAAAAATCAAAACAAAACTATCATGCTATCACATGGATGAATTATAATTCAACTCACATGGTAATATAAACAATTAGAGAAACTCAATCCAATTGCATAAACTCATTTAATAACCTTTACATCACTCACATAGGCTTGACATTATAATGATCACATGATAAAATAAGAAATGACATATATGGTTCAAGGGTAAATTCATCATGCTAAAACATGTAATGAAATATATGGGTAAAGGGAAAGCCATCCACCCCTTAACCGCAACCAATTCAATTATAATCTATCAACATTTCAATTTAACTTATAGACCAATTCACTTTTTTTCATCCAATGACATGGGGATAAAGGCATGCCTCAGAGGCGTCTATGCCCAAAATCCATAAATGGTTATTCAAGTAAACTCACCCTTGTGGTAGTACTTAATCAATGTTTTAAACCTATAAAATTCATAGACACGCCTATTCATCTACCTAAAACAGAATAGGTAATAATAGGGTTTAACTCAAATTAATGAAACACCCCAAAAATGGGCATTCATCACACCATGATGTATAATGATCCAAATTTCAATGAAAAGAATATGTACACCTAACTTAGGCTCGTGTTTGATAGCACATTCATTATCAAGCTCTATGTTTTCCTTGTATGGATAAAATATGATGAATAGTTGATGACTAAGAAATTAAGGCATATAGGCTTAAATCCAAATATCATATTTGATATCTAAAAAAATTGAGAATGTATAAAAATTAATTAAGGACATACCATTATAGATCCAAGGATAGAACAACATTCGTATTACATATCAAATAAAAAAGTGATCAAAAAACCAATCATAGTCTCAATGGAGATCCCTTCACACATTAAAGGTACTATTGTGCATGTAAGGAAACCTAATTTTAGGTTTAAAAATTAATATTAATTAAACTCCAATTTTATATAATTATTAAAATTATGGGGCGACATGGTTTACCAATACGATATGTCAATGTTGGTGAAAGCATTCCAATTTACCCTATTGGTTGTGGGACCTTGTATATTTACCCTTTTTGGTTAATTAACCATATGGTAACCATGCGAAAAGACTCTATCAATGTCTTCCAAAAAATGCAGAACATTCACACAACTATGCTGTTCCTCTCTCATAGTTTGGTAAAATAGTCCATTCTGTACACCCCTTTTTGTCTAGCCTTGTATAGTATATTGTAACCATGGATCCTAACCTACATAGTTTGTACAAACTGTTGTCCAGGACAAAAACACCACCAAATTCACGATCCAAATGAGCCCCAGAAAACCATGAAACCTATGTGACCCAAACATGCATCCATATTAAGTCATATTTAAGAAATTTAAATAAGAATTAAAAAAACATCAAAAGATCTGTACCTCACGGAAGAACATGATTTTTAAAAACTTCCCCCTTAATGAAATTTTCCTAGAATTTCTCATTAAATGGTGGTGAAGAAATACCTGAGAAAAAATATGGTCACTGCAATCATACATTAGCCTCCATCTCCCTTGTCTCGTCCTGCACCTAGCCATGCTACCATAACACATATACTAAAAGAACATACCATCCTTAGAGAACATTCATGCCAAAATCTACATCTCACATAGGATTCTCCTCAATGGATTCATCAACATGAATATCAAACTCAGGGAGAAAATCATGAGACATTTCTAATTAGTAATGTCAATGGTGAGAAAAGTGGTAAATGTCATGAGTATACCTATATCTAAGAGGTAACTACAACTGATAGGCTAATGAATGAATCTCCCTAGAATCTCAAACTTCTTTATGTATCTCGGTGAAACATTAACCAATATCCTGATCCACTTATGCCTTATCCTCTATGAAAAATGTAGAAAAAACAGATATCTGTACATGAACACTAAATTTCATATGTAACAATTGGGGTAAGATTTATGATGTTATTTCAGAATAGATATATTCTTCTAAATCAATTTCACCTATTTTGTGGTCTCCAATAGAAGATGAGGTCCCATCATAGCTACCTCTCCTACCTCTCACAAAAACATGGGTGATCAGCATGACCTACAATACAAATCGTTATATGAAGCCATTTGAATACAATCCATAAACATTTTGTTGAAGGAAAACTCAACGATGTGTATATGCATGTCTCATAATCCACATAAATATAGGATGCATGCCCACATCATTTCATTGAATACATGAATAATATACTGTAACAGTCCATATGTCTGGATGTGGTATTTCATCCTTAGATGCACCTGTGTACTCAGTGACCTTTATAGCCCTTACAACAATAGAGATTTACACCATGAATCCCTATAAGAAATTATATAATACTGGACCAAATGTAGTCATAAAATATCACGAATGAACATCCTCCCAAGATCATCTGCAATTCAGGTTTCCTTGATTGTTAAGAAATGAGAAACCTTTGTGATCTTGTCAACAATAACCCATATAGGATCACTACCCCATGATGAACTCAGTAAACCAATCAAGAAATCCACTGTGACTTCATTCTATTTACACTTGAGAATGGGTAACTGTTGTAATGTTTTTGGCATGTTGCTTATTGTACACCTTAACCTGCTGACAAGTGGAACATATCATGAAGAAGCTAGATACATCTATTTTCATTCAGGGCCACTGATTCTGATGATGTAAATGTTGATACATCATGTTGACAGTAGGATAAACATTCCACAATAAAGCATGAAAATCATACAATATCTATATGAATATGTCGGTAGAAGGCCATAATCAACCATGTAATCTCAGGATATCATCCTCACATATGGTCAATCATGTATGAGGGTCCTCACCATCCATAAACTCATATAGGACTAGGACTTCAGAGTGTGATAGCTTCGTTTTTCTCACTCTATCTAGAAGGTTAGACGTGAAAAATAAGGATGATAGAAACTTCATACCATGATTGTCGTGCAAATCCATGTTCATCTCAGAGAACAACGCCATAAGATCCAACTCACTACTGGCCTAATCCACTTTTTGTATTCGAGTTATCCTACTCAATGCATCATCCACCTTATTTCTTTTACAATGCATGTAGGAAATCTTAATATGATAATACTTAATTTACTAAACCCACATTAACATTATCATGTTCAGATCATGCTGTCTAAATATGCATTTAAGCATTTTGGGTTTTGTGTACACCAAAAAATTCTATCATAGTAAGTAATGTATCCAGTAGTGCAAAATATGAACAATAGTAGCTAACTCAAGATCGTGTGTCAGGTAGTTTCTCTCATGTGGTCTCAAATACCGTGACACTTACACAATGACCTGATCCTCTAAATAATAACTAATCCAAGAAGGATAGCTAATTCATCAATTTACATAGTGTAACCCCTACCCAACCCTAGAAAAATCAATAAAAGAGCCAAATTCAATCTCTCCTTAAATATCTGAATGGTCATCTCAGATTAATCTGACCATACGTACATCACACCCTCCTTAGTCAAGACCATCAATGACACTACCAAGCATGATAAGTCCTATAGGAAAGGCATGTAGTAACCAGAATAACCTATGAACTCTCCACATCAATGATGTTCTTGGGATGATCCAATATAACTACTTCTTTTTCAATATCGGGGTCCACTGATACTTCTGTCTTTGAGATGACGTGACCCAGGAAGTGAATCGGATCTATCCATAAGTGAAATTTTTTGATCATAGCATATAACTAAGTCTCTCTCCTTATATTCAAAATTATCTCATGATATTTGTTTTGGTTGTGTCAATTGTTAGAATACAAAAAGATTTCATCCATGAAAAACACAACAAAAAAATAAAGTTATGGATGAAACACTAGTTCATTAATACCATGACAATCACCAGTGCATTCGGGAGACTAAATGACATATCTAAATACTCATATAGATCATAACTACTCCATAGGTTTTTGAAATGTATGTCTGATGTTCTAACACACAACGGATGATAACCAAATCCTAAGTAAATCATTTAGGAGACTTGAGATCCTCAATGTTGGTCGGTGAGATAATATATTTGAAAAAAGATGATACTAGTTTCTAACAAACAACAAGTTAAATTTTCAGTAATCCTCACATATCCTACGGGTATCCTCCTCATTATTCTCAAAAAGGACTGGGGAATCCCATAATAAATTATTGGTTCTGACAAAACTCGTGTCCTTTAAGTCATATAGCTTCCCCTTGAGCTCTTGTAACTCATTCATAGCCATAATTGATGGATGAATGGATACATAATTTAATATTTGAACTAGCTCAATAGAGAACTCCAGTTATCTCAATGGAGGAACTCCTGAGAAGTCTTATTAGAAGACATCCACGAAACCATCAAAAAATGGATCTAAAATAGTCTGACGTGTCACATGATCATCTAGATATAAACTCACATTCTAGTCTATCATGGAACCTAGCCCATGATTCTCAGGTCCATCTCAGCTATCCTGGACATCCCATTACCCCATGTGAATTTACTCTTTTCCCAACGGTGATGTAAAAATCACCTTATGATGATATGAATAAACAAAATCTATAAAGAGAACCAACTATCCCATTCTGAGAATGAAATCAAATCCAATAATCTTGATGATTTGGAGGTTTCACACGAAGTGACACCCACCATCCTCAAGGGTAAATCCTTGCACTAATTCACACATTCTACCACTATCCCTAACGAATTAACTTGCGTCATCAAACAATCAGATGTAAAATAATATAGCCCAAAACTCTCCACAATGGGCACATATATGAAACTATGAGTAGACCGTGTATATAAAACAATTGAAAAAATTGATGCTACTAGAATAGAACCTCTTACAGTAGAAGTTATGGGATCCTAATCAAGCCTAGTATACTTCACTACCAGTGTCTGGCCTATTTTTTGGCATTGCGACACTATATTTCTACCCTAAGTTGATATGCCCTGCATTCATTTTGATCCTAGGGCATGAATACCAAAAACCTGAAAACCACCATATCCTGATCAACCTGACGTACCCTAGCTCCATGATTGGTGAGAAGGTGATGACCCTACTCCTGATATGGGGTCAATACGGACCCTCTATCGTTGGGTGATGGTGGAATCATTCTGGAGAAGTGTTATAGATGTCCCATGATGCCACAAGATAGAAAGTCAACTATTTCCTTCGTACACTATGGTCACATATGTACCAATCGACCAAACTGGTATCACCGGACATGGCAACATAAATAATGGTTTTGACTTCTAGTATCACTATGTGGAAGCTCCGGACCACGCTTCCTACCATGGGTTGATGCAGTCCCTAATCTCGGTGTCAAGACACCCAAGTTCTTACATCTAAATTCCCTCATGTTACACTCTATTATCAGTACCTAATTTACTATCCCACATATAGTAGTATGATAGAATAAATTTACCTATGATCGGATGGTTTATATGAGTTTTTCCTCTAATCACCTGACTTTCGATAACTTTTCACCCCTCAGAATTGGTGTGATGCAATCGAGATTATTAAAATTGGATGAATATTCCATGTCAGATAGTGCACCATGATCATGATTTTGGAACTCTTAGGATATATGGGCACTCAGTGTTTCAAGATAGAAATAATCCTAGAATTTTATATTAAACATCATATATTCCATATATTAATTAAGATCCGTATAAGAGATAACATACCAACATCTATTGGTGGAATAATGTTTTATATATGCCGCGAGCCTTAACACGATCTCCAAACACATTTCTATGTGATTAAATATAAATAAAATGGCATCGGGCCACAACTTCACAGCTAATGGTCCTCCATCCCCCGATAACATTGGTTTATCTTACTGATGAAACTCAAGCATCAACTCTCCCATAGTTGGGATATGTTGTGGTGCTCTTGAAACTATCTACCTGAACCATAAGAAGACATAATGGCACTATCCCTCTACCCCTATGTACTGTTTAATAGTAGGTCTTGTATCTGACATTAATGGAGTATCCATTGGTATCCCATGTCCTACCACCTCTGACGTATCATCATCACCACCCTAATATCATACAATAAGGGGTCATAGGGGTGGAATGACTCTAGAATTCCAAACACACACAAAATTTTACAAACATTAAAGATTTCACAACTAAGAAGTGTAAAAAACTAGAGAGGTATAAACCGTCATCTAGAAGAAGTCATCAATATTCCTACCTTCTTAGTTGGGCCTAGGTGTAAAAAATTAAACGACACTACAAGAAACCCACTACTAATGTCGAGTCTGGCCTTGTGCCGTATTATAATACATTTTACTTCAACATTATTTCTCATTCATTTGAATTAAAAATGATCTCACATTCACATTCAATGAATTGATACCATTTCAAGTTTATCACATTCCTTTTAAAAAATGAATTTTTCTATCATGATTTATTACAATCCATGTGGTCTGTACTCCCCATGAATCAAAGCATGAAATCTACTTAGGGAACATCATAACGCAATCCACATTAAGGATTAGAGTGATCCGAAAAATTCTTATCCAAGAGGTCCCACACACCTTAGGGACCAAATCATTTCATCCATATATTTCACACTATATACCAATACACCTTACACAACATCTATCATATTTATCATGACATATATCACAACATCATGAAATTAGTAATACATCCTAAATGGCATGACATAATGCATGTCATGTGAATCTTAATCGGTCCTTATATGTTGAATGAGTTGGAATACCAACATGTCAGTTGGTTGAAAAAAAAATAGAACCCAATATCATATCAACCATAACAACATAAATCAATTGAATCAACCAACATTTGAATAAAATCAGCATTAATGGTCAAAATCTATAAAAAAAATTATTTTGAGTCCATTTGGCCTTTTCATGTACGCAAGATTGTTGTGCCCATGCAAAAGTCATTTCTGAATTTTTATTCCCAAATATCCGTTTCCATTTTCACCGAATAGTAATGAATACCATGAAATTAATTCCCTTTAATACCACTTTATATTTTACTGGTCCCGGATGCCACCAAAAGGAAACCCGAGCCTGATGGGTCAGATGGCCTAAAAAGAATCACCCCAAATGCAACAGGATTATGACTAGCAGTGAGGGCCTATGTGATCACATAGTGTGACTGCTCCCCCATTAGCATAGTGTAGCAAAGTGGTATAACAATAACAAATACAATGAACAGAAGTTGTAATCCACACAACAGAAGTAAATAGTGTGAGACTTAGAGTGTAAACAATCCAGAAATCATATCATATAAAAGATGATGATATATGCCACATTTCTCTAATAAGACATCCAAAATATGAATAAAATTAATATTCACAATCCTTATAAAAAAATTAAAAAAAAATACAAAACAATCCATATATCTTGACAAGACATATATTGGTCATAGGATCTCCTACTTCTAATTATCATATCATGTATATGTAGAAGAGGGATTTCATTTATCATTACCTACAAGAATATTATATGTTTTGGTCCAAAACATGGCCTAAATAGGGTGTGAGACTAAATCCCAATATGAACCCACCCATGGAAAGTGGTAATGAGTCAACGAATATATATATATAAGGAAATGTGCTATAATGAAAGAAATAAGAAATTAAGAAATAAAATGTAAATAGAATATATGAACTGGTTTTAATTTAGATTCATTTTATTTATTAATAAAATTATATTGGATTTATAAATATCAAGATATGGCAATACCATAGCAGACCTTGTGTAACTGATTACACAACAGATACATTCAAAATTCCATCTAAACAGGTACAAGTGAATAATGAAACAATGATTTTTCATTGTCTTGGAAGACATGTCATAATTCATTTCATTTATAATTCATTTAATAACATGAGCCCATCCTTGATATTCCTATGATGGAAATCATGTATCTCAATAGGTTCACTACGAACAAGAACCCTACAAACTCATCCCTAGAAAACCACTCAAAAACTCAGTATCACTCAATGTGATGTATATCATACCATCCCATTGAGTCATTCCTCAGTTCTCCTCAAGGAAATCTCAAGTATCAACCTTGGAATAATATCCTAATTCCAATTGAATCCATCCCTAACAATATGATATGAATCCATTTATAACTCAACATATAAATCAGGTCTCATTATGTATGTCCATGGCATCTCTCGTTTAGATCTATATATTACTCATGGAAATACATTATTAAACATTGAGTCTTAATATATAATTCTATGGTGATTCTATGTATCACTAACGGTATAAGGGTTGATAGTAATCTGAGTCCATCCGTGGAATTATAATTTGATTCCATGTATCAACCTAGATATTTTTCATATAACCTATTAAATTTCATCTCAACATTTCATTTGACATTCCAAGGTCAAATCCAAGAACATCTTCTATCGAAGCACCTTAGGGGGGTGACTCAGGCTTTGGAAATCCTCGTAAGGCATGGTGTTTAATTTACACATGTGGGAATATTTTTTATAACATGATTTAATGTAATAACAAGATACCACATGTCTTGTTCATCCTATAACTCACATGGTAAATGAATTAAAATGTTTAACCCCTTCCAGTGAAGGAAGTTGTGAAACAAGACCAAGCTCAAGGGCTTGCCTTCAAATACTTGTACAAGAATTATTTATAATAAAAAGAATAAAAATAATATTATTCTTGTAGATGGATTAATTAAAATACAACTCACATGGTAAAATAAACAATTTGATAAATTCACTCCAATTGAATCAACTCATGGAATAACCATTACCTTACTCACATGGTCATGGTATTACAATGTAAGAAAGACTAAAAAAGAATTGGAAAATATGGGTCAAGGGGAATGTCATCCATACCATACCCTTAACAAATTAAACTACAATATATCAACATTTCAATTTAATTCATAGGACAAACTTCATTCAAACATCACATGACATGGGGATAATGGCATGAATCAAAGGCACCCAAGGGAAAAAGACTTAAATGGTCTTTCAAGGAAACTCACCCATGGGGAGAACATAAATCATGGTATTAAATGAGTAACACACATAAAAACACCTATTTATTTACTTTAAACATGATAGTAAATAACATGGTTCAATTCAAATTAAATAGACACCCAAAAAATTGGCACGCTACACACTAACACATATAACAAACTGACATTCAACAAAATGCTCATGACCATCTACCTTAGGCTCACACATGATAGATCTTGTTTTAGAAAGCTATGATTCATCCTGGTATAGATTAAAAATGAATAATGGTTGTAGAATGAGAAGTTATATCATATTACACTAAATCCAAACATCACAGTCGATATCCAGAAGACTCGAGATCATATAATAAGGAATTAATGTCGTAACATTATGGATCCAAGTATACAACCAATGTTTAAATCTAATATTGGATGGAGAAGTTACCAGAAAACCAATATTAGGATCAAAGGAGATCCTTTCACGGTTTGGACATGGTACTGTGTATAAAAAGAAACACCATTTTAGTATAAAAAACAATTTTATTTAAAATTAAAATATATAAAATTATTAAAATTTTAGGGCCTCACGGTTTACCCACATATTTTGTAAAACCATGTGGGAACCATGAATGGGTTTTTGTAGGTCTGGGGATCCCATAAAACTTCCCCACATGGTGTACTGATCATTTGTAACCATGCGAAAAGAATCTATCAATGCCTTCCAAAACAACAGAACTACAAAATAGTTGTACGACACTTCATGCATGTTTTTTGGAAACCGTACAGCCTATACACCCCTTATTTCTTGTCTTGTATGGTCTATTCAATAATTGTGTCCTACCTCACATGATTTTTACTAACTCCATGCGAGGAAAACAATACTCCACAATGTCGGATTATGGGAAAAAATCTTGCCCCATACACTACCCCAAAACCTCTGTGACCCCATCAAGCATCCATATTAAGTCATATTGAAGCAATTAAACTGATTATTGAAGAAATAAAGATTCATACCTCAATTAAGAATTCATTTCTTAAAATTTTATCGTGATATTGAAATACATTCCTCCTATTTTATGTTCTGTCATCTCGTTGATGGTTTTTATGTCTATTCTAAAGAACAATATTGTGTTTATTATTAAGAAGCTGGATAACTACTTCTATAAGCTCATCCTTTCCACAACCATGAATCATGAATACATGAATAATAAGTTAGGGATGGTTCCTCCACACTACTACAATAACAATGTTTAATAATACTGGTATTTATTAGTGTAAGATAAAAATCATTGATTAGTAGAATCTTTATCGGTGCTAAAGAAAGAGCTGATAATTTTAACAATTTATCAGTACTGTATTTTTAGCATTGATAAATGGTAACCTTTATCAACATTTTATTTTTAGAAGTGATAAAGGGTACCAATTATCAGTGCTATATATTTAGTGATCATTAATGAATCTTTTTCAGTGATTTTTATCACTGATAAATGTCAGAATCATTAAAATGGAATAGTTAAATAAATAAAAAAGAAAAACTGAGTTTATTTAAAATAATACTAGAAATTTATTACTAAAATGATTATTGATAAAAATATTTATTATTATTAATATATATTAATTATAACTAATAATAATTAGTATTATATATATATATGGAAGATGAAAACAAAACAAATTACAATTAAAAATACGTAAATTGAGAAAAAACATTAACATTTTATTTACATAGATTGTTATTGATAATGTTAATAAATAGCATTCAATATTTATATAGATATGTATTAATGTATTTAAACATGATATATATAATTCAATGTATTATTTATGCTTTAAAAGAAATAGTAATATATTTATAGAATAATGGTTTGTAATTAAACATTAATATGTATCAAAAATACTATCTAATTGAATCATGTAATACATATAATTTAATGTCATTTTATTTTTAAATTTATAACATATAGATCAAACATATTATATAGATTTCATATATACGTAATTATTTAATTTTCATATACATACGCACAAAAAGAAATATCTTTTTTAGAATTTAATCAACTTATGTTATTTATTTTATATAGATTCGTTTACCATGTTTTAAAATGTTAAATATATATTCATCATTAAAAAAATATAATTCCATTTTTAATAATTCTTATTAATCATACATATTCATATTATCAATAAATTTTACTCATCTTTAATTAATCCATTTTACTCATTTTTAATATGCATGAACATAATATTAAATATTCATTAATAATGTTAAAAACACATTAGTAAAAAATATTTATAAATAAATTTATTTATAATTTTTTTACTATTTTTATAAATTTATAATTATAAGTAAATAAGTAATATTAGTTTTAAAAGTATTTATATAATTATAAATAAATATGTATAAAATTATAAATTTTTTGAATAATTGATATATTTACAATGTTTATATATATATATAATTATATACATATATATAAATATAGATATATTATTTTTAAAAAATTATTTTTAGAATTATATAAAAATAGTTATTTATTCAATGAATTATAAAATTTTTATTCTATAAAAAAGTATTTTTATAAGTATCATAATTATATATAATAAAAATATTTTTAAAAAAGGTATTGTATATATATTATTAAATGTTTTATATGTATTTATCAGTGCTCTTTTATCACTGATAAAGAATCATTTTATCAGTGGTTATTAAAATAGAACTGATAAATGTTTCATGATCTATTTTATGAACCCTAACCATCACGAACCACGTCACAATATCTGAAGCTCTCCATGGAAGCGACATTCTATCAATGCCCCTTGATTTCAAATCTAAGATCAAATATAGTCCAGAATCATGGCTCTAAATATTCCAAGGCTCGAATACATGTATTGAGAAATTCAAGGGTTTAACCCAGCAACTTGTCAAATAAAATCCTTGTTTTTTGATATCTTGAATTTCAGTCAGCTGTACACTGATCCTTCTAATCCCACATCAATTTTTCCCAACATGTAGAGTTTCACTATCATATAATTAAATGACCATAAATTCATTATTTTTTACATATATTTAAGTATCATCTTCTCTGACATTATGTGGGTCTCCTTAGACAACATTGGTATTGTGCGAGTTGAAATATGTAAAACCCAATGTTGGGTTTGGTTTTATTGATGTATTATAGGATCTAGATGCATATATTCCATGACATATACCTATTTTCTATAATCAAATTTGAAATAATTCATCCATATAACAGTCTGGGTTGTAATTGATTTGGAATATTACATTGCAAATCACCTGGATGATGAAATATATGACATCATTGGGGTCTTATATTATGTCATGCAATATTGGGAAATTAGATGTTTAAGTGAGGATGAACTAAAATATAGTGTAACCCCCTTATATATGAATATTAATTCTAGATGTTTTTTCCAAAACATCGGATTATGAATACATGACACACGTGAACAACTATATAATGATTTTTTAATGAAATTTATTCCTTGGATAATGAGCACTAAAATATGGTGGAATATTAATGGATTCATTTAGAATTACTGTGAACTATTTCATTAGTCTTGCGATTGATGTAGGGGTTACTTATGGAATGTAACAATAAAATTATTCAGATCATTTATTAAATTCAGATGACAAAAAACATCATATATGTTTGATTTTTTATATAATTTTATGTACATATTTTATAAAATATAATGTTATCAATTTTTATTTTTTAAAATATTTCAATTTGAAATTTATGAATATAAGTTAAACTCTATATTAAAATTAAATAGGTTTATGGTTCTATAAACCTAGGAATATATTATATAGTGAAAACTGATTTGGAGAAGAAATATAATTGAAATATTAAATTTGGTTGTTGAAATATGGTCAGAAAATAAACCAATGCAATGATTAATTTTCTAGGAAAAACCACATTATCATGTTTTTTATGATAAAAATACTAATTCCTTATGCTGTGTAGATGAACATTACTTTTTTGATATAATTTATTATTCCCAATATTTTAGTATTAATCAAAGTATTTCTAAATTTGATATTTTATATGATAAGTAACATATTTAACGAGAAATGATTTCTATTATTTAAAATTTAAAGAATATTTTAAATAATTAAAGAATAAATCTTATACTAATAGATTTTACTAGTTTTGATAAAATAACATATTTACATTCATAGATAAAAAATTAATAAATATGTTTTAATTGATTATATTCTATTGATATTAAATTTATTTTTCATGGATAAAGTCACTACACTGTTATAATTACAGTTTTAGTCAACTTTATATGTTTGGATTTAATAATTTAATGAATTTTTATGTTTATTGTGGATTTCTAATTCTATTGTATTTTATGTTTTACTACTATAAAATTAAATCCATTTTTATGTTATTATAGTGGTAATATTATTCCCCCACATATGTGACCATATCAATTAAATGACGTAAAAAATGTTTCATTAAAATACTTTACCATGACTATTTATGTTATGATTTTTAAAGAATTAGGATAAAAAATTAACTAAAAACATTTGTATATTTAAATTAATGGAAATTCTGGGAACAATATTTGAAAAACCATGATCTATAGGAATCCTTTATTGTTTTATTCAGATCAGGATCCTCATGCCGCATTTTTTATATTCAGATCAAGCTCTTCATGCATATATTTCCACCAATTACCATCCATTTCAGCCTCTCTAAATTATTTAGTCCCTAGATGGAAATATATGAGTTTTTTTGTAGAGTATAAATCTATTTAGTTTTCAACAAATCATTCTAATCACCAAATACCTTTTATTCATTGAATTCATCCTCTATTGTATTTTTTTAGATGATAAAACTATAGGAATCTTTGAAAGGATAATTGATTCATTAATACTTCTTAGAAATCACTTAATTTATTTCATCACACATATAATGAACACTTCATATGTTTTACTTTAATCAATCTAAAAAACTCATTCCATAACCTTTCCTTTTGGTTCCTCCCTTAGGAATATTTGGTTACCATCCATGTGATTCTCAAAAAATGGATACATTGACCTTTTATAATGAATATCTTATGTGTATTTGTTTATTTATTATTGAAAAAGAATATTTTATGAACCCAATGAGATATATTTATGGTTGGGATAAATCTATTTTTAGTTTTAGCATCATTCATACTTTACCATCGGTGTATCCCTCTGGTCAATAATTTTAGCATCATAAAATTATTATCCATTTAATTAATGTTTCATTTCATATTTATGTTTAATTTATTTCCATTCAATATTAAACATATAATAATTGTTTTGTTTTACAAGTATATTCTTTTTTTGGTGTTGGAGTGGTTTGTTCAAAATTTATCAAGATCACAAGGGATTGGACATCGAGCCTACAATAGAGATAATGTAAACAAGGAAATGTGTCATGAATTTATAAAACTATTAGGAAAAGTAAAATTCAAACTAATTATTTAATTAATTTTGTAATCAATTTATTTCATATTAGTAAATAAATTTCCTTATCAATTTTATCTAATACTTAATATTATTCAATGATCATACGGGAATTCATATTTTTCATCCAACTATCTACAACAAGCCACAAATGATAGAAAATTATTATTTCGACCAATTTCACCATGTTTTCCATTTTCATTTCCATTATTTTTCAATCTACCAAAACTGCATATTGATTTGGTTTCATTAGCTAAAAAACCTATCTTGTTGTTAAAAGCCTCTTCTCTTCTAACATTCAGCAATGAAAAAGGTTTTTCAGGTAACAATATCACGTTAATATCATGTTTTATATAGTCAACAAATAAAGAAAATATAAACATGGTAACATAGGTAGTTAGGATGTATTTTTAATATTTGGGACATGTAAAAATCAACCACACCTCAATATGATACAGAGATTGAACAATATAACTCCAAGTGATACTTTTTTATTAAAAATCACATTAATTTTTGTAAAAAAAACTAACATCCTCAAACTGGAGAAACAATATTCTGATTATATTTATAATTTATGAAAATGATCCTTAAGTAATTTGATTCTGTTAGGAATCATCTGTACCTCAATTCGATTCATGGTGCGACCACTATCACTCAATGTGTCTGTTATCATTTTAAAATCGATAGTTTTATTCAAAAAATGTCCCTCATTCAAAAAATAAAAAATGAGAAAATTTATTATAATATATAAAATAAATTCATAAGTAATTTTGGCTAGTAAGAATTGGTCTCACATAAATTGATACAGGATGTGATCAATATAAGTCAATGTATTTTTTCTAGTTTGAAATGTGATTTTTATAAAAACAGTGTCATACTCCAAACTATGAAAACCTATTCATATTATTTTTTTAATTTACAACATTGATCAAAAAAATAAATATGTTTAGGAATAATTCCTACTTCAATAAGACACATGGTGTGACAGGTATGACTCCAGGGGTATCTTTTTATTTAAAATCGAAAACTATTTAATTAAAAAGGAAAACTAACATATTAAAAACTAGGAAACAATAATCCTATTATTTTAATATATTAAAATAAATCCATAATTCATTTGAGACATGTATGACTTTCTATACCTCAATCTGGTCTATGGTGTGACATGTATGACACCAAGTGCTTCTTTTTATTTAAAAATGATGTCAATTTTAATAAAAAAGAACTAATGAACTAAGAAAAATAGTGAAAATGTATTGATATTATGTTCATACATTATAAAAAAAATCTATATGTAATCTCTAATGTATTGGAATTATTCAAACCTCAATATGATATACAATCTTCTCGGTAAGACTCAATGGGCCCGTTATGAGTTTTGAATCAACATTTTCATTCATAAAAATTCACTAACTGAAAACTAAGTGTAAATATTTGTATTTTTTTGATAATTTAGTAAAATTATTCATAAATTTTTTGTGATGTGTATAAATTGGTCTCACATCAAACTAAAACAATTATTTTATTTTTATGATTCAATGTTTGTGTTTCCAGTTAAAACACACATTTTTGTAAAAAAACAGGTGGTATATTCACAACTAAGGTATCACATTTTTATTATTTTAAAACATTTTTAAAAATATCCATGGTCCATTTTTGATGTGTAACAATTAGAAAGACCTAAATCTAATGTATTTTGTGAGTGATATGACTCAAAGTGCATATTTTTTTAAATTGACTTAATTTTTTTTAAAAAGATCAAATCACTTACTCATAACTGAAAAAACACATTATGATTTTTTTTATACTTCAGAAAAACAATCTATATAAGTCATTTTAAATGCATTTAAATCAGCCTCACCTTAATCTGACACACCATATTTATGTTATGACACAATGTGTATGTTATCAGTTTAAGATCAACATTTTAGTTCAAAAAGTGTCATTCATGGAAAACAATGAAAACATACGTGGATTGTCTTTATATTTTAGATCAATTATTCATAAGTCATTTTTAAACTGTTGGAATAGTTATTGTGTCAAACTGACACATGATGTTACTAGTATATGTTTATGTGTGTGTTTCCATTCTAAAATGGAATTTTAATAAAAAACAAAAGTAGTGTACTCAAAACTGAGAAAACACATTCAGATTGTTTTGATACTACAAGAAAATGATCAACAATTAATGTGAGATGTGTAAGAATCAAACTAACCTCACTCCGACACACTGTGTGACCGATATGAATTCATGATCATTTTTTAATATATATGTATCATTTTAGTTTATAATGCGCAGCACAACACAAAATCAAGGAAAACAATCCTAGATAGTTCTCTATTCATTTAAATTATGTATTTATACTTGATTATTATTAATTCTTGGTGTTTTGGGTGAAGTGGTGTGTTTTTATAGAACACTATAGTATGACCCTTTATACATAATTTTAAACGCACTGATAAAAGGTTCATGCTTTTAATCTCTTTCTAGTAGACCACTTTTTTCTCACGCTGATAAGGGCCATTTTTAGCATGCTTAAAGTCCATTCTTGATGTAGTTATAATAGTCAGCCCGGTATATAAATGAAAATATGAATCTCCCACATGGTTAAATATATAACTATTCTTCCATAAAAACCATATGTTGGTCTTTAATGGATTTATAGTAATGTATTCTATAAACCAATTCATTTTTCTATAGTGGTAAAATTATTCACATATTGATTTGTTCGAAGACAAAAATTATGGAGGATTTATACCAACAATATTATGTAATGATTAAGGATTTCTTATCTCATTCCCTAATACCAATGTAATTCCAGATATGGATGGATATCATTTGGATGTTCGTGTGGTGGACTAGAAATATTGCGACCCAGTTGGTTTAGAATCTTATAATGACATATTATGAGAGTTCTTAGCTTTTTTAAGGGTGAGGTGGCCACCATCCATATATGTTAGGGAATTATTTAGTCGACCACAATTATTATATGTTGTAAAAAACAATTCCCCCTTGATATCTATGACACACACAGTCAAAAATAGATTCATTTTGCATAGTGGATGGTATAGAGAACCTCACTTGTCTTTTGGTCGGATAACACCTATGGTATTAATGACATCTGGAAACCACCCTCTCTAATAGGATTAGTGTTGACAAGTATTTTGTAACGCCCCGACCCCAACTACCCAGAGTCGGTGCATTACTTCGTAACATTGGCATGATCACAAAAGATCAAGTCTCGAAAGACCGATTATTTTAGTAGCCTTGGAAACACTAGATACATTCATAAGTCTTACATTACATCTTAAAGTGAAAAACTAATAAAAAAGTCTTCATAGTCCACACTCATATCCTCTTCTGACTATCCCTGCAGGTCATTCATAAAATACTTCTTCACATCTTGGAAAAATATTAAACATTGAAAGGGGTGAGCTCAAATGCTCAGTAAGGTTAACAATATATCGGAAGCTTTCTTAAATAAACATTAACATTTAAGGCAATGTATAAATAAAACAAAAGCCTTTTAAACTTGAACTTCAACATAATATGCCAAAAGTAAAATGAGATAATTCCATTTACTTCTTCACATGGATATTCTACTAGTCGAATAATCACATGCAATATCAATAACCACTTTCATAATGATGGAATGCATAATGCCAGACTATCATAACCACGTATCCAAGGCCTCGTGCCAAGACCACAAATAATATTTTGTCAAGGCCTCATGCCAAGACACTAGTTTGTCTCATGAGACCTGCCGATGCATCGAGGAGCTATAGCGGGCTCCACCCGTCACTTATTAAGTCCAATGCATTCCTCATATGAATAGGTTTAAACATATCATAAACCATAACATAATCGTATCACATAAAACATGCATAAAAGAAAACATAACATTTCCACATTTCAATCACAAGATATAAATACAACACATTGATATAATAAAAATGCTTTCAAAACCATTTTCAATAAAATAAAAGAAAGTTAAAACTTTTTATTTATTTGTCATTAAAAAAATTGATGGCTTGTAGAGGAAGCCAAAACTCAAATAATGGTCACGGCGGCGGAGAAGTCGTTGTCGCCGCATAAGTACGGAAATAAAAACATTCCCTTTTTGTCGTTTAGTAAAATGATTCGTATAAAAAATATTCCTTTTGAATAAACGTAAAAGTCAAAGGGGTTTATACACCGTATAAAAGAAATTTGTGTATAAAACCAAATATGCCTCAATGAAAGGAGATTGAGACAAAGTCTTTACAAAGATCCTTTTTAAAATAAAATAGATATATTATGTGTATTCATTATATGTACACATAAAGAAAGTACAAATACAATATAGGACATAATAATATCATGACATAATTTGAAAGTAGGAGATTAACCCAAAGAATGGAAATTGGGTTAAGAAGTTCCCTTACCTTGTGTCCTGTCCTGACTCGACCATTCTTTAACCTCCTGAATAATAAACTAGAGTTAATTTATATTTACTTAAGAACCTTTTCCATGTTCAATATTCCTTTTATATCCCTTATTACCATGTTATGAACATTATTTAATTATTTATGTTAATAACGGTCGTTTTGTCGATCTTTGGTACTTGAGTCAAAAATAAACTTCTTATAATTACATGTTGTTCATGTGGTGAAATATCCATTATATCCAGAATTATATTCATGATGTAGATATCATATATATCATATATATACAGTATATACATTCATTCATAATTTCACGTAACATTAAGAGGTAAGAAATGAAATGCACCGTTCATGGAGACGGTAAGCCGTACGTACGCATGAACGCTACTTTCATTTCTATTTCATATTTAATGGAATGGAATCATAAAGATATAAATTTATAATATAATTACAGTATAATATAGTGTATAATACCATTTAATCCATCCTTTATACATCCCACATATGGCATTAACGATTCAAATCACTTTGAGGGGGCGGTAGTCCGCATTTCCTAAAATGAAATTATCGCGTTTTACCCATAATGGAAATCATAAAGTATGCCATAAATGAGAAATACAGAAGCATAAGTAAAACATAAACACACTATATATCATATATAAATATAGTTACATCTTAATGGATACCTTTGAATGTGTTATATGAGTGTTGAACAATCATCGTTTCGTGAGGCAGAAATTCGCCATCCACAGAAACCGTATGTTCTTTAACCATTAGATGTATGTGTGTGTAAGTGTAGCTCGAATAATTCTTATAACAACATCCTAGTATATTGAGTATACTAGTTTTGTTACAAAAGAAATTAATAAAAAGTGTTTAGGGGGTTGGAGAAGAAAAATAAAACAAAACAACATTAGAGAAGACATTACCTCAAAATCGGGTAACTCTTTTTGATTTGAGACAAAGGATTACTTGAGAAGGGTTCTTCCCGAAGTGAGGATTCTAGGAGTAAGAGGGGGATGTTGGGAGAGTATTTGGGAAGATTTTGGCCGAGCCAAATGGCTTGAAGGTGTGAATAAGGTGGGAGATGTGGGGGCCTTTTATAAGTGGAGAGGAGGGGCACTCTTGGAAAGTAAAGAAAATTCACTTTATTATAAAATGAGTTTCGGATTTTAGAGGTCCCACACTTATATAATTCAAGGATAAGATGATAAGGGTTCTAAAGCTACTCATACAATAGTCTTTGGAAAAGTGTAAGCCTTGGATTTTACATTATCTTTTCATTTTATTAAAATCGTTAAATAATGAGGTCATCGCTGCATCATAATTATGTCATAAATAATTTAATTTATTTAAAGTCTAAAAATTATAAAAAAAATACTATTATGTATGAAATCTTTTTATCTTTCTAATGAATATTTATAATCAAAATTTCGACTTGTGTAACCCCACTTAAAAACTGTTTTAGTAAAACAACTCATGTTTGTGTCAATATAATTTTAACATTAAATAAATATATATTAATGTCATTTTCCAACCAAAGTGGCTCCATGGGGTCCCCAAGTTGACCCATGGGTTGTCTTGGTCGTCCATGACTCATCCAATAGATTTAGGAAAATTTTCAAGCTCATCTCATATTATTAAAACATTATTTTTACCTTAAACTACACTAGTTACCTCTAATCGCGATTAAGAACTTAAAAGTTACTATTCACCAAAAATTATTTTAATCTCATTGAACCACATTTTACTTCTTAATGACAACCATGTATGTCGGATTTTTGAAAATCAAATCACAGAAGCGGTAATATTTCATTTAAACGAAAAATCAGTTATTTAACTACAACTTAGTGGTTTCACTATTCATCAAAAATTGAAGTTTTTCAAAACAAGGGCAAAATTTCACCCTAAGCTATAATTGATATTCCGAATTCAAAAATGATGTCTATTTTACAAAATTCCAAAAAATATAATTTTCATTAATTAATTTTATAATTAATTCACACTGTTACAACAAATAGCGTGTTTTTAAGAAACAATTTATATCAAAAGATTGACAATTGTTTATATCCAATTTCAATGTTAAATTAATTCTAATGACCACCATTGGATAAAATGGTAAAAATTTATTCTAATTATACTTTAGAACCACTAAATAGTATAATTTATCACTATAAATTATTTTGATTAAAAAATTTGTTTTTAAGTAATTTTCACTATTCATAAAAAATTGGAAGTTCTCAGAAAATTAGAAAAAATTCAACTTTGGATAATTTCGATATTACGAATACAAAAATGAAGTCCATTTTAAAATATAAAATTTCTATAATTTTAAAAAGTGGTTATTACTATTCATAACGGCTACTTTGATTAGTCGCGGTGTTTTAGAACTCGAAGTTGCGTACAATGCAAGCTATTGCATTATTGAATGAGAAGCGTATCGTGGAAGCTCGGGGTGTTACAGATTTATTCACAACCACATCTAATTTAGAGTTGTACATCGCCTAAGAGTCCATGTGGGATAAATGATCTTCCACTCAAATTATCATCAATGAAGAAACCATTCCTGAGTCTTAGGCCTATAGTACACTATAGTGTCCGAGTTTTGAGTTCATTAATGTCAAAGAAAAAACCCTCCCAAAAGGATTATTCAACACCTTTTAAGCATAAGGGAAGGACATTAGAGAATTATAATGAGATTCTAGCATTGTAGAGGTCATATAATTTACGAACCATCACAACCGATGGCATTGATGGAGGGGACAAAGAGAAATTTTTCATTGAAATAACCGAAATAGATCAATCATAGTTAGATGAATCACCAAGAATATTTTCTATTATAGGATTTGCTATGATTTTTTATTATGTTTTAAATTTTTTTATAAAGTGGAGATATCCCTGTTATTTTTAAAATGGGGACCTGAGAAGTGTGAACCTCATTCATGCTTCTCCAATCTGAGGAAGAAGCATGAATGGGGTTCTTTCCTCCCTTTCTACCACCATAGAGGCATGAACCCTATTCATGCATCTTCAGTACAACATAGGAAGTTTGAAACATGTTCATAATTCCTTTATAAAATTCATGGAGGAGGCTTGAATGTGGTTCATGCCTCCACCCACTAGAATTCTATAAAAGGATGGTCTACCCCCCCCCCCCAATTTCAATGTTCTGCTCTGCATTTTATTGCGGTGATCTATATAAAACATTTTTTAACATATATTTTTACCCATTAAGAATGTAAATATTCTATTTAGACTTTTAAATAATTAATTATGTCTATATATATTATTTGTGTGGTTTATTTATTTAATCTAAAATACATGACTGTATGGATGAATAAATTAGTGTTTTATAGTTTATTTATTTAATATGTATTGATGCTTGTATAAATTCATTAATTAGTGCCTATTGTATGATTTAATATATAAATGTGTTATTTCTTATCGTATGATATAATTCGAATTGAATGTTTATGAAATTTAAATTTGGTGTGTTGATAATGTAATTTATATTTACGGAAAAAGAATTGTTTTAAAAAATTTATATATAATTAATTTAAATAGAGAGTTGAATAAATTTATATATATATATATGAAATATTTTTAATTTAAAATTATTAAAAATATAAATTATAACATTATTTAAACTAGCTTTATAATTTGTTTCATTTTTTCTGGTTCTCTCGGAATCAAATTCTCCATGAGAATAAATCCTTCTCGGTAACCTCTACTCTCTCACGCGTACTTGCTGAGATACGTGTGGCTGGCTTTCCGAAGAAGCAATATTTTTCTAATTCCATTAATGATTTCATTGTTCTTGACTGAATTGGAATCAAAGGAAATTACAAACCTCCAGTTGGCACTTTTGATGTTCTATAGATATAGACTATTTTTGGTTGGTTGAAAGTTAATTCGGGTGGTGCTTCGAAAGGGAATCTTGGTCCTTCAGGAAATGGTGTCGTGTTAAGAGATCATAAGGGAATGGTGGTTGGTTTCTTTCATGGTTCATGTGGTATTGTTTCTTCAACTGAAGCTGAGATGATGGGAATCATCATTGTAGTGGAGCAGGCCAACAAATAGGGCCAGAATAATATCTGGCTAGAGAGTGATTCGACTAGGATTTTCTCTACTATTAGGGATAGTTCTTGTCACCTCTCCTGTAAGCTTCAAAAACGATATATTAATTTTTTATATTCCCTTTACTCTATGAATCATATTATTACTCATGTCTATAGGGAAGCTAATTCTGTTGCAGAAGGATTGGCCAACAAAGGAGCTGAAGATGCTATCTTCATTTGGATTGACAAGCTTCCTGATGTTTTTTACCCCTTTTGAAAAGGGATTTGGACATATCTCCTATTTTTAGGATCATTTCATGAAATGGTGCTTTTTTGGATGTTGTTTATCAGCATTCTCAAGCTCTACACTGTACGGTTTGGTTTTATGTTTGAGTTTCTTGATACTGGATGCTAGATTTGGGAATTTCTATTCTTCTTGGAATGTATTATAGATCTAATCTTGATTCTTTATTATCTAACCAGTGATGTTCTGCTATCTATATTTCTCTCCTTCTATCTTTCTAATTAATTTGTATATTTATCTGGTTTCCTTTTGAGGACCCTGGTGAGGCATGCATGGATGGATAGACTCTTTGATGATGATAGCACGATCTGATGAGCTTACCCTCAAGAGAAACAAAGGTGCAACTTAATGGTTCAGTTTGGAGGAAACTGTATTAGACCTAAAAGAGCTCGCCAGCCTGTTTCTAGTCAGACTTCTGGAATCCGAATAGTGTGATGTTTGATAGCAGCTCCTGAACTCTTGTAATCTTTTTTTACATAATAAATCTGTATTTGGCAGGGATTGGGAAACCAATCCTAGATAGCCTTCTAAAAAATGTTTCCTATAAATAATAATTTGAAAATATATTAAAGATAAATAATTATTATTTTAGGTAATAATGTATGAAATATAATTTATTAAATTTTAGAAATTAGAGATATGATCAAAAATTTATATATAAGTAATTTTATTAAATTGAAGATAATATAATTTTATATTTTTTTCCTTGTTTTTATATAAGTGTAAATAATATTACTTTTATTTACTACTATAAATAATTTGAATTGATGAATATAAATTATATAAATTATGAATAATTATTCTTTCATGTACTATAATTACTTATATTTTTTGGAAATTCAGAGAATGAAAAAGAAAATATTTTATATACATAAGAAATTATATAGAATTTAAAATAACATAAGTGTACAGTATTGTAATGATTTATATGTAAAATTGAATTATACTACTTTTGATAAAATTTATAAAATGTTATTATTATATTTATATATATATATAAACATTAAAAAGGATTTTTTTTAATTTTTTGAAGATATTTAATATATATTTGATCTAGTTAAATAAAACGTAATGTAATATGTAGACTATAATAATTAAAATGAAAAAATATTAACATTATTGTGTGACGACTGATCTATAGATGACGAACCAAATGCATAATTTAAATTTCATGAATATTTTTTGAATGTGGTTATATAATTTTTAATAAATGTATTTTCATTTCTGAATTGATAACATGTGATTCATCCCTCACTATGTTTGTAAGGAACTGCGTGTCCCCAAAAAATTGTTATATATTTCATATCTGTAGACCCTCTCAATTTCCTGTGAGTAACTTTGTATGAAAATTGTGTTCAACATGAGGTGTTTCAGGATAGGTCTTCGAGAATAAGAATTTCACAAGTGTCCTTAATGTTTGAAAGGAGACTAGAAATTGCTGAAATATTTCTTAATAGATACTCTGTGAGTATAACGATTGGTTTTTTATTTTATCATATAAAGATAAACTAATTTATATTAAGTATCACGGTCAATTAATGGTTATATATTAATTAGTAATTAAATTTATGAAGAATTTTATGATGTGATATAAAAATATATAACATTTTATTAAATTATAAACTGGTTTTCTATAATGATGATTTTTTCTTCTTAAGGATCATATTTATAAAGAAAATTTTTTCTATTGATGATCTTAAAAAATAACCAATAGTCATAAATATGAACTATTTTAAGAATCAATCTGATCTTCATAAGTATCAACTATGGACTTCTGTAAGAATCATTCTAGATTTTTTTAAGGATCATCATGTAATTTAATAAGGATGAATTCATCTCTGTATAGTTGATTGCTTTTACAAAATTATAAATTCCCAAAAATTTATGGATGATATCATATCTTCATAATAATGAAATAATTCCCTTTAAAAGGGTCATTAATTAGAAAATTTCATCAATCTCATTTTTAATAAAAATTAAATAAAATGATAAAAATTTGAAAAATCTTAATGAAACATATATACAAAACCTAAAAATCATTAAAATTAAAACCATCATAAAAAAATATATTTTTTTGAGCATTAAATCTAGGGTAATAATTCGATATATTGGATCAAAATTATTATTTATTAAAATATTTTTATGAAAATTATATTCTAAATTTCAATTCATTGAATTACACTCCCTCTTGTATCCATGTTCTCTTTTATATTGTAAATACAATTTTATATAAAAATATACCACTCCATTTTCTTATTATTATATTATAATACATTCAATTTTCAATTTTTTTTCTTTTATCATATTTTTAAATTATTTTTGGAAAACTACATAAATTATTTTTATCCTCAAATTTATTCCTTTGTAATATATACCATACACAAATTATAGGGTGGGTCCTTTATATAATATATAATAATTTATTAATTATATCATCCTATGTAATCTTTACTATGAAAATAAATTTCAATAATGATTTAATTTAATCGATCGGGGTTTTAGAAAAAAGTTTTCCCCCTACAAGAGGTGAAATCATAGTGATTGTGTGACGTTGGATGATGTTCTCATTAAGATTAATAATCTATTAAAATTGAGGGCTAATCAATCACTTAAATCAATAAAATCTGAATGTATTTACTATCAGAACCTTTTGGCACAAAGAGCACCCTCTAGTAGATGTTGATGATTGAATAAATGCATATTTTTTATTTATTAAAAAATTTTATAATGGTTTGATGGAATTATATGTGGTGATATATTATATTCATGTGCTGCAACCTACTACTACATAACAATGTTTTCGGAGATCTATAGAAAATATTCCTTTAAAACTCTCTTATTAATTTCCTTCTAATATGAATCCTATTATATAAAAAATTATTATGTATAAGAATTACATATATCAGGAAATATATAATGTGATCCTCAAGTTTGATATGTTTTTCAAAACATAAATTTTTTAAAAGAAAATTTAATATCATTTTTAATATAATATTTTCTTCTGGTCTCAACATATTATCCCAAAAAATAATCGTTTTATTGAAATATTGATGATATTTCAATGTCTAATGGAGATTTGTATGAATATATTATGCATATTTCAAAGGAAAAATGGTCATTAACTTATGATGGTGGATTAAGATATGACCACCAATATAGTAAAGTGCATTAATGGATTCCCCAAGGGTGTGGAAAAATTAATAATCATTGGTTCATTACAAGAGGATATTTTAAATATGTGTCTACTAAATTCTTAATCATTTCAAAAAGGCATATTAGTAGATGGGAGATGGAATGTGTTTTCTTCATATTTTTCAAAGTATCATTGATCATATATTAAATGAGGCTTCATGAGGGAGTGTTATATCATTTGATCCGGAATAGTGGATCCTTAAGGTAATAGAGTGTTACAATCAGACCACATTGACTAGTGTTTTAGTGCTTGTGGAAATTTTGGATAAGAGGTATTGTTCTTTTGGAAACATTCATGAATTGATATATACTTTTTCACATGTTGTCTCATATTTTTCATCGGTAAACATATCCTAGGAGATATATGTTGACTCATTGTATCACATTACCCCTTTGGATAGATGATTTAGTGTATGTTCAATTATTTTTGGTGACTTTAATTATATCCAATTTTTTACTTATTGGACCACTATCATCCCTGATATTTATAGTTTTCTTAAGTTGGTTTTGTTTTCATTTATTTTTTTTAAATTTTTTATAATTTTTATGATATTGGATTCATACTACCAGGTTCTACCCTTAGGGATGAAATTTTTTTAATCAATTTATAATTGAGATGGACTAGCCTCAGCAACATGGTGGGGGACTACGACGCAACATTTTTCATGTAGGAGCACATAATCATATGATTTCTCCACAAGTGGAAGGACAGATCTCCACTTCCCACCATTAAGGATCATGCATGTGAATTTTAACATGGATGTGTATATTTTGTTTCATATGTTGATGTTTCTAAAAATTATCCTATTATTTATTACTTGAACCATTTCTAAACTATTTCTATTTTGGTTGGTTTAATTTATAGATTATATCAGAAAGAATTTGGTGACACTATAATAATTAAAAAGTAAATATACAAAGAAAATGAATATCTATTTCATCCACATGTTCAATGGGGGGGGGGGTTCATCAATATTTATTTATATAAAAAAAATAAAATAAATTATACTTTTTAGATATAAATAAAACCACAAATTCATATACTAAACAAAAATCACTACCCACAATTTTTACCTCTTTTCATTATAATACTTAATTATACATGCTAAATAATGACCTTATTTTTCTTGATGATGTTTTTAAAGGATTAATCTTTTTATTATATTCACTATATAAAATGAGACAATGATATCACTGTGGAAGATAGTAGGTCCTCCATTACTCATATCCTAGTATACTCATTTCTCATGACTTGTTTTAGAGGGACATTATATGTATCCATTGAGTGTATGGAGATCTAATAATTTTATTCTTACTACACCACCTCCCACTATCACCACCCCTTTCTTCACCGCAATGGGTTATATTGTGTATTGATGCAAGATTTCCCCTTTTTTAATAGTAATCCCATTACTAAACCCATATAAAGATATAAGTTATAGTCAAATATGTTCTATTGTAAATATGGGGACTTGGCTATTATTCTGTAGGATGTGTCCATTATGTTGGTCCTCCAAATTAACAGTGCGAATGTGATACGTAGATTTGGAGTAGAAAGGTTCAAGATTGTTCATAGATTTATAAGCATTGATTTCCAAGTTCATGGAAGGTCCATCTTCAAAAGTAAAGTAATAATTCCCCAATGATAGCATCACTTCACACATCTAGTAGAGGATTCCAATGATATCATTATGATGCACTTTTCAGGTGCTTATATTTTGGGGTTTATCGGTGCAAATTTTTTCATTAATCAATATAATATATTTGTATATCAAATGTATTCTCATTACTAGAGGATTTAGGAAATGAGAGCTTGTATCGACGGTGGTCTTCTTGTCTTATATATTCACACATGATGATATGAGGTAAATATCATATTTATAAGAAGTAGATCAAAATATGTGTTATTATTCTACAGATGAGGGTATGGGAGAACATCCCTCAATTGGCTATAAATTATCATTCTCCATTTCATGTAGATATTTTAGTATAGTTTCCTAGTGTATGATGGTTTATTATTATATACTTATAACAACTAATTTAATTTTATTAAATTCTATTATGAAATGTAACTACAAAAATGTTATAATTAGGTGGATTCAGGAATGTCAACATTCAGATATACCCATAAACGATGTCCATTCATACAAAATTATGATGCACAACTGTCATCCAGACGACGTAAGTGATTGTAATTTATATTGTTAACTCTTTATTATTTAAGGTATATCTCTTTATTTATTAATTTATTATTAAAATTTTATTTTATAATACATTTATTCCATATAATGATGATATAATCAAGATTATTCAATAATAATATACAATGATACATGGTATTGGCTTCTACATGGTTCCAATAATTCAATTTCGTATTATCGAGTGGCATCATACTGATTGAGTTGTGAGGTAGTTCATAATTTTTCAGAATATTCCAAACCTACCAAGTTTGTTAACTTCACAATATTACATGAATATATTTGGGAAGATATTATTTAATTGGATGATATATTATATACGATATATTGATCAATTTGATAGAAGACACGGGTCCTAGTTAAGAGGGGGCGTGGACAATACATTTTTGTTAATTAAATAATCAATATTAATAATCCTAACACTGAAGGTCCCCAGTCATATTTCTGACATGTCACCGAAATAGATTTCATGAGTTGGTATTAATTTTTCTTTTAACTATTGAAATTATATTTTATTGACATTATTTAAGCATAGAATTTTTTTATATGGTGATCTGATCACTTGTCCCATCCATATCTCTAATCTAGAAGAAGGAGGTGCTTTTGATCAGTCATATTTTCAAAGAGATTTGCCAGAGTTCATTCCTTCTGTGGAATATATTTATGAGGGAATTTTCTTTCATCCACCACATGATGTTGATACTGCTGATCCTGTTAAAGATATACCATGGTTGAAAACCCTGCTGTGGATCCGGATATTGTATAAGAGGAGGGTGTTGAGGATGATCATCAAGAATATCATCGAGTATCTTAGTCACATCCAATGACTAGCATAAACATTGACTGGTCTGAGATGGATGATTTATTATTCAATTGATTACAGGAATTCATATAACAACAACCATATTCTTCATATTTTGTTAATAGTTCCAGCTAACATCCACATTCTTCATATGTTGGTGATATTTCTATCCAGCATCAACTATCCTTAGAGGTAGGAAATGGTACAGGCTGTGAGACTGTACATCCACTACCTATGACATAGTAAAAAGTTAATGTGGATACCCATGATGATATACAGGAACAACGTAGACCAGAGCGGACACATAGACAGACAGTGTGTGGACGCATCCTATATATGCCCAGATGAGGGGAATATGAGCATCAAGTCCAAATACATTGATTAGATTTAATTTTTCTTGATGTTAAATGTTTTACATTCCTTACTATTGTCAATTCTATAGTTCTGATATTTTTTTCGATATGTGAGGTACAATTATCAAATTATCTACCAAACCCAATAATTACTATTTTATATTCATATTAATACTTATTATTATTATTATCTATATATGTATAATAAATAATATTCATAAATTCACTAATAAATAATTGTAATATTATTTTTTTTGAATTCAAGAACACACTGCATGGGAATATATGTTTAGTTGATGAAATCTTGAAAAATATTATTGATCTCAATAATTTGAAATTTAATGTAAAATCCTAGAAGATCAATGAACGTGAATATTTGTTATAAAATTATGTTTCATGAAGAAGAATGAGTATGAATAATGGATATAGGTGAAGATTAGGTCATTATGATTAGTGATCAGAAAACCCACAATATGAGATATATAGAATGAGAAGTTCAGTTTTCCAATTTTGAGAAGATACATATTTAGACATTATAAAAGAATGGTATTGTTTATATTGTATGCAATATTCAATTGATGATTTTAAGGACAAAATACCAAAATCATGTGACAAAAATAACTTAAAATTATTCAATGATCTATATGAAATATATATGATGAAAATGATACCATCCATACCATAATGTAATAAATTTTATAAATTTGTTATCATGAATAGTGTCAGTTAGAGAAAAAAATAAGTACAATTATAGATAAGGAAAGTTAATGAGAATACAAAAATCATAACTATGGTGGAGAAGAAAATTAATTTGGAAGTTGTTTCCCCATTAACTCCCAAAAAAGTTATAAACATAACCCATAAAATCAATCATAATAAAAAAGTAAAATCTTAGGAAAAATAAGTTCAATATGAGACATATGAAAATTATGGACATTATGGAAAAGATTTTTTGATTCTCTTCTAGAATATGAAACAAAACATTATAGGGTAAACATTGCATCATCCATTAATGGTAATAAGGAAATAGACTGATAAAAAGAGAAATGTAATGTGACAGGATCCCTTCAACACTGATATAATTCTAAACACATTTTTAGATGATCAATCATTAATACTAGAGGAATTTTACCCATATCATTGAGAAAAAACAAAACCTTCCTATTCACATTAATATATAAGGAATACCCACCATATTTCCATAATTGTTTTTTATATTTTATATTCTTATGAATTAAGGAATTGAAAAATAAACAAATTCTTTTTGGGGGAACATGAGATGTAGTGATTGCTATCAATTCTTGATCAAATATATAAAGAATTTATCATCCTTGAATGATTCCTCAAATAGTTTTCCAATAAAAATAAGAAAGAGGGTAATAATTGATGAATTTTAAGAATTGTCTATAATATTCAAAAAAAATAAGTTTAAAGAAGATATCATCATGGGTTGGTCAAAATTTTTGTATCCTAGAGAATAAGTATTAAAGAAGATCATCATCGTTGAAGTTGTGTCTATTTTCAAATCTGAAATTATTGAGGTTAATTATGAATTCTAGTGTATTCTCCATATCGTAAAATATTGAAAGCCATTATCTTAGAGATATATCACTATAAATACATTTAATAGTTTTCCCCTTGAGGGGGAGGTAAATGAAAAAATGTGAAGTTAAAGTTAGAATTAGTATATTAGTTTGAATAAAATCCAATTTTTATAGAATCCTCATAAAGAAACGTTTATTGAAAAAGTTATATTTTTGTAAATCTCTCAAAATTTTATAAAAAAATAAACTCAAAAGAAAGTGTTTTAATGGAATTAAAAAATGAGATAATAAAATATTATTTATAGATGTGTTGAAAGACACTCATCATTTTGATTACACTTGAATGTTTTTGATATATTAGTAAAAGTGGCTGCATGAGTTTTTGGTTGAATGTTCTAATTAAATTTTCATATCTCATTTAATATCTTCATCCTGAAATAAAATTGGATTACCTTTGATGATATGTATAAGAATTCTTAATTTTTTTGGCATCATGATTAGTTTGTAACGGAAAAGACAGTTTCCCAAATCAAATATTTTTAGTTTCTACATCTTGTACGGCTCATATAGAGTAAGAGTAAAATAAGGGTTGACTCATTTCATACGTATGAACAGATAACCTTTTCCGTTGAACTTTGTTACTTCCTATTAATAAATAATAGAGAGATTTGATTGAATTTTTGATAATGTAAAGTGAAGATTATAAAATATTATCATATTTTGTTGGAAATAAATTTGGATGTATGAATCGAATAAAATAATTGATGAAACACATTCTATTGGAGATCGAGCAGTGCACCACGAATCAAATCAACTGATCAAAATGGACATGAACACTATTATTAATATAACTGATTTTTTAATTAATATTTATTTATATATATAAATATTGTATACATATTTATGATTTTAAACAAATATATTTTATATTTAATTATAATTTTTATGTATTAGTTATTTTTATTTAAAAATTTTGTATGAAGCATAAACTAGGTTCTAACTTCCATCATAAAATTTACATGGGAAACTTGATTTAACATCCCATGTAAATAAAGGATATGATATTTTCATATTTATTAATATTTGTGAGTTAAATATTATGTTTACTTTAAATGGTATGATACGTATGATGGCGTACCCAATACGCAACAATGGGTTTCATTGAAATCTTACGTTAAAAACAACGTGGAGTTATACCAAAAATAAAATAATAAAATAATATTATTTTAAATGGTAGTTAACGCCTAACTATTGTAATGGAAGGAATGAATAGAACTAAACAAAAAATGATTATACATGTTTTCGAAATGTTTTTACTTTTATCCGACAAAATTTAGAGGTGTCAACCTTGATGATTAAAATTTTATGCATAAATACTGTAATATTCTTTAAAGAGTCGATTTATCACCTTTTGATAGCGAACCAATTTTAAATCTAGTGTTTTTTCAATTTTAATTTTTCTATTTGAAAAAATAATATACTTCCATCGAATCATGACACCAAAATTTAGTTCAGATTAAATTTTGGTATTTTTCTGATAATCATAATTTTTTTATGAATAGTGAAAAATAGAGTATTTTAATTCCAAACTGACATTATATAAAATTTATTTATATATGTGGAATATATTATTAACTGGTTTAAAATTTTAATTAGATTAATTTTTTACCACATAATCCAATTTTGTTCATTGAAATAAATTTTACTTCGAAATTTGACATAAACAAGTGTCAATATTTTGATAGTTATTATTTCTTCAAAACATGCTTTTTGTTTTGTCAGTGAGAATTAATTTTAAATTAATTTCTGCCACTTCTATGTTTTGAATTAGCAAAAATGGATTCCATATTTGGAATCAGGAGTTCGAAAATATGTAAATAGGAATCTTTTATTTTTAGACATTATGAATATTATCTTCAGTAAATATTTTATTTTCCATGGATAAAGGGTAAATTTGGTAAATAAGGGTAATAATATAATATTATTATAATAATAAATTACCCTAACATGTGTCTTAATCCTTTTGGTTGATATATTTCTGACCATGTGAATCCTTGGGTCGATTTTGTGAAAACATGGACCACTTGGGAGTGAAAATGACAGTTTATGTTAATTAATTTAATGTAAAGACAAAAATGACATAAACATATATCTTTTATTAAATCAATTTTTATATGGGGTTATATAAGTTTTCTCCTCGACTGTAAATATTAATTTTGAAGATAAAACAATTTCCTATATCATGATATATTTTTATAATTTTTAGACATTAAATAAATAAAATTATTTATGACACAATATTGATGTAGTGTTTACCTCATTGATAAATGATATAAATAAATTAGATTATAAGAATTTAAAAAAAATATCCAAAACCTATCCATTTAGTATTTCATGATTTTATTTTGAACATTAGTCATCATATCTTCGACTTTAATGTGTTTTTAACCTTTATAAATTGATAATCGTTATATAATAAAATAAATGTTTTAATCATTCCTAAAGAGACCCTCCCCCCTTATAAAATCCCCCTCCTATAACCCATTACACGAACCTCTAAAGCCCCTTGTATCATCCAAACCCTACCCAATTAAGCTCTCTAATTGTTTATCTTTCTCTTAGACGACTTAAAAAAGCAGAAGTCACTTCATGTAATCCTTTTCGTTCAAACCAATTGGAGATACCTGATTTAAAGGTAATGTCTCCTCTTAAGTTTGCTTCTTTTAGTTTACTCTTCTATCCACCTAGAATCTCTTTATTTATTTATTTTATAAAAAAACGTATATTTAATATACTGGGATGTTTTTAATAGAATTATTTGAACTATATTTACATACACCTACGTCTAATTGGTAAAGAACATGCAATTTCTGTGGATGACAAACTACTGCCTCACGAAACGATGATAGTTCAATTGTATCTTACCACCTCTTATGGTGGAAATTAAGATGGAACTGTATATATATGTGATATAAATTATATTTAAATTTTTTCTATACATATTTATTCTTCATTTATAGAATACCTTAATGGTTTCCATAGTGGGTAAATACGATAATTTCATTTGAGGATGTGCGGGCGACCTCCATCTAAAAGTCATCTTACTCATTCATTTTGTATGTGGGATATATACAGTATGGAGTAAATTAAATTATATATGATATTATACTGGAATTATAATATACCTATTTATCTATAATTTTTCATTCCAATAAAATATGAAATAGAAACGAAAGTAGCGTTCATACGTACGTAAGGCTTACAGCCTCCATGAACGGTGCATTTCATTTCTTATCTCAAAATTTTGTGTACTATTATAAATACATATATATACTAGATATATATGATATATATGATATCTAAATCAAGAATATCATTTTGGATATAATAGACCTTTGACCACACTACCAAATTGTAATTATAAGAAGTTCATTTTTGACTCAAGTACCAAATATTGAAAAAATGACCATTATTAACTTAAACGATTTCATAATGTTTATAACATGGTAATAAGTGATATTGAAGGAATAATAAACTTGAAAAGGTACTTAAGAAATTATCAATTATCTTTGTTCTTTTGTTTAGGAGAATATATAATAAAAGGATCAAGTCAGACATAAGGTACTAGACTTCATCTCAATCACCTTTCATTGAGGAATATTTTGATTTATAAATGAATTTATTCTATATGGTGTATAAACCAATTTGACTTTTAATTTCATTCAAAGAAAATATTTTATCTACGAAGCATTTTACTTAATGAAAAAAATAATGTTTGTTTTTAACGTATGTAGTGACAATGACCTTTTCACCATAGTCAGCGTTATTGGATATTTGGCTTATTTAACAAGACGAAATGTTTTTAAAATAAATATAAATACCATATAATTTTTTTACGTATTTTTTTATTGAATTTTTTTTTATAAAAGATTTATTATTTCAATATATTTAAATTATATATTGTGACTGAAATGTGGAAATGTTATTTTTTCTTTTATGATTTTTTATTATGTTATGAATATGTTATAGTTCATGGGAATAGTTTACATATATTGGTGGTTATGTGATAATCCTAGGTTGGGTGAGCCCAAGATAGGTCTTCAATGCAATAGGTAAAGTGAAGGAGGTAAACTTCAATGTTTCTCCTAAGATATTTATGGAATATACTACGATTAGTAATCCAAATGTAACTCCCTGCGTAGCTGTGAAATCTACAATGTAAGTATGTTATGATTTCCATAAGATACCTTTACTATTTGTGATTACTATGTGTTGTTCATAAATGTTGTGATTTCTTTGGGTATGTTAAAAGGAAGATTTTTTTATGGACTAATGTTGTCATTCATTTTTTTATAACCCTTACTGAACCTTTTATGTTCATCCCTTGTTTAGAATTTTTTTCACAAGACATAAAAATGAATAGGGTCAATGATGGGATCATTGAAAAGTAAAGCTACCTAAAACATGGAACAAGACCTGACACTTTTTTCTGGAGTTTTTATTTTATGAAAAAATGTAAACTAAGTAGAAGGGTCTACTTTGTAATTTCTGAGATGTAATGTAATTGTTATGGCCTAATTCTATAAAACTATAAACCTGAAAAGATCCTCAATGTGAATTATAAATCAATTTCAAGATAGTGTAATTTTTTAAGGATGGGTCCTATAGTTTGTATCAGAGGTCGTTTTATGAAACATTAGCAATTAGAATATTGTTAAATTAATATCCATAAAATAATTTATGGTATGATTAAAATGATATAGCATTTACATATTACCATGTTGCTTATCCTAAGATATTTATGTGTTTAGAATGGTTTTTTGAAAATAAATCCATGAATCTATGATGTGATAACATCTAGAGGAAGACCACCATCCAAATCAGCAACCTGAGATGGTTGAAATCGGAACTAAATAGTTTGTTGAAGTGATGTCACAGTTGAACCAGGATGTAAATGGTGGTGGTATCCATGCACGGGATCAGCCATATCAACCACAGAGGAACATGTCAGTAGTGGATCATTTTATGAGGTAGTGCCCCCCATCATTCATAGGATCATCTAACTATGTGCTAGCTAAAGGATGGATTAATGCACTGGAGAATATTTTTGATGTCATGGGGTGTTCAGAACATCAAAAGGATTGTCTCATTGTTTAACATTTTGAAGGTGAAGCTGATCAGTGCTGGTCGATGGTGAAAAATACCAGGGATAGTGAGGAGATGGATTCTCTTGATTAGGATTGATTCAAAGGTACGATTCTTGAGAAATATTTTCCTAAGGTGGTTCTACTTATGATAGAAAAACAATTCTGGGAATTGAGGCAGGATGATGACTCACTGGATGCTTACGAAGAAAATATCACTCTACTGACAAGGTATGATTCAAATATCATATAAGATCATGATAGAAAGATAAATAAATTTTACTCAATATTTAAGCTACAATATAGAAGCTAATTAGCCTCTCGTGAATTCAAAATTTATGAAAAACATGTTCAATGTGTTGGGAATGTTTAAATGCAGTTTGTCGATGATCATATGTTCTTTAAAAAACAACATAGTAAGAGATCGAGGTGTCAAGATGAAAGGTAATAACTCTTTAAAAATGTATGATGGTATGAAACATAAGTTTACAATTTGTGAAAATTTTGGTAAAAAGAATGTCGTGGAATATCTTTTGAATTATGGTATGTTCTACCGATGTAGAAAAATGGGACATAAGGCTCGTAATTGCACATAAAAAGATCAGGGTAATGGTAAAACCAAATATGTTTTAAAATTAGTAAAAAAAATTAAATGAAATAGAATGGGTCATTATGAAAATGAGTGTCCAACGAAGAACCCAACTGAGTGAAATCATCCAGAATATAAGCAGAAAGTTGTGGGTAAATCCTTTGCAACTACTTCAGTAGATGTTGGGTGATAGAATGAAGTAGCATCAGGTACACTATTGGATTATTCAGATTATTCCAAAGTGTTGTTTGATTCAGGTTCAACACATTATTTCATTTCTGAAAAGTTTTTTTGAAAATTGGGAATTCCATCTCAATATATGAATCCTGAAAATATTCTAAGAACACCTGGAGGAAAGTTTTAGGCAAAAAGAACACATAAGAACCATCCTATACTTGTGTACAGAAATAAACAACCTAAAAACCTTATTGTTTTTCATCTAGTATAGTTTGATGTTATTTTGGGTATGGATTGGCTTTCTGTTTATCATTATAAGATTGACTATCGAGCAAAAAAGTATTCTTTCAAAAATGTTTTTCATATTATGTACAAGTATGAACCGTTAGTTCTGATGACATATCAGGAAGCTGAGAAACTTGTAAATGATGGAAATGAATGTTACCTTTCAAGTGTTGTTGAAAATAATAGATCTGTTTAGATTAATGGAGTTCCAGTTTTATATGAGTACCTTGATGCTTTTCCTGATGAGTTGCCTGGTATTATACCTGATCGTGAAGTTGAATTTAACGTTGACTTAGTTCCTAAAGCTAATCCAATTTTATAACCCCCTTATCGAATGGTTCAAATTAATTTTTTAGTGTTAAATAAGAAATTACAAAAGTTATTAGATAAAGGATTCATTTGACCTAGCACATCACCATGGGGTGATCTAGTCATGTTTGTTAAAAATAATGATGTTTCAATGAGACTTTTATTGATTATAGAGCATTTAATAACATCATTATTAAGAAGAATTATCTTTTTCCACATATCGATGATATGATTGGTCATATCCATGGAGATCAGTACTTTTCAACGATTGACATGAGGTCGGGGAACCATTAGTTAAAAGTAAATGAAGCATACAATCTGAATACCGTGTTTCCTACTAGATATGGCCATTATAAATTTGTAGTTATTCCTTTTTGGTTAACCAATGCACCTACTGTATTCATGGATCTTATAAATATAATTTTTTTGAGTTCTTGGATAAGTGTTTGGTTGTGTTCAATGTCGATATTTTTGGAATATTGTAAAAGTAAAGTTGATAGTGAAATTCATTTAATTGTTGTCTTGGAAACCTTAAATTAAAATTAATTGTATGGGAAATTCAGCATTTGTGAGTTTTGGTTACAAAAAATTTCATTCCATGGTCACATTTTTTAAAAAAATGGAATAACTATTGATCCTTCTAAAACAAAAGTTGTTGAAGAATGGACAAGAACCACAAATATAACTGAGATTTTTAGTTTTTGTGGATTACTGGGTTATTACATGTGGTTTGTTGAATATTTTTCAATGTTATCTAGCCCACTAACTATGTTAACTTGAAAAGGTGTTATGTTCATTTGGAAAAAAGAATGTCATGATTGTTTTCATGAATCGTAAATAATATTGGTGAATTCTTTTGTTTTGGCAATGCCCTAATGAAATGAAGAGATTGTAATAAGTAATGATTCTTCATTTAAAGGACCTGTTTGTGTCCTAATGCAGAATGATTAGGCAATTTCATATGCTTCACATTATTTGAATCCTCATGAGTTAAATTACCTAACACATGATTTTTAATTATCTGATATTGTTTTTTCTTTAAAATTTTGGATGCATCATATGTATGGATTAAAATATGAAATATATACTGACCAAAAATGTTTGAATTATATATTCACACAGAAATAATTGAACATGAGATAGAAGAGATGGCTAGTATTAAAATAGGATTATGATTTCACAATTCATTACTATCTTGGAATGGAAAATAATTTGACTAAATCTTTGAGTCGAAAAAGTAATGTATCATTAACCTTGTTATGTTTGGAACAATATCCTTTAATTAAATACTTGATGAACATTTTCATTAATGTTTTTGGTGTAGGAAATTACTCTATTTTGTTTCAGGTGTCAGTGAAATCATCTCTTTCAGACAGAATTAAGCATGTATAGAAGGAAGATAGTGAGTTGTAGAAAAAGGTAGAGTATTTTTAGAAGTGTAAGTTGCCTGATTTTATCATTGATAATGATTGTATTTTGTGATTTGGAAAGAGAATATGTGTGACTTGTGACTCAAATTTTAAGAACGAGTTGTTATGTGAAGCTCATAATTCTCTGTTTTTAGATTATCCTGGTATTACTAATATGTACAGAGATCTTCGAGAGTATTACTGGTGGGATGGAATGAAAAGATATATTGCTGATTTTTCTATGAAGTGTTTTACTTTTCAACAAGTTAAAGAAGAGTGGCATTTATAGAAAATGATGATTCATCCTTTTACTGGTTCCTGAGTAGAAATGGGAAAATATATATGTGGAAATCGTAGAGGGATTACCAAAGACATCTCGTGGTAACAATTCAATATGGGTTATTATTGATCGATTGACTAAATCTTGTCATTTCCTTCTTATTCGATATATGATGTCTTCAGATCAAATATCGTAGTCGTATGTTAAAGAAATGGTTAAGATTACTAGATTTCCCCTCTACATTGTATATAATAGTGTTCCCAGGATCACTTCTAACTTTAGGACAAGCCTTAAGAATTATTTTGGTAATGAATTAAATTTAATAAACATTTTCATCCCCAATCAGATGGGTAGTCAGAAATAGAAATTCATACATTGGAAGATATGTCACATGCTTTTTCCAGGGATTACTAGGGAATATGGGAACAACATCTTTATTTGGTAGAATTTTCATATAATAACTCTTTTCATTTCAGTATACAGAGGGATCTGTTTGAGGCATTATATGGGAAGCAGTGTAAAAGTCCATATTTTTGGGATAAAGTAGGTGAAAAGAAGCTGATGGGACCAGAATTAGTAAAAGAGATGGAAGAGAAAGTTCAGTTGATCCAGAAGCACATGAGAATAGCTCAGAGCAGGCAGAAAAGTTATGCAGATAACCAGAGGAAGGAAATTTCATTAGATGTAGGTGATCATGTCTTTATAAATGTTTATCCCTGGAAAAGTGTGATGCACTTTGGAAAGAATGGAAAGTTTAGTCTGAGGATCATTGGACCCTATGAAATCCTTGAGAAAGTCGGATCAGTTTCCTATATAGTGGACTAACCACCATGTTTATACTAGGTACACAATTTTTTTGTGTTTCAATTTATAGAATAAATATTCTAGATCCATATCTTGTTTTGATCCCAGAGGTAGTTCAGGTGGAATAGAATCACTTTTATAAGGAACAACCTGTCCAGATTAGTGACCGAAGAGAGAAACTGTTGCAGAATAAGGTAGTTAATAAGGTAAAAGTTTTGTTTAAAAACCATATAGTTAAAGAGGAAACATGGGAATCTGAAAATTCTATGAGGGGTAAATACCACCATTTATTTTTTTAGTAAACAAAATTGAGAGGACTAAATTTTCAAAACGGGGAAAGATGTAACATCCTAGGTAAATTAAAGATATGCTATATTCATATGTTTTAATACCCTTGAACTAAATATTAATTTTATCTCAAAGGGTCTGCTACGTTCGAAGGAACACCCGATATACAATAATGGGTTTATTTCAAATCTTACGTTGCACACAAAATGGAGTTATATTGAAAAATAAAATAACAAAATAATAGTATTTTAAATGGAAGTTAACACCATTACATTGTAATGAAACGAATGAAAATAACTAACTAATATATTATTATACATGTTTGTTAAATTATTTTACATTTATCTACTAAAATTTATAGGCTTAAAATTTGAATGAATCAAATTTTAATCATAAATTCTTTCATATTATTTAAAGGGTTGATTTACCGCATTCTGAGGGTGAACCATTGTTAAATTTATTTTTTTTCATTTTTATATGATCTATATGAAATAATAATATTCTTCATTAGAATTGGGGAAAAAATTAATTTGGATGAAATTTTGGTATTTTTCTGATAATGTTCATGTTTTGATGAATAGTGAATAATACTATATTTTTATTCAAAATTACCGTTTAATCAAATTTATTTATATGGATATATTATCTTTTTAATTGTTTTTGAAATTTAATTAGATTATTTTTTTACCATTTAATCCAATTTTGTTCATTAGAAGTAATTTCACTTTGAAATTGGAGATAAAAAAATGTCAATCTTTTGAAAGTTATTATTTCATAAAACCATGATTTTTGTTTTGACTGTGGGAATTAATAATAATTAATTTCGACCCCTTCAATGATTTGAATTTGGAAAAATTTATTCCATATTTGGATTTATTTGGTCCAAATTTAGTAAATAAGATACTTTTATTTTATGATATTATGAATATTTTATTCAGTAAATATTTTATTAACCATTGTTAGAGGGTAAATCATGTAAATAAGGGTAAAAATAATATTATAATAATAATAAATTACCCTAACACATTTCTTCATCATATTGGTTGATATATTTCCATACATGGGAATATTTGGGTCTATTTGGTGTCCCCATGGAGCCACTTGGGAGTGATAATGACACTTTATGCTAATTAATTTAAAGTGAAGAGGAAAATGACATAAAGATATATCTTTTAGTAAATAAATTTTTACATTGGGTTGAATAAGATATATAATCAACTATAAATATTAATTTTAATTCTAGAATGATTTCCGTTTTCATGGCATTTTTTTATAAATTTTAGATACCAAATAAATAAAATTATTTATGACACAATAATGATGTAGTGTTTACTTCATTAAAGAATGATGTAAATAAATAAGATTATAAAAATTAAAAACATATCCCAATCCTTTTACATTATTATTAGAAGATTTTATTTCAAACATGAGTTATCTTATCTTGGAATTTAATAAATGTAGGACCGTTATATATAGAAAATAATTAAATAATAAAATAATATTTTTAAACTTTCTTAAAGAGCCTATCCCACCCCTTATAAAAATACCTCAACAATAACCCATTACACATACCTCTCAAACCACTTGATTCAACCAAAATCTACCCAATTAAGCTCCCTACATCCCGATCTTCAACCTAGAAGCCTTACCTTAGGTAGAAGGCACTTCATGTAAATATTTTGGTTCAATACAAAGGGAGATACTAGATTAATACAATCCATTATTTTATACGATGTATAAACCCCTTTGACTTTTAATTTAATTCAATGGGAATATTTTCTATATGAAGTGTTTTAATAAATGTCAAAAATAATGTTTTTTTTAACGTACGCGGTGAAAATAACCTTTTCTCCACCATGAGCATTACTTGATAATTGGCTTCTTTAACATGTCATATTATTTTTAAAAGGAAAATAAATATCATATAATCTGTTTAAGTATTTTGGTATTGAAAATGGTATTGATAATGGATTTATTATGTCAATATATTTATATGGTATATTAGGAATGAAATGTTGAAATATTTTATTTCCATTATGTTTGTTTTATGTGTTATGAATATATTTTTGTACTTGGGAATTGTTTACATATATGGGTGGTTCCATGATAATCCTATGGCGGGAGATCCCGATATAGATTTCCAATGCATTCGATAACGTGACAGAGGTAAACATGAATGTTTATCCTAAGATATTTAGGGTATGTGATGGGTAATCCAAATGTAACTCCCTACATGGTTGTGAAAGAGACAAGGTAATTATGTTTTGGATACCAAAAGATACATTTGTGATTTGTGATTACTATGTGTTATTCATAAATCTTATGATTTCATGAGGTCTATTAAAAATATTATGTTTTCATGGACTAATGTTTCTTTCTTTGTTTTATAAATCGTACTAAGCTTTTTATACTCATCCCATGTTTTGAAATGTTTTTCACAGGACTTAATGATGACTAGGGTCACGAATGGGATCAAGGAAAAGTCATGCTATCTAAAACATGGAACTAGGCATGCCACTTTTTTTCAAGATTTTAAATTTTATGAAAAAATGGAAACTGAGTACAAGTGTCTATATTGTAATATTTCAGATGTAATGTAACAGTTAGGGCCTGATTCACTAAAACTATAAACCTGAAAATATCCTTTATTTGATTTATCCATTTAATTCAATATTATTTAATTTTTTTATGGTCGGGTCCTTATACATGAACCCCATTCAGGCTTCCTGGTGAGTGATGAATCATGATTATGTTGTATACTTCTCAGATCCCTTTTTAAAAAAACTAGTACCCTATCACATTTATATTTTTTATAAACTAATTAAAAATATTCATTTCACTTTGGTAAAACTATAATTATTACACCTTAATGAAGAAGAGTTAACATGATGATGGAATTACAAAACAAACCAATGAAACATAGGGTAGATAAGCTATATCAATTATGTAGATTTACTACCATATCTAATGTAAATTCATGAGGGAAATTGATAACCACCATGTCCACTACTGTAGCCTACATCTGAAGTCCACCTAGAAATTGTGAACCACTATGTTCCACAGATCCATGGTTCTATAGATCGGGTTTTTATAAAATCAGAACTGGAGAATAAATGGATACATAAGGCACTCTACGAGATCATACAAGAAAACGGTCAGCTGGGGAGGGAAAGATACAGGAACAGCAAGCACATTCAACAAATTTGAATCCCATATTTTTTAGTTGGAGAAATAATTGCCATTGTTTTATAATTACATTATATATGAGATTTAAACTTGATCTCATGTAATAACAAATGAATGATTTAAAAATAATATTATCTATAAAATATATAATAATTTATGGTTTGAATTATGAGTTATGTGTGAAATTTAAAATAATTAGCTTCAATGAATGAAATTGAGAATTAGATGCATGTAATATAAAAGTTCATTTTGATGGTAAATTCACTTTTTGGAAAAGAACTATTAGTCTCCACTATAAAAGGAAAAAATTAGTCACAACCAATATGGATAATGCTATGTATATCATTTGTACATATATATTAGGTGTAAAAGAGAAATTATAGTATATAAAGGATAAAGTGGTAATTCCATTATGTAATGACAGTGAAAAAATATTAAATTCTATTGTTAATGATTCCAATGAAACACTTAGAATCAAAATTCAATGATTTTGAATTTATTTACTTCATAAAGAAGGTTTAAAGTGGAATTATGCATCCAAAAAACAATTTTAGATTGAATTATAGAAATACATTTATAAAGGTTATATTGGAACTTGATTACCATGATTATAAATGTAACAAGACAAATATTTAGTTCTAATGATTACATCTTGATAGATTTTTTAACATTAAACACTGATCATAATGTGAATTATGATCTAATATATAAATATAATAATTTAATTATGAAAATTATAAAATACAATTAAATTAGAGGTATTAATTGGTATTAAAAAATTGTGTAATATATTTATTTGTGTTTTATATTTTGAAAATATATTGAATGTTTTTAAAATTATGTACTAAATATTCTATAAATTCAATTTATTCTATAAAATCTGATTTATTCCAAAATAGGTTTTTATTTCATTTTTTCCATTGAAATTATAATTTACTTATAACATTATAAGAAATATTATTCAATTAAATGAATATAATTTTTTAAATCAGCATGTCAAAATTAGGTTAAGATAATTTTTGTGGATTTTTTTGAATCGATTTATTTTATTGTGAATAGTGAAAGAAAAATATATATTTGTAAAACGGTCATTTATTTTCATTAAATAAAATATTTTAAAATGGTTTTGGGTTTTAAATTTTATCTAAATGCAATGTAATTATCTGTTAATCGGGAAGAATAAAATTAATTAAATAGGGGTCAACAGTATACATTATTTTTTATAATTTCATTTTAGTGATTAAAATCTTAATTTAAAAAAGAACATATTTATGTTTTAAGAATTGTTTTTGTCATGATTTTTATCACTTATAGAAATCACATTTTAAAAATTTATTCAATATTAGGAATTCAAATATTTAAAATTTCTATGTTGGCCCAATTTATTTTTCATCACTATAAATAGTTAAAATGGTATAGATTTTTCAAATTAATAAGGGTAAAACTTGTAAAACATAGTTAAAACATCAGGGTAAGGCTTTTAAATATCTCTAACACTTGATTTTATCCTTATTTATTTATTTTTTCTACCAAGACCATCATAAATATGATATTATGTAGATATATTGTCGTATTCCATTGATAAAAACAATTAAATAATTTTAAGAAATGGATACATTCAAATTTTCACTCTCCTTAATTTAATTTCTATTATATGTATTCATGGGGATAAAAGAAATGTATGAAAAATATAGAATGTTCATTTGAAATAAATTAAATTATTTTCCTTATTGTAATTTTTTATTATTTTTGGTTGGTGTACTTAACATAAATGCTTACACAACACTAACGCAGTACCAGTGAAAATAGTAAGAACAATCTTGTAACTGATGTTAAAGACATCAATATAAATATTTTGAGGATTCACTATATTTTTAAATTAATTTTGAATTATTTATAATGTATATGTAAAGGTAATTTATATTTTATTATAAATCCTTTATTATCTCTATTGATTTAAAAGTAAGCTAAATGAGTAGTCCCTAGAACACATAATATATTTTTATGTTATATAGTATTTTATTAAATCATTTATAAATAAAAAAACAGAAATAGTATATGTATAATTTTAAATGATTAAAAATGCATCTATATTTCATTTTTAATCTACTTGGCACAACTGATGTTATATTATAACCCTTATGTGATAAATAAATTATTTACAAGGTAAAAGGTAAAAGGTGTTAATGAAGGGGTTTAACAAAAAAGATAAGTTTAAAAATGAAACTGTTAACTATATAATTTTTATTGGATGATTATATTTTAATATTATAATATGTTTAATCTAATTCATGAACATTTATAATAAAATTAATTATTAAATTCATTAAATGAATTTTAATCATTTATGTTATTATATGTTTGTACTCTCTTCACTATAAAAAGAAACCATCCCACATCCCGTTATCACAATGATCGATCCATCTAGTTTCCCCAATCCATACCCTAACATATTTTAAGATTTTTTCCATTTTTTCTTCAGAACCATGTGTTACCCAAATACTGTTCTTATATGGATTATAGTTTAATACAAAGAAGATCTCACAATTATGAGGTAATCATATATCCCAACTGTTTGAAATTTTTTTTATCTTATACAACATATAAATATGTTATATCCATAGTAAGAAAAGAATCAAGTACCGTTGATATACTGATTGGTTATTATTATTTTGGGATAACATTTTACACCTAATATCCATAAATGAAAAAAATATAAATATCACTTGTGTGTACATGTGAGCACAACCTTCTTGTAGTGATGTGATTCTTTTAAAATCGCAACCACTCATTTATGGTCATATATATGGATTCATGATATATGCATGATTTTTATGATTTTTTAATTATTATGTAATGCTAAAATATTATCCACTTTTTTTATATTTTCCAATTAGGAAATGGAATTATCATTCATGTGTACATAAAAAATCCCCTCTACATGATTTATATATTTTACTTTCCATATCCACTAATTACTGATAGTTATAAAATGAAATATAATTAATTTATATGATACTAATTAAATTTATAATATTATATAGTAGTTATTATAATAATATAACTATTATTTTTCTTATCCATTTGGTCTATACAATACGCTCTTATTCAGGTTGGATTTACAACCTACGTGTGTGATGTTTTACAATTTATGAAATTAATGATGTCGATATTTTGAATTTGGGTTATATTGTATAGTAATATGATATTGATGACATTATTTAATAAAATTATATCCTACAACCATGATCAATGTTAAATGATCACAACTACATAAATCAAATATTTAACACCTAGAAATTATTAGTTTAAATAGATAGGTGGTAAAATGACATAAACTGATCATATATCATATTATGAGTATGTAAACTATTTTTATATAATTATAATTAATATAAATATAATTTATTTTGGGTTATATGTATTATGAATGTAGTTATAAATAAGGAAAATGTTTATCATCACAAAATGTATTTTTTAGGATATATATTTTATTATTCCCCTAACATTATCTATGTGGTGTATGTACTACCCTATGGACATGGTATATCATTAATCGTTATTAATTCATGGAATTAAATTTTATAATTAAATATTCTTTTTCAAGGGGTTGTGATTTAAATGTTACTAAATTATTAATGGTTTAATGTTACAATGAAACCATATACCAAGATTGTTTATGGTTAAATTTCCAATAATGAAATTATATGTCATATGTCCCATAAATAATAGTTGTTTTCATCTCGTATGGTTATTTATAGAGACTTAATGTTTTCCTTTCATTATTTTATCATCAATTAATTAATATTTTGAAGGAATTGTTTTTGAGGAAAAAATATTTTTCTCTATATGGTCAAGAATATATTTATTCCATATTCATGTTTTATTTAAATAATTATATATTTTAACCAATATTCTCCAAATATAGTTTAATTTACTTTTTACCCAAGTTTTACTTTCCTTGTGTGGTTTAAAATTAAAATTCATTTACTTTTTTCAATTCTAAAATTTTTATCAATGGTGTGAACAAAATTATTATTTTAATATATACCTTAAGAATGATTTACCCCAAATTATAAAATAATATTTCCATTAAATATTACATTAATTAATTCATTGGATAATCTAAATGGAGTTTATTTACTAATATTATATAATATTTTTTATTTCAAAATTAAAATTTTATTTTTCACAGAAAATGTATAGTGATATTTTAAATGTATTTTTATCATTAAAAACATAGATTGATGTAACGTATCTATATATATTATTTTATCTAATTATGTAATCATCATTCATTAACTTTATGTTATTTATTATTAAGATGAAATCATGATAAACCTATTTTCCCTTCAATGAGTTAAGCTTGGATGAAATTTTATATATTTTAATGATATGGTGGAATAAAAATGTAATACCCTGACCCCTAAATCCAGGAGCTGGTGCATTATTTTAATATATTGGCATGATTACAAGGAATCAAGTCCTAAAGGACCGATCATTTTAGTAGTCCTAAAAACAAGATACATATATTAGTTCAAGATTACAACTTGAAAAGAAAAACAACACTAAACTGTTCTATTAGAAACATCCAAGATTCCTAGATTATGCTTGCAAGTCACTGATAACTTACATCTTCATATCCTGGGAAAATGAAATATAAGAAAGGGGTGATCTCAAATTCTTAGTAAAAGTAATAAATACAGCAGAAGATAACAAAAACATTAAACATGTTGAATAATTGAAAACGCATGCCTTTAGAAATAATTAACATGAACATTATAAGGTAATAATATGAGCTGAGTATATAATTCCATAATAAAGAATAGTCATGGGTATTCTACTAGTCTAATAACCACATGAAATATCAATAGCTAGTATCGTAATGATGGAATGCATAATGCCGAACATCATAACCACAAAGTCATGGCCTCGTGCCAGGACTACAAATAAGATTTTTCCATGGACTTGTACCAACGCACTAGTTTGTCTCATGAGCCCTATTGTTCCATTGAGAAGCTATAGCAGGCTCCACCCATCACTTACTAATTCCAATTATTCCCCATATGAAATGATTTTAACATATCCTAAACATTTGTATTAAAACCAGTATAAAAATGTCGATAATTTATCCATAAACCATGAATGGTATAAAAATAGCACATCCACAGTCAGAAAAAAATCATTCAATACAATATGGAATATTGAATTATAATATATTAATATCAATAGATAATAATGAAAGATATTGACATAGATAAAAATAATCATCAAAACTATTTGAGAGAAGTATCCCACATTTTCTTGAAAACATTCAATAGTATCACTATTTATCAAGAAGCTATTTAAAATAGATTTTGAAATAAAAGTGTCTCATATCACTTTGAATCTTTTAAAAGGAATTTTAATTTAAAAAATTAATTTCCAAATAAATAAATCCCTAGAACCATTTTTAAAACATAGACAATAATGAAAATGATTTAGATTAATATATTATTAAAACAATAAAAATTATATTTTAGTTAGACTTCCAAAAAAAATGTGAGACCCTTGAATACAAATAATTGAGGCAATAAAAACGTAATAATATCAAGATAATAAAAGCATTAATGATATATTATGTAAAATTATAGTAAATACACAAAAAAATTTAGTTGGAACAAAACAACAAACATGTCTCAGTGGAATGTACGTTGAGATGAAATCCCTTATAAAAACGGTATCCTTAGGTTAAGGATAAATCAATGACATAATTATTTGTGAAAAATATAAATATACTAAATATGATTATATATTAATTTTAAAACAATTAGAGGTCAATCATACATATTTTTGTAACAATAACACCAATGACATGGATGTTTAACTCAATGAATGAAAAATGAGTTAAGATTACTCTTATCAAGTTCATAATGATGAATTGATAATTTATAAATGGCATGATTATGTGTATAAAAATTCTAGCCAAAAAGGGGGTGGAAATTAATACATAAATAATAAACACTGATTCCACAAATAATCTTGGACTAAAAATTATGAATGAAGTATTCATAAAGCCCAATGAGTGGAAATTGAAATTGGAAATTCCCTTACCGATTTGGTAACTCACAAAACATACACAACATGAAAGAAGGATCATAAAATGAAGATTTAAATAACTATAAATTATATTATATTACACCAATAATGTAATGATTGGTAGTACAAACAACAAACAAAAGGAAATAACTGCTAATATAGCATGAATCTCCTGGGAATAAAAAGTGAGATGAAAACCATTATCACATTGTAATTGATTGAGTCATTTGGAAAAAAGTTAAAAACCACCAAATGAATCATATAATAACATGAATGTAATGAGAATCGTGATAATATTTATGAAATGGCATTATAAAATACACCACATGTAATAAATAAGTGGCGAACAATGGAAATCTCATAGAATTAAAAGTGAGTTAAGAAACCCCTTTACTCAAGTCTGACTTGTCTTGTATGTTCCTTGTTCTTCCTGAATAATGAACATAAGTAAATTTATACTTAATTAAGAACATTTTAAATTTTATTATTCCTTTTATATCACTTATTACCTTGATATAACAATTAGTTAATTATTTTAGTTCATATTGGATATTTTATCGGGCTTCAGAACTTGAGTCAAAAATAAACTTTTTATAATTACAGTTTGTCCATGTGTCAAAAATTCAATTATAATAGAATTATATACATGATTTATATATAATATATATTATATATCCAGTATATATATTTATTTATAAAATTACATAACATTTGAATATAAGAAATTAAATTCACCGTTCATGGAGACGGAAAGCCGTGTGTACGCATGAACGGTACTTTCGTTTCTATTTTTTATTTTAATGGATTTAAAACATAATGATACATAGGTATATTATTATTATAGTATAATATAATATATAATTTAATTAACTCCATTCTTTATTATTCCCACATAAGGCATTAACAAGTCATATCACTTTGATGGGGGCGGTAGTTTTCACATCCTCAAATGAAGTTATCGTATTTACCCATAATGGGAACCATAATGGTATGATATAAATGGAAAATATCGAAGAATAAAGAAAAAATAAACATAATATATATCATATATAAATATTTTTCTATATTAATGGCCACTATGATAGGTGGTAGGAGATAATGTAACCATAGTTGTATCGTGAGGCGTTAGTTTGCCATCCATAGAAATAGTGTGTTCTTTACCAATTAGATGGAGGTGTGTGAAAGTGTAGTTTTAATCCTTATAATAATGACATTATAGTATATTGAGGATACTGGTTTTTTTATAAAATAAAAAATAAAAAGATTTTAGGGTTTGGAGAATTAAAATTAAAGAAAAGAAGTTAAGAGAAACCATTACATTTAATTTGGGAAACTCTCTTTGGTTTGAAAAAAATGACTTCTTGAAGTCACATATTCCTAAGGTAAGGCTTCCTGTGGAAGAGAGGGATACTGATAGATTATTTGTGCAGGGTTTGGATGAGCCAAGGGTCTTGATAGGATAGAGGTATGGGGTAGAAGTGGTGCCCTTTTGTAAGGGAGAGGAGGGGATCTTTAGGAATGTTAGAAAATTTTATTTTATTATAAAATAATCTTTGGCTTCAAAAGATCCAAAACTATTAAAGTCAAAGATAAGATGAATAATTTTTGAAATAAAGTCATCCAATAACAATTGGAAATGTTTTTTATATTGTTTTAATATTAATAATCTTATTTATTTAAATCATTAATTAATGATCTGAATAATGCATCATTATTGTGTCATAAATAATTTAATTTATTTGATGTCTAAATTTTATAAAAAAATACCATAATGTAGGAAATATTTTTATATTGTAAATGAATATTTATATTCTAAATGATGTCTTATATAACTCCATCTAAAAATTTTTATAGTAAAATATATTAGTTAATGTCATTTTTGTCTTTATATTATGTTAATTAAAATAATGTTCCATTATCACTCATAAGTGGCTCCATGGGGTCCCAAAATTGACCAAGGACGCCCATGATGGGTCGTGACTTAACAATAATGTTAGGACAAGTGTTAAGGTAATTTTGTATTATTATAATATACTTTTTACCTTGAATTACTCTATTTACCTTTAACCGCATTAAATAAAATTCAAAAGGTACTATTCACCAAGAATTATTTTCATCTTATTGAACTAAACATTACTTACTAATAACAACCATGTATGTCGTATTTTTTAAATTCAATTCAAAGAAGCAGTAAAAATTTATTTAAATGAAAATTTCAGTTTTTTAACTACTACTAAGTAGTTTTACTATTTATCATAAATTAATGTTTTTCAAAAAAATACCAAAAAATCAGCCAAACATATATTTGATATTTTGAATTCAAATATGATGTCTATTTTAAAAAAATAAAAACATATGTGTTGCATTAGTTAATTTAAAATTAATTCCCATTGTTAAAAACAAAGAGCGTGTTTTTAAGAAACAATAACTATCAAAAGATTGACACTTGTTTATGTTAGGATGGTATGTCTGAGTATGATATACTCTATAATACCAAACTTCAGATCGAAATAAGAATAAGATTCTCAAATAAATGAGGGGGGTGAATTGTATCTTTTTAAAATTCCTTTAGAATTTTTAATGATGGTTATGTTTAACAAGTTTAAACAAGATAATTCACAAGACCTCTATAAGTTCTAATCACTTTCTAAATTCCAGAAAATAGATTTTGGAAATGGAACATAACTAAAGTTTACATAGTTAAAGATTATACATTAATGCATATAAAATCTTACTAAATGAGATTACAAGAAGAATAAAGTACAAGATAGTTATACTTTCCTTAACGATACAAATACAACAGAAAAATAGAGTAGTAAAACTATTGGTAACAAGTATAAACTCTTTTATCCCAAAAAGGAGGGTATCCAAAAACCATTGATAAAGGTCCCTTGATTTATACATTCACAAAATTCCGTCTTACCTACACAAGGGTAAGCCCTCGATATGAAGACCAGAGTCTGTCATGCTATCCCCACAAGCCCTCAACTATCACGTAGTCGACACCTTTGTCTTCCTCAACTAGGAATCTCTCAACTTCAAGGTGTTGAAGCCTCTGTCTTCCTATCCCCCAAATCCCTTGATTGTACACGTCAACAATTAGAGTCACACGATGAAAGTCTACACAAGGAAAAGTTTGAACATGCCATCAAACATTCTACACGAATCATGAGAGTTGATAAGAGTCTCTCTCTCTAGAAATCACTTCAACAGCATGAAGACACAAATGTCAAAGTTCACTGTTCAGGTTGTCAAGTGCCATGTTCTTTCAAATGAGCTCCTATTTATAGAAAAATCTCCAATGGTCAGCTCCCACCTCCAACGGTCCAATTCATCCTTGAATTTCAGAGGGACATGTATATGTGTCACTCAAACAACGGTTAGTTGATAACTGAAGGCATGACATCGTTTTATAAAATAACCATTGAAAGAATAACTAAATCTAATATTTGGAATAGAGAAAATATGAATGTTCGGAATATAAGAAATGAAAAATTTGGATTCTATCAATGAATAAATTCAGAGTCTATAATACAAGGATATTTAGATTATGTTTTTATAAGGAATTCATGATGAGAATTCCAAATCAAAATTCTTCATCAGAATTTGTAATGAGAATTCATAATCAAAATTAATCATTAGAACTCATAATGAGATTTCATACTTAGAATTCATCATCAGACTTCATAATGAGAATTCATAATCAGAATTCATCATCAGAATTTGTAATTTGAATTCGTAATCAGAATGCTTCATTAGAATTTGTAATGAGAATTCGTAATCAGAATTCATCATCAGAATTCTAAATGACAATTCGTAATCAGAATTCATCATGATAATTCGTAATGATAATTCGTAATCATAATTCTTCATCAGAATTCATAATGTGAATTCATAATCAGAATTCATCATCAGAATTTGTAATAGTAATTCGTAATCAGAAGTCATCATTAAAATTCGTAATGATAATTTGTAATCATAAATCGTCATCTAAATTCATAATGAGAATTCGTAATTAGAATTCATCATTAGAATTCATAGTTATAACTTTATACATGTTCATAATCATAATTCAGTGTTGAACATCATAAATGTTTGTAACAGGGAACTCAGAGTTGAACTTCATAAAAGTTCTTAACAGGAATTTAGATCCAAAAAAAGAATGCTTCATGTCTATTTATTATACGATTCTGAGTTTTTAGATATGAATGCGATTTTTATACTTAAGAAAAAAAATTTATTTGAGAAATAAAATCTAGGCAAGGGTATATTTCCTTGTGTAAGGAAATTTTCCTTATAAAAGTAAAATATAGGGTAAAATCATATTTTATTTAAGATAAGGTGTTTGGGATTTTCAAAACAAGAAGGAATGGAAAATTCATAAGGAAAACCTTATTGACTCAAAAATATCACCCTTTTTGGAAATCACAAATATCCTTATGAAAAATAATATAAGGATATAGAAAAAGATATTCTAGACATTGAAATAAAGCTTATCTCCCTTTGTTCATGGACAATGGTGAATATGACTACCTCCCCCTTAGTCATTTGAACTCTAAGGATCATATTCTAATTTCCAGAATGGGATTTTCTTTATGAATATGGAATTATTCGTAATGAGCACTCCCACTTAGATAAACTCCCCATTACACAGGGATACTTCTTCTATACTTATAAATCTTTTTCCTTCTCTTCATTATAATTCTTTTTTCCTTCTCCCCCTTTATGATTTTCAAAAAGAGTTTGAGGAAATGGAAAACAATATGGTACCTGAAATATTAGTACAAAAAACACAAAAGACAAGAAACCAGAGTTTCATTAAGATTAAAAAGAATTTTACAACAAAAGACATTACAACAAAAGATCAGATTAGGTCTATTTTTCTTCTTTTTCCTTAGGGGTTAGCTTCTTCAGAACGGTTTTTATCTTCTTTAACTCTTTGTGGTTCTCCTCATCTTTCTTTTTTAAGTCTTTAATCCTATCATCTTGAGCCTTCAGAGCCTCAGACTGAGCCGTAGAAACTTCATCCTGCTTTAAAATCATCTCTTCGGTCTCAATCTCGATATCTCTTTCCCCTTTCCAGCTTTGAGCAATAGAGTTAAGCTTCCTATTCAGATCCATCACCTGTTGAATCTGAGTATTTTTCTCTAGGGTCATATTTTCTTGAAAACTATTTGTATGATCCTTAATTTTGGAATCTTCATTATCAAAAGCCTCTTTTACATCCGATTAAAATTCATCATGCTCTCCCATATATTGGATGATCTTTTTTGACCAAGTGGTCATTTTATGTCAAGACTTCATATGAGCTTTTTAGCTTATAATAAAAGATTTGAAATTTGATTCTATCTTTACACACTTGTCCATCACCAGGGACACCAAATATGATTTCTAATTAATAGTTTGTTAGAGCATCTGGAATCTAGAATCTATGTTTTTAAAAGTACGAATAGAACCAACTATCTTCTTCAAAGACTTCTCCTCAAAATCATGACCAAGTGAAGATGACTCTGAATCCAAGACATTACTTGGTGAGAGTGGATTATAAAGCTCAACAACTTCCTTTTTGAAGTTCCTATAACTTCCTTCCTCTTCACTGTATATTTTCTTTGATTATCAACAATCACGTGTTTACCCTTATCAATATTCAGCATGAATTTCCCATCAGGAGATTTATGCACACTATCAGATAATTGAATAAAAATATCATCCTCAAATTTATCTTTTTCAGCACCTTCCTCAGTAAAGATTTTTAATAACATTCTCCCTTATATAATTCATTTAATTCTTCTTCTTCCTTGTCTTCACCTTTCTTTACATCATTCTATTCTTCCTTTCCAGGAGTGACAAGCTTTGAGGACTCAGCCTCAGATGCTCAGAGTGGTAATTTTTCTGATGGATTTGCCTTATATTGAAATTATTCAACTCGTTTAATCAAATAATTTAAATCACCACATTCTTCTTCAATGACTTCTTCTTCTTCTTCTCCTACTTACACTTATTCCACTTCTTCATTAACTTCTTTCTCTTTAGATTTTTTTGGAGTGAAGAAATTTTTCCCCGGAGTCTCAGGTAAAGGCTCGACTAGGAATGTTTCTGGTACTAGAATATTCTCGGAAGCTACTTCTATGGCTTTCAATAGAAATTTTACTACATTAGCCTAAGACATTTTCTTCTTTATATTCTTATCTTTTTCTTTCTTGACATCAGAAAGTCCAAGACATTACAAGGCCTTCACCTTAACAAAACTACCTTTAACATCAGAGTTTGTGAGAGTAAAATTCTGCCCCCTTCATATGATAATCCCTCCAACCTGACATCCTAGGTATAATAATTTTGGTAGGTTTTTCCATAAAACTTGAATTAAAATCATTTTCTGTCATTTTTTTGAAGAAGCACACTGACTCATATAACACTATGAGTAAATCCGGATATGCTGGGTCTTGAACATCTGGCTTAGATATGCAGAAATATTCCAATCTATTTAAGTTGATATTCTTAGAAATCATAGAATCATACTTGAAAAAGTTTAGATGCACCAACCTTTCCCTGTATACTTTCCATTTTGAGATTTGATTCGTGGTAGACATTTCTTGGGAAGAAGCTTTTATAGACAATTGGACTGGAGGAACTCTGAGAGATTTAGAACAAGCATAAGAACTAAGATAGAGCTTTAAGAAGAGAAAGCTTTGAAAAACGATGTGGGAAACCATCTAGGGTCCCGTTTATATAGGCGATGGAGGAGACCATTCAACATCCAAAACCAATCTAATGTTTGAAAAACTCGATTATCTGATCCTACAGTTGAAAATATACCCACAAGGAAATCTTAAATCTTTTCTTTTGAGGTTTTAAGAAAAACATTCGGATTTAAGGAAAAACAAATCCGAAAAATTAAAATACAAGAGAAAATACCAGCAAGTAAAAATGATTACAATAACTTAATTAAGGAAATCATTCCTTTCAGATTGGCTAGGAAGTTTATTCGTAAAAGCTGATATTCTTCTTGAAAAAAATTTGACTATGAAATACTCACTAGAAAAAACATACTATTAAAAAATTAAGATATAAAAGTCTTATTACAAAAACATTGAGTACCAAAATTTGATTACAAAAATTATGAGTATGAAAATTTTCGTTACGAAAATTTCTATTAAAAAAATTTCCTTTAAAAATATTTTCATTAAGAAAACTTATATTACAAAAATATCCATTACGAAAATTTCCAGTACTAGAATTTTTAGTATGAAAATTTCTATTACGAAAATTTCCAGTAATAAAATTTCCAGTATAAAAATTTATATTACGAAAATTTTCATTATAAATATTTCTATTACAAAAAATTACCATTATGAAAATTTCCCTTACAAAATTTTCCATTACAAAATTTTTCCTTAAGAAAATTTCAAAAACCAACTACGAAAATTTTATTACTAAAATTTTGAAAAACTATCTATAAAAAGTTTATTAGGAAAATTTCGAAAAACTTCACCAATAGATGTACTCCCCCTATAAAATGGAGTATATTACTATAAAGAGATTGGTTCAACAGAATGTTAGTGGAGGAAGATCACCTCATGATTGTCATTCCTAACATCTGTTTAATCTATTCAAATCTATCAGAGGGTAATGTTTTTGTGAAAATATCATCATGTTGATCTTGCGTTCTGATGATTTGAAGAATGATATCTCCTATTTGTGGGTGATACTTAATAAAGTGATGCCTAATATCTATTTTTTTCATGGGAGTGTTGTCCGTGGTTTTTATTAAGGGAAATGGAACTTGTGTTATCACACAAAATTTGATTCTTAGTAAATCTCAAGCCATAGTCTGTGAGTGTGTGTTGCATCAACAAAACTAGATCACAACAACTTCTGTCTACAACATATTTAGCTTCAATAGTATGGAGTGTGAAAGAATGTTTCTTCTTGCAAGACCAAGAAACTAATGAATCTCATTAAGAAATGACATGTTTAGGATATACTCTTTCTATCCATTCTACATCCACCAAAGTCAGCATCCAAAAAACTCTTTAAAACAAAATCATTCTAGAAGTTTAAAATAATCCTAAATCCATGGTTCCATTTAAGTAGAAAAAAAATCATTTTCACTACCTTTAAATGAGATTCCTTAAGATTAGATTGATACCTTGCACATAAGCATATTGAAAAAATTATGTCCAGATGACTAGATGTCAAGTAAAGTAGTCTTCATATTATACCACTAAAAGATGTTTTATCTACAGGTTTCCCAACTTCATCAAGATCAAGTGTGTTTGAGGTACCAATAGAAGTACTTATACTTTTATTGTTGTCATATACATAATTTCTAAGAAGATATTTAATATACTTATTTTGGGATATTTATATTCCTTCTGGTTTCTGGGAAATTTGAAAACGAAGGAAAAATGTTAACTCAGCCATCATACTCATTTAAAATTCAGATTTCATTAGATCTGCAAAAGAATCAGTTAAAGATTGCTGAGTTGAAACAAATATAATGTAATCAACATAAATTTGAACAATCAAAACACTTTTCATTTCTTTATTTATAAAATGGTTTGGATCATCATTTCTCTTAACATAGTTATTTTGAAGCAAAAATATTATAAGTCTATAATACCAATATTGAGGGTATTGTTTATGTCTATACAGAACTTTGGTATGTATAAAAACATGATCAAGAAGTTTTGTATCTTCAAATCCCAGAGGTTGTTGAACAAATACTTCCTCTTGAACGTAACCATTAAGAAAAGCTCATTTCACTTCCATTTGAAAAAGTTTGAAATTGAAGAATGCTGCAAAGGCATGTAGAATACGAATAGATTCATGTATAGCTACTTGAGAATAGGTTTCTTCATAGTCTATTCCTTCTTGTTGATTATATCCTTTAGAAACTAATCTAGCTATATTTCTTACTATGATTCCATTTTCATCTCACATAATTCTGAAGACCCATTTTACTCCAATTATAGAAGTTTCCTTAGTTAATTCAACCAAGGTTCAGACTTTATTCCTCTCAAATTCATTTAGTTCATCTTGCATGGATTTAATGTAATACTAATCACCTAAATCTTCGACAGTGATTTTTTGTTCTAATTATTAAAGGAATGCTAGAAACTATACTTCATTTCTTATGGAACTTCTAGTCCTTATGGGTTGATTTCCATCACCAATGATACTACAGCCTGGATGATTCTTTAGAAATGACTGATTTGGGTTTTGTAAAACCTTTTTATCAACATAGCGTATGAAATATTCTGGGATAAATGTTTCACTATTATCTTCATGTAAATTTTCCTTATCAGAAGGATATTCTATCAGAGGTTGATAATCAGTTTTTTAAAACAAATCTGAGGAGGTAGGTTGGTGTTGTTTAAAAATAAAAGGATCAATTTCATCAAATTTAACATGTACTATCTCTTCAATAGTACAAGTGTTTTTATTGAAAACTCTATATGCCTTAGAAGTTGTGGAGTAGCCTAAGAAAATTCCTTCATCAGATTTTGGTTCAAGTTTATGAATATTATCATTAGTATTCAGAATTAATTCCTTGCAACCATAAACCGTAAAGTAAGAAATTATAGATTTTATACCATTCCATAACTCATAAGGTGTTTTATTAAGAAAAGGTCTAATCAAAACTCGATTTATAGTATACCATGTAGTACTTACATTTTCAGCCCATAAATGTTTGGAAATAGAATACTCACTCAATATGGTTATAGTTATCTCTTGAAGAATTCTATTTCATCTTTTAACAACACCATTCTATTGAGGTGTTCTGGGTTTGGAAAATTTATGAGTAATTACTTTTCTACTAAAAAATATCTGAAATTAGAAATTTTAAATTCTCCTCCATGATCCCTATGAATAGTTTTCAATGGAATGATTTTCTCTTTTTTAACATGGGCTCTATAACTATTGAAATAAAAAAATCTTCAAGGTTCTTTGCTAGAAAATAGACCCAAGTAAATATACTGTAATCATCAACCAAGACAGATTCATAATATTTTCCCCCATTGCTTCCAGTTTTTGTAGGACCAAATAGATCCATATGCAAGAGTTATAATGCATCAGTGGTTGGGACTTCACCAATGGATATAAAACATGATTTGTGTTGCTTGCCCTATTGACTAGGTTCGCTGACTTCTGAAGAATCGAATATATGCTCAGGTAGATCATTAACTAGTCTCGTATTAGAAAGTGTGAATACGTTCTTAAGGTTCTTGTGTCCCTGCCTTCTATTCCATAACCATGGATGATCTTTCATTTAACTAAGGCAAGGTATGTATTGGATCATAAGGTCTTCTATGTTTTGTGTGTAAACATTTTTTTCCTATGTGTAGAAAGAATAAACTCTTCCCTGGAATTGTGTACTAAGAACTTATCATTACTAAAATTCACAAGGTATCTTTCATCACATAATTATCTTATGCTGATGAGGATTTTCTTAAGACCCTTAACAAATAGAAAATTTGAAACAAATGTTTTTTCCAAGAATAACGATGTTACCTATACCAACAATTTATCTCTCAGAATTATCTATGAATGTTACTTTTCCTCCTTTCATCTTGATAATATTTTCAATATATTTTTTTTACCAATCATATGTCTGAAACATCCACTATCCATGTACCATGTATTGTTGTTGGTACATTTACATTCTTCCTGAAAATAAGAAAAAGGTAGGTTTTTTGGAATCCAGACATGCTTGGATCCGGAAATCTCATAATGTAATGTTTTGGGAACCCACATCTTCTTAGAAAAATAATCTTTATGAAATACTAAAGATTCTGTTATGTTTAATGAACAATTCAATGCCCAGTGAACACCACATTGACACTTAGTACAGAATGGGGCACTTTGAGGAACATAGTAATTGTTAATAAAAGTTTGTTTAGAACTAGTATAACTTTAACCAGAAGTATTCCTTCGACGTCAGATTTGTGAAAACATTTTATCAAAATTTTCCTTACCTAAGGTAAAGTTTGAAAAACACTCCCTTGAGGAAAATATTTCAGATTTGAGTTCTATAACTAAGTTATTTTCTTCAAAAACATTTTAACCAGAGCTAGGCTCGAAAACATTTTTCTTGTTAGTTACATTTTCTAGATATTTAGAAATTGTATTCTTCTCAGAACTTACTTCCTCAAGATTTTTTGAAATACATTCAAAATAAACTTTTTTCAAATCATTATCATTAGAATTACGGGATATTTCCTTATTAAGAATATTATTCCTAGAATATGCCTTATCATATTTTTTCATTAGTTTTGAATTCTTATTCTCAAGGAGTTTGGTAAACCTATAAACTTCTTCATAGGTGGATAAAGAATTATCTTCATCAGAAGAAGATTATTCATCCAAAGAGTGATAATATATACTATCATTAGCATGTAATGAAATATTGGTCATTAATTCATCATTTTGTATGTTATCCATCAAGAAATGATTATCAAAAGTTATTCTTGATAAAAGTCCAAGATTCTTATGTCCAGAAGTTCATAACTTTAATATTCATCAGAAGATTCTCCACCACTGGCACTCCATGTGTCATTAGCTTTCAACACTTTCTTAGCATTATACTTGTAATACTTATTTCTGTTTTTCTCAGAATGCCTTTCCTTTCATTATTTTATTTTGAGCATATGGAAATCAGGAATTATGTGTCCAACTCTCTTTCATTCATAGCATGTATCTTCAGAGTCTTTCTTGTCTTTCCTTTCCTTTTTCTTACATCTGGATTGAATGTTTCTCTGTTCAACTGTCTTGTTCATCCTTCGAGCAATATTTTCTAATTCATTTTCTGAGGATTCACATACACTAGATTCGGAATGAATTACAACATTCTTAGATCTAGATATAGTAACTCTCTCAGGTGTCTTGGCATTCAAATGATAGGAAGTAGCAGTAAAAGCTACACTGCCATTTCCATTCTTCTTCTTCACAATATCAGTATCTCTCTTCATTCTAGTCTCATGATGAAGAAGAGTTCCAAACAAATCATCAAGGATAATCCGAGAAATGTTTCTATTCTCATAAATTGTAGTCCTTTTAGGTTCCCACTCATTTGGCATGATGTCGATGATCTTATCAACAAGGGCTTCATCATCCAGTCCTTTTTCACCAATTGATTGTAAACTATTCATAATAGTCACGAGTCCTTGATGCACTTTACATATGGGTTCACCATAATGAAAAATAAAACCATGATATTCAGCTCTAAGCATGTCTCTTTTGGTTTCAATTACATTGGAAGTTCCAAAGTGAGTAACTTCTAGTTTCTTCCATATAGAATTTTCTGCTTCACAAGATGAAATTTGGCTATATATATTTCTAGTCATTGAACAAAGTAAAGTATTGTGTAACTTATAATTAAGTTGATATTCATGATTTTCTGGATTTGTAATGGCACTTACTTCCTTATCAGGAATTTTTTATCCAATGGTAAGCATAAAATAAATTCAACCCCGATGTTGATGATGAATGTCTTCTTGAAATCTCTCCAATATTCGTAATCATTACCATCAAAGATAGGTGGTCTGATTGGATTGAGATTGTCTATGGAACCAAAATTTATTCCTACCATCTATAAGAGTAGTCTTTCCACAAACACTTGATAGTATAAAAAGTTTGTAAAAAAGGAAAATATTCTATGAAATAAATATAGAGTAAAAGTATCTCTACGAAAAAGTGAATCTAAACTTTATGAGTCCAAAAAAACAAATTCCGAAAAAAATATGAATCTGGAAGTGTGAATCCGAAAATTCAATTCCAAGAATTCTCTCCTGAATCTAATCATGAGATTAATTTAGATTGAACCAAATCCTGTAATACTAATTGTTAGGATGGTTTTTCTGAGTATGATATACTCTATAATACCAAACATAGGATAAAAATAAGAATGAAATTCTCATATACAAGAGGGGGGGTGAATTTTATCTTTTAATAATTCCACTGGAACTTTTAATGATGGTTATTTTTAACAATGTTAAACAAGATAATTCACAAGACCTCTATAAGTTCAAATCACTTAAAAAATTATGGAAAAGTGATTCTGGAAATAGAACATAACTAAAGTTTACAAAGTTGAAGATTCCACCATAAAGCGTATTGAATCTAACTAAATCCGAGTAACAGATTAAGAAATTACAAGATAGTTATACTTTCCTTAACAATACAAATGCAGCGGAAAAATAGAGTAGTAAAACTACTGGTAACAAGTATAAAATCTTTTATCACAAAGAGGAGGGTATCCAAAAACCTTGGATAAAGGTCCCTTGATTTTTACTTTCATGAAAGTCTATCTTACCCACACAAGGGTAAGTCCTTGATACGAAGATCAGAGTCTGTATTGCTGTCCCTGTAAGCTGTTAACTATCAAAAATTCAGCAACACTGTCTTCTTCAATAAGGAATCCCTCAACATCAAGTTGTTGGAACCTCTATCTTCCTATCCCCTGAAGCCCTCGAATGTAAAAAACAACAATCAGAGTCGCACAAAGCAAGTCTTCACAACACAAAGTTTTAACAAGCTATTCAGACTTTCTGCACGAAGCTTGAGAATTGATAAGAGTCTCCCTCTCTAGAAATCACTTCATCATCATGTAGACACAGTTGCCAAAGTTCAGTGTTCAAGTTGTCAAGTGTCATCTTCTTCAAAATGAGATCCTATTTATAGGGAAAGATCCAACGGTCGGCTCCCTCCTCCAACACTCATATTCTTCCTTGAATTTTGGAGGTACCTGTACACGTGTCACTCAAACAACAGTTTGTTGATAACTGAAGGCATGATATCATTTTATAAAAGAACAAGTAAAAGAATAACTAAAACTGATATTCAGAATGGAGAAAATATAAATGTTTGGAATGTATGAAAATAAAAAATTGGAGTCAAACGAAGAATTAATTCAGAGACTATAATACAAGGATATTCAGAATCTATTTTTATTAGGAATTCATTATGAGAATTCATAATCAGAATTCTTCATCAGAATTCGTAGTGAGAATTCATAGAATTCATCATTAAAATTCGTATTGAGAATTTGTAATTGGAATTCATCATCAGAATTTATAATGATAATTTGTAATCATAATTCATCATTAGAATTCATAATGATAATTCCTAATCATAATTCTTCATCAGAATTCATAATGAGAATTCGTAACCAGAATTCCCCATCAGAATTCATAATGAGAATTCGTAATTAGAATCCATCATCAGAATTTGTAATGAGAATTCATAATCAGAATTCTTCATCAGAATTTGTAATGGGAATTCATAATCAGAATTCATCATCAGAATTCATAATGAGAATTCGTAATCAAAATTCATCATTAGAATTCCTAATGAGAATTCTTAATCATAATTCATCATCAGAATTCGTAATGAGAATTCATAATCAGAATTCATCATTAGAATTTGTAGTTAGAACTTTATACAAGTTTGTAATCATAATTTAGAGTTGAATTTCATAAAAGTTCATAATAAGGAATTCAGATTAAAACTACAAAAAAGTTCGTAACTAGAATTCGGATCCTAAAATATAATGCTTCATGTTTATGTATTATATGATTCCGAGTTTTTAGATATGAATCTGATTTTTATACTTAAGAATAAATTATGATATGAGAAATGAAATCTAGGCAAGGGTAAATTTCCTTGGGTAAGGGAATTTTTCTTATAGAACCAAAATATAGGGTAAAATCAGATGTTCTTTAAGAGAAGGTGTCTGTGATTTTCAAAACATGAAGGAATGGAAAATTCATAAGGAAATCCTTATTGACTCAATAGTTTATGTATAATTTCAAAGTGAAATTAATTAAATGAAAAACTTTGAAATAAATGTAAAAAATATAATCTAATTATACTTCCAAATAATTAACATGTATACTTGAATGCTATAAATTATTTTTATTACAAAAGTAGTTTTAAATTAAAATTTACTACTTTTTACTATTCACCTAAATATGAATGTTATCAGAAAAGCACCAAAAAGTTATCAAAACAAAATTTTAATATCTCGATTCCAAATGAGATGTTTATTATGTCAAATTGAATATATAAAAGAATCAAATATTGGATTTAAAAAGTGTTATCCAATATAAGGTGGTAAAATTGGATTTCTTGAAAAATACTTCCTTTATCTGAAAAAAATAATTTGTTCTTATATTATTTCTAAGAAAAACAAAATATAAATGATAAAATTATATGGAATATATAAAATTAAAAATTTAGTTAATACTATTCATAACTAATTTTGAATGGCTAGTTTCGTAAGTCTTCATATGCTCGAAATCGGTGTTGTGTGAGGTGTAACCGATTGAATTACTTTAAAGAGATTATTTAATATGAAACCATGGGGTGTTACATTCCCCCCTCATTCAATAAAATGTGTTCTCGCAATTTAATCTCAGGATTGAAAAAAAGGGTTTGGACACTTCAAAATATCTTAGTTGAAATCCCACATCGATAATGGATTAATGAGGCCTCTGTTTTAAAAAAAATAAAGGTAAGTATTAAGGTTACCGAACCTAACACATACTAGGATTCTATTCAAAAAACATGGATATGGAAGAGAAAACTAATCATCATGTTCTGATAGAGAGTGATCATGAACATTATTTGGAAAATGTTAACAATCTGAATGCCATAAACTTGTGATGGGTTGAAAGGACTTTGATTACCTAGTAGGAAAAGTAAACAAACAAAATTTTGGTTTTATGTTCCTTTTAATAATGCTGATGAACATATTTATGAGATTCATTAAGAGTATAAAGAGATATACATACTTTACACATATAGTTTCATCCATTAATTAATTTTTACCACAAACTCATCTTTTCTCCAAACGATGAGAATTCGAGATGACTTTGTTACACCTAAAGCGCTACAATCAAATTCTAGAGAATCACATAATCCATAAATAATGAACAATATATTTCCATTTTCATTAATTATTAACCAATACCAAAATAGTTTGTACATGATCATATGATCCCCAAAAATGAAAATCCCCTGTAGAATGAAATACTACTATTAATCATCAAAATTTAAACAAACAATACCCAAAGTTCAACAAATACCCTTCAGTTAACAATTTTCCTTAAAATCCTCCAATATAATCCTAACTAATATTTAAACCCAAAACTCATAAGAATTTGATTACGAATTTTTTCATGTTAAATTGTATCTCTAAATAACATCGACTACTCTTAAAGTCACATACTTATAAGTAATTAACATAATCACATATTCTCTATGATAGGTTAATCATTTTCGTAAATAACCCAAATCACTATAAATTCACAATAAAAACATTGAATAATATCCCCAACTACTCCTCAAATGAAATCCCGTAGTATTCTATTTTCCTTAGGCATATAGTGTTCCCAAAAGAATGAATGTCTTCCATAATAATATTCATAACTTAATCACTAAATAATTTTCATAAACTAAGGATATATATTTGATAATACATAATTTCCCAAATAAACATAATAAAATAATTTAACTAAAAGGAATTAGTCACACTAACTAGGGACTTCATGTAGTCCACTAATAGGCAATAAATATCAATCACACACTAGTTGTGGGTTCAATTCCCACAGATGTTTCCGATGCGGTGGGTTGTTAAAAGATCTCTGTTTTTTCCTTTTTCAAAAAATATATTTTATTACATTAAGAAAATGAGATAAATTACTCAAAATAACTTTATCATAATTTAACCAAAAAATTTATCTCATACCTTGCATTTTCATCCCAATAATTAATAACATGCAATTGCCTCAAATTGAAGGATCATATAAAGCCAAATGGTTATTTATAACTATATCCACAAGAGAATAGATAATTCTTTCTTAAATATCATTTTCACATTACCAACTACAAGGTCACACATACAAGAGAATATTATTCCAAAGATATTCCATCAAAAAATAGAAGTAATACTTTTAAACACTTATCCAACCATTTAATTTCACATAGCTTCTTCTTTGACCTAGAGGATATCCTATAGAATAGGGAATTCACTCGGGTAATGGCCATGTCCCCTACATTTACAGAAAATTACTGGGAATGGATTCTTAGGACCATTTTTATTATTAACCATAGTACTCTTCATTCTTCCTCAACAATTCGTTACTTCATTTCATTATTTCCCACACATAAATCTTTTCTTTTTTCTATTAAGACACATCCATGGGTGTCTTCTTCCACATTTCCTACATGATGGAAATTGACGTTTCTTTTCGCCCGAGTCTCCACTACTAGAGATCTTTTCATTCATCACCTTTCTCTTCTTTGTTAAGTCATGGAGTTGGTTAATATATATGTTGTTGATCATATTTTTATAAACCTTATTCAGCATGAACACAATATCTTTTACCCCTATCAACATTCCATTTTTTTGCTCATTTCCACCATCGTTACCACATTGTACATCATGTTACAAGTTATTATGACATCCTTGGAATCAATCTATTGACTAAAACTAGAAATAATTGTGTGAGTAACAATAGTCATAAAATCATTTAGAGAATATCGTGACAAATTATTTTCAATTTGAAACACCTTAAGATTAGCCAAGGTCATTTATTCTCATCTTATATTAAAATACATAAAATCAGTATGTAAGGAAAATGTAAATTATCCTAAGCATATCCCCTTGGAAAATACACAAAATCTCTACATCAACAAAATTCTAGGAAGTTATTCTATAAAAATACACAAAGACTATCTTTGGGAAATGTGCTCTAATAAGAGTTTTTCTAAATACAGTTTCTAAGGATTGTACTAAACGTCCTCTAATACAAACTATAATGGCCTGACTCCTGAATCCAGGAGTCGGTTCCTTATTTTAATACATTGGAAAGATTACAAGGAATCAATTCCCAAAGAACCGGTCAGTTTAGTATTATTGGAAACAAGATACATACCTAAGTTCAACATCACATCTTGAAAATAAAAATACCACTAAATTATTCCATTAGAAACATCCAGAATTCATAGATTATACCTGCAAGGCACTCATAACTAACATCTTCATATCTTTCGAAAATTAAACATAAGAAAGGGGAGATCTCAAATGCTCTATAAGAGTAAGAAATACAGTGAAAAATAATATAATCCTTAGTCATGGTGAATAATTGAAAAACCGTGACTTTAAAAATAATTAACATGAACATTTTATGGCAGGAATATGAGATCAGTAAATAATTCCTTAATAAAAAATTGTCATGGTATTCTACTAGTCTAATAACCACATGAAATATCAATAGATAATCTCATAATGAGGGAACACATAATGCCAGACATCATAACTGCATAGTCAAAGCCTCGTGCCAAGACTACAAAAATGATTTTGTCAATGCCTTGTGCCAAGACACTTGTTTGTCTCCTGAGACCTACTGATGAATCGAGAAGCTATAGAGGGCTCCAACCATCATTTGCTAAGTCTATTTCATACCTCATATTATAATATTTAAACATAACATAACCATTAGTATTAAAAATATATTATGAAATGTCAATACTTTATCCATAAACCATAAATGGTAGAAAAATAGCACATCCACAATAAAAAAAACGAATTCAATGTAATATAGAAGATTTTATTACAATAAATTAACCTCAGTCAAGAATAATTAAGGATGTTGACATAGATGAAAATAATCATGAAAACTATTTGAGATATGTATCATACTTTTTCTTGAAAACATTCAAAAGTATCACTATTTGTCAATAAGCTATTTGATATAGATTTTTGAATCAAAGTGTCACATACCACTTTGAAACTTTTAAAATGAATTTTAATTTTAAAACATTAACATCTATATAAATATATCATTAAATAAATTTTTAAAACAAGGACAATAATGAGAATGATTTAGAAGAATAATTTTTTAAAACATATAAAATTTTATTTTAGATAGTGTTACTAAAAAAATGAGAGACACTTGAATAAAAATATTTGAGTCAATAAAAACATAATAAAATCATGAGAATAAAGGGATTCATGATATATTATGTCAAAATACATTATATAGACCAAATAAAAGTGAATTGATAAAAAACAAAGAAGTCTCAATGGAATGTAAGTTGAGATGAAATCCCTTATAATGAATGTATCATTTGGTTAAGGATAAATCAATGACATAATTATGTGTGAAAAATAAAAATACACTAAATATGATTTTATATTCTTTGTAATAAAATAAGTGTACATTCACAAATATTATTGTAACAACAACACCAATGACTTGGATGTTTAACTCAATGAATGAAAATTGAGTTAAGATTACTCTTATCAAGTTCATAACGATGACATGAGAATTTATAAATGGAGTGATTATTTGTAGAAAAAGTATATCATCACAAATGGGAGTGTAAATTACTACATAAATATAAAATAGTGATTCTACACATAATCTTGGAGTAAAAATAATCAATGATGCAGGCCTAATGCCCAATGAGTGGAAATTCAAATTGGAAATTGCCTTACCGATTTGGTACTCACGAAACATACATCCCATGAAAGAAGAATCACACAATAAAGATTTAAATACCTATAAATTAAATTATATTACACCATGAATAAAATCATGGGTAGTACATACACATCACAATAGGAAATAGTGGCTAATATTGCATGAATCTCGCGGGAATAAAAACTGAGATGAAAACCCCTTATCACTTGGAATCAGATGAGTTGTTAGAAAAAAGTTAATAAACACCAAATTAATCACTTAATTCAATGAATTTAAAGATAATAATGATAACATGTATCAAATTGTAGTATAAAATACACCACATTCGATAAATAAGTGACAAACAATGGAAATCTAGTGGAATTAAAAGGGAAATAAGAAACCCCTTTCCTCAAGACCATCTTGTATTTTATGTTCGTTGGTGTTCATGAAAAATAAACTTATGTTAATTTATACTTTATTAAGAAAATTTTCAAGTTTATTATTCCTTTTATATAACTTATTACCTTGCTATAAAAATTAGTTAATTTTTTAGTTCATGTGGGATATTTTATTGATGTTTAGAATTTGAGACAAAAATGAAGTTGTTATAATTACAGTTTGTCCATGTTGTAAAAAGTCCATTATATCCAGACTGAAATAAATTATTTATATATCATATATATTTTATATATCCTGTATATATTTGTATTTATAATAGTACATAATATTTTAATATAATAAATGAAATGAGTCGTTCCTGGAGACGGTAAGTCGTACGTATGCTTGCACGGTCCCTTCATTTATATTTTGTATTTTAATGTAATTAAAACATAATTATACATAGGTTTATTATAGTTATAGTATAATAAAATATATAATATAATTAACTCATTCCTTCATACTTCCCACATAAGGAATTAATGAGTCATTTCACATTGAGGGGGCGGTAGTCTGTACTTCCTCAAATGAAGTTATCACGTTTACTCCTAATAGAAACCATAAAGGTATGATATAAATGGAAAATACAAAAGAAAAAAATAAAAATCAAAAATAATACATAGAATATATAAATATAGTTCTATCTTAATGGCCACCATGAGAGATGGAATGAGATAATTGAACAATCATCGTTTCTTGAGGCATTAGTTTTCCATGCATAGAAACAATGTGTTATTTACCCATTAGATGGAGGTGTGTGTAAGTGTAGTTTTAATAATTATAGTATAATCATCCTAGTATACTAAGGATACTTGTTTTGTTATAAAATAAGTGAATAAAAATATTTTAGGGTTTGGAGAAGTAAAATAATAGAAAATAAGTTAAGAGAAACCATTACCTTTAACTTGGGTATGTCCCCTTAGTTTGAACCAAAAATACTTCTTGAAGTGACTTATGGTTAAGGTAAGGATTATAGGTTGAATATATCGATCTTTAGAGCTTATTAGGGTAGGGGTTGGATGAGACAATGGGCTTGAGAGGTGTGAGAAATGGGTTAGAATTGGTTCCCTTGTATAAGGGAGAGTAGGGGCTCTTCAAGAATGTTTGAAAATGTTATTTTATTATAAACTTATCTTCAACATCAAAAGGTCTAAAACTCTTTAAAATCTAATATAAGAGCATTCATGTTCGAAATAAAATCATCCAATAATAAATGGATAGGTTTTGGATATTTTTTTTTAATATTAATAATCTTATTTATTTAAATCGTTTATTAATGAGGTGAATACTGCATCATTATTGTGTCATAAATAATTTAATTTTTTTGATGTCTAAAAATTATAAAAAATATAATAATATAGGAAATTGTTTTATCTTTCTAATGAATTTTTATAATAAAAAATATTACTTATATAAACCCATGTATCAATTGATATACTAAAAGATATTTTTTAATGTCATTTTTTTCTTTACTTTAAGTTAATTAAAATAAAGTGTCATTATCACTTTTATGTGGCTCCATGGGGACCCAAAATCGACCAAGGATTCCCATGGACGCCTATAACTCATACAATAAGGTTAATACATTTTTTTAGGTAATTTTTTATTATTATAATACTATATTTACCTTGAATTACCCTATATTCCTTTAACCGCGGTAATAAAAGTCAAAAGATACTATTGAACAAAAATTATTTTCATTTTATTGAACAAAATTTAACTTAAAAATAAAAAACATGTATGTATGATTTTCTAATTTCAATTCATAGAAGTGGAAAATTTTCATTTCAATCAAAATGTATGTTTTTTAACTACTACCAAATGGTTTTACTATTCATCAAAAATTGAAGTTTTTCAGAAAAATACAAAAACATAAGCCTAAGATATATTTTATCTTCTGAATTCAAAAATGATGTCTATTTTACAAAATTAAAAACATTTATGTTTCATTAAAAATTTAAATTTAATCCCAGTTGTCAAAAGAAATAGCATGTTTTTAAAGAACAATAAATTTCAAAATGTTGACACTTGTTTATGTATAATTTCAAAGTGAAATTAACTCCAATGACAATCAGTGGATTAAATATTAAAAATATAATCTAATTATACTTCCAAACCATTAAAAATTATAATTCAATGCTCTAAATTATTTTTATTGAAGAAGTTGTTTTCAAATTTAATATATTATTTTTCATTATTCATCCAAATATGAATGTTATCAGAAATACAACAAAAAGTTATCGAAACTATCATTTTATGTCCCTATTCTAAATGATAATTTTATTTTATAAAATTGAATATATAAAAGTTCAAAATATTTGATTTAAAAATGGTTCACAATTAAATGGCGTTAAAATGTAATTTTTATAAAATACATCTTTTATCCAAAAATAATAATTTATTCTTATATTATGTCTATAAAAAACATAATATTAATTTTAAAATTATCTAAAATATAAAAAATTCAAAATTCTGTTAATACTACTCATAACTACGTCTGAATACATAGTTTGGAAAGTTGTTGTGCGCTCGAACTATGTTTTTTGTGAGGGGAAATCTATTGAATTTCTTTAAAGTGATAATTTACTATGAAACCTTGGGGGGTCACAAAAAATAGATATATTATTATTTTGACATAGGTAAGACTATTATATAGTTCAAATAAATTTGGTAATGATTAAGTTTTTTTATCTCAAAGGGTACAAAAGAGGTCACCATAAGACCAGAAGAGGGTATATAGGTTGTGATACCAATCCTAAAGTATGTATATAGGGGTTGGTATCATTCCAAACATGTAATTAATGTCATTTTGGGTAGCCTTGACATTTAATTTAAAGGATTATGATTATGATGCAAATTAATGTCACTTTTAAGGACATATTCATAGGCATGTGATATGATATCCTAGATCGTGATGTTTTATTCATTTAGGACTCATGTATTATGAACTACCGAAGCCTTATTCCATGATTGAGATCTATGAATTGTGGGGTATTATTTTCAAATGAAAATTATATGTATCATACCCTTGTGAATATTATATTCTAGCATATTATCATTAACTTATATAGCCCTTAATTACCCCTAATGACTATCTATAGTCACCCATTCTTCAATTTCATTGGACAGAAGATTAATAGAATTATTTGAAGTATGTAATCACTAAGAAAGGTTCAACGTGTGTAGAAATTCATTGGATGATTTTATAATTATTTTATATACCAGATTTTTTTTATCTATGTTTGAGAAGAAAATAATCCTTTACTGTTCTCTGCTATGTATTGTTATGTTATGTATAGAATATTCATCTGAATGAAATTTATATTTATGTATGAAATGTCTGGGCCACCTTAGATAGTGTCAAAGTAGTTATTATAGATATTTGGTAATTAAATAGAGAAAACAACACTATGAAATCATAGTATAATCGAATGTAAAAAATAAAAACCAAATATATTTTAAATAATATTTTATGGTATTCCATGAAAATTTAACATTTTCTTTATATTAGAAGATTTGTATGACAATGGAATAGTTTCTCATAGGGTTATTTTCTCAAAAAGGGGTGGAATGTGTATTAACTCAACCATCGTTGATGTGTTATTGGATCTCCTAAGACTAAACCCTTAACTAGAATCACCTTGAGTATATTCTAACATTCATTAACATTCAATTATTAATAATTTATAAATGATTCGAATATAACATAACCATGGATAACATAGGTTAAAACTAATGTTTTATAGTATGAAAATAATTTTTCATGATTTATAAATCCTATAAATTATTATATTTATGATATGATTTGTTATAATGATTATTTTTTATCTAATGTTCTTATTATTTTAGTTAATGGCTAGAACATGGAGGAACCATGATACAAAGTGTGGTAAAATATAGTGGAATGGGTGCGTTATTTAGAAACCAATTAGGAATGAATATCATTGGAAATATCAGATGGTACTGCATAAAATAAAATCTAAATTTATCATGAACAACCTCAACCTTGGTGAGTTTCCTGACATAAAAAATTGGTAAAAATAAATTTTATGACAATTAATGTGATAAACACTATAAAATAGCAAATGATAAATTTCATATATACATAAAATATTGACATAATGACTATATAAAAATTTTTAATGGAAAACCAGATATATTTTTTTGGATAACAAGGGAATAAACATGTAAATTAACAAGAGAAATGTAATTTTTATTTCACTAAATAGATTTGAATAATGGTCACTATATGATATCTTCTAGGGTTGAATGTTTTGAATGTGTAATATATGGGAATTATTTGAATCAATGTCCAAGGTAAAAAGAAGAATAATATGATAAACATGGTTGTATGTGTAAAGTATTTGTTATTGATAATGTGGAAACTATGAATGAAATACAAAATGTATAAATTATTTTACTAAAATATCATAAATTAAATGTATGAAAATGATTATATTGAAAATGGTTATTGTTAAAAAATCATTAAAATTTAATGTTTTTTGAAAGAATAATTAAGGAAAAAGATTCTAAATCATTGTTAAATGTTTATGAATAATGTCAAATGATTAATGTTTTTATGTATATAGTTTACTAAAGTATGGTATTTATCAATGATATTATGGTGTGATCTAATAGTTATGACAATTTTGAATCCACTACAAATTTTTTTACTGGTTTTTATCTATCCATTCATAGAAATATATTGAATTGTATTAATGGCTATAGAGTATTTTTTTATGTAAGGAGTTATTTTGGAGGTAAAAAGTACATGAATAATGGTTATAAAATAGTTGATGGTAGCGAGGGTTTCATGAAGGGAAAAATATGGTTAGTTGGGAAAAATATTTTATTCATATTTATAATTAATATCTAATAATTCATGTGACCGAATAATATATTAATGATTTTATTAATGTGAAATGAATATTATAGTTAATGGATTTTATTTGAATCTTTTATTTATTGAATATAATTGATAAAGTTAATTTATGAATGAATATATGAGTCCATGAGGGGTTTATTGTGAGTGTGGTTAATTTAAGAAATGATTATAATATATTTGAATAATATATGCTCAATGAATTCATACTTTTGGTATGTTAGTTTAAATTAATATTTATTGTTTTGGATGATTAATGCTAAATAGATTTTGGAAATTTTGTGAAATGTTTTTTTTTTAATTATTTTGGCTATGAATATGGCTTATGAAAACTTTAATAAGGTTTAGAATATGGATATTTATTGAATGAATTATTTTTATCACTGTGCATTATTATTTAAATATTATATATAAATCATTCAAATGAATGTTTCTTATTTTAGTTGTCTTAAAATATAATAGCCTAAGGCATACACTTCTGGATCTTTTGATATCACTAAGAACATTACATTTATGGATATGATGTTGATATTTGTGACCCAAATTTTTCAATCAAAACCATATAAAATTAAAATTAAAACTTTGATCACTTATATCCTCAAGGAACTTTTAGGTTTAGAGATTAAGAAAATTTGAAAAAATACTATTTAAATATTTATGATGATATCAAATGGAAATTTCTCCCATTTAAACTATATTTTCTTATTTCAATTTATATCATCGACATCATCCTTAAGAAAAAATGTATAGACCTAAATAATAATTTATATACTAGGGAAAAAGAATCAAATGTAGGGTGACCTCAAATGATCAATAAGGGTAACCATATGCATTTACAATTGAATGTCATATATGGGCATAAAATTTCATAATTGTATGATAAAATAATCAAAGTAGGTGAGAAAATCATATATTAACACATTGACACACATATCTTGATCATTAAATATGAAAATATGTTGAAAAATATATTCATTATAAACAATAATAATGATCTACGTGCGAAGAATAATTTTCAAATAAAAAAACATAAATAAAAAGATAGCATATATAAAAAAATTTGTATCATAGAAATTCATATCAAATAACCCCTATAGAACCCATATAGAACACTTTCGATAATATTATAAATTTAAATAACCATATGAACAAATTACAAAACAATTTTCAATATAACATAATCATTATGAAATTCCTTGGAACGTTATATTGGTTTACCCATCATCTATGACAATATAGTCATACCTTGTGCTACATTGGCCCCTATATGAAGCAGTAATGGGATTATCTATTCCATTCCATGTTTAAAATGTAATTTCATAGAACCACAACACAAATAATTGATATATAGATTTAAAATCCACATTAAAATCATTAAAATTATTATTATTCATTCATAACATAAGTAACACAAGAAATATTGGGATTTATGTCAATAGAATTAAAGTATGATTAACCTATGGAAAAGAACAAGGTTCCACAATCATCTTTCTGAAAAAAAATATTTATACATAAAATTAATGATAATGGTATCAATAAAAAATAACCATGGATGATAATTAATAATAAGGCTTATAGACAATGATTATAAGAAATTCCATTAAAATATTATTCAAATTATTTGTAGAAAAATACCATTTTCATTTTGAAAATCACCTTTTAAAACAAAAAACTTTTATAAAATAATGTTATTTGAAATAACCAATATAAAATATATTTTATTTAATAAAAATTTAAATGATTTTAGTAGGAAAATTTTATTTTTACTTTGAAAAACATTTTCTAAAACATTTTTTAAAACAAGATATTGGAGGAAAACATATTCTTGACCAAAGAGGGTAATAAATTCATATTCTTTCAAAAAATTCCCAGTTATACTAATCTCCAATTTGTGTAAAAATGGTAATATATAATTAAAATGTCAATATTAAATAGATTAAAATTTAATTATTTAGAAGTATAATATTTTAGCATCAGAGACATAATCATCCACAATCCTGATATAAGATGAAATTGTAACAAATAACTATTACCACTTTGGTATCATTGATTCGTTATACCCATAAAATAATAACATTAAATTAATCTCAGAATATAATTGCAATAATTACATTCATGATATTACATGAAATTGTACAAATATATATTCCTCATAAAAGAATATTTTTTTATAAAACAACATACATATCAAAGAAGAAAAATTGAGACAAACTTCCCTTATCTCATTATGAACATTGAAACCATAAACCAAATTAAAAAATTATCCAAACAATTATATGAAAATACACATAAATTTATATAATATAATTATAAAATTGTTTAATAGACGAATTTACAGTAAAAAACAAAAATAATTGGTGAATATAGAATATATCTCACAAATATAAAAGTGGGTTGACAAATACTCTTACCTTTAGTATAATTTTTCATGATTGTTATTTATCTTAAATAATAATAATCTTATGTTAATTATTTACAAGATTCAGGCCATTTTTCATGGTTTTAAGTTATTTTATTTCAAATATAAAATTTTTTTATATAATTAATTAATAAATTATGTTTAAGATAGATGTTTTGACAATAAATTTATTGTGTGTAAAAAAACATAGGATAATTGACTATAATAAAAAATATCATTATTGAAAAATCTAAATAACAATAATCATGAAATAATAATCATATTTATACAGAAGTTATATTTTTTAACTAATATTGAATAATTGTTATGAAAAATGAACCAATGTTTTGATCTGGTAGATTGTATGATGTGCTTACATGTGAGTAATGTTTATATTACTAAATAATCATTATGAAAATGAGTTGAGTAATATTATATATCTCCCAAAATATAATTATATAATAAATACATTATATTTTATTATGTTAACTTATATATATATATATCATTACTGTTCTGTTAAATGGATCATATCCCATTAAGGAGTACATAGTTAATATTTCTACGAATGACGTTATCTCTTTTTCAGGGCATGAAATGTTAAGAATAAAATTTTATGTTATATCCCCCCAAATATAATTATTTTAGGAGTATAAAAATTAAAACATGGATACCATATATATTTATTATCATTACCCTTACCACCATCTATGTAATTCATTAGAGAAAAATTTCCACATCATAGAGAGGTGGTAATCCACGATACACATGAAAAACATTATCATATCCCATGTGGTATAAAATGTCAAAAATAATGTATATGATATAATAACTAAACTTGTATGACTATGTTATAAAAATCATAAATATAATATATAAATTTTATTTCCATCATTATTCCCAACCATTAGAGGTGGTAATGGGAAAAAGGACATCATTTTTCTATACGTTAGTCATTTTTACACACAAATGATGATTTCATGACCCATTTGATGGAACTGTTTGTGAATGTATATATTACACATAACATAACAACATATCAGTATAATTAGGATAATGAGTTTATTATATTATTTTTGTATATCAATAATATTATGAGTTCTATAAGGAAATAAAAGAAAAATTCTTTTAATTGAAAAATACCTTTTCGTCGGTTATCAACCTTAGGTTTCCACTAAAATAATTAATTATTTACTTCTTCTACAAAACATAATGCTCATTGTAGTATTTGATGGGTTTTTTTAGGATATTTGGTTGGGTTTGGATGAGAATTGTTTTTTATAGGTGTGAAGAGGCGGAGAGAGTGAGTTCATTTTTATAGTTGAGGAGGAGTAAAATTCTTGTAAGTACTCAAAAATATTTAAAATTTGGAAGTATTTATAGTTAAATTTTTCTCAAAAAAATTATTAATAAGGTATAGAGGAATTATTTTTTCTATTTAAACAACCACCACAAAAAATAAATACATTTTCATAAACATTTGGTTCCTAAGATTCAATATTTTCTATATTTTTTCATTTTCAGTTTTTTTGTCAAGGAAACTAGTTTTATAACCAATGAAATTAAAAAATAAATAATAAATTGAATTGGTAAATATTATAATGTTTAGTAACACTAATTTTACATAATAATTTAATGTTTTAATATGAAAATACCATGTGTTATGGAAGTTAAATTTAATCGAATCGCATGTAATGCGCAAAAAGAAAGCTTCAATGCTAATTGTGCCAACATTGTTGTTAATATTTATAGGTCATTATGTTAATTATTAAAAATCATTTTGTCTATAAATGGACAATTTTTTATATTTATTAATTTTTGAAAATAGTTTCTTAAAATTTTGTGTATTTAGTAATTTTAAATCACTTAATATAATATCATTTTGTACAAATTAACATAAATGTAAATTTTTACATTACTTATGTAATTTGGATTTGAAAAATATCAAGTCTATAATGGAATTAAACTTTATTAAATTTCCAGCTTTGTATAATTATATATTTATCTCATGAATTATCTAACAAAAATTCATTTATTTACATTACTTTTAATATTTTCATTATCATTCATTTTATATAAATATTAAGTAAGTATTTATATTATAATTTTTATTTTATTCTTAAAATATCATGATCATATAAAATCTATAAAAATTAAAGATAATTTATTTTTATAAAAAAATATTCAAAATTAAAAATGATATTTATAGTTGAACTTGCGTATTTTTTTACTATCCCCAACTCATTATATAAATTAAAAAGAATTAAAAGTTTATTTTTGGTCGTTTTTGTTTATTAACTTATTATATACATAAGATTAATTTAATATTATTTGCAATAACTCATTAAAATCTAAAATTTGGTTATAAGGGTCGAAATTTATCAATAAAATGGTTTTTTATAGTTATTAGTTATTTTTTATGACTTATATAATATGTCAAACCACTATGAAAAATATTTTTAACCTAAATAATTTTAATGAATTTAATTTTTTTCACTAATCACACTAGTCAAAAATTAATTTGACCATATTATATATTCTATATTAAAAATATTCCAAACATGGAATCGTATTTTCCAAATTGAACTCCCATAAAAGGAAGTATAAAATTTAAAATACATACCACAAATGTGATAATAAAGTATGTTTTTAATTTTAAAATGTTAAAAAAAATTAATGTTATTATTTTGTTATTCAATATGGAAAATTTTACTATGAACTAAATTAAATCAATAAATATAAGGTAGAACTATTGGGACATTAAATGAAATTAAAAATATATTTTAACATTTAAAATTATTTAGATGAAAAAGTAGCTTTCAATTAAAATCTATTATTTTCCCCTATTATTAAAAAATTAAAAATTTCCAGAAAAAAATAGCCCTAATGTAATTTTGATAATATTATTTTAAAAAATTAGATTAATTTTTCAAATAATATTTATCAAATTGTAATATATATATTTTTAAATAATATCCCCATAAAAAGAAGATATAATAATTTTTTAGAAAAATATTGACTTATGCATAGAATTTGATTTATTTTTATCCCTTTTCTTGAAAAAAATTATGTTTAATGTCAAATTATTTATTGAAAATATAATTTATAAATATAATTAATATTATCCAAAAATATTAAAAAAAATTCTCATTATTGCATGTAATGTAATCTAAACACGATATTGCATGTAACACAAGCCATAATTTTAATCTTTTAAATTGTTGGGGTGTTACATTCTCCACATTTAAAAAAGTGAATCTAATTAATTAAAAAATTATATTAGTAGTAAAAATATAAAAATTAAATCATTTATGTTAACACATGTTGTAAAAAGGGTTTATTAAAAATTCTCTTAATATGGGATAAAAAACATATAATGTCATCTAGAATAACAAATAACTAAGATTAAAAATGGGATATCATATATGTGGATATAATAAAACCATTATTATTTATTGGTATGGATTGAGTTAATTGATCACAAGAATATGAATGTTCAATGCGAATATAAGGGCCTAAAAAGAAGAAATATGTGATGATCGAAATGACCATCGGTTCCTTAGAAGCGATTTTACCAGGATAATAATTTTATTTCATGATCATTTAAATATTGTTGAGTAATTGTGATACTATATAGACAATGATAATATGGAAATTTAAATTCATGATGAGTATAAGTTCATCCATTAATCAGTTTCAACCACAACCTCATCATTCTCTCCAAACAATGTATATTTAGGATGAATTTTAAGTGTTTGAAGCAATAAAATCAACTTTTAATGACTACATAACCCAAAAAAGGATAATAAAGATATTCCAATTGTCTTTTAAAATTAATCAAAACCATAAATTGTTAGAATAATGTATGATAAAACCAATAATTAATGACCCTTCATATTATACAGTACTCTTAAAACATAATATCAAAAGCTAAAACCAATCCATTCCATGAAAATCTATTTTAAAAATTCTTCATGAAAATCCTGAAAATGTTCAATACCAAAGGATTAGGGGATTTGATCATATATTATTCCATGATAAATAAAACATTTTACCAAAAATAAAACACCAAATCTTTCTAAAAAATGTCAATCATTACATCAAAATTTTAATATTAACTATAACATCATGTAGGCGTATGGTAGGAGAGAATCCATGTCCATCCATCAGTCATTGGTTCAAGCACCACCACATTACTAGACCAGGATGGTTTTCACCCAAAAAACCAATTGTTATTGTTTTATACATTAAACATGATAATTAATTCTAACCTAAATAACACTTCAGGTTGATCATAGGGAATAAAAATAAACCAATAAAATAATATGTCTCAAAAAATGTTATTAATATCCTCAATTTTTTAATCATTTAAATCACTAAAAGTGGTGTCAAAAAACTAAAATTATGATCACTAATAGTCTTATATACAAATTATAGTATCCCTTATACATAATATACCCCCATATGAAAACATCATATTTTACAATGTTATCCAAACTGCCCTGTGATAACATCTATAGCAACCTATGAACCAAACTGTTGGATATTATACTAATATCAGTAACATTTAATTTCTAACTATGATTCTATTATTTTTTTACCAAATTATTCCATCTATATATTCCATCATCAAATGAAAAAAATGGATCACTTACACTCTTAAATAATATATAGGATTAGTGTTTTAGAAAATTTGGAATACTTATATTTAAACCATAACCAAGAATTAAAATAGTAATTTCTCCCATTTACTATTTATATTCATATTTCACATTTTTTACATCATCATAATCCTTGTGAAATAATTTATATTAATAAACCATTCAACCACATTCTCTACAACCTTGGGAAATAGAAACATTATAATGGTGATATTAAATCCTTAGTAATTGTAAAAATAAACATTATCAATTGAATTTCATCAATGAGAATAAAATTTCACAACAATATGATTACATAATCAATATACCTGAGAAAATCATAAGGGAACTAATAACCATCCATACATGGATAATCAAATATTAATATACAGATAATAGAAGAGTCATATGAGTCAATAATCATAAGCCATGTGACATGATTTTTTATCTAATGAAACATCATAAACACATAAAAACATAGATAAATCATATTGGTATCTTGGAATATCATCTCATAGGGATCTTAAAAAACCCTAATAGAACACTTGTAGAACCCTTATGAATAATATAATCCATATGGCCAAATTATTATATAATTCACCAAAAAACAAAATCATTACCCAATACATTGGAGTTCTATCTAGTCTCACCAGTCATTTAAACATTTTTAGGCTAACCCTTACTATATGGGCCACCCCAAGTTAATTTAAAATAGGCTTACCTGGTGATAGAATGCCCAACCAAATTTATCATGTAATGGTATTATCCAATGCTATCTAGGAAACCCATTGTTAAGATGTAATAAGATTCCCCAATGTTATATGGGACACCACATGTTAAATATATAATTTCAATGAATCACAACATGGATAAAATAAATGGATATTTAAATTATTTATAATAATCAATGAAATAAAAATTAGTCATTCATAACCTAATTAAGTAATGCAAAAAATCTGGGCTTCATGTCAATATCATTGAAACATGATAACCAGTGGAAGGTAAACATGTTCCATAAAACTATTTTTAAAAATATCATTATCCATATAGAGAAATAATTTGGATGGTATCAATAAATAATATCCCTAGTTTAGGATATTAAACAAAAAAACGTTTTGACATTGTTGAGCGAAAAGTCCACTAAAATACCATTAAAACAAATTTTTAGAAAAACAAAATTTTCATTTATAAAATCATTTATTAAAACATAATTTTTTTTGAAAATAAATTTATTTGTAAAAATCCTTCAAAACATATAAATTATATTCTTAATAATTAATTTAAAATATTTCATTAGTAAAATAAAATTTTACTTCTGGAAAACAGTTATAAAATTTTTCTAAAAACATTATTTATGAATAAAATAGACATCCTACTGAAGAAACAAATAAAGTAAGACTTTCTAGAAACAAAATATCAATTATTACAAGTAAAGATTAGTCGAAAATTTATAATATTTCAAGAAAACATCATTAATAAATATATTTTAACATAATTTATCATTATTATATGATTTTAATATTGGAGAATTAATATTTTTCAGTCCCAAAAAACAATGAGTTTATGAAAAATAAATCTCACCACTATTGTATAAATGAATCATAATCCCCATATAAGAATAAAATTAAATAAAAAATATAATATCATTATATTAAAGGGATTCATTATATAACATGTCAATATATCTATAAATACATCTCAAAAAAAGAGATGTATAACTTAAAATATGTTTTAAACAATGCTACATGATACAAAAACCCCTTTTCTCTTTATTAATATTGAAACCATAAACCCTATGAAATAGAGACACTCAAATGGTTATGTAAAAAAAATACATTTATTTTTAATAAATATACAATAAATTTATGTGTTTTATGTACACTCCTGTAAAAAATAAAGTGGTAAATATGAAATATATCCAAAAATATAAAACTGAGATGGGAAAAACCCATAACATGAGTCTAACTCTTCATGCTTTTGATTTATGTTATTGAAAAATAAAATAATGTTAATTATTGAAAATATGGAGAATATTTTCCATGTTTAATATTATATTTATTTAACATACAATCATGTTATATATAACTATATATATAAATAAGTTTAATTATAATGTTTTGACTGTATTCGGCTTGTGTTTAAAAAAACATAGGTAGAGTGATTATGATCAGAAAAATTATTTAAACATATAAAAATTAATTATAATGAATAATTATCATATTTATAGATAAATAAAACTTTTAAATCCATTCATGAAATATTGATAATAAAATGAACCAACAATACAATCATGGTGATATCAGGTTGTACGTATGCATGACTATCATTCAAATTTTTCAATGATCGTTATGGAAAAAAGTAAGAACACTTTTATATTTATATAATGATAAATATATCATAAATAACATTACATTTAATTATATATACAAATATATATCTTTGTTATGCTGAAAAAGTAATCACATCACTTGGAAGAGGCTCTAGTACACATGACCACAAATAGTGTTATCATTATTTCAGTGAGAGAAATGGTAAAAAATAAAATAATATATTATATTTCCAGAAAAAAAATTAGTTCATTAATATCGTAAGTACTTAATATATATCATATATATTTATATTCATTAATCATATTACCATTACTGTAACATGTTTGTGAAAAACGCTTCACATTGCTTCTTGAGGTGGTAGTCTATCATACACACGAGTGACGTTATCGTATCCCCAATGACATGGAATTTAAAAAAGCGTGTATATGATATAATTAATCCATAGGAATATTCATTTTACAAATATTAAAAATAATATATATATATATATAGTATTTCTATCATTATTCTTAAACATGAGACGTTGTAATGGAAAATTGAATGACATCGTTCTGTGAGGCTGTTGTCTTTTATACAAAAGAATGATGATTTCACCACCAATTTAATTGTAATATGTGTGGGTGTAGTTCATATACATAACATAGTAAATTATAATTATGTTTAGGATACATAGATTATTATATAATCATTGTATAAGAAAAAATTAATGATGTGTTGAAGCTAATAATCGAAAAATGCATTTTCAATAACATTAACTCATGTTTGTGTATCCTCCTTCAGTTTTCACTATATCATTGAATGGGTTTTTAGACCAAAAATAAGTATTATAAGATAATGGGAGGGATGTTTGATTTTGGAATGTATTTTATGATCAAAAATTAATGAGAGGTGTTAATAGTTGGGGAGAGGGAGTAATGTTTTATAGTTGAGGAGGAGTGGAATTCATTTAAATTCATGAAATAAGTTTCTATTTTGATAAATCCCTTACAACATATACCTCCAAAAAAAGAATAATTTTTGTGATTATAGATTATTTTTTCTCTGAAATTTTCCACCAAAAATAAGAAATATTTTTTTATATTTTATTCCTTAATTTATAAGTGTCGTTGTTTTTTCAACTTGGGGTTACATGAAGGAAAATTCCTTTCTAACCAATGTATTTAATAAATTGGGACTAAATTAATGTGATACATATTATAAAAGTTTTACACACATATTATAAATAATAAATAAAATTTTAAAATAAAAATCTGATGTACGATGGAAATTACTTTTAATAGAACATGTGTCACCCAAAAACACTCATTTATCCTTAACTATGCCACCCATGTTTTACAATATAGGGGTCAATATGCTCATTATAAAAATAATTTTCCCATTAATGGACCATATTTTATATTTAATAACATTTTAAATTCAATTTATATAAGATATGATTTTTATTAATCCTTTATCTTTTTAGAAAATGTCGTTTCCTATAAAATAACATTTGTTTCAATTATTAAATTATATATTTAATATGAAATAAAAAGTATAAATAAACTATTATAATTAAAAAAATTAATTTTTACATTTTTTATATCTTTATCTAAAAAAAATTAACACAAAAATTAATTCAATTTAAATCAATTTTAATATTTGTAGTATCATTTATTTTATGTAATTATCTACTAAATAATCCAAACATTTGATTTTTTAAGACTTTAATATAACTATTTCATCTCAATAAATTATATATAAATTATTATCATAAAAGACGCATTTATATTTAAACATAATATTTATAATAGTAACTATGTTTTTTTCTCTATCCCCAAAGCATTATAGAACATAAAAGGATGAAAGGTACAATTTTTTAATTTCTCATTTCTTAGATTATTATATAGGTCACATTCATGGAATAGTACTCCCCCTAACTCATATCAATATATCCTAATTTCTTAAGGGTATTAATACTTCCATATAATGGGTATTTTAGATGTGTTGGGTCATTTTTAAAACATACATTATATGTTTGGCCCCTAAGTAAACTCAATTTTTATATTAATCATCGTCATTAATTTAAATTATTTTCAAAAATCACTTTGGTAAAAAATTAATATCAAATTTTTAGATAATATATATATTTCAGATTCCATATATGAAATCCTTTTTTCAAAATTCAATTAATATATGTAAAAAAATTAATTTAAAATTAATCTCGTGGATGTGACAAGAAAACATGTTTGTAATGTTAAAATGTTGAAATATTTACAATGTTTTTACATCGAAATTCAAAATGGAAAATATTAATATTTATTAAATTGGATTTATAAATGTATTATTGAACTATTAAGACTTTAGAACCTATTAATAATATAATTTAACATTATAAACTATTTATATGTAATGAAGATGTCTGAATAAAATCCATTATTTTTCACTGTAAATCAAAAAGTGAAACATCATAGAAAAATACAAACAATTCCACTACAAATGTAATGGCCTGGACCTCTATGGCCAATTCCTTTGTCAAAAAGACGGTCTTAAAGTGTTCTAGAGGGTAAAATGGTCTTTTCCCACACTTTCGCTAATTTTGTATGTACACGCCGTGTAGTGTGAGTACACGCTGTGTACCACCTTGCCGAGTATACCCCATGTTCAAGGCCGTATCCTTGCCGTGTGAAAGAAATTAGTACACGACGTGTACCCCAAACTACACGATGTTTACCCCCTCATCGGGTATACCCCGTGTGAAAGGTCGTGTCTTTGTCGTGTGAAGTAAATGAGTACACGTCGTGTACCCTTAACTACACGACGTGTTGTCCCTCCCTGCGTACATGTTACCATTCAATGGTCATGTGCCATGTTGAAGCTGTGCCCTTGTCATGTGAAATAAATGGGTACACACCATGTGTCTGAACTACTCGCTGTGTAGTCTTTCCCCGCGTATGTGTTACCATGAAACCATGTGTTGACCAGTCATCAGTCGCGGAGCCGTGGTGGAAGCCGCGTGGAGACCGTGTGAAATAACTGAGTACATTCCATGTACCATAAAGTACATGTCGTGTAATTTTTATTTTCTCACATATAAAAGTAGGGGTCCTCTCCTCTTTTTCAACACACCCCTCTCCTCCAGACCCGAAGCCTGACGTACATGAACATTACATTACTTTTTCGGAATACTTAGTACATAACAAAAACACACACACACGGATCGTAATAGTTTAGTGTCTTTGTAAACTCGGAATAAAATCTTCTAATCGTGGTGAAAGATCTTCAACATCTCCCATAAAGATCTTCCTTTTTTTACCTAAAACCTTTCTTTATATACTGGGGAAAAGAAAACATAAAAGGGTGAGCTCAAATTCTCAATAAGCGTAAACAAAAGAAATATCAATCACATCGTATTCATAAGAACATAACATTTTGGAAATCATAACCTGCAAAAGAGAGCATAATTTCATAACATGGGATAAATCATGGTAGTGAAATGTAATCACAATAATCATAACTTAAAACATGAAACTTTGTGTCATTCACACATAATCATAGAGAATCATTTCTTGTTATTCAAGACTCATTGCCAAGACTATCTTAGTGGACAAAGTCCCTTTCTGAATCGAGTAACCCTCGTTTCAGTCCTGTTTCACTGAACCGGTATAACCTACCATTCCAGCCATGTCTATCTCATGAGATATAAAATCTTTACCCAATGCATTGGAGAGAGATATAGGTCTCACCCATCTCATAATGATACCATTATTATGTGTGCCACAAAATCATAAATCATACATCATTGCATAACCCATGTAATAAAAATGGGATTCTTAAACAACATGACATCATAAAACAATTCATATAAGATAAAGGAATTCATAAAAATATTTCCATCACAACATAATCAAATCCATGTAATAATAGGGATATAAACAGAACCCTTTATTATCTTTGATGGAAAATAATTTTGATTAAACACTTGAAATCCATTCTTGAGGAAAATATCCTTTCTACTTCAAAAACATTTTCCTTTCATAACATGTCTTACAATTTTAAACTAAAAGAAGTTGATTAAAAATAAACATGAAAACTTGTAAAGGAAGCTTCTGGGAAATAATGTTTTAAAAGTCCATTCATGCCGTATAAGTTAAAAAAACCATTCTTCGTACTTTTGTCGGAAAAGTCAAAAAGCACCTCGTATGAAAAACGTCAAAAGATTCCTTTCATATTTTTTACTAAAAACTCACCGAAGGGTAAAATTGGATTTAAAAAATTTTAGTTGGATGGAAATAATATTACATATTGAGGAAACATGGATGTGGATGATAAAATACACCCCAGTAATTACCAAAGTAAAAACAATCTCAGATAAAAGTGAGATTGTGATATTTCCCTTACCTTAGGTCCGATTTGCTTCGTATGTGTCCGAACCTCCTGTATAATGATTTAAATAATTTCATTGACTTATTACAGAATTATATTCATTGTTAGGATATCATATATGGTTCACTTATGACATTATATTACCCGTTCTTTTGTAAATTCCATGTTAAAGAAGCGTTTTGGGTAAAATCGTTTCATTTATCGTAGGTGTTTTGACTTGTTGTTCTTGACATTATCATTACTTATATCATGATTTACTTATTCCAGAATATAAAATATGATTTATATATCATATATATTCAGTATATATATATATATAATAGATAGATAAATAAAATGAAAAACACCGTTCATGGAGACGGTAGTCCGTACGTACGCATGAACGCTGTTTTCCTTTCCTTATTGTCTTGAAATGGAAGTAAGTAGATGACATACATACATATATATATACATAAATCCAGTAGCATTATAATGTCATATATTTCATTATTATTTCTTATATATACTTTATAATCATTCTTAAATGGTTAACATGGAGAATGAATCTCATCGCGTCGTGGAGACGGTAGTCCGTACGTACGCACGAGCGATGATATCATTTCCAAAAATATTGAATTGAATTGGAGTGGATTATACAATATATCAGAATCAATATGATGTTGTAATAACTATGTATAGTTATTCTTTACACCATTATACCCATCCATGTAAGGTGGTGGTGGAAAATAGATTACACCACGGCGTGGAGACGGTATTCTGTACGTACGCACGCGCGGTGATTTCTTTTTCCGTAGGATGGATAGATGGTGAAATAGGGTTGTTTCATATTTATAATAACATATCAGTATATGAATGATATTTATGTTATTACTTCATAATGAAACAACCTAAGAAGAATAAGTGGAAGAAGAAATAAAGATGAAAGAATTGGTAACGGTAATTACCTCTTCTTTGAAGCGCCTCTTTGAGACCTCCTCTTAGGGCACTAAAATTGGTCTTTGAGGAAGAACAGAACCTTTAGGATGTTTCTAGGGAAGTGGAGAAGAGATTTTGGCAGGGGTGGGCCGAGCTTGAGTGCTCAAATTTGTGTGAGGAGGAGGGGGAGGATGTGTCCTTTTATAGGGGAGAAGAGGGGCACCTTAGGAATACCTCAAAATATTATTTTATATTAATGTCAAAATCGGTTTATAATGGTTCCAAAGGGTCTTATTTCGAAGCTAAAGTGGGGATGGGTCGAAATCCTATCAATCAATAGGATTTAGACAAGTTTAGTGTATTATTTTAACCTTATCAATTAGATTTAACTCTAAGTTAAATAATTTAACTTTTACCGTGTCTTTTTGTTTTCTTCCACTATATGGTTAATACACTTACTATAACATGCCAAACGAACCCCAAATTGTTTATTATTAATATATATATCCTTAGCTAGGTCATTTTGCCGAACCTTATATTTTTTAGGAAAAAAATAACAATTAATAATATAATATTTGATTTAAAAACTATTTTGTGTCAATTTTGACACTATTAGATATATGATTTTTGTGAAAGTCATAACAGAATTATATGTTCGAACCAAGTTGATTAAATCAACACTAATATACCATAGTAACCTAGAAAATTAGTGTTATTCATAAAAAGTCTCAAATTACATTCATTTGAGCATTTATAACATCAATTATGTTAATATTTCCTTACAAGGGTAATTACTGCATCATCGTTGTGTCATATATAAATTAATTTATTTAAATTCTAAAAATTATAAATAAAATATCATTACGTAGGAAATATATTTAGCTTTCTAATTAATATTTATAGTCGAATTTATCTTATGTATAACACCATATTAAAAATGTTTTAGTTATTAAACTTTGATTTTAACTATTTAAACTATTCATTAAATAAAATAATATTAAATGTCATAATCTAATCCAAGTGGACCTAAATGGTCATATTATATTCATAAGGTTGTTTTTGGTCGAATTACACTTATACAATAGAATTAGGACATGTGTTAGGGTAATAGTAATATCATATTTACCCTTAGTTACCCTATTTACTATTAACCGTGGTAAAAAAAAGTAAAAAATTACTATTCACCAAAAATTATTTTCATCTCATTGAACCACATTTTAGTCCTTGATATTAACCGTATCTGTCGGATTTTCGAAATTCCATTCACAGAAGCGGTAAAATTAAGTTTTATGCAAAATTCAGTTTTTAACCTACCACTTAGTAGTTTCACTATTCATCAAAAATTGATGTTTTTCAGAACAATGCCAAAATTTCATCCTAAGCTATATTTCATATTCCAAATTCAAAAATGAAGTCTATTTTACCAAATTCATAACATAGAAGTTGCATTAATTAATTTTATAATTAAATCCCGTTGTTAAAACAAATAGCGTGTTTTTAAGAAACAATATCTATCAAAAGATTGACACTTGTTTATGTCTGGTTTAAATGTGAAATTACATCCAATGACCAAAATTGTATTAAATTGTAAAAATATATTCTAAATATACTTTAAAACAACTCAAATTAATAATTTATCACTATTAATTATTTCGATTAAAAAAGTTGTTTTTAATTAAAATTTAGTAATTTTCACTATTCATCAGAATATGAAAGTTATCCGAAAAGTACCAAAATTTCACCCTAAGATAATTTCGATATTACGAATCCAAAAATGAATTCCATTTTGAAAAATAAAACTTACAAAATTTCAAAAAGTGGTTATTACTATTCATAACGGCTAGTTTTAATAATATCTTAATAGCATATCGTTGTTTAACGAAACTCGGTGTTGCGTATAACACACACTATCGTGGAAGGTCGTGATTGCGTATAATTCAATCCAGGTTAGAGATGTGTATTGTGAAAGCTCCTTTTGGTGTAGCGTATAACATAAGACATTAATAAAATTAAAAAGAATATTTTTCATAAAATCTCGGGCTGTTACATTCTACCCCCCCTTAAAATGAATTTCGCCCTCGAAATTCGTCGGGGTTATAAATGGTTTACTATTAGAAAGTTTATTTAATATAAACCCACATCGTAAAAAGGAATACCAAAACATGGCTTTAAAAACTAATGTATGAAATGTAACGATTACCCAAATAAACTAATCATTGGGTTTCCACATAGGTGAAAATATGGATATGGAAGAGAAATCTAACCATCATGTTCTGACGGAGAGTGGTAGAGAAAATGGCTATGGAAAATCCAGTAATCACAAATCCATACATTTGTGACGATCTAAGGTACCATCTGTTTCATCAGGTATAAGATCACTAGGACAACATTTTTGGTTTTCAAGATCATTTCCCTAAAGTTGAAAATTTGAATTAGAATAAATACTTTCTTTATTTTGGTACAATCTCACTGTTGTTCATGCCTTGAACAATTTCCACTTCATCTCTTAAATAAATGAAGTTGAATTTGTTATTCGTGAAGTGTTAGTAGATCATGTGATAGAATGACGGGTCATTCCATCTGTCTCAAACAAAAGGTTAGCAAAAATTATATACATAAGTTGATCTATAGTGAGATTAATCATATATGGTTCCTAAAATGGACTTATACTTCATCTATCATACTACTTAATATAATAAAACTAGTTTCTACTAAACAGGGACTTCTTGTAGGCCAGTGGTAGGCAATAAAGGCCAGTCGCACTTCGGTTGTGGGTTCGATTCCCACAGCCTTGTCCGAAGTGATGGGTTGTCGCCCATCCTGCAGGTTGTCCTTTTTCTAAAACTACATTACTATATCATCCCATCAATAATATCGAAAAAAACTTCTATCCTTAAACAATACTCACTTATGTCCAACATAATCCATTTCAATATTTAGTCTTATCCATAATACTAAAGTCCACTCTCATAACATAGTGAAAACGGTTACCAGAGATTTAATACCATCGTTGATCCCCATATATCATAAGATATGTTTTGTTGGTCACATTCAAAACATTCAAAGTCCTTAATCATGTATTCTCTTGAATACCTTAGTGAAAACATGAATGCAGTTAAAAGTTTACACTTTCCACATACCAAAATCCTCAAAATTCTATATACTCAAACCATGATATCACTTAGTCTTTATATCAATCATGAGCTCATGAATACTATTAAACATTTCGTTTTCTCGTTTTCCCTTCATTATGCGCATATCATCTTATTTCCAAAAATATCTCAATTACTTTGAATACCACATCAATATATATTGCAATACTCAATGATACAACATTATTTTGGAATCCCATTACATAAACACTTAATCATTCGACCACATCGTTGTCATATTCAACATAGCCAATAGTGATCACATGTGACTTCCCTTTGTCCTTTGCCTTTAGTGGTTGCTCATGTTGATCATCACTAACCCTTGGATTAGGGCATTTATTAGCATAATGCCCCATTTCCTTGCACTTGAAACATTGAAGTGTTGGTGGTCTGTTCTCTGCAGTCTTTTCTTTTTTCACATCATTAGAAACCCTTTTTCCATTACTTCGACACTCAGCTGCTCGATGACCTTCTTTTCCACACTTAAAACATTTTCTAGTCCCTTTAAGACAATCTCCACCATGCTTCTTTCCACACTTTGTGCATAAGGAAACATTCATCTTCTTTTCACCATTATTCTGAGATTTCTCCTTGAACTCCATCTTTCATTTTTTGTCAAAACCATGAGATGGATATGTAACTCCAACTTCCATTTCTACCTTGATAGCACAACACACAATTTCTTCATAGCTACTAAAGTCTCTTGTAGCTAATTCCCTTCGAAGACTTGGTTTTAAGCCACTGAAAAATCGATCAACTTTACTTTCAGGTTGGATGATAATGCCAGATGCATACCTTGTAAGTCTTGTAAAATTCTCTTCGTATATACCAACAGATTCATCATCCTTTTGCTTTAGTTCAAGAAACTCCTTCTCCATCTTTGTTCGAAGAATACGAGGGAAGTACTTATTGAAAAATAAGTTCTTGAACTCGTCCCATTCCACGGACTCAATTTCATCTCTTTGCTTTGTATTCTTGATAAGATTCCACCATTGATCAGATTCACCTTCCAAACGATATACTGCTAAGATGACTTTATCATGTTCAGAACATTGAAGAACTGAAAATATCTTTTCAGTGGTACTGATCCATTGTTCAGCAACAAGTGGATCATAAGACCCACTGAAATAAGGTGGACATTTCCTCATGAAGGACTCAATAGAAAATTGTTCCCTTCTCTTCTCATTTGGAAGTCCAGAATGATTCATAGCTTGTGTAAGTATAGCAATAAGATTTTTACTCCGTATCCCATAACATTTGTTTGTTCCGGAGGACAATCATTGCATTGTCCATTGCATTGATCAACATAGTTCCTTCGGGTTCCAGCCATCGTCTAAAACCCAAAAAGAATAGTGTGAGAGGAAAAAATCATGCTAGGGAAAACAACATAATAAAGGGGGAGTACCTTAAATATCTAACATCTTAGGTTTAATTCTATGATCGTTAGCGTAGTTCTAGTACTATAACCTATACGTATACTTATCCTTAGGGACATCCCTAGACATACCGTAGAAATATCTCTAGGGATCTCACTATCGTTTTCGCATCCTAGTTTCCAAAGTTTGACTAAACCTTTCCTCTAATACCAACTGTAGAGACCCGAAGCCTGACGTACATGAACATTACATTACTTTTGTGGAATACTTAGTACATAAAAAAACACACACACAAGGATCGTAATAGTTTAGTGTCTTTGGAAACTCGGAATAAAATCTTCTAATCGTGGTGAAAGATCTTCAACATCTCCCATAAAGATCTTCCTTTTTTTTACCTAAAACCTTTCTTTATATCCTGGGGAAAAGAAAACATAAAACGGTGAGCTCAACTGCTCAGTAAGGGTAAACAAAAGAAATATCAATCACATCGTATTCATAAGAACATAACATTTTGGAAATCATAACCTGCAAAAGAGAGCATAATTTCATAACATGGGATAAATCATGGTAGTGAAATGTAATCACAATAATCATAACTTAAAACATGAAACTTTGTGTCATTCACACATAATCATAGAGAATCTTTTCTTGTTAGTCAAGACTCATTTCCAAGACTATCTTAGTGGACAAAGTCCCTTTCTGAATCGAGTAACCCTCGTTTCAGTCCTGTTTCACTGAACCGGTATAACCTACCATTCCATCCATGTCTATCTCATGAGATATAAAATCTTTACCCAATGCATTGGAGGGAGATATAGGTCCCACCCATCTCATAATGATACCATTATTATGTGGGCCACAAAATCATAAATCATACATCATTGCATAACCCATGTAATAAAAATGGGATTCTTAAACAACATGACATCATAAAACAATTCATATAAGATAAAGGAATTAATAAAAATATTTCCATCACAACATAATCAAATCCATGTAATAATAGGGATAGAAACAGAACCCTTTATTATCTTAGATGGAAAATAATTTTTATTAAACACTTGAAATCCATTCTTGAGGAAAATATCCTTTCTACTTCAAAAACGTTTTCTTTCTTAACATGTATTAAAATTTTAAACTAAAAGAAGTTGATAAAAAAAACATGAAAACTTGTAAAGGAAGCTTCTTGGAAATAATGTTTTAAAAATCCATTCATGCCGTATAAGTTAAAAAAACATTCTTCATACTTTTGTCGGAAAAGTCAAAAAGCACCTCGTATGAAAAACGTCAAAAGATTCCTTTCATATTTTTTACTAAAAACTCACCGAAGGGTAAAATTGGATTTAAAAAATTGTAGTTGGATGGAAATAATATTACATATTGAGTAAACATGGATGTGGATGATAAAATACACCCCAGTAATTACCAAAGTAAAAACAATCTCAGATAAAAGTGAGATTGTGATATTTCCCTTACCTTAGGTCTGATTTGCTTCGTATGTGTCCGAACCTCCTGTATAATGATTTAAATAATGTCATTGACTTATTACAGAATCATATTCATTGTTATGATATCATATATGGTTCACTTATGACATTATATTACCCGTTCTTTTGTAAATTCCATGTTAAAGAAGCGTTTTGGGTAAAATCGTTTCATTTATCGTAGGTGTTTTGACTTGTTGTTCTTGACATTATTATTACTTATATCATGATTTACTTACTTCCAGAATATAAAATATGATTTATATATCATATATATTCAGTATATATATATATATAATAGATAGATAAATAAAATGAAAATCATCGTTCATGGAGACGGTAGTCCGTACGTACGCATGAATGCTGTTTTCCTTTCCTTATTGTCTTGAAATGGAAGTAAGTAGATGACATACATATATATATATATACATAAATCCAGTAGCATTATAATGTAATATATTTTATTATTATTTCTTATATATACTTTATAATCATTCTTAAATGGTTAACATGGAGAATGAATCTCATCGCGTCGTGGAGACGGTAGTCCGTACGTACGCACGAGCGATGATATCATTTACATAAATTTTTAATTGAATTGGAGTGGATTATAGAATATATCAGAATCAATATTATTTTTTAATAACTATGTATAGTTATTCTTTACACCATTATACCCATCCATGTAAGGTGGTGGTGGAAAATAGATTACACCACGGCGTGGAGACGGTATTCCGTACGTACGCACGCGCGGTGATTTCTTTTTCCGTAGGATGGATAGATGGTGAAATAGGGTTGTTTAATACTTATAATAACATATCAGTATATTAATGATACTGATGTTATTACTTAATAATGAAACAACCTAAGAAGAATAAGTGGAAGAAGAAATAAAGATGAAAGAATTGGTAACAGTAATTACCTCTTCTTTGAAGCGCCTCTTTAAGACCTCCTCTTAGGGCACTAAAATTGGTCTTTGAGGAAGACCAGAACCTCTAGGATGTTTCTAGGGAAGTGGAGAAGAGATTTTGGCAGGGTTTGGCCGATCATGAGTGCTCAAATCGGTGTGAGGAGGAGGGGGATGAGGTGTCCTTTTATAGGGGAGGAGAGGGGCACCTTAGGAATACCTCAAAATATTATTTTATATTAATGTCAAAATAGGTTTATAATGGTTCCAAAGGGTCTTATTTCGAAGCTAAGGTGGGGATGGGTCGAAATCCTATCAGCCAATAGGAGTTAGACAAGTTTAGGGTATTATTTTAACCTTATCAATTAGATTTAACTCTAAGCTAAATAATTTATCTTTTACCGTGTCTTTTTGTTTTCTTTCACTATATGGTTAATAAACTTACTATATAATGCCAAACGAACCCAAAATTGTTTATTATTAATATATATATCATTATCTAAGTCATTTGGCCAAACCCTAGATTTTTTAGGAATAAAATATCAATTAATAATATAATATTTGATTTAAAAACTATTTTGTGTCAATTTTGAAACTATTTGATATATGATTTTTGTGAAAGTCATAACAGAATTATATGTTCGATCCAAGTTGATTAAATCAACACTAATATATCATAGTAACCTAGAAAATTATTGTAATGCATAAAAAGTATCAAATTACATTCATTTGAGCATTTATAACATCTATTATGTTAATATTTCCTTAAAAGGGTAATTACTGCATCATCGTTGTGTCATATATAAATTAATTTATTTAAAGTCTAAAAATTATAAATAAAATATCATTATGTAGGAAATATTTTTATCTTTCTAATGAATATTTATAGTCGAATTTATCTTATGTATAACCCCATATTAAAAATGTTTTAGTTATTAAACATTGATTTTAACTATTTTAACTATTCATTAAATAAAATAATATTAAATGTCATAATGTAATCCATGTGGACATAAATGGTCATATTATATTCATAAGGTTGTTTTTGGTCGAATTACACTTATCCAATAGAATTAGGACATGTGTTAGGGTAATGGTAATATCATATTTACCCTTAGTTACCCTATTTACTATTAACCGTGGTAAAAAAAACTAAAATGTTACTATTCACCAAAAATTATTTTCATCACATTGAACCACATTTTAGTCCTTGATATTAACCGTGTCTGTCGGATTTTCGAAATTCCATTCACAGAAGTGGTAAAATTAAGTTTTATGCAAAATTCAGTTTTTAACCTACCACTTAGTAGTTTCACTATTCATCAAAAATTGATGTTTTTCTGAACAATGCCAAAATTTCATCCTAAGCTATATTTCATATTCCGAATTCAAAAATGAAGTCTATTTTACCAAATTCATAACATAGAAGTTGCATTAATTAATTTTATAATTAAATCTCGTTGTTAAAACAAATAGCGTGTTTTTAAGCAACAATATCTATCAAAAGATTGACACTTGTTTATGTCTGGTTTAAATGTGAAATTACATCCGATGACCAACATTGTATTAAATTGTAAAAATATATTCTAAATATACTTTAAAACAACTCAAATTAATAATTTATCACTATTAATTATTTCGATTAAAAAAGTTGTTTTTAATTAAAATTTAGTAATTTTTACTATTCATCAGAATATGAAAGTTATCCGAAAAGTACCAAAATTTTACCCTAAGCTAATTTCGATATTACGAATCCAAAAATGAATTCCATTTTGAAAAATAAAACTTACAAAATTTCAAAAAGTGGTTATTACTATTCATAACGGCTAGTTTTAATAGTATCTTAATAGCATATCGTTGTTTAGCGAAACACGGTGTTGCGTATAACACACGCTATCGTGGAAGGTCGTGATTGCGTATAATTCAAGCCAGGTCAGAGATGTGTATTATGAAAGGTCATTTTGGTGTAGCTTATAACATAAGATATTAATAAAATTAAAAAGAATATTTTTCATAAAATCTCGGGCTGTTACACCTCTCCTCTGAGCAGAGCTCTCCCAAGAGACTCAAAGGCTCCTTTTTCTTCCATAACTTCTTTGTCCGTGCTCTGATTTACGATCCGTCAGTAGCCACGGGATCGTAACGATGAGGCGGAACATCTGATCTTGGATCCACTGTCTTTACTTCGGCCTTTCCATTCTAACATCCACCGGAGGAGGTTTTTCTGGGTTTCTACAGAAGTTACAGATGCCAACAAACGCCTTCTAATGTTGATCCAGGGGAGCGTTGTGATCAGAACCTGTTGAAGTAGGGATATTACCTTTATATCTCAAAATTATGCATCATGCGGGGTGGGTATCCTCTTGATTTCACGAGAAACGGCTGATCCTTTAAATGAAGATAATAACTGGTTAAAGAATAGGGAAGGGGAAGTTGTTATGATTATCATTATATGCTGTGATTTTGTTGTTAATTGAATAGGATTATGCCTACTGAAAATCACGGTGGTTGGGGGCCTTTGTTTGCGTGATTGAATGTTTCCCTATCTTTTTAGACTGTTTTTGTGAATGAAAACTTTAGGGAATGTGGAAATTTTTTAATCACGTAAAGTTGGATGATTAAATGAAAATCTAGAACCCTTGTGTGATCACCCCGATTGAACTAAACTGAAATAATAAACATGTGGGTGTTTTTGGGGGTTACATTATGTGAAAAGGGGTGTTTTTGTGGGATGTTGTGGATCGAGTGAGCAGCGGGTCTGTGGTTGGCTTGGTTGTCGGTTGGTGTGAATGTTATGTTAGTGATGGGTAGTGAGGCTGTGATGAACGATATCAAGGGATGATGATGTTTGGTGCGGTTGTGGTTATGGTGGTAGGCAGTAGGTCTGTATGGATGGGTTTGAATGTGAACGAACTATGGGTAGTGAATAATAAATAAAAAGTGGACGAATTAATAAATGGTAGGGTATGATAGTGGAATGGTAATAAAAATTAGTGGTATTGGTTGGTTAATAAGAAGGACTTGGTTGTGTTGTTTGTGTTTTTCCTAACTTGATTTGTGGATGGCAGGGATATGTTTTATGAATGATCGATTTGGTTGGTTGTCGATAGTTTCCCATTAGTTATGGAACTAATAAACTGATTCTGTTGAAACATGAAAACTTAAATGGGGTTTCGGGGTTGTTTGTTGTATGCATGCTTCGTAGCAGTGTCGAGGCATGTGCTAAGTTCTCTAATTAGAAGCCATAGGTTGGGCTGAGTGTTTGGCATAAACATATATATATATATATATATATCTTTGTGTTTTATCTCACCCCACCCATGTTGAGCACTTAGTGCCGAACACTCCCATTTCATGGGAGAGGGTGTTTTCCCCATAGTTACTAGCTCATTCCTACTCTTTCATCCTTAGGCTGTGATGGCTTGAGGTGGCCTTACTCCCAAGACTCTTTGGGTAGGTTTCGATTGGGGTGGTTTGGCCCAAGACTCTTCGGGCAGGTTTTACAATTTCCCAAGAATCTTCAAGATGAGGCCCAGGTGTGTGCGGGTGGGATACGTAGATGTGAGGCCCAGGTGTGTGCGGGTGGGATATGTAGTTGTGAAGCCCAGGTGTGTGCGGGTGGGATACGTGGTTGTGAGTCCCAGGTGTGTGCGGGCCGGATACGTGGTTGTGAGGCCCAGGTGTGTGTGGGCGGGATAGGTGGTTGTGAGGCCTAGGTGTGTGCGGGCGAGATACGTGGTTGTGAGGCCCAGGTGTGTGCGGGCTGAAAGAGTGTGGTAGCATCAAGACATTTTCCGTTAGGAAGAGTAGCTATCTAGTGGGGTAAAAAGGTGCGGCGTACCCAATACTCTTGTTCTTATATACTACTACCTGTTGTGATTGTGTTTTGGTGTGTGTGACTGGTGAGGTTGGGTGGATAGAACTCCTTGCTAGTTTTCTTCTATTGTTCTCCGGGACATTAGGATGTTTCCCCACATGTGCATGATAGATTTAGGTTTCCCTACTGAGTATACTTGTATGCTCACCCAACATTTACTTTCATGTTTCTAGGAGGTCTACCAGGGCCCTGCGGGACCCTACTAGTCGGGACTGTTGGAGTTGCTGTAGTTTGTTGTACTTGTTTCTTTTGGTATTGTACTTTTTGAGATTTCTTGTACATTTATATTGTTTCAGAACTATTTAAACATGCATGTGGGATGGGTTTGGGTTTATTTATATACACTCTGTTCGTTTCTTTTTGGTGGTTGACTTGTCCTATTTCCCGATCTTAAATAAAAAAAGGGTAATGCCTCCCATATTTGTGAAAACTCATTCCCTTGGTGCTAGTCGCCACCCTAGGGCCTACTGGTGGTGGGACTCAGGGGTCATTATCTCCATTTCACCATTGCTTTCTCAGGAGGGGCATCTTTGGTGGGAGGGGGTCGTGACAAAATGGTATTAGAGGTGATTTTTGAGAGATGGGATGAAATATAGAGTTAGGCATAGTGAAGATTGCATGGGATGGTAGGGCAATAGTGTTAGTTAATCTTGGTGCGTGACATAGGCTAGGGGAGACCGGCTAGGAGACTAGATTTTAGGGCCCCTGGTGACCTGATGTAAGGACTATGAGCCTACCAAATGACCAAGTGAAACTACATTGATTGTAGCGTAGAAACCCCAGAGAAGGTACATGCATCATCATGATTGTGTTTTACTTTATTTGGGTGTTCTTGGAAGGAAATTGATATAAAATGATAAAATTAAACCCTAGGAAATTTCCTTACTACATGGGCATATGCGATCCTTGTTTACCGTACAGCTATGGCACCTGGACATCATCCCTGGGTGACTCAGACGACTGAGGCTCAGCAGATCCAGGCGGTCGGTCAGTTGAGGATTGACCAAGAAGAGGAAGATAGCCAGTGGAAGAAGACTCTCCGTTCATTCCAGTGGAAAAACCTCAAGAAGTATGAGGGTATTACTTCAGATACGGACACAGAGGGGTGGCTTGAGGAGCGAGGGATTGCTTTTCACTTGATCCGTGATCTGAGGGAGTACTGGGTTCCCCTAGCAGTTAGTCAGCTGAGAGGCGCGGTGCGACAGTGGTGGACGCTCTACCTCAGAGAGAGGATAGAGGTACAGGTTCCATGGGCTGACTTTGAGAAGGAATTCTGAGATGAATTCCTTTCTTCCATGATCATGTCGGATAAGCGATAGGATTTACTCTCCCTTCAGTAGGGGAGTATGTCAATACGAGATTTGGGGATCATGTTCAAGGATCTCCTGTGCTTTTCTCCGGATCTCTTTCCGGATGAGGATTCTCAGGTGAGACGTTTAGAGGAGGCGCTTCATCATTCCCTCTAGTATGTTGTCACTCCCTTCAACCTTCCTATGTAGTTGGCAGTACAGAAGAAGGAAGAGTTTGTAGAGAGGATGCACTCGCTGGGAGGTGCAACACGAGAGGGGATCTAGCCAGGCTCGTCGAAGGGGAAGGCAGTCAGTAGCAGGTCTCCTTCGATGGGACCTTCTTGGTTCAGGCCAGTGGGGAGCAGGCCCCAGCAGTTCCAGTTCAGATATTCAGGTCCTCACCTCTTCTTCATGAGCCCAGGACTGAAGTGTTTTTCTTGTCGAGGTTTCGGGCACATTTAGAGTCGGTGCCCGACCCGAGCTCAGTACGGTGGAGGTGGACAGGTTCAACACCCACCTAAGAAGCACCAGTTGCCGGTGAGGCCCTTCCAGCAACAGCAGGACCATTCTCCTCTGAGGGCAGACGTTGCAGGAGGAGGATGACCTCAGGGTGATCCTCAGGGACCTCGACCAGGGCGTGGTCGGGGAGGTGGACGACATCAGATAGTTAGAGGATATGGGTGTGGACAGTTGCACGTAGCAGAGTTGGTAGCTCCAGCTAGACCAGAGGTGGTATGAGGTACGATTTGTTTTTTAAGCACACTGGTTTCTGCTTTGTTCGATTCAGGAGCTTCACAGTCCTTTGATTCACCTGGTCTAGCCCATTCTTTGGGACTAGACATAGAGATACTTTCTGTACCACTGGTGCTGAGTACACCGATTGGAGGCCATACCAGCGTATCTTGTGTTTTTTGGAAATGTGGGATGACGTTGGGACCACATCAATCTAGTGGGGACCTTCTTCTGTTATAGATGCTTCCATACGATGTCATCCTAGATATTGACTGGTTGTTTTCTGTTAGTGCTGTTATCGACTGCTTCCAGAGAAGAGTCATGTTCTCCGACATGAATGGGATGTGCATATCTTTTGTTGGAGAGAGGAGCTATCAGGTAGGAAGTCATCATGTAGAGCCTCTCCTTTCCTTGTTAGGTGGGTTATCAGTGGTTCCGGATGATACATAGATGGTGGATGTCCCAGAGGTTGTTAGGGAGTTCCTCGATGTTTTTCCTGATGAGTTTGTGACTCTACCCCCCCCCCCTCGACATGATGTTGAGTTCGTGATTGAATTACTGCCTAGTGCCTGTGCAATTTCGAAGGCCCCTTATCGGATGGCACCTTCGGATTTGTGGGAGTTTCATATTCAAATTGATGATCTTATGGAGAAGGGTTTTAGTTGACCCAGCATGTCACCATGGGGTTCTCCAGTCTTGTTCGTGAAGAAGGAAGATGGTAGTCTCAGGTTATGCATAGACTACTGAAGTTTGAACCAGGTAACGGTCAAGAACCGTTACCCCCTTCCAAGCATAGATGATCTCTTCAACCAGCTGAGGGGAGAAGGTTGGTTTTCTAAGATTGATCTACGATCGGGATATCATCAGCTAAGGGTAAAGGATAGTGACATCTTGAAGACGACTTTCAGGTGCAGGTATGGGAACTTCGAGTTTTTAGTGTTGTCGTTTGGAGTTACGAATGCACCGGCTGTGTTCATGGGACTTATGAACCTTGTCTTCCGAGAGTTTCTGGACCAGTTCATCGTTGTGTTTATCGGTGATATCCTGATCTACTCAAGATCAGAGCAGGAGCACGTTGAGCATCTCAGGGCATTCTTGGAAGTCCATAGACACCACCAGCATTATGGGAAATTGTAGAAGTTTATGTTCCTGACGCAAGAAGTACACTTCCTTGGGAACGTGGTGTATCAGCATGGAGATTCAGTTGACCCGTCGAAGGTGGAGGCAGTTGTTTCTTGGGCAGCACTCAAGAGTGTGGCAGAAGTTCATAGTTTCCTGGGGTTAGCAGGTTACTATCGGATGTTCGTTTCAGACTTCTCTCAAGTTGCTGCTCCATTGACAGCTTTTACTAGGAAGAACCAGGTATTCCTATGGAGCGTTCAGTGCTGGAAGGCTTTTGTGTACCATAAGGGGAAGTTGGTCAGTGCTCTCATACTCAGGTTTCTAGAGGAATGGTTGTTGTATATGGTGTTTTGTGATGCTTCTAGCCTTGGTCTGGGGTGCGTGCTGATGCATACGAAGAGAGTGATATATTATGGGTCTAGGAAGTTACCCCCTCACGAGCATAACTATGCCACCCATGACCTAGAGCTTGCAGCAGTAGTGTTCGCATTGAAGTTGTGGTGACATTACCACTTTGGGGAGCGCTTTGTGGTCTTCTCAGATCACAAGAGCCTGCGTTATATCTTCTCCCAGCATGACCTGATCTTACGGCAGCAGGGATGGGTCGAGTTTCTCCAAGACTATGACTTCGAGACCTCTTACACTGAAGGTAAGGGCAATGTTGTGGCTGATGCCCAGAGTATGAATTCACATAAGGATGTGGTTCGGGAATCCGATGATGCATGGAAAGTGATGAGAGAGTTGGCCACCTTGCACTTGGATTCAAGGGTAGAAGGTGTTAGAGTCTACTTGTTTCAGATTACGGTGCATTCCTACTTATTGCAATAGGTGGAAGAGTCTCTGTGGGGGGACTGTGAGGCGGAAGTAATGCAGGATCCTGTCGATCTGGTAAACGCTCCAGAGGGATGGTCAGATGATAGCTGACATCAGATTATTTTCCATGGAAGGTTGTTTGTTCCGGAGGTGATGCGTGAGGGTGTTCTCTGTGAGTTCCATAGCTCAGCTTTGGCAGTACATCCAGGAGTTTCAAAAATGTACTGAGGCCTGAGAGAACAGTTTTGGTGGCCCTGGGTGAAACAGGCAGTGGCAGAGTTTGTGGCTAAATTCCTATTGTGTCAGCAAGTCAAGGATGAACACTATGTTCCCAGTGTATTGTCGCATCCTTTAGATGTCCCCAAGTGGAAGTGGGATTACATCTCAATGGATTTCATCAAAGGACTACCCAGAGCTCATGGTGGTTATGATGCTATCTGGGTAGTGGTGGATCGACTGACAAAATCAGCTCACTTCTTAGCAATTATGGAGTCGGACCTGGTGAGTACCTTATCACAGAGGTACGTAGATGAGGTGGTATGTTTTCATGCAGTTCCAAATACTATCATCTCATACCAGGATACTCGGTTTACCTCACAAGTCCAGAGAGGGTTACAACATGCTTTTGGAACCCAGCTATGCCTTAGCACTGCTTTCCACCCCCAGACCGACGGGAAGACAGAGTGTACAATCCAGACGTTGGAGGACATGTTGCAAGAATGCGTTCTACATTACGGAGGGTCATGGGTACGAAACTTGCCTTTAGTTGAGTTTGCCTACAACAACAGCTTCCACTCTACTATTGGCATGGAACCGTTTGTGGCCTTTTATGGAAGACCATGTCGTTCACACATTTGTTGGGCAGAGGATGGTGAGACAGGTGCTCCTGGGCCAGAGGTAGTGCAAAGCACCACAGAGAAAGTCCAGCTTGTACGTGAGAGGAGAAAGCATCCCAGGACCGACAGATGTGTTATTCTGATCATCGGAGGAGTCCCTTGGAGTTTGAGGTTAGAGATCATGTGTTCTTGAAGGTTTCCCCTCGACAGGGGCAGCGTAGGTTCGGGAACGGGAGTAAGCTCTCCCCTAGTTTCATTGTACCTTTTTAGGTCCTGAGGTGAGTCGTTGAGGTGGAATATCAGCTAGCCCTGCCACCTCAGTTGGAGAAGGTTCATGATGTCTTCCACCTCTCCCAGCTTCATCAGTACTTACACAAAGACTCTCACGTTATCGACTGGGGAGAGTTAGATATGGGATAAGATGGGACCTTCGAGTAACGACCAGTAAGAATCAATGATCGAAAAGATAAGGTGATCCATGGATGAACCATTCCCTTGGTTCGCGTGTTTTGGAGGCACGACGACCTCGAGGAGAGCACTTGGGAGCAAGAGACCCAGATGCACGCTCTGTACCCGGGGTTGTTTTGACTTGTGTTTTCTTTGTTCTTATAAGATTTTTGTTGTTGTTGTACTTTGTAACTTTGATGTATGGAATGATTGTCTTGTCGGTTATGAGACATTTTCTTTCCTTGTTCTCTGGGAGAGTGTAACGTGTCCGGGCATGTGGGGAAGGGAAAAACCTGATCCTTAATCAAGACGCATTAATGCGGACGTGATTGAATGCGTGCATGTGAGTCAGTTCCACCTAAAGCAGATAATATCTCTACATAAGAAAAGAAATTTTCCCCAAACCACATGTCCGGGTAGTGTGTGGGTTGTGCGGTGTTGGGGGCAGTGTGAGTTGAAAAATCCTAATGTATGGAAGTGGGAAGACCCGATTCATAATCGAGACGCATTAATGAGGATGTGAATAAACCCGTGCAGGCGAGTCAGTTCCACCTAAACCACATAATATCTCGACATATGAGAAGGAATTACTAACACCTATAATTAGGGTTGGTGGTTGGGTTCTAGTTATAAAAGAGCCCTATGAGGTATCTTGTTGGGTTTCTCTTGGATGGTTTTGAATTCTCGGGGACGAGAATGTTTTAGGAGGTATCTGATGTAATGGTCGGGACATCTCTAGCCCATTCCTTTTTCAAAAAGAGGGTCTTGAAGTGTTCTGGAGGGTAAAATGGACTTTTCCCACACTTTACAGAATTTTGTAAGTACACGCCGTGTAGTGTGAGTACACACCGTGTACCACCTTGCCGAGTATACCCCGTGTTCAAGGCCATGTCCTTTCCGTGTGAAAGAAATGATTACATGCCGTCTACCCCAAACTACACGCCATGTAACCCCTTGCCAGGTATACCCTGTGTCGAAGGTCGTGTCTTTGCCGTCTGAAGTAAATGAGTACAGGTCATGTACCCTAAACTACACGCCGTGTTTTCCCTCCCCACGTACGCGTTACCAGTCAACAGCCGCGTGTCGTGTTGAAGCCATGTCCTTGCCATGTGAAATAAATGGGTACACGCCGTGTGTCCAAAATACATGTCATGTACTTCTTCCACGCGTATGTGTTATCCACAAACCGTGTGTTGACCAGTCAACGGTTGCAGAGCCGTGTTGGAAGCCTCGTGGAGACCGTGTGAAATAACCTAGTACACACCGTGTACCATAATGTACACACCGTGTACTTTTTATTTTCTTGCCAATAAAAGGTGGGGTCCCATCCTCCTTTTCAACACACCCCTCTCCTCCCATCTCTTCTGAGAAGAGCTCTCCCAAGAGACTAAAAGGCTCCTTTTTCTTCAATAACATCTTCGTCTGAGCTCCGATTTACAATCCATCAGCAATCACGGGATCTTAATGATGAGGCAGAACATCTGAGCTTGGATCCGTTGTCTTTCTTTCGGCCTTTCCATTCCAACATCCACCCGAGGAGGTTTTTTTGGGTTTCGACCGAAGTGACGGACGCCGACGAATGTCTTCTAAAGTTAATCCGGGGGAGCGTTGTGATCAGAACCTATTTAAGTAGGGATCTTACCTTCGTCTCTATATATTGTGAATCATATAGGGTGGGTATCCTCTTGCTTTCACGGGAAAAAGATGAACCTTTAAACGAAGATAATAACTCATTAAATAACGGGGATGGGGAAGTTGTTATGATTATCATTATATCCTGTGATTATGTTGTGAATTGAATAGGCTTATGCCTACTGAAAATCACGGTCATTGGGGGACATTGCATGTGTAATTAAATGTTTCCCTATCTTTATAGACCGTTTTTGTGAATGGAAAATTCATGGAATGTGGAAATTGGTTAATCACGTAAAGTTGGCTAATTAAATGAAAATCTGGAACCCTTGTGTGATCACCCCGGTTGAACTAAACTGAAATAATAAATATGTGGGTGTTGTTGGGGTTACATTTTGTGAAGAGGGGTGTTTTCTGGGTTTTTGTGGATCGAGTGAGTAGCAGGGATGTGGTTGTCTTGGTTGTGGGCTGGTGTGATTGTTATGTTAGTGATGGGAAGTAGGGGTGTGATGAACAGTATCAAGGGATGATGATGTATGGTGTGGTAGTGGTTATGGTGGTTGGTAGCGGGGCTGCAAGGATGGGTTTGAATGTGAAGGGACTATGGATTGTGAATAATAAATAAAAAGTGGAAGAATTAATAAATGTTGGGGCATGATAGTGGAATGGGATTAACAATTAATGGGGTTGGTTAGTTAATAAGAAGGACTTGGTTGTGTTTCTTGTGTTTTTCCTAACTTGATTTGTGGATGGCAGGGATATTTTCTATGAATGATCGATGTGGTTTGTTGTGGATAGTTTACCAGTAGTTAAGGAACTAATAAAATGATTTTTAAGAAATGTGAAAACTTAAATGGGGTTTCAGGGTTGTTTGTTGTTTGCATGCTTTGTAGCAGTGCTGAGGCACATGCTCAGTTCTCGGATTAGAAGCCATAGGTTGGGATGACTGTTTGGCATATATATATATATATATATATATATATATCTGTATCTTTTTGTTTTATCTCACCCCACCCATGTTGAGCACTTAGTGCCGAACACTACCATTTCATGGGAGAGGGTGTTTTCCCCTTAGTTACTAGCTCTTTCTTGCACATTCTTCCCTAGGCTGTGATGGCTTGGGGCGTCCTTACACCCAAGACTCTTAGGGTAGGTTTTGATTGGGGTGGTTTAGCCCAAGACTCTTCGGGAAGGTTTTACTATTTCCAATGAATCTTCGGGATGAGGCCCAGGTGTGTGCAGCTGGGATACGTAGTTGTGAGGCCCAGGTGTGTGCGGGCGGGATTCGTAGTTGTAAGGCCCAGGTGTGTGCGAGTGGGATACGTGGTTGGGAGGCCCAGGTGTGTGTGGGCGAGATACATGGCTGGGAGGCTTAGGTGTGTGCGGGCGGGATACGTAGTTGTGAGGCCCAGGTGTGTGCGGGTGGGATACGTGGTTGTGAGGCCTAGTTGTGTGTGGGCGGGAAGAGTGTGGTAGATTCATGACATTATCCGTTAGGAATAGCAGCTAGCTAGTGGGGGGAAAAGGTGTGGGGTACCCAATACTCTTGTTCTTATATACTACTACCTGTTGTGATTGTGTTTTGGTGAGTGTGGCTGGGGAGGTTGGGTGGATAGAAATCCTTTATAGGTTTCTTCTGTTGTTCTCATGGGACATTAGGATGTCTCCCCACTTGTGCACGACAACTTTAGGCTTCCCTAATGAGTATACTTGTATGCTCACCCTACATTTACTTTCAGGTTTCCAGGAGGACTACCTGGGCCGTGCGGGACCCTACTAGTCGGGACAGTTGGAGTTGCAGCAGTTTGATGTACTTGTTTCTTTTGGTGTTGTACTTTTTGAGCTTTATTGTACTTGTACCTTGTTTCAAAACTATTTATACATGCATGTGGGATTGGTTTGGGTTTATTTATATATACTCTATTCTTTTCTTTTTGGTGGTTGACTTGTCCTATGTCCCGATCTTAAATAACAAAAAGGGTAATTCCTCCCATATTTTTGAAAACTCATACCCTTGGTGCTAGTCACCACCCTGGGGCCTACTGGAGGAGGGACTCGGGGGTCATTATCTTCCTTTCACCATTTCCAGCTCAGGAGGGGAATCTTTGGTGGGAGGGGGTCATGACAACAAATTATTTAGGTATTTTTTTTAAATATATATTATTTTTTCAAATAAAATCCTATACTTATAAAAAATATATAAAAATATAACATTAAAAGATGATAAAACATATTCTTAGAAAAATACTCTTGTAATAGAAATATTGGATTTATTGTAAAATATGTTCTATAAAAAATAGGATGAATTTGATCCATCATATTCAATAAATAATATATAAATTATATTATAATAATACAAGAAGAGTGTATTTTTTAAACTCAGTGTTGCATGTAACGTAAGCTAAAATCGATATTATGTCTAACAAAAGCCACATTTTTCTCCTTCTAAATTCACAAAGAGTAATATAAAAAGCACAATCCTTTTTTCACAAATAACTTAATTGAGATAAGTGAAATATCATGTAAAAATTTTAAATACATAATGATATATTATGAGATATTTTTTTCTCTAGAGAGAATATTTCATATTGTTCATTCATAATTGGCATATGGGATGAAAAGGGGTGGAATCTAATTGAAAAACACTTCCTTTTAATGAAAATATTTTTATCAATTTGAAAAAATTAGTTAAGAATAATTTTTAATATTAAATTATATGAATATTCATCATATATAATAAAAAACATCTTTAAAATTTATTTATTTTTACATTTAAAAATTACATTCAAGGAATTGATGTCTGTTTTGATTCCTAACTAACCAATGGTTTTATGGTCATTAAAATTATAATGATTTAATTTTTTATATATTATGAATCTATAAACTATATTATTTAACCACACATACATAAGATAAAGTTATATATCAAAACAAATAACACCATCATAAGGATAAAAATATATTTTCATTGATTTATAGATACATAAGCAACATATTTTACAACCCCATTGACCATTTATCCATAATTAACCCATACTAGACCACCCACTCTACATTTTATATATAATATTCATATTTCGAACATGAGGAAATGTAAATATATTAATGGGGTGTGATTAGATTAACAATATGGTTAAACATAGTAGATAACAATCAAATATCGTAAGTAAACATAAGATGTGATTTTTGGTATAATCATGATACATACAAAAATTCATATGAAAAAAAATCCTAGATCATAGATCATTGAATATTAATTGGATAAAAATTAAAAATTAAAAATAGCATTGACACATGAGTGAATAAAAATGATCAATTCTATATTAAAACCATCATGAGGATAAGAATAAAAATTTTATCCAAGGGGAACACCCATAAAATAAAAGAATCATAAATAGAGACTTCTTAAATGGAAGTCATTTTTTGAAACATTGGTCTTATAAACCTATAATAAATATTGAATACTTGTATATTGACATAACATTTCCGTGTTATAAAAGTAATTTAAGTAATATATATAGAGAAAGAAGGTGGATGGTAGAATCAGGAGAATGAATTGGAAATTGAATTATTTTGTTTATTATTTCTATTCATATTCTATTGTAATTTTTTCAATTAATATGAATTAATTACATATTTTATTAAGATATTATATATGTTTTATGGTAGAATCATTTACATTTTTATTAATCTGATCATTTTATTCAATTCAAATACTATGGTTTTTCATTACTTGTGGTATTACATTATATCATATCCATCAGATCCAAGACCTGTTTGGTCATTTGTATTTGTTGTGAATTATATTAGTTTATGGATTTTTAAAATATTATAATTATTTAGAATTTAAATACAATTATTTTAATCCTACAATTCACCCCGTTGTATTGTGACATCTAATTTACATATACATCTATATTACGGTCCAACAATTTGTATTAGAGGTGGTTTTTGATGATTAGATTTACATGAATTGTTTCTCATTATAAGATAATTATATTTATATTACAATTCTTTTTTTTAGATTCACTCACTACACTAACGTGTGTCGTGGAAAAGTATTGTTTCATAAGATATAAGTAATGAATATTGGATCAATTGAAAATCTATACCAGACGTGACCACCTATTTTTGATGGGAATGATTATGAGTACCAGAGAGATCGAATGAAGAAATTTTTCATTAATACATGAATGGACACTTTTTTCATTCATTATGATGATTAAAAAATACCAGACAAGGAAGTCAAAACCATCACCAACCAAGAGAAACAAGAATATCAATTGAATTAAAAGGTATACAATACTCTGTTATGATCTATGACTAGGAATATATATAATCATATATCATCATGTGAAGTATCAAATTTTATCTCAAATAAAAGAGAATTCACATATTTTAGTACATATAATGTAATGCCCCAAGCCCTCTCTCCCGGACTCGTTGCTTCAAAATGTTGTGTAATAATTTTTTTTTTATAAACTTAACTTAAAAATTTCACAACACCTTAAACAAAATGAGGATCTTTCACCGGTCTAGGTTCTGGATGATTTAGACATAACCTTACATTTATCAGAGTCGGAACAATGAACAATAGTCCACTACTCTTCCACTGCGCGCTACAACAAAGATGACCAGTATCTGAGATTCAAGATCACCTGTGAAAAACATTTCAAAAACGTAGGGTGAGCACAAAAGTTGCCCAGTAAGGGTTTTTAAATCCTTTGATAAATCTCTTTTAAAAATATTACTTGATAATACATTTGAAATATTCAATTAGAAATACCCTTGTAAAATAATTCTTTGGAAAATAATTATACTTTGAAAGCAATTTTAAATTAATCCAGTAATTCGATAGAAAATATTAAGCAAGCTCTTAAAAGAAAACAACTAAGGCCACTTGAATCTTTGAAGGATATCATGGGCCTACCCACTTGAGGGATGGATTCATTATCCAACTCCCTATCGTATTTACAAATTTCAAGCACCATTTTCTTTATAAAACATTTTTCAGCTTGCCTTACTTACTTATAATTTTCACTGGAGTTTTAAATTTTGGAAACATGTTACGGCACTAAAATACACATTACACTTATATATATATATAATTATGTATGTATGTATGTATATATATATATATATACATATATATATATATACATATGGACTTCCATCGCATTACACATTCATGTTTGGTTCTGACCAAACTTTTGTCACCCATACCTTTCATAAACATCCATGTACCTAAAATTTTTATGGAAGACACGATTTTCATATTGTTATAATTTTAACCATTGTAATGAATCTTGAATAAAAATTTCCAACAACATACTTATTTAATTAATTTTAAGCATGACATAATGTGAGTATTAATAATCATATGAAATCTTTATGTCACAGAAGAAATTTTTAATAGCATTTCATATGCATTCACTCTTTCTTGAATATATATATATATAGTTCATACAATATGCATATTTATTATCCATACATGATTAGTGATACCGATATGCACAACATATTATTAATAAAAATAAAAGTCATTACTTATATGAAATTCATGAGTTAATTATAATACAATGAGTGTCGATGATGAGCATAATAACATGGCTATATATCTATGAAAATGGGACGCCCATGATATCGATAAAACATGATGGTATGCAATATGTTGTTGTTTTTTTTTGAAACATGGTGATAATTGAAAACATTATAAACATCACAATATTATCCATATATATATATGGACATGTACTGCTATGAAAAGAACAACATAATTCAAACACTAAAATCATACATTAAAATAATGTTTTAACTCTTAATAAATTCTGTAGAAAGGTTTCCAAAAATAAAAAATAATATTTAGCTTGGTATTGAAACACACATATAAATATCTATATATAAATCTTTATATACCAAGGTATATATGTGAAAAAAAGTTTTTATTCACAAAACATAACATAAAATACTCTTTTAAAACTTTTAAAAGAGGGATTGAGAACAACTTGAGTATATAAAGCTGCATAAAAAAATAAAGGTTTTGTAAATTGAAGATAATTGAAAATAGTCCCTTACTATATTCTACCAAAATTTCAGAAGTGAAAAACATGATGATTTTGAAAAAGAAACCATAGATGAAATAAATTTCAATTGCACAATTATAATTTTCGAAGAAAATAAATTGACCGAATAAATATAAAGATCCCTTACTTGTTTTACACGTAGATGAATTCTTACTTTTTATCCGCCCCCCAATAGGCTTGCCACTCAAACTCTCAACACCCAAAAAAAAGAAAAACCACGTACTAACACTTCTTCCAGACACCCACTACACACCCCTTTATATATACAGGCAGCATTATAATATAATTGACTATATTATTTCAATTTGTGAGGATAATTTATTGATATATACATATAATATATATAAACTATTATAGTTGAATTAAATGCATTGATTGAGTTGCTGCAAGTTGATATACAGATATATATATTTAAATGTCTGACGGTCAGAAACGAAACAGAAAATTGGACCTTAAATAATTCTGAATCGAGACAAAGGGTTTAATGAAAAAAAATACTATTGCAAACATCACACAATTTGAAACTGAATTGACTAGCATAGATTATAATAATCATAAAGAAACGAAACTGACACAAAGAAATAACCGAGCAATCCAATAAACAAATCCAAATTATTTAGGATGGATATACTAAACAATTTCCACTAGAAGAAAAATCCAATGAAGTTAGGGAAATCGTTACATCAGTGGGTCCAGATTTGAGGGAAAACACAAGTGGATGAATATTATACCAAAATTGAATCTGGAAATCGGATAAAATTGACACCTAACATCCAGATACTGAATAATGAAAAGATCACAAAATCGGAAGGTTCTTTTCCCCCAGATCTCTCACAAAACCCTCAACACACTCAAAATGGAACTTACCAAAGCACTACAGTGGTCTGAAATTACTCTGGAAATTAACACGCACCTGGAAAAACTCAACTACAGATCGCGACCTCTGGTCCGTCATTGACGACACGAGCCTCGATGAACCGTCCCCAAATTCTAACACCCTCAACCCTTCGAGCTCGGTCGGCATCGCGTCTGATATTTACCCACGAAACCCTAATTGCGAAGTAAAACAGGTTCTTCGGTCCGCGTTTGATTTTTCGAAATGAATCCCATCCGAGCTTGAATCTCATCACCGCGACCTTGCTCGGTCCTTCTCGATTCGGCCCAGTGCCTTTGGTTCGATTTTCTACAGGGACGAAGCATCGTGGATCGGCTTGCCTTCACGCTGAAGGAAACCCGACGAACCTCTCCTCATCGAGACCCTACCCCTACGCGAACCCCCTTTACCCAGATTTCAACATATCGTTTTTTTATCTTTACGGTACTAATAATAATATACTAAATTAATTTTATAATTTCATTATTTGGGTTTTAATTTAATATTAACCTTATAAAGTTCATTATATGTATTACTATATTTTAAAACAATGTAAAATTAGATGTTGAATTACAACATAATATTAATATCCCAAATTAACATTATCTCTATATATATATATTAGTTAACAAAATTTATTAAAAACACAATGTTTGTTTATTACATATTAATTTCAGTAATAATATTTAAATTAGTAATTTTTTATTCAGTTATTTTATTAATACATCAACAGTCATTTTTATTTAAATTTTCAAAAGTAATAACGGATAGTTTTTTTTTGTAACGGTCGGATAAAACTCTATAAATACTAATTTTTTTTTACGGGTCGTTCAAACACTCAGAAGAATAATATCTCGACGCTCACGCCATTGCTTTTGGAGATGGTTTTATATGTTCCTCTTATTTTTAGTTTTATTGCTATCATCCTTGCCATAATGTTTGTTCTTCTATCAGATCCAAGAGATGATAACTACTCGATCGGCATCGTTGTGTTTCTCGGTAGTCTTCCAATTGTTTTATTATCAATAGCAGTGGGTTTAATGGGTTAGTTCTTGTGTATCAAGGGTGTATTATGGTATTTGTATGAATAAAATTCTCGCTAGTTATATATTTTCATTTGGTAATTTATTTTATTACATCTTGGAAACATTGTCAAAACATAAAACTTAATTTTAAACCTGGGGTGTTACATTCTACCCCCCTTAAATAGAATTTCGCCCTCGAAATTCATTTACACTTATTTCTCTTAATTCCCATCTATTCTGAGTCTCACATGATGTCCCCAAGGTCTGTATAGTTGTCTTCCACGATTTCCATGTCTTCCTAAGAAATTAAAGTTCAATGTGGCTTCAAAATCTTCCACTTCCTTCGCCCAAATGCAACTAGTGCAAGAGGGATTGTATGGATGTAGGCACCGGAAGACAGTCCTCAAGGAATGATAATCAATATAGTATCCGAGAAGTTCGTCTTGAATTTGATTCCTGTAAGAAAGTCTCATTGCTTCGTCTTCGAATGTTTCAAATTCATCATAAATTCTTCCTGTGAAGCAAAAGATTAAAAGTTGACACATAAATGCTGCACGGAGATTTCCTTCTTCAGCTGCTCTATAAAAATTCGAGATTGATTCTGGTTGCTCAAACATTGTAAAACACCTAAAAAGTCCTTCATAATATGTTCCTTGGCGTCGATAGAAATGACGTTGGATCTGCCTGATATCTTCGAAAACGAAACCAGAACCATGATGAAAATGAATTATATCTGGTGTGCCTGATATATTATAGAGACGTTTACAAGAAAGCTGCATGGCTTCATAGGGATCAGATTCTTCTTTGCATGATTTTGCCATGATCATAGCAAGTAATTCATCCGGAAGACCTAAGAGACTTGTTTGAGTTCTCCTTCCTTCCATCTGAAAATTTCAAAGAAGTATGTTGACTGAAAAGGACAGTCAATTTATTGAAGGGTTCTAAATTTCCAGAGTTATCTAGACCGTTCCTCTGATACCAAGTGTAACGCCCCGAGCCCGCTCTCCCAGACTCGTTGCTTCAAAATGTTGTGTAATAATTTTTTTTTTTTTATAAACTTAACTTAAAAATTTCACAACACCTTAAACAAAATGAGGATCTTTCACCGGTCTAGGTTCTGGATGATTTAGACATAACCTTACATTTATCAGAGTCGGAACAATGAACAATAGTCCACTACTCTTCCACTGCGCGCTACAACAAAGATGACCAGTATCTGAGATTCAAGATCACCTGTGAAAAACATTTCAAAAACGTAGGGTGAGCACAAAAGTTGCCCAGTAAGGGTTTTTAAATCCTTTGATAAATCTCTTTTAAAAATATTACATGATAATACATTTGAAATATTCAATTAGAAATACCCTTGTAAAATAATTCTTTGGAAAATAATTATACTTTGAAAGCAATTTTAAATTAATCCAGTGATTCGATAGAAAATATTAAGCAAGCTCTTAAAACAAAAAAACTAAGGCCACTTGAATCTTTGAAGGCTATCATGGGCCTACCCACTTGAGGGATGGATTCATTATCCAACTCCCTATCGTATTTACAAATTTCAAGCACCATTTTCTTTATAAAACATTTTTCAGCTTGCCTTACTTACTTATAATTTTCACTGGAGTTTTAAATTTTGGAAACATGTTACGGCACTAAAATACACATTACACTTATATATATATATATAATTATGTATGTATGTATGTATATATATATATATATATACATATATATATATATACATATGGACTTCCATCGCATTACACATTCATGTTTGGTTCTGACCAAACTTTTGTCACCCATACCTTTCATAAACATCCATGTACCTAAAATTTTTATGGAAGACACGATTTTCATATTGTTATAATTTTAACCATTGTAATGAATCTTGAATAAAAATTTCCAACAACATACTTATTTAATTAATTTTAAGCATGACATAATGTGAGTATTAATAATCATATGAAATCTTTATGTCACAGAAGAAGTTTTTAATAGCATTTCATATGCATTCACTCTTTCTTGAATATATATATATATAGTTCATACAATATGCATATTTATTATCCATACATGATTAGTGATACCGATATGCACAACATATTATTAATAAAAATAAAAGTCATTACTTATATGAAATTCATGAGTTAATTATAATACAATGAGTGTCGATGATGAGCATAATAACATGGCTATATATCTATGAAAATGGGACGCCCATGATATCGATAAAACATGATGGTATGCAATATGTTGTTGTTTTTTTTTGAAACATGGTGATAATTGAAAAAATTATAAACATCACAATATTATCCATATATATATATGGACATGTACTGCTATGAAAAGAACAACATAATTCAAACACTAAAATCATACATTAAAATAATGTTTTAACTCTTAATAAATTCTGTATAAAGGTTTCCAAAAATAAAAAATAATATTTAGCTTGGTATTGAAACACACATATAAATATCTATATATAAATCTTTATATACCAAGGTATATATGTGAAAAAAAGTTTTTATTCACAAAACATAACATAAAATACTCTTTTAAAACTTTTAAAAGAGGGATTGAGAACAACTTGAGTATATAAAGCTGCATAAAAAAATAAAGGTTTTGTAAATTGAAGATAATTGAAAATAGTCCCTTACTATATTCTACCAAAATTTCAGAAGTGAAAAACATGATGATTTTGAAAAAGAAACCATAGATGAAATAAATTTCAATTGCATAATTATAATTTTCGAAGAAAATAAATTGACCGAATAAATATAAAGATCCCTTACTTGTTTTACGCGTAGATGAATTCTTACTTTTTATCTGCCCCCCAATAGGCTTGCCACTCAAACTCTCAACACCCAAAAAAAAGAAAAACCACGTACTAACACTTCTTCCAGACACCCACTACACACCCCTTTATATATACAGGCAGCATTATAATATAATTGACTATATTATTTCAATTTGTGAGGATAATTTATTGATATATACATATAATATATATAAACTATTATAGTTGAATTAAATGCATTGATTGAGTTGCTGCAAGTTGATATACAGATATATATATTTAAATGTCTGACGGTCAGAAACGAAACAGAAAATTGGACCTTAAATGATTCTGAATCGAGACAAAGGGTTTAATGAAAAAAAAATACTATTGAAAACATCACACAATTTGAAACTGAATTGACTAGCATAGATTATAATAATCATAAAGAAACGAAACTGACATAAAGAAATAACCGAGCAATCCAATAAACAAATCCAAATTATTTAGGATGGATATACTAAACAATTTCCACTAGAAGAAAAATCCAATGAAGTTAGGGAAATCGTTACATCAATGGGTCCAGATTTGAGGGAAAACACAAGTGGATGAATATTATACCAAAATTGAATCTGGAAATCGGATAAAATTGACACCTAACATCCAGATACTGAATAATGAAAAGATCACAAAATCGGAAGGTTCTTTTCCCCCAGATCTCTCACAAAACCCTCAACACACTCAAAATGGAACTTACCAAAGCACTACAGTGGTCTGAAATTACTCTGGAAATTAACACGCACCTGGAAAAACTCAACTACAGATCGCGACCTCTGGTCCGTCATTGACGACACGAGCCTCGATGAACCGTCCCCAACTTCTAACACCCTCAACCCTTCGAGCTCGGTCGGCATCGCGTCTGATATTTACCCACGAAACCCTAATTGTGAAGTAAAACAGGTTCTTCGGTCCGCGTTTGATTTTTTGAAATGAATCCCATCCGAGCTTGAATCTCATCACCGCGACCTTGCTCGGTCCTTCTCGATTTGGCCCAGTGCCTTTGGTTCGATTTTCTACAGGGACGAAGCATCGTGGATCGGCTTGCCTTCACGCTGAAGGAAACCCGACGAACCTCTCCTCATCGAGACCCTACCCCTACGCGAACCCCCTTTACCCAGATTTCAACATATCGTTTTTTTTATCTTTACGGTACTAATAATAATATACTAAATTAATTTTATAATTTCATTATTTGGGTTTTAATTTAATATTAACCTTATAAAGTTCATTATATGTATTACTATATTTTAAAACAATGTAAAATTAGATGTTGAATTACAACATAATATTAATATCCCAAATTAACATTATCTCTATATATATATATTAGTTAACAAAATTTATTAAAAACACAATGTTTGTTTATTACATATTAATTTCAGTAATAATATTTAAATTAGTAATTTTTTATTCAGTTATTTTATTAATACATCAACAGTCATTTTTATTTAAATTTTCAAAAGTAATAACGGATAGTTTTTTTTTGAAACAGTCGGATAAAACTCTATAAATACTAATTTTTTTTTACGGGTTGTTCAAACACTCAGAAGAATAATATCTCGACGCTCACGCCATTGCTTTTGGAGATGGTTTTATATGTTCCTCTTATTTTTAGTTTTATTGCTATCATCCTTGCCATAATGTTTGTTCTTCTATCAGATCCAAGAGATGATAACTACTCGATCGGCATCGTTGTGTTTCTCGGTAGTCTTCCAATTGTTTTATTATCAATAGCAGTGGGTTTAATGGGTTAGTTCTTGTGTATCAAGGGTGTATTATGGTATTTGTATGAATAAAATGCTCGCTAGTTATATATTTTCATTTGGTAATTTATTTTATTACATCTTGGAAACATTGTCAAAACATAAAACTTAATTTTAAACCTGGGGTGTTACATTCTACCCCCCTTAAATAGAATTTCGCCCTCGAAATTCATTTACACTTATTTCTCTTAATTCCCATCTATTCTGAGTCTCACATGATGTCCCCAAGGTCTGTATAGTTGTCTTCCACGATTTCCATGTCTTCCTAAGAAATTAAAGTTCAATGTGGCTTCAAAATCTTCCACTTCCTTCGCCCAAATGCAACTAGTGCAAGAGGGATTGTATGGATGTAGGCACCGGAAGACAGTCCTCAAGGAATGATAATCAATATAGTATCCGAGAAGTTCGTCTTGAATTTGATTCCTGTAAGAAAGTCTCATTGCTTCGTCTTCGAATGTTTCAAATTCATCATAAATTCTTCTTGTGAAGCAAAAGCTTAAAAGTTGACACATAAATGCTGCACGGAGATTTCCTTCTTCAGCTGCTCTATAAAAATTCGAGATTGATTCTGGTTGCTCAAACATTGTAAAACACCTAAAAAGTCCTTCATAATATGTTCCTTGGCGTCGATAGAAATGACGTTGGATCTGCCTGATATCTTCGAAAACGAAACCAGAACCATGATGAAAATGAAGTATATCTGGTGTGCCTGATATATTATAGAGACGTTTACAAGAAAGCTGCATGGCTTCATAGGGATCAGATTCTTCTTTGCATGATTTTGCCATGATCATAGCAAGTAATTCATCCGGAAGACCTAAGAGACTTGTTTGAGTTCTCCTTCCTTCCATCTGAAAATTTCAAAGAAGTATGTTGACTGAAAAAGACAGTCAATTTATTGAAGGGTTCTAAATTTCCAGAGTTATCTAGACCGTTCCTCTGATACCAAGTGTAATGCCCCGAGCCCGCTCTCCCGGACTCGTTGCTTCAAAATGTTGTGTAATAATTTTTTTTTTAGAAACTTAACTTAAAAATTTCACAACACCTTAAACAAAATGAGGATCTTTCACCGGTCTAGGTTCTGGATGATTTAGACATAACCTTACATTTATCAGAGTCGGAACAATGAACAATAGTCCACTACTCTTCCACTGTGCGCTACAACAAAGATGACCAGTATCTGAGATTCAAGATCACCTGTGAAAAACATTTCAAAAACGTAGGGTGAGCACAAAAGTTGCCCAGTAAGGGTTTTTAAATCCTTTGATAAATCTCTTTTAAAAATATTACATGATAATACATTTGAAATTTTCAATTAGAAATACCCTTGTAAAATAATTCTTTGGAAAATAATTATACTTTGAAAGCAATTTTAAATTAATTCAGTGATTCGATAGAAAATATTAAGCAAGCTCTTAAAACAAAACAACTAAGGCCACTTGAATCTTTGAAGGCTATCATGGGCCTACCCACTTGAGGGATGGATTCATTATCCAACTCCCTATCGTATTTACAAATTTCAAGCACCATTTTCTTTATAAAACATTTTTCAGCTTGCCTTACTTACTTATAATTTTCACTGGAGTTTTAAATTTTGGAAACATGTTACGGCACTAAAATACACATTACACTTATATATATATATAATTATGTATGTATGTATGTATATATATATATATATATATACATATATATATATACATATGGACTTCCATCGCATTACACAATCATGTTTGGTTCTGACCAAACTTTTTTCACCCATACCTTTCATAAACATCCATGTACCTAAAATTTTTATGGAAGACACGATTTTCATATTGTTATAATTTTAACCATTGTAATGAATCTTGAATAAAAATTTCCAACAACATACTTATTTAATTAATTTTAAGCATGACATAATGTGAGTATTAATAATCATATGAAATATTTATGTCACAGAAGAAATTTTTAATAGTATTTCATATGCATTCACTCTTTCTTGAATATATATATATATAGTTCATACAATATGCATATTTATTATCCATACATGATTAGTGATACCGATATGCACAACATATTATTAATAAAAATAAAAGTCATTACTTATATGAAATTCATGAGTTAATTATAATACAATGAGTGTCGATGATGAGCATAATAACATGGCTATATATCTATGAAAATGGGACGCCCATGATATCGATAAAACATGATGGTATGCAATATGTTGTTGTTTTTTTTGAAACATGGTGATAATTGAAAACATTATAAACATCACAATATTATCCATATATATATATGGACATGTACTGCTATGAAAAGAAGAACATAATTCAAACACTAAAATCATACATTAAAATAATGTTTTAACTCTTAATAAATTCTGTAGAAAGGTTTCCAAAAATAAAAAATAATATTTAGCTTGGTATTGAAACACACATATAAATATCTATATATAAATCTTTATATACCAAGGTATATATGTGAAAAAAAGTTTTTATTCACAAAACATAACATAAAATACTCTTTTAAAACTTTTAAAAGAGGGATTGAGAACAACTTGAGTATATAAAGCTGCATAAAAAAATAAAGGTTTTGTAAATTGAAGATAATTGAAAATAGTCCCTTACTATATTCTACCAAAATTTCAGAAGTGAAAAACATGATGATTTTGAAAAAGAAACCATAGATGAAATAAATTTCAATTGCACAATTATAATTTTCGAAGAAAATAAATTGACCGAATAAATATAAAGATCCCTTACTTGTTTTACGCGTAGATGATTTCTTACTTTTTATCCGCCCCCCAATAGGCTTGCCACTCAAACTCTCAACACCCAAAAAAAAGAAAAACCACGTACTAACACTTCTTCCAGACACCCACTACACACCCCTTTATATATACAGGCAGCATTATAATATAATTGACTATATTATTTCAATTTGTGAGGATAATTTATTGATATATACATATAATATATATAAACTATTATAGTTGAATTAAATGCATTGATTGAGTTGCTGCAAGTTGATATACAGATATATATATTTAAATGTCTGACGGTCAGAAACGAAATAGAAAATTGGACCTTAAATGATTCTGAATCGAGACAAAGGGTTTAATGAAAAAAATACTTTTGCAAACATCACACAATTTGAAACTGAATTGACAAGCATAGATTATAATAATCATAAAGAAACGAAACTGACACAAAGAAATAACCGAGCAATCCAATAAACAAATCCAAATTATTTAGGATGGATATACTAAACAATTTCCACTAGAAGAAAAATCCAATGAAGTTAGGGAAATCGTTACATCAATGGGTCCAGATTTGAGGGAAAACACAAGTGGATGAATATTATACCAAAATTGAATCTGGAAATCGGATAAAATTGACACCTAACATCCAGATACTGAATAATGATAAGATCACAAAATCGGAAGGTTCTTTTCCCCCAGATCTCTCACAAAACCCTCAACACACTCAAAATGGAACTTACCAAAGCACTACAGTGGTCTGAAATTACTCTGGAAATTAACACGCACCTGGAAAAACTCAACTACAGATCGCGACCTCTGGTCCGTCATTGACGACACGAGCCTCGATGAACCGTCTCCAACTTCTAACACCCTCAACCCTTCGAGCTCGGTCGGCATCGCGTCTGATATTTACCCATGAAACCCTAATTGCGAAGTAAAACAGGTTCTTCGGTCCGCGTTTGATTTTTCGAAATGAATCCCATCCGAGCTTGAATCTCATCACCGCGACCTTGCTTGGTCCTTCTCGATTCGGCCCAGTGCCTTTGGTTTGATTTTCTACAGGGACGAAGCATCGTGGATCGGCTTGCCTTCACGCTGAAGGAAACCCGACGAACCTCTCCTCATCGAGACCCTACCCCTACGCGAACCCCCTTTACCCAGATTTCAACATATCGTTTTTTTTATCTTTAAGGTACTAATAATAATATACTAAATTAATTTTATAATTTCATTATTTGGGTTTTAATTTAATATTATCCTTATAAAGTTCATTATATGTATTACTATATTTTAAAACAATGTAAAATCAGATGTTGAATTACAACATAATATTAATATCCCAAATTAACATTATCTCTATATATATATATATTAGTTAACAAAATTTATTAAAAACACAATGTTTGTTTATTACATATTAATTTTAGTAATAATATTTAAATTAGTAATTTTTTATTCAGTTATTTTATTAATACATCAACAGTCATTTTTATTTAAATTTTCAAAAGTAATAACGGATAGTTTTTTTTTGTAACTGTCGGATAAAACTCTATAAATACTAATTTTTTTTACGGGTCGTTCAAACACTCAGAAGAATAATATCTCGACGCTCACGCCATTGCTTTTGGAGATGGTTTTATATGTTCCTCTAATTTTTAGTTTTATTGCTATCATCCTTGCCATAATGTTTGTTCTTCTATCAGATCCAAGAGATGATAACTACTCGATCGGCATCGTTGTGTTTCTCGGTAGTCTTCCAATTGTTTTATTATCAATAGCAGTGGGTTTAATGGGTTAGTTCTTGTGTATCAAGGGTGTATTATGGTATTTGTATGAATAAAATGCTTGCTAGTTATATATTTTCATTTGGTAATTTATTTTATTACATCTTGGAAACATTGTCAAAACATAAAACTTAATTTTAAACCTGGGGTGTTACATATAATGTTATAAAAACAAGAAGAGACATTCTATGAGCTTAATATCATGGATTTTTTCCCTATGGAGAACCAATATGCAAGGTACAACAATGATTTATGACATTAACCAATAAACTTCACCCCATGGGAGAAAATGGTCTTCATGATGGATCTCTTATAGATAAGATAATTGATATAATGACCAACATGTGGGAATCAAAAAGGACATCTATCTAGAGAACATGAAAGTTACTCAAATCACTCTAAATGAATTATTTGGTACTACCTTAAAACATGGGACAAGAATGAAGATATATGATAATTTTAATTAGAAGATGAATAGTAATGGAAGTATAATTTTTACTACTACATCTAAAGTGAAGAGACAAGAAAGGGTAATAATATCCCATGCTATGTAAGCAGTTGTTATATTGAAATCAAGAGATAGTGAAAAATCTATGAATTAATTAGTTAATATTCTTATAAGGATAGAAAATATTGTAATAAAATATATATTTTAAGTATAGATTCAAAATGAAATATAGAAATGAAAATAAATATTCTCAGGTAACCTGTTTTGAATTAAAAAAGGTTAGACACATTAGACCAGATTTCCCTTTTATTAAATGAAAACACAAGAAAGAATGAAATTCTGAATAAAACTAGAAAAATTATATCATGTTATAGACTATGTATTTATTAAAGGAAAATGAATCATGTAGTGTATGCGGTGGTGAATCATCAGATGAATTTTCTAGATATAAATCTTTTGTTCATAAGAATATTGGACTTTTATCTAGACTACATCTTGAAAATATATGTCTTATAGAAAAGGTACACAATGAATAATCTCTTACAAATGTATATTTAAATGCTAATTTTTCTCCTAAGAATAATTCATACGATTCGGATAATTAATCTTCCTCAGTAGATGATAATTTTCCTTCATTTTATGAAGTATCCACATTTTCTGAATTATATGTGAATGAAAATTCAAAACTCAAGAAAGCTTTTGATAAAGATAAATCAAGAATAACAATTAATACAAAATTATAATCAAATATTTCAAAATATTTTTATTAGAAAACTCTTGGTTGTAAAAATATTCAAAAAAACATAATGGAGGTATATTTTGAGAAGGTTAAAATTAATAAGTACATTGAACAACAATTTTTTAAAGAAAACTGTTTTTGAATAAAATACAATTCCATAACGATATCTTGTGAGAATTATAATTTAGTTATTAGAATAAAATTTGAAATATTTTCTCCTAGGAATCATTTATTAAATTTCAACACTTGAAGGAAATAATTGGATAAGATGGTTTCTAATAATATTTTTTAAGGAATAATTCTAGAATTGGTTATACACATTCAAAAACTAGTTTTTAGTAAAAACTATTTTGTTCTAAAAAATTCTCAATTGTGTACCAAATTTCAATGTGGTGGACATTGGTAAAAATGTGTTCTCTTTATATAACCTAATCTTCAAGATTTTATAAAGCTCATTTTTCAATTCAAATGTGTATTTTTAATGTTATATTATCTAACAATTTAAGATCCAATCAATTTTGGGTTCCAAAAAAGTAAATATTTTTTTATGAAAACAAAATGTGTTTCAATAACAGGATTATTTAGTACCTAGATAGTGGTTGTTATCAAAAAATGACAGGAAACAAAGATTTATTTGAACTGATCATTAAAATGTAAGGTGGAATATTGACTTTCGGAGATAATTATAAGTGAATTATCATTGGTAATGGTAATATTATTCTTTTAGTGAAAGTTTTAATTTAAAATTTTTTGTTTGTTAAAGGGAAAAATAAAAAACTTATATGAATAAGTAAATTATGGGATGAAGGTCACATTGTGTATTTTTTGAATGATAAATTTTTAGTTCATAATTCAATAAATGAATTCATTCATTCTTTCCATATGCATGAGAATGTCTACACAATCAACATACAAGACCTTATTAGCCATGAATTACCATGATTAAGTGCAATAGAAAACCATTCATGGTTATGGCATAGAATGTTAGGAAACGGTAACTATAGGAACCTTTGTAAACATTCAATGAAAAGTATTGTTAAGGACCTACTGGATTTTAGGTATGATTCTTGAAATGTTTCTAGACCATTTCAATATGAGAAGAAACATAAAAATGGATTTAAATTAATTAATGATTTTACAACATCTAATGAATTACAGTTAGTTCACATAAATCTTTTCGGTCCTACACAAACTGGAAGCATTAAAGGAAAGTAGTATGTATTGTTTTAGTTCATTACTCCACTAGACACAAATGGGAATATTTTATAAGAATAAAATGTCAAACCTTTTTCTATTTTCAAACTTTTAGATCTCATGTTATAAATGAGGAAAAACCTACCACATATAACTATTCCTTGTGATCCTGGTGGTGAATTTTAACTTTCATATTTTGAATGTTTTTTTAAGTAAGAACAGTATTACTCACAAATTTTCAACTCCATAAACTCTTTCAAAAAATGGTTTGTTGAATGAATAAATTTCACTCTTTAGGAAATGACATGAACCATGTTGAGAGAATACTCAATTGAAAATCATTTCTGGGATAAACTTGTTACTACTTCAGGTTATACTATAAATAAAGTTTTAACTAGACCTTTTCATAATAAAAAAACTTATGAATTGTGTGAGTGGCCAAAAAACTATAGTGTCTTACTTTAGAATATTCGGATGCAATGTATTCGTATTGAATACTAAATATAATTTAAATAAATTGGAAAAGAAATCCGATTATGGAGTATTTCTACATTATTCCACTACTCCAAAGTAATATAGAGTTTTAAACAAAAAAATCATATACTTTTGAGGCTACAGTGCATGTCAAATTTGATGAAAATAATCACTTTAAAAAATCTTCTTCCTACATCGAAATATGTGTTTTTACAAATTGATTATCAACCATTGAATAAATACTCTTCTGAAAAGGATTACACTCTTGAAAATTTTTCTAAAACATTTATCGCAAAATAATTTCAATCTTATGTTGATGAACATGTTTAACAAAACCCAAATCAATTGTTTCATAGAAATAATCCCATGATAATATCATCAGTGATGTAAATCAAACAGTAAGGTCAAGAAATTATATGAGAAATGAAATAGAACATCTTTCTTTTATATATAAATTTGAACCTAAAACATTAAATGAGGCCTTATGTGATGAATATTATATTAAAGAATTGAAATATGAACTAAATTAATTTGAATGGAATAATGTCTGGACGTTGGTTGAGAAATCTAAAGAAACAACTATAATTGGTGTAAATTGGTTTTTCAGAATGAAATGTGATTAAATGGAGTCATTTTATGAAATAATGATAGACATTTTGCTGATGTAAATAATCTACAAGACTGAATAGACTATTAATAAACTTATTCTCTTGTAGTAAAAAATGAATCTATCAATATTACATTATCATTTTTAACATTAATTAACTTCAAACTTTTTCAAATGGATGTAAATTTCTCTTTTCATAATGGTTTAGTGCAAGGAGAAGATTTTTTTAACAACCTCCTGTTTTGTTGATCTAAAATATCCTGATCAAGTTTTTAGACCTACTAATGCTTTCCCTGGCCATAAACAAGCCCCTAGATCTTCATATTATATACGTACATAATTTTTTTACAAAATAATTATTTAAAAGTTATTACAAATGAAACTATTTTCATAAAAATAAAAAACATTTTTTGTGCAAATCTTTGCTAATGACATTACATTCAGACTGACTCAGCAATCCCAAAATGATTATTTAGAAAATATAATGAAATATGAGTTTGAAATGAGTATGATTGGTGATTTAACATTCTTTTTTGGTTTTAAAATATCTAAAAATCTAGAAGGACCCAATATATCCCAATATAACAATATCAATGATTTACATAAAATGTATGGATATGAAAAAACTAATAGTATTTTCACTTCAATCGGTACCACAACACACTTGATCATGATGAAGTTGGGAAACCAGCAAATCAAACATATTTTAGAGTTATGATAGAATATTTATTATAATTAATACATAGTCACCTAGATTTAATTTTTTCAACGTGCTTATGTGAAATATATCAATATAATCCAAAATAATCTCATTTTAAAGCAGTGAAAATGATTTTTCAATACAAAATGTGAACTATGGATTTAGGAATATTTTATTCTTTTGGAAATGATTTTTTTGAAAGTTTTTCATATGATAACTTTTGTGGCCTTCTAATGGATAGAAAAATTACATATGGAAAATTTCATTTCTTATGAGATTCATCAGTTTATAGTACGTACAAGAAGAAACACCCAGTAGCACATTCCACAGCTGAAGCTGAATATGTAGCAGTTGGAAGTTGTTGTGCTCAAGTGTTTTGAAGGAAGACACACTCACTGACTATAGAATGAGTTTTTTCAAAACTCAAATAATATGTGATAATACTAGTGTCATTGATAATAGTAAAAACCAGGAACATCAATCTCGTAAAAACACATAGATATTAGGCATTAATTTCATAGAGATCACACACAAAAAAGTGATATTATTTTACAATTCATCAGAACATAAGAAAAACTCTCAAATATATTCACAAAACATTTATCATTCGATAAATTTGAATATATAAACCAAAAACAAGGAATGATCACTATAATGTAAACATTCATATATTTTTCTTGTTAAAACCATATCCAAACATTAATTTACTCATTTTAAGAGTGGGAGTAAACATAATTTCATCAGTTTCAGTAACTGGTTTTACATATCATTAGTTTCACTTATTATATTTACATATTATATTTTTCAATTATTGGATTTTTGTTTATCTACATTACCATTGTCAGTTTTTTATTTTAACATGTATTGGTTTTGCACTAATCAGTTTTGCATTTTTTGGTTTTCTCTTATCCATTTTTCTTTTATTGGTTTTTATTTTATCAGTTTTATATGATTATCGATTACGCTATAATCGATAGAAATTTTTTATCAGGGTTACATGTTTATTGGTTTCACTATAATTGGTTTCAATTTTATCATTTTTACTTGTTTAATCGGTTACACTTGTATGAGTTTTTTTATTTTCTAACTCATCGGTACTAGATTATTGGTATTGAACTATTTTATCTGTATGATATTATCGGTGTTGGTGTATTGCATCAGTACTTGATTATATATATTAAATTATTCCATTACTATTAGATTATCGGTTTTGAACTATTCCATCAGAACTGCATTATAAGTACAAGAATGATTTTATTCTATCAGTTTTAAAATTCTAGTTGGTTCAATTTTTTTTGTATTTTTTGTTTTATTATCATAAGAACAATATACTGAAACCAAAATATCTACACTGATACTCCTAAGGGTATAATTTCTAAAACATTTTTTTTCATTTCATTTATTTAAACTATTTTTAATTTCTAATTTGTTTTAGTCTAAAAACTATTTTATATTTTAGGGAAAACCTTAAGAGTTTGAAATCACTCTCAACCATTGGATATTTTAGATCAAATATCGGATATCAAATTTCTTTTAGAAGAACCTATCCCACATCTAAATCGTTTGTTTCTCCCTCAAGACTTGATGTTCTAAAAATTTTAATTGTTGTTCATAATCAGAGTTATGCCAGTTATAAGAGATCTACACAGATTACGTAACATGGAAATTATTCAAGGGTTAATATAGTGTTTCATGTATCACTACTGGAATTTTGAGGTATTTGTGATGGGCTATTTGGGATAGGATCCCATCAGAAAAAAGCATTAGTGATGGGGTCCCGTTGCAAATAGGTCGTTGCAGAAAATGGCTTCACAAATAAGTCTTTGATTATATACATTATATATAAATAATTCTTTTGCAACGGGGAAGTTCCATGTCACAAATAAGTCTCCAATTATATACATTATATATAAATAATCAATTTTCGATGGGCTCCCATCACAATAAGTCCCATCGAAAATAATAATAAATTAAAAATATTTATATTTAATAAAATTATGATTAATGAAAAAAAATATTAATATTATTAAAATAATAAAACATTATAAAACATTAAAATTCTCAATATTATCAAAAGAAATATATAAAATATTATCAATTATTATTTTTATTATTATTAGTAAAATTAAAAACATTAAAAATTTACTAAAAAACTATATTTAATAAAATTATTATTAATGAAAAAATATTTTTATTATTATTAATATAATAAAAAATAAATAATATTAAATTTTTCAATATTCACAAAAAATAATAAAAAAAAGTAAAATATTATTATTTTTATTATTTTTAAAACTAACAGATATTAAAATATATAATAATAACAATAAATAATAAAATATTAAAAGTAAAATAAATTATTCAATAATCGCACCAATATAAAAGACAGAAACTATAATTAGTTCATATTACAACAAATCATGAATTCAAATGTTTTTAACATAGAAAAAATCATTAGGGGTCATCTTCTAGAGGAGGTGGAAGAGCTATAGGAGATGGTGGAGAAAACTTCATCCATAAACTACGATTCAGACGACACATGTACTCCATTTTCTCATTATAAGGACACTACTGATGCTGCCATCGACGCATATCCTCCTCGTACTACTATTTCTACATCTGCTACTGGTGCATCTCTTCATAAAACTTCTACAAACTCTCTATAAGCTCAGTCTGAGTTCACAACAGCTCCTGACACTGTGATACAGAAGATGAGGCCTCTCCATGAGCTCCTCTCGAGCTAGATGCTGACATTACATTAGTACCATAATAAGTACTTGGAGTCAAATGATAGTTGATACCGACTACTCGGCCCTTATCAAAGCCATACTGAGTCGCCTGCATCCATGTTGCCTCATCGAAATGGTGGCCACTGTTCTCATCAGTTGTCTCGTCATGACTATCAGCCTATGTGTGAGTGGTCGCAACCTTAAATTAATTTTTTTATTACAATTTTAAATTAAAATTGGGAAAATATTATATACAGTATATTGTAAAACTAAAAAAATTCTAACCACAATCTAACGCTGGCAATCACCTCGTATCTGTCTAGTGGCTGGATCACTACACATCCTCCGATAAATGTTGTACTCTGTAATATCGGGATGCTCAACTTCCTATTGAAATATAAAATAAATTTATTATATTTTATGTTATATAAAACATTTAAAAATATATTCTTACCAGATTCTCTCTATGCGTACTGAATGTGCGGCTACCAGCTCGATGTGTCACCTCATGTCTCCCCCGGTTCTGTCGACCCACTTATGATCAACTTTGAAATCTACCACCCAACCAGTGTAAACATAATCCATCACAAATGTGAGATGAAATATACTCTGGTTCGTAGACTCTACACAAATCATCAAATTCTATTAATCATGCTTTCTTAATGGTTGTCCTTCTCAAATTGTGTAAAAACTAACAGAAGTGGTCACTCATAGACACCTTCCATGCTGTATGGATTGCGCCACACATGCTATCATCGATGGGATACCATAAAAACTACAAATAATTTTTAATATAAAGTTTTCAAAAAAATAGATTTCAAAATAAATATTATTTATTTACATACCAGCCAACGATTGAACATATTGAGTTGCACATCAACAAAAATCTATTCCCCTGTGATCCATGGCTGAGAAAAATAATTGTGTAAGATAGTGCTCCCCTGTCCAACACCTACATGAGAAAATATGTGAAAAAATAAATAATAAAACTATTAAAATATATATATAAATAAATTAATGAAACCTAACAAGAATATACAGGTTACCATACCTCTATGTGCGTGAATCGAAGGCAAGGCGTGGACATCACTTGGAAATATGGTCATGAATCATCAATCGCTCAAGACCGCACCCCCTCCACATACCCCCTAAACTGCCAGTAGGCTGAGGGTCACATGATCCAAAATCCCCCCTCATCCAAAGGTTGCTCAGCACCCTCCAACTCACAAAATAGATTAGGGTCCAACTAAAACCCAAAATGATTGTTGTTAGAAAATAGTAAACAATAACTTTTATATATAAAAATATATTAGTTATGATTATAACCAGTATTTAATTTTTTTAATGTTCACCTTTATCATCATTTTAATAACTCATGATGTCAATGTCTTCATATTCCACCCCGACATCATATATATCCATGTGATTTTCAGTTTTTCCATCTCTTGTATTTTCAAATTCATTTGTAACATTATTAACATCTTCGTGACCATAAATCCTTAATTTTGGCTTGTCATCATCTATATTCACATCTAATTTTGAAAAAGATATATTTTGTTTAGTCTCTTGAAAAATTTCAATTCCTTACACTTCAGCGGAACCACATTCAGTTTGAGTAAACTGATTTTACTGAGATTTTATTTTAATTGTGCTCCACCAATCACTCAAGACTCTTGAAGAAGCGCAGTACATTGCAGAATAAATTTTATATGCCTGTTGAGATAGTAAAAATGGTTTATTTACTCCAAGAAGACTTTTATATTTAATATCGATGATTCCATGAGTCGGATGAACGAGCAAGCCTCTCTCAATATCCAACCACCGACATTTAAAAAAATTTATGTAATTCTATCCTAGATAACACATCTATATAATTTCATCTAGAATGTTGTAAAAATCATCTAAATTTTCTCTCTGATGTGATCCTCCCATGAAAACTGCACTGGTCATTGTGGTTTTTGATACACAATATGCATGTGTGTGAAATTGAAAACCATTCACCACATATGCATTATAAGATTTAACCATTTTGGATGGTGGGTTACTCAATATACACAGTCTTTTATCAATTTTATCAATAAGGTAGGACACCTGAATGTTTGAAAAAAAAATCAATATAATAAATAATAAACAGAATTGATATTAAATCATCAATAATTTATGTTACTAGTTTTGGAAACCATTATGAATTTTTTTCTACATTCTTCGTGAGAATATTCTATAATTTGTGCAGGTTGTTTCTTGATATTTTTATAATATAACCTACAAATAAAATAACTTTACATATTGTAACATAAATTATAGAATAAGTTATATAAGCACTCACAGTACAAATTATATCATTTCTTCACAATTGAGCAGAACATATGTATAAGATCTGTGATGTTCATCATCTGAAAGCCATCATTTGTGAACTACATCAAAGCCATGATTTGTATTATTAAGAACTGATAATTGATTTTCCATTTCATCATTACCATTCCCCTAGTTCCTTCCAATGAGGTGTTTTATTGGTGGATATTCATATTCAATATAATGAGAGCAGAAAATAGAAATTTACTCTTGCGAATAATTTTCAGCAATTGAGCCTTCAATAGATTCTTTGTTACGTACTTTTTTCTTCAATTTCTGCATTCATATCTCAAATGGGTAAATCCATAGAAGCTATACTAGACCTCCACATTTAGCTTCATGTGGAAAATGTAATATCAGATGTTCTATTGATTCAATGAAATCTGGTGGAATGATTTTTTTCTTTTTAGATATAATTACAGCAACATCTTCTTCCTGTTTTCTTAGTGCATCGTAGACTGTTGTCGCTGTAGAAATGTCTCGAAAAAATATGATTTGTTTGTTATCAAATATCAAATAATATATTTCAAAAAACCTATTAATCTAATCGACATAAGTCTTTCAATTATAGCATGACAATTATGACCTTTTAATCCAGTAATATAACCATTTTTAACACATCTTCCTAAATCGGAAGGATAACCATCTGGAAGTCTTAAATATATAATCCACTAATAAATAATAATACAATCTCTTTGGATAGTGAATAAGCTACTTTTGGCATCATTAACCTCTGTGATCTGACATTTTAAAATAGTTGTAGTTTTGATCGCCTACAAATTTGGGAAAGATCTAATGGTGCCTTTAGAGTATATTTTGTCTTACCCCATGTATCTGAAGCTGTATAAAATAAGTTTTCAAAACAGTTCTTCTCATTATGGATGACATCCAACATGTGGCAGACCAATAAATCAGACCAATATTGAAGATCCCAAAAAATGATTTGTTTTATCCAATTATTTTCCTTCCCAAAGCAGTGAATTTTATATTATTTTACTATTGGCCCAATTGTGATGGGAGGTAATGAAAATACAACTAACTTTAACTCTGTACCTGAGATCATTTTTTTAGGTTCATCCATTTTAATTGTGAATTTTTTTAAATGATATATGTTCCCTTGAAAAGAATGATCAGTTGGATTAAATCTACGATGACAGAAAAAATAACAAGGTTTTTTTCATTGATGAGAATAAAGGATTTTTTGTCGTTCATGTAGTAATAAAATTATTTCAGACCATGTGTACTCCTGCCAGATAACATGCCATATGGTGGAAATTCACTAATCATCGACATCAATGCAGCTTAAACTATGAATTTATTTTCGTACCATCATTATATGTAATAAAACCATTACTCCACAATGGATTTAACTCATCAATAAATTGTTTAAAATAAACATAAATATACTTTTTTAGGTGTCCTATGATTAATAATTTCAAAAAGATATTGTGCTCCTTCATCTACATCCATGGAGGTAAATTTTATGGAGTTATAAAGACAGTACAACATCAATACTAACTACGATAAGAACCTAACGGATAGAAACCATTAGTAGAAAGGCCCAATCACACATTTGAGGCTTCTAAAGAGTAATATAGATGTAGAAGGTCACAATGTTTTCATGAATCACCATCTGATGAATAATTCATTCTTTTATCTATTGAAATCATGGTTTTGTTGTATGACATCATTGATGATGTGTTCCGAGTCATAAATAAACACAACAACCTAGGTGTAAGGTAGAAATATCTCAACTGTTTTATCGAAATTGATCCGGACTTCCCTGGTTGAGCTTCTTTATACCTCGATTGTCCACATGCAGGACAATTGTCCAACTACATATTTTCACATGAATATAAGATAGAGTCATTTGGACATGAATTAATCTTCTAATATCTAAGGTCCAAATTTCAAACCAGCCTCCTAATCTTATAGTAATTTGAAGGCAACACATTTCCTTAAGGTTATAGTGTTTTAACCGAAGACAATATTTGATCAAAACAGTTATTTGACATTTCATTATCTTATTTAATATCCATAAATTTTTCAACTTCTTCTAATTATCTTGTCTTCCAACCAGGATATAATGTATCCTCAACAGACCTCAACAACTCCTAAAATTTTGATGGTGTCAAATCAAGAGTTAAATAAATATCATCTTGAGTGCCAGTTTGTTGGACATATTGACCTACAACATCATGTACTAAATATTGAAACTGGGATGGATATGGAATCTTGTTATTTGTATCTTTTCTAGAACTATGTTCACCATGTTGATTCCAAAAAACATAATCATTTCAAAAAACAAACCGCAAGAGATGTCCTCCAACATTCTCAAAAGTGTCAAAAGTTTTAAGAGAACCTTTTTTACCAGGACACATTATTGTTCCTTATGAAACATATTCTAGTTTTGATGATGCAAATGATAAGAATGCTTTAACACCCTCAATATATAAAAGATTTAAATTAGAACCATATCGATTTATGTACTGATTATCCAAGTGAAATCATATCATAATGACTGTTGTCGACTTCTTTGTTCCATATTTTTCTAGAAAATAAAAAATCATTACTATTTTTGAATAATTTGAAATTATAAAAACTCTACCTGAAAAAAAGAAGAAAAATACTTACAACTACATCTTAATAATAACCATTATTTACAGTCGACACAATTTGATGTGGATTGACTACTACTCTTTTGTCCGATGGCTCATTTACTTGAAACTTTCGCGCAATAAAATCACAACGAAGAATCTTCTCTGAGGTAATCATATTCATTCTCGTGCATACGAGAATGTGTAAGCTTTCCTCCGAGTAGATTCTTCATTAGGATTTCAGTGTGTGAATGTTGCAAGTAAATGAGACATCGGAGAAAAGAGCCCCCTTTTCATCAATGAATCATCTTCCTGCAACTGTCACCTCCGGAAAACATTACAAAAATGTGGTCCTACAAATACATATTCAAACTCATGTATATGATATTGTATATGCCTATGTAGAAGCATATTTTTCATAATGTTTTGAGATGGTGAATGTTGAAAGGAGAAGAGTCATTAAGAAAAATGAGTGCTGCTAATCCACTAGAAATTGTGCCATGTTATTACAAGTGATTCTTATTTATTACAATTGATTTTATTCCTATTTATTACAATTTATTCAAATTGATTTTATTCATATTTATCACATTTTATTACAATTAATTTTATTCCTATTTATTCATTTTTATTGCGATTGATTTTATTCCTATTTATTCGTATTTATTGGAATTGATTTTATTCTAGCTTTTTTATCCCTTCCAGTTGTTTTTTATTTATTCCTAATTATTGCAATTTATTTGATTATTTTTTATTACTATTTATGGAAATTTATTTTATTCTTATTTATTCCAATTTATTACAATTGATTTTATTCATATTTATCGAAAATTATTCAAAATTATTCAAATTTTTTTCTTACTTATTCTTACTTATTATTATTTATTCCTATTTATTCCTATTTATTCCAATTTATTCCTAATTATTACTATTTATTCCTATTTATTACTATTTATTCCTAGTTATTGATAATTATTCTTAATAATTGCTAATTATTCCAAATGATTGTAATTATTGATAATTATTGAAAATTATTCCAAATTTTTTCTAATTATTCTTATTTATTCCTATTTATTCTTATTTATTTCAAATTATTTCTATTTATTTCCATTTAGTCTTATTTATTTCTATTTATTTCTATTTATATCTATTTATTTCTATTTATTTCTATTTATTCCTATTTATTCTTATTTATTTTTATTTATTTATATTTATTCCAAATTATTCCTAATTATTGCTAGTTATTACTAATTATTGCAAATTAATGCTAATTATTCCTAATTATTGCTAATTATATCCCATTATTACTATGTAGTCCTATTTATACCTATTTATTCCTATTTATTCTCATTTATTCCTATTTATTCCTATTTCATCCGATTTATTCCTATTTATTTATATTTATGCCTATTTATTCTTATTTATAGCTAGTTATTGCTAATTATTGCTAATTAGTGCGAATTATTGCTATTTATTACTAATAATTGCTATTTATTCTTATTTATTACTAATTAATTCCAATTTTTTCTATTTATTTCTAATTATTCTCAAATATTCGTAATTATTCCTAATTATTCCTAATTATTATTAATTATTACTAATTGTTTCTAATTAATCCTAATTATTCCTAATTATTCTTATTTACTCTTAATTATTGCTAATTATTCCTATTTATTCATATCTATTAATAATTTATTATTTATTCGTATTTATTAATAATTATTCTTAATTATTTCTAATTATTACAAATTATTACTATTTATTACTATTTATTTCTATTTATTTCAATTTATTGCTATTTATTTTTATTTATTACTAATTATTATAAATTATTACTAATTATTTCTATTAATTATTATTTATTGATATTTATTTTTATTAATTGCTAATTATTCCTAACTATTAATAATTGTTATTAATTATTACTTTTTAATTCTATTTATTAATATTTATTTCTATTTATTAATATTTATTAATATTTATAACTAATTATATCTATTTATTACTATTTATTTCTATTTATTAATATTTGTTAGTATTTATTGTTATATTTATTACTAATTATTACTAATTATTGATAATTATTTCTAAAATTATTAATATTTATTTCTATTTATTCCTATTTATTTATATTTATTTCTATTTATTACTAATTATTTCTATTTATTACAATTTATTACTAATTATTACTAATAATTTTTAATTATTACTATTTATTTCTATATATATCTATTTATTTCTATTTATTTCTTTTTATTACTAATTTTTACTATTTATTGCTTTTTATTGCTATTTATTTCTATTTATTACTATTTATTTATATTTTTGCTAATTACTACAAATAATTACTTATTATTTCTATTTATTGCTAATTATTTCTAATTATTTCTATTTATTACTGATTATATCTATTTATTACCTATTATTTCTATTTATTACTAATTATTACAATTTATTACTAATTATTGCTATTTATTACCAATTATTTTTATTTATTACTATTTTATGCTATTTATTACTATTTATTTCTATTTACCCCTAATTATTGATAATTACCCATAATTAATGCTAATTACCCTAAATTATTACAAATTACCCATAATTATTACTAATTAACCGTAATTATTACTAATCAACCCTAATTATTACTAATCAACCCTAATTATTACTAATTACCCATAATTATTTCTAATTACCCCTAATTATTACTAATAACCACTAATTATTACTAATTACCAATAAATATTACTAATTAGCATTAACTACTATTATAAATACAATTTACAACTACTAATTACTAAAAATTTCAATTTATTATTACAAATAAATACTGATAACAAAAATTTTAAATCTGATTTAATTTCCATGAATCAACAATAATTTAAATTAAATAAAATATAAAAACCTTTAAATGTGATCTCCTGTTGATGTAGGTGGCTTCACAACTTGTTCGTAAAAAACTAACTCATAGAAAATTTCACTCTAAAATAGAGTATAGAGATAGAGGGGAAGTGAGAATTGAGGGCATGGGTAGGAAAGTAGAGGTGATATATATGTTAGATTAGTTGTGACATGACTTTTTGCAATGAGTCACGTCGCAAATACCTTTACCCAAATTAATTAATGTCATCGGTTAACATGGTATTTGTGACAGGTCTCGTCACAAATAGTTGCATGCCGACACACTTTTTACAATGGGACTACATCGCCTCGCAAAAACATATTTACAACCACCAGTATTTTCAATAGGACCTATCGCAAATACCCTCTGACCGATGCACTACTTGCGACGTGAGAATCCCCCCGTTGCAAATATTTTCCTGTCAACTCACTTTATGCGACAAGACAACATCCCGTTGAAAAAACATATTTACCACCAATGGTAATTGTGAGGGGGGCCCGACGTAAATACCCTCTGACCGACGCACTATTTGTGATGCCTGAATCCCCTTGTCGCAAATAACCTTCTGGCTGTTTGGCGCGCAAACCATGCTAAACCTCGAAAAACCATGCCATACTTTTGGTGACATGACCACAAATCCTTTCATAAATAACCATTTATTTGTGATGGGTTTAACCCCCATCGCAAATAACATCTTGGATGGACTTTTTGCAGCAGGAATTAATCCCATCGTAAGTAGCACTTCGCAAAAAGTTTTTTCCCGTAGTGTATGAATCAACTACTTGATCTCTAAAAGAAATGTGTCCAAAATATTTCACTTCCACAACCTTTTAAGGTGGATGTTTAGTCTCTCAATATTCATACGAATCCATTTATACATCTTTGAAATGGATAATATGTTTCAAAGGATGGGAATCCAATTGGGTGGAAAGACAAGGTCCAGACCATGATTTTGTGTATCATGCTAAGGTATTGCAATTTTATAAATCAATGGAGATGGACAAGTGTCTTAAGTGTTCTTTTATGATGTATGATAACAAGTATAAAACCTCCATAAAATAAACAACTATGTTTCTTGGAGTACCATCTAAGGCTAATGCCTAATGTCCTTCACACAAACTAGGAGAATTTAATGGGACTTCTGATAAGAGTAAATTTGAAGAATAACCTTTTGATATTCATGAGGAAAAAAGAAAGGTAGGTCATTTATCTACATATAATTGTCTTATAGCCCTCTAGATTCATGGGTTTTTAGTGTAGAAGAATGGTGACAAGGAAACCTAAAAAGACTTAGATGATTATTTGATACATTATTTGGTGAATATGAGGATGTTCGATCTGATGGGATTCATTTTATTAATGATTAAGAAGCTCAAATCTGGTGCCATAAAATCACAGTTGGTCATGTTTCCCACGATTATCAGTAAGTTTCTGAAATAATTATTGTGCTTCTCTAATGTTTCAATTAAGTAACATCAAACATCCTTCCAAGAGCCAATATTCGTTAAGGATACGATGAGGATGAAGTTACAATTCAATCATGAATCAAAATTTTTTAAGCAAGATCTAGATGTTGAGAAAAAAATGAAATAGTTGGAGGAACTGATAATCTTTTTAAGTCATCTGAGAAAACATCATGAAAAATAATGGTAGTTAAGGCCGCAACTCCCAATGCATCAAAGAATCAAAAGGTTGTATCCTATGAGGTTGTGGCTGAGTAGAGAAATAAGAATGAAGAAAAGAAATAAGGGAATCCTCAGTTTGGTTTGGATCCAACTGTAGCACAATCTCTGAAAATAAGATCAGAAGGGAATTTAAAAGAAGAATAAAGGAAGAAGAAAAGGAAGAAGGGAAAGGCCCAGGATATTTAAATTTATAGCCTTCATGAAATATCTGAGAAAGCCAAACTGGTGTTGTAATAAGTGAGCCACAAGTTGAGAATCAATTGGATATAACATATAAAGGAAAGGAAATACCAGCAGTTGAACAATCAACTACCCAATCTATTATTCAAGATTATGAAGAAGATGAAGATGAACAATAATAACAACGAGAAGAAGAATATGTGGAAGAAGAACATGCTCCAAATGAAATAGATGTGCAAGAGAAAGAAGATATAAATAAGTTAAGTCATATTGTAGAATCCCCAGAAGTTCCATCGTTCAATTTTTCATCTCTTGATCATCATCCTTCCAGTAAATATTCTCAAAGGGTTACTTCCAAGAAATTCATTCAGATTTCTGATAAAGAAGAAGAAGAGTAAGAATTCGATAGGAATTGGAATCATTAAACTCAACTAATCGGTATTGAAACACATTTCAGAGATCTCCCCAAATACACTGAAGAAACAGATTCTAAAATGATAATCACTTTAGAGGAAATTTAGTACATTGAAAAAGATTTGAATAGATTAGAAAACATTATACCATTCATTCCAAATATTGAATCTAGCTTAGTAATCAATTCAAATGCTCATAATGATATAGAAGACTTTGTCATGTATTTTATGGACATGTATCAGAATCTTGAATCCAATTTCAAGATATTCATGGAACATTCTACTGAGCACAACAAGACTTGTAATAATGTTCTGAAGTGGTTGTAAAACATTGATGATAGTCTTAAGAATAATCTGGGGAAGCAATATGAAGTGGTGAATCAGGTAAATGATCTCAATTCTCTCTATCAAAATTTTATTGTCATGTTTAATGAAAAACATGAATTCTTTCAATGAACTGGTACCTCAAAAGGAATTACCTCTAAAGAGCATGTTGGTCTAAAGAAAAAATATATATTATAAATTTAATGAGGGTTTTTTCTATCTAATAGAGTATTAATTTTTTAGTGAATGTCAACATACACAGATTTTATGATATCAATTCTCCTAAAGGAAGACTTAAATCTTATGAAGCAAAGCTTAACTCTCAAGAATAAATCAATAATATTCTTGAACAAAGGCTCAGAAAATAAGAAATTGTTATTGCATAACAAGATATGAACCTAAAGGCTCTGCATGATGCTCTTGAAAAAACTCATGTTGGATAGAAAAGTGTTAACAAAGATGAATCATTCAAAGTTAAATCTTTTTGAAAAACCAAAGGGGAAAGAATAATTTTTCAACTCTTGTTGTAATAAAACATTATTTCATTCCATGAAATATATATTGTTTAATACACTATTTCTCTAATAAATTATAGTTATTTAATGTTTTCCATTATTCATTTTGAAATTCACAAAGGGGTAGAAATGTTTTGAAAAAAAGAATATAATGAATACCTTATTAATGGGGGACTCACAAGTAAATGTAAATATAATACAATATCTAAGGCTTTGTCTGGACCAAGGGTGGAATTAGTTTTATTCACTGTTAGTTTCAGAGTAGTTAAGAAACTAAGGGGAGATAAGTCTTTATTGCTTATTTTGTTTTGTGCTTTCCAAAAAGGGTGATATTTTTCAGTCAAAATCTGTTTGGACTGTCCCATTGATCTTTTTGTTTTGGAAATCACAAATTACTTCTTGTTGATCATTTATGTTGTTTTACAATCATAATCACCTATATTTTTTTCATATATGTTGTACTCTATCATAATATTGTATGTTGTTTAAAATGTTTAACATGTTGTATTCTCATCATAATTACCTATATCATAATCACATAGAATCAAAATCACAGACATTGTTTTCCATCGTAACCACACATGATGTTGATTTACAATCTAATAATATGCCATTTTTTCAATCATAATCACATATATTTTTTCTCATTATAATCAGGTAATGTATCATATTAATTATATTCATCGTAACCACATGCATTGTAACTACCTGAATCATAACCACAAACATCTTAAATAGGTCATGTATCATATTCATGTTATGCATCACAACTATATGCATCGTAAAATGGATATATATTTTAATCATATTATACATCATAACCATGTATCATAATTAGGATATACCTCGTAATCAAATTGTGCATCGTAACAATGTTATGAATTGTAGCCATGATATGAATCATACCCACGACATGTATCTTTTTTTGGTTAATCATGGTAACCAAGTTATGAATATTGCTCATGAAATGTATTTCACTCTTATCTTACTCTAATGCCATTTTCATGTTTCTCATACTCATTGTTTTATTCCTTTTAATTTAATATTTCTTAACCTAAAATGATGTCCTTGAGATGGTTATATAAAAATCAAAATGAAGTTGTTTATTCTGATTGTTTTGACTCCTGTAATTCCTAGTGTCCAAGTCCCCCTATATTTTTCAGAGAAATATGACCGCTGGAAGAAATATTACTGTTGAAAACTGAGGACGCTAAATAAAAGGACATTTGAACAAGAATACACAATTTTATATTTTTTATCATATTCTCGAGGGAGATAGATTGTGTTATCTTTTACTTTATATGAAATCCTTGTAGATACAATAAGTTAACAGCTTGTTCCTTGTTACTGTATTTCTATAAGTTCTTTGACTTTCTTTCTGAGACCAAACATTGTGATAAGGGTTGAGGGCATCTATGAATAGGAAGACATGCTTCCAAAAACCGTATCATGGGAATTAAATTATTTGAAGGATAGAGGTTTTAATTATCATTTTAATCAAGGGATTTTCGGGATTGGAAGACAGTCGTGCTGAACAACGTATCGAAGTATTACCAAGGTGGTGGTAAGACATACCTTTTATCCTTAGAGAAACGATACCAAACTCTTTTGGATAGAATAATAATGATACATTTAAATTTTTATTTCTATTTGTAATAAAAAGATAATTATATTATTTCTAATTTATATTCATATTTTATTATAATTTTTTTATTTACAATTCATTCGTTACAAATTGTATTAATAGATTATATATGATGTATGGTAAAATAATTTAATTTTCTATAACTATGATCATTGTATTCAATTAAAATACAATTTTTCATTACTTTTTTGTATTAAATCATATAATATTCATAAGATCGAAGACCTGTATGGTCATTTGTATTGGTTGTGAACTGTATTAGTTTAACACCTCTTAAACTAATTTCATTATATATAACATAAATAAAAAGTTTTTACCCTAAAATTAACCCCCTGTTATTTTTCCATATCTTATAAATATACATCTATATAACAATCAAAAAATATATATTAAAAATTATTTATTAGAAAAAAATATTTCAAAGAAAACCCATATTGTTTGAGTAAAATTTTGATCAAAACACGTTAAATTTGAGAATAATTTTAATTTATGGCTATTTAGACTGAATTAATATGGTAAAATACATTAATTAAGAAATAATTATACCGTATTAATGTATTTTTGGTTCACAATAAGAAATAAGTCCAAAAAATTAAATTTGAGACCAAGAACCCCATAACACTACTATTTATTCCCAAGGAAGTGCTTCCAAGTACTATATAGAAATCCATATATATTAAATATAATTTCATAATAATTATAATACATAAAAATATTAATGTAATTCAATTATAATATTTATCAATATGGATATCAGTTTTTTTACCTATTTTTAAACATCAGGTGATTATAGTAGTGACTGTCAGTAATTGTTTCATAGGAGTAATGATTATATTCATTTTTACCCTAAGTTCATCATTGAATGATTATTATTTTACTATAATGGGTTATATATACATATATTTATTTATCAATTTTCATTTTCATTTTATGAGTGTTTATTTGTTTATCCATGAATATTAAATCAACAATAACCACACTTCGGTGATTTTATTAAAAACTAGAAGAGTTTTCATAATTATTGAGTTAAATATTTTTATCGCCTCTAAAAAATAATGACACCAAATATTTAAATATTTATACCATATTGTACAATTAAATATATTTTTTGTAATCCATGATTTAGTATTGAAGTATTTCTCAGGTATGTGGTCAAACTTACCTAAACATGATCATACCAAGACCATTAAATGTTTATATAGTAACTAAGATGAAAAATAATAATACCAATAGAGTAATGGTTTCATATATTGTTCATTGTAATTATATATATTTATTATAAGGACTTAGAATATGAATTATGGAATATAAAAATATTAATTATTTTTAATTGAAATTTTTCCCTTAGTATTTTTATTTTAAACGATTGAATTTTTTATAATTATTTAGTGATAATATTTGAACTATCATATTAGCTTCCTACAGATACGTCGTGAAAAATTTTTTATTCAAGTTTTCTTTTTTTGGTGTATGTCATTTCAAGGATGGAAATATTTTTTCAGGGTAAATAAACAAAAGTTCCGGGATGTATGATTGTTTGAATTAATGGATTTCATGTATAATATTTTCAAATTCTACAAAGGGTGAATATTGGGTTAGGGTTTAATTAGATGATATATGGGTTGTTGTTCTTCTAGGAATGAAATGAATAAGTAATTTAAACTATAGATATATATTTTATACAAAAATACTTCATTGGTTAGAATTCATGATAATGTATTATAGAGAAAAATGATTTACACTGTAATAGATGATATTATGCTATAAACTCACCACATGGTGTGTTTTCTACCGTTGCTAATTAATTTTTTGGTTTATTTAAAACCTATGAAATTTAAACTATAAATACAAGATTTAACGTGTGAATTGCTCATTCCTAGACATTTTATTACCCTTTTCACCAAAATTATTTTTTAATTATACAGGTTATTCTCTCTTGAAAATAATCTATCCTATTATGCTAAGAGATTCATTGTAACCCTTTTTGATGTATCAACATGGTTTTGAATCTCTAGTGACTCTACCCATATTATTTCTACCTAAATCATCCATCCATAATTTACAACAATTTGATATTTTTATTTCTTATTGAATCAGATTTGATCCTAATGATTTCATATCTAGGTTTCCCTTATAGTCCTCATTTAAAATCATTCTTCATTTATTTTTTCCCATTTCAACTATTGGTTTAATAGTTTTTAAAAGTTAGGTATTTTTATATGATTTTACCCTATAATTGAAACATTAAATTTACTAATTGTATATAAATGACTTTTCAAATTATTTAAAAACCCATATTTGAGATGATTGTAGGCTGATTTATAAAAATTCATGGAGATAATGAAATAAACCTCAATTTCAATGTAATTTAAATTGATGACAAATTTTGATAAAAAATGAGGTTCTGATTTGGTAATATATTTTGATATTAATTGATTAAATGATGTTATTGTTTTAAAAGGAATGACTTGATTTAATCTTATGATTTTGTTTTCAAATTAGAAAGGCATGATGGAATCTAATACATGACAATTTTATTTTAAACTTACGTGAAATTATTAATTTTCCCACGATTTATTGATTGTTAACTGAATCAAATATTATCCTCCATATTTATATGGTATTAAGACATGAACAATAGGATTTGAACCCCTAGAAATTTATTAATGATTAGAAAAATGAATTAATCAAACTACTACATGGTTAAAATCAATAGGGAGTGGAATCTCTATGGCATGAGTCATGGGGTGTTTGAACACATTGAGATATGATCACTATATGATTAGTGTGAGTATTATATTTCAAAAAAATAAAACTCCACTAGGATTGTTACATGGTTCTATGAAATGTTTTATTTTATTTTTATGTATGATTGACTATGAAACTTTTTCATTCATGACAACTACATTATATAATGTTTTTTTTATAAATCCAATATGTAATCCTATTTTCATATATCATTTATATATTTGTTTTGAAATAATTTTTTGTTAAAAATAATTAAGTCACATTCCACACATTATTTCAAAATTTAAATAATTGTATTTTTAATTTTTATTAAATTGATTATAGAAAACATGGTGAGTCCATAATGGGCTACATAGCTCACACTTTATCATTCCATTAAACAATTTGTAGATTATATTATTCCAGATCAATGAAAATGAAAAAAAATAATTGGAGTGGTTGATATTATCGATCCATTAATCTCATAGTTATGTGGAAATGTGATATAGTAGTTACATTGTTTTATCATTTTGACTAATCTTTGAAGACATTTTGAATTTTAATTTTGTGAATTTTTTTATTGTTTACCTGTTTGTTTCTCATAACTTCTCCCATTAGAGTGTTGATCAAACTGTGTTTTATCATTTCCCAAATACAGTTTTTTGGGAAATCATTACCTTCAATTTTTTATATGATCCTAGGTTATATCCACTAACTCATGGGGATGGGAAAAACCCTTATGGAAATTCTAGGGTTTCCTCATGTATTAGGATACTATATTATCTTGGATTGTTTTTGAAAAATTGGTATCAAATGTAGGATAGGTTGTGCACCTTTCCATGATTTCAACATGTAGTTGGGTTGTCTTGGTAGACACGAGTTTTGATTTTTGGAACATAGAATGTAGTTGTTAGTGATTTCATGGAAAATTCACATTGAAACAAGCCTCATGTAACAATTTTTTTTTGGGAAAATAATTTTTTTGAATAATTTTGAGAATCGCTAAAATTTTATAAATAATATTCCATAAGTAGTTGAATTAAATTTCAAATTATTATTAAGGAATACACAAGTACTTATTTGGTTTTATTATATATTATCATATATTAATGATCTTTATGCATCATAATGATTGATAATATACCAATTGAACCAAGATCATATGATATATAAAATTATAGGGTTTGGAAAAATCCAATTGAAACAGAAAAAGGATGTGATGGCCTTGACATGTAAGATTATTCAGTATAATTCCAATTTATTTCAGACTATGTGGGACATAAAATCACTATAATTTTCTCTTTAACTATCTGAATATTATATCCAACTACTAAATTAGAAGTGAAACTACCTATAGGAGAACAACAAGCAGATTGAGATCACATCCCAACCATATATGTCACACCATACCATGAAAATACCACTAGCTCACATCATACCCTTCAAAAAAAATTCGGTGTAATAAGGGTCTATGTATAAAGGCCATAAAAATATGAATATTTTTATGGTATTTTCAATATCATGAAAATTATATTAAATACAAAGTTCTATTAAATTATAAATTATTTTAATATTTCTATTATAAAATCATTTATATTTTTGGTTAATATGAAATTTAAATTACTAAATTTATATTCATGGAATAATTAATTTTGAAATTTAATTATATTTTTATATAATATTATTATTTAATTATATGTATTATGTATAGTTGAAAATGTAATTTTATGAATTCCAAAATTATTTTTATTAAGGTTTTAATATTGTCTTTTTTGAAACAATAGCAATTCTCTTTTATGGTCGATTCAATTTTAAAAGTGAAAAATAACATATAGAGAAAATAATTTTTATAAAATGATTTTTTTGGAATAAAAATGTTGAAATTATATAGAGGTGAATTTTTAATTATTTTCTGAGATAACCATATTTTTGAGTAAAAATTAAATGCATTATAAATATACAGTGTTCATTATGACATCATATTGACCCAAAATCAGTTTAATAAATTCTATAAAAGGAATCCCCAAAAAAATAAATATCTCATGTTTAATATTATATGATTTCTATGTTAGTTTTTTACATTAATAAAGCCTTTATTAATCCTCCAAAACCTATATTATATTATAAGGATTTAAAATCATTTCATTAAGAACATGGTTGACATCCACGTCACCAAGAGAAATATGTTAATGAGGTATAATTTTGGCCTTATAAAATAATTCACCCCAATGCCCATTGGAATAGAACATAGAAAAAAATATGGGTTGTTTTTCATTTTTTGATTAACTTATTGTATAGAGTCCAAAACCTATGTTTTGGAAATAATAGAGTACTCCCCTCCATATTCTAAAATAATCCCACCGTTTCTCCCATTATACTTAAATAAAAAATAATTGAGGACTTCATTAAACACTCCATACCTCTATAATGTCCTATTATGGTCTTCCAACCTCTTAATAATCTCCTCCCATGCTTTTAGAATCCACATCTCAATGTATGGATTCCTATCCTTATCCACATTGTTCATGAATTTTATTCATTTTCTGCCTTTTATTTTTTATTCCTAATTGAAGGATGAGTTTTTCAAGAACTAAATTACTATATAATTGATTTTAAAATTATTAAAGACCCCCTTTTCTCTCATAAAACCATATTATAGACCGTTATTTATTGTATTTATGCTTATGAAGTTTCACTGCGATTGTTCAATGCCAAAACATTGCGTTGTGAACCTTATCGCTATTTCTACTATACGGTATTCAAATAAATATACACATACTTATTTTATTAGGGAAAATCATTTATTTATATGACACACCATTATCATAAAATTTATGTTTATGAAATATTTTCTCACATTATATGAACTATGGGGAACACTTAGTAATTTACATGAAATGATTTTGATGTGTGAACCTAGACAACACTCTAATGCATTGGGTAATTTTTTTATCCCATGAGATTATATATATGGTTCATGGTAGGTTACCCTAATAAAAATTAGTTTTTATGTATTGGTGTTTATCCTTTACTTTTTCTTTATGGTGTAATGTTTAACGTTGTTGCCACAATCCAATGTTTCCTTTATCTTATCATGTTATAGCATTCCTCATTGTTCATATTTATGGTTCTCAACCCATTTATGACCAATTTACATGATTATTTTCGAATATATAATACCATAATTATGTTATTTCATACTTATTCACTTACATGGTTTAATTTCTCACACATTTTTTGTATGTCTTTAGGTTATCCCAAATAGTTTTATGAATTATGGAATAATGTGAGAATGTAATGGATGAATAAAATAATATCAATTTATCCCCTTCTATAAGTTGTTAAATTATTTACCTAATTTCCAAAGACTATATAATTATCGATCATTTAGGTTGTTTTATGTGTATTATTACTTCATAAATCCTGAGTTATTTTGTAATAAAGAAAAGGTCTGATATAGTTCATATAAAAGGATTTTTTTTCAAGATTCTGATTGGAAAACTCTAGAGGGATCCATAGGGCTATGAATAATCAAAATAATACATCCATAAATTTTGGTAATGTTTTTAGTAATTTTCTTAATTGTATTACTTAGATTTCTAGAAAATAAAAGTAGAAGTGGATCTAGAATATATATACCCACATGTAACACCTGAAACCACTTTATTGATCTTGACCAGATCATCACCTAGTGCACAATAATGGACCTTCCAGCACACTTGGTTTGACACTCCCTAAATATTTTTTACTAAAATTCACAATCATTATTTGAACAATTATTAGTTGAAAAATTATAATTAGTGTTTATGTTAGGAAATATAATATGGGTACCATTAGTTGAAGCCTTCATATACATATTCAAAGGAATAAATTTCAAATCGAAGAAATATATTTAATTTTATTTTACACTCATTACTCTATCAAATATTTTAAAAGTAATATTCCTAAATATTCCCTTTATTCAAGATAATTCCAATAAATGGGAGGAACCTAGTAAACAACCAATTTAATGGGAAATGTGATGACTTCCCAAATTATATACGCAACCCTATTTTAATAATAATCAAAAAAAAATTATAATTCAATAAATATTAAATTAATTTATGAATAAAACCTGAATCAAGGGGAATTACCAATGCCTTTTATGAGATAAGAAGTTAAAATTGGGAGCTTTACAAAATAAGGACCTCTTACTTTTAATGGACCCGTAGTCATGTAAAAATGAATCAACTCTATTAATATAATCTTGTCTATACCTAAATGTTCGAAATAATATAAGCTTATAATGTATGATTATCTTATAGACGGAGAAGCTAATTAGTTTTGGTCATTGATCAGGAATAAGAATCCTATAAATGTGATAAAAGAAATTATAGGGAATTAATTATGTAAAAATTTGATTGATAAATATTTTACTCACACTCCCAAACATAAAATAAAAAGTGATTTAATTTCCTTTAGGAAAAAATTTCTTGAATCAGAATTTCATATAGGGGAAACATCATAATACATGATTTTTAAAACTCATACTTTTTCATTACCTCTAAATGAATAGTTAAAATCTTCTTTTTTGGGATAAAATTGAGTTATTGAATACCCATAGTTATATGAGACTTTGACAAATATGAGAAAAATCTAGTATGTTCCAACAAATAAGAAATTGATATCGTCAAATGAATAGGGTATCAAGGGGATAATAACCGTAAATCATATATTTATTTTTGGTGGTCAGATGTAAAAATATAATGAGGTTATGAAATTACAATATTACAATTATTAAAATTGTGGAAATAAGAACCTCATAAATTTAATTCAACGGATGAGGAAATGAATTTTTTTGAAAAAATGAATGGAATATAGCTAGTGATTAACTATTGGAGAAACCAACCAGAGTAATCTAAGAGAGGAATACTCTAATCTACATAAATACTATTGTACAATGTTTCAACTACACAGGACATGGACACAATTCAAACAACACCCTAATCTAGGAGTTGATTGAATTCGAATAACCTCTGAGAATATAATGAGAGAATATTCATTCATAACCAAAGAGGTTTATCACGAAAATGAAATGATAATAATTATTCTACTTATTCATTCATAAATAGATAAAATATTATTTGATTCAAGTACAACACATTCCTTCATATAATGAATGTTTAGTAGAACTATTCAAAAATAATCACAAATAATTTAAGTAGAGTTGTCTGTGAAAATTAAAAATGTTGTAATTATTTTCTCCCATGTATATAAATCCTCCCCATTAAAAATTAATGGAATGAAATTTCCATACAAACTTTTATACTTCTTTTAGTGTAATTTGATCTAATTTTGGTTATGGATTTTCGTTCCTTATATAGAGCCATCATAAATTGTCTCATGAAGAAAACCAATCTCTATATCATAAATAGTCCTCAAATTCAATACATGTTCCAAGATGAGGATGAATATGTTTTATCACCAACATCTCAATAATCAATATTATTTCATTTTGAGGAAGATTATATATCTTAAATTATTGATTCTATAGAATAAATCATACATTATGACATACCCATTATAAGGGTATACACTAATGTTTCTTCCGATGAATTACCAAGTGTTCCTCCTAGCTGAGAGGTTAGATATTAAATTATTCTTATACCCAAGAAATTTTAATTACTAATGACTATATATAGAAATCCCATTGTAAAACATGAGTATTTTAAGAAACAATTACACAATAATCAAGATAATGGGTTCATACTCCAAACTGCTTCACCTTGGGGTGCACCAGTTCTCATCATAATGAAGAAGGATGGGTCAATGTGCCTTTTTAGTGATTATTGTAAGGTAAAAAATATCATGATGAAAACAAGTATCAACATCCAAGGATTATTGACTCCCTTGATCAGCTATGTAGAGCCCAATACATCTCCAAAGTTAATCTTCGGTTGGATTATTATCATGTAAGGGAGAAGGAGGAGGTTATCCAGAAGTCTTAGTTCAATACAAGTTATGGGGACTATGAGTTCATAGTATTTCCATTTTGACTCACTAATGTTAAAAAAATAATCATATAGGTAATGAATACAGTCATTATATATTACATCAACAAAATTTCATAGTATTTATAAATGATGTTATAATGTACACTAAAAAAATTTATGAGCATGAGGAGATACTGAGAACATTTCTAAAGACCATATAAAAGGATAATTTTTATGCAATGTACAGAAAATTTAAGGTTTAGTTTAATGAAATATCATTGGTCAATATATTCACTATAAAATTGATATACAAGGGCCCTTCAATACATAATGAAATTGGTGGATGTTTCATGATAATATTTTTGATTGAGATATTTTTTTGGACTACTATGTATTACAATCAATTTGTGATAAATTTATCTTATTTTTAAAACATTATATCGTTGATGTCCTAAATGTGAGTCAAGATGTTTTGAGTAATGGATGTGAATATATCATAATGTAGTTGAAGAATAGGATAATCTATACACATATACTTATGATAACCACGTGTTGGGAACGTTTAATGGTATACAAAAATGCTTCTATGAGTGGATTGGGTTGTGTACTATTTTATAATAACTTTGTGATATATTTTCCCTCAAGGAAATTTAATTTCATCTAACATAACTACCTAATTAATAGTCTAGAGTTGGCTATGTTGTTCATTTGGTTAAAGATATCACAATGTTATCTCGTTCACAAAAATTGTGAAATATTTATAAATATTAATAGCCTCATGTATTTATTCACACATTAATTTCTAAATAAGTCCATGTAATAATGGTTATTGATTATTATTCAATATGAATAACCAATCCACTAACATTTTGGGAAATAAAATATTTTGGATGATCCCTTATATGGAATGGATCAGTCAGTTTTATAATTGAATAATTTTTAGAAGGATATGATCTTCTGATACATGAAAAAGATAGACATGGGAATCATAATGTAAGGATCAATATTGAACCTTTCCCATATAATTTACCAATCATCCCCTATATAAAGATAAAGGATGAAAAATAGGATTATGTGGTAACATATAATAAAGTGGAAACTAAATGAAAAGGTAAATCCTCACAGTTCATAATTAATGAGGTGGTTGTAATATTTGGGTCATGACTATGTGTAACATAAAATCCTGAGTTAAAGAAGGAGTTATCAGTTGATGCACCCATCTTGAAAATCTATATCAAACGAGGGATGAAAATATATACATAGATCCCCAATAGGCATATTTTGGGACAATATTAAATAGATATAAAGATATACATAATGGTTTATTGTACATCATCATGTAATGGTTGAATGGAAAAATGATATGGGGATGATATAAACACTACCAAACTGTCATGAAAATCGGAAAACATATCCACGGTCTTTCTCACTATTTTTCCATATACATAAAATTGAAATATTTATATATGGGATCTATTAGGTCCTATTAAAAAAATTTATAACATCATTATAATTATTGAGGGCTTCTCACTATATTAAAATTTAAGGATATTAATTAGGGAAGTGTAAAGGGTGTATGTACAACAATAAAGATTATATATATTTGAGTCCCATGTTTTACCTCCATGGTTGGGAATAGTCTAAAACATAATATAAATATAGAGTTGGATATTATAACATATTATCAACCTCAATATAGTGTCCAATATTAGTCGACTATCCTGAAACTTGAGTACAAGTATATGGAATGCTCTGTGGACATCAAAGAAATTGTGGATAAACAACTTCCTCTGGTTGAGTTCTCATACAATAATTGTTTACAATAAAGAATCCAAATTCACCTATATGAATATATTTTTGGTAATAGGTAGAAAACCCATACATGTGGGGATGATATTAGTGAAAAGAAAAATGTGGGTCCATAAATGTAGAGGAAATGGTAGAAAATTTAAAGACCATTTAGTAATAGATAAGGGATTCCCATATTCTATAGAAATGATATGATGACAGTAAATGAAGAGACCTTGAGTTTGTAATAATATATATGTAATTCCTCTAAAAATATCCTTATAATAAAGTCATTATATTTGTAACGAATATAATCCTCAGTCCAAAAGATGTCGGTCCCATTGAGATCATTGATCACATCGAAGTAGTGGCCTATGAACTCTAACTACCAACTAACCTATATCATGTCCATGATGTATTACATATATCACTATTATGAATGTAAATAGGAAAAACATTATTTGTGTAAAATATAAATGTGGTAGATTTTGATAATGATCATTGATATAAAAAGATTTAGGTGAAGATATTATATTCTAGATAGAATGTTCTATGAAATAGGATAATAAACCTAATCAAAGTGTTAGGGAGACACAAAAAGAATGATGAAGTGATAAAGAAATTGAAAGATGTGATTAAACAAAGTTACCATCATTTCTTATAGTGTATGAAATTAAAATATAAATGTTGAAATATTTGATGGGTGTATTTTTTTTAATGAGCTTAACATTAATAAATAAAATTCCATGTATGTTTGAATTAAATGTGCTATTACGATTGTAAAAAACATGTGAACTTATTTGTTTTAATTATGACCTATCAAATTTAAATGAATACAAATTATCAAAATAATTGATCACAAAGATCATTAACAATGATAATATTATTATATAAATATTGGGGTTTGATAAGTCCAATTGACATTGAAAATGAAGTGATACCCTCAACTAGTAGGATCATTCCTTATGAAGCCTATTTATTTGATCTTAGTAGGGATATATCATCACTGAATTCTCCATTAACCATTCCCAAGCCAATATCTAGTAACGAATGCATGAGTAAAATATTCTTTGGTTGATGTTCAATCTCTTTGAGATCATACTTAAACCATGTACACTGGTCCACCCCCTAAAAATATCTCTATCATGCATTATAGCCTTTGGGAATTTGTTGGGGGTAATAATAGGGTTTTTATCAATACCATAAGAATATTAATAGGTATATTTTATTTTCAATAGAATAATATTTATAGTTACTTATTAATATAGTTAAATTATAATTGAGTTGTATATTTATATAATAATATGGAAATTGTATTTTTGTGTAATATATTATTTCAATTAAGAAATACATTTTGAGGAGTGAATGAATTTTTGTAATAAATTATATTTTAACAAAATATTATTATTAAATGATATTAATTAATTATAATTTCTAATATGATTTTATGATTTCAAAATCATTTTTTATAATGGTTCAAAAAGAGTAATTTTTAATAAACTCAGCATTTCTTAATAAATATTAGTTGTACTAAAAAATTCATAAATTATATATTTAGAATTTTTTTTCTTGAAATACATATTATTTATGGTATCATCATGTAAAAATTATACAGTGGTGAATTTTTCATAATTTTCTAATACATTCAAATTTTTTGGTATATAATACATACTGATAAAATATATGGTAGATATTATCCTTAATAATGATCTAAAAGTGACATAATAAATTAAACACAAGGTATAAAATACTAAAGCTGTGTATACCCTATAAAAAAGTTATTTTGAGGTTATTTGGTTATTTCTATAGATCCTTTATGAATTCTATATAACCTATAATATATTTTATGCTTATAAAATCATATATTAGAGAACAAGACTCACATACACATCAGAAAGGTTAATACATTAATTATTTAGAAAATTTTACTTAAAAATAATGGAAACTACTTCTCTATGGTAGAAACCATGGGAAAAAATCATGTGATTTTCCATGTCATTTATTACATTGTAGTTTAGAGTAAAAAAACCCATGTTTTTTATGTAATATGGAACTGCCTACTCATATCAAATATAATCCCACCCAAGGTCTCATTCCTCTTAAATGAAAACATGGGATAATTTTCATAATCTTTCCTCCTATATCTATATTTCTCCAATGGTTCACCCGAGCTCTCAAGAATATCCATTCGAGCTTTTAGAATCACCATCTCAATGTAAGAGATCCAATTCTTCTTCTCTTTATTCTATAATCATTTTCATCTTATTCATTTTATATATATTTCAAAATTTTTGGATATGTATTTATGCATCCCTCTTAATATAAATTCTATATACATATATTTATATACCTATTTCTCTCCCACTAAACCATTTTATAAACCATTTTGTACCGCATTTCTGTTACCGAAATTTCACTGTGATTTTTTCTTGGAAAACATTGTGTTGTGAATTCTTTCGCTTTTTCAAACCATGGTTATTCACTTACATATAACTATAAATATTTTTTAGGGATATAATTATATTTTTTCTGAAATTTTTTCTTTTATAATCTATTGTGATTAATTATGTTCTTTTTTTATATGATCTATGTTGCACACTTATACAGGTACATGATATTATTAGGATGGATGGACACGTATAGTACTCCAATGCAACGGTTAATGTTTCGGTATCATGATATTCCATGTATTGTGCATTTGATGTCATCTTAAAAAAATAATATAATTATTTGTTGGTTTTTAACCATTACTTGTGTTTATTATGTCATGTTTAATGTTTTCCCTATAGTCCCATGATTCGTTTATGTTATAATGGTATACCATCCTTCATTTTTCATGTTCATTATTCCCACACCGTTAATGACCAATTAATATGACTATTTCCAAACATTTAATACCTTATTCATGTAATTATTTTCTTATTCCATTTTGGATTTATATCTCTCCCCTTCCTTGTGTATTTCCCATAGTAATCACATGTTTTTTTAAGAACGATGGATTAAAACGATCATGCTGATGTAGTTTTCAATAATATCGGTGTGCACCCTATTTGTAGTTATTATTTAATATACCAAATTACAATATAAAATTGAATTATAGATATTTAATGGTGTTTTATATGCATTATTATGTAATAAATCATTCATTTATGATTAACAATGAAATGGATTGTTGAAAAATTCATCAATTTTCTACATGATTTCATTCTACTAATCATAGTATGTTCAAATCCTATTCATTAATTTAACATGATGGAATTTATATTTTATAATTTCTTATATTTAATTTTTATCTATTTATCCAATCTAATTCTTTTAGTGTTGGATATTTATATTCTACGACATCATTCATTTGAAGAGATGTTTGAATAGACCATAAGAAGAAGCTGCTTTGAACCAAAAAAGGTTCATCCTATGATTCATGACAATCGTATTGATAATGTCAGGCATGTCGTTCATGCTTTTAGAAAATGTACCTACAACCATTCTCAATTGGGATCTGATATTTGGACATTGGAAGGAGGAATCTGGATATCCTACCCAATATATTAATCATTAGAAACCTCGAACTTTCCAGTGATCTAATGAGGCTAATTTTTATGAGAAATGGTTTAAAAATTTTAATTTCTTTATAATTTAATTTAAATGCCAGATATGACTAATGTAAAAAATGTTACCTTAATGGTTTAGGTTCTAAGTAATATATTTTTAGATTCGATTGTGATGGAGATGAAGCATGAGTGTTTAGAGTAGACTTAATACCCAATTTTTTCATTGATAAAATATTTCCATATTTTAAGGTATTGGTATAGTATATCATATTTATCATCAGAGTGTATCCAAAATTTTCTAATCTAGTTTTTTTCCCATTTCATAGGATGATGGTTGTGGTGGGGTACTTCCATAATTCATAGTAGATGGTAGTCAACAGACCGATGAAGCTTCAATATAATATGGGGTGATGATTCTAGTAGATAGTTATGAGATTATACATCATTGACATTGTATCATGTTGTTAAAAAATATAATAGATCAAATCAATGCACCCAAACCTATTATGTTTTATCCAGTAGATTCTAATTGAGACCTGGAAGGGGGGGTGATTTTTCTATTGACTTTACTGTTTAGTTTACTCATAGATATTTGAAGAAAGAATTTAATATCTATTGTGAATGATATGCTAAAAATTCCTATAAAATTATTCCCATTCTATATGTAATTTATTTAAGAAAAAAAGATTTCTCTATATATCTAATATTTCAATATTACATGATTTTCCAACTACTATAGTCACTAAAAGTGATCCTTATTTCACTTCATAGAAATGGAGGGGCCTCCAAGAGTCAAAGGGATACTATATAAATTTTAGTATGGAATATCATTTTCAGATGGATGGGGATGAAAATGGGATATAATGGTGTTTTTATGAAATTCTACATGCTTTCAATTTTGACTTTTATTGTTATTGGGATGAAAATTTGAGATTAGTTGAGATTTCATACAAAAATAGTTACCCTTAAAATATCTCAGGCCTAGGATTGGTCATCTGACTCAAAATTACATCCTATAGAGTAAAATCAACCAAGAATCAGAAGTTTCATAATTCCCTTTATCCATACCTATGACCATAAAGTCTACTTGGGTACCAAATGGTGTCTGAGTAGGGTGTGAGATATGAACTCATTCATCCAACACCCACAATGTATAGGCAAATCCGTTTTGTGTAATACATAAAACAATTATAGTGTGTCAACCAATATAGATGTTGTGTGATAAGAAATTAAATAATAGATTCTTGGTCCATGTTCCAAAAACAGACACATGTTTCATAACATCTACTTCAGCCTTTTCCAGATATCTAGATGGAGGTACCTAAGTAAGTCATAAAGTAGAAAATGAATATAAAAAGTAATCAACCAATGTAAAGAAGAAGACCTTTAGACTATGATTTAGCATTTAGTTCACACTTCTGTAACAATATATAAACATACTAAAATATATATATGCAAGGGTAATAAAAAAATGATGGAGAAATTCATACCATCGATCTATCCAATCTAGTTGTGGTGACCTGAGCCCATCTAAGGCAGGATATACAGAATCCCAAGGGTTGGTATAAGTTTATATAATATTACCAAATTACATTAAGACCATCCATGGTGACCCGTACGATTTAATTTCAATCGTACGAGTATGCTGACACTGAGCCCTTAATATGTATCTAACATAGGTTATTGAGTATGCCCTTGTTTGGGAACTGTACCGTACTGTAGTAGTTACTGTAGCGAGAACTATGTAGTACTGAAGCAGGTATTATAGCAGGAAATGTGATGTACTGTAGAAGGTACTGTACCGGGTACTGTAGCAGGAACTATTTGGCACTGTAGCAGCCAGGGATATGCCCCTTTTTGGGCCTTCGGGCAACCGATTTGGTCCCTGAGTCCTGTAAGGCCTTCGGGTCAGTAAGGCCTTTGGGCCACCTCAAGGCCTTCGGCCATATTAAGTGAAGATGCAAACAAGACAACCTACAAGGAATGACCTCTACACGGAGTATGCGCAAAGAGATTTCACCATAGCAGAAGCTAAACGGATTTCAAGAATGGGAGGGTATGGAACCTACCATGAGGAAAAGCCTGTGTATGCATGGGAATGCCTAGCCGAACAATAATGCGAAGGTGGAGAGCTGATTTCACGATGAAGATACTGGGGAGGAGCAGTTCCAAGTAGTTAGTTTGGGTTGTATGTAATGTTTGAAGCCTGCAGGAAATGAATTCTTCTCAGGCATACAGTTCATGTAATACATACGAATACAGTCCTTGTAAGGGTTCCTCGTCACCCCTTGAAAGGTGGATTATCAAAATCAATAAAAAATGAAGGCCTTCGGGCCATTGGAGGAATTCTAATATAAGGTATGATGCCCGAAGCTGAATCCAACCAACTAGAGAACTTAGAAAATATAATTTTTATTAAGCCTGAATATAAGTGAAAAATTAAAACTCAATGCACATATCATTTTTAAATTGAAGGCAAAGAACCTCATCGAAGTTTTTTTTATAAAAATAGGAAATTTTTTACCAAAAGTTCATTTGTCTTGATTTAACATCATTTAATGTGTCTTACTTAATAAAAAAATAAGAATCATTTATTCTAACAAATGATGAATCATAATCTATGATTAAATTAAGTTGATATGAACATCAATTCACAAATTATTTAATTTAAAGGCACATAAGAAACATATCATACCTCAAGAAGGCAACTAAACCAAAACACAACATAAATTGAAACATGTATCTTTGACCACTTGAAGATGGTTTCTCCAACCTTTGATGATATAAATATTCTCATATACATAAGAAATCATAGTCACTATATACATATTCACCAGTAAATGAAAATTTATAATGGTATCCTTACATGTATCCTCATATATGGGTATACCCATTTACACTTACAAATTTTTTATTTTTTCACATACATACGTAATCACACAAAGATGAAATATATATATTCATTACCCCATTGGTGAATACATATATAAAATGTTAACTTATATATATGACTATATATAAATACATAGGTAAGTCTCCATTGATAATGGAAACCAAGAACAAACACAATAAGGTCCAATGCACTACAAAAGTACTATAAACTCATAATCTACCAGATATGAAAACAGATATTGAGTATTATTTATGAATAGTGGAAAAAATACCCAAAAAATATAAAATGAGATAGAAAATGTAACAAAGAGATTCTTATTTAGTGGTGGATACCGAAACATGTAAGAAGAAGACTAAAAAGTGGCACTGCATACCCTAACAGAAGAAGAAAACACCCAAATCCAGATCAACCATAACTCAAATGTTCTATAGAGATAGGTAGGGTGAAAATTAAAAGATAAACCACATCTGATATGAATAGAAGGGAGTCCTGGGTCTTACCTTGATTCATCAATACAAGAACCAGAGTAAAATCTTGTGGAAGAGCAGCACAAAGATAGGACTGAGAGGGGGGCTTGTGCATTCCATGGGAGAAGCAAGGGTAGCCGTGAAACCGATAATGGGATACACCCTTTTTGATTTTCATAACACCTACCCAAAGTAATAATAATAAAAATAATAATCTTAATCATAACATTATTATTATTATATCATTTGTTTAATATTCTTTTAATTTTTAATTTATTTAATATCGTTTAATTAAAAAAACATTGTGTAAGATTTGGTTCGTATAGTTATCCAACCCATCCACTATCTGTGTGATGAATTGAGTGAAGATACATCCTCAGGGCAACTAACCATGAGGGATAGCCACATTTCTTGGGTAAACCATGTGCATCACTTGTGAAAACACCATCTCAGTTGAAAAAGGCTATATGGTTTGTTGCACAGGGCCACACAATTTCAGAAATAACATATTTAATGTGGATACCACCCAGAATTTGGATTTCCAGGGTCCGACACTCCCAAAACAGAATAATACACCTGATGTACCATTAATGCCTTTACTCATGTCTAAAAAACACTTAAAGGTGTTACAACTCTCTTAATTATTTTCCAATGTTCTGATCAAAGAACAACCTATCAAATAATAGGATGAAATAAAATTCAAGTGTAATATTAACATAGAACAAAACAATGGTCATTACAACCTCCCTACCATAGAATTTATTTTCCTCGAGATTCCATGGGAAAACTAAGAGAAAATCACTTGACATAATGAGGTCATGAATTTTCATTAAAATGGAAGTGGTGCATTTCAAAATACCAAATCCACCTTCATGTGTCACATTAACACAAGGATCATAAGTTTTATAGACTCAATACAACACCCAAAACTAACTCAATCTTTGAGATTTAGCTTAACTATGCCTATAAAATAGAAGACACAGTCTCCATGTTTTCCCTTTATCAAACAAGACAATGGTTCTTTATCACATGTTTTGGCATTAAAGGTCAACTATTAAACACAATATCCCCAACATCAGAATTGTATTTCAACATGTTCTTTTATTGTTCCAATTAATCTCTCAAAAATGATTACAATAGAAGAACTAATCATAGGGTTGAATCCTAAACAACCTCCTTTTTACAGATTGTACAAAACCTTCTATGAAAATGTAAAGACCAGGAATTTCCATGTAATTTTTTTAATTATGTGGGAATTTTTTGAGTCTGTGGATATTAATGCCACATGATTCTGGGGATCGGTGTGCCCAGAATGAATTTATGAACTTTTCTTCAGTTACTTTTAGTAAACGTGCGAGCGGGTTTTTATAACTTTTGAATCGGTGTTCGGAATCAAAATCTGAGGGTACTGTTGAACTCTCAGTGCCAATATTATTTTAAGTAGACCTTCACCTCAACTACAGTGGTTTGAGGGTGGATGTTAGTTTTCACTTATTTTTTAAGGAATAAAATAAAATAAAATCATGTAACATATTATTTTAATTTTAATTTTAAAAATTCCATGTGGTTGTTTCATTTGTGGAGACCACCTGAACCAAACCTCCCAAGAGAGGTTATGGTGGTGGGGACCACCATAACTAGCCTCTTAAGAGAGGTTATGGTAGTGGGGACCACCCGAGGATAAAACCCCTAGAACTCCCACTTATTTGTGGGGAACCCGCAATAACATCCCAAAATTTAATAGTGCCACCCCCTTTAATTTATTATGACAACTCGATTAATTAATTAATCCAATTTGAATTTGTGCCAACAATAAAATTATGGAAACACAAGAGTTGGCTATTTTTCATTTTGGTGGGATTGGGGGAATGTATTGGAAAAGGGGAGAGCTCATGGAAGATTACATTCTCCAAAGATGAACTTATCCTCTAGATGAATAACTCCATTGAAGAACGATCTTCGTAATCAATCAAGAGGACAGCGCATGAACCGATGATTGAGGAAACACTGACGTCACCGACAACTGTCAATCCCCAACAATTTGTCTCCTTCCTCACGAACTCAATCAACAAATCGTCGAGGTAGGGGTTTAAATTGGGTATGAATATATTCACATGTTCTTCCATTTTAAAATGAAGAACGTGGATCAACTCACTATCATGTTGATCCACATATGTTTTCTTTTGATGGATGTGAATAATTATTGCATGAAGTTTTAGGGTGGATGTATGAATTTGTCCCCTTCCCTTGAAAATTCTTATTGAATCAAGGATAAAATTATAGCCACTTGATATTTCTCTAATGCAGAGAGTGCTGGACAAACAAACTTGGACTATCCTCTCCATAATTATTATGATGATTCCTGGTGTTCTTCATGAGGGAGGTGGATGTAGACCAACCACAGAGGGGAAAAAGAACGGCGGCTGACACCTTTGATGGCCTTGATGAAGGCGGTGGCGCCTCAGTCTAGACTTGTGGCCCCCGCAACCCACGACCTTCGCGCCTCGTGGCTCCATCGTCCCGGCGCCTCTGTCACCCGCCACTCCACCACCATGCCGCTCTTCTACCTAGGGCCTCACGCTGCCCGCAGCCTCACCGCGCCGCCTCGTGGCCACCGTGCTGCCCCCGAGACCTCGACGTCCCATGGCCTCGCGTAGCCCATGCCTCTACGGACCCTACGGCCTCTCCATCCTGCATCCTCACACCTCCCGTGCCCTTGCGCTGCCCATGGCACTCTGCGGAGGTCAAGTACATTACAAATCTAGGCCCTTAGAGGCCCCTTGCAGACTCGTTTCCCTGTGGCCTCGCCGCCCTGTGGCCCTACGCGGCACCCTACGGCCTGTCCTCCTTGCGGCCATCACGGCCAGTCAGACCACCCAGCGGTCCGAGCAGGACTGGACCCAGCATACTGGGCTGCCCAGTGGACTGTCTAGACCTAATGGGTTGGGATGGGTCAACCCAGACTAGTTTGGGCTAGTCCAGGTCAGTCCGGGTAGGTTCGACCGAGTCGGACTGGACCCGGACCAACTATGACCCATTTACACTCTTTTGCCCATTACTTTGGCTACGGGCGTCCGTTTGACGAATAGTCAGTGGTGCAGGAAACCTTGGAGTGACATTGTCCCTTTGAGTATACCCCACTTCATATTTTGATTAAGATGTGGTACGTTCATGTTGGATCGAGCACGAATCAAAACAGGCCCCCCAGAACTAAATGGCTATTAAGTCATAGACCAGGCGTCCAATTGATGCACCTTCTGTTGCATTGATATCCCTATGAAATGGTCGTCCTTTGAGATACCGTTTCATGGGACTTCTTGAAAGTTGGAGTATCGACCAATGGAATGTACAGCGGACCCTCCCAGAGACAAGCGAGCGTAGTGCGGGAACCCTGTAGATGGCTGTGATGTGAAGAATGAAGATCAATCATGTGTGTGTTAGCACCGAGCGATCCTGTGTAGGTCAGCACCTAGTGATCCTGTGTTGGTCAACACTGAGGGATCCTGTGAGGGTCAGCACTTAGTAATCTTATGTGGGTTAGCACCGAGTGAGCATGTGTGGGTCAACAGAAGAACCTCTTAATAGAGTAAGATGATCCAGAAGTTACATCTAATCATCTCTACTACTGTACTTAAGTTATACATAGTGTGAGATGAGTCTGTACCTATGTAGTACATTCCTTCGTAGTAATACCATTGTGGTATTCTTTTGGGTGTCGTACTTGTGTTGTACTTACCTTCATGGTATTCATTCATTTGTGGAACAACTGATCTTTGGGCTAATGATTTGGGTCTTGTGTTACCTCATGATTGAGATGGTTTTACTTGATAACTCAGGTATATGTATGGGCATATACCTAAGTAAGGTTTTCTATTTATTTGTTGATTGTGAATATCTTTTTGTGGGTTTTCTAATACCTTGAGGGACTCGAGGTCCCTACTATGTATCGTTATACTCACCCTACACGAGTTATGCCCGCACCTCATTGTGTTTGATGCAGACGATGGACAGCGCTGACTGCGAACAGAGTACCGGGGCAGGTGGGAGCTCAGAGGTGGACCTTAGACGAGGTGTGCCTCAGAGACGAATGTTCAAGAGCTGTACCAACCCGTCAGGTAGGGTCCTAAGAAGGAATTCAAAAGAGCTATTCGGTTTACTTGTACTTTCAGTTTCAAGTACTTCCTAGTTGGGATTGTATTCTGGACCCTTTTTCTTACTGTACAACCGCTATTTACTATACAGTTTTCTTAATTTTGGATCTTGATGTGTGCTTGGTCGTCTGTGTTTACTGGTTATAAAGGCAATTCCTTCCATGTTTTTGGGAATACGCCTTCGGTTCTAGTCACCAGCCGCTGGCCTATGGAAGGCAGGATTGGGGTAGTCATGGCACAGGCCCTGGGGGACAGGTCAGGACAAATTGGTATCAAAGGAGTTGGTTCTACCGGAGAACATAGGGCTCTAATATTTCTAATGGAAATAGTGTTAAGTGTAGAGAGTGTGGTTATCAGTCCAGGGATTCTAGTGTTGGTGTGACGGTAGACATATCCATACAACAGGACCCTAACTTCTAATTTTTGACTCAGTGCATGAAAACACTGATTGTGTGTGTGTTTCCAAGATTTTTCTTTGTGAAATCTTTTAGTCAACTCACCAGGTATATCTTATTAAATATGGAGCACTTGTTTCTTTTTAAGGATGCCTCCACGTAGACATCCAGCTAGGGTTTTGAGAGTTTTACTCATTTATAGCCCACCAAGAGATGAGGCCTCGGTGCAGGGTCCTCATCCAATAGAGGCACTAGTAGAGGCACCAGCAGTACCATTACCCATTGGGCCATTGATGCCACCAGCACTAGCATTAGATGATGCATGACGGTTGAGCACATTGTACGAGTTCCATCACCAGAGGCCACCCAGGTTCAGGGGAGAGAGGGACCCACATGTAGCTGAGGATTTGCTGGAAGTCGTAGTTAGAGTTTTTCGACTAGTAGAGACACTAGCTGAACTCATGGTGATCCTTGTCATGATCCTTCTATAATAAGTAGAAGGAAGATATTTGAGATTGATGCTCCAGGTTCATGACGAGGTGATGCTTCTCTAGGTCGACTTGGATAGCCTGTTTTGAAAAGATTTATTCCCAGTGACTCTTCGCGCAGTGGGCATACATAAGATTCTTTATCTGCAGTAGGGTAGCAGGACTACGTCTCAGTACTCATCGAGGTTAACTGACCTCTCATGTTCCACCATAGATATGGTGTGCGACCCATTATTCAGGAACCAGACCTTTGAGCAGGGTCTCAGGCAGTAGATCATGTCTTCGATGATCACACATAGCATTCTGACGCCAGAGGGGGTGTTTGAGAGAGCCCTCTTAGTAGAGAGTTTCCTTACTGAGCAGTCACCTATAGAAAAAACCACCACCATTCACCATGTAGCGGAGTCTCTTGAGGCAAGTAGCAGATAGATGTCTCAGTGGTCCAAGAGGACCATACCTACAGGTGGACGACCACAGGATTCAGAGTCAGTTGTGCAGGGCACCTGAGGCCGAGCTAGTTATTCTAGGAGTGGGCAGTGTTATGCATGCAGCGAGCAGGGTCACATGGCATGTGACTGTCTGACCCGTTGTATGAATGGTCAGAAGATGGTCGAGGGACCTCCCAAAATGAGACAGAGAATCGATCGAGGTGGTCCACAGGGAGCATGAAAATGTGGAAGAGGATCTAGTATTACACCTGGTGATGTGAGATGATTCAAGATGCTACCACCACCACCATAAAGTGGTCCATCGCGACCACAAAGAGTAGGTGGATAGGGGTGATCTCAGCTCCAGGCAGTTGAGGCCTATGACCATGGTGCTCTAGAGATGATATGAGGTATGTTCTTTGTCTATTCCTCCTTAGATTCAATACTTAAAAACATAGGTTCTAATAATTATTTTATTTACACTACCCTCGTTCAGATCTCATAGATTTTGATGTAGCATTTATCTAAATCCATATGGCTAGAGACTAATATAGGAGTGGATTCTATGATTAAGCACTGGTTCCGGCAGTGTGATCTTTCTATGGGAGGCGAGAGTTTCAGTTGCGATCTCTTAGTAGCATCATTGGGGCCTTTCGATGTCATCTTGGGTATGGACTGGTTATCTACAGTCCATGCTCAGATTGACTATATTAGGTGAAATGTGTGGTGTGTCTGTATGGATGGAACCAGGTTTACCTTCACCGGTGAGAAGGGATCCTTTGCAACACATGATGGACTTACCAAGAGAAGAGTGTAGTTGATCACTCCTTAGTTGGCTAGCATTACCCTCAGAGCAGTTGATGTGGAAATTCCAAGTTATCATGTAGTGGTGGACCAGTACGTGAATGTCTTCCCTAATGATGTTCTGGGACTTCCTCATCATAGATAGGTGTAATTTTATATTGGCTTGTACCCCGGGACGACACCAATATCTACACCATCGTATTAGATGGCTCCCACGGACATTCGTGAGCTGTGGGTATAGCTAGAGGACTTGTAGGGGAAGGGATTCATCTGGCTCAGTGTTTCTCCTTGGGAAACCCCAGTTTTGTTCTCCAAGGAGGATGGGAGATTTATACATTGTGTTGACTATCGGTTACTGAATCAGGTGACTGTGAAGAACACGTACCCACTTCTGAGGATTGACGACCACATTGATCAGGATAAGGTATCACAGTGTTTCTCGATGATAGACCATAGATCAGGATCTCACCATCTTAGAGTGCGAGATGAGGATGTTAAGAAGAAGGCTTTTAGATGTCAGTATTTCCATTACGAGTTCTTGGTTATGCAATTTGGTGTAACCCATGCTCTAGTAGTGTTCATGGGACTCATGAACAAGATCTTTCAGCCATACCTTGATCACTTTATAGTAGTATTCATCGACGAATTTCTGATCTACTATAAAAATGAGGAGGATCAAGATTATCATTTTTAGGTAGTACTGGTAACACTCCCAAAGCACCAGCTTTATGGTAAGCTCTCGAAGTTTCAGTTTTGGAACTAAGAGGTTCACTTTTTGGGACATGTCATATCATAGGTGGGAGTTGCAGTGGATCTAGAAAATATTGAGGGGGTACTTGCTTGGGAGCCACCCAGGATTGTGACAGAGGTACAAAGATTCCGGGGTTTAGCCGGATACTATGGGAGATTTGTGATACATTTCTCTAGAGTGGATGCACCACTCTAAGCATTGACGAAAAAGGGACAACCTTTCATGTTGTCAGAGAGATGCCAACAAGGTTTTCAAGTGCTGAGGAAAAAGTTAACTAGTGCCCCAATATTGAGGCAACCAGATGAGGTCATAGGGTACATAGTTTACTCTGACACATCAGGGACCAGGCTTGGATGTGTCCTGATGCAGGAGCGAGCAGTGATCGCTTATGGTTCTCGACAGCTTAGACAGCATGAGCAGAACTACGATACCCATGACCTGGAGTTAGCAGCAGTTGTCTTCGCCTTAAATATGGGGCGACATTAGTTGATGTGTGATCGTTTTACAGTCTACTCGAATCACTAGAGTATCAGGTATGTCTTCTATCAAAAGGAAATGAACCTTAGACGGGGATGTTGGCTTGAGTTCCTCCAAGACTATTACTTCTAGATAGTCTATACATCTTGGAAGGGGTACTTTGTAACATATACACTCATCATGAGATCTATTATATAGCTGCTAGCCGAGGCGACAGAGTAGCTGGATGCTTTGGAGATATCATTTGTGGATCGAGATGGAGAAGGTTTTCTATAGTCTCTTACAGTCACTCCCCCACTCCGTCTGTGTGTTAGGGAGGCAAAGCATGGGGATTATGACTGTGAGACTCTATGTGATTAGATATCCATAGGACATTCACCTGATGGATTTTTTGAAGGTGGGGAGCACTTCAAATTCTTCATAGGATGTACCATGGTACCAGTGTCACATCAAGCGGATGTGTTGAGGGACATCCACACTTATCCTCTAGCGGTACATCTAGAAGTGGTGAATATGTACTAGGATCTACGATGACAGCACTGGTGATGGACAATGTAGAAAGATATAGAAGATATTGTCTCTCGGTGCCTCACATGTAAGCAAGTGAAGGAGGAGCATCAGGTATAAGCAGGCGTGGTTCATCCTTTGGAGGTACTAGAGTGGAAGTGGGATGGGATATCCAATGACTTAATGATAGGACATCTACGTTCATCCAAAGGTCATTAATCGATTTGGTTGATCGTTGACCGACTCACCAAGTCGGACCACTTCCTACGGATTAGAGCAGGGTTCAGTAGAGAGAATGGAAGGCCTCTATATATAAAAAACTGTGTGATTAAATGGAGTAACCTTGATTATTGTCTCTAATAATGATTAATGTTTTACTTCCCAGCAATGGAAGGGGTTGTATGAGACTTTCAGGACGCAGCTTCATTTGAGAACCGCCTTCCATCATCAGACGGATGGCCAAATAGAGCGGACCATTCATACCCTTGAGGGCAGCTAAATTCCTGCGTCGTCAACTTTGGTCCTAGCTTGGATGATCACTTTCTTTTGGTGGGTTTTTCATTAATCAACAACTATCACTCCACCATTGGGATGGCACTTTTAGAGGTGTTGTACAACCGACCTTGCAGATCGCCTTTGTATTGGACTGACCCTAGGGAGTCAGTACTCATGGGACTATATATTGTACATACTACCACAAAGAAGATGTGAATCATCCAAGAGTGGATGAATACTATACAGAGCATAAATAAGTTGTATTCTGATAGTAGATAGAGACCTCTAGAGATCGATTATGGTGGCCATTTGTTATTATGGGTATCACCTCGATGAGGTTTGTGGAGATTTGGCTGAGGTGACAAGATTTATCTAAGGTTCATTGGACCCTTATGGGTCCTTAGTAGAGTTGGAAAGGTGTCATACCTCTCAGCTCTTCCACCTCCGTTGCACCGAGTGCACGACATCTTCCACGTATCACAGCTGAGGAGATATGTGCAGAACCCTTACCACATCATCGTCCATGGAGTGCAAAACATCGAGGATGAGGTGACTTGTGCAAAGGTTGTAGTGTAGATTGAGGGTTGACATGAGAGATTCCTTTGACGGTGATAGATACCATTGGCGTGCGTTCACTGAAAGCACAAAAACCTCAAGAGAGCACATGGGAGCGGGAGGCTCAGATGCGTGCTTAGTACCCCTACTTGTTCCCTTAGTTTGAGTTATGACATAGGGGGACCCAAATCCCTGAGGTGGGGAGAATGTAAATATCAGGAAATTCCATGTAATTTTTCATAAATAAATTATAATTTTACGAGTCCGCGAAAATAGATGGCGCGTGATTCCGAGGACCGGTGTGCCCAAAATGAATTTTTGAACTTTTCATTGGTACGTTCAGTAAACGTGCGAGCATTTTTTTCTAATTTTTGAACCGGTGCTCAGAATCAAAATATGATGGCACTGTTGAACTCGCAACACCGGTATTCGCTTAAGGTGACCTTCTCCTTGACCGCAGTTGGTTGAGGGTGGATGTTAATTTTTCACATATTTGTGAAAGAATAAAATAAAATAGTTTAACATTTTATTTTATTTTTTCTTTTGAAACATCCATGTTGATGTTTCATAGGTGGGGATGACCTGTAACAAACCTCCCATGGGAGGATATGGTGATTGGGTCCACTGAACTGACCTCTCATGAGAGGTTATGGTGGTGGGGACCACCCAAAGCTAAAACCCCATGAACTCCCACTTACGTTTGGGGATGCCACTTAAACATCCCACACTATAATGGTTCTACCCCCTTTAATTTATTATGAAAACTTGATTAATTAATTAATTCAATTTGTAATTGTGCTAACAATTAAATTGGGGAAACACAACAATAGGCTATTTTTCATTTTGATGGTATTGGGGGATAGTATTGGAAAAGGGGATAGCTCTTGGAGGATTTTATTCTCCAACGATGAACTTCTCTTCTGGATGAAGAACGCCATCAAAGAATGTTCTTCAAAATAAAACATGAGGATGACGCATGAACTGATGATCGAGAAAACACAGACGTCACCGATGACCATCTAACCCTAATGATTCGACTCCTTCCTCATGACCTTTGTCAAAAAATCTTCAAGGAAGGGGTTTAAATTGGGTATTAATATATTCCCATGTTCTTCCCTACAAAAACAATGAATGTTTTTCAACTCACTATCATGTTGATGCGTGGATTTTTTATTTTTTGGGTATGGAATAATTATTGTGGGAAGTTGTAGGGTGGATTATTGAATTTTTCCCTATTCCGTTCATGACAATTCATCATGAATCAAGGAAGAAATTATAGTCGCTTGCTACAATTCTAATGCAGACAGTGTGTGCCAAACAAACATGATCCATCCTCTCTTCAATTCTTGTGATGATACATGGTGTTCTTCGCGATGGAGGGGGTCGGTGACCAACCACAGAGGGGCCCGAGAATGGCGAGCGGCCCCTTCGCTGGCTGCGACGCAGGTGACGACGCACCAATGCCACCCCGCAGCCATCACCTCCCGCAGCCTCTGCGCCCCTCAGCTCAACCTCCCCGCAGCCACTGCTACATGCAGCCTTGTGCCTCCCACGCCTTCGCGCTACACGCAGCCTTGTTGTGCCACCCCGTGGTCCCCTCACCTCCATGTAGACTTCTCCACCATGCAGATCGTCGTCCCTATCCCTCATGCTACACACCCTCTTTCCAGTTGTGGCCTCTCCATCCCGCGGCCTCGCGCCACCCGCGCCCTCTCATAGCTCGCACCCTCGTCGTTACTAGGGCCCTCTATGGCCGCCCCGCCTCGCGGTCCTCCGCGGCCCCCACAGCCCCGCCGCCGCACATTTCTCCACGGACCCCATGTCCAAGCCACCTCGCTACCCTCCATCGCCCCCATGGCCTTGCCACCTCGCAGACATCTGAGGGCCCCTATGGCCTCGCCGCCTCGCGGCCCTCATGGATAACCAGACCACCCAGCGGGCTGGGCAACCTAGCGGGTCGGGCATCCATTGATGAACCGTCAGTGGTGCGGGAAACCTTGGAGTGAGACGGTCCCTTTGAGTATAACACACTGAGAATTCAGAATAAGATGGCGTATTGTCGGGTTGGATCAAGCACGAATACTACTGGTCCCCCGGGACTAAAAGGGTAACAACTCACAGACCGAGCGTCTGATTGATGCACAATCTATTGCATTGAGAACCCTATGACATGGAAGTACTTTGAGATAATTCTTTATCGGACTTCATGGCAGTTGGAGTGTCGACCAATGGATTGTGGAGTAGACCCTTCCATAGAGAAGCGAGCATAGTGCGGGAACCCTGTAGCTAGCTGTGACGTGAAGAATGAATAGTGATCCTATGTGGGTCCGCACTGATAAATCATGTGTGGGTCAGAACCTAGAAATCTTGTGTGGGTCAGCACTGAATGATCCAGTGTGGGTCAGCACCGAGTGATCCTCTGTGGGTCTGCACTGAGTGATCATGTGTGGGTCTGTAGCAAAGCCACTTAACAGAGTAAGATGATTCAGTTGTAACATCTAATCATCTCTACTACTGTACATGAGTTATACCTTGTGTGAGCTGAGTCTATACATGTGTGTTACATTCCTTCATGGCAATACATTTTTGGTATTATTTTGTGTGGAATACCTATATGGTACTTACCTTCATGGTATTCCATCCTTTGTGGAATAGTTGAGCATTGGGCTAATGAGTTGGGCCTTCTGTTAACTCATTATTGAGATGGGTTTACATTATAACTTAGGTATATGTATAGGCATATACCTAAGTAAAACGTTTAGTGGATTTATAGATTATGGTTTATCTTTTGTGGATTTTGCGAGACCTCTAGGTTATCGGGGTCCCTACTGAGTATCATTATACACACCCCTGCACGGGCTATACCAACACCTTGTTGTGTTTGGTGCAGACGACGGATAGTGTTGACTGAGGAAGAGAGTACCTGGACTGGAGACAACTTAGAGGTGGACCTTAAATGAGGCGTGCCACAAAGATGACTATTTTAGAGTTGTACCTACCCTTTAGGTAGGGTCCTAGGTGGGAGTTCACAGAATCTATTCAGTTTACTTGTACTTTTAGTATCTTGTACTTCCCAGTTGTTCTTGTATTCTGGCCCATTCTTCATACTGTACTCAGTCTACTTACTATACAGTTTTCCTGAGTTCGTATCTTGTTGTGTGCATGGTCGTGTGTGTTTACAAGTTATAAAAGCAATATCTTCCAAGTTTTAGGGAATACGCCTTTGGTGCTAGTCATCAACCCCTGGCATTGGAAGGAGGTCTTGAGGTAGTCAAACCACGAGCCCCAAGGGACGGGTCATGACAGAAAAGATGATTTTGTCACTTCTAATCACTTTATCTTACCTAACATGGTTGTAAATCAGTTCCTCACTAACTGTATACTGAAATAGAGGGGTATGAAGTCAAACATTCCTCGGTCGTGTAACCTCTAAGAACTGATCATAAATAGTTTTTGTATTTTACATACTAGACCTAATGCCTCTTGAATTTGGCACTGCATACTTATTCATGTATGATCAGTAAATATTGAAACCTATTTTTGAGGATACCTCTAGCCAAAACGATAATTTAGGCTATTTTTCCCCATCATGATCATGGTATCATTATCAACCAATCATATTTGGATTTTTATGGTTAAAACACCCCTTCTGAGACTAATTGAAAACTTGGTTAACCGCAAAGTCAAAACTAAAAATCAAGGAGAATATATAAGGAAACACACATTCATTATACATGTGAGACATTAGATATGAGGGAATGATGACCACATATTATTATTAATCAGACCAGAGGGGAATCATCCTGTTGGTTGAAATAGATGATATTTTTGGTTCCCATGAGTCTGTCCCAAAATATTCTACACGTAAAAACGTGGTATCAATTAGGAAAAACCATGAATTTATATCAATCCTTTCTTCTAGAGTGTGAATAATATAAAAACCAACCGGAAAAGGATAATTGATTCTAAAACATTATGTAAAGAGCTGAAAAATTTAATGTATTTCTTTAAAATTATTTGGAATTATTCTGAATATTTTAAAATTGATGGTGCGTGATTCTGAGGCGTGGTGTGCCCTAAATGCATTTCTGAACATTTTTTAACTATGTTCAATAAACTTGTGAGCATCATTTTCTATGTTTTGAACCAGCGTTCAGATTTAAAATCTGATAGAACCATTAAATCTACAACCCTAGGATTCTATTAAGAGAAGCTTCACTTTGACCGCATTTGGTTGGGAGAAAAAGATATTTTTTGGACTTTTTAAGGAGTAATAAAATAAAAATTGAATATTTATTTTATTCTCTTTTCCCCAACGGAAGAGTGGTGTTGGCGGGACTAATGGAATGTCAAGACATTAAGTGGCATGACTCATCAATCATGTAACACACCATTGTGAGTTGAATGAGGATCATTTATTACTCATTTGATGAACCTCATTACATTTTTTCATGCGTTACTCACCCTTTAACCCTTCTATATATTTGAGGCATGGGGAAAAGTTTTGACATGGCTTCACCATGTGGGGAAACAATAGTAAAGTACTATAATGCTATCCACCAATGTAAGATATATGCTTGGGAGGAAACTATCCAGGATCGACGAATGCCAACTCCATCCATCCATCGAGTATGCTCCTTCGATCGCATACACTCAAAAGTGGAAAAATCATTATATGTAGCGGTCACTAGAAATCTCCGAGTTAAGGGGATTAATTATTAAAGTTTATCTATAAATATTTATTTTCTCTCACTTGTTATCTTATTAATGTAGACGACACATGCCAAATAACAAGGCCCAAACCCTCCACTACATCACTCATGTTGTGTTCTTCGGGGGTTGTTTCCACATTTTCATTGAAACACGGAACAATGATTCACGCTATGATGGTGCAATCCTAGGAGGCCTATAGGAAAAGATGAGAGTAAAAATCTCTAGAGCACTGCCGGAGCCCAAGGGAAGATTCGTCGGTGCTGCCGATCGGCACCGACGAGCGACGGAGGGAGCAGAAAATAGTAAGACATTGCCGCTACAGGCGGCAGCCATCACCTTGGACGGTCACAAAGGCAGAGGCGGTGCCCCGGCGCTCACCACATTGAAGTGGGTCAGGGCATGATATTGTGATAGAGGAGGGGGACCAGTGTCCCATAGTTCCCATGAACCACATGGTGCCGAAGATTAAATTTGTTGAATGACTCCTTTGAGATATTCGCGAGAAGGGGGAGAAACTCCCCCTTCACCCAGGCCACCTAGCACGGTGTCGCGCTGGATCCCGGGTTACACAGCCTGGTGAGCTGCGGCCTGGTGTACCTCGCCAGCCATGTCCCAGCCATGCCAGGGGGACCGATCCCACCGCGGCTCGACCCAAACCAGTTTGGGCTAGGCCGGGTAAAACACGGACCCATATCGGGCCCAGTAACGCTTAATGTGCCATATGATTCAACAATATTTCTGTTTTACAAACATTTTACAGTGTTATTATCCTTGGAGGGAGACATTCCATTTTACATACTCCACATGGGTTTTGGATAATTGTGGTATACGACCATGTTTGGGTTCGCACCCAAATCCAACCGGGCCATCAGCACTAAAATGTCAATAACTCGCAAATCGTGTGTCACGTTGACGTGTTCTCTATTGTGTTGGAACCCTTATGGCGTGATACATCATAGGGTTACTTCTTCATGGGACATCGTTCCTATTGAAATATGATAGATGTCTTGAGGAGTGGTTCTCCCGAAATCAAGAGTACGTTGAGAGGGAATCCAGTGGCTGGCTGTGACCTGAAGAAAAAGTGTGACCAATCTGGGTAAGCATCAGAAACTCCATAGTGGGATGATCTAGATATACGACTGATCATCCTTACCTCTATACGAACGACCAATATAGTTTAACACTAGTGACCAATATGGGTCAGCACTAGTGACCAATATCGGTCAACACCAGCAACCAATACGGGTCAGCATCTAAAAACCAATAGGGGTTAGTATATAGTAATTTATATGGGTCATCAATTGACTTACCATAGATAGGATGGTCTGGAATTATGACTAGTCATCCCTATCCCAGTATCCTTGACGTTATAACATTAGAATGAGATGTCTTTTTTCCATTGTGCTTCATGATTTAGATCACGCTAGGGGTATTAACTTTGTGATATTTCTGTGATGTTTTCCATTGTGTATTAGGGAGAGAACTTTGGGGGTGTTGAGGTCCCTTGTTGAGTTGTTATACTCTCCCCTTCATTGGTGCCTCCCACATGTATGTGTCCGGTGCATACTGATTATTCTCTAAGGATGACTTTTGAGGTTCATGAAATGGTGGAGCCTAGTGCGAAGGAAGAAGTAAAGATCTAATTCTTTGACGTCAAACTTACAACTTCTACCCTCTAGGTCGATCTCCAATGAAAATTCAACAAGTGTTTATGTTCTTTTTAGTTTCTAGGGATTGTATTATGGACCACTTGTTTCAGTTTACAGTTTTATTTTCGGGTTTTTACTACATTTTTTCCTTTTTAGTGAGTACAGATATCTATAGTAATGACTTACCTATTCATGAAATAAATTTTGGTGATAGTAACCATCCCCTAGAATATGGGAGGCAGGCTTGGGTTAGTCACATCCCAGCCTCGAGGGATGGGACATGATAAAGTTGTATTAGAGGGAGGCCGACTCTACTAGAAGAACTAAGAGTCTACTTTTAATGAGGCAATGGTGTAATGTGTCTTGACTTTGGATTCCAGTTCTAGGATTATAGTGTTGGTGTGGCGGCTGATGTATCCATTCACCAGGATCCTGAATTCTGTTTTCTGACATGGTACATGAAGAAACTGGTTTCCAGTGTTTTGAAAAGTTTTCTTCATCTTTCTTGAGTAAGATCACAAGGTATAATTGATTGATCGGGGAACATCTATTTCATACAATATTCCTCCACGAAGATATCTAGAGAGGATTCTGGTAAGAGATTGTGAATGTGGACCACTGAGTGATGAGGCGTCAGTACAAGGACTAGTCATTGTGATGGCACATGAGAGTGGTGTACCAGTATCACCACAACCCATTGAGTAGAAGGGGATACTGGTGGATCATGCATGTCAGATGAGCACGTTTCATGAGTTCAAGAGATAAAGGCATCTGAGGTTTTGAGGGAAGATGGACCCCCAATAATTAGATGATAGGATTGATGCAGTATATGTGGTCTTTTTCATAGTAGAGGCACCCACCTTGAAGATGGAGATCTTGGCCTCTAGCCTTCTTCATGGATGGGTAGGACGATAATGGATATTGACGCTCCAGGTGCATGAGGAGATGACCCTCACCTAGCAAGTCATTGAGAGCCTTTTTAGGGAAGAGTTCATCCAAACGACACTATGCCCTATGCACATTCAAGAACTGCTACATCATCAGCGGGGAAGCTAGATTGTGGCTCACTACTCAACATGATTTACTAACCTCGCCCGATACTCCACCAACATGGTACGAGACTCATACATCATGGCCCGAACCATTGAGAAGGGGCTTTGACGAGAGATAAGATTTGTGACAATCTCTCTCAGCATCTCGAAGAAGGCTAGGGTGCTAGAACGAGCATTGTTGATGGAGAGATTCCTTGATGAGCAGTCATAAATAGTGAGAACTTCTACTGTAAAACAAGTAGCAGATTTATGAGCAGCTGGTAGTAGAAAGATGACATAGAATCCCAAGCAGGATAGACCTTCTAGAGGGAGACATGGAGACACATGGTAAGAGGTGTGAGGCTCATTAGGATGAGGGAGCCACCATTAAGGCATGATCTGTTTTTCCTACGAGGGATAGGGTCACGGATCTCATGGATGTATGACTCCCCTAGAGGATGATCAGAAGATGGTGGAGGGTCCACTGAGGAAGTGGTAGCAGCCGGAGCATGAGGGTCAGCCAAGCGGCGGAAGAGGCTGTCGAGTAGGACGTGCAGTAGGAGGTGTTCAAGGTAACTTGGAACTACCACCAGTACCCCTAAGTGGTCCACCATAAGCTTAGGGAGAAGGTGGATGGGGACATGCCTAGCTATATGAAGTAGAGGTTCATGATCCTGAGGTCCCTCGGGTGATACGAGGTATGATCTATATATTCTATAATTTAGAAGAAGTTCCTATTGACATAGGTTCTAGGTATTATTTCTTTTTTTTTTCATGCACATAGTTTTGGACACTGAGATTTTGACTGAGCTTTAATCTCGACTGTCTAATTTGGATACTTCTACAGGAGGAGATTCAGCAGTCACACACTGGTGCCGATAGTGTGATATTACTTTTGAAGGAGAGAGTATCAGGTGGGATATTCTAATATTAGAATTGAAGTCCTACGAAGTTATTCTGGGAAAGGAATATTAATCATTAGTTCACACATAGATTGACTACATGAGACATACAATGTGATGTACGTGTAGAGATGTTTAGCAGTTTTCCTTTGCTGATGAAAAGGAAAATAGAGCAGCAAGAGATGGACATTTGCTCAAGAGGGTGAAGCCGATTACATATCAGCTGGCATGCATGACCTTAAACATGGTGGAAGAGGCGATTCAACAGTTTCCAGCATTGCAGGACGAGTATGTGGATGTCTCTTCAGAAGATGTCCCCGGACTACCTCCTCACAAAGAGGTAGAATTCTGCATTGATATGTACCCAGCAATAGCACCGATATCTACACCAGCATATGATATGGACCCTGTGGAGCACCGGGAGCTGAGGATATAGTTGGAGGACTTACAGAGGAATAGATTTGTATGGCCCAATGTTTCACAATGTGAATCCCCGGTGTTGTTTTCCAAGAAGGAAGAATAATGTTTGAGGCTATGCGTGGAATTCCTGCGCCTAAACCAGGTGCCCATGAAGAAAAATTATCCTATACTGAGTATTGATTATTTGTTTTGTTATTTGAAAGGAGCTAAGTGGTTCTTGAAGATAGAACTCATATCTTGATATCATCAGCTCAGGGTATGGGATAGGGACCTACCGAAGACAACCTTTAGATGTCGGTATGGCCATTACATGTTCTTGGTTATGCCTTTTAGCATGACCAACGATCTAGTAGTTTTCATGGGGCTCATGAACATGATCTTTTATCCATACCTCAGTCACTTTGTGGTGGTCTTCATAGACGACATTTATGTGTACTCTTTATCCCAGGAAGATTACATTGTACAGTTGAGGATAGTTCTGGACACTCTTTGGGAGCACTAATTTTATTGGAAGCTCTATAAGTTTTAGTTATTGAAACGAATGGTCTAATTCTAGGGACATGTCTTGTGAGATGATGGAGTTTCAGTGGATCCGGCAATGATCGAGGTAGTACTTTCTTAAGAGCTACCTAGGAGTGTTATTGAGTTGTGAAGCTTCCTTGGATTAAGAGATTAATATGAGAGGTTCATACCCAATTTGTCAATAGTTGTAGAACGTACGAATGCCTTGACGAAGAAGGTTAATCCTTTCCTGTGGTCAAAGACATGCCATTAGAGATTTCAACAGCTAAGGAAGATCTTGACCAGTGCTCCCATCCGGAGGTCTCTAGAGAAGGGAATTGACTACATGGTTTACTGTGATGCATCAGGGATCGGACTCAGTTGCATCCTAATGAAGGGTGATGAATTGATTTCTTATGGTTCATGACAGTTTAGTCCTCATGTGAAGAATTATTCAAATCATGACATGGAGTTGGCAACAATAGTATTTGCACTAAATAAGTGGTGACAATACTTGATCGGAGAGCAGTTCTTTGTTTACACATACAATAAGAGTCAAAAATATATCTTCACACAGAAAGATAATAATATCAAACAACGATGTTGGATAGAGTTCTTATAGGAAAATTAATTTGAGATAGTCTATACTACTGGGAAGGGGAAGGTAGTGGTAGATTCACTTTGCTGGATATTGAGTTCGCAACTACTGAACGAGGATTCAGATAAGTTTTTCTCGCATCAGATATTCAACGTGGATAGAGTGAGACATTCTACCTCATTTCAATGGTAGTTTCCCATCCACTCCTTCAGTGAGTCAGGGAGGCACAACTTTGAGATAGTAGCTTTGAGACAGCACGTGCTCGGATATCCTCAGGCGATGAACCTAACAGATATTTTGAAGGTGGAAAGCATGCTATCATTTTTAATGGACATATAGTTGTACCAGTGGAGTTACGAGAGGGGGTTCTATTGGAGTTCCATACAACACCCATGGTAGTATATACTTTCTTGGTGAAGATGTATCAGGACATCCTACATTAGTAGTAATGAACATGGATGATTAAAGTTGTGGTAGACTTTGTTTGAAGATGTATCACTTGACAACAAGTGAAGGCAAAGCACCAGGTACCAACAGTCTTCACCCAAATATTTAAGATAATAGAGTGGATGTGGTATGGGATATCAATGGGAATCCATATAGGGTTACCATGTACGTCCAGAAGACATGATGCCATCTAGGTGATCATTGAATGACTCACCATGTTGGCCAAATTCCATTCTATTCGAGAAAGGGTTCAGTAGAGAGATTTTGATGTCTCTATGTCTAGGTGGTTATGAAAATTCATGAGGTTCCATCGATCATATTCTAAGACCATGATGCACACTTCACATATTTTTTGTGGAAAGGATTGTACGAGGCTTTTGGGACATAACTTCGCTTGAGCACATCTTCTCACGCGCAGATAGATGCTCACCATGACTGGACCATAAAATCATTAAGTACATGCTTCATGCATGTTTCATAGATATTGGCCGTAGTTGTGAGGACCACCTACCCTTGGTGGAGTTTGCGTACAAGAATTTCTATCACTCAACCATTGGTGGATCCCATTTTGAGGCATTGTATGGATGAAAGTGCAGATCCCTCTTGTGTTGGATAGATCCAGGAGATCCAACACTCGTGGACCCAATGATGGTATAGGATACAACTGAGAAGGTGCAGGTTAACTAAGAGTAGATGAAGACTCTACAGAGTCGAAAAAAGTCCTATCCAGATAGGAGACAAATTCCATTGGTGTTCCAGGAGAGGGACCAAGTATTCATGCGAGTCTCACCTCGATGGGGACTATGGAGATTTGTCCAAGGAAGAAAACACTCACCAAGGATTATCAGACCATTCATGATACTTCAAGGGATTGGTAAGGTGGCGTACCACATGGCATTGCCACCGCAGTTGGAGAGGGTGCATGGCGTCTTCCACATCTCACAACTGAGGAGATACGTCCATGATCTATCTCACTTCATCAACCATCCCATGCTAGATATTGACGATGGGTAAACTTTTACGGAGTACCCGATGGGGATAGAGGATCGACATGAGAGGATTCTTCCTGGGTGGTTGATACCTCTGGTATGTGTTCTATGTCATTATGGGAATCTCTAGGAGAGTACATGGGAGTTGGAGGTTCATATGTGTGCCCAGTACCCCTCTTTTTTTGTGTATCCTTGTTTGGTTTTCAGGGATGTAAATCCCCAATGCGGGGAGAATGTAAATACCAATAAAATTCCATGTATTTTTATAATTATTTGGGATTATTACGAGTCTTCAAAAATTGACGGCGCTTGATTCCGAGGCCCGATATGACCAGAATAAATTTATGAACATTTATAGGTACGTTCAGTAAACTCACAAGTGGCATTTTCTATCTTTTGAACTGGTATTCATAATTGAAATATGAGTGCACCGTTGAATCCACAATGCCAAGATTCACTTAAGAGAAGCTTCACATCTATCTCAGTTGGTTGGGATAAAAAAATAATTTTTTGACTTTTAATGGAGTAATAAAATTAAAATTTTATTTTTATTTTCTTTTATTTTATCCAATGGATGCGAGGGGTTTCCAGGACCCATGACATGTCAATCCATGAAGTGGCTTTAATCATCAAACATGTAACTAAATCATTGTGAATTTAATGAGGTTCATTAATTACTAATTTATTGATCATCATTAAATTATGTTTTGCGTTATTCACCCTTTCCCCTTCCTATATATGTGTGGATTGTGGATGAGTTTTGACACGACTTCAACAAGCAGGGAAACTATGGAAATGTACCACGACGCTATCCACCGACGGAGGATGGAAGATCGGGCAGCAACGATCGTGGATTTCCGAATGCCGACGACTCCATCCAATGAGGATAGTCCTCCCAGAGCATACCCTCGAACATGGATGTACCACCGTCAGCAGCATTCTCCAGCAATATCTGTGTTAGGGGGTTTATTTATTATAGTTTATCTTTGATGATGTCTTTTTTCCCGGTTATTATCATATTGACATGGAGGGCGCATGCCAAATGAAAAAGGACAGGATCCTCTAGAACTTCTCTCATGTTATGTTCTTCAGGGACGATATCCTCATTTTGATGTCATTGAAATACAGCAGGTCACGGTATGACAACAACATTTCGGGAGGCCTGTAGGTGTAGACAAAAATAGAGACGGAGCTTTGAAGCACCACCGGAGCCCCATGGGAGATCTGTTGGCATGACACTAGTGCAGCATCACTAACCACTAGAACACGCTAGTGAAGGATATGGTAAAAAATGGATGGTTTTGGTATTATCAGGTGACGAACTATCGCACTCCGTGGAGGGGAGCCGCAACATCATGTCGCGGTGGCTGCTGGTGGCGGACGACACATCGGCCAGCCATGGAGGCAGGGGCAGCGCGCCATCACACACCTCATTGAAGAGGTCCGCGGTGTGATGTCATGACAAAGGATGGGGACCCACATCCCACAAGTCCCATGGACCATGTGGAAATGCTTATTAAAGTATCTAAATGGATCCTTTGAGCTATCCAGGAGAAGGGGGGAGCAGCTCCCCCTTCGCGTGGGCCACCCCACGGGTGCCACGCTAGCTACCAGGCTAGGCCCACATGGCCCAACCTAACCAAACTAGCCCAGGCTATTTTGTACTATGCTAGGTTAGACCTGGACTGGGTTGGATAGGACTCGGACCCCTCTCGGGACCAAAAACTCTTAGAGGTCCATATCATGAAAACCAGACATCCATTTAATAAACTGTCTATGGAGCTAAGATCATTGTGGCGAGATAGTTATTTTTGGAAAATCCACGTGGGTTTTGGAGAATGATGTATTTTGGACGGGTTGGATCATACCTGAACCAAATGGGACCTCGGCACTAAAATACTTATAACTCACAGTCCGTACATCTGGTTAATACACTGTCAGTTGCGTTGGAACCCTTATGACATGACTGATAATTTGGTTAAATCATCATGGGAAATCGTGTTGGTTGAAATACGACCGATGTATTGAGAAGTGGTTCTACCAGAATCAAGTGTACATTGGGTAGGAATCCAGGGGCTGGCTGTGACATGAATATGAAGAGCAACCAATACGTGTCAGCATCAGAAACTCTATAGTGGGATGATATATTTTTACAACAAATCATCCCTACCTCGGTACCAGCGACCAATATAGGTCAGCACCAGTGACCAATAAAGATCATCATCATCAACCAATACATGTAAACACTAGTGACCAATAAATTTCATCATCTAGCGACCAATATGGGTCATTATTTAGTGACCTATACAGGTCAGCCGTAAAGATACCATAGATATGATGTTTTTACTTTACAACTAGTCATCCCTATCCCATTAAGATTGAAGTTATACTGTTAGAGTGAGATGGCTTTTTTTCTTTGTGAATCATAATTTAGATCAATATTGTGATATTACCTTTAGGTTATTTCTATGATGTTTTCTTTTGTGGATTTCTGAGAGACCTTCGGGGGTCTCAGGGTCCCCTACTAAGTTGTTCTACTCACCCCTGCATGGGCTCTGGCCACACATGTGTGTTTGGTGCAGACTAATAATGATTTGAGGAAGAATTTTTATTGTTGGGACTTGGTATAGCTCGGTGTGACATGAGTAGTCGATATCCCCTTATTTGACTTCAAACTTATAGCTACTACCCTCTAGGTAGTGCTCCCGACCATGATTCGACAATAGATTACATACTTTTTAGTTTCTATGGCTTGTAATGTGACTCACTATTTTCTGTTTACAGTTGTATTTTTTGGGTTTTTACCATAGTTTTACATTTTTAGTGAGTACATATATTTAAGGTAATTCCATAGCTATTTGGGAAAATCCTTCAGGTGCTATTTACCCACCCCTGTCCTACATAAGGCAGGATTGAGTTAGTCAAGTCTGGGCTCTGAGGGGACTGGTCATGACACATTAAATGGGGATAAGCCAAAAGATATCTTAGTGTAGATTGATTATATAAAGATTGGGGACATGAATAACTTTAGACATGGAGTATGATATGTAGTTTAGATGATCTCCACAATGGATCTTATAAAATGTTTCCATAATGAGGCCAAAGTGATCAATATGTTTTAAAAAAAACACTTACAAAAGAAAAAGGGAATGATTGAAAAACCAATCTTGGTTGACTATATCAAAAGAGATTGAATACATATTTTGATGCATCAATAACCCATCCATGATGACTTCACCACTCGAGGCATTCCATGGTCACCCAAGAACAACCGTTGTGGCCCATTCCAAATTAAATGTGTTTTAAATGGATTCAAAAAAGAACCAAAGGTAAAATAGTCATTCTTTCTAGAAAGCACATAAATCAATGAAAGAAATTACCTGGCATAGATAATTAGTGTTTGTTTGATCATTTGAAATGATCTTCCAGGTTATTCTCCTACTATATAAAAGGACACATTTAATAAGATTTAACATGACTCTCCCCACCTTATGAGTGACTTTAACAATAGATTTAATAGAGAAATAGTTCAGTTTCCACTACACATACTATATAAAACATTATAGAGTCATCCAACCCACTTTAAAAAGATTTCAACCAAAGGGGCTATGATAACCCTAGAATCAAGGGAACTAGGATAAATTCCAACAATGAGGTACATGTGATGCTTCTCTAAGCCATGTTCACACACCTCAAGGAATCATGATTAAAATAAAAAACTATTTACCACTACATCTAACATGTGATTATCCTTATCCAATAATCCCAAACATTGGGATAAGCTAAGATATTTTTCACACCCATATAACTCGACTCTAGATCCGAAAACATTGTGTTGTAAATTAATACATGCCCTAACCACTTGTTCATTTCCCTATGGGAGGGGTGATCTTTCCTAGACACAACTATTTACCAAGAACAGAAAAATTCCCAGTCTCCTTTCTACCAGCCCAAAATATAATGATGAAGGAAAAGAATTCGATGATACCACATTGTAACATCCTGGCCTAACTAACCACTAAACTAGTAGTAAGACATGTCATCACATGGACTCAAGTGCACCTCCATATAATACAGAGGCTGTCAACTAGTAGGGAGGGTATATTAATGGTTAAATGAGGAGAATATACCCTCTATATTAGAGTCACATAGAATAATAATATTATTAAAACAAAAAATAGTATCACAAGATGAAATAATAAAGGAAACAAATTGTAAAATAATAACATAATAACTATGTAAAGGTAGCTAGTTCCAAATATAAAATGATGAGATTATGACATATTTTTATAAAAGTACATGTAGTATGAATTAGAAATATCAATAAAATGTAACAGAAGGGAAAAAATATAATGACTATATCTATGAGCATCTATTGAATTGTCTCAGTCCTCTTCCTCAAAACTCCATTCTAATGTAGCAAATCAATCAAACATTAGAAGTCACACACCTACCTTTATCCATGCAGGTGACCATAATGTCTACTCGGGTACCAAAATATGCCCAAAGAGGGTGTGATATATAAATATTAATATCCTAACACCCATAGTGTCTTGAAAAAACCATTTCAGGAAATAAATCAATAACTTATAGTGTGTCGTATAGTATAGATGTATAGTGATAAAAATTAAATAATATAATCATGGTTTGGGATCTTGAATAGGCCCATGAGCCACACCACCGACATTAGCTTAAGCTTGATATCTGAAGGGAGGTATATGTGCACGACATAATGTAAAAATTGGCCCAATCAAAATCATCAACAAATGTATATAAGAAATACTCAAGCATGTTCTTTAACTTGGATATCACACTTCCATGCGAACATATATACTTACAAAAAAATATCTGAATAAGGGGAATGAAAAACAAAGCATACATGCAATACATGAATCCATAAAATATAAAGGTGGACTCTCAAGAAAATACATGGTGATCAAAATAGACACTATGGATTGTTAAGGGTATCTCTGATATGACCCATTACAAATGAGTCTATCCAAGGTGACCCATACAATGACCCTTATAACACTATAGGGTGGTGATTATGAGATCAAACTATGTATCTCAGATAGGACACTAGGTGTCACTCGTGGCATGGAATAACAATCTTGTTTGATGGGTTGATCCTCAGTTATTCCCCTAGTGAACCAGCCTTAACAACGAGTATGAGGCACCACCAAGAGATCTTGTACCTAGAAATAAAAATATCACTACCAATGCATCAATCCTATATAAATGAGCATGACATATCAATCATTTTTATCCTTAATTTGGGACCCATGTTCTCTCCAGACCCATAACTAGTGAGCCATAGTAGTCAAGGAATATATCACCTGATAAAAAATTTATATAAATGTGTGCTACTAAAAAAATATCATTCCAAAAGCTAACATCCTATTCATGTATCACAATTTGAGCTGAAAAAAGGAGTAAGGCTTTAAACACATGCATAATCTCTAAGATAAAAGATATGATCACTATGACACAGTCCTTATGAATAAAAATTGGAAATACATTCATAGAAAAATATAATTTACAATCCTCTAATCACATGTCATCAATGGAATATAATAATTCCATCTAAAAATCTTTTCCAAGAATGGAATTAAACTCATGCCATCCACTAATGTTTATAATATATTAATATATATCAATTGACATCAAACATGAAGCATCAAGAAAAATCATTCAAATATAAGGTGAGAGGAATGAATCTTAATCCAACATACTATGAAACATGGACAATGAAAATTAACACAAATACAAAGCATATGCAAAAAACTAAAAGTCATTACAAATAAAAATTTTCATTTTTAAGAAGTGCACTTCATAAAGGGTTTTTCTTATAAAAAAGTACATTGTTTACCAAAAAAATCATTTATCTTTGTTTATCATCATTTCAATAGTATTACCCAATTCACATTTAAAAAGAATATATTCTACAAAATGATGCATTAGTAACTATTATTAAATGAAGTAGTGATGGAATGCAATTTTCCCATTCTTGCATCACAACCTAAGTATAACTAAAAAGTATACTAAGAGATCATATTGGGTAATATGTGTTCAACACATGAGATACCATCTTCTCATATAAAAAATGACACATTATTTTCATCTCAGGGATGTTGGATTTCATACCAACTATGATCCTTGTGCAGACCACCGAAATTTTGGATTTCTAAGGTCAGGCACTACCAAAATACAATGAGGAAGATGAGGGGCCGTACATTTCTTTTATGATGTAGAAAAAATAAAAACTAAAGGTGTTCCATCTCTTGGAATTGTGTTTCAAATATTGGTTTAAATAATGGACCATCCAGTAATTACTAAAATTCTAATTGCCTTGGAATGTTACCTAGGCCCAAAAAATGATTTATAACCACCTCCATACCATAGAACATTATGTCCCGGATAAGTCATTTGAAAATGAAAAGAACATCACTCATCCCACTCAAGTCATGAAGTACCATTAAAATGGAGATGTTGCATTTCCAAACACCCAACACACCATAGAGCATCACAATAAGTCATGGAACCTAGGACATAGAAATTATAACCAACACCCTAATCCAACTAACGAAATGAGATGGAGCTTACTCAAGCCCAAAAAGCCTCAAACATGATATCCACATAGTAACATTTTTAAAAGAAACTATGGGTATTCACAAAAAAATTTGATATTAAATGGAAACTCCAAACCACAATATCCCTAGTGTCGAAATTCTCTTCCAACACATTTATAACGCATTCCAAAAATGATATCATAACAAAATAAAAAAGATGATCTAATCAAATGGAATAGTCATTAGCAACCTCCTTTAAACCAATCACGTCACCCATTGCATGAAAAGATATGTATGACACCAATATTCTCATAGTCTTACAAACATGGTCATAATTCGTTTCCTCCCTGATTTTATACGACAATATAGGGGTATGATGGATAATTGTCCCCCAATAAACTACCCCAATGGAACCTAGCTAAAACTGATAGTGCATTTTAATGTTAAGACTTAATGCCTCTTAAATAATGCACCACAAATTTATTCAATAATGATAACTAAATATTGAAATATGTTTTCAGTGATTCCTCTTTTTACAACACTAATTTAAACTATCATACCCCATCAAAAATATGGAATCACTCTAGATCCATCATATTTGGATCGTCATAGATAAAACACTGAATCCAAGCCCGATTGAAAATAATGTTAACCTCAGTCAATAAATAAAAAACAATGTGATAATCCATGGAAAAAATATAGGTTACATGCGTGATGTTGTCTACAAGGACAATATATCATCCAAAGATCATTGACTGAGCCCAATTTGGAATCTTTGTGGTGGTGGAGAAAGAAGAAATTGATGGTTCCCATGATTTCTTCTCATGATTTCCTACAATAAAAAAATTGTGTCACTCTAGGTTGACCATGTGTTTAAAAGAAATGACACTTCCAAAGCAAGAATATTATCATAACCATCTGAACTATCCCAACATATTTTTAAACATTTTCATGGTATAAAACCAACACTCTATTAGTTTACCCAGATGATACCAAGACATGGGAAATGGTCTCATTTTATACGAGTATGCAGTAAGGGGTTTAAATGAACTTCGAAAAGGATCTGAGTCACTTTTTACATAAAGTGGTTGAAATGGTAGGTATGTTTTCAAACCATCCCCACCATATGAAAAAGGGAATGATCATAGACCCTCAACAGATAAACATCCTTTGAAGAGCTCATATACATATATTGATGAAACAAAATGATGAACATTATACCATCACCATCTGTTTCATCCCATTGTCACCTAATCATAATACCCATGGAAAGTACCTAACCAATACTGTTTTAAATTGTTGCATGCATAGATATTGGAAACACAATCATGATTTATAGAAATCATAGGACTAAATGAAAGAAATAACCCACCACATAACATTTCAAATGAGCCCACCCATTTGAAATGGTCTCCTATGTTGTTCTCCTTTTATATGGAATGAAAAATTTAACCAGATTTAACAAGATTCTCCCCACCTTAGGGGTCTTCTTAACATTTGATCTAACATTCAAAGAGTTCTCATTCCACTACAAACACTCTATCAACCATTCTAGAGGTATCCATCCCACTATAACAATATTTTACTAGGGATATAGAGATAACAATCCAATCAAGGTATTTAGTTTATAATAACAACAATATATACAGATGATTCTTCTACGAGTAAAATTACCACATAGCTGGGTATCATTCGTAAAAGATAGTTCAACTAACAAGCACATCCAACATATTATTCTCTATAAAACATCATTGTGAACATTGGGATGGACCATGATCTTTGTTGAATCATAGGTTAGTCTACCCTAGAGATGAATGATTATCAAGGTGTATTGGATCAATATTTGAGTGAGCACCACCAAATTTAAATTCCTCGATACACAATTAATTAGAATATGGGTACATTGAATATAGATGAATACTAACCTATGATTACAAGAGAAAATTAAACATCCTAAATATTATTCATAGGCTTATCCTCAATTTTCATTTTATTATATGATGGTACATGCTAAGGATTTACCCAAGAGTCACATTGCATGAATGACTGTAGAACAATATCACAACCTCCCGAGTTGTTCAACACTATAAATGAAGATGAGGAGGGGTCAAATGACCAACAATGTGACTGAGAATGCCCTTAGCATTTATAGCATACCATAACTGAGTATTTCAAAATCCTGAAACTCAGAGCAAGGATCAAATAAAACAGAACCAACCATCAAAACCAGTGTGTAATAAATTCTCTAATTGAGAAATTAGAAATTATCATCATGTTGAAATTATCTAAGGGTTAATTTTTATAATTTCCTAAGACATTGAAATTTTTGAGTAAAAATGATTTTTTTATAAATATTCGGTGTGTATTATGACATCAAACTGATCAAAAAATTATGTAATAATTTCAATAAAAGGGATCCATAAAAAATAATTATCTCTTCTTTAATATAATTTTATTATGAGGTTATTTGGTTGATTTTATGAATCCATTGCGAATCCTATACTACAAATATATATATTTTAAGGATTTAAAATCATTTCGTTAAGAAAATGAATCACTTCCACATCCCCAAGAGAAATATTGCAATGAGTTATCACATTGGACTTGTAAAATAATTAACAAAACACAACATTGGTAGAAACCATGGGGAATACCCATGTCATGGTTTCTGCTATCAATTAATTTATTGTATAAGGAGAAAAAAATTGTATTATAAATAATAAATTACTCTACTCTATTTTCTTATATATTCCAACACAATATCCCATTCTAATCTATCAAAAAATTTGTAGGATTACATTACACTAATTTCACCCCTATATTATTTTTCTAAGGCACCCCCATGCACTCAATAATATCCTACCATGATATTGGAATCACCCTCTCAGGGTAAAGGATCGTCTCATTTTCTTCATTAATCAGTAATTTTATTCATTTTATGCATTTCCTTTCAAACTCATAAGAGAAAGGTGTGTATTTACACATAAAAAATACTATGAATTTAATTTACAGATGATGAGAGACCCCTTATTATATTATTAAACTATTTTTTAGTCCATTATGTACAATTGTTATGCTACTGAAATTTCACTACGATTTTTCCATTAAAAAACATATATTGTGAAACCCATCTCTACTACCACTAATGGGTATTCAAATATAGATACCTATAATTAGATTATTAGGGACATCCATGAATTTATTCTAGACAAAAATATCAATGAATTAAAATTGATAAAATATGTTCTTATATAATGTAATATATGATGCACACATAAGCGAGAATATAATATGATTATTATGAGTGGGCACTTTAAGAACTCAAATGCATTGGGTAATTTTTTGGTCCCATAATATTTCATATATGGTTCATGAGATGATATCCTATAAAAATTATGTTATTGTGTATTTGTTTATATCCTTGACATTTATTATGATGTAATGTTTAAATTTGTTTCCACATTCCCATGTTTCCTGTATGTAATCATTCTATATAATGCCTCATTATTTATGTTCATTATTTGTAACACTTTTTTGAACCATTGACATGACTATTGTAATAAAAAGTAATAAATTAATCATGTTATTCTTTTCTTATTCCATTCGATATGTTTCTCATCAATTTCATATGTATTTCCCCAGGTTATCTCATGTATATTGAGGAAATATGGTTGATTTTGAGAATGTAAATGAAATTTTCTATAATGTTGTTGTACACATTGATTGAAAATCTGGAGGGATTTTATTTCTAAACCTCACAAGAATAATAAAAACCATTATTAATGAAAAAAAATTCAATAAGTGTTTAGGAAAAGAAATAAATAATGAATAATATTGGTTGATTCCTTGAAAATCACAACATAAGGAATGAACTCCATTTATGAGAAATCCATTTAATGTAACTGTACTCTCATTAGTTTGTTTAATAGTTTGAAATTACTCATCCAAAATTATCCATTTATTATATACAATGTTAGAAAATAGGATTATCCTAGTAAACAACTAATCTTAAGGGAAGTGTGATTACTTCCCAAAGGTAATTTCCAGCCCTTTGTGAGTATGAATTAAAAAATTAGTGATAATATACAGTCAATTAACTCGTATTATTAAAAAAACTGAATCTAGAAAAAAATTTCAATCCTACTATTAATGATAAATCTTCTATTGAGTCCTTTATGCAATAATGGACTTCTAATTGTATTGGGTTATCTGATTCCATAGTCATGGGAAAATGAATCAACTCAATTGATATGATATTATACATCCTTGAATGTTCCAAATATGAGGATTTTATAATTGTTTTTAATCTAATAGATGGAGAAGATAATAAGAAATTCATATTGATTAAAAATAGAAATTTTATAGATGTGATCAATGAAATGGTTTGGGGGGGATTAATTGAAATATTTTTTGATAAATATTTTCCTCTAACAATATAACATAAAATAGAATTTTATTAACTTTTCCTCAATAAAATTATGATGAATAAATTTGATAATTTGAGGCAAACATCATAATAAATGAACAATATGTCTCCAGATTTATCATTTCCCCTAAATAAGTAGTTGATATCTTCTTTGGTGGTATAATACAGTGCATTTGAAAATCCATGGTTATATGATACTTTTATAACAATGATGAAATTATTTGTTTTTACCTAAAATATTAAAGATATATCATTGAATTTTAATGGTATCAAAGGGATAGAAAGAAAAAAATAGAGATTAATTAAAGTGGTCTGATGGAAAAATATAATATTTATAAGAAATTTCAATATACCATTTGTTAAAATTGTGGAAATAAGAAGCCTACAAATTTTTTGATGGGGATAAGGATGTTCTTTTTATGAAAAAATTAAGGTAACCTAGTGAATTATTTATGATGGGAGAAACAAACCAATGTACTATAATAGAGGAATTCTCTTCTCTAACCTAATAAGATTTCAAAATGATTTAACTATTACAAATAAATATACAATACGAAATACAACGGAAGACAATGTTTTTTTATAAAATTAGCACCAACACCCTATAAGGAAACAAGGTAAAGCATATCCCTTTATAACCACTGAGTTGGATCCCAAAACTGAAGTGTTGGAATATATTATACTTATTCATTATTGAAAATAATTTTACTTTTTATTCAATTTCAATGCATTCCTTCATATCATAAATGTTTAGTGGAATTATTAAAACACTACCACAAATAATAGAATTATAGTTATTAATGAAAATGTAAAATGGGATAATTATGTCATCCCAATTATACAACATCTCCCATGTAAAAATTCATGTTATTAACTTCCTATCTACACTTTTGATACTCTATTTCGAGTCATATTAAGAAATTTTTATTATGGATTTTATTTTATTATATATAGATCCAACATAAATTTTCCCAAGTAGGAAATAACTCTTTGTGGAATAGTCCATTGGTTATAAAAAAAATACAGTGAGGATGATGAATTTTTTTAGCATGAACATCTTAATAAATGTTATTACTACCAAGAGAGGATAATTATCTATCTCAAATGATTGTTACTATGGAATTGATCTTATTTAAGGACATACCCATTTTAAGGGAATACACTAATGTGTTTCTTGATTAATTATCTTGTATTCTTCTTAGGTGAAATGTTCGGTAATTTCCATTATTCATGACTATGTATAGAATTGATGTTTTGTAACTTTTGGAGTGGAGGAAATAATTACATGAAAATCTAGATAAAGGGTACACACACCTAACTTATTCACCTTGGGTTGCATAATTACTCATCATCCTTAAGAGGGATGGGTCCATGCGCCTTTTCATTAATTATCAAATTCTAGACAAGATCCTGATGAAAACATTTTCAATGTTCCTTGTATTTTTGTCTTGTTTGATCATCTATGTGAAGCCCAATACATACCCAAGGTGAATATTCGGTTCGGGTGTTTTCATGAAAGGTTGAAGAAGGAGGATATCCTAAAGGCTTCTTTTCGTACACGGTATAGTCACTGTGAGTTAATAGTAGTTCCATTCAAACTCATTAATGCTCAAAAAAGCATCAAGGTAATATTTAATAGAGTATTTATTGATTGTCCTAATAAATTTTTCGTATTATTTATAGATTATATTATAATATACGCCAAAATAAAATATCATTGTAAAGAGAATCTTAGAACTATAGTAAAGACCATACAAAAGGAGAATCATAATTCAATTCATTAAAAATGAGAGTTATGGTTTAAGGAAGTATCATTCATGGGGAATAATTTCACGAGAAAGTGGGTATATGTGGACCCTTTAGTAATAGATAAAATTTATGGATGTTTGAGGCCAGAATTTATGACTGATATATATAGCTTGCTTGGACTCACTATGTGTTACAATCAATTTGTGATAAATTTATCTTAATTATAAAACAATCTATCTAAGCTGGATCAGAAGTGATTAAATATTTTCACAATATTTAATGATAAGATAGATTAAATTAGTGGAAAAATTGGCTTATCACTGCCCTTTTACTTTTACTCAACAAAAGTGGGGAACATTACATTGTATACAAAAATGTTTTGAATAGGGGAATGGGATATATAATAATGTTGATTAAAAAATTTATATACTATGCCTAATGGAAATTTAATGTTGGTGAGAATAACTACTCAATGCATTATTTGGAGTTGGATTATTTGGTATTTTTATTTGGAAATATTTCATCATTATCTCACTATGGAAAATAGTAAAATAAAAATAAAGTATAAGAATACAGAGTATTTAACCACATATTAGTAGCTAAATATGTCCTTATAAATATTTTTAGAGATGACTAAAAACTATAAATGACATATCCACTATAATAATTGGAAATTAAATAATGTTGAAAATTATCTATGTAAAATAGATCCATTAATTTTATCATTGATGAAAACTGAGAAGGATATGATTGTATTATACATGGAAAACATAGAAATGGGAATCATACAGAAAGGAAATGAATCAATCCTTTCCCAAATGATTTTTCATCCATCCCTTATAGAGAAGATAAAGTATGATCAATGTGATTATTTGATAATTTAGAAGAATATGGAAACTATAATAAAAGGGAAATCATAATAGTTCAAAATTAATGTAGGAGTTGTAATATTTGGCTAATGAATATGTGTAACATCAAATCCTATGTTAATAAAGGAGTTTCTAGATGAAAAACATAGTTCAACCTTCATTATAAATATATGGAGAAAAATGATGAATAGATATTTCTCAAAAAACATTTTCTATAAAATTATGAAGAAGGATATTAAAAAATATACATCAAGGTTTCTTGTACATCATCATGTGAAGGATGAAAGGGAAAAACTTCAAAGGGATGAAACAAAAACTACCTATAAAAACGTGGAAATGGGAAAACATTACCATAGAATATTTAGTAGTTTACAAAATACACCTAGAGTAAATAATGATTTCTGTGTTTTATTGGATCCTATGATAAATTTTTATCAGTTAATTTAAACATTAGAGGTCTTCTCATTCTAAAAATTGCCAAGGATATGCTTTATTGAAGTGGTGATGCTACATGGAATACCACTATAGGTTATATCTAATCGAGACCCAATATTTACCTCTATGTTTGAGGATTGTTTCAAACAATATCTAAATAATAATTAGGATAGGTGCATGTATTATTAACCTCAATATAATTGAAAATCTAACTGGTCTATTTGGAAACACGAGGACATGTTTAGGGACTTCTCGATGGATAGTAAAGGATGGTGGGATCAACAACTTCTTCTTGTCGAGTTCTCATACAATAATATTTTACACTATATAATTAAAATGTACTATATATGAAGTCTTATATAGGAATAGATAAAAAACCAACATGTGATTATGATATTGGTGAACACAAACTTATGTGCATCAAAATTTTTAGGAAATGGTCGAGAAGGCAAAGACCATTCAGTAACACATCAGGGTTTCTTATAGTGAAAAGATGCTACATTGACAATCAGTGATGAGACATAGAGTTTGTGGTTGAATATAAGGCATTCCTATACTTATCTCTATGGAATAATTTCATGGTATTTTTCATGAAGATAATCCTTAGTCGAAGATATATCAGTCCCCTTGAGATACTTCATAACATTCTAGTAGTGGACTATGAACTATAACTCCCATGTAACTTATCTCATGTATATGATTTCTTCCATATATCAATAACGATGAAGAATATTTCAATAAAATTACATGTGTTAAATCTAGAGGTGGTAACTTTTGAGAATGATCCTTCATATGAAGAGATTTCAGTGAAGATATTACATTCTTGAGATAATGTTATGTGAAGTAAGAAAATAGACCCGGACAAAGTGTTACGGAGAAACCACATAATTGAATAACCACTAAGGAAAATGACGGAGGTAATGAAAAATGTTACCATCATCTATTTTATAATTTAAAATGAAAATTTCAATGGTGAAATCATTGAAGGGGTAATTTTTTAATGACCTGAACAAAAATAAATACAATTCTCTTCAAGATTGAATTAAATTTTTTATTATGATTATAGAAAAAAATCACTTATATTGATTAAATATATCCAACAAAATATAAATTAATATAAAAAATAAAAACTATTGATTATATAGATACTGAACTGTGACCATATGACTAAAAAATAATGGGTTTTGATAAATCCAAATCACATAAAAATAGATGTGATGGCGTCGACCAGTATGATCATTCCCTATGAACCCCATTTATCATATCATATGTGTGAGATATCAACAATTAATTGTTCTATTTAAAATTCCCCAGATGAGATCCAATAACTAAATATTGAATGAAATTGTTGCTCGATGATGTTTAAGATCTTCAATATCGTACCCAATCCATGTACGCTAAACAGTTCCATGAAAATCTAACCATCACACACTTTACACTTTGGGAATTTTCTACTGTAATAATTGGATATATAACAAGATCATAACAAAATGAATATGTGTAATTATTTTAAAAATAATAACTATTAATATATTTTCTTCCTATATTTAAATGATAAATTAATTTGACTTTGATATAATATAAAAATTCTTATTTTGGGTAATATGTTATTTCGGTTAGAAAATTTCTTTTGATGAGTTAATTAATTTTTAAAATAAATTATATTTTAATAAAATATTTTCATTAAATAATATGTAACAAATTAATATTTATAATATAAATTTTTTAAGTCAAAAATAATTTTTATAAAGTTTTCAAAACATTTATTATTAAAGAACATGTCATTTCTTCGTAAATGTTGCTTCTATTTACAAAATGGAAAATTCCAATATTTTGAAAATTATTTGATGAAATAAATATTATTTTTGGAATCATCATATCAATATTATCGAATGGTGATATTTTCTTAATTTTCTAAGACAGTAAAAATTTAGAGTAAATAGTATATACAGTATAAATATACATCGTTTATTAAGACATCCGAATGACCCAAAATTGATGTAATAAATTCTATAAATAGTATAGATGCATGAATTTATGTTTTCCCTTTAAAAGAAATATTTATTTTAATGATATTTGGTTATTTTTATAAATTGTTTATGAATCCCCCAAAACCTATAATCTATTTTATGGTTGTAAAATCATTTATTGAGAACACAACACAATTCCACCTCACCAAGGGTAATATTTTAATTTGGTAGTCCATTTTCATTATAGAATAATGAATAACACTTCTCTTTGGTAGAATCCATGTGAAGAAACATTGGATGGTATATTGTTTTTATTCTTTTATTGTATAGATAGAAAAACCTATATTTGTGATATAATAAAGAACTCTCCTCCCTTATCATATGTAATCCCACCCATAGAATCATTACTCCTTAATAAAAATCATGGTATCATGTACATAATCTTACCCCTATATAGAGGGATCCCACGTTTCCACCTAAGCTCTCAAGTATCTCCTCTCATGCTTTTAGAATCAAAATCTCAAGGTAAGGAATCCTCTCACTCTCCTCTTTATTCAAATTTATTTTTTCATCTTATGGAATTTATATCGATTTACTAATGTTTGTATATGTTTTTTCATGTCAATATTACTATATGTTTTGTGTAATAAATTATGAGAGACCCATTTATATCTTATTAAAATATTTAACAGAGCCTTATGTACTATTGTTATGTTACCAAAATTAAAATGTGATTTATTCATGGAAAAATTGTGTTATGAACATAATTTAATTTTTAGATAAAAGGTATTCACCTATACAAAACTAAAATTATTTTTTATGTATTTAATTTTATTTATTTAAAACTCCTTGATTTTATCATTTATAGTGGTTAAATATATTTTTATGTTACATAATATATGATTCACAATTATGCATGTACATGATATGATTGGGATGGTTGTTCCCGAATTGCACTCCAATGCATCAGGTAATATTTTGGTCTCATTAGAATACATGTATGAAGCGCAAGAGGTTATCTAAAGCAGATAATGTAATTATTTTTTGGAAGTTATCCTTGAATTATGTTTCTGATGGCATGTGTAATGTTTTTTTCCAAATTTCCATGTTTCTTTTATTCTATCATGATATATCACGCCTCATTATTCATGTTCATGATTTCCACCCATTTTATGTCATACTGATATATTTATTTTCTTACATTTAATACCTTATTCATGTTATAATTTTTTATTCACTTACTTGGATTTATATCTCACCCCTTTCTTATATATTTCACATTGTTACCAGACGTATTTTTAAGAACGATGGATTATTCTGATCATGTTAAGGATGCTATCAATAATGTTGATGTACCACATATTTTAAGTTTTTATTTAATTTACATAATTCCCAAGGAAACATGAGCCATATACATTATGGGATATATTATGTGTATTATTATATCATAAATCATTAATTTACTTGTAATAAACATAAGTATTGTAATAAATATGATTTTTTTCTAGATGTTTTTCAAATTCTAATCAGAGTTTGTTCAAATTCCAGTCAGGAATTAAACATGAAGACATTTAAATACATGAATCTCTTATTTTTAATCTATTTATCCTTTTTGACTCTTTCTTTATGGGCTATTTATATTCCATGGTATCATTCCGTAAGGTAGATGATTGAATACGCCACACAAGGATGCTACGATTGAACCACAAAGGGATAAACCTCTGATCAAATATCATTTATTTAAAAGGTAGTTTGTGTTGTTCTAAACCAGTTCTTGTTTATGATCTAATAGTGGGACCTATATGGGAAGAATATATAGATACCAATTAAAAGATTATAAATTTGTTACCACCATCATTCCAAGTCTCTAATGATTTTGAATTGGTTGAGGATTAGTTTTAAAATATAGATTTTATTTATGAGTTTGTAGAAATTAATGAAATGATGAGAATTAATTATGTTACCTTCATGATTCAGGGGCCTAAAATGAGAATTTGGGATTCAATGGTTGTATAGTTGAATCATGACTTTTTAGAGGGGAATGAATTTAATATTATTTTCATGAATAAAGTATAACCTTATTTTATGGTATGAGAAATTCTTATTGAGTATCCCAAACTGTAGTATGGTAATAGGTCCATAATATAATATGAATCCCATTTTTCAATTATTTTTTTTGTTTTTGAATATGGTTTTACCAAATGAGATATTGAGAGATAAATGTTTTGAGGTGGGTCCCCGACCTAATATTTGAGAACATGAATTATTGATAAATGTCACATATTATGAAAATGTTTTAGATAGAAAAATTATTTTCAAACTTGAACTGGTAGGTATGTCATGGATAATAATATTACTCTTTTCCCTAGTGGATGTTCTGTGAGTTACATTAAAAAATAGAGATGGTGTGATGAGTTTTATGGTTATTCTTGGATCCTATTGTCATCAAGACACCCAGAAATTCATGGGAAATGCTCTATGACATGATTACCATGTTTAAATGGTGTACATTAAAAAATGGTTTGAAATGAGTCACCCAAGAACTATAGTTCTTATGGTTTCTCATTCCCTTTACAAAATTTCAACATTTTCATTAATCACAGTGTAATGGTGTGGGATAATTAGAACCCAACTGTACAATAGTCCAATTATATATATTATGAAATAAGGGTTTCCAGCCCATGGTAGATAGACTATAATTTCTTAAAATAGGGGCAGAGTCTACAGAGGAAGCTGATGTTTGTCCAGTGAATGTGAAAGCTACCATCACTATATATTTATATATAGTGATGGATATAAGTGAAAATGGTGAATTATAATTTTTTATACTAAACCCTTTTGGGAGTTTTCGGAATCGTTCTATAAAGACTTTTCCCTTTTAGAAGAATATTACCATACCCCTTGGAATAAAGTGAGAGAAGGGCCTTCGATGTCTAACTTGTGAATTATATATAAAAATGATTATTTATACCATGAGTTTTGTGGTTTTCTACATGAAATATCTCAATATAATTTACATGCTGGATTTAATATTGTAAAATACGGTCGATATTTACTATTATCTTCTAAAAGTATCATTTACTGTTCCCGATGGGGTGTGGTATGGTATTTAGAGAGAAAATGGTCTGAGTGTTGTTAAATAAATAACGACATTTCTAATGTTGGGAAGGGTAATAATGGTTATTAATTTCAACTTGAAGATGAAATTATTTTATGGTGATGTCCCACCAGTTTTCATAGTGATTCATGATAGATTTATAGCTAATTTTCTATTTTTAAACATACATGGGAGGTTCAGTTTCCATTTATTATGTACTTGGAACATAAACAGTTTCTATTAGATATTATATTATAGAAACAATCAAGATGAAATATTTGAAGACTCAGTCATATGATCTGATAAAGACAGAACTCATACCCTGGAGTGTGCCACCATTGGTGGATCCTGTCCTCGTTAAATGTAGATATTATTGAACACATAACCTATGTGTGGATTATTAGAAAATCAATTGGGTAATGGTGAAGAAAAGTATCAATTACCAATGATTGATGATTCATTTGATGAGATGATGATAAATAATTGGTTTTTGAATGTTTTTTTCGATATTGTTATCACTAGTTAAGACACAAATACTCTAATATCTATACAACCACATTCATTAAAATATGTAGTCATTATATGTATCATTTAATGACTTTTTTTCAAATTAATTCCTATGTGGTATTTATGTATTTATTGATATAGAAATATCATGACTGTCTTGAATCGTTCATGCGGTAATTTGTCGATGATATCCTAGTTTACTCTTTAATCGAGGAGTGCTATGTGTGTAATTTTATTGTAGTTCACAAAATCTTCATAAATCATCCCCATTTAACTAACCATTTGAAATTTGATTTCCCGATTCATGAAGTGATGTTCTTATGACACATGGTCTCAGAAAATGCTTGTTTAGTTGATCCCCTTAAGGTGGATTATTTAATTGCATGAGATAATAATCAAAATTATTCAAAATTTATATCTTCCTTGGTTTGGTTGGATATTACTGACACTTCATCTAATATTTCCAAAAGTTATCTTCTCCTATGACTGATATCATTAAAATTTTAGTGAATTTTATTTCAAACGAGAAATGCAAAGGTTATTTTTTGAGAATATTGTTATTTTTACTCCTACTCCAATTTTTACCCATCAAATGGGTAGTTAGGGATATGTTTCCTTTTATTGACATATATAGTTTGGGTTTGGGTGGCTTCCTTTTACATGATGATCTTTTTGTAGGATATGGTTTCTAAAATCATAGAAAACACAAGAATAATTATCTGATTCATGATCTTGGGGATGAAAATATGAATCTTTCTCATAAGATTTTACGATACTAACTATTTTGGGAATCCTTTATCATTTATTCTGACAAATAATTATTATTTATATATTATCTAGAAAATATTTGAATCTCCAATTAAGGTATTAGGTGGTGTACCTACAGTTCTTTGATTTCAATATTACCCAAACCCATGCAAACGTCAATGTTATTGATCATTCTTGGTCAAGAATCATTGAACCAAGTCAAGGAAATAATCATTAGAAGAGTGTAATATGATGGGGTTTTCCTCTGTTTCATTTGTGACATCGAGGGAATCAATATGAGGATATTTGGAAAATAGTGAAATTGAATTTACCTCTTCTTAAGATGAATCTTTAGGGGAATGTACATGATGATGGTTTTTAAATAATTAGGGACTCTATTTATGGTGTAGATATCGTTGTTGAGTTTTCATACTCTTCAGAGGGTATACTATATTCTCTAAACCAATTTTTTATACCATTTCCTCTTAGAAAGGATATGATGGGGGATTTAAATAATTCCAAGTTGAATTTTTACAAATGAACCAATAATACATTCTATGATACATGGGGATGATTTTATTGGATGGTTATTAGATTATACATCATTGAATTTTTATCTTATTTTTATACATTAGAATTGATAAATCCAGGCACAAGAAATTTTATGTTATATTCAGTTACTTCTACTTTTGACCAGGAAGTGGGATTATATTTTTGTAGACATTATGATATAATTTATTTGTACCCCTTGAGTGATGAATATGACATGGTTTGTGATCGATTGGCCAAAAAAAATCAAAAAACATTATTCCAATTCGATATGTATCTAATGTTAAGGTAATAAGACATATCTACACATTTATGATTATTATATTTCGTAGTTTTCTATATCTTATAGCCTCTAAATGGGATCCCTGTTTAACTTATAAATTATGGAGGGGCCCCCAAGAGTTCATGGGATCCCCGATACATTTTATAATGGGGTATCATTTGTAGATGGATGGTGACATAGAATATTCTATAATGGTTATGTGATAAATTTTGTGTTCAATTGTTCTTGAATTATGTGGATACTGGGATTACCATTTGGGATTGGTTGAGCATTACCACAATAATAGTGACTATTACTATATCTATGTATATTTTATAGACCTTTAATCACTGGACTTGCTGATCTTCATTATGTTGGCTGGTGATTACTGAATGACCCTTTTTTGACAGGCTTTGTTCCAATAGACGAAAGTGAGTGTTCAAGGGACTGTTCCAAGAATAGAGACAACCCATAAATTGTATAAATATAATGTTTAACATCATCAATGACCATTGGTTATTTCTAAATGTGGGTAGGTGTTCGAGAGAGTTTCACCTGGGTTGGGTAACTGATATATTGAGAATCATGGAATGCTTCTACCATGGCTTGTGTGTCCATTTGAGGTTGTTGAACAAATGGGAATGTGGCCTACTATTTGGCACTTCCACCATAGTCGAATTCGATATAGAATGTTAATCATGCATTAAGGATTCAAAATTTTCATTAGTATACTTATCAATTTTGAATAACAGATTATATTAATGTGGATACTGATTAATCCATGAATGAGTAGCAAGTCCAGATTTTTTATTCTGATATAAAAGTTCTTATGGGAAGAATGTACCATTTATCTATGTGAAATAATAGCGGGGTTTTGATTCACATGGTATATGGAAGTTTGAGGAACTCATGAGAAAGAAGAGTCCTCGTCTCATTGATTTGGAATCATTTTCACTACAATTTAAGGGCTAGAATGTGTTAATGGTTAAGAGGTTATAACATCTCGTTACCTTATTTCAAGTACTTAATTACCATTATTTTGGTTCCATTTTAATTGAGAATTTTTCTAATTATTCAGGATGGAGAGCCTTTTTTGTGGAAATTACCATATGATTGAGTATATATCATTACATGAATTAATATTTAGGTTATAATTTTTTCAAAGACATTAGATGATGCATTTTTTGTGTGTGTTGATATAGAATCTTCGTGGGTGGTTATACTACAAGCGATGATTTGTATGTGTAGTTTACACTAAAAATCCTTGGTTTGTGGAATGAATTATTTTTTTTGACCAGTTTGGGAGAGTATAATGTGGTTCTTTATGATTTATTCCATAAAATATGAACATGCATCATAAATTCATTATTTAATGAGTTTTTATCCCATGGTGCAACATTTTTCACCAAATATCCAAATTGATGCATTTACTCTGTAAACCCATTATTTACAAAGAAAATTTCTTATTATAAAAAGTTTTATTTATGTTGGAAAAATAAATTCTGTTTTAATTATGTAGTCACTCATCCAATGAACCCTAGACTTCCTCTGGTATATAGTGAGGGTCTCAACCACTTTTATATGTCTTACTCTAGTGTTTGATCTAATGTGATTTCTGCACATTGGATTTCTCATTAATAGTATTATTAAAAATTTATAGTATTGTGATATTAAGATTTCTAATTGAATTTTATATTAATCATACTTATTATTTATATAGGTTTTATTTATTGATCCCCTTCCATCAATCTTTATAGTCATATTCCAATTATCAGTGTAGATTTTTTCATTGATTAATGATAGTTTGTTCCATCAGAATTTCCAATGAATAGAAATGTAATTTTTTTGTTTAGTTTTAAATTTTCTTATAATTATTTAAACACCTAGATTATAGGTGATTCATTTTTGATTTTTAAATATTAATTGATATTGTGAAACCCCCAAAATTATAATATAATTTAAATTCATGGGAAAAATTAAGAAAAAATAATTCCTTGATACTTTTATACTAGTGAAACATATGTTATAATTTCCAATTATTTATAATGAAATTTGAGAAATTATAAATGTATTTAAGGGAGAAAAAAATATCTAGAAATAGTGTGAAATATATACATCATTATATGGGTTATATCCATTATGAAGGGGTCTATCAATTGAGGGATGTTCTATTAAGAAGACCAAAGCCTCCCTATAGTGGATAAATGTTTCAAAAAGGGTTAAAAAATATTTGGGCCAAATATATTTTGATTTTTTTGAAAATAAATAATGTTATGATATCGCATTTTATAATTTAAAATGAGTGGAATTTTAATCAATACCCAAGACTTTTTAATAATGAAAATACACCCTTGAATTAAATGGTTATAATATTTAAATATTATATAGATTATAGTAGATAACATTTATCCAAACATCAACTAAAAAATTTAAATATGTTCTAAATTTTTTTTCCCTTTACCTCTTAATTTAATAATTTTGACTATTTTGGTTTTCACCATGACATCTATCATTTCCCTAGAAACATTTATCCATTGAATCATAAAATCAAATAATTTTTATTATTTAATGTGGGAATAATTATTTATAATATTAGATACATTATTTACTAATTTTTTAGAAATTATAAAAATTAAATTTAAATTATTAAATTTATAATGATTAAAAAAACATTTAGAAAATATAACATAAATCCCTAAAGTTTAAATATGGATTTATAGACTAAAATAGTTTTTTTTTCAAAAATTATATCAATTTTAATATAAATTACTAGTCTTATAGTGATGTTTTATAAATTTCAAATTCATAAGTCTATTCTAATATTGTGATAAAATTTATGTTATACAACAAAATGGTATTTTCCCCTATTCACCTAAAAATATTTTTTTTAGAAAAGAATAAACAATTCAAGATAACATAATATTTTTCTTTTAAATCCAAATCAATGTTTTATTTATTAAATTAAAATTTTTTAAAAATATATACTTAAATTATTTGTGAGAAAAAAATATTAAAAACACTATGAAACACTATGTTTACATAATATTATAAACACTATGTTTTCATAATATTATTTTATATCAATATCAAATATCAAATATGTTATTATGTTATTTTATATATAATATTATTTTACTAATTTTTGATTTATTCAAATTAAATAATTTATGAAATACTCAACAAAATATTTCTATAATGAAATGAATTATTTTTTATATATTAAATACACTTTATAAAATTCTATTATAATTAATTATATTAATTCTAAAATTAAAATATAAAAGTAAATTTTCAATATTTTTTTAAATTTTATATATTTATCAAATCATACTGTAATAATATTAATTGAAATATTTATATGTGACACACAAGTATATATATTTTTATAGTATATTAACATATTATTATTTTTTCATTGTGAGTTTAATTATTTAAAATTTACTACATAACAATTGAAAATTCATCTTACCCATTAAATATGTTTCAAATAACCATATATGGAAAAAAAATATTTACATTGACCATATTAGAGAAAACTATATTTATAATGATAATATTTTAAACACACATATATACATTCTAAATCATTCATTCATTCCATTATCACTTCACAAGGCACAACTCTTGTATCATATTATATATTTTTTATATTTATTTATTATTTCATGGTGATTTTTCTCATTTATATGGGATTTTTAGGAATTGTAGATCCTTATGGTTGATCATCATCCAAGAATTTTTCCCATTTTATTTATTTTATTCTTTTCTATATGTTGTAACATATTTCTATGCACTTTTCTTTGATGTAATTTATCCATTTGGAGTGATAATACATGGTGTATAATGCAATGATTTATTTTCTTTTATTGTAATGTTATAATTATAAATTTATAACGTGTATTCAATTTGGATAACACCGTTAGGTCACATATTGAAATCATGTTTCAATAATTATTAATGAATATATAAATTTTATATGAAATTATAGGCATAAATTGTAATAATATTATTATTTTTATCCCAAAAATTATGTCGTTACAATCTTCATAATTAATTAAAAAAAATTCCCATCAATTTTAAATATCACATTCAAATAGAAATATATATAGGGACCTAAATTTTGCAGACTATGTATGATGTAATTTCTACTCAAATATCATATATAAGAACAGTTGAAATGTATATATTATATTAGAAGAGGTGTATCTCTAACAATGAGTTTTCTCTAACAATTTTGAATTAGAGTCCTCTAATATTGGTGAACCAAACCTACATTATATAATTTTTATATATGTTTATTATTTTAATCACTTCATTAAATATCATAGGTTAATTTTAATTTTTTTCATTACTCACGATTTTTTTATAAGTGGTGGGAACATGTCCATTACTAAAATTAGGGTTAAATTTATCTATAATATATATAATAAGTATTACATATGTAAAATCCATACGTGATTCAACTAATAATACAATAATTATAATAATAGATTATTAAATTTAAAATAAAATTATTTTTTTGGTGATTTAATGATCTTAGAAAACCTCTATGATATTTTTGAGTTTCTAGAATAAAATTCCAAAAAGATATCTACAAATCCATTTTGGAGGGTAGATTTAACATAAATATCATAATTCACATTGTGATTAATGAACTCATATGCATTCCATTATGTATCAAATCATTATGTCATATCCATCAGATGGAGGCCCAAATTATCCATTCATCAAGTAGAAGGGAATTCTCAAACCCATGGGCTCACAACTAGTTCGTTAGCCTCATAGGAACTTTAAGTAATGATGTTTCAAAAATTAAATAACTAATAAATCATGTAGTATAATTGAAATATCATTTCATATGGTCCTTTATGTACGTTTAAAATACACTCCCAATGAAATTGGTAGTAAAAAATAGAACAATGAAATATACATTTAGTAAAAAACACACAAAAAATCCATCCCCATGTCTAACTCTCTTCAAAAGAAAGTTTTCCCAAAAACCTACCACAATAGGGATTTCTATCAACCACATGAATTTATTTTTACTATCCAAACGTTGAGTGAATGAAAAAAGGAATAAATGTATGATGTGAGAGGGGGAAAAAATAGAACAACTAACATACCGATAACAGTCAATACTACTAAGAGTCACTTGGAAACTGAACCATAAAGCCATAACACTGATAAAAAATATGTAAGAAAAATATCACTTAGAAGGAACCCAAAACACACTAAATTAATAGAAATACAATAGTGAAATAATTTATAATATATTAATATGAATCCAAGGTTATAATTTTTTTCAATACATGATTTATAAAATAATACATTTACACTTTTAGAAAACTACACTTTTATAAAATTAAAAATGGATAGTGGAATGTTTTAAATTAAACCCATAATTCAAAGGAATAAAATCGAAAAATACCTTCTCTATTTTTCAATAAATCAATGAAAATATTATTTTGTTAAATATTTTTTATTACAATTAATTCCTTTAAAATATTATAGAAAACCAAACCAAGCCATTTTTTTCAAACACAATTCCAAAAAAATTTATAAAAAACCCATTTTAAAGTATTTAAAAACACGCAAGAGGTGTTGTATAACCCATAAAAGGAAACAAACATCATGGAAACAATGTAATGTAATTATGAAAACCTAATCGATCAAACCATTGGAGTTTAATCAAATCTAAAAGATAAATCATATAAATAACCATAAAATGGATCCATGTTAGTTGGATGCACCCAATGGGATCTAATGAGCACTAGAGTCACCCATAATGACCATTGGTTTATGTAGAACAAGATATAGATACAAAAATTAGGAGTCTTAATTTGTACTCCCTATGATATCTTGATCCCCCACTGGGGTAGACTTAGTCCCCAAACAAAAATGGGAAAACTCAAATCTGGGGGATAATCTCTTATATGGGCTCACACTATCACTAAACAACTTTCTTAGACACTAACAAAGAAATTTAAATTGATGAACTAATCCACCAACCCCATTTGCCAAATTCCACCATGAAATGGTAATAGAGGATATATTGAATACAAAATCACATGTATCAAATGTAAAACATTTGGATATAACCCACACCACACCTCCATCACCTTCACAAGAAGAAACCAAAAAAAATTCCATCATGTTATTAAAAATTCATATACCACTAGGTCACAATCTATAATAGGTTAAAATAAACACATGGGGATTCATAGGGTCCCATATACTTATAAAACCATTTAACTTTTAGAATGCGACAAAAAAAGATCTCTGAGATGATGATCTATATTCTCAATTCCTAATTTAATTTTAAATATCATTTAAAATATAACATTAAATTTTTTCAGTGACAGATAAATATTTAATCTCATGATGCTTGGAAAAGAATAAAATGTATACCCCCTCAGAAAACCCCCAAGATAAATTTTTTCTTGAAATGAATGATTTTTTGTTCAATAACCATTAGGTTATCACACCCCATTCACAAATTTATTTTAAATATATGAATGTAGAGACTCAAATTTCCCATTCATATATACCTCATTTTATTCCCTAAATATTCACTAAATTTCATATATACACTCCCATGTTCTATAATTGTCATGACCCGTCCCCCGGAGCCTATGCTGTGACTACCCCAAGCCCAACTTACATAGGCTAGGAGCTGGCAACTTGCACCAAAAAAGCATATCCCTAAAATCAGGAAGGCATTACCTTTTTAACATGAAAACTCACATAATCTAGGAACACATCAATATACAAGAACAAAGTAAACTATATATCAAATATAGTGAGTACAGTAAGTAAAGGGGCATGAATATTAGTCCAACTGGAAAGTACAAGTAAAAATAAAAGAAAATCATGTGAACACCTGCCAAGGATCATACCAGAAGGGTATGTACATCTCTAGTATGGTCTTATCTGTGGTACATCTCATCAATGGTCCACCCCTGAGTAGAATCTAGCACTGGTACCCTAATCCTAAATCAACTATGTCCATCGTCTACAAAAGAAAAAACAAGGTGTGGGTGTAGCCCGTGCAGGGTTGAGTAAAACGATACTAGGTATGGACCCCCAGACCCCCTAAGGTCTCTCAAAATCCACTAAGGATAATCCAAAAAGAAAGAACTCAATATCAAATCATGAAGAAATAGTCATCAACACTACATAGGTATATTCACATACATATGCATAAGATATCAATATATATTCATCTCACACATGAGGGAAGAATACTATAATGGTAACACCACAAAGGTTGAAGTACCACATACGTAACACAATGAAGATAGTAGTAACACATAGTTAACACCAAGAAGGTAAGTACCAGAAAGGTAATGCCACACAGAATAATATCATGAATTTATCACCACATAGAGGTGTACCATAAAGGTAAAGACTCATATCACACTAGGTATAACATAAATATATAAGTATATATGATTAGATGTAATGCTAGATCATCTTACTTCATCGAGAAGCTCAGTTGTTGACCAACACATGATTAAAGATGACCCAAACATGATATAGAAATGACCCACATATGATCTAGAGATGACCCACATGGTATCGGTATGCGCTGAACCACACAAGATCATCGAGCACTAACCCACACAAGATCTGAATATGACCCACACAGGATCTCAAGACTCCTCAAGTACAGGCAGCCACCAGGTTCCTGCACTAAGCAAGCTTGATTCATGGAGGTTATGCTCCTTAATCAATCGGTCAACACTTAAACTACCATGATTTCTCATAAAGAATTATCAAGAAGGTCAGTCAAATCATAATGGACCAAATGCAACAGATGACATGTCAATCTGACTCCTAGTTTGTAAGTTATTAGTTTTCACGTTCCGAGGGCCCGGTTGGATTCAGGTTCGATCCAACCCAGACATACCCAAAATTATCCATAACTCATGTTTATTATTCCCAAAGGACCTTCTCTATACAAGGATCCCTATACTACCAACGGTTTGTCAAATGGATGTATGCTTCTAAAGATATGGCCAAAAGGTGTATTTGGGTTCTGATGGGCCCGGGTCCGGTCTTACCCAGTCGGACCGACCCGGCCTGACCCGACCTGGGATGACCCAACACAGCTCGGGTCGACCGGGCACGACCTTGGTCTGAACCGTCCCATTGGGTACGGCCCGCATGGCGCGGCCGGCTGGGGTGGCTTGCTGGGTGGCCCACGGTGCGGCTTGTAGATGGGGTGGCCCGCTGTGGCGTGGTCCGCCCAAGAAGCCACATGGGGGAGGTGCCCCTTGGGTTCTCGAATGGCCAAATGGCTATTCGGTTTTGATCATCCCAATGGAAACATGTGCCACTTCCTGCAGGTATGCGAGACTCACCGAAGCGGTCCTTCTCGGCATGACACGAATTTCTGGCTCTCCTCCCAGCAGCACACAGCACCGCTATCCTCCCACAGGCGGCTGGGTGTCGGCCGCCCTCTGGGTGGACTACCGTGGGGAATCAGCCACTTCCTCCTCTTCGTCTAGTGGCATAATCGCATGCCTCCCTACCTTCATTCAGCCTGTCTGGTGACGGCCGCCCTTCGGGTGTGCCACCTCCTCAAACCGCTACTAGCTGGGTGCTGGCCACCCTCCGGGTGCACTGCCTGCTCGAACCGCAGCTTGCCGGTTATCAGCCACCCTTTTTATCCACAAGTCACTACAGCTTCATTCTATGTCCGAAAAAATGAAAATTTCATATACTTAATCCTCGGGTCTAGATATCTAATCCCATATGTCGTGCACAACAAAAAATTGTGTTTTTAGCGCACTTAATTATTTGGCGTCGAAGAACGAATGAAGAACGCATGAGGAACGAATATAAAAGTTCATGTTATTTGGGGGGATTGAAGGTTGTTTTTTTGGAAATATTCATTGATAATAAAGAATATGAGAATCAACAAAAATATAATTATTAAATTTCAAAATAAATCCCAGGCCTCGTAGGTTCATTGGAGATGGCATGGGGAAAAATGCAGATGTCGACGTTCGTCGCTTCCGCAACAGGCTCCTGATATAGGCTTGAGGATCACCCTCATTCTTGATCCAAATAATGTTTTTCGTTGGAGTATTTTCTTCATTTTATAATCCTACATCAAAAGCCTCTTCTCCCGTTCGCCACTGAAAAAACAAACCTAAATAAGAGTTAATAAAACTCTTAATTAACAAGTTGATTCATTAATTTTTTGAATTAATGAATCCCATTAATTTAAGGAAATTTAGGTTACACATTTTGTGTAATAGAGCATTTAATTCCCCGTAATAAATGCCCGACCATGCTCATTTGGTCCCCACCTCCAAATTTCTAATGGGAGGATTCTAGTAAAATTTAAATTAAAAGATACTATTTTTTTCAATTCCCCTATGAAATTCTGAAAAACTAACTTCAACCCTCGACCTACTATGGTCGATGTGAAAGTCTCCTCAAGAGAATATCAGTGCTGCGAGTTCAATGGTGTCCTCAGATTTCAATTTCATGCACCAGTTCAAAATTTACAAAATGACGCTCACTCGTTTACTGACTATACCTAAAAAAGAGTTTAGAAATTTATTCTGGCCACACCAGGCCTCAGAATCACACGCCATAAATTTTCATGATCTCATATTATTTCCATATAGAAAAATTTATATTGGAAATTATATGTCTTAACATTCTGCCCACCTCAGGGATTTGCGTCCCCGAAAGCCATACCACAACTAGGAAAACAAGTGGGGGTACTGAGCACGAATCTGAGCCTTCTGCTCCCATGTGCTTTATTGGAGGTTCATGTGCTGCCAACGATAGTGCACAAGAGGTATCGACCGACCACGAAATAATCTCTCATGTTGATCTTCAATCTTCCCTATAACCTTTAAAAACATCACCCCATATTCGATGTCCAACTCTCACCAGTCAATGATGTGTGAAAGATCATGCACGTATCTCCTCAGTTGGGATATGTGGAAAACATCATCCAACCAGTGCAACTACGGTCGAAGAGCTAAGATGTAATCCACCTCAACCACTCTTATGAGGACATGAAAGGGTCCGATGACCCTTGGAGATAACTTTATCCTCATCCAAATCTCTACAAAAAACATCTAGGTGAGACCCGTAAAATACATGGTCACCATACTCAAAATCTAGAGGTCTCTTACTCCTATCAGTATAAGACTTCTGCCTACTCCGAGTAGTCTTCATCTGCTCGTAGATGATATACACCTTCTCCATGGTAATGTGTACAATCTCATGACCCATGAGTGTTGAATCCCCTAGGTCCTTCTAGAATAGAGGTTATTTTCATGTTCGGTTGTACAATGCTTTGAATAGTGGCATACTGATAGTGGAGTGATATTTTTTATTGTATAAAAACTCCACCAAGGGCAATTGATTATCCAAATTATGGCCTAATTCAAGGATGCAAGCACAAAAAATTTCCTCAAGAGTATGAATGGTCTGCTCTATCTAACCATATGTCTGAGGATGAAACAAGGTTCTCAATCAAATCTGAGTCTTGAATGCCTCCTATAACCCCTTCCATACAGGGAAGTAAAACATTCATCATGGTCAGAGGAAATCATCGATAGTAATTCATGAAGCCATATAATCTCTTGTACGTAGAGAAGTCCCATGCCCTCTAGATCCCAACTCTCTAATAGCTAGGAAGTGGGCTGACATGGTGCTTCGGTCAACGATCACCCAGATAGAATCATGACCCTAAAAGAGCATGGATGTCCTATAACAATGTCCATTGAAATTCCATTCCACTTCCACTCCGGTACATCTAGTGGCTGGACTAAGCCTTCTAGAACCTGAGGCTCTATCTTCACATGCTGACAAGTGAGGCACCGTGAGACAAACTCTGCCACTTCATTCTTCATTCCCGGCCACTAGTGATGACATCAAAGGTCCTGGTATATCTTCACCACTTATGGATATACCGATAGAGGGTGTGTATGGAACTCCCTCAAAACTACCTACCGAAGTGCCATTGGTACCATAGTACACCGTCTGAAGAGGTTTATTTTATCCCAACCTTCATAAAATCCATCTGGTGCATGTCCTATTGATATCTGAGCACGTCGAGCCTCATAGTCAGTGTCTCTATGTTGTGCCTCCCTATCTCACTGAAGGAGGGATGGAGTAACTGTCATAAACTGATGAATAGATTCTCCATCTCTATCCACATAGGATTTCTGCAAAGTGGCTAGCTTCTTTTTCAACTCACTAAGTAACTATATACCAGATCTCCTACTGAGTGAATCTGCTATTATGTTCCTCTTCCCATGAGTTTATACTATCTCGAAGTCATAGTCTTGGAAGAACTCAAGCCAACACCAATGTCTTAGGTTCAAGTCCTTTTGAGATAATATATACCTGAGACTCTTATGATCAGTGTAAACTATAAAACGTTTTCTAATCAAGTAATGTCCCATCATCTTCAAGGCGAAGACCACTTTTTCTAACTCTAATTCATGGGTAGTGTAGTTCTTCTCATGTCGTCTCAGATGTTGATAACCATACATAATCACAGCTCTATCCAACATCCGGACATATCCGAGCCCGATCCCTGATGTGTCATAGTAGAACACATACCCTATTCCCTCCTCTGTCAACATCACGATGGGGGCACTCGTCAGTATCTTCCTCATATCCTGGAAAATTCACTGGAATATCTCCTACCACATGAAGGGTTTCACCTTCTTCATCAACACTAATAATGGTGTTTCAACTCTTGAAAAGTCAGCAACAATCCTCTGGTAGTAACCGTCCAAACCCAAGAAACTCTGGACCTCCATCACACTCATGGGTAGCACCCAAGCAAGCACAGTCTCAATCTTCGCTAGATCCACTACAACTCGAACCTCTAAGATGATGTGTCCTAGGAAGTGAACCTCTCAAATCCAGAACTGGAACTTCGAGAGCTTACCATAATGTTGGTTCTCTCATAGTGTGTTAAGAATTATATGAAGAGGATATCCATGCTCCTCCTCCATAGATGAGTATATCAAGATATCATCGAATAATACTACCACATAGCAATCAAGGTATGGATGGAATATCTTGTTCATGAGTCCCATGAACACTGTTGGGTTGTTGGTTACGCCAAATGGAATAACCAAGAACACATAATGTCTATACTGACATCTAAAAGTCATCTTCTACAAATCCTCGTCTCGTAACATGAGATGATGATAGCCTGATTTGATGTATATCTTTGAAAACAACTGTTATACCTTCAACTGATAAAAAAGATCATCAATCCTCAGTAATGGGTACTTGTTTTTCACGATCACCCAGTTCAAGCACCAATAGTCCACAAAAAGTCTCAAACTCCCATCTTCCTTCATGGAGAAAAAAATCGGGGCTGCCTAAGGGGAAACATTGGGCCAAATGAACCCATTTCTCTACAAGTCCTCTAGTATTACTCGCAGCTCTCAAAGCTGTACGAAAGCCATCTGATATGCTGGTGTAGATATCAGTTTCATCCCGGGGTACAAATCAATGCAAAAGTACACCTATCTGGGAGAAGGTATACCTGGTACATCATCAGAGAAAACATCAGTGTAGTGGCCCACCAATACATGATAGCTCGGCCTCTCAACGTCAATTGCTCGGAGGGTAAGGCTACCCATCTGATTTGTGATCAGCTGCACCCTCATCCATATAAGAACATCATGCGCTGCAAAGGTTCCCCTCTCACCGGTGAATGAAAACCTGGTCCCATCCTCATGGGAACACTGAACTTTGTGCCTAATACAATAGTTATGGGATGGACTTTAGATAAATAATCCAAACCCATGATGACCTCATAAGGCGTCGACGTCGCTACAAGGTGATCCCAGCTAATTTTCTCACATCTTAAATAATATCACACTACCGAAAACAGTGTGTAATCATCAAATCATCTCTGGTAGGTGTCTCTAGATGTAAGGATCGATTGAACTACTCATTAAGAATCTCGGAGATCCGAAAGAGTGTCATGGAAATAAAAGAGTGACTGGCACCTAGGTATATAAGTAATACAACTAAGGTAGATTAGTCACGTATTGTACCTTGTATCATCTCCAGAAGGGTCGTGGCCATAGGCCTCAGCTGCCTGATGCTGAGATCGTTTCTATCCACTTGATCAATGTGGTCAAGGAGGGCCTCCTGGTGGTGGTAAGGGTAGAACCTCAAATCGCTTCCCACTGCATGCTACACGGCTAGGTCCTCTTCCACGTCCACCTGTTTCCTATGATCCTACATGATCGAATCTTTAACCTTGCCCAGGCGGTCCATCAACCATCTGTTGGTCGTTCGTACAATGGGTTAGGCAGTCGCGAGCCATGTGACCGTATCCACTACATGAGTAGCACTGTCTACTCATCACCTATCCTGGTCTTTCTCAAGAGCCCTGCACAACTGACCATTTATTTTTCAGTTGTCCATACATAGGTCTGGTCCTCTTGGACATCTACATCATCTATCTAGTAACATCTAGAGATGAATCTGCCACATGACTTCTGGTGGTGAGTCTCATTGTCGGTGACTACTCAGTAAAAAATCTCTCCACTGAGAGTGATCTCTCTAACACCCCCACCTTCGTCGAGATGTTGAGAGAAATAATTGAATCTATAATCTCCTGTTTGAACCCCTTCTCATGGTCTGGTCCTTGATGAATGGGTCTCACACTATGTCAGTGGAGTAGCGTGAGAGGTCGGTGAACCTCACTGAATACTGAGCCACGATCAAGCTGCCCTGATTCTAGTGGATAAGCTCTTATATACGCACAAATCATAAAGACGCTAGGATAAACTCTACCCGGAAAAGGTTCTCAAAGTCCTCCAAGATGATAGTGACCTTATCGTGAACACAGAGCATCAATATCCACCATCTTCCCACTACATCCTAAAGAATACTGGTTACAAGGATTACCATGAGTCAGCTGGTGTCCATAAAAGTTGAAAAACTCTAACCATAGCATCTAGCTAGTCCTCAGCTGTATGAGGATCTATCTCACCCCAGAACCTCGATGGCCTCAGGAACTGGAACTCGTGCAACACGCTCAATCATTGTGAACCCTCTACTACTGGGATTAGTGACATCATCTTACCAATGGGTAGTGGTGCTTCTGTTACACCACCCAATGGTATAACATCCATATGGGGGTCCTAACCTGAATCCTCATCGCTTGGTGGGCTATCATCGTGTACTCTACCTGGAACCATTACTTGTTGTCTGCGCAGAGGAATCCTGAAATGAAATAGGTGCACCACAATCAATAATTTATACCTAGTGAGTTGACTCAAAGAGACTAAAAAACTATTCAGAAACACATACACAATCAGTGTTTTCATGCACTGAGTCAGAAATCAGATGTCAGAGTCCTTCTGTATGGATACATCGGCCACTACACCAACACTAGAGTCCCCAAACTGAAAACCACATTCATTACACTCAACACTATTTTTCGAAACAAAAAATAATATTCCATGTTCTCTAGTAGAATTGAATCCTTTGATACCAATTTCTCACAAACCATCCCTTAGGGCCAGTTCCATGACTACCCCATTCCCTCCTTCTATAGTCCATGGGTGGCGACTAGCACCGAAAGCCATATCCAAAAAACAGGGAAGGCATTTACTTTTTAAACTGATAACTCAAAAAATACAAGCACATAATAAGATACAAGGGAAAATTAATCTATATAGGAAATAGAGTGAGCACAGTATTAAAAGTGGCTAGAATACAAGACCAACTGGAAAGTACAACTAAAACTGAAATCAGCACCTATGAACTCCTGCCATGGATCCTACCATAAGGGTAGGAACAAATATCGTGTGGTATTCTCTGTGGTACGTCTTGTCTAAGGTCCAACCTTGAGAAGACTTCAGCCATAGTACCTTAGTCCTCGATCAAGGCTGCGTGTCGTCTACAGAAGACACAACAAGGTATGGTCATATCATGTGTAGGATTGAGTATAATGATAATCAGTAGGCACACTGAGACCCCCTATGGTCTCTCAGAATCCAGTAAGCATAATCCACAATGAAATACCTCAATCACAATGCACGAAGAAACAATCATCAACACTACTTAGTTATATTCCCATACATATACCTATGTTATCAATTTATATTCATCTCACACGTGAGGGAAGAATAAAACAAAGGTAACACCATAAAGGTAGAAGTACCACATAGGTAACACCACAAAGATAGAAGTACCACACAGGTAACACCATGAAGATAAGTACAACAAAGGTAATACCAAACAAAAGAATACCATTAAGGTATCACCACACAGAAGTGTACCAAAATGTTAAAGACTTGGCTCAAAGCGTGTATAACCTAAATACAGAAGTATAAATCATTAGTTGTAATGCTAGATCATCGTACTTCATCGAGAAGCTCTGCTGTTGACCCACACTGGATCGAAAATGACCCACAAAGGATCTGGAAATGACTGACATAAGATCTATAGATGACCCACATAGGATTAGAATGTGCTGAACCACATAGGATTGATGAGTGGTGACCCACACAGGATCCGAAGATGACGTACACAGGATCTGAAGACTCTTAGAGTACAGTCAGCCACAATGTTCCTGTATTAAGCATGCTTCATTCTGGGAGGTTCTTCTCCTCATTCCATCAGTCGACACATTAACTACCACAATTTCCCATAAAAAAGTATCATGAAGGTCAGACACATCATAAGGGACCCAATGTGACAGACAGTGCGTCAATCAGATGCCCGGTCTGTATTTTTTTAGCGTTTTCATTCCAAGGTCCCGGTTGGATTCGGGTTCAATCCAACCTAGACATACTCCAAATTTATCCAAAACTCAAGTGAATTATAACAAAAGGGCCATCTTGATACAAGGATCCCACTACTGTAGACGGTTAGTCAAACGAACGATGAATTATCATGAAATGGCCAAAAGGTGTATCTAAGTCCGGATGGGCCTGGGTTCGGTCCGACCCGGGTTCGGGCTAGGTGGGCTGGTCCACGGCAGGCCTGGCCTGCTATCCATTGGTCTTGCCCAACGTTCAAAGGTGTGGCACACTGGGTGGACTTCTGGCCAGCCAGCTATGCGGCCCGCCATGGTAGGGTCCGCCCAAGACGACACCCATGGGAGCCCCCCCGGTTCCTAAATGGCCAAATGGTTGTTCGGTTTTGGCTATCCCGGTGGTGCCACGTGGTGCCTACTGCTAGCACGTGGGACCTTCCAGAGTGGTCCCACTCAGCATGATTTGTCCAGTCGGGCTTTCGACTGGCTCTGCTCCAGGTGGGCGACGGTGCCGCTATCCTCCCGTGGTCGGCCAGGTGTCATCCGCCATTCAGGTGCATTGTCACGGCTAAGCAGCTGCGACCTCGTCCTCTACTGGTAGCATAGGTTTGCGATGAACTACCACCATGCAGTTAGATAGGTGACAGCTTCCCTCCGGGTGATCCACCTCCTCAAATCGCAGATGGCCCGGTGCCGGTCACCCTACGGGTGTGCCGCCTGCTCGAATTGCGACCAGCTTGTTGTCGGCCACCCTCCTCTTCTGCAGGTCAGCGCAGCCTTGTTCTAAGTCCAATTAATATAACAACTCCATATTTGTGATACTCGGGTCGAGATATTTGACCCCATATTTCTTTCACATCCAAACATTTTGTTTTTAGCATGCTAAATTATTTGGCATCGAAGAACGCACAAAGAAAGCACGAGGAATGAATATAAGTGTTAATGATATTTTGGGTGGATCGATGGCCTTGATTTTTTGTCCATATTCATTTAAAATCAAGAATATTATAATCATCAAAAATATAATTATCATATTTGAAAATAAATCCCCTACCTCGTACGTTCATTAGAGATGGTGTGGGGAAGAAGATGAAGACGTCAGTGTTCGCCGCTTCCGCAACATGCTCCTGATCCGAGCTCTAGTGTCGTCCTCATTCTTGATCTAGAGAATGATATTCTTTAGATGATTTTATTCAATCAAGAAATATTCTTTAAAATTCACCTTTCCATTTTGCAAATGGATAAACAAGCCTTCAAGAAGAGTTAATAAAACTCTTTATTAATATGTTGATTCAATAATTTTTAAAATTAATGATTCCCATTAATAGAATAAAATTGCGGTTACTAATTTTGGGTAACCGAGAATTAAATGAACTGTATTAAATGCCCGACCACCCTTATGTGGTCCCCACCTCCAAATTTCAAATTAGAGGTTTCATGAAAAAAATAAAATAAAAGTTATTTTTTTTTATTTTTTTGTCAAATCTCCCATGAAAATCCATAAAACTAACTTCCACCCTCGACATACTTCGGTTGAGGTGAAGCTCTCTTTAAGAGAATATTAGTGCTACAGGTTCAAATGTGTTCTTTGATTTCAATTCTGAACACCGGTTCAAAAGTTATAAAATTCAGCTCGTGCATTTACTGAACGTACATAAAAACAATAAAAAATTTATTTTGGGCACACCAGGCCTCATAATCATGCGTCATCAATTTTCGTTGTCTCATAATATTTCAATATAATAAAAAACATTTCATAAAAAAATATGAGTCTTTATAGTAATGGATTATTACCTTCGGGGACTTGGTAAAAGATTTTATTATTTAGGGTAATATCTTAAAAATATCCCATTCATACCTTCCCATTTTATATTATTCCAAACCCACCATAATTAATATAGTTCCAAATAATTATTGAAAGAAAATATCAGAAAGTTAGAGTTCAAATTATATGTAATGGGTAAGGATGGAAAATATATAAACATAATGTGAGAATAAGGTTATGTGAATTTGGTCATAACATATGAATACCATAATTTTTAATATTATGAGTAAAAAACATATAAAATTTTATAGCGATTTGAATTTAAAAACTCAAAAATCATAATATAACCAAATACCATGATCCATGATAATATAACTCCTTCATAAAACATTTCTTTAGAGAATACACACAATCTTATAACATTGTGACCTTTTATAATTACAAATATTTTTGATCATTAATGTAAGGAAATGAAATAAGGACCTTACAAGAACTTATTGACATGCAACTAGGTCTATACACACCCTTAAGGAAATGGAATCTAGGTACATGGTTTGAATATATATCATGTAATTAGGTTCATTAATAACATTTAGAACATCTAACTTTGTTCATGCATATCATTTTTACTCTTCTTTACTCTATTGTAACCCAATGCATTGGTGGGAGGTATATGTCCTAAAAATCGTTTTTATAACATGAAAACATCCTTTGATATAATATACCCATCATAACATAATGAATTTCAAATATATGTGTACCATAATATTATAGAAAATTCATCATATAAGAAACCTCAAAATGAAATGGGTTTCCTAAACATTTCAATATTTCATAAAAAATATAAAAGATACGGGTTTAATAATAATTTCCTCATTATATCATAGCATAATCCAATGTAAAAAATAAGGTTTTATATGAATATTATCATGGTATAATCTATATAAGGGAAACATATTTCATAAACATCGTGCCATAATAAAAAAACCGTTCTTGGAATGAATAAGAATAGTTTCCTTGGATCATATCCCCTAAAAATAATAACTATCATAAAATGATGTCATATTATATGGAAAATATTTTATCAATATCACATGAAACATTTCATGTGGAAAATAACATTATTAATTTTAAAATAACTTTTTTATGATTTTTTTACAAAATCATATTCATTAATGATAACATTGAAAACATATATTTGATGTAATAAAAATCATTTGAAACATTTCTTGAGAGAATACCATTCCAGAATTACACACATCTTTTTAGGACATAAATAATATTCAAAATCCATTTCATTGAACATAAATTTGAAAAGGTAAAATGTATTACTCAATTAAGATAATGTTATGGTGGATGAAAACATATGTTCATGACATACATGATAAAATAATGATTTTGTTCACCATTCTTATAGCGACCCATCCATTTCTTTAACTACTATTACATAAATTAGAATTTAAAAAACATTATTGTATAACCTTAAAAGGATCCAAAGGTTTACTATCTTGGGAAAACTACGACCATACATAGTATTTACAACTTAATACATAAGAATTTATTTAATACAATCTTCTCCATCTTCTTATTATCCTGTGAAAAGTCCTTAGTACAAAAAATCACCTGAGTAAATATATCAAAAAGGAGTGATCTATAATCCAATTAAGAAGATAATATATAAATTAATGAGAAGAATCATAACATAGGCAATGTATCATTAACATGAGACGAAGAATTAATAAAAGACATGAAATGTGGCAATGCATAAATAATGAAACATTATTTCATAGTTGTTAACAACCAAAAATAGTTTTGAACAAACCTATTATCATGTTCATGAATCATTTTAATTTTACTCGTGAGATTAATCCCTTCACCCAATTCGTTGTATCATTGTATAATTATAGGCACACCGGTCAAATCATATCATTCATATTGCGCTATATAATTTCGGGTGCACACGTCACACCATAACATTTACATTATCATTCATTCCAAATAGAACATATGTAAAACATAAACATAAAATAACTCATTTAATGTAGTGGGTTTCACATTATAAAAATACATTAATAAACATTTTTCCACTAAAATAAATTGGGTATACCGTTATTGACATAGAATAATCAACGATGAGTGAATTAGATACAGACATTGAGAGGTAATACGAGGGTGTTTATTTGTAATTGTAAGAACATTGGGTTTGTCATAATATCAATTAGAAAAAAAAATTATCCATAAATAGGTAATTTTAGGATGTTTAAATTATTAATATGGAATATCCATACTGAAAATGGTTTGAAAAAAGGATACCCCAAAGTATGAGAGTTGGGTTCGAGAATTTCCCTGTCCCTTGTATCTGAACACATTCTTCACATTATGGTCCTATATATCAAATAATATTCATTTATTAACAATTAATGAACGTTTTATACATTATTAAGAATCATTATTAATTTATTAAGTTCATTTAGGGGATTTTTAAGGGGTTAGAGAGTTTAAATTCATTGTTCGGGAATGTTCATTTTTTAGTTTTCCTGAATGTTTCACTTTTATTCATGAATAGAAGTTTATTTAAAACGTGGATAAATATCATGAATTGTAATTATATTTTATTTATGTAGTTAAAGATCATGAAATGATCGTATAAATACTTTTGAATATACCATGAGAATGAATGATTAGATAATAATTTAAGGATGATCATTTGGGTTAATTCGGGCGGTTTTTTCGACAACATGAATTTTCTTTGTTTAATTATTTAGTAATATGTACATAATTTAGTTCAAAAAAATTATATAGGATATAATAAATATAACATAATCTCGTTAAACCATAAGAATCATTTCATGCATAGATATGATGGTGGTAATAGAAAATGGAAAAATGTCATTCCTGATGTGATAAAATAACATCGCATGAACAACATTTTCCTAAATAGAATAAAAAAGTAGAGGAAAAGGGGTTGGATGATACATTTTCCCATTAGTATCATATAACTATACTATATGTAATATTCTGTAGTTACCATAACTTGTTTATGTGGATAGGTGGGGATATATTAAGAAAAGAACATGAAATTGAAAGGAAACTAAAGGAAAAGAGAGTGGGGAATTAATTCTTCAATACTCCTTAAAACACATTCTACTGGTCGTTTGATGAGACCAGAATCTCTTGGATGCGTGGGAGGGTCTAGAAATGATGTTTGGGTAGATTTTATGTAAGAATAGAATCTTGAGAGGTGTGATAAAATGAGTGTATGAAGGGTGGTATTTATAGTGGAGGGGAGAGGGGATTTCCAAATATTATATTCATTAATTTATTATTTCTCTACAAGATAAGAAACAGTGATGACTCCATGCCCAGAAATAGTAATAAGTGCATGCGAGTTTGATAATTTGGTGCTTACATCAGACATGATTTAATGAAAGGTGTCTTTAAATTATATTATATTTATACAATAAATTTTTGTATTTTACTATTCATCAAAAATTTCATGCATTTCTGAAAGATACAAAAAAACTCACCCTAATCATTTTTGACGCTTAAAATACAAAAAATAAACTCCATTTTTTAAAAAAAAATTTAATATGTTAAATTAAATTTATAAATAAAATAATTGATTATTAGAAAAAATACCAATTGAAAATCATTTACTTTCTTAGTCCAAGATATAAGAATATCATACATTCACTTAAATCGTATATATATACTATCATATTTAAAGTTACTATTCGCAATGGTAGGTTACTATTCATACATGCTAGTTTCTATTCATTAGGGTGGGTTACTATTCACCAAAAAAACAATGTTTGTTCCATCAGATCAAAAAATCATCTTGGGCATAACCATGTATGTTAGATTTTGGAAATTCAAAACATAGAAGTGGTAAATTTATGTTTAAAGGACACATTGTATTTAGTATCATTAGATTTCATTGTGTTTTCTAATGTGATTATACTTTATTTCATGATTATTATAACACATATTCATTGAAAAAACTATAGGTCATTACATTCTTCCCCCCTTATGAAATTTCTCCAGCTAAATTATTTTTAACAAAAAAATGTGAGGGTACTTCTGCTTCATCACCTCTTTCGACTCCCAATTGTTTTTCAAACATATGGTTCCTCCACTACACATTGACAAGGTGGGATGTCTTAATGTATAGAACCTTATCACTCTAGTCCTGAATCTTTACTCTCTACTCCTTATAAGAGATATAGTGTTCCAGTTAAACCACCTATGAGTTCATTACATGTGAGGGATCAGGTAAGTACTTCCTCAAGAGTGATGCGTGAAACATATCATGAACATGATCCAAATTTGGTGAATGTACAAGATGATGGTTCAAGAATCCTATGTGTTCAAGGATCTAAAAGGGTCCATTGTACATTGTTCTTAGAATTCCTTTCTTTCCAAACCACTTGAATCTCTTCCATGTTGATATTTGAATGATGAAATTATCTCTAATGTAGAACTCCAAATCGCATTCAATAGTTGTCATCATTGCTCTTTTACCTACTCTGAGTAGCCTTGATATGTTTCTCGATGGCTTGAACCTTTTATGTCATCTCGTGAACATGATATAGACCATGTATCTTTCATTCGCCTACTTCATCCAAACAGGTCTGAGTTATACATCGTTTTCTATATAGATAGTCATATAGAGCCATCTAAATACTCAAGTGAAAGATATTTTTTTCTGGGAACTCATCCAATTGGAGATGTTGATCCCATCCACATTTCAATTCGAGAGAGTAAGATGTTAGCATGTCTTCAGGTGTCTGAATATTCCTTTAATACTGGCCATTGGATTGGGGGTGATAAGTTATGTTGAAATTTTACTCAGTACTCAAAGAATATTGACAACTCATGTAGAATTTAGATGTGAACATTGGATCACGATCCAATAAAATCAAGAGTGGAATCCCATGCAGTATTACCACATCCTTTGCATATATCATGGCATGTTATTCAAGTGAGAGATCTTTCTGAATAGCGATAAAGTGGGCAGTCTTGGTTAGTCGGTAAAACACAACCCATATAACTGAATATACATTGGAATTCATCGAGATACCTGTGAAAAATTACATAGTTACATCCTCCTATTTCCACAGGGGTATATAAAATGGTTTCATCGTCGAATTGGACTTTTGTCTCTCTTATTTAACTTGCTGACGTGTTATGCACATTAAGATATACTCTGTAATCTCCTTCTTCATGTTATCCCACAACATGTGTTCTTAGATATCACAATACATCTTTCTACTCCGGAGATGGATAAAGAATTTTGAACTATGTGAATTATCCAATAGATCATTCTTTATACCATCTGATGAAGGCACACGAATCCTTGTTCCAAATCGAATCATACCCACATTATTGATATAGAACTCCTGGATATTCCCTTCTTTTACTACATTAACATTATTTTGTTACTATGGATCATTCTATTGTGACTTATTAATATTTTCTTAGATATATGGTTGCACAATCATTTGGGGAAGGTAGTAAATTTACCTTACCCTTATGATTTAAAAATCCATCCATTTCATATCCATGAATATTGGTTCTTTATCAATCTTCTGCATGGATGGGGTTGCACGTTCGTTTCTACTAAGAGAATTAGCTACCATGTTTGACTTGTCAGGATGTTAATTAATAGTGAAATAAAAGTCCTAGATAATCTATATCCATATCTTTTGAAACATTTTGAGAACATTCTGTGTGAATATATATGTAAGGCTATTGTAGTCGGTGTATACGTCAAACTTCTCACCACAAAGGCATTGTCCCCAGATTTTCAGGGAAAAAGTCACAGTTGTGAAAAATAGATCTTGCATCAGGTAGTTTTTCTCATGGATCATCAACTTCCAGGAGGCATAGGCTATCACATTATCATTTTTCATTAGTACAAAACCGAACCCTTCCTTTGAATCACACTTTTTATCATAAAAAATTCTCTACTCATTGTTAATGTTAGTATTGGTGTAGTGATCAACCTTATCTTTAGCTCCTTGATGCTTTCATCACATTCATCAATTGAGACATAATTTACACCTTTTATTGTTAACACAGTCAGTATGCTAGAAATTAATGATAAATTAATCACAAAATGTCGGTATTACCCTACTAATCCAAGAAAACAAAATATTTCTATGACACATGACGGTATAGGCCATTTCTCACTTTTATTTGTCTTTCAAGGGTCCATATAATTTACCGCTCTTATGATAACATGTCCCAATAATGTGACAGGTATATCTAGAATTCTCACTTTTTTAAATTTTTCATACAACTTATCCTTCTTTAATGTATCCCATACAAGTCTTATATGTTCTTCATGTTCCTCCTAACTCTTCAATTATATGATAATATCGTTGATAAACACTAACCCAAATTTTTCTAGGTAATGTATAAAGACTCTATTTATCAAATGCGTGAAGGTTCGAGGGGATTTAGTAATTCAAATGGGCATCACCATAAACTCGTATTTCAGATACCTTGAATGGAAATCTTTCTTCTAAATATCTTCATACTTCACCATCAGTCAATGATATCCAAAATGAATATACAGCTTTTAGAAGCATTGAGATCCTATTAATTGATTAAAAATGTATTCAAAACTTGGCAGATGATACTTGTTATTTGTGGTTATATTGTTGAGTTCCTTATATTCGATAGACAAATGCCTTGAAATATCCTTCTTCTCAAAGAGCACTGATGCACCTCATAGTGATGCACTAGGCATATAAACCATTTTTACAAATTCTCTTACAGTTTCTTCTTTAACTCAACCGGTTCAATAGAAGCCACCCTATAGGGACACATTGAGATAGGAGTTGCTTCAATTATGAGTTCTATGGAGAAATATACCTCATGATCTTGGTGATTTCTGTTTAACTCTTCATGGAATACATCACTATATTCCATCATGATTGACATTTCCACTAGGTTGAATCATTTCTATGATTCAACCATTTGAGTGAGTCATTTCTACACACATGGAATAAACACCCATATCGATGAAGGATTTTCCATTGGAGATTCGGTATCTTTCTTGAATTTGTAGAATAGCATGGGAATGTTTGGAGTATGAAAATATATTTTCTTTTTCTCAATAGTTGATATGTTCCTTATATAATTAGAGACAATCCATTCTTATTACAGCATCAAATTCCACCAATTGTAGTATTATGAGATTCACTAGAAGAATCATCCAACATATTCCAATAGTAGAAGAGTAAAACACATGGTTTTCAATGATTGCACCACATTGTGTTTTTACAGATATATCTACTTCAAGGTTTAGGGGCTCTGATTCTATAGTTCTAGCAAACATGCATGATATAACAAAATGTGTTAAACTAGAATCAAATAATACCTTTTCAATTAATGAATTCATAATAAGTGTAACTTGTATAGCTTAATTTTATTTCTTCACTTCCACATTTTTGAATCCATAAGCCTTCCCTTGATCTGTTGGATTTAGTGGTTGTGACATTTATTACCCTTGAGGACACAAGTTTTAGTTTGTTAGCTTCCATAGTTCCCCTGATCCATATAGTTTTAGTATCAGACCATGGGTGGTGATCTCATTTCATCTATCACATTCTCATGAATTTCCTATATTTTTTAAATTCTTGAGCTTGGAGGCTTTCATTCCCACACATTAAGAATTTCCTTTTCCCTTTGAGGTTGTTCCCATGATGTATAATCCCAAATTTTTATCATGTGGGTGGTTGAGTTTTCTTTCAACCTTTATCATGAGATCCTCTGCCATGAAACTCCATCATTCAATTCTTATATCCATAGCCATGGGAAAATTCAACAAACTCCATATCCACTTTGAGTGTAACACCCCGAGATTTTATGAAAAATATTCTTTTAATTTCATTAATGTCTTGTGTTATATTCTACACCAAGATTACATTCCGCTATACACAACACCGTATTAGCTTGCAGTATACGCAACACTATTCTTGGATCGTGTTACACACAATTTTGATAATAGTTATTCTACGCAACATTGAGTATATATATATATATATTCAATGTATAAATTAAATATGGTTGGATTCTGTTATATGAAACAACGAAGGATTCTTTCACAACACACAACCCTGACTTGGCTTGCATTACACGCAATCGCGACCTTCCTCGATAGCGTGTGTTGTGCGCAATACTGGGTTTTAATAAACAACGATATATTATTATAATATTGTCATGAACTAGACGTTATGAATATTGTTAACTAAATTTTGAATTTTATAACATTATTATTCATCTTACACATTTCTAGAACATGGTATAAGAACAAAATAAATTTTTCGGGTAAAATAAGTATTTTTCAAAAAATGCATTTTTGCCGCCTTTTGATGGCACACCCACTTTAAATCTAGTTTTTGACATGTTTATATGTTCAATTTGACAAAATAAAATTCTTCTTTTGAATCAGGATATAAAAATTTACATTAGATAAAGTTTTGATATTTTTCCGATAACTTTCATATTTTAATGAATAGTAAAAACACTATATATTTTAATTAAATACAACTTTTTTCATCGTAATATCTTATGTGGTTAAATTATAATATTGAATGGTTTTAAAGTATAAATAGAATATATTTTTACCATTTAATATAATGTATGTCATTAGCATTGATTTTACCTTGAATTCGTAGGTTAAATCAATTCAATCTTTTGCAATGTTTTAAAGAAAAACCCGTTTTCTTTCGACAACGGGATTAATTTTAATTTCATTTCGGCATATTTTGTGTATTGAATTTGGAAAAATGGATTCCATATTTGGAATCAGTGGGTACAAATTATGTTAATAAGCTACTTTTTATTTTTGGGAATTATGAATAGTAACTACGGTAAATTTTATTTACCATAGTTAAAGGTAAATCGGGTAATTAAGGGTAAATATAATATTTTAAAATTAACCTAACAAATTTCAAAATCTTATTGGATGACTAAAAGTAGACCCATATCAAGTAAGGGTCAGATTAGATTCATTTAATTAAATTTTGTCAATGAAAATGATTTTAATTATTATTAAAACCAAAGAATGTGACAACATGTCACTTTCTTAAAGTATATAAGTATAATAATTTTAATCTAGTGGTAAACATCATGAAACTTCGAACATAAATAGTCTCCAGAAATCTAATACGATTATCTACATCTTAGAAATTTATTTAGAATTTTTAAGGATTAAATAATTATCATTTATTATGACACAAAGATGATGCAGTAATTATCTTATTAATGAAATATTGAAATAATTGATGTTATAAATACCCAAATAAATGTAATTTGAGACTTTTTATGAATTACACTAATTTTAAAGGTTAATATGACATGTTATTATTTATTTAATTAACTTTTTTCGAACTTATCATTCTGTTATGATTTTCACAAAAATCAATTACTAAATAGTGTCAAAATTGACATAAAATAGTTTTTAAAACAAATATTATATTATTAATTGTTATTTTATTCCAAAAAATCTACGGTTCGGCCAAATGACTTAGATAAGGTTATATATATTAATAATAAACAATTTGGGGTTCTTTTGGCTTCTTATAGTAGGTTTATTAACCTTATAGTGTAAGAACACAAGAAGACACGGTAAAAGTAAAATTATTTAACTTAATGTTAAATCTAAATGATACGGTTAAAATAGGAACATAAAACTTGTCTAAATTCTATTTGATTAGAGGATTTCGACACATCCCCACCTTATCCACGAAATAAATCAATTTGGAGCTATTTAAAACCGAACTTGACTTTATAATAAAATAATATTTTTAGTTATTCCAAAGGTACCCCTCTCCTCCCTTATAAAAGGGCACCTCCTCCCTCTCCTCCTCACACCAATTTGAGCATTCAATCTCGGACTACCCCTGCCCAAATCTCTTCTCCACTTCCCTAGTATCATCCTAGAGGTTCTGGTCTCCTTCAAAGACCCATTTTAGTGCCCTAAAAGGAGGTCTCAAAGAAGCACTTCAAAGAAGAGGTAATGTCCGTTACCGATTCTTTCATCTTTATTTCATCTTCCACTTCTTCTTCTTAGGTTATTTCTTTATCAAGTAATAACATCAGTATCACTCATATACTGATATGTTATTATAAATATGAAAAAACCCTATTTCACCATCTATCCGTCCTACGGAAAAATAAATCACCGCGCGTGCGTACGTACGGAATACCGTCTCCACGCCGTGGTGTAATCTATTTTCCACCACCACATTACATGGATGGGTATAATGGTGTAAAGAATAACTATACATAGTTATTATAACATCATATTGATTCTGATATATTGTAAAATCCACTCCAATTCAATTCAATAATTATGGAAATGATATCATCGCTCGTGCGTACGTACGGACTACCGTCTCCACGACGCGATGAGATTCATTCTCCATGTTAACCATTTAAGAATGATTATAAAGTATATATAAGAAATAATAATGAAATATATGACATTATAAAGCTACTGGGTTTATGTGTATATATATGTATGTCATCTAATTAATTCCACTCAATTCATTAACGAAAAGAAAACAGCGTTCATGCGTACGTACGTCCTACCTTCTCCATGAACGGTGTATTTCTTTCCATTTATCGATCCATTATATATATGTATATTATAAATATATATTATATATAAATCATTTTTTATATTCTATAATTAAGTAATAATGATCTATGTAATCATATGAATAATTACAAGTTAAAACACGAATGACAAATGAGACGATTTTACCCAAAACGCTACTTTAACATGAACTTACAGAAGAACGGGTAATATAAAGTCATAAGTGAACCATATATGATATAATAACAATGAATATGATTCTTTAATAATTCAATGACATTATTTAAATCATTATACATGAGGTTCAGACACTTACGAAGCAAATCGGACCTAAGGTAAGAGAAATATCACAATCTCATTTTTATCCGAGATTGTTTATACTTTGGTATTTACTGGGGTGTATTTTATCATCCAAATCCATGTTTCCTCAATATGTAATATTATTTCCATCCACATAAAATTTTTTAAATCCAATTTTACCCTTCGGTGTGTTTTTAGTAAAAGATATGGAAGGAATCTTTTGTCGTTTTTCGTACGAGGTACTTTTTGACTTTTCCAACAAAAGTACGAGAAGAATGTTTTTTTAACTTATACGACATGAATGGATTTTTAAAAAATTATTTCCAAGAATTATCCTTTACAAGTTTTCAAGTTTATTTTTAATCAAATTCTTTTAGTTTAAATTTGTATGACATGTTAAGAAAGGAAAAATGTTTTTGAAGAAGAAAGGATATTTTCCTCAAGAATGGAGTTCAAGTGTTTTATCAAAATTATTTTCCATCTAAGATAATAAAGGGTTCTGTTTTATCCCTATTATTACATTGATTTGATTATGTTGTGATGGAATTATTTTTATAAATTCCTTTATCTTATATGAATTGTTTTATGATGTCATTATGTTTAAGATTCCCATTTGTATTACATGGGTTATGAAATGATGTATGATTTATAAATTTGTGGCACACATAATAATGGTATCATTATGAGATGGGTGGGACCTATATCTCCCTCCAATGAATTGGGTAATGATTTTATATCTCATGAGATAGACATGGCTGGAACGGTAGGTTATACCGGCTCAGTGAAACAGGACTGAAACGAGGGTGACTCGGTTCAGAAAGGGACTTCGTCCACTAAGATAGTATTGGAAATGAGTCTTGACTAATAAGAAATGATTCTCTATGATTATGTGTGAATGCCACAAAGTTTCATGTTTTAAGTTATGATTATTGTGATTACATTTCACTGCCATGAGTTATCCCAGTTTATGAAATTATGATCTCTTTTACAGGTTAAGAATTCCAAAAGTTATGTTCTTATGTATATGATGTGATTGATATTTCTTTTGTTTACCCTTACTGAGCATTTGAGCTCACCCTTTTATGTTTTCTTTTCCCCAGGATATAAAGAAAGGTTTTAGGTATAAAAAAAGGAAGATCTTTATGGGAGATGTTGAAGATCTTTCACCAGGAATAGAAGATTATATTCCGAGTTTCCAAAGACACTAAACTATTACGGTCCTTGTGTGTCTATTTCTGTTATGTAATAAGTATTCCTCAAAAGTAAGGTAATGTCCATGTATGTTAGGATTCGGGTCTCTACAGTTGGTATCAGAGGAAAAGTTTAGTCAACCTTTGGAAACTAGGATGCGAAAACGTTAGTGAGATCCCTAGATATATTTCTAAGGTATATCTAGGGATTTCCCTAAGGATAAGTATACGTATAGGATACAGTCCTATAACTATGGTAACGATATTAGATTAAACCAAAGATGTTAGATATTGAAGTTACTCCCCCTTTATTATGATTTTTTCCTATCACACTATTCTTTTTGGGTTTTAGAAAATGGCTGGAAACAAGATGATTCACGATAATGGAGGATATGATGGACAATGGAATTATATTCTTCATGAGCAACCAAATGAAATGGTATTTGGAAGTCCAAACATCATTATTATGTCGAATCAGCAATCTCATAATATTATCAATAAAGTAAAATTTGGTAATTTTCTTGACTCGGCTAATAAGAGAAAGATGGAGTTTCATGATGGTCATAGAGGAAAGAAAGTTCAATTTCCCCTATGTAAATCATGTGGGAAGAGGCCTCAAGGAGAATTTTTAAAAGGAACTGGAATATGATTTGGGTGTGGAAAAGAAGGACACAAAGCCAGTAAGTGTAAAGGAAAAGGTTCAGTTAACACCAGGGATGAGGATAATGGTATTGCTATGACATCAGCAATGGTTAAATGTTTTAAATGTGGAATGTACGGGCATTATGCAAACCAATGCCCTAAGGGAAAGTCTCATAATTAAAATCAGTATGGTCGTATGGGTAGTATTTATGTGGATGATGATGAAGAGACTACAAATGATATGTGAGATGAAAGAATTGTTGAAGCTCGGTCAATGGTTTAAGAATGTAGTGGAATGATTACATGTTTATCATGTGTAATGTTGTATAAGTAATCTCATTCTACTATGGAATAAAGAGACATCTATGGATTGTTACACTGTTTTCATTCCTTGAGTTTTGAAAGTGTATGATTAATGTTACCAGTATCCCTGAAAGTTTATTCAGATATTTTTGGAATGTAGATGATATGTGCATAATGAAGGGATAAGGAGAAAATTACATGTTTGATAGTATTCATGAGCTCATGACTGATATAAGGAGAAGGTTATATCATGGTTTGAGTATATAGAATTTTTGGATTTTGGTATGTGGAAATAGTTAACTTTTGACAGCATTCATGTTTTCACTAAGGTTTAATGGGTATTCATTTTTCAAGAGAATACATCATTAAGGTATTCACATGATTGGAATGTGACCAACAAGATATATGGGGGATAAATGAGGTATTCACATGCTTGGTTGACGAAATTTCATGTAATCATTTTCTTTATAATATGAGCTTGGACCGAAGTATTTTAGATAAGCCTAAAGATTAGAATGGATTATGTTGGACATAAGTTAGGATAAAAAGTTTTTTTTCGATATTATTGATGGGATGTTATAGTAATATAGCTTTAGAAAAAGGACAACTTGCAGGACGGGCGACAGCCCATCGCGTCGGACAAGGCTGTGGGAATCGAACCCACAACTGAAGTGCGACTGGCCTTTATCGCCTACCACTGGCCTACATAAAGTCCCAGTTTAGTAGAAACTAGTTTTATTTTATTAAGCGGTATGATATATGAAGTATAAGTTCATTTTTTGAACCATATACGATTAACCATAAGATGGACATATAACTTTTTCTAATCTTTTGTTTGAAAGAGATGGAATGACCCATTATTCTATCACATTATCTGCTAACACATCACGAATGAAAAAATCAACTTCATTTCTTTAAGAGATGAAGTGGAAATTGTCCAAAGAATGACAAACGTTGAGACTATACCAAAATCACGAAAGTATGTCTTCTAATTCCAATTTCATCAACATTAGGTAAATGATCTTGAAAAAAAAAATGTTGTCTTAGTGCTCTTATATCTGATGAATCAGATGGTACCTTAGATCGTCACAAATTTATGGCTTTGTGATTGCTAGCTTTTCCATACCCATGTTCTCTACCACTCTCCATCAGAACATGATGGTTATATTTCTCTTCCATATCCATATTTTCACCTATGTGGAAACCCAGTGATTAGTTTATTTGGGTAACCGTTACGTTTCATACTTTTGTTTTTAAAGATTGGTTTTGGTATTCCTTTTTACGATGTGGGTTTCTATTAAAGAAACTTTCCAATAGTATACCATTTATAACCCCAACGAATTTTGAGGGCGAAATTCATTTTAAGGGGGGTAGAATGTAACACCCCGATATTTTTTGAAAAATATTCTTTTAATTTCATTAATGTCTTGTGTTGTATTCTACACCAATATTACCTTGCGCTATACGCAACACCGTATTTACTTGCGGTATATGCAACACTATTCTTGGATCGTGTTACACACAATTTTGATAATAGTTATTCTACGCAACATTGAGTATATATATATATATATATATTCAATGTATAAATGAAATATGGTTGGATTCTGTTATATGAAACAACGAAGGATTCTTTCGCAACACACAACCCTGACTTGGCTTGCATTACACGCAATCACGACCTTCCTCAATAGCGTGTGTTGTGCGCAATACTGGGTTTTAATAAACAATGATATATTATTAGAATATTGTCATGAACTAGCCGTTATGAATATTGTTAAATAAATTTTGAATTTTATAACATTATTATTCATCTTACACATTTCTATAACATGGTATAAGAACAAAATAAATTTTTCGGGTAAAATAAGTATTTTTCAAAAAAATGCAGTTTTGCCGCCTTTTGATGGCGCACCCACATTAAATCTAGTTTTTGACATTTTATATGTTCAATTTGACAAAATAAAATTCTTTTTTTGAATCAGGATATAAAAATTTACATTAGATAAAGTTTTGATATTTTTCCGATAACTTTCATATTTTAATGAATAGTAAAAACACGCTATATTTTAATTAAAAACAACTTTTTTCATCGTAATATCTTATGTGGTTTAATTATAATATTGAATAGTTTTAAAGTATAAATATAATATATTTTTACCATTTAATATAATTTATTTCATTAGAATTGATTTTACCTTGAATTCGTAGGTTAAATCAATTCAATCTTTTGCAATGTTTTAAAGAAAAACTCGTTTTCTTTTGACAACGGGATTAATTTTAATTTAATTTATTCATATTTTGTGTATTGAATTTGGAAAAATGGATTCCATATTTGTAATCAGTGGGTCAAAATTATGTTAATAAGCTACTTTTTATTTTTGGGAATTATGAATAGTAACTATGGTAAATTTTATTTACCATAGTTAAAGGTAAATCGGGTAATTAAGGGTAAATATAATATTTTAAAATTACCCTAACAAATGTAAAAATCCTATTGGATGACTAAAAGTCGACCAATATCACCTAAGGGTCGGATTAGAATCATTTAATTAAATTTTTTCAATGAAAATAATTTAATTATTATCAAAACCAAAGAATTTGACAACATGTCACTTTCTTAATTTATATAAGTATAATAATTTTAATCTAGTGATAAACTTCATGAAACTTCAAAAATAAATAGTCTCCAGAAAGATAATATAATTATCTAAATCATAGGAATTTATTTAGAATTTTTAGGGATTAAATAATTATCATTTATTATGACACAAAGATGATGTTGTAATTATCTTATTAATGAAATATTGACATAATTGATGTTATAAATAGCCAAATAAATGTAATTTGAGACTTTTTATTAATTAAACTAATTTTATAGGTTAATATGACATGTTATTATTTATTTAATTAACTTCTTTCTAACTTATCATTCTGTTATGATTTTCACAAAAATCAATTACTAAATAGTGTCAAAATTGACATAAAATAGTTTTTAAAACAAATATTATATTATTAATTGTTATTTTATTCCTAAAAATCTATGGTTCGGCAAAATGACTTAGATAAGGTTATATATATTAATAATAAACAATTTGGGGTTCATTTGGCTTCTTATATTAAGTTTATTAACCTTATAGTGTAAGAACACAAGAAGACACGGTAAAAGTAAAATTATTTAACTTTATGTTAAATCTAAATGATAAGGTTAAAATAGGAACCTAAAACTTGTCTAAATTCTATTGGATTAGAGGATTTCGACCCATACTCACCTTAGCCACGAAATAAATCAATTTGGAGCTATTTAAAACTGAACTTGACTTTATAATAAAATAATATTTTTGGTTATTCCAAAGGTTCCCCTCTCCTCCCTTATAAAAGGGCACCTCCTCCCTCTCCTCCTCACACCAATTTGTGCATTCAAGATCGGCCAAATCCTGCCAAAATCTCTTCTCCACTTCCGTAGTATCATCCTAGAGGTTCTGTTCTTCTTCAAAGACCCATTTTAGTGCCCTAAAAGGAGGCCTCAAAGAAGCACTTCAAAGAAGAGGTAATGTCTGTTACCGATTCTTTCATCTTTATTTCTTCTTCCACTTCTTCTTCTTAGGTTTTTTCATTATGAAGTAATAACATCAGTATCAATCATATAATTATATGTTATTATAAGTATGAAACAACCCTATTTCACCATCTACCCATCCTACGGAAAAAGAAATCACCGCGCGTGCGTACGTACGGAATACCGTCTCCACGCCGTGGTGTAATCTATTTTCCACCACCACCTTACATGGATGGGTATAATGGTGTAAAGAATAACTATACATAGTTATTATAACATCATACTGATTCTTATATATTGTATCATCCACTCCAATTCAGTTCAGTAATTATGGAAATGATATCATCGCTCGTGCGTACGTACGGACTACCGTCTCCACGACGCGATGAGATTCATTCTCCATGTTAACCATTTAAGAATGATTATAAAGTATATATAAGAAATAATAATGAAATATATGACATTATAAAGCTACTGGATTTATGTGTATATATATGTATGTCATCTACTTAATTACACTCAATTCATTAACGAGAAGAAAACAGCGTTCATGCGTACGTACGGCCTACCGTCTCCATGAACGGTGTATTTCTTTCCATTTATCGATCCATTATATATATGTATATTCTGAATATATATTATATATAAATCATTTTTTATATTCTATAATTAAGTAATAATGATCTATGTAATCATATGAATAATTACAAGTTAAAACACGAATGACAAATGAGACGATTTTACCCAAAACACTACTTTAACATGAACTTACAAAAGAACGGGTAATATAAAGTCATAAGTGAACCATGTATGATATAATAACAATGAATATGATTCTGTAATAAGTCAATGACATTATTTAAATCATTATACAGTAGGTTCGGACACTTACAAAGCAAATCAGACCTAAGGTTAGGGAAATATCACAATCTCATTTTTATCTGAGATTGTTTATACTTTGGTATTTACTGGGGTGTATTTTATCAACCAAATCCATGTTTCCTCAATATGTAATATTATTTCCATCCACATAAAAATTTTTAAATCCAATTTTACCCTTTGGTGAGTTTTTAGTAAAATATATGAAAGGAATCTTTTGTCGTTTTTCGTACGAGGTACTTTTTGACTTTTCCAACAAAAGTACGAGAAGAATGTTTCTTTTAACTTATACGACATGAATGGTTTTTTAAAACATTATTTCCAAGAAGCATCATTTACAAGTTTTCATTTTTATTTTTAATCAACTTCTTTTAGTTTAAATTTGTATGACATGTTAAGAAAGGAAAAATGTTTTTTAAGAAGAAAGGATATTTTCCTCAAGAATGGAGTTCAAGTGTTTTATCAAAATTATTTTCAATCTAATATAATAAAGGGTTCTATTTTTATCCCTACTATTACATTGATTTGATTATGTTGTGATGGAATTATTTTTATAAATTCCTTTATCTTATATGAATTGTTTTATGATGTCATGATGTTTAACATTCCCATTTTTGTTACATGGGTTATGAAATGATGTATGATTTATGATTTTGTGGAACACATAAGAATGGTATCAATATGAGATGGGTGGGACCTATATCTCCCTCCAATGCATTGGGTAATGATTTTATATCTCATGAGATAGACATGGCTGGAACAGTAGGTTATACCGGTTCAGTGAAACAGGACTGAAACGAGGGTGACTCGGTTCAGAAAGGGACTTTGTCCACTAAGATTGTCTTGGAAATGAGTCTTGACTAACAAGAAATGATTCTCTATGATTATGTGTTAATTACACAATGTTTCATGTTTTAAGTTATGATTATTGTGATTACATTTCACTGCCATGAGTTATCCCAGGTTATGAAATTATGATCTCTTTTACAGGTTAAGATTTCCAAAAGTTATGTGCTTATGTATATGCTGTTATTGATATTTCTTTTGTTTACCCTTACTGAGCATTTGAGCTCACCCTTTTATGTTTTCTTTTCCTCACGATATAAATAAAGGTTTTAGGTATAAAAAAATGAATATCTTTATGGGAGATGTTGAAGATCTTTCACCAGGAATAGAAGATTATATTCCGAGTTTGCAAAGACAATAAACTATTACGGTCCATGTGTGTCTAGTTTTGTTATGTAATAAGTATTCCGCAAAAGTAATGTAATGTCCATGTACGTTAGGCTTCGGGTCTCTACATTGAGATCACAACAAACAACTTCTGCATAACTCTCAATGTCCTGACTTTTAAGAGCCATTTGAAATTATGGTTTTAATCCACTAAATAATCCATCAATTTTTCTATCATTATTGATAATAAAACCCAAAATGTACCTTAGAAACCTTATGAAACTCTCTTCTTAGTTCGTGAAATATTATATTTACTTTTTCTTGAGCTCTATGAATTCTCTCTACATGTTTTTTTGAAATAGTTCTTGGGAAATTGGTGTTAATAAACATTATCGCAAAGTCTTATCATGTCATTTCATCAACTTCTTCAGTCGTCTTGGTGTTTTTAACCAAATCCCACCATTGGTCATCCTTCACATCATGACAATAAACATCCAAATACACCTCTCCATCTCAAAATAGTGAGGAAACGAAATGATATTCTCCATGGAGTGGACCCAAACATCTGAAACTTTTGGATTATAAGGCCCACTAAATGTCAGTGGTCATTGCTGAAAAAAATATTTGATAGCTAGATGATCCCTCTTAGGTGAAGGAGAATGTTCACCATTATTTTGGTTAATATTTATAACCTGAGACTGTTGGGTAAGAATAGCCATGGAATTTTGAACCCCACCTCCCAAATCATTGGGTATATCATTCGACAATCATTGCACAACCCTCGCATAGGTTGTGGCCTAATTTCACCTAGTTCCCACCATTTTCTAAAATATAAAATGTTAGAGTAAAGCAAAAGTCAACAAGTCAGAAATAAATAATATAATAATTTATATAATTTAAACTAAAATCATAAATTATGGGATACCAATGAAAATATTATTCTGTGTATATTTGTGATTAGTCTCATACTATAGGTTTTATCTAGAGTGTTATAATCATATTTTACAAATAAACTAATACATTCCAATAATACCCTCTATAGAGACACAACCTTTTCTTAAAGTACTATTACTTCATAGATTTTAAACTGAATAATATTATTACACAATGAGGATGAAATGGTTTCATGTCTTGGTTAATATAGGACCATACATAATATTTACAACATAAAATTTAAACATTTATTTAATTCATTCTTCTCCATCTTCTTATTTCCCCTTAAACAAATACTTAGTAAGCATAATCACCTATGTATATACATCAAAAATGGGTGATCTAAAATCCTAATAAGAGGAAAATATATAAATGGGTGTGGAAAATCCAATCATAGGAATATTATCATGAGGATGAGAGTAAGTATTAAAAAAAGACTTGCTATGTGGTAATGCATAAAAAATGATACATCATGTATTAGTGGTTATCTTCCACACATAGTGGTGATCCAAGCTATCAACATGTTCATGAATAATTTCCATTTAACTAGTGGGAGTCATCCCATTACCCAATTCATTGGAGTGCTTTATAATTCTGGTCACACCCATCACATCATAGTATTCAGATTGTGTTATACAATTCCGGGTGAACCAGTAACATCAAAACATTTACATTATCACACATGCCACATAGAAAATATGTCCAACATAAACATAAAATAACCCATAAAAAGTTATGGGTTTCACATCATAATAAATATATTCATAAATATTTGTCTAAAAAAATAAAGAGCATATAACATTCTTGATATAGAAAAATCAACGATGAGTGAAGTATAATAAATATTTGAGACTTAAAAAAGTGGGAGATTATTTTTGAGAAGAGTTATTTTGGAAGATCATTGGGATTGTCATAAAATAAATTAGAAAACATCTACAAGATATAATAGGTATTTTGAAGATGACAGAGTTATTATTAAGTCATATACATACTGAAAATGGGTTAAAATAGGGAAACCCCAAAGTATGAGAGTTGTGTTTGAGAGTTTCCTCTAACCATGTATTTGGACACTTTATTTACTATAATTTACTATATAAACACATTACATTAATTAATTAACAATTATAGAACAATTAATACCTCAATTATTTTCATTATGGTCTTATTAAGTTCATTTATGTGATTTTGGATTATTTATAGAATTTGAATTCATTGTTCAGTAAAATTTGATCTTATTGTTTTCTTGAACAGTTAACTTGTATTCAAGAATGGATATTCATTTAAAACGTGTATAAACATCCAGAATTATTATTATATGTTATTGATAATGATACTGAACATGAAATGATAGTATAAAAAAATTATATACATTTAGAATTAATCATTTGATAAGAATTTAATGATGATCATTTGGGTAAATTCGGGCGTTTTTTCGAGCACAATGAATTTGTTTCATTTAATTATTTAGTAATATGTAAATAAGTTATTTAGAGAACATTTAACAGGATATAATACATAAAAAATAATATGGTTCAACCATAAAAATGGTTTCATGATTAGAACTGAAGGCCGTAATTGAAAATGAAAACATGTCATTCTTGAAGTGTTAAATTAACACCTCACAAACAATGTTTTCTTTTTTAAAAAAAGAAAATGATAAGGGGGTCGGAGAATATATTATACAATTAGTTTCATATAATTACTATATATTTATGATTCTAGAGTTTCCATAATATGTGGATGATAATATGTGCATAGATAATAACAAAAGAACATGAAATTGAAAGGAAATTAAATGAAGAGAGAGAGAGAGTAATTACCTCTTGAATCCCCCTTAAAGAACATTGGATTGGTATTTTGATGAGAAAAAAAGAACATGGACGTGGGAGAGGGTATATAGAATATTTTTTGAAAGAGTTTATAGAAGTATTGAAGCTTCATAACTGTCAGTAAATGGGGTATGATGGGTGGTATTTATACTAGATGGTAGAGGGAATTTGACAATATTATATTCATTAATTCATTATTTCTAAACAAGAAAATAAATAATGATGATTCCATGAACAATAATAGAAACAAGATCTTGTTAGTTAGAGAATTGGGTTCTTACAACACTCATTATGTTAGGAATAGTGGATTTAATTTATAATGTATTTACATGGTAAATTAATGTATTTTACTATTCACCAAAAATTCAAGTATTTCAAAAAATATAAAAAAATTAACCCTAACCATTTTTCTATGTGTAGAATATAAAAATTAACTTCATTTTTTAAAGGTCACATAGTATTTAGTATCATTATATTTCATTGTTTTTTGTAATGCAAATTTCTTCTTATAATGTGATTATAAACATAAATTATCCAAAAATTCACCATAACCATTTTTCACCCTAACCATTTTTATTTTTAAAGATCACATAATATTTAGTATCATTATATTTAATTGTTTTTTAATGTGATTATACTTTAATGAATTATTATAATAAGAAATTTTCATTGATAAAAAATTGGAACGTTACAATTGTAGTAATACAGAAATATTCATTATAAAGAAAATGGCATTAACGTTCATCTCAAAACATTTCATAGCAAGTCAAAAAATGATAAAAATTACATTAATAAATAATTTACAGATTTATATGAAAAATTTTTAAATCATTTTTATTAAATATTATTTTGATGAAAAAGGATTTTCTATATATCATGGAAATATAGTCGGTAATATTGGAAATTATTATACTGTAGTGTTCAGTGCATAAATTTTGTAAAATGAAACGAAAATATGAATTATAATAAAATAATGATAGGATAAGAAAGTTAATTATTTTCTCAATATAAGGATCATGACATTTAAAAATTAGAATCATGAACATAAAAAATATATAGTGATAATGGCATTCTAATAATATACCATTAATACTTCAGTATCATTTTAATCCTAGGGCCCAATACTAAATAACATAAAATGAAACATTTAATATAATGAAAATAAATATATTCATTATATATCATTTCCAATTGAAAATATATATCCCTAATATATATATAGGTGTATCACATAACTTATGTCCCAAAAGAAAGAAAACTAAGACAAAAATTTCGTTCTACTATGGTAGATTTTGAACAAAAATCCCCATAAAAGTGTGATTTGAAAATTTATATTTAAACACAAATATATTTTTATAGAATAATCATTAAATAAATTCATGTCATTTATAAACAAAAAATAAAATAAAATGTTATTTAACATGGATTGTGTCTCGTAGAAGTGAACTGTGATACAAATATCACATACCGGTATAGTATTATTTTGAATCAAAATTCAAAAACAAATTAACATAAAATGAAAGAAAATATTGAAAATAATTCTATTCATGATATAACATTTTAGTCGGTTATAATATGCTCCAAAAGAAACAAAATAGAGAGGAATTTAATTAGGTCCCCTAAAACAAAAGACTGATATAAAATCCCTTACCTTATATGTCGAATTCATTGGTACAAAAAAAAATTCAATATAATAATATAATATTATTAATCATCTATTTAAGAACCATACATATATATATAACAACATGTTAGATTTAATTATGACCTTTTATTACACACCTTTAAAAACTATTTAAAATATAGTTTTGTTTAATAAGTGCATTGTTTTTCTTAAATGTTTTGATTTTAAATTTTTAGTTCCCTTAAATTGATCTTTCTTCCATAATATTTAAAATGATTATAAATATATAAATATAATATATATTCATTATATATTTATTTATTTTAATTAACAAAAGACATAGATAGAAATTGGATTTCATTGTTCATAGTGATAGTATGTCGCATGTATATATGAACATTGTATCCATTTTCTCAATGGATGAAAAGAATAACGGGTAAATAATATATTAACATCCAAGAATAATTTTTATGTCATATATATAACCTATATTCATTAAATTTACCTAATCCAACTCCCAAAAAAACCATTTGTAAAAAATCACATTACTTTGTGTGGACGTTCTCTACCATACACAAGAACGATATTATAATATGACCCCCACATTAGAATGTAAGAAGGTATATATGATAGAATATTTATTTATTTATAATTATTTTAAAAATATAATATATATTTATTTATTCTATAATTATTTTTTATAAATTTAAAATAAAAATAATCCACACATCAATTTATGAGACAGTTGTCTACAGTAAACACGAGCAACATTTTTTCATCAAACCAGTTAGGTGGTAAGAAGTTAAATATGGTATTATAGTTAAAAATATAAAATAATATCCAAAATATGATATATAAAAATTAAATACGTTTTTATAACCAATATTTAATGGTGTTGATGGAAAATTAATAACATCATTTTGTGAGTTTGTAGTTCATCGTTCACAGGAATGATTATTTCTTATATAGTTTGGTGGAATATGAGAAATATTTATGTTATTTAATTGAAAGAAAAAAATCATAACTATATTCATGGAAATATATTTATCATTTTAAAATTTTATATTAATTATTTAACTATGTAGATGAATAAGTAAAATAAAACCATCTGTTAGGGATGTTACAGCATCTTTAAAAAAATGTATTGTTTAAAAAATGTTTCATAGGAAGAATTTATAAAAAACATTTGTCTTCTAGGGTGAGATGATATAATTTAGGAAGTTATTTTCTAAAATAATGGGTTTTATATGTATGAATAATAGATGATATGGATGGCCTTTTATAAGTGAGTTGACTAGAAAAAATTTAGTTTTTAAAAAGAATATATTATGCCTGCATTTTTTCAAAATAAAATTCTAAAAATGGGTCATTATCAATATTTAGAGGTTATATAATCTATACATGGAAATTAAATGGGTTGTGGGCTTGTTTTTTGGTCATTTTGTCAGTTATGTTTTTAGTTTATCCCATCTTAGACCCTTTTTAATCTCTATGGTAATTAATATTTACTACCATTACAAGCCATCATTTAAAAATGAATATGAAATTAATAAAAAATATAAATTATTCTGATTCCTAAAATATGATCCATTTTTTGAAAATTAAAATATTATTAGTGGATATATTTATTTTAATGAAAAACATGAAAATGTGATGAAAAAACTATATTTCAAAGTGAAAATGTACAAAATATATAAAAATTAATTCAAATTTTAATATTATATTAGTTCTAATTTCCTAAAACGGATAAAGATATATATATATATATACTTATGCTATTTACCAAAAAAACATTTAAAACAGCTTTAATTTTTTAAAATTCATTAAATGTAATGAAAATTATTAATAATATAATGTATTTTTTTAATATTCATCAATAAATTTATCTTCTCTAAATGTTATTAAACACTCACCCTAATATAATTTAATCATTATGATTTCAAAAATGTATATTATTTTTTCAATTAATTATTCTTAAATTGTTAAAAATTAATTTCAAAATTACTTTGATAACTACAAAGAAACTATTTTTAGAAAAATAAGGTTTTAAGAAAACAATTAGTTTTATTCTAAACTATTTTATACAATACACATAAGTTTAATGTTAATCAATTTTACTCAAAATATAATATAAAAAATCCCCAAAATAATTCACATAATGTTATTTACTAAAAAAAATTATATAAAACGTATTCGTGTGCATAAAAATATATGTTTATTAAAATATTTCCTTTGTTTTAAAATGTGTATTGTTATCATTTAAAATTAATTGGTAACTAAAAAGTTAATTATTTGCACTTTTCTAAAGCTTATGTTTTTACTATTTAATTAATCTGATTCATACATTCCATTCAAATGGCTTTGTGATAACCATCAGACTAAATAAAAATATTTCCATAGTGTTCCATGTTTTGATTATTCATGGTGTTATGTGTAATGAATGAAACACTAATTATTGTATTGAAGAAAATATGAAGAAAATGATGCTAGAAATGAAAAATATTGAGAATATAAATTTTTTAAAATAATTTTCTCAATTTTTCTTGTTACATCTTACCTCGCTTAGATAAATTTGACAATCCAAATTTAAAATGTCCTATTTAATAAAGTATTTAATATTTGTGAATATCCTTGTGAGATACCCACTTCTTAAAAATGGTTAATTTAAACGGCTCTTTAAAACATTAATTGGATTTGAAAATGACATCTATAAAAATGCATGTTATGTATACAAATAATTGAACATATATGAGATGTGAAATAAAGGACATGAAATAGAAAACTATAACATAAATACAGCTGGAGAGTTATAATGAAGATGGTCCGGATAAATTTAATGCCCACAAAGACATACATATTTGATAGGTGATAAGACCATTAATTCATTATAAATTAATGAAAAATGTTTAATATTTTATTTTAATATATAATTCATAAATTTGAAGAATTTTCCAAAGAAGTTTTACATAATTAATTTTATTGCATTTTATAAGCCAAAAATCATACTCTCATTGTTCCTCAATCAATTTGGACATTATCACATTACATTGTGTGATTAATTTTTCATGGATGAAGCACTAATAGATGATAATATCCATAAATTAATGCTAATTAATTCCTTAAATCTATAAATATTATTTAAAAATGGTTAAAAAAGGTTATCCAATTTCCTCAAACGTTTATAGTTATACATTTCATAATATCTAACCATAAGTATCCTCCATGTCTGATAAAAATTTAAACTAATAAATTTAGATGGAATGTCACTAAATTTCTAAAATAAACATTTCATTAATCTCCCAATAAATATTAACTATATATTAATTTTTTTAATGAGAAAAAACTTTGAACATGTTAAAATGTTCACACATATCATCTTTACATATGATATGACCATCATTACCCAATAATGTTGGGGGAGATATTGGCCTCACCCATATATAGTTATAAAATATCCACCATCATTGCTTATAACTAACCACCACCAAATAATTAAAATAATAAATATGTGTTGGGAAATAATTTAAAAAATTCATCAAATAACAACACAAGAAAAAATTGTTTCTAAAACTTTTGAAGGATTCATAACATGTGGAAAAGTAAGAGATTTCATAATCATTTAATTATTTCATTATAGCATAACCCTTGCAATAATAATTATGTTTTAAAAGAATTTATTCAAGTTATATTCCATGGAATAGAAACAAGTTTCATAAATATCATGCCAACATAAATATAAACCATTTATAGAATGAATAAGAACAATTTCCATTGATTATTTTCCCAGTAAAGAATTTGTAAAATCAAAGGAGTAAATATTAGTTAGAAAATGATTTTGGATTATCACATTGAACATTTCTTGATGAAAATACATTCCAACATTTAAAACGTCATTTCCAGACCCAAAATATATTGAAAATAATTTTATTTGATCATTACCATGAAAATATAAAAAGGACTAATCAAAGTAAATAATTTTCAGTATGGAGGGAAAGTCTTCTAATATTTTACATGTTAAAACAGTGATTACATTTAATTTTTCTGGTAAAATCCAAATGTGAATTTATTGGAAAATTACTTGAAGACTACAATAAAAATATTTTTTAGAAAGAAAAATAGGTGTCAAAATGACTCTAAAAATTCATTTGGATAATTTGAAAATAGTTTTGAAAACATTTAAAAAAATAGGGAAGAACAAAATATATTCAACTAATGGGAGAAATAAATTCAGCTTCACTTCAAAACATTCTAAAATATAGAGTACATAAAGAGAGTAAAATTACTTGAAAATAATAATTATCATGACATAATGTAGAGTCCAATATTTTTTAACTGGACTAAAATGTTATGGTTTTTGATTAATAAGAATTACAAAATGAGTAATTGTTAAAACTGAGGCTTGGAACATAATATTGAGTGTTTTAACCTTCCAAACTGATGTTTTAGAACATGGGTGAAGGGATGAGTACTTTACCAGGTTTCTCGATAAGTTTTAGGAGTGTCGGACGAGAAAAGGTAGGTTTCAAAGGACTTGTAGAGGGCACACAGTTTGTCTGAAAACTGTGTATCCCATAGTCGAAAACATGAATCTTATTTAATGTAGATAGAGGATTTCGTATAGTTTGTGCACTGTTATGATAACCATATATCAAAAACCACATGTGGTTAGTTTTTAAAAAGGGGAGGGGACTGAATGGTTTGTGCTCTGTATTCCAAATTGTGCATCTTAAACCATGGGGGGTCCTTGGGTGCCCTGTTAAGGTCGCACAATTTTCACATGATCTGTTAAACCATGAGGACCAAACCATGTGTAAAATTATGTTTTAAAATTTGTTTCATTTAAAATTAAATTATATTATATTATAACTAAAAATAACAACACCACCATGCCCTATCTCTCCTCCATCCCGATTACAAAAAGTAGTAGGGGGTTCCCCTTCACAGCATGCTCAGCCCCCCTCTTCGACACCTCTTCCATTCATCATTTTTTTGGATCTATCAATATTTATCACATGATATTTAATTTAAATACCTCTCTTCGCATCTCCTTCATTTCCCATTTTTTTGAATTATATATCTCCCTGTTAGGTTTTTCCTAAACACAAGATCTTTCAGGTTGAACAAATTTCATTTTTCCTTCGACGTTTATTCATTCGAGAGTACTCCCATGACTTGTTTGTGTGTGTTCCAACAACCTATATAGAAGGATATGTGGTTCGTCTTGATTCGGTTTCCCCCCTGCCATCATAGGTGAGATTAAATATCCCCCTATTGGGTTTTCACCCCTTAAATTTGGGTCTGTCTGCATTTAATGGTTCGTCGTATTTATCTTTTAGCGGGTTGGACTTCGTTGTGTGACTTTGAGAAGCTGAGTCAAATGTGACTCTCCTATCTATGTATACGTATATATATATATATATATATAATTGGGTTCCCCCATTTTGTGTATAATAATCCAGGTTAGAAAATATACATTTATGGGGCTCGGTGTGCTCGTGTATATATATTAAAATTCATATGTTGGTGAGTAGAGATGTGTATATTCATATAAGCATTTATGTAAAGAAAACCCCTTTCACATAATCATGGCCATGACGGTGCATTCATAAGGGATATGTGTCCTTAAATGTTTGTCGAAGTGAATATCCTTAGTGGGGGAGAAACCAATTCTAATTAGATACTACCAATAAATTATTGTTTTTCGTTGTTCCACCTTAATTCGGGGTCCATTTCTAAGTCATAAAATTTTATAAATGATTTAATAAACTTCTTCTTGTTCTTTTGTTATAATCTAATTCAATCATGGAATAGTTTGGATTGAATTCCACTAAAATTTCAATTTATCATTTTTCTTAATATAAAATTATAAATTTATTAAATGATTAGTGTGATAATAAATATCATGATTTTATTATAAACCCCATCTAACGGAGGTGTGATTTCATCAAGATAAAATTAGGGAGTAGACTTTTATGCTTTCTTGGCATGTTGTAGTGATATTTACAAATTTCCTCAACATTAAATTTGAAATATGACAGGTTTAGGACATGATACACAAGGTAAATATAAGAACAATGTTCTCCTTTTTAAATTATTAAAACTGGAGGCATCGTTTACATGCTTGGTATTCTTTTTTGATTGGAATTAACTATGTAGGTGATTGACTATTTTTATTGACAACCCCAAAGTAACCCAATGATCCATATTATTGAAATTAACATTCATTGGTTAATTGAATTCATTTAATTAAGTGAAATGGATAATTCATGATGATTAAAATTAAAATGTGATTTTCAAATTATTTTGAATGTATTGAATGATATTAACATATTGGGTGATGCATGGATTTCCATGTAGGAATTCTATGGATGGAATCAATGGTTTATCATACTTATAGCTTTGGTGAGACATAGATTTACACATAAGAATATCATGTTTTGACTCATGTTCATAAATGAATATTAGGATTTATGATTTTAGCAACCCATACCATGTTAATGGAAGGAAGTAGAGTGAATATAAATTATTATATATATCATAAATGGGTTAAATGAAAGGTTGGAAGCTATATGACCTTGGTTAAACTAATAAAATACAAGGGTAAAAACAAGTGGAATTATCAATTCATTTATGCTTGATTAAATGTTTCAATGTTACTTGTACTTATCACACTAATTAACCTAAAGGCTTGAACCAAATGTAATATTAAGTGACCTCATTAGAAAACAGGAATGGCCTGAATCAATATCCCCATGTATTCTTATCTAGGAATGCCTTTTGAATTTCGGAACCCCATTCCGATTCTCGAAAACAACTTACTTCGGTTGAGGCCATACTATATTCAGATCTTTTTCTATTCATTGATGCCTGATATGACACTATACGATCTCTCACATAATATTAATGGATTCTTTGAATACACTCCCTCGATCCATCATTGACAAGTAGGTTCCATATTTAATGCCCATAGGGTCTAGTCGATGCATACTCCTATTTACCTTGGATGATGACCTTGTATTTGGTAGGATTCATTTCATGTAATACAATGGACTATGATACCTTAATCACATTCTTAACCTAGGACAATCTACATTTTTTATAGAGTTGGGGATCCTTGAGGTTTACGTAACCTTGGTTGCTACCTTGGGAATTAACTTGTACATATCATTATAGGATACCATATAACATCTCGAAACATTATTTATTGTTAACATGAGACTTATTTATAAATATTTCATATTCAATTAATAAATTGGGCACATGTTCAGACACTAGAAAAGTGTTGAAGCAGGTATAACCATATGGTGTCCCAAAAGAACCTGGATGACTGACGTTATTAATTTCATTTGTTATTATTATGAATACCTATACACTATTTAATTATATTATGGTGTTGGGATTGGGATAGACACTTGTGGGTTCCTTACTACTAATATTTATATCTCACACACTAATCTAGTACACATGGTTCCTGTTTAGGCCATATATTTGTAGGACCAAGATTGTTTGATGTTTTCCTCATACCTGGAGTTAGGAGAAGATTACATAGCTGGATCTGTGGAAACTCAAAGAGATCTCCTAAGGGGATTTGATGCCTTTTCCTATTTTTAGAATTTATTAGGAATCATGTTGTTCATTTTACTACTTTCATATAAGTATCATCACCTTGTCTTGAATTCCCCTATTTTTTAAAATAGCATTGGAAACTTTTATTAACATGAATATAAGAATCAATATTCAACTTATTTATCATTCCAACTTACTACTTAAATTTGAAATTGTTATTTAATCTATAATGCCAATGTAGAACTCTGATAACAGGGTATAGTTCTCTACTGTGACCTCCGATGACTCCCACTGCTAGTCAGTATCCTCTAGCATACGAGGAGGCGTACTTTAGAAAATATAGCTTCTGGTCCAGGAAATGTCGTAGTGGTGATCCATGTCGAGATGTTACACATAACCAGGGGATAAAATATATAACATTTTTCTTATGATAATGATCTTAATATTTCATCATCAAAATCATAAACATAAATTATCCTTATAAACAATGATATTGTAACATCAAACCATTACTACTTGGTATGTTTTGAAATATATGACCCATTAAAGAATTATGTGAAAAGAAATATTAATTATTATAAAATTAATGATATTAATTAAATAATATGTAAAATGTTTAGTATACAAATATCATGAAATATCATAATTGAATATCATAACTTTGTTTCTCAAATATGGAAAACTGAGATAAAACCATTACATATTTCTAACATTTGAACAGTAACCCACGTGAAAGTGATATCCTAAAATTTATTTTTATATCCCAATAAAATCTACTAGATTCATAATTAAATAAATTCACAGTTATAATATACTCCACCTATGTAATATAGGTGGTGAGATAGTAATTTTTCACATATATGTAATGAGTGTGACAAAAATCCCTTTATACATTAATAATAATTTGAGAAATAAGCCAATATAAAGGGTAAAATAAAATAAAAAGATATAAGTCATAAATATTATTAGATTATTTATATTAAATTGTATTATATATATATAAATAATGTATATATATTAAAATATTTTTTTATATTCATATTTCTCTGAGAAATTTATGATAGACTAGATATCCCTTCCCTAATGTGTCGACATACATAGTATAGATATGAATGTTATGTAAATTCAACATAAGATTAGTATAGATATATTAAAGAATAATAATTATAACTATCATTCCATATATTATCTACTTATAGCCTTTTATTATACGTTTGTATATAATTCAGTGTCAGAATCAAATTTCACTTAATAACCCCTATGTTTATCATTATTTTTTTTTGTCCTCATAAATTTACTATGGTTCAAGAAAATTTAAATGATTATATTTAATTAAAAAAATATTTCATAATTATATAAGTATTTATATTTATACATAAATTGTGTATATAGAAAATAAAATACATACTTCATTGGGATGGTCGAACATATGTATGAATGAATGATATTTCCATTTTTCAAAATACAAAATGAAATAATTATATGTAATATATAAACATTCTAGAAATATTATTACTTAACATATATCACTTATATTTCATACATTGAACCTAATTATACTTCATTCAAAGCCTTTGTAAAAATAAATCACATCCCTCTGCGAGGATATAATCCTCTATACACATGAACAATGCTAGCATATCCCCCATGTAATGGAATGTAATAAAGAATTTGTTATATTATAATTATTTAAGTATAATTATTTTAAAAATATAATATATATACATTTAATCTATCCATATTATGATCAATGTAATGAAAAAAATGAAAAACCTTTCACATCAGTTCATGAGGCTGTAGTCTACTATAAACACGTGCAACACTATTTTTTTCCAATGGTTTTGAATTATGTAGGTTGATGTTATTTTAATTTTGAAGATATATAATGATATAATAAATATTATATATTACTATCAAATAATTTATAATATTTATCTGTTCTAGGTTGTGTTGGATAAATAATAACAGTGGTTCATGAGAACTTAATCCATAATACACATGAATGACAATTTTGTATCCAATTTTATCAATTAAGAGAATGATTTATGTTATTGAATAAAAAATAATATTTAAATTTATATACGACAATAAATATATTAATTGATCATATTTTAGTCAATGTTGAATGTGGTGGAGGGGGAAATGAAATAAAATGCTTGGTTAGGGACTTTACCACTTCTTTGGAAAACATATTTTGTTTTTCACCAAAGGAGTTCTTACGATGGAGTTATGAAAAAGATAAGTAATCTTAGATGATTTGAGGAAATTTATTTATTTATTATAGGTCTTCAAATATCTTCTCGGTTTTAGGATCATAATGTGAAGAGTAATTGTGGTCATCTTTTATAAGAGTGGTGAGAGGCACACTTTAAATTTTTGAAAAGAAAAATGTTTGATGAAATTTTTTACTTAAAGAGGGCTCCATGATAGTCTATTATATAATCTAAGAGATTATAATCTAAAAATAAATCCATTAAATTCATTTCTTACAATATTATAGTTTATTTAATCCCTTTAATTTATAGTATAACCCATAATAAATCAATTTTAATCATAACCTTGATAATTTATTTTTACTAATTATACTATTCATATTTGAAAAAAAAATCATAAGAAATTATTTGAAAATATATATTATTAATATTCCATATATGGAAACCATTTTCCTTAATTTGATTAATCAAATTTGGTTTTTTTTAAAATATACTATAGAAGTAATCAGAAACCGGTTCTTCAAAGTGAAAATGTTCATAATATATAATTTATTTATTAAAATTAATATTAATTTCATTAAAATGAACTTAAAATTGATAAATATATATATTATTATACAATTTTTACATTTAAACCATCCTAAAAAATTTAGAGGTTTTTAATGTATTAAGCAAATGAATATTTTTAATAAAAAATAGTATTTTTCAATATTAATCAAAAAATTACCTTTTCTGAATATTCCGAAAAAACAAAAACGAATATAATTTTGAAAATTTTATTTAATGGTGTAATTTAATTTTGTAAAATATGTTATCATATTGTGGAAAAAATTAATTTTTATAATTATTACAAAAAATCTGATAAGACTGTCTTTAGAGAAATATAATAAATAAGGGAAAATTTTGATTCATCATAATATCTTGAGTAAAAAACACATAAGATGAATGATAAAACATTTTATTGAACATATAAAAAATAAATTTAATTAAAATAATAGAATAAAATTCATCAAAATAACTATTTAAGATAAAACTCATCTGTGAACATAAAAATAGTTTTTCAAAAAATTATTTCCTTTATTTTGAAAACGTTTTTATTTTAATCTCTAATTAAATGGTAACCAAATAAATTTGTATATTCAAATGTATGAAACATTTATTTACATTATTTAGTTAATCATATTCATACCCATAGTTATAATTATTAGGATAATACAATAATTTTAAATAATAATATGTTAATAGTATTCCATATTTCTATTAAAATCGGTGTTCTGTGTAATGTAAACTACACAAACAATTGCATGGAATGCATGATAAACAAAGGGATTCATTAAATGAAAAATTTGAAAGGATTAAATTTATTTTTTTAAAAAAAATCTTAAATTCATGGTGTGTTATAGTGAAGAACTCTACCTCATTATCTTTTAATGAATTAATGGTCACCTATCAAAATTTTATAAAATATACCTTCAATTTGAGAAACAAAAATTTAAAAAATGTAAATGATATTAAAAAGGCATTCAAAATACAGAAAATAATTTTGATAAATCCAAAAAATAACTAATAAAAACATTTTATGTGACCCAATTACATGCCATGTGTTTTTATATAGTTGAAATATATTATAAAAACATCTATTCTAGTATATAGAATTTTATTTTCAAGAAAAATAATAAAACCGACATTAATTTTTTTAAAGGGGTGCATGAAAACTATCACTGGAATCTACATAGGGCCTAATCCCATGAAATTCATGAACAAAAATAAATCATATATCAATCCATCTATGACATATATAAATACATTTAATTTCATATTTTTTTTTAAAAACTCCAATGATTTTATAACTTGTAATATATAAGGATTCCAAAGAGAAACCTACATAGAAACGACTATGGATGATCCAGAAAATTAGAAACACTTCTCCTTCATCTAAGGAATCCAAAATGTGAAAGATAGTGACCCACGAGACCAATCATATGTCATAAAATTAAAATTGTACAAATATTATTTCAACCCCCATTGCATTAGATTCAAATAAATGAGGAACGATATATGGAGAGGTAAAAATCAAATAATTATATAGAGGATATGAGAGATGATCTAATCATCAAAGATTGACCAAGATCTATAATGAAATAGATTGAATTCATATTGAGAAATAGAATTTATAAGGTAATTTAGTGTAATATTTATAAAGAAGGGAGGTCTCCACTGGGGTTTGTCACATAATTGAGTTAGTGTTGAATAGGGTAGAAATCAATAAAATCCCTTATAGAGAAATTTTATTATTAAAATAAAGAATTTTTTTTTTGAAATTTTGATTACTATAAATATTTCAGGTGAAGAAATAAGAAAACATTGTACGCATAGTGTTGTCCCTACTATACACGCATGATGCACCCCCATCGTAACACCACTAAAGGTCACATGTTTAAAATAATTATGCTTAAACTATATGGAACATAATAAAAATTTGAAGAACCCATGTGGATATTCACTCCTAATCATGAACATACTGTGAACAAAACATCTTAGTTTATAAATTATAAAATTTCATCATAAATATAATGCGAATCCATGAAATTATAAAATTATATAAAATATCCATTTATTTATTTCCATCGTGACATAGTAGGTGTCACAAAACTCCACAATGTGAACCATTAAACCTTCAAAAGGTTCCGAGTCAATGTCATAAAATCAATAAAAAATATATAAATAGAGATAGTAAACATGATTCACGTCACATAAAAAAATATAATACCAAAATAATCAAAAAAACCTTAATTAATATTTTCATAGAACAATATAATATAAATTTAAAAGTTATGGGAGACCGAATATAGGTCTCCATGATATTTAAAATTAATCAAAAATACAATGAAATAAATGAGCACTCCTATAATGGGATAATCATGAATAAGATAATGAATAATATATAACCATACTAGGAACCATTGGATTTAATAAACCATATAAATACATAATGACACGATCTCTAAAAATGAATAATTTACAAATAAAAACTAAAAATAACACAAATTAAAATAACTTTTATAATCCATTGATCGGTTCTAACTCTAATGAAAAAATATAAATTTGGAACTGAAAAATAATTACCATGGATTACCACCAATCACCACATTTCTTTCAACCATAAGGCTCATGAAAATTAAAAAATGAATAGAAACATGGAACCTCATCCTAATCCATTTTATATAATGGTAAAACTATGAATCGACAATTGTTACACTTTCTCATGAGGATACATATAGAAATATCACAACTGAGTGATAAACATCCAAATGGAAACCTCATTCCTACTTACGCAAATACAAACCCCAAATGTAAATCATGTCCATTCCAAAAAAAGACATCATCTGATTAAAATTTTGTAAACTTAGAAGCCCAAATATATGGAAACCAAACTACTGAGCTTGTAACCAATCCCAAAAATCCCACTACATCCACAAAAATATCCCAGCTAAACACACCAATCAATGATTCAAAACTGCTAAATGAGGGGGTATCTAAATTTTACCAGTGGAACATAGTATCAAAATCCATCTTAGGGATAAAAAATCACTAAAATAATAAACAAATAATCCATAAGATATAACATAATACTATTATTAAATTTACACATAAGGGATCAAACCGATCAATGCTCTTTATATCATATAATTAACTATCCAAGGATCGTCTATCCTTGTTTCCCAAACAAATATTAGATTACCCTTATCAAATGAAAATATCATAATCCAGTCAACATGGAGTATAGGTATGAAACTAAATGAAAAGTTACTAACAAAATTTAATGGAAAAAACTCAACATTTACAATGGCCTTTTCCTGGAGGTATACTTCACACACAACAGAACATGAACTCAAACTGAAAATGTTCCCTAAATCATACCAACTAGCCCCAACCAACATGAATGGATAAATATCAATAAATCAAAGAATAATGGAGTCTCAAAATCCAAAATATCATTTCATTAAACACTACCACATCCCAAGTAAATCAAAAAATATTTTACAAAACAAAAATTAATTGAAACTCAACCAACCTTTTAAAATTATTCCACTTCAATTAAAGAGAAAACTCTCTCAAAGAATTAACGAATATTTTAACCTGCATAAAAGTAAAACAAACGCTTAATAAAATATCAAAACCATAGGATAATTCCAATGATCATTCATTAAAATATTTCAAATCATTTATATATTTTTTTAATTAAATGAAAACATTAGTTATGAAAATAATCATCATTGTCTTTTAAACATACACTTACAGTTAAATTATTTTCCCATTTTACATAAATTTTTTAAAAAATCAAAAAATTATAAACACAAGGTCCATTGATTCTTTTTCATTGATAATCTTTTTCCAAAATGTAATATTTTCCAAAAATGTCTCATTTTAGACTATAAATATTTATCTACATAATCAATGTAATTTGAGGACCGTATTAAATAATCCATCGACATTCTGATCATTTTTAAATTCACATAATCAAAATAATTGATTCAAAACATACATGGCTCCAACACTAGGCCCAATAGACCCATCCAATCATTATAATAGTTTTATATTCATTTGAGGATCAAGAATATTATTTCTCCCTAGCTAATTACGATATTGATTCCAACATCATGTCACTGATCCATATTTTAATTGAATTAGAAAATCCAACCCAACCACCAAATAAACTAATAATATTAAAGTGATGATAAACACAAGTTCAATGGTAAATAAAGTGATATATAGATTCAAAATTCTAACCCAATTTCCATAGAAACAAGAGGATCGATTTTTGTAAGATCTTTCTAGAGTCTCCCTGAACCTCCCTCCAAATATATAATAAAAAAATAACTCAATATTAGAATGTCACACCAATTAGCAGAGGGTGTTTCAAAAGTACAAGATCCAATTTAAATGACGAACCTAACATTTTATTCTATTCTTTTAAACTGGATATATCTTTCCATTTTATTGATTCCTTAACTACCCCTACAATGGCCCAAAGGGTATTCACAATCCCCATGGTCCATAAACTAGTAACACGTCTTCATAATAATTGACATGGGAATTGATTCACCAAAACAATAATTAATAAAACAAGAAACAAAAATTAAATTAAATATCGGTGAGTCCCATAATTACATTGTACATCCACACCCAAATAAAATATTAAGAGATAATAAAAAATAGAATATAATCCTATTAAAAATAAAAAACAAAAAAACCCTCCATAGCCTATGTTCACCCTCCCTTATAAGAAAAATAATCCTTAAAAGTAACCAGTAAACACAATTTCAATATCCCCCATTAGTTATTTTGAACAGTAATCCGTATATGATGATAATAATTTCTACATGGATGGTTTAAAAATGGAAATAAAAAAGTTTCTTACAAAGCACTATCAATCAAAACCACATGTTCGTCAGAAAAACAAAACTAGTAAAAATAAACTATGATAAAATATATTTGATAACATGAGTATAGAATAGGCTACCAAAATTCATGAATTCTATGTAAAATCAGTTAGAATATATTTTTGAAATGATACTATTCTATATAAGTTATAAAATTGGATTTAAAATTCATTATAAAAACAAATTTCTGACACACCCTCAAAATACTACCATTTTTTAAAATGAAAAAATATGGTTGAACATTTTTAATTAAAGACACTATTATATGGAAAATAAACAGAAAAAAGTTTCCAACCATTTTATTTAACATATGAATATAAAATTTTCCTGAATATTTTTCTTATGAAAACTCATTCCCTTTTTCTCTCAAGGGAATCAAAACTATTTACCTTTTTCAAAATTTACATCAAACCTATCTAAAAAAATCATTTTAATATTATTAAAAACTCAAATAATGTGATAAATAAACCATTAAAAATCATAAAATGTCAAGGAAACTTAATCAAAAAAAATTCAAAGAATAGTCAGCCAATAATCGGAATATAATTGACACTAAAAGATAAATCCCCAAAATAATCCTAAAAATGATCATAGTGTGATGTCTCTAACCAATGTTATATAATAGTTTCTATATTGACTTTTAATAACCCTAGAATCACATATAACATTATCTTGTTATAAAAAATTTATATTCTCTCTTACTCATCTTTATCCCCATTTATACCCAATCATGATCTCTTTATCCCTACCCACCACTAAGCACACTTTATTCTGAGGGAGAATCCCTTATATCAGGTTCGAAGTACATGGAAATGTTTTCATAAAAAATATCCATGAATATGAAACCATCCTCTAGAGTCAGCTACCAATTTTTTCAATGTATAAAATTATATGAAATACAAGGAGACAATCAATTAAAAATCATATGAAAACAATATAATTTTTTTTTGAAAAACCTCCATCTCACCTCATTGAGCCTATAATGTAGAAAATCCAACTAAATATATTATTAATAAATAAAAATTTATATTTCAATTAATAGAATCCTATGTGGGCTCCCAATCCATATTATATCAAGATCATCACTTGGGGATCAATAATATATCCCTCATTTATATAAACATTTTATGTCCAAACCAATAATTTAAAATACCCTACATGGGATGTCTATCCACATTCCCAAATCAAAAAATCATTTGAAATAAATATTTAATACCAATTTAAAAACATTATACATAATTTTTTGCTAGTATTACTTAATTTTCATGTGAAAATAAAATTTTCACAAAATTTAAAAACCCACACAATAAATGTCCATATGAAAATTAAAACAATTTGTTAAATAATGATTAGTTAAAAAAAATTAAATGAGTTAAAATTTCTAAAAATATTTCAATCTCAAAATAATTTATTTTATATAAATTAAAATACATCAATTTTATAAAACTATCCACATAAACATCACACAAAAAATATAAAAATTTATCCGTCATTAAACCTTATTTCAAAACATATAAACTCCTTTTTGATAACCCAAACATGTTCTACCAGTCACTTGGAATATGACCTATGCCATTTTCAATTCAATATAAATTTTTTAATACCATAATAAAATCAAAAATTCTAAATATTTAAATTTTATATAGATGATAAATATTAAAAAAAATATTATATAATTTTAATGGTACATTTGGGAATTTTCATAAGCAATTGGCATGTGACATATGACCTTTCTAAACATGAAGGGAAATAAAACATATAATAATCTTAATAAGTTATAAAAATATAATTATAATATCACATGAAATCATTTTAAATATAGTAATAAATTTATGGCATGTAATATAAGGGGTCCAATAGAGACACGTACCTCTAGATAATAGCGGGAAAAGCAAAATTGACTAAAATTATAACCCAGGAAGAGGGTTATGAAATGAAAAATATAGTGACCCTAGATATTTATAATATTCACTAATAATAAAGAAATTAAAATGTCTAGGTAACCACCCATTTCCTACAGTTTAGTGAAGAAATGATGGGTGGCATGGAGAGAGGAAATCACCAAAAATGAATGTGAGTATCGAAGATGACACCTTAACCTAAATGATCAAAAATGATTTATGAAGGAATAATATAAAATACCATTATAAATTTGATCATAGTGTAGAAGAAATAATGTTATAGGGTATGAGGGTACCTCTCGAATGGGGGTTATTCATGCGGGGAAGTGTCAATGTAAAAAAAACGTCTGAGTAAGGTTATAAAAATAAAATAATGATATTATACATTTTAAAATTCATGATATCACACATGTTTTAGCTTCATGGTTTACCAAAAAATGCCCCAACCATGTTGTACCTGTGCTATGAGAATAATCCACCCCCATGATTACTCCATAGTAGTTCAAATGATTAATCTAATAAGGAATAGAAAATAAGAAATTTTACTATAATGTGTAGAATCCTCATGCATGGTTGGTACATAGTTACTCCAAAATATGAAGGCAACATTCATACCAACTTTTACAGAAATAAATTTAAAATTTCATCCAAAAACCATTAGGTAACAATAATTGCATAATTTTAATTAACATGATTAATTAAATCCATAATGACCCAACATGTGTCACACAATGTTGTCTTGGTCATTTAGGTTGGTGATGATAATAATCTTGTTTAGTTATTTGATTATGGGATAAACATCCATAACTCCAAATTACCTTATATAAAAGAAATTTATTTATTAATGATTCCTCATGATGAACTATATTTATTTCATTCATGTTATCATAACTCTTCATTTTCCTTTTACAATATGATTTTTATTGACCCTGTCTTCCAGAAGTAAAGGACCTTTATCTATCAATATGTAAATTCCCATTATCTTTCATTCCACATAATTAAAATATAATAAATTGAACATTCATTACTTCACCATATTCATCACTTACTCATGCATAAGACACCATATTTCTCTTATTTGGTGTGTTTGGTACTTCGATTATGTTCACATTTTTAATCATATTTTATATTTTCTAGTCTCGAATATTTACAATGTTTATTATTCTAAATCTTATTATGATAATTTTTTTGAAGTAATCTTCAAATTTTATTTCAGACACATTTTTCTCTTTAGTTTCATCCGTTAATAAAACCAAATGGGAGAACTTAGTTGCATAAAATTTAAATTTTAAGGTGTTTATCATTATCAAAGATGTAATTTTAATCTTAAAGCAATATATCGATATATATTATTATGTTTTCATATAATCTCATCACATTAACATATATCAATCTTAGTTTGACCTAAGCCATTCTATGTTATATTATTTAATACTTATCAACATAAGACAACAATGTAACATAGAAATAAATATGTCCTAGTGGTTTATAAAGGTAATGTTATCAACCAATTCATATCCTTCTCAAGTGTATTTCTAGGTGTGTAGTCATATGCCCACTCATCATGCATAGGTTTGACCGTAGATTCATTTTTTGAACAATTATTTTTTGTGGTGTTTCCCACTCAGTGTATCAATTCGACAACTGCATCCACTCACTATAGTCCAAAAAAATATTTTCATGAAAAGTCACATAATGAAGACATTGCCATTATTTTAGGATTCCGTCCTATACTTTTCCACATATCCGGGGTTTTCAACAATGGTATTTCTAACTTTATAAAATGATATTTAAAATAATAATATAAACTATAATTTTATTGAAATAGTAGAGATTCAATATAAACATTATTTTATTCTTCATCATTTATATATGGTAAATATTACAAAAAATAATAGAAAACCCCACAAATGAATATATTATTTTATTCAAGGAATGTCATTATAAGGTACTTATTTTTAAATCCTTGAGAACATTTCTCTCTAATTGAGTGAAATTAGACTTCATACTATGTACGTTATAATTAATAATCATCGTCATAACTCGGAAAAATAAAAACAAAAGAGTGGGGTGAGATCAGATTCATAATAAGGTTAAACTTAAAGCGACAATAATATAATATCATATATGATTATAATATGAGAAAACATATTTGATTATAATAAATATTAAATGTCATACCCAACCACAAATATATCATATATCATGTAATATAACTTTTAATAACATAACAGATGAATCAAACCCAATAAAAATGATCTATGAGAGACTAATATAGTCCTGGTAAAAAGTATAAAACTATGAAACATATTTTATCCTTGTAATAAACATTATTAAAAATAACAATATATTCATGATTCATATAAATAGATATTAATAGAAGAATTATGAACATCATTTAGACATGTCACATGCATTGGTAGTGGGGATATTACATTTATGAGTCATGTCATGAGACCATATAGTAAAAATTAAGTACATTATTAATTTATGTTAAAAAAATTAGTATATGGAACATGACATTAATTAGACACACCACCATTTTCAATGAATAAAAGAAACTAATATATACATGAAAATACATTATCTGTTTATATATATATATATTAAAGTAATTCTTTATATTGTGATATATGAATCCATCCATCATCATCTATAAATATTATTAAAAATTTATATAAATCACCTACCACATCATAAAAACATATATAAATAAAATGTTTTTTATAACACTTAAAAAATTAAAATAATTCAATTTTATAGTCTGATGAACACATGAAAATGGAAAAGGATCTATCCAGCACATCATAAATAACCCATAAAAGGATAATGTGTTTCACATCCTTCTTAAATTAATTCATATAATTAAATAATTAATAATATTATAAATAATCAATATATGATAAACCAATATAAAACATTTTTTATCCAATGAAATCGTGTACTATTACAGTTAAATAACAGTTAATCTTTATAAAAAATCATATGGTATTTAAAAAATATCAATAAAATTTATATAGTGAAGAGATTAAATTTTTCAATAAATTAATATATGGATCCTTAGTAAACACATATCAACTTCTAGAATGGAAAATAAGTTAATAATTGATGTAATGTATTGGGATATAAATTGGTTTATATATGATAATTGACATGGCATGGAAATTATAGTGATGTATCATTTGAATTAAATAAAATGAACTCTAATGAGCTATTTGATGAAATATAGACAATGTTATCACATTATGAATACCCTTAATCATGTATAATATATATCAATGAATAATGACACATATAAAAACTTAGATGTTAAAAAAACATAAAAAATATTCTTGAATGAATATTAAATGAAATGTTTTATTAATGTATTAGAAAATTACATTGCTTATAAACCCTGAAAACCTAAGAAGAAATATTTATAGAAAATAGAAAATGAATAAATATTAAAAAGAGAAGTATTTCTAATTTTGAAAAAAAAACAAATAATATAGATAAAAAATAAAATTTCATGATAAGGATTAAAGAAATTTAAATAATTATAGAATAGCCCCGAAATATATATTTAATTATTGATAATGATTAATAAATTATCATCTAATATATGTGGATATGAAAAAATGGATGTTCTCAATCAAGAAGAAGAGGTAGGTGAGTTTCACTAACATGAAACACTTTGGGTAAAATATGTGTCTATGGAGGAATAAAATATTGAATGTAAATATTAAAATTTCTGATTATAAAAACTAAATTATAAAATGTTTTATAAATAATAAAAAATACAAAATTAGTTATCCTTCAAAAAGAATATTTATTTGTAAATAACATTAGAAATAAAAAAATTGTGATTTGACTAACAATTTGATCAAATCCACTATATGTTATGGATGTTTTAACTCGATGGAAGTTAAAATTAATAACATGATATGAATATATTAACTTTATTAATATAGTTAAAAACATTAATTTTGTATTAATAACACCATATGATATATATCGTTGTTTATTTTTTGAAATCAGTCTCATAAAATTTAATATCATAAAAATAACTGAATGCCTTTACTTTCGATTACGAATGAATTCCTTAAAACTTCTATATAATAATAATAACAAACTTATTAAATAATTTTCATAACATTAATATTAATACAAATATTTATAATTTTTATTTATATATATATCATATATGTGTACTTATTAGTTGTTATATTTTTCCCTGTATAAGGTGTTTATAAATATAAATGGTTATACATGTTTTCTAATATATGTGTCAGTGTTAATGTTTCTCCAAAAGTAAATCATTTAATTTTAATTTATATTAATAATATTTTGGACTTATATTTATTTAGTAATTTTAAATTTATATTTCATAGTTTTTCAATCACTACCATTGAAGATGAAATCTATAATTAACACACTTAAGTGATTTCCATGACAAAGGTAATAGTTTTTATTAATGGTTATGTTAAGTATTAATGTATCATTTCCATAAACAATTAAATAATTATTTGGAAATTTATATCTCATTATACTATTAAATTTGATTTTTATTCATCCATGTTATAATTTTATTCCATTTTTAGAGTATGTGTACAAACTAACTCAATGATGAACATACCTTGATTAATAGAATATTTTGAGATAATTAAATTTAAATATCATTATACTAGTATCGTAATGAAGCAATATATGTAATATTATAATAATATATAATAATAATGTGTTATAAGTATATAATGTAAGGGATATGAATAAATTGAACAATTTGAAAAAAATATTTACCAGTTAGTACAATATATTTATTTTATTGATTTAATAATAATTGTTATTTGATCATATCATGAATTTTTTTACAATTTTCTATACTATATCATCAAATATAACATAAAAACATATTTATCCATTATTAAATTTATCATGATCATCCATTCATGGTGGTGATAAAAAATAACAGAAATTGATAGTCCCAAGGAAGATGTATCCCATAAGTACATGTGGTTCATTATTTGGTTTCTATATTACTAAAGAGAAGTATAATATGTTTCATCATTTAAGAATATAAAATATGATACCATTATAACAGTTATATATAAAATCTCACATTATGACTGGTCTTGTTAGGTGGTTAAAGAAAACTAAACATTACATTTTGTTGTGGTGGTAGATAAAATACACACAAATTTCATTTAATATTTTCATAGGAACAAATATTATGTGAGTAAAATGATTGTGAAATTATTATAATTTTTTTTGTATAATACACATACTAATTTTTTAATTTTTTGGGGAAAATATTATAATTAATAAATTCCTACAAAGAAAAAAATAAGGCTAATACTATTAGAAAAATATACCTCAACATATGGATTATCTTATTTTTGACGGTGATTAATCATTTGAGTAATGGAATTTTAAAAAAATAGAAAACACATTATGTTGAACAGGGGTGATGAGGAGTGGATTGGGTAATTTTTTAGTCTAAATAAGAGTTTTTTTGTGGCTATTTAATGATATTTTTCCCTTTTATAAGTAAAAATGATTCATATTTGTATAAATATCAAATAAATTTATATAATGGAATGCCACATTCAAGGGAAATGGATCCAAAATTGATAAATAAAAGATAGATTAATATAAAAGGATTTTCATACCTCAAAAAATCCAATCAACACAATTTTACATTTTTTGTCTCTTTTCCTCTTCGAATGCTTATTTTTAACATTTTTCTTTTCAAAGTGTTAATTAGTTTTTAGAAATGAAATTTATCATTTATTCCCAAAAATAAAATACTCTTTATAATATAAAATTGAACTAATTATTAAAAACATGGAATTTATTTTTTAATCATTTTCTAATAGTTATAAAAATTAACATTAAAATTAAAATTTATAATGTATTGAAAATATTTTCTTCAAAAAAATATAAATAATATAAAAAAAATAAGAAATATCGTTTTATAGATTAAAAAAATTAATATTATAAATACACTTATGAAATACATATTTAGTCTTAGGAAGGTATTTTATGAATTTACTATTCATATGTATATACTAATATTGTTATAAAATTCATGTTATATGTAAACAAGGTATTTATATTTTGCTTCCTAAATATCAATATATATTCATAATAAATTAAATTATTATATAATTTTTACATTAAAAATAATATTTATTTCATATTAATATTATTCATATTATAAAATTTATAATTTTATTAAAATTAAAAAATATATAAGCATATACTAATATTATTGAATGTAGTAAATTAAAAAATTAATGTGTTTAAATAATTATTCCATATCAACTTATGATTAAAAATATGTTATTATTTTGTTTATAAAAAATAATATTTTTAATATTTTTCAATATAATCTATTAGTACATAATATAAATTACGCAACTAAATAGATAAGTGAAAAAATTAAATATTATATTTATATTAAATAATCATTAAAAAAATACATTAATATTTTTATTTATAATATAAAATTAAATTTTACTACTATATTTATAAAAGAATAAAATTATTCAGAATAAAATCGGTATTAGCACCTTTAAATTCTCAATTTCTCCTTTGGGTTATCTCTATTGTAGTTTTTTTAGGATTTTATATTAAAGTGTACGAGAATCCATGGCTGGAGATTTATACAGATTCTTTTCCTTATAGTGGCAGAAAAACAATTATTATTTTCCAATGGATTTAACTAATAGTATAATGGGGTTATTGTAGGTATTTAAATAAATACAGACACTACTAGCTAGGAGGGGAGGTCCAAGATCTCACTGGTATGTTTTCTCTTGATCGAAAAAAATTCCTCTTTATCCTTTTGTAATGAACATAAATATATGATTTCTCATTTAATTCTATGAATATATGATGCTTTTTATTCTATCTGTTACTGATATGTGGTAATCTAGTTAGGTGTTGAAGTCTCTTGAACAATTACAGATCTACCATAGAATATGAGTATATTATGTGTATGTGATTATGGACATTATTACTAGGCTTCTTATTAATGGAGTTATGATGTTAAAAATATATTTATTTTACAATATATAATAGTTTTTTCAAGAGTTTATAAGATTTGAATGATCCATTATAGATTTTTGGTTATTTGATATTTCATTGGAATCCCTTTGATCAGTACTAGATCACTCATTAAAAGAATAAGTTTGAAGTTATTTTTTCCTGGATCAATCATCCTAATATAACCTTTATTTTTAATATCATGATGGATCTATTTTGTGATGATGTTCTTTTGGTGTATCTGTGTCTATTGGCTAGTCTATAGGTTCTTTTCAATATTTTTCCAAGAATTCATGATCTAATCCAGATAAAAAAAATATGGTAAATTGAAATCCTCTTCATTTATAGATATTATAACTAGTTATATTGAAAAAATCTATAAGGTATATATTTCTTGAACCACCTTTCATAGAATGTAATATTCTTAGGTGACATAAAAAATCATCCTTTTAATGAAACATAAACTATGATAGCCGTCTTTTATATGTGAACTAGTGTTTCAGGTCTTTACAACTTGATTCGGGCTTGGTTACTTTTATAAATTTTTTAGTACATCATCACATGCATCAGGTAGGATGTTCATTAACATTTAGGGCCATTGAATACAATTATTTTCATTATATGATTCTTTTTGGGGAATTTTGTTTTTGAAATATAAACATAGTGATTCCATGTGTTTATGTAGATCATGGGAGGCATATAATATATTTTATTCCATGAGTATGCATAATTTTTTGTTAGTCATGATTGATTTGGTCACATGTTGTTGAATATCGATACTGATTCATAGCATGTCATACTATATACTGCATTTGTTTGATATACATTGTTATGTGTTTTTATCATCCCTTTTGAGTTATTTTCCTAGGTAAAAGTAATAAATGGATTTTCTTGGTATGGCTATATCTTATCGGATGAGTCTGTATCTCATTTGGCAGTGATGAAGAATGAACCATACATAAGGTATAGAAAATGTCCTTGGGACTTGACCCCTTTTAGTTACTTGTTCCCTCAATTCCTTGACGACCCCAACAAACATGTTACAATTAGTACATACGGAACAAACTAACACTTGATGACTTTTGGATATTAGAAAACATATTCACCATCATTGTGGCTTCTTTATGATCTTTTTGGATATCATTTGATTATCTATCCATTATAGAGATCAATCAGATAATGTTGAGACTTATGGTGGATTGGCTAAGTCATAAACGATTATTATATGTTTTTTTTATGAATTCCTTCATATTTATTCTTATCAATGAAAATATTTATTCTAAATTTACAAAATATTTAAGGATGAAATGTTGGTATCCTATTTGGTTTTATTACTCACACCCCAGATTTGATTCTCAATGTGTATAATACTTCATATATGTGGATTTATGAAATGGAATGGGGATCATGGAAGATGTTCGGTTAGTGGATTATGGAACAAGTAATGTTACCAATAAATATTATAAAGGATTCAATGGTGTTTATTTTTATTTATATTCACCTTATATATGTGGGTTTGGATTTCCACACCAGGGTATAGGTTTCTTTACATAAATTTAATGTGTGATATTTTTTATTGCATTATGTTTATTTATATTCCAACATGATACTCTATTTTTTTAACTGATGTGTAATCATAAAATTCAACAATGAATATCAAAGATTTGTTCTCCTTAATTATTTATATTTGTTTATCCAAACAGTTATTGTATTTTCAAATAAATCACTTTCCGGATGTGTGAGAACCTAACAAAAATAACATTGAGGCTAGGTGAGAACAAAAAAAAGAACATCAAACAAAGAAGCTTGTGCAAGGGGATCCACCATTGTAAACATGCGACAAAACCAACCCGATAAACAAAAACAGAGGCTAACTAAACCTGTATATGATCTCAATCCTAGATCATAACCACACCAAAAGAAGGTAAAAGCTGAGGACCGTGTTGAGAACCACCCAGCCCCACATGAACCTGCGTCACCCAGAAACCTACAAGATCAAACATATCACCTCGAAGACACCAATGAACCATACCCAACATCCTCCAAGATCAAGGCCTCCAGCATCAAATCCACTAACACTATCTCAATTTGAAAAAGGATCCTTAGAACCAGTCCATAGTGGGGGTGTGCGTGAAGGGAAAGGCGATAAGAGAATAGGAGAATCCGATAATGGCGGAGCCAAACCATGGAACACAAAACCAGAACCCCAATGTTCCAAACATCACCGAATAGGGGAGAATAGGTGAAGAAACTCAAGCCCCGAGCATTCCTAAGGTCTCTCTTTGCGACCTCGTATTGACCCGGGTAGAAGACGTTGACCCTACCTTGTTCTGACGTCAATGAAACCCGAAAGGGATGAATGTTGAGTAGAGGACATCATCAGTACCGATCCATCTTCCATCCGTATCTGCATACTAGCTCTGGAAAACCGAAACGATGCCCCTGCCTCATACAGACTCCATCAAAGCCAAATGACTGAAACAGGGTGATCTCCTGAGGTGAAACCTCAAGACGTGCTCCGTCGAAGGGTTCGTCAACACAGATCGTGTCACTCCATCTCTCCTCACCACATGCGTCGCTCTGTCGATCATGACCACACACATCTCTTCAGCGATGGGGGTTTCTCGTTGATAGGTATCCTAGCCGCATCGCCGATCTGGGTGCTGACAGATCCAACCCGAAGAAGAAAAAGAAAAAACGTAAAGGTGGGGAGCAGATGAAGGAGAAGAGTGGTGGAAACCCTAGCCCATCGAAATAAAGGGAGGGAGGAAGGAGAGGCGGCGGCCAGGAAACCCGATATGTGGAGGCAGCTCTCACTCGCGCTCCATTCTCCCTTATTATATTGTTCAAACCTTTACTGCAACTCCAAAAATTCATGCATATGTGAAGTTGAACATGAGGTATTCTAGATCTTTGGAATATACATGGTAGTTCAATTTAAGTTGTTAAAAATGGTTTTAAAGACTAATTTTTCATTATATTCATTTTAGTTTCTAGGTACACAAGAGATATAATATATGTTATGTGAACATCAGGTAGGGGAGTTCCCATGTACCTTGACAACTCATGTGTAAAAAACCTTTGTGTTAACATTAATTTCATTGTAGTTATAGTTTTTTGGGATCCATGAGAATTCATGCACCATGATTTGGCATAAAATATCACAATCCATATATATATACATTTTTTTTTATTTTGATCTTTAATTGAATTACAAGATTTGTGTTATATGTTTCTTACATATTTGTATTCTCTATTAATTTATATTTCTGTGTTCACTTCTAAGGTGAAACACCTATTTTAGAAATTATTAGTTCAAATTGAGAATGTTGTTGTGTATTATTTCTATGATTGTGATTACTATACAGGTATAGAGAACCTTGGTATGCTGTTTGAGCAATATACCTTCGGCTATGGGTCATCGCCTAGGATAATTGTTTTTTGGATCCCATAGACAATTTAGGATCAATATTAACAGCTTTATGTGATTATTTATTTATTTAATATTTTAGAAAAATTGTGTGTCTGAATATTTTTATTACCATTCAAGGGATGAACCACCACTTCCAAAATTTTCTTACTAGAAGGATTCACCTGAGAATGATCCCGCACCATGTCATGTTACCAGACACCCACATGCATCATTAGTTCCACTGGGCGTGAGTCAAATTAGAAATTTATAGATTTCCTAAACATTACTAACAACTTGGGAATAGTATAGTAGGAGTCTAGGGTCGATCACATAAGGAGGATTCTATTATTATAGGGAGAAGAAATATGGTCTTCAATGTTTTTTATGAGATCATACTATTTTCCTATTGTTTTGGAGTTTCTAAGAAATTTTGGGATTGTCTTCTAGTGATGAAAGAGGGGACATGATCAAATCTGAGTATCAAGATAAAGGTTATTCTAGTTCTAATCATGTTATGGTCTTAAGTTCTTAGTCTACGAAGCAAGACGTAGGTGCTAGTCAACCATGGTATAGTCTTCTAGTTCTTCCAAGGATGTAGATATTCCATTTCCAAGAGGCTACCTACCGTCCTAGATGTATTAAATTGAGCTTCTATTATATAAATTCTCCAAAGGTAATGGTCATAGTCATAGTTTACATCAATTAGTATAGTGTCATTTTCTTGACTATCTCACAGTCACGGTGCATTCACAAAAACGGGGGTTGACGGTTTGTTTATATCCTAATTACTAATCCATTTCGGTTTCCCAATTCCAGAACTAGATATTTAATTAAGAATCTAGATACATAGAATCAGGATCCCCAACTTGATTCGTTTAGCTACCCATGATGATAATTAATGAAATAAAAGGGGTAAATGAAATTATAAATATTCAAATGAAATTGAATAAATATGTGAGGAACATGAATGCAAACATTAAATAAAACCTTACATGAAATGAATGAAATCGAAATGAATCGATGTGAGAATTGATGGAATTGAATAAAATGAATCCACGACTCCTCGATTTCAAATGTAAAATAATTATAAATATCTAAAGTGTTTTGAGAGGGAAAAGCGAATAAAATATCCAAAGTTGTATAAAGGGGATGGAGATCTAATCCAAATGTTCCATTCATTTTGATGTTGTACTGCTCCTCATATAGGTGGAAATGGTGATGATGTGTACTTGATCATCACATCTTGAATTCATAATCGGTGTTAATTCAACAATGATATCCAGTGTGTCATGTGGATGTTCTGCGGATTAATGAGGTTTGACCATAGAAAAATCATTTAAAGGTGGTTCCTGATGTCTACTACCTGGCCCGTTGGATTTCGCATTGAATCCTCGTGGGATTCTTAGGTTTTTGTATGGCTAGTGTCACGATGTGTAGGAGGGAGTCACGAAAAGAACGGGAAATTACTTCAATAATCATAGTTGGTCACAACGTAAGATTCACGGCTTGATTCATGATGTGATCGTCAATTACACAATCTAAACTTGGACATCATGATGTGTACATGGTCATTTGTATATCTTTAAAACCATTCTTCCTGGGAATCATATGAAGCTCTGTTTCCTGCAATATTGGACATCTACCACATGCATTATTCAGTACATGAATGAAAAATAATGGAAAAGGGACAAATATATATATATATATATATATATATATAAAATTTAGGCTTATCAACCCCCCCCCCCACTTGATCCATTGCTTGTCCTCATGTAAAATATCTCAACAAGAATTTCATAAAGGATAATATGTTTGCAAAGAAAAAAATGTGTGTTACTTCCATTTAATTAAATTAGGTGTATGCAGAAAAGTTTTCATGTTCCAATTTTAAAATTTCATAGTAAATTAGACATTCCTTAAAGTTCATATTTTCAAAACAAATTGTATTATTTTAATCATAATCATTTAAATGACCATTAAACTATATTCCCCTTGCAATTTACCTCGCCATTTTTTTCTCTCAACACTTAGGTTAAAATGTAAGTATGGTATTCTCGTACCCTGAGTCCTTGTTCCTAATCAAAGGTGTGGACTGGTTTTATCTTCCCCACTATGTAAAGACAAGAATAAAAAAAATCTTGATAGATTTTATCAAAAAGGTTATGATGACTCTGAGTCTTTAGGTAGGTTTGTAAAATGTGAAAATCAGGCTCAAAATAAGGGTAAGCTCTAAAGTACAAAATAGATTCAAAATGATAAGTGTCAATAAACTACTCCATCTTGATAGTTAGGTCCATACTCTTTTATCTTAGGTTGGATCCATATGTACCGAATGTTAGTAGATAATGAAATGATTATGGTCCTTTGTTTTTTCTTTTTCTTTTTTATTTTTAAAAACATATGACTATGATAGATCATACATCCATTAACTAACCACATATGATCCTTGGAGGGATTCATACATTTGGAAAATGGAGATTTTTTGACCCACCTAGTACACAACCCATACTAATTATTTATTTCATTTAAATTTAAAAAGGAACAATATACGAATGTGATTCCACAAAAAGTCATATGGATCATAACGAGGTAGTTAGGTGAGAACACCGTACATATCTAGAATTGAAAGCATCGCATTTTGTCTGATTTCCTCCCCCACACTTGTTCAAAAATAATATTCATGAATTGTAAAAAGAGTAGGGTATGAAAGAAAATAGGCTTGAAGTATCTTTTAGTCTATCAGGGAATTCAATGAAACTATTGGATAAATGAAGGATAGATTCTCGGTGGGGCTCAAGTAAAATGGCTATCAAAGGATACCTCAATTAATTTAAAATTTCTCTCGTTCATTCATTATTTTTATAAGATCTGAGTGAACATTCTAGTATGTTTCCATGACGCTGGTATCTCTCATGAAATATTCATAGAAAATAAAATGATATTGATGGCTTAGAATCTTCTTGTGTACTAAGACTAAAATAAAAACAGGTAACAACAAGGGCATACAGCCTATGTGTTGAGTCAATTAATCATGATTTCAAAGATTTTAAATTTTAATTGAACATCCAATCTAACAAATCAGTCTACAATTCGATGTAGGGGTGAAACCCTATTCTTATGGTTTTTTCTTTTTAAAATTATTTATAATTTACAAGTGAATAATTGTTTTTAGATTTGCAGCATTCTTATCAGTTTGAAACATTTCTCAATGAAGAGTGAGAACAAACAAAAATCAAGTATATCTCTGTGAAAATATCAGAAAGACTCCCTCCTCACATAAAAGGAGATATTTTCCCCACAGTCTATAATATAATTGGTGGGAGTAGTGAGGCAGTGATTTATTATTTTTTTATTCATTAATTGACATAGAAGTGATGAAATGATTTAATACGATGGAATATATAGCACCTTGAGATGAAGTGGTATGCCATGGGGGGTGTATGAGCTATCTTAACATTGATGTTTTGATGCACCAGCAAACTATGTTAGTAGAAAAATCATGCAATATAGAAGAAACCAAAATCCATTGGTTTAAATGTTTAAATGGATAAAAAAGGCAGGTGTAAAATGAACTAATAACTCTAACAACGTTTTTATTTATTTAATTATTGTATAAATTACTGAAATGAAACAATGAAAATTACAAGACTCAAACCAAACTCAGAAACCACTATGGGTTGCCAACCATGAACCACTTACATTAATGTCATTTTCCAGTCTTCATTAGTGATTAGTTTAACGTGAGGTAGAGGAAATATTCCTCTAGGAATGGTTCATTAAAAATCCTCAACCATTAACAGTTCACATTTAATGGAGTCTCTCCATATTATTTAATTTCAATTACTCTATAAGAAAAATCATGGATAACATCATAAGGAAAATTACATCTTGATTTTAGCTTTCCGGGGAAAAATTTAAACCTTGAGTTGAATAGTAGAACCATATTCCTTGGGATAAAGGTGATTCTTTTAATCCATTGGTTGTTCTATTATTTTTTTTCCTTAAAATTCATGCATTCTCATAAGAATCTTTCATTAATTCTACAATCATGGTTATTTGCAAGTACCAATTCTCCCTAGCCTTGTCTCACTCAAAATTTAGTATTTTATGGACCAAAATGATCAGTTCTCTAGATTCACCAGATGGTAACCTAGTTTTCCATAAATCATTCAAAATGGTGTGGTGTCGATTGGTGTTTTATAAGACATTCTATACAACCATAAAGCATCATCCGATGTTTGACTCCAATCATTTATTCTTGTATTGACTGTTTTTTCTAGGATTTTCTTTACCTCCCTATTTTACAGTTCGACTTTCCTACTCATTTGTGGTTGATAGGGGGTTATAGTATTGTAGTATATCCCATATCATTGAATAATTGATATGACTGGTTTATTGAATAAATGTGTTCCGTGATTGCAAATGAGTAGTTGTGGAAATCCAAAATGTGAAAACAATTTTTTAAGGAAATTTATTACCACATTGGAGGTTTCATTATTCATTGCTTCAACTCCAACCGATTTAGACACTTAGTCCAATACAACTACAATACACTTCTAACATGTGACGTGGGGAATGGTCCAATAATGTCAATTCCCCAGAAATCGAAGACATCAACATCCAGCAAGGGGTTCAGTGTTATTTCATTTATTTTGCCGATATTCCCTATCATTTGGCATCTACCACAATGGTGTCAGAATATCTCAGTGTCTTTCTGTAATGCGGTTTAGAAAAATATACTTTGTAGGATTGTAGAAATTCTGATCTTAGGCCCATAGTGTCTTCTTTTTGGTGAATTGTGGCACATTACGATTACATTGTGAACCTCTTCTTCAAGAATGAAATGTATTAAAAGGACATCAACAAAATTCTTGAAAAGTAGTGGTTCATCCCAAAAGTAGTTCTTGACATCCGAAAGATACTGTTTCCTTTTGTGACAAGATAAAAATTGAAGGATAAATCCTATTGTAAGAAAATTGGCTATGTCAGAAAACCAAGGCTGGCACTGGATATTAAATAGTGTCTCCTCAGGAAAATCTACCTTGATATTAGCATTGTTGTCTTTGATGATTGTAAGAGGTGGTCTGGAGAGGTGATGTTCCAAGACATTTTTTCTCTTCGTATACTTTATTATTATGTCAAATTATTGTAGAAATTTAATCTATCATATCAATTTTGGATATGAATATTTCATATTCATCATGTATCAAAGGGAATTATGATCCATATGAACAATAACTTTTGATAGAACAAGGTATGAACAAAATTTTTCAAGGCACATGTGATGGCTAGGAGCACCTCCTCAATGGTTGTGTAATAGATCTGAGCATAATTTAACGTGTGAATTGCATAATAGATTGGGGTGAATATGTTATTTTTATGTTGTCCAAGAAAATCTCTTACAATAAGGTTGTTGGCATCACTCTTATGTTCATAATCATTTTCCCAGTTCGGTGCAATGATGACTGGACATTCATCAATATTTTTTTCAATTTATCGAATGATTTTTGGAATTTTTGATTGAATATGAAAGGAATATTTTTTGAAATTAAGTGTGTCAAGGGATGTGGGACATTAGAAAAATATTTTATGAATCTTTTGTAGAATCCAGCATGCCCAAAGAAACATATGATACCCTTAATAATGGATGGCTCAGGTAGATCTTTTATAACATTGATTTTTGTTGGATCTACTTTGAGGCATTATTTGGAGATGTTGTGGCTGAGTACGATTCCTCCTTGTACAATGAACTGATATTTGTCCCAATTCAGCACCATGAATTTTTCTTCACAGTGCGGAATAAATAGTTCTAGATTGTTGAGACATACATCGAATGATCTACCATAAACTGATAAATAATCCATGACCATTTTGAGAAATTATTCATCCATATCACGAAATATGTGTTTCAAACATCTTTTGATTTTTTTCTAGAGCATTACACATACCGAAGGACATGAATGTGTACATAAAATTACCAAACAAACAGGTGAAATAAGTTTGTTTTCATTTTTTCTGGTTATTGTGAGTAATCCTTTCTTAGTAATAACTTGATGGGGGCTCACCCATTCACTGTTTGAGATAAAAATGATAATTCTCGTATCATTGAGTTTCAACACCTCTTTCTTAACAACATCCTTCATGGGTGGTGTGAGCCTCCTATGAGGTTTCTGATTTGGTTTTTCATCTTATTCGAGTAATATTTTGTGAGTGAATTCAGTGGGATTAATCCATTTAATTTCTTCGAACCCCAAGAAAAAAAATTATTGTGTCATTTAAAGACATCAACCAATTTTATTTCTTGATTTTGGAATAGATTGGAGATGACTATAAGGGGTAAGGAGGAATATTCCCCTATAAATGAGTACTTTGAAGAACAAATCAATGGTTTGAGGTCTAATTGAGGATGTTGGATGTTGGATGGGTAATGGATGGCACTGCATCTCTGGTGAGTGGTTCAATAATGTTGAGTTCGTAGAGGTAATAGTATTATTATTATTTTGTAAGAGAGAAAAAACATTCATCCTCAATGGCCATATATTATTTTTAATTCCAGGTGGGACAAATGTTGTGACATCCCATAATGGTATCTGAGTGTTGCACAGTTCGAATCAGGTTGAACGCAACATGTTCTTATCCTACTCTGAATATGATACATAATTGTTTCACATAAATCAGTCTTTCATGTATATAATAATTGTATTCTATGTTAAATAGAAATGATACCATCTTCTACCATGTCCAATACCATGAAATCAACTGGGAAAATGACCTTTTCAACCATTACTAGTACATATTATGGAGTTCTTCGATGAGACTTGAATGAGAAATCAGCTAATTATAATGAAAACTTTTTTTATTTGAGCTCTTTTATTCCAAGATTTTTTAAATGTACTTATTTTCAATAGGGTAATGATTTATAAATGATCACAGAGTTCTCACCTAAATTTGAATGTTCCTATCTCACAAGGTCTTAAGAAGCTGCCAGGGTATCTCAAAATTGGTGGAATTTTCTACTATATAATAGCAGAGCATTCTTTATTTAAATATATGACTCATAAGTCTTATATTTTTGGTTATTTGATAACAGGTCATTCAATAATTTGGCATAAATGGGCATCTCGGAAATAGGTTTGGAAAAGGTGATGTTGATATATAATTTCATCATCATATCTATGAATTTTTTGTATTGTATCTATTTCATTAGTTGTCTAGATCTCTCCGGATAGGGAAGAGGTGGATGATATAGAGGTGGGGAAATATACACATATTACTTCTACTGTTCAGGTATATGTTCCATGAAAACTTGTACTTATTCATGATGTTTGGTGGGACTGACTTCATGAGGTACTTTTTTTCACGTCTCTTCTTCTTGCCGCCTTGTTTCTTTAAGTTGTTAGAAGTCCATAATTTTTCCACTTTTTATCACCAAGGCCATAGATTCCCCTATTAGCTATGTCTATGTGTTACTAGGTAGTGTACCTAGTAATCTCTAAGATAAGTTCATTGATATTTGATGTTTTTTAATTTTAAGGATCCATAGCACAGCTCTCTGGTTTTGTATATCTACCTCATGTGTAATCATTCATTGATCAGAAATTTACACACATGATGCCAAGAGGGTTTCTAGATTCTTTTCATAGGTTTTTGCTAAGGTCTTGGGTGATTTGGATAAAATTTTTATAATATTTTATGGAATGGTTGCTTTTTATTTTTTGATCTTGTTATAGGGTTCATTGGAGTGTATCCTTGTGGTCCCTGAGCTCTGAATTAGTTATTTCCACCTCTCAGTTGAAAATAACCCTGATTACTCTAATATTGTTGTTGAGAAAACCTTTGTTGATAATATTGTTGCTGTTGGAATGGATGGTTCTTTTGATTGTAATTGATGTAATTGCAATCCTGTTGTGGTTCTTCATATCCATATTTTTAGTCTAGATATAGATTCATCCCACCACACATCTCGCATGATTGTAATTACATTATATGGGCAGGAGGGGGTTGTGTAGTTGGTATTTTAAATGCTTCTATTTTTCTGTGAGTGCTTCGACATGGGACGAAAGCCTTGTGGTCTCAATATTTGGTGGATTCCACAACATGATGGTCCATGATCATTTTGCCACATACTCGCATTGTGAGATACTTCATCTAGAATAGATCTTATGGCTTTAATATTCTTGGACATGAGACCTCCATTAGTGGCCACATCGACAACATTTCATGACACTGGCTAGAGTCCTTTATAGAACGTTTGTAGTTGTATCCACATATCTAGTCCATAATGGGTATATTTTCTTATTAATTCATAAAATATGTCCAATGCTTCCAATGAAGATTCTCCATCAATTTGGTTGAAATTTTGAAAGTCCATTCAATGCTTCTAGGTTCGGATGGGGGGGAATTACTTGTCCAGAAATTATCTATCAATTTCATCCCATGTCGTAATTGACTCATGAATTTAAAATATTAGCAGTATTTGTATCTTTCTGGTGTAGAGAATGGGAAGACGTAGAGTATTATTGCATCAGATGAAACTCATTGGTTGTGAAATGTATCACAGAACTCTAGGGAGTTGGAAATATGTTCATGTGTACCCTCTCTCTTAAGACCGCAAAATTTTCCCATATTTTGGATCATATGAATGAGTCTAGGTTTGATCTCAAATGTGTGGGATTGGATTGGGGGATGAAAAATACGAGGATTTGCACCATGAATTGAAATAAATCCATAGTCAATGATAGATTTATCTTGGTTAATTATCGGATGCTCTCCCTATATGATTTGATGGTTGAGGTTTGGAATGTTAGGTCTCATAGTGTGGAATTTCTCATCCATTTCTCACCCAGGAAGACAAGAGTTATGCCTTTCAATATCGGGATCAAATTCCAATAGAGATTTTCCTTCAAGAGTCTGTGAACGAGTCAATATACCTTGGCACATGCATGGGTTGAATGAGAAAGGGAAAAAATAAGGCACAATGGAATCTAGAAACAAAATAAAGGGGTAAGGTAAAGGTAATCCAAGACCTAGACCAGAGTCCTAATCACATTGAGATTTCATTCCCTCCCTAGAAACAACACCAAAATTTGACTGTCCACCCATGAGCATCATTAATTCCTCTGGGAGTGAGACAAATTCAAAATTAATATGTGTCCTAAACATCTCTCACTATTGGGGCATAGTATTGTAGGAGTCCAGGGTCAATCCCATTAGGAGTATTTTATTCCTGTATAGAGAAGAAATATGGTCTTGAATCCTTTATAGGAGTCCTTACTAGATTCCTAATGTTTTGGAGTTTCTAAATAATTTTGGTTTTGAATTCAGATGATGAAAGAGGGGTTTGAATAAAGATGAAGTATCTAGATAAAGGTCATACTAGTTCTAATCATGGTAAGGTCCTAAGTCCTTAGTCTATAAAGTAAGCGGTAGGAGAAAGTCAACCATGGTACAGTCTTTTAGTTCTACCTAGGATGTAGTTATTCCAAGGTCAGGAGGCTAGAAACAATCATAGATGAATAATGTTTAGATTCAATTATAGAAAGTTCTATATGATAATGGGCATAGTAATTGTTTACATCAATTACGATAGTGTTTTTTTCTTGACTATCTGATGGTTACGTTATAGTCACACAAATGGTGTTTGACAATTGGTTTATATCCTAGTTACTAATCCATTTAGTTTTTCCAAGTTTATACCTATAGATTTAATTAAGTATCTAGATAAATCGAATCCTCATCCCCACCCTGATGCGTTTAGCTTCTAATGATGATAATTAAATCAATAAAAGGTGTAAATGAAATTATAACTATGATAATTTAATTGAATAAATACGTAAAGAACCTGGAAGAAAAAATTAAATAAAAACTTTACATGGAAGGAAAAAAACTAAAATGAAGTGATACGTGAACAGAAGGAGTTAAAGAAAAGGAATACACGCCTCTTTGATTAAAAATGTAAAATAATTTCAAAGAATTAATATTTTATAGAGGTAAAAGAGATGAAAATGTCAAAAGGAGTTTAAAATATACATAGAGATAATCCATGTTTTCCATTCAAAGTGCTGCCACGATGCTCCATATATAGGTGGAAATGGTCATGATGTGTACTTGATCGTCACATCATGAAACATTAATCCCCTTTAATTCTACAAGGATCTTCTACATGGAATGAATATATTCTGAAGATTATATATTTTTGACCATGTTCATGTCGTGTACGGGTGGTTAACGATGTGTACTCTAAGGATTTCTAGATTTTCGCATTGAATTCTCACGGATATCTTGGTATTTGGACTGACTGGAGTCACAACGTGTCGGAGGGAGTCACAAAATGCACAGGAAATTCTTTCTGTCATCGTGGTTGGTCACAAAATTAGATTCACAGCTTGATGCAGGCTCTGATAATCAATTACATAATGTGAACATGGATGTCACGACATGTACTTGGCAAATTTTTTATCTTTTCTACCTTTCATACGTAGAATATTTCACATCTCTCTTTCCTTAAAAATTGAATATCTACCACGTGCATTATTTAGTATATTAATGAAAAATAATTTAATAGTTACACCAAAATATATATAATATTTAGGTTTATCATCATTTTGATTAAGAATTAAAGACACCAAATCGTAGTGTCTTTTGAATTATACGTACCAATGGATGAGGGGTAAAAAAGACCATGGTTGATTAGGATCAATAAATCCAACTCCAGTATCCACCAGTAATTTAAGGGATTATAGGAACACAATATGTTGACGAATGTCTAAACATCCTCTATTTAATTTTCATCTAGGTAGTGAAATTCAAGGATAAATGGCTAATGCAATCAATGTATTTTTCTGGAGGATCCTAATAGGTTATAATGTACGGACATAGAGAAGTATAATTGATGTAAGGATCATTAAATGATTGTTATCAAGAACCTATTCATAGGGGGGATAATGCCTCACACATTTATGTTCTATCATGCCCATGAAGTCATAGGGCATGAGATGGAACTATAAACATATAGTAATACATTAATTCTCTCATTGAATTTATTCAATTTTATCACCACATAGAAAAAGTAGGAATAATAGATATGAATTTTATGAACATCCATTATGATTATATCTGATGTAATTTTAGGAGTTTCAAACATAGGTTATAGAAAAAGTGTCTTCATAAGTCCTTGACTATAGAGAAATTCCAATGGAAGGATCTAGCTTATATTCTTCTGCAATCCTTTTTTTACATATATAGGTGGAACTCATAATACTGTGATGATTTTCATACTTGGTAACATGAAGAGAAAGTTCAGTCACATGATGTGTTGTATTGGTAAATAGAATAAAACGGTGTATGTATATTCAAACCAAGTGAGGGGGACTCCAAAATTTATTAACCAATGGGAAGATAACACATTATATAATCTTCTATAAAACAGATTAGATTAAGTGTAAATAGTTTTGTATGATGGGAAATATTTTTTATTTATTCCCCATATCATCAAGGAAGATTATTTATAGGGGTGTAGGATGTGAATGATAACTGAACTAGTTATCTGATCTGCATCCTCAATAGAAGGCTTTGGTGATGATGAAACAAGATCATGAATCATAGGGTCAAGGTTATGGAGTTGAGGCATGTCAAGTGTATTTATTGAATTTATTTCATTTATATTGTAATAAGGTAACAAATATTATTCGAGGGATGGTCTTGATTACTATAAAATTATATAATACATTTCATTGATGTCTACTCTTTCCATGAATATATATATATATATTTTATTTTTGGATATTGAAAACAATTAGTACAATATTTTTTTTCTTATTGATACAACACTAGTGGAGATATAGGATGATATTCATCAATGCCCATAGTCTCTAAAAGACGTTTTAGGTCATGGAAATATATGGTAAATCAATATTTTAGAGATGAAGAACTTTTATGGGATTCTTAACATGAATTGGATGACATGCTATAAAGCCCAAATTTTCTTCTAATGGAGAGGGGGATCATTTATATAACAATAGGGAGAGAATTTCAAGATGACTAATGTGTTAGAGTTGGGATCATGTAGAGTTTTTCAATACCTAATTCATCAATGGATGATTAAAACACATAGTTTAGGTCTCCCTCTTTCAGTATAATGAGTTGTAACCCCTACATCTTTTATTCTAGATCTGAACATATATCAAGACGTACGTCAAGATTACTGGATGTGTCTTCCCCCTGATTGATCAATTTATTAAATGATATAATTCATTATTGGTGCACAGTCATTTCAATACTCTTATATCATATGTAACATATTGAGTTGAAGGAGCTTCATATATATCTCAAGGACATCGAAAAGACTAGATTAATCATTTCATGTACATAAAGTTGGAGTAAACCTATTTTTTTCATGAATTTGGATTGTAATCTTTGGCCTTTCCTCTATTAACAGAATCTGACATAGGTAACCCTCAGAATTATGTGCATTCATCCCAGGAACAAAGATCTCTTTAGTCAGCCTTGGGGAGACCTCTGCAATACTAAGATTGATCTTTAATGAGGATATCACCTGTTTCAAGTTATAGAGGATGAAATTATGGAGGAAATATTTTTGAGAAGTTATATACTATATTTATACATGGTAATTTCATTTTGAATTAAAAATGTGATAAAAATATTTATGGATATATGGAATAAGATATTTCACACATACCATGACTCATTCTTCATGGGGTTTAGTGACACAACATTGTTTACTCTATAATCGCACAACACTATGCCAATCATCTCAAGACATTCCTAGTTACACATCATGCATAAGGATTTTTTGGAATGATATCAATGTGCCACATTCCGATTTAGAAGGTGTAATTATTGGTGGGTGTTACTTTTGGGACAATAATATAAGTGGACACAAAGAATGTATATATGGTTATTCCTTGGACATGTCTCTATAAAATATTCAAGATTCATTAATTTCTTGGTTTAGTGGGTTAATATTTGTGTTTTATCTAAAAAAAAAATTATATTAGTACCCATGACAATAATGAATAAATATGGTGATGTTTCATTTGTAAGACCATTACGATGAGGGTTTTATTTAGTTGAATATGAGTATTACCAAAACACCAAAGTTTACTTTTTATACAAATGGGATCAGATATACCATTTATTAGGTTCCATCAAGAGTTGGCATGAGGGTAGTATTGATTCATAATGATTGGTTAAATGCTTATCGTTTATGTCAGTTGTAACCACATGGGAAGAACTATCATTCCCATGACATGGAGCTTGGATTTGTGGTCCATGTTTATTAGATATGAACACAATATCTCTTCTTCGATAATATTATTTTCTATATATACCATAATTTCTTCAACTATATATAATGAAATTATATTCTGAATATGAGGTAGAGGTATTGGGTTGAGTACCGATTGGTGTTTTATTTTGTGATGGAATTTTCACTTGGTAATGTTAATGTCGTTACTGAATGACTTATTTGGGACAATTGTGTTAATTAAAAGTTTGGTAAAAAATATTCAGAGGTATAGTTAAACCTAATGTTTTTATTAGATGAATCAGTTATGTTTTCTTTTGAGTACTAGGGATCAATTATATTTTCCCAATTACTGATCTCAGAATCCATTGTATACCTAGTTAATTTGAATCGAGAATCTAATCTAGAGTGTGCCATGATAGAGTTACAACTACTTAGTGGTAACCCAAAACCTAGGTAGTCATTGGATGATTATGATATGATTATAGTACCTGGGAGGGTTATATAACCTACATATATTAGGTAAGAATTTATGAGATATTTACATAATTGAATGTGGTTGATAAGACATAGAGACATATAGATATAAAATTTCATTAGGAAGTAGTTCTGGTGAATATGGATGAATTATGACACTGATAGGATCATTTAGAAATGCCTTGTCTATTTGTGTATAATGTCAAAGAACCAAATAAATAGTGGTATTCAACATCCAATTAATTTTAAAAAGTTGAAGTGGTAGGACAACATGATGTAATTTGGGATAAGGTTATCAGGACCCAATTTATCCATGATTTTTTGGTTTATTTTTTATCTACTACATATCGAGTCTTTAGAAGGAGGAAATATGTTCGATAGTGAACCTAATAAGCCACATTGATAATAAGAAAAGAACAAAATATTTTTATGTTACCTAATATGTAACACTCCAAGATTCCATAGTATGTTATCCCAATAAAGTAATTCAATATCATGCGCTATATGCAACACTGAGTTCGAGCGCACAACAACATACTAAACTAACTGTTCAAAATGAATTTATGAATTGTATTCAATACATTTTGAATTTTATATACTCTATATTAATTTAACATCCATTGTATGTGTCAATTAGGCATAATATAATAACAAATTAATTTTTTTAGATAAAAGAAGTATTTTTCAAAAAATGAAATTTTATAGCCTTTTAATGGAGAACCCTTTTTAAAACCAATATGTAAAAATTTAATATATATTAAATTTAATGAAATTAAATTCTTCTTTATAAGCATAACATAAAAAATTAGTTTGGATAAATTTCAGGTACTTTTATGAAAACTTTCATATTTGGACGAATAGTGAAAAATACCATGTTTTAATTAAAAAAACATTTTTAATCGAAATAATTTTAGTGTTAAATTATTAATATGATTGGTTTTGAAGTATAATAAGATTCTATTTTTATCATTTAATACAATTTATGTCATTATATGTAATTTCAAATTTAAATTTGACATAAACACATGTCAATCTTTTGATAGTTTTTACTTTTTAAAAACCATCTTTTTGGTTTTGACAATGGGAATTAATTTTAAATTAATAAATTAAACTTATATGTTTTTAATTTGGTAAAATATACTTCATTTCTGAATTCATAATATCAAAAATATATTAGGGTAATTTTTTTGCATTTTTGTTATAACATTAAATTTTTTATGAATAGTGAAAAACACTGCGTTATTATTTTAAACCAATATTTTATTTAAATTTTTTTTATTTTGATTTATAGTAAGTAAAAATAGATATATAATACCTATATATGTTTAATGTAATTAATTGGAGTCATTTTATAATAAGTTTAGATATATAAAATTTTATCGATGTTTTTATCGTCTTTTACCCATCTCCTAGGAGCATTTGCAAATCTGCATAAAACTATATTTGACCACATCTATGAGTTAAATTTCAAAAATCTAAGAGACATGATTAATATCATTATGTAAAATGTTGTTCAATAAGATGAAAATAATTTTTGCTGAATAGTTACTTTTGACTTTTATTTACCACGGTTAAAAGTAAATATTGTAATTAAGGGTCAAAATGACATCATAATTACCCTAAAACATGTTCAAATTATATTTGATAAGTATAATTAGACAAAAAAACCTTATGAATATAATATTACCCCCTTTGGTCCACTTGGATAAGATTAGAACATTTTTTTTATGTAAAGAAGAGTTAAAAGAGTTAAATTCGATGTTTAATAACTAAAACATTTTTAATATAGGGTTATACATAAGATAAATTAGACTATAAATAATTATTATAAATATAATAAAAATTCCTAAATAATGGTAATTTATTTATAATATTTATAAAATAAATAATTGTATCTATTTATGACACAATGACGATGCAGTAATTACCTTTTCAATGAATAATAAAAATAATTGATTTTATAAATATCCAAATAAATATAATTTGAGACTTATGAGGAATTTAAATTATATTATAAGTTACTTTTACGTGTTAGGGTTGGATAAAAAAATTTATTCTAATTTATAGAGTTCTTATGGATTAAAAAAATACCAAATAGTGTCAATATTGAAATAATTGAGTTTTTAAAAATAATAATATATTATTAATTGATATAATATTCTTAAAAATATATGGATAGTCCAAAAGACATAGATAAGGTTATATATATTAATAATGAACCACATGGGGTTCCCTTGTATTGTTATAGTATTTTTATTAACCATATAATATCAAAATACATAGAGACAAGGTAAATGTCAAAATATTAAACTAAGAGTTATGTCTGAAAGATAAGATTAATATGATGATCTAAACATATCTAAAACATATTGGTTGATAGTTATTCTACCCATAATCACCTTATATTTTATATAATTCATTTGTGATCCATTATAATTTGAAAATGATTTTATTATAAAATAATATTTTAATCTTTTACCAAAGTGACTCTCACCTCTCTTATAAAAGGGAACTTATCTATCTCTTAATTTAACACCTCCAAAGCCTTTTGTCTTGGCCAATCCCAACCCAAAAAACTTCCCAATTTTCCCTAATTCATCCTAGAGGCCTTCCTTCGGTCATAAAGTCAACCTAATGTGCCAGTTTGATCAAATCAAAAAGAAGAACCCGAAGAACAGGTAAATATTTCATCACCTCATTCAGGTTCTTTTCTACTTCCACTTCCGGTTTATTTGTTTTTTACATTATAAAATAATATATCCATTATATTATATATAATTTGGTGTTATTATAACTATGTAAAACAATATTTGTCATTCTATCCATCCTATATAGGACAAAAAACTGTACTTGCGTACGTATGGCTAACCGTCTCCACGGCATTGTGTCGTTTGTTATTCAAACACATTATTATTTGGATGGGTATAATAATGAGTATAACTGATCAAAATAATAAATATATCATGTTAATTATTATGTATAAATTATATAAAATCCAGTTAAATATGATTTCTACATCAATATAATGATATTGTCGCTCGTGCATAAGTACAGATTATTGTCTATACGGTGCGATGAGATTCATTTCCACGTTCACCATTCATCAACGATTATAAAAATATATATAATTTATAAGATTATAATAAATTAAATAATAATTCTACTATATATATATATATGTAATTACATATATCTTATTCAATTACTTATGTTCAATATGATATGAAAACAGAAACAATGTTTAGGCGTACGTACGACCTACAATCTCCAAAAACTTTGTTTTACATTTCATATATAGGTCTATTATACATATTTATATTATAAATATATATGATATATAAGTCATGTTTTATATTCTGGAAGTATTTAAATCATGATCTATATGAGACAATAAAGTGTAACATGTTAAAACACATACGATAAAGAAAGCGATTATTACCCAAAATGTTAATTTAACATGGAATTTTTTATTAATTAGGTATAATAAAGTCATAAATGAATCATGTATGATATTCTAAAAATTAATATGGTTCTGGTATAATTTTCTAACATACTACGGTCTTTATAAATGAGTTTAAACATACCCTCGACCAAAGGAAAGTGCAAGGTAATGGTTGATTTCACAATCTCATTATTATCAGACGTTGTTTTTACAAAAATATCTACTGGGACCTCTTTATCAACCACATCCGTGAATTCTTAAAAGTTTCTTTCAAAACATTTTTAATATTTAGTATACTAATGGTTAAATTAATTGATACACTTATTTTAACTTATATTTTTTTGAAAGGAATCTTATCTTTGTTTTCCAAACAAGTTACTTTATGACCTTTTCGACAAAATTAAGGTAAGAATGATTGTTAACTTATATGGCGGGTGCAAATATTTTCTACCATTATAACATCATTGAATCATCCCTTAAAAACTTATAAGAACATTTTCATAATAATTTTTTTATTTCACAATTATGTGACTCTCAAAAGGTTTCAAAATAGAAAGAGGTATTTCATTCTAATAGTTTTCCTTTCATCTATGTCAACATCTATTGTTGGATTTTAATCTTTTTTGAAGTTGGTTTATTATGATACAAATATTACTTATTTTATTGAATATTTTGTGATATGATTGGCTATTGAGGTATTATTTTTATACCATTCATTGTTTATGGATAAATTATTGACATTTCGTATGTTATTTATAATACGATTTTTTATGTTATGTTTAAAAATTTTCATATGAGGAATGCATTGGACATAATATGTGATGGGTGGAGCCCGCTATAGCTCCTTGATGTATCAGTAGGTCTCATAAGACAATTATATGTGGAATTGGATGAAGCCTTTCCCAATATTTATATGGTTTTGGATGAGGCCTAAATCATATTTAGACATCTTGGCCGAGGCTTTGAAAATATGTTTTAGAATGTCAAACTTTATATATTCTCTCATTATGAAAATATTATTTATCGTTCATGTGGTTATTCGTCTAGTAGAATACCCATGACTATGTTTTTAAGGCATTATTTACTCTGCTAATATTTTTCCCAGAAAGTGTTAATTTTTATTATTTGTAAAGGCATGTGTTTTCAATTATTCACCATGCCTAATGTTTATGTTATCATCCATTGTATTTTTTACCCTTTCTGAGCATTTGAGATCACCCCTTTGTTATGTTTTATTTTCCTAGGATTCCAAGAAGTTTATTATGATTGATAAGTAGGGTTATTCTCGGTGATTAATAATATTATAAAAGGATCATTTATGTAGTGTTTTATTTTCTAATGGGTAATATACTATTATTATATGTAATCTATTTTCAAACATTGATAAAATGATCAGTCTTTCAGGACATAACTCCTTGTAATCATAAAAATTTATTAAAATAATGCACTGACTCTGGGTAATTGGGCTTGGGGAATTAAAGTTGCTATTAGAGGAAGTTTAGCAACAAACTTGGAAATAGATTTAGATAAACTATGATTAGAGAACATTACCCTAAGCTATATTTTAAGGATTAGAATAAAACTACTTCCTATAATTTTGGTAATGTAGAGATTTTGTGTATTTTCAATGAAATACATCCCTGTATGGATACAAGAAAGTAGAGGCAGCTCTGGCACAGATGCACCTAGTAGTGAATACTCTGAAAATGTGTTTTGGGATTAACCAGGGGTATCCTGGTGCATGACAATGGGCTTTGTTTCACAACTGGTTATGACACTCCCAGAGGACCTTATTTGGATAATTCACATTTTCATTACAATAAATTATGAAGGATTTAAGAGTAAATACTTTATCAAAGAAATTTTTTTATGATTATAGATTATATGTATAATATTTTCAATTTACATTAGATATTTTACATGTTTGGAATTATGTATTATGATTCATAAACTAACCTAGTGTATGTCGTTGTTTAGAAATGGAACCATGTAGATGGAATAAGAACTCCAACTATGCGCATGATAAAAAGAGTAAGAAGGATCATATATTTCATGAAATTAAGCCATCATTTATAAGGGAAATAGTCTTCCATGTATTATCATCATATAAAGAAATAATTTCATGTGGTAATAGGCAAAGTAATGAATTCTCTGAGTCCCATTGCTTTGAAGGGAATCCAGATAAGAAAAAGATGGTAGAAAGAATGATGTAAAAAGATAATAAGGGAAAAAATGATTTTCTAATATGTGATAATTGTGGAAATAATGACCTTGGTAAATGCTTGGAGGGAATGTGAGTTTGTTATAAGTGTGGAAAAAGGACACCAAGTACGTGACTTCAAGGGTAAAAAATGTTATCAAATGTAAAATGCATCATCTGTAAGGAGTTGGTACACTACGTAAATCAATTTACCAGTCATCAAAGTATACAAAAAATGATTCTATTGGATAATAGGCACGTTATGATACTACCACAGATGAAGAGGAATGACTAGTTTTCTTATGTTTTTATTAATGAATTATTTCATTTCATTGTTGTATCAATTATATACCAGTTAAATGAATTATAAAAATAAATAAGGATTGTACTGCGATATTATTTCATTGAGGATTTGATATTACATGGTTATATAAGGCCCCATCCTTAAACATTACTTAATCTTGAGTTATTTAAAGAATACACATTGAGAATCTTTTCTAGTTTAGAGTTTTAGAGAATTAGACCATAAATCATGCATTACATTCCACATTTAAACAAGGTGGTTACATAAAAGAAAATATTCACTTTTCCCATCAAATGAACCATATTTATAATACAACATGGATTCTTTCTTGACACTTCCTTGACAATACCATCACATCATGTACTATTCCCTTGACATGTGAAAAACATTTCAAAAACATGGGATGAGCATAAAAAGTTCAGTAAGGGATATAAAAATATGGAATGAAAACATTAGTCCATGTATCCATACAAATCAATGAAATCATAATTTACTCATAAAATATAATCACTTTATCATAACTCATGAAATCTTAAGATTTATGAATAAATCCAAAAAAATCATAAGACATAAAGGTAACTTGAGGCATTAATAACATTCTTAAGTAGGGAGTAACCATCATGGTTATGTTTGGAATACCCATAATAGTATATTCCATAAATATCTTCATAGAAACCTTAGCGTTTAACTCCTTTGAATTACCCAATACATTGAGGAGCTATATTGGGCTCACCCACCCTTAGTTTATCATGAAACCAACCATCTTCATAAACAATTATCAAGAACCATAACATAATCACATCACATAAAACATGCGTAAAGGAAAAATAAGAATTCCACATCTCAATCACAAGATATCAAAAACACATTGATATAATCAAAATAGTATCAAAACAATTTTCAATACCAAAATAAAAGAAAACTAAAACATGGTATTTATTTTTTCATTTAAAAAATGTTCTGGCTTCTAGTGGAAGCCAAAACTCAAATAATGGTCACGGTAGTGGAGAATTCGTTGTCACCGCATACGTAAAACAAAAACATAACCATTTGTCATTTAGTAAAACACTTCGTATAAAAAAAGATTACTTTTGAATAAAATTAAGATTCAAAGGGGTTTAAAAACCATATAAAAGAATGTTGTTTATAAAACAAAATATGCCTCAATGAAAGGAGATTGAGACGATGTCCCATACCTCATGTCCGACTTGACTCAAACATTGTTTAATCTCCTAAATAATAAACTATAGTTAATTTCTAGTTGCATAAGAAAATTTTTCAAGTTCATTTTACCTTTTATATCAATTATTACCATGTTATGGACAATATGTAATTATTTAAGTTAAATCGGTCATTTTGTCGATCTTTGGTACTTGAGCCAAAAATAAACTTCTTCTAATTTCAAGTTGTTCATGTGGTAAAATATCCATTATATCCAGAATTATATTCATGTTTTAGATATAATATATATCATATATATTTAGTATAAACATGTATTTATAATATTACATAACATTACAGGAAAGAAATGAAATGCACCGTTCATGGAGACGGTAAGCTATACGTACGCATGAACGCTACTTTCATTTGTATTTCATATTTAATGGAATGAAATCATAATGATATAAAGGATTATTATATTTCCATTATAATATCATATAAAATATCAATAACTCCGTCCTTTATACATCCCACATACGGAATTAACGATTAAAATCACTTTGAGGGGGTGGTAGTCCGCACTTCCGAAAATGAAGATATCACGTTTACCCATAATGGAAACCATAAAAGTATTCCATAAATGAAAAGTAAAAAATCATAAGGAAAACATAAACATAATATATGTCATATATAAATAGAGTGACATCTTAAGAGCCACCATGAAAGGTGTTAAAAGATGATTGAACAATCATCGTTTCGAGAGGCAGTAATTCACCGTCCATAGAAATAGTATGTTCTTTAACCATTAGACGGAGGTGTGTGTTAGTGTAAATTAAATAATTCTCATAAAAAAATCCTTTTATATTGAATATACTAGTGTTATTAAAAATAAAAGAATAAACAGAGTTTAGGGGGTTGGAGAAGCAAAATAAAACAAAAGAACACAAGTGAAGACATTACCTTTAAATCGGGTAACACCCCTTGGATTTAACAAAAAGGGTTTCTTCAAGAGATATCTGCCTATGTTGAGGCCTCTATGATGAAGAGATGGATGTGGAGAGATAAAATGGGAAGATTTTGGCCGAGTCAATGGCTTGAGATGTGTGGGTAATGTGGTAGAGGTGGGGGCCTTTTATAAGAGGGAGGAGGGGCACTCTTGGAAATTCAAGAAATGTTACTTTAATATATAGTGAGTTTTGGATTTTAAATGTCCCAAAAAGATATATTTATATGATAAGGTGATAAGGGTTCTATATCCACACATCCAATACGTCTTTGAAATGTGTATGTCTTAGATTTTACATTGTATTTTCATTTTATTTAAATCGTTCATTAATGAGGTAATCACTGCATCATCATGGTGTCATAAATAAATTAATATCTAAAAATTAAAAAAATACTATGATGTAGGAAATATTTTTATCTTTCCCATAACTATTTATACTCTAATATATAGTTTACATAGACAAAACTAAAATTGTTTTACTTTGGGTATACATACATTGGTTATACTTTCCTTTTAAAAAAACATAAAATGATAAACTGTCATTATCACGAAAAAGTGATTACATGGGGTCCCAATGATTGGAAAAAGACATAACATGGTCGTCCATGACACAACCAGTAGCATTAGGACACAATTTGGGCTCATTTTTGTTATTATGACATTAGTTTAGTACCCTTAACTATCTGATTACTAATTAATCACGGTAATTAAGTATAATTACTGTCGTTACTATTCATAATGTCCAAAAACAAAAGAGTCTTAATTACATAATTTGGACCTTCTGATTAAAAATATGAAATCCATTTTACCAAATTAAAAACACAAAATCTTCAGTACTTAATTTAAAAATAAATCCTGTTGTCAATACAAATAGTGGGTTTTTTTTAGAAACAATATCTATCAAAAGTTTGGCACTTGTTTATGTCCGATTTAAAATTGAAATTAATTATAATGAACACCATTTGATTAAATGGTAAAAATATATTCTAATTACACTTTAAAAACAATTAAAAAGATAATCTACCAATATTTTTAAATTAGATGAAAAAGAAGTTTTGAAATAAAATGCAGTATTTTTCACTATTCCTTAAAAAATGAACACTGTTAGAAAAATACCATAAATTTATCCAAAGTAAATTTCAATGTCCCAATTCTAAAGAATAAGTTTATTTTGAAAAATATAACTTATAAAATTGTCAAATGTTTGATTTAAAAAAGGTTTTCCATCAAAAGGTAGTAAAACAATCTTTTAAAAAATATTAGAGTATTCCATGCTTAAGATTTAATTTATTCTTATTTTATGCCTCTAAAACAATATCTAATTCATTAATAGACATAGATATGAAAATCTATTACACTTTAAATTTTTGGGATGTTACATCCTTCCCCCCTTTTGAAAATTGTTTCCCCACAATTTATTTACTTATTGAATAAGTTGGGGTATTTTTCCCTCATTGCATTTTCAGATTTCCATGTTTCCTCTTCAATCATGTAGTTTTTCCACAAAACCTTTACTTGATGAATCAACTTATTTCGCAATACTTGCTCCGTGTGGTCAAGAATCTGGACTGGTTATTCCTCATAAGATAGATTCTCTTCCATCTGAACTACTTCTGGACTCAAAACTTGAGATGGATCTTTCATGTACTTCGTTAACATTGAAACATGAAAAACATTGTATTCCTGAGATAAACATAGAGGTAAAGCCACTTGGTAGATAACTGATCCAACTCTCTCCAGAATTTCATATGGTCCAATGAAACTTGGACTCAGTTTTCCTTTCCTACCAAATTGAATCACCCTTTTCCATGGTTAAACATTGAGAAAGAAATGATCACCTACCTCAAAAGAGAGATACTTCCTCCTGTTGTCCGCATAACTTTTCTGCCTCATCTGAGCTGTTCTCATGTGTTTTTGTATCAGTTGAACTTTTTCTACTAACTCTTCTACCAATTCTGGTCCGATTAACTTCTTTTCACTTACATTATCCCAAAAAGATGGAGTTCGACACCGCTTCCCATATAATGCCTCAAATGGTGCCATCTGTATACTGGAATGAAAACTGATAATATAAGAAAACTCAAACAAAGAAAGATGTTGGTCCTGACTTCCCTGATAATCAATCAAAAAAGACCGTAGCATATCTTCCAAAGTCTGAATTTTTCATTCTGACTGCCCATTTGATTGAGGATGAAATGTTGTACTAATATTTAATTCAGTACCCAACGACTTCTAAAGGCCTTTACAAAAGTTAGAAGTAAACCTGGGATCATGATTAGATACAATGGAGAGGGGAACTCCATGAAAGCTGAATATCTCCTTAAGATACAAACGAAAAATTTGATCTAGGGAAAAAGTATCTCATATGGAATGGAAATGAGCAGATTTAGTCAAGCGATCAACAATAACCCAGACTGCATTATTACCTCGAGGTGTCTAAGGAAATAACACAACAAAGTCCATGGATATATTCTCCCATTTCCACTCTGGTACTGGTAATGGTTGAAACATCCCTTTTGGTAACTGCCGCTCTTCTTTATCCTATTGACAAGTCAAACACTCCACAGAAAAATCAGCAATATCTCTTTTCATTCCATCCCACCAGTAATACTCCCAAAGATCTCTATACATCTTAGTACTGCCAGGATGAACTGAAAACGGAGAACTATGAGCATCACATAACAAATCTCTCTTCAACTATGAATCACAAGGCACACACAGTCTCTTCCAAAATCTCAAAGAGCAATCATTATCAATGTTGAATTCTAGTAACATAACCTTCTGAACCAGCTCTACCTTTTTCTCCAACTCACTATCTTCCTTCTGAGCTTGATTAATTCTATCTGATATAGAAGATTTCACTGATACCCAAAAGAAAACAGAAGAACATATTGCACCAATAACTTCTATGCCATGTTTCATCAAATCATTAACCAAAGGATCACGTTCCAGACGTATCATGGTTAATGAAGCATTACTTTTTTGAATAAAATTATCAGCCACATTATTTTGTTTTCCCAAATGATAATGAATTGTACAATCATAATCCTTGATTAATTCTATCCATCTCCTATGTCTCATGTTCAATTATTTCTGATTGAATATATACTTTAAAAGTTTGTGTTCAGTATATATTTCACTCTTTAAATCATACTAATGATTCCTCCAAATTTTTAAAGCGAAAACAACAGCAGCTAATTCCAAATCATGTGTAAGGTAATTTACCTCATGAGTTTTCAACTAACGTGAAGCATAAGCAATTACATGATCATTCTGCATTAGGACGCAACCAGGTCCTTTCAATAAACCATCACTGTAGATAACAAACTCACCATTCCTGGAAGGTATTTCCAAAACTGGAGCATTCAACAATCTTATTTTCAACACCTGAAAAAAATTATAACATTATTTTGTCATGATAATCTTAACACCCATCCGATTTAGATTATTCATTGGACTAGATAACCATGAAAGTTTTTAATAAACCTTCGGTAATAGCCTACCAAACCAAGAAAACTACGAATCTCGGTTACATTTGTGGGTCTTGGCCATTCTTCACCAGCTTTTGTTTTTGCAGGATTAATAGTTATTCCATATTTAGAAACAATGTGTCCAAGGAAAGAAATTTATTACAACCAAAACTCACACTTTCTAAATTTCCCATACAATTTCTTTTCTTTTATGGTTCGAAAAATAACCCTTAAATGACTTTTAATGCTCTTATTTACTTTTAGAAAATACCAAAATATCATCAATGAAAACAACCACAAACTTATCCAAGAACTCATGGAAAATTCTATTCATAAGGTCCATGAATACAGTAGGTGCATTGGTTAACCCAAAAGGCATTAATACAAATTCATAATGGCCATATCTTGTACGAAACGTGGTCTTCAGAATATCTATTTCCATTACCTTCAACTGATGGTACCCTAATCTCAGGTCAATCTTTCAAAAATTCAAATCTCCCAGGAGCTGATCAAACAAATCATCGATATGAGGCAAAGGATATTTGTTCTTAACATTGATGTTATTCAAGGCTCTATAATCAATGAAAAGTATCATAGAACCATCATTATTTTTAACAAATAATACAAGAGAACCCCATGGTGATGTGCTAGGTCAAATGAATCCTTTCTCTAATAAATCTTGAAATTTCTCCTTCAAATCTAAAAGATTAATTTGAGCCATTCGATAAGGGGGTTTTGAAATTGTCTTAGCATCATGAACTAAGTAAACAGTAAATTCAACTTCCTGATCTGGTATTATTCCAGGAAACTCATCAGGAAAAACATCAAGATACTCATTTACCAGTGGCACATCATTAGTCTCAACAGTTCCTTTGTTTTCAACAATATGTGCAAGGTAACATTCATTTCCATATTTTACATGTTTCTCAGACTCATGATATGTTATCAACAATAAGGGTTCATTCTTGTACACAAACTAAAAATATTTCTGAAAAGAAACTTATTTAGCTCTACAATCATGGTAAACAGATAGCCAATCCATACCCTAGATAAAATAAAACTCTACTAGAGGTAAAAAATAAGGTTTGGAAGTAGGTTCTTTCCACGGATAAGGATATGAATATTCTTATAAATTCATTTTTCCTCAACATTTCCCCCAGGTGTAATTACCACAAGTTCAGGAGTCATTTCTTTATATGGTATTCCCATGTAACTAGAATATTTTTTAGAGATGAAATAATGTGTAGAACCTGAATCAAACAAAATACTAGAATAATCTAAAAAAACAAACAAAGTACCTGATACCACTTCATTTGATGTCCCAACATCTGCTGAAGTAGTTTCAAAGGATTTCACCACACCTTTCTGCTTATATTATGACTAATTCCCATCATATGAGCTCTTTTTTGAACACTCATTTTCATAATGACCCATCTAATTTCACTTGAAACATTTCACAAACTATAAATCAAATTTGGTCTTTCCATCACCACGATCATTCTCAGTGCAATCATGAGCCTTATGTCCCATCTTACCACATCAGTAGCACTTTCCATAATTCAAAAGACATTCCCCAACATGATTTTTACCACATTTATCACAAACTGAAAACATAGTTTTCTTACCATCAGACCTTTTTGAATGATTATTCAATTTCTCCTACCACCACTGTCTCTTTTTCTGTTGGTTGTTATAGAAAACATGATCATCGACAAACTCCATTTCCACCTTCTCAGCATATAGATCAATCTTTTCATAACATTTGAACTCACGAGAAGTTAAACCCATTTTGTATTTTGGCTTTAATCCTGAGTAAAAATGATTGATTTTACTATCAAGGTCTCGGATGAAATTTGGAGCATACCTTGAAAATCGAGTGAACTTTTCTTCATAAGCAGCCACTGATTCATCCTCTTTCCTCAATTCCAAGAATTGTTTTTCCATCCAAAGTAGAAGAGCCTTCGAAAAATATTTCTCAAGAAACATACCTTTGAATTCATCCCAGTCAAGAAAATCAATCTCATCAGCGTCCCTGATATTTTTAACCATCGACCACCACTGATCTGTTTCACCCTCCAAACGTTAAACAACAAGACTAACCTTTTAATTGTCTAAAAACCCCCTGACATCGAACATCTTCCCCAGATCTTTAATCCACACTTCAACTAGCACAGGGTCAGATGATCCTCTGAATGATGGGGGATTTTTCCTCATGTAACGTTCCACCACTAAAATGTGCCTATGTGGTTGATCTGGGTGATCTCGTGCATAGATTCCACTACCATTTATCACTTGAGTCAACTATGCCATTACTGTAGAAAACTTTTCAGCTCCAATTATGACCATGTCAGGATTTCGATTCAGAAGTTCTTTTCCTTCTACATGCCTTCCTAACACTGCATCTCTATTTCCTCAGAAGAAAACCATTCTGAACAAACATGTCTTAGATAAAGCAACATGGTAATATTCAAATTCAATATCATTTCAATTTGACCATAAAAAAAATATTTTTGGATAACCATTTAATATAATTATAACTCCTAAAGTTATCTAAACCAACCTCTGATACCAACTATAAGGCCCTAACCTTAAACACTACATAATGATGAGTTATTTCAAGAATACACATTGAGGATCTTTTCAGGTGAAGATTTTTAGAGAATTGGATCATAAATCATGCATTACATTCCACAATTAAAAAATGTGGTTACATAAAAGACAATATTCACTTTTCCCATCAAAGGAAGCATATTTAAAATAAAACATGGATTCTTTCTTGACACTTCCATGACAATATCATCACATCATGTACTTTTCCCTGGACCTATGAAAACCATTTCAAAAACATGGGATGAGCATAAAAAGCTCGGTAAGGGATATAAAAATACGGAATGGAAACATTAGTCCACGTATTCATACAAATCAATGAAATCACACGTTACTCATAAAACATAAGAAATTTATCATACCTCATGAAATCATAAGATTTTTGAATAACTCATAGAAATTACAATACATAAAGGTAACTTGAGGAATTCATAACATTCTTACATAGTGAGTAACCCCCATGGTCACGTTTAGAATACCCATCAAAGTATATTCCCTAAATCTCTTCGAAGAAACCTTACCATTTAATTTTTGCGTTACCCAATGCATTAAAGAGCTATATCGGGCTCACCCGCCCTTAGTTTATCATAGAATCACCCATCTTTATAAACAATTCCCAAGTACCATAACATAATTGTATCACATAAAAGATGCATAACAGAATAATAACATTTCCACATTTCAATCACAAGATATCAAAAACACATTGATATAATAAAAACATTATCAAAACCATTTCCAATACCAAAATATAATAAAATCAAAACATGGTATTTATTTATTCATTTTGAAAATTTTATGGCTTGTAGTGGAAGCCAAAACTCAAATAATGGTCACAGTGGTATAAAATTCGTTGTCGCCGCATACGTAAGACAAAAACATTCCGTTTTGTCGTTTAGTAAAATGATTTGTATTAAAATGATTGAATTTGAATAAAATTAAAATTAAAATGGGTTTATACACCGTATAAAAGAAATTTGTGTATAAACAAATATGCCTCAATGAAAGGAGATTGAGACGAAGTCTCATACCTCGTGTCTGAATTGACTCGATCGTTCTTTAATATCCTGAGTAACAAACTATAGTTAATTTCTACTTGGTTAAGAACCTTTTTCAAGTTAATTATTACATTTATATCACTTATTACCATGTTATGAACATTATGTAATTATTTACATTAAAACGATCGTTTTGTCGATCTTTGGTACTTGAGCAAAAAATAAACTTCTTATAATTACAAGTTGTTCATGTGGTGAAATATCCATTATATCCAGAATTATATTCATTATTTAGATATCATATATATAATATATATCCATTATATCCATTAATTTATAATATTAAATAACATTTAGAGGTAAGAAATGAAATTTATCGTTCATGGAGATGGTAAGTCGTACGTACGCATGAACGCTACTTTCATTTCTATTTCATATTTAATGGAATAAAATAATAATGATATAAAGGAATATTATATTTCTAGTATAATATCATATATAATATCATTAACTCCATCCTTTATACATCCCACATATGGCATTAATGATTCAATTCACTTTGAGGGGGCAGTAGTCCGCACTTCCTAAAATGAAGATATCGTGTTTACCCATAATGGAAACCATAAAGGTATGACATAAATGAAAATTACAGAATCATAAGGAAAACATAAACAAATTATATATCATATATAAATAAAGTTACATCTTAATGTCCAACATTAAAGGTGTTAAAATAAGATTGAACAATCATCGTTTCGTGAGGCAGTAATTCACCATCCAAAGAAACAGTATGTTCTTTAACCATTATACGGAGGTGTGTGTATGTGTAAATCAAATACTTCTAATAAAAACATCGTAGTATATTGAAGATACTTGTTTTGTTATAAAATTAAGGAATAAAAAGTGTTTTTTGGTTTGGAGAAGCAAAATAAAACAAAAGAACCCAAGTGAAGACATTACCTTTAAATCGGGTAACTCCCCTTGGTTTGAACCAAAAGGGTTTCTTTAAGATATTTATGCCTATAGTAAGGATTCTACGATTAAGAGAGGGGTGTGGAGAGATAAAATTCGTTGAGTTTGGCTGAGCCAATGGCTTGAGATTTTTGGGTAAGGTGGTAGAGGTGGGGGCCTTTTATAAGAGGGTGGAGGGTCACTCTTCGAAATTCAAGAAATGTTACTTTATTATATATTGAGTTTCAGATTTTAATGGTCCGAAAAAGATATATTTTGATGACAAGGTGATAATGGTTTGAAATCCATCCATCCAATAAGTATTTAACTTTTTTATGTCTAAGAGTTTACATTATATTTTCATTTTATGTAAATCGTTAATTAATGAGGTAATCGCTACATCATTATGGTGTCATAAATAAATAAATTAATTTAATATCTAAAAATTATAAAAAAATTACAATGATGTAGGAAATATCTTTATTTTTCCCATGACTATTTATAGTATATGAGATAGTTTACAATGACAAAAATAAAATTGTTTTACGTGGGTTATACATACATTGGTTATACATTCCTTTTAAAAAAACATAAAATGATAAAGTGTCACTATCACCCCAAAGAGATTCCATGGGGTCCCAAAGTTTGACACAATGAATCCCATGGTCTGCAATGACACAACCAGTAGAATTAGGACACATTTTGGGGTCATTTATTATTATTATTATTATTATTTATTACCATTAACTACTTGATTACTAATTAATCACAATAATTAAAGATAATTACCGTTGTTACTATTCATAATGTGAAAAAAAAGAGTCTTAATTACATAATCTAGAAATTATGAGTCCAAATATTCAATCAATTTTACCAAATTCTAAACAAAAAAATTTCTGTAATTAATTTAAAAATAAATCATGTTGTCAAAACAAATATCTAGTTTTTTTAGAAACAATATCTATCAAACGTTTGGAACTTGTTTGTGTCCTATTTAAAATTTAAACTAATTCTAATAACCACCATTGGATTAAATGATAAAAATATATTCTAATTACACTTTAAAACCAATTAAAAAGATAATCTATCCATATAATTAAATTAGATGAAAAAGCAGTTTTCAAGTAAAATGCAGTATTTTTCACTATTCATTAAAAAATGAACATTGTTAGAAAAATACCAAATATTTAAAAAAAGTAAATGTAAATGTCCCAATTCTAAATAATAAGTTAATTTACACAAATAGAGCTTATAAAATTCTCAAATGGTTGATTTAAAAATGGTTTGCCATCAAAAGTTAGTAAAACTATATTTTAAAAAATATTAGAGTATTTCATGCTTAAGATTGGATTTATTCTTATTTTAAGCCTCTAAAACACTATCCAATTCATAAATATACATATATATGAAAATCTATTACTCTTTACTTTCTTGGGATGTTATAGGTTCTATGAAAAGTGACTCAACAACAAGTTAATTTTTTTGGAAAATAAATGGTCAGAGGAAAGATAACCCTTAATATGGTCCTGATACTAAAGTAGTATTTTTCAAATATGAGATGGTTGATTTAGATTAATTATATTAGATATTTTTTACTACCTTATAACTGATTAATGGTTTTTTAATCATCATTGTTAGAGTATTAAATTTGTTTCGATATACGGAATAAATCTATTATTCTGTAAGGAATAAGGAAGAATAAATGTAAGCAATACCGTTTTATGGAAATTTAGGGTGTTAACAAGTTTTAACAGAATACATGATGAAGATATTCAAATGTTATTACGTGGAAAAAAGGATCTTCATTGTCTTTACCTTCTTTATATATTTTGGACTATGAGTCTGGAAAGAATTATTTTGGATAAGTCTAAAGGTTGGAATTTATTATGATTGAACTTGGATAGTATTTTTAAGGTAAAATGATTACATGTGATCAATTTTTTATTTTCATCAAAAGGAAACCCCGGAGGTCGGGCGACAAACTGTCGCGTCCGAAAAGGCCGCGACAATTGAACCCGCAACCGAAGGGTGACAAGGGTGGATCACCTACCACTGGCATGCGTGATGTCGTTGTTTGTATAATGTAGTTTTTTAAAGAGTCTGACAAATTAATTATAAATTCATTATTTTTGGAACCCTATACGATTAGGATAAACAGAATATTATTCCATTCTATTATCTTTTGGAGTGAAAGATGAGTTTGTGGTAGGAATTAGTTGAAGGAGGAAACTCTACTTGTAAACTATATATATATATATATATATATTCACTTTATTCTATGAATAAAGAAATTATTAAACATTATGGAAGGGATCTTAAAACCAAAAATGTTTTATCCTAATACCATATGTTTTTTAAACCGATGATATTTTACACCATCTTAGATTGATGGATTTGAGGCTCTCAATTCTACAGTAGTTTGAGATTGATGAAATCAATTGCTCCCTACAAATATTTACATTTTTCCTACAAATATATTTCTCTACTTTCCACTAATGTTCTCTTTATCTAAATCATAATTTGGTGGGGAATTTGTTTTCCTTTTCCCTCTTATTAAGACTAAATTTTATTAAACCAATTTCCGATGTGGGTTTTCTACAAAGGTATTTTTATATTTTAAACAATTTATTTTTGAATAACAATTTCAAATTACAAGGATGCAATTTTTCGAAAGAGGGGAGAATGTAACAACTCATGATTTCATAGTATGTTATCTCATTAAAGAAATTAAATATCTTGTGCTACACGCAACACCATGTTCGCGCGAACCACAACATACTTAACTAACCGTTCAAAAAGAGGTTATGGATAGTATTTACTAAATTTTTAATCATGTGCACTCAGTATAATTTTGACATCCATATTTTGTGTTTCTCATACATAATATAAGAACAAATTTTTTTTTACATAAAAGAAGTGTTTTTTTTAAAATGAAATTTTACCACCTTTTAATGGAGATTCGTTTTTATATAAAAAATTTGACACTTTTATATATTCAATTTAATAATATTAAATTCTTCATTGGAAGTCAGACATAAAAATTTAGTTTGGATAAATTTTTGTACTTTTCTGTAAACTTTTTTATTTTGAAAAATAGTGAAAACTAGTATGTTTTAGTTGAAAAAAATGAAAATTGAAATAATTTAGAGTGTTAAATTATGAATTTGAAAGTTTTTTGTAACGACCCAAACTTTTTAAATAGTATATTAACTTACTCTTAATGATTTAATATAGATGTTAATTGTTAATGAAGAAAGAGGAGTCGATGGCTTCATCCAGTAGACTCGAACCTTATGAAGCCCACTTATCAGAGCTTGGGAAGGAGGTAGCATATGTGGGCTTCACTTTGGACCAAGCCCAAGCCGAACTCCAGCGTGTCAAGCTTGAACGGAAATGCCAACGGGGGAAGTTCAAGTTAGTAGAGATTACTACTAGGGCAATGTTATCTGAGCCTCCCTCAGATTCTCTCACCATAGCACACCTTACACTTAGGTCATATTCTGGTGTTACAAGGGGCTATGTGACGAGACCCTAGCTTCTTTGTGTAATCCTTTGGATGAATGAATTGAGATTTCTTCCTTTAGTGAAGTTTGTCAAATTTCAAATGACCAGATAATTTTAGAATGTATTTTATTGATGAATTTTGAAAAAAAAAGATATTTTAAAATATTTAGGAAAACCCTAAATAACTAATGATGTGTTATGATTTTCAAAAAATAGTCTTCTACAAAAGTGTTCAGTAAGGATTTTGGAGTCTAATAAGATCAACTTATTTTTTGATGAATAGTAAATTATGAATAGTGATTTTACGCTTAGGATTAGTAATGTGACCAAATGGATTAGTAATTTCACTCAAAGAAAGTTTTAATATAATTTAGACACCTAGATTAAGTAATGTGATTCAATAAAATGGGTAAATAACGGTTTCATAAATGATTAATCAAGTATTAGTTTTTTCGGGTGAATAGTGTTTTTTTAATTAAAAATTTAATTAAAAATAATTAAATAATTATTTTTATAAAAAGGACTTTATTTTTGAACTCAGAGCATTGATATTGTGGTATGGTAATTTTTGGGGATTTTTCCGAAAAAAATAAATTTTCGATGAATAGTGATTTTATTTAAAAATTAAATTAAAAATATTTAGAAAATTATTTTTATAAAATGGATTTCATAAATGTACTTAGAGCATCGATATTTGGTTAAGGTAAAATTTTGGTATTTTTCTAAGAAAGTTGAATTTTCAGTGAATAGTAAAAATATAGTTTTAGGGTTTCGGTATGTTTAATGACATCATAACTGTGTCACGATGATGTCATGAGATATTTTAAGGGTTTTCCGGCCAAGGGTGATGAATTATTGTTTTGGGGGCCCCATGTGGCCTAACTTTTGGAAAATATCATGAGAGAGCACATGGGTTTGAGAAAATCACTTGTGAGGTGTCCCTTGGCCATTAATGCCTTGTCCCCTCACCTTCCCTATAAATACCCACCCTTTCCTCCTTTAGTTTTCACTCCCAACTCTCCCCCAACGAAGTTATGGTCTCCTTACCTCCCAAGGAGTCCTCCCAAGGTGTCCCCAAGCCCTCAAGGTCCAAACCTTTGAGTTTCAAGTGTCACATTTTAAGGTAAGGGATCTGACCCCTCTCTTTCTTTTCAAGTGATCTCTTTTATGTCATTCCTTTTATGCTCCATGTTCTTATGTGAGAAGTTGTTCTTTTATATTCCTCTTACTGAACTTTTCATGTGTTTATGATGAGAGATCCCCTCTTACTCTCATCATTTCATTTTATGAATGTTTAAGTGACGCCGTTAGGCTGCCAAATGTTTTAAGGGATTCTTTCACCCTTCTCTTTTTTTAAGTTCTATTTTCATGACAAGTCTTTCAAGTTCCTTTTTATTATGTTGGGGTATGATCTCTATATCTATCATACTGATCTCTTATGATCATATGATGAGAGACCCTATTTTATCTTGTCTAATCTTTTTATTAAAGTTTAAGTGACACTGTTAGGCTGCCGAATATTCATAAAAGAAATCTTATTTTTGTCTCACTTCCATGTGTTTCATTTCATATGGTATATCTTTCAAATTTCATTACCATGTTCATAAATCCCTTATATTCTGTTCCCTTATTGTTTTATGGATCATTTATGAGTGGGTGACTCATGTCCCATCTCTTTTCAATGTTTTCTAAAACCTTGTAACATAGCTGTTATAATGCAGAATTTTCATCTCAAAATGTCTCGCTCTTTTCTCAAAATTATTTTATGTTTTAAAGTGAATACTCAAATCTCTTATTTATACAGGGGTATTCACATATATATCAAAATGTTCTATTTTAAATTCTTGTATTTTCATACATGAAACCCTCTTTCCCTTATCGTGGGTTTAAAGTGACATAAAGATCATGTCTTTAAAACAGTTTTTAAAACATTATGATTATGAAATGAAACCCATTTATTTTATTCTATATGGGTTATTTATGAAATGTTTGATGATGATATATGTGGATCACATGATAATAAAGGAAAATTTAATGGTGCTCCCTGATAGCGCCCCATTGCATTGGATAATGATGTAACAACAAGAGATTACAGTTTAAGGGTGCGCCCAGATAGCGCTCTAATGCATTGGGTAAAGACTTAATCTCTAGAGATGACTTTTTAGACTGATACCTTGGTGAATAACCTTGGTAATTTTTAATGACACCTTGGAGATGGACCTTGGTGAAACAAAATGATTGTCAATATTAAATGTTGCAGCCACATCTTCAAGTTATGAAAAATGTTATTTTTATTATGATATGCCTCATGATTTCATTCTCATGCCTTAAAGTTCTTTTCATGGCATTATTGAATTATATCAAGTTCACATGTAAAATGTTCCTCTTGTTTCCCTTACTAGGCCTTTTTCTCACCCTTTCTTTTGAAGTATGTCCCCAGGTTATGAGATGCAGTAATTAACCTAGGATGAACTTAAGGAGAAGCCTTTCAACTGTTTAAGAAGAATGGTTTATGTTTTTTTCATGTATCATGTTCCTGGTTTCCAAGACACTAAACCTTAAATATCCTCAGTTTTGTGTAATGTAATGAAATTTTATGTTATAAAAAGACGGGATTCTATATTTCGTATCAAAGGATGGTTTAGTTATTTGTGGAAATTAGGATATAAAACTTTAGGAAGAGCCCTATAGAAAAGTTTAAATATAGGAAAACTTCCTGGTATTTTGGTAATTATTGAGTAAATGGTTTATCAAACAGATACATCCCTGTCTGGATACGAGCAGGTAGAGGCGGCTCTGGCACAGATTTACATAGTGGTAAAACCCGAAAACACCGCTTTGAGCTAGACTCGAACGGGAACTGGTGCACGATAACGGGCCTTACTGCACTCTTGGTTACGACACTCCCGGGGGATATGTTTGGTTAATCACAAGATTTTTATGAATCATAATGAAGGATTTATAGAGAAGTGTAATTGTCTAAGCATGAAGACTTAGTTAAAAGATTCATAACTGAAATAAGTTTCTCACTAAGGTTTTATTCTTTTAGAAAATGGCGGGCAATAGGAGAAACTGTGCCGATGGTGACCGCAATGCACCATGTGCTGACGACCCTCCGATGGAAGCCAGAATGGAAACATTCATGCGAATGATGAACCAACTGACTCAAGTTATGAGTAATAACTTGAATCAAGCTGAGAGGCCAATCTCACCACGAAGGGAGCAACATTATGTTGAGTCTTTTATGCGTCAACGTCCGCCAACATTCAGTGGATCTACTGACCCATTGGTTTTGGAACAATGGATAAGCTCCATTGAAAGGATCTTTTCTGTACTTCATTATTCGGAACAAGAAAAAGTCATTGTTGCTGTTTACCGCCTAGAGGGATAAGCTGATCAGTGGTGGTCACTGATCAAAAACACGAATCCACGAGGAGAGATGGAAGCTATGGATTGGGAAGAATTCCGGGGAATATTATTTAACAAGTATTTCTCTCGTTCCATGATAATGACAATGGAGAAAGAGTTTCTCGAGCTGAAGCAGAATGAGAACAAATCTGTCGGAAGCTATGAGATGAACTTCACAAGGCTTCCCGTTATACCTCAAGCTTTGTCATGGACCCTAATGGGAAGGTTGATAGATTCTTTGGTGGACTACGACCTCATCTGCGGAATAATCTAGCCAACAGAGACTATGATAGCTATGAAGAAATAGTTCGAAGTGCTATGAATGTCGAGATAGAGTTTGGTGAGACACATTGGTCTCATAAATCCAATGAAAAGAATAGATCATTGGAGCCCAGTTTAGGGATGACTTTTGATCAGGGAAGAGGTGGAAAGCAAATGCAACTTACCACATGTAATAAATCTGGGAAGAAGAATCCGAGTAACTGCTTGAATGGAAGTGGAAAGTTCTACATGTGTGAAAGAGGAGGCCATATTTCTCAGAATTGTCATAGTGAGGTGAAGCCTCAGCTTCCCAACACTAACGACAGAGGAAAGATGGTTCTGGCCCTACCCGAAGTCACATGCTTCAAGTGTGGACAGCTTGGGCACTTTGCTAATCAATGTCCCAATCCGTGGGAGGTGGAGTGGAATCACCATCAACCTCAGCAGAGGCCAAGGGAGTAAGGTCGTGCTTTCTCTATCACAAAAACTGAAGTTGATGTTCCAAATGATGTGGTAGCAGGTACTCTTGTTGTCCTCTCAAAACTAGCAAGTACATTATTTGATTCTGGTTCTATGCATTCCTTTATTTCTTCCAATTTTGCAAAGAATATAGAATCAATACCCGAATTTCATGAGGTAGAGTTGTCAGTCAAGACTCCAAGTGGGATTATCCATGCATCAACGGTGTTTAGAGACTCTAGTGTTTACTTTAGTTAGCACGATCTTATCTCAAATCTAGTAGTGATTCCCATGTTGGAATTCGACGTTATACTAGGGATGGACTGGCTCTCAAAGTATATTGCTAAGATCAAATACAGAAGTAAGGAAATATCTGTAGTCTTGAATAAACGACCTACAATTATCTTCCAAGGAGAGATATCCCGAACTGATCCCTATCTAGAAGCACCTCCCATAGCTTTATTTATGGAGTTAATCAGTGATGATGAAGAAGGGAAAGGGAGCATACAAATTGAAGATGTTCCGATTGTTCAAGAATACATGGATGTATTTCCTGAGGAGTTACCTGGACCTCCCCCAGAAAGAGAGGTAGAGTTCTCCATTGAACTCGTACCTGGGTCTCAACTGATATCAAAGACTCCGTATAGAATGGAAAATGTGGAGCTAGAATAGTTAAAGAAACAACTCGAAGACTTTTTGGAGAAGGGGTTTATCCGACCGAGTGTGTCTCCTTAGGGAGCACCAGTTCTCTTTATGAAGAAGAAGGATGGATCAATGCAGCTATGCATTGATTATAGAGAACTGAATGGGATCACAGTGAAGAACAGATACCCTTTTCCAAGAATTGATGATTTATTTGACCAACTTCGTGGGGCTCAATTCTTCTCTAAGATTGACCTTCGATCTGGTTATCATCAACTGAGGGTGAAGAAGGAAGATATTCCAAAGGCTGCCTTCCGATCAAGATATGGGAATTATGAGTTTACTATTATGCCTTTCGGCTTGACTAATGCTCCTTCTATTTTCATGGATTTGATGAATAGAGTCTTTAAGGACTACCTTGATAACTTTGTGGTTGTTTTTATTGATGATATTTTGATATATTCAAAAAGTCATGAGGAGCATGAAGATCATATGAGGGTTATTTTGAAAACACTACGGAAGGAGAGGCTCTTTGGGAAGTTCAGCAAGTGTGAGTTTTGGTTACAACAAGTGGCTTTCTTGGGGCACATCATAACCAATGCAGGAATCTCGGTTGACCCTGCAAATACAATGGTTGTGGAGGAGTGGCCTCAACCCACAACAGTAACTGAGATTCGTAGATTCCTTGGTTTAGCCGGATATTATCGGAGGTTTTTGAAAAAAATTTCACGGCTTTCTAATCCACTAACCAAGTTGACTTGAAAATGGGTTATGTTCATCTGGACAAAGGAATGCGAGGAAAGTTTCCAAGAGCTGAAGAAGAGATTGGTTACTGCACCAGTGTTAACACTACCCTCTATCGGAGAAGGATTCGTTATTTTTAGCGATGCATCTCTGAAAGGAATTGGGTGCATCCTCATGCAAAATGATAAGGTAATTGCTTATGCATCTCTACAGTTGAAGATTCATGAGCAGAATTATCCTACGCATGATCTAGAGATGGTGGGAGTTTTTTTTGCTCTAAAGATATGGAGGCACTGTCTTTATGGGGAGAAATGTGATATATACACTGACCACCAAAGTCTAAAGTATATTTTCACACAGAAAGAATTGAACATGAGACAAAGGAGATGGTTCGAGCTTATTAAAGACTATGATTGTTCAATACATTATCACCCTGGAAGAGCAAACAAAGTCGCAGATGCGTTAAGCAGGAAAGATCCTGTTGTTCTGGAAACAATGAGGATCTTAGGAGATCCCTTGATTAAAGATCTAGTAAAACTGGACATTGGAATTATAAGGAAAGGGACATCATCAACCCTATCCCAAATGATTTCTCAACCTTCATTACTAGAGAAGATCAAGAAGACTCAAAAAGAAGATCCTTTGCTGCAGGAGAATTTTGAGGCTGTAAAGGATGGGAAGTTCCCTGATTTCAATATTGATCAAGAAGGTGTATTGAAATTTCGTACAAGACTATGTGTTCCATCTATTTTGGAGATAAATAAAGAACTGATGGATGAAGCTCATATCTCTACTTTCTCTATACATCTGGGAAGCACTAAGATGTATAGAGACCTTCGTGATCATTATTGGTGGGATAACATGAAGACGCAGATCGCTGATTACACTACATGGTGCCTGGTGTGTCAGCAAGTAAAGGCAGAACGACAACTTCCTAGGGGGGTATTACAACCGCTACCCATACCAGTATGGAAGTGGGATAATATCACTATGTACTTTGTAACTGGTCTCCCGAAAACATCCAAAGGAAACAATGCGATATGGGTTATTGTGGACTATCTCACCAAGACAACCCATTTTATCTCTATTTGGGAAGATTTCTCTCTAGATCAGCTTGCCAAGATATATGTGAAGGAAGTGGTAAGGCTTCATGGGGTACCACTATCCATCGTATCTGATCGTGACCCAAGATTCACATCAAAATTCTGGAGAAGTCTTCAACATTCTCTTAATACTGAATTGAATTTTAGTATGACCTATCATCCTCAAACTGATGGCCAATCTGAAAGGACTATTCAGACACTCGAAGGCATGTTGAGATTATGCTCAATGGAATTTAAAGGTGGATGGGATCAACACCTCCCATTAGTGGAGTTCTCCTATAACTACAGCTTTCATGCGAGTATTCAGATGGCGCCCTATGAAGATCTGTATGGAAAGCGGTGTAGAAATCCTAGTTGTTGGGATGAAACTGGTGAGAGGAAGCTTCTTGGGCCTGATCTCGTGCAAGAGATGATGGAACAGTTTCATGCCATCCAACAACACATAAAGGTAGCTCAGAGTCGGCAGAAGAGCTATGCTGACAATTGTCGAAGGGACTTGGAGTTTGGTGTTGGTGACAAAGTCTTCCTTTGAATCTCTCCATGGAAGAGGGTCATGCGGTTTGGGAAGAAAGGGAAGCTCATCCCTAGGTACATTGGCCCCTATGAAATCCTTGATCGCATATGAGCAGTGGCCTATCGTCTAGCACTCCCACCGAACCTAGCTCATGTTCATAATGTCTTCCATGTATCTCTCTTGAGGAAGTACATACCCGACCCTTCGCACGTACTAAACCCAGAGGTGGTACAACTGGAACATGACCTCTCTTATGAGGTGCAGCCAGTGGAGATCTTGGACCATAGAGACAAGGTTCTACGAAACAAGACTACCCACCTTGTGAAAGTGTTGTGGATGAATCATAAGTATGAAGAAGTGACTTGGGAGCCTGAGGAAACGATGAAGCAAAAGTACCCTCACCTTTTCGAATAGGCCTCAAGTATAAATTTTGAGGACCAAATTTCTTAAGGGGGGAAGAATGTAACGACCCAAACGTTTTAAATAGTATATTAACTTACTCTTAATGAATTAATAGAGATGTTAATGGTTAATGCAGAAAGAGGAGTCGATGGCTTCATCCAGTAGACTCGAACCTTATGAATCCCACTTATCAGAGCTTGCGAAGGAGGTAGCATTTGTGGGCTTCGCTTTGGACAAAGCCCAAGCCGAACTCCAGCGTGTCAAGCTTAAACGAAAACTCCTACGGGAGTAGTTCAAGTTAGTAGAGATTAATACTAGGGAAATGTTATCTGAGCCTCCCTCAGATTCTCTCACCATAGCACAGCTTACACTTAGGTCATATGCCGGTGTTATAAGGGGATATGTGACGGGACCCTAGTTTCTTTGTGTAATCCTTTGGTTGAATGAATTGAGATTTCTTCCTTTAGTGATGTTTGTGAAATTTCAATTGTCCAGATAATTTTAGAATGTATTTTATTAATGAATTTTGAAAAAGAAGATATTTTAAAATATTTATGAAAACCCTAAATAACTAATGATGTGTAATTATTTTCAAAAAATGGTCTTCTACAAAAGTGTTCAGTAAGGAATTTGGAGTCTAATAAGAACAACTTAATTTTTGATGAATAGTAAATTATGAATAGTGATTTTACGCTTAGGATTAGTAATGTGACCAAATGGATTATTAATTTCACTCAAAGAAAGTTTTAATATAATTTAGACACCTAGATTAAGTAATGTGATTCGATAAAATGAGTAAATAACGGTTTCATAAATGATTAATCAAGTATTAGTTTTTTCGAGTGAATAGTGTTTTTTAATTAAAATTTTAATTAAAAATAATTAGATATTTATTTTTATAAAAAGGACTTTATTTTTGAACTCAGAGCATCGATATTGTGGTATGGTAATTTTTGGGGATTGTTCTGAAAAAAATGAATTTTCGATGAATAGTGCTTTTATTTAAAAATTAAATTAAAAATATTTAGAAAATTATTTTTATAAAATGGAGTTCATAAATGTACTTATAGCATTGATAATTGGTTAAGGTAAAATTTTGGTATTTTTCTGAGAAAGATGAATTTTCAGTGAATAGTAAAAATATAGTTTTAGGGTTTCAGTATGTTTAATGACATCATAACTATGTCACGATGATGTCATGAGATATTTTAAGTGTTGGCCGGCCAAGGGTGATGAATTATTGTTTTGGGGGCCCCATGTGTCCTAACTTTATGGAAAATATCATGAGAGAGCACATGGGTTTGAGAAAAGCACTTGTGAGGTGTCCCTTGGCCATTAATGCCTTGTCCCCTCACTTTTCCTATAAATACCCACCCTTTCCTCCTTTAGTTTTCACTCCCAACTCTCCCCCAACGAAGTTCTGGTCTCCTTAATTCCCAAGGAGTCCTCCCAAGGTTCCCCCAAGACCTCAAGGTCCAAACCTTTGAGTTTCAAGAGTCACGTTTTAAGGTAAGGGATCCGACCCCTCTTTTTCTTTTCAAGTGATCTCTTTTATGTCATTCCTTTTATTCTCCATGTTCTTATGTGAGAGGATGTTATTTTATATTCCTCTTACTTCCCTTTTCATTTTTTCATTATGATAGATACCCTCTTACTCCCATCATTTCGTTTTATGAAAGTTTAAGTGACGTCGTTAGGCTGCCGAATTTTTTAAGGGATTCTTTCACCCTTCTCTTTTTTTAAGTTCTATTTTCATGAAAAGTCTTTCAAGTTCCTTTTTATTATGTTGTGGTATGATCTCTATTTCTATAATACTGATCTCTTATGATCATATGATCAGATACCCTATTTTATCTTGTCTAATCATTTTATTAAAGTTTAAGGGACGTCGTTAGGCTGCCGAATTTTCATAAAAGAAATCTTATTTTTGTCTCACTTCCATGTGTTTCATTTCATATGGTATATCTTTAAAATTACATTACCATGTTCTTAAATCCCTTATATTCTGTTCCCTTACTGTTTTATGGATAATTTATGAGTGGGTGACCCATGTCCCATCTCTTTTCAATGTTTTCTAAAACCTTGTAACATAGCTGTTGTGCTGCAGAATTTTCGTCTCAAAATATCTCGCTCTTTTCTCAAAATTATTTTATCTTATAAAGTGAATACTCAATGCTCTTATTTCTACAGGGGTATTCACATATATATCAAAATTATCTATTTTAAATTCTGGGATTTTCATACATGAACCCCTCTTTCCCTTTTCGTGGGTTTAAAGTGACATTAATATCATGTCTTTAAAGCAGTTTTTAAAACATTATGATTATGAAATGAAAACCATTTATTTTATGCTATATGGGTTATTTATGAAATTTTTGATGATGATATATGTGGCTCACATGATAATAAAGGCAAATTTAACGGTGCGCCCTGATAGCACCCCATTGCATTGGATAATGATGTAACCACAAGAGATTACAGTTTAAGGGTGCGCCCAGATAGCGCTCTAATGCATTTGGTAAAGACTTAATCTCTAGAGATGACTCTTTAGAATGATACCTTGGTGAATAACCTTGGTAATTTTTAATGACACCTTGGGGATGGACCTTGGTGAAACGAAATTATTGTCAATATTAAATGTTGCAGCCACATCTTCAAGTTATGAAAAATGTTATTTTTATTATGATATGCCTCATGATTTCATTCTCATGCCTTAAAGTTCTTTTCATGGTGTTATTGAAGTATATCAAGTTCACATGTAAAATGTTCCTCTTGATTCCCTTACTGGGCCTTCTGCTCACCCTTTCTTTTGATGTATGTCCCCAGGTTATGAGATGCAGTAATGAACCAAGGATGAACTTAAGGAGAAGCCTTTCAAGTGTTTAAGAAGAATGCTTTATATTGTTTTCATGTATCATGTTCCTGGTTTCCAAGACACTAAACCTCAAAGATCCTCAGTTTTATGTAATGTAATGAAAGTTTATGTTATAAAAAGACGGGATGCTATATTTTTTAAGTATAATTAGATTACATTTCTATCATTTAATAAAATTTATGTCATTATAAGTAATTTCACATTTAAATTTGACATAAACACATGTTAATATTTTGATTGTTTTTACTTATTAAAAACCCGCCTTCTGGTTTTGAAAATGGGAATTAATTTTAAGTTAATAAATGAAACTTATATGTTTTTAATTTGGTAAACTAGACTTCAGTTTTGAAATTGGAATATCAAAATTATCTGAGGGTAAATTTTCGTTATTTTTCTGAAAACTTTCAATTTTTGATGAATGTTGAAAAACGTTGCGTTAATATTTTAAACAAACATTTTATTTAAATAATTAAATATTTTATTTTATTTTATTTTAAGTAAAAATAGATATATAATACATATTTATGTTTAATTTAATTCATTGGAATCATTTTATAATATGTTTAGATATATAAATGTTTATCGAACTTTTTACAATCTTTTACCCACCTCTTAGGAGTATTTGCAAATCAGCATAAAACATAATTTTACCCCTTCTGTGAGTTGAATTTCAAAAATACGAGAGACACAGTTATTATCCGTAATCAAAATTTATTTCAATAAGATGAAAATAATTTTTGGTGAATAGTAACATTTGACTTTTATTTACCATGATTAAATGTAAATAGGGTAATTAAGGGTAAAAATGACATCATAATTAGCCTAATACATGTCCTAATTCTATTGGATAAGTATAATTGAATGATTAAAAACCTTATGATAAAATATTACCCCCTTTGGTCCACTTGTATAAGATTAGGACATTTATTATTATTATATTTAAAGAATTGATAAAAGAGTTCAATTCAATGTTTAATTATCAAACCATTCTTAATATATGGTTATACCTAAGATAAATTCTACTATAAATATTCATTAGGAAGCTAAAACATTTCGCTAAATAATGGTATTTTATTTATAATTTTTTGAAATTATATAAATTAATTTATTTTTGACACATTGATGATGCATTAATTACCTTATTAATGAAAGATTAAAATAATTTATATTAGAAATATCTAAATAAATGTAATTTGAGACTTTGGATGAATTAAACTAATTTTCAAGGTTAATATGAAATTTTAGGTTTGTTTAAATAAATTTTATTCTATGTAATAACATTTTTATTGCCTTAAAAAATAAAATACTCAATAGTGTAAAAATTGACATAATTTAGTTTTTAAAACAAATATTAAATTTTTAATTGATATAATATTCCTAAAAACATAAGGTTCAACCAATGAACATAGATATGTTTATATATATTAATAATGAACCACATAGAGTTATATTGGCTTTTTATAGTAAGTTTATTAACCATATAATATTAAAATACAAAGAGACACAGTAAATGTCAAACTATTTAACTAAGAGTTAAATCTAAAAGATAAGGTTAATATGATGACCTAAAACTATCTGAAACCAATTGGTTGAGTGGTTTTAGACCCAAACACACCTTATAATTTAATTAATTAATTTTGGTTCCATTAGTAATAGAAAATTATTTTATTATAGAATAATAATTCAAACTTTTCCTAAAGTGACCCTCACATCTCTTATAAAAGGGAACTTCTCCTTCTCTTAATTTCACACCTCCAAAGCTTTTTGTATCAGCCAACCCCTACCCATATATCCTTCCAAGTTTTATCCCTTCATCCTAGAGGCCCAGTTTTTGTCAGAAATCCATCCTAAGGAGCCCTTTTGATCAAATCAAAAGGAAGAACCTGAAGAAGAGGTACATATTTCATCACCTCTTTCAAGTTCTTTTCATCTTCCACTTTCCATTTCTTTGTTGTTTCCATTATAAAATAATATCTCCAGTATATTTTATATATGGTCATATCATTATAACTATGGTACAACCGTATTTGTTGTTCTATCCATCGTATAAATGAAAATGTCACCATACGTGCGTATATACAACTTAACATCTTTATGTGGTGGCGTCGTTTGTTATTCAATAACTTCATTATTTAAAAGGGTATAATAATGAGTATAAAAGATGTAAATAATAAATATATCATGATAATGGTTCTGTATATATGTTATACTTTCCAATTAATTATTATTTCACCATCTATATAATGATATTGTCACTCGTTCATACGTACAGATTACCGTCTCCACAACACGATGAGATTCATTTCCCCGTTCTCCATTCAACGATGATTATAAAAATATATATCATTAATAAGTGTTCAAAATATGACATAATAATTCTACTAAAGATTTATTTATATAAATATCTATATATATACTTACATATATTATATTCACTTAGCTCCATTCAATACAATATGAAAACAGAAACAACGTTTATATGTACATATGACCTACCGTCTTCATAAACCGTGATTTACATTTAATATATATGTATATTATATAGATTTATATCATAAATATATATGATATATTAATCATGTTTTATATTCTTGATGTATTTAAATCACTATCTAAGTGATACAATCAATAGTAACATGTTAAAACACGTACGATAAAGAAAGCGATTAATACCCGAAATTTTAATTTAACATGGATTTCTTTTTAAATGGGTAGTATAAAGTCATAATTGAATAATGTATGATATCATAAATATTTATATGGTTCTGGTATAATTTAATAACATACTATGGTCTTTATACAGGAGGTTAAACATAGCATTGACCAATGGAAAGTGTAAGGTAAGGGTTAATTTCACAATCTCTTTATTATCCGAGGTTGTTTTTACGTAAGTATATAATGGGGCCTCTAAATCATCCAAATCCATGTTTTCTTAAAAATTTATTTCAAAACATTTTTACTATTTACTAAAATATGTATTAAATTCATCTATAACCTTATTCTCCCTTATATTCTTTTAGAGGAATATTTCCGTCATTTTCCAAACAAGGTACATTATGATCTTTTTGATAAAATTACGTTATGAATGTTTTTTAACATATATGGAGGGTGGGGATATTTTACACTATTATAACATCATTTAATCTTCTCTTACAAGCTTATAAGAATATTTTAAAAATAAATGTTCTCTTTTATAATTATGTGACTCTTAAATTGTTTCAAAATAGGAATAGGTATTTCTTTGAAATAGTATTAATTTCATCAATTTCAACATCCTTTGTAAGATATTTAAAAAATTTTGAAGTTGATTTATTATAAAACAAATCTTACATAGTGTATTGAAGGTTTTTTGATATTTTTGACTGTTGATGTGTTATTTTTATACCATTCATGGTTTATGGATAAAATATTGAATTTTTTTATTCTAGTTTAAATAACAATGTTTATGTTATGTTTATGTCTTTTCATATGAGAAATTCACTGGACTTCATAAGTGACGGTTGGAGCTTGCTATTTCTCCTCAATGCATCGGTAGGTCTTATGAGATAATTAGATGTGGAATTGGCTCAGGCCTTTCCCAATATGATATATGGTTTTGGCCGAGGCCTTAATCATTCTTATACTTCTTGGACGAGGCCTTAACACGATGTTTCAGAATGTCCGAAATTATAAATTCCCTCATTATGAAAATATTATTGATGGTTCATGTGGTTATTTGACTAGTAGAATACCCATGACTAAGTTTTGTTACGAAATTATTTACTCAGCTCAAATTCCTACCATAAAGTGTTATTTTTTATTATTTTAAAAGGCATGTGTTTTAAATTATACACCATGTATAATGTTAATGTTATATTCTAATGTATTGCTTACCTTTACTGAGCATTTGATCTCACCACCTTCTTATGTTTTATTTTTCCAGGATTCCAAAAAAGTGTATTATGATTGATAAGCAGGGTTAAAATTTGGGATTAATGGAATTTTAATAGAATCATGTATGTTGTGGTTTATTTTCTAAGGTGTAATGTAAAATTCATGTATGTATTCTATTTTCCAAGACTATAAAACTGGTCAGTATTTCGGGACTTGATTCCTCGTAATCATTTCAATGTATTAAAATAATGTACCGACTCTAGGTAACTAGGGTCGGGGTGTTACATTATAACCAAGTGGTCAAAATGTAGTGAATGAACAAGATTAATTTATTTATGAAAATATTTTTATACATGTATATAATTAATTCTTCTTTGAACAGTTATTTATAAATAAAAATAAACCCTTTTGGAAATGAAATGAATTTCTGAAAAAAATAATAAATGAAAATAAGTGATATAATAAATTAATAAAATAACTCTTTATATAATTAATTAACTAAATATGTATAAAATATAATAAATTTAATGTTTAAAATTCATCTTATATTTTTTCCAAGCATGATATAAGAACAAATTCATTTTTTCAGACGAAAAATGTAATAAAAAATAGTTTTACCGCCTTTTAATGGTGAACCCATTTTAAATCATGTTTTTTAATTTTTTATATTTTATAAATAATAAAATAAACTTCTTATTTAAAATTTTGAAATAAAATGTTTCATATGATTAATTTTTTGTATTTTTTCAATGAAATTTACATTTTAATGAATAATGAAATATACTACATTTTAAATCAAAATTTTCTTTTCATATACTTTATTTGGAGTATTAGCTTATGTTTTAGATAATATTTAAAGTATAAATATATTATTTTTTTATCATTAAATCCAATTTTTATCATTGTATGTAATTTCATATTGAAATTTGATATAAATACATAAATATATATTTATGGATTTTACAAGTCAAAAAAAACATGTTTTTCATTCTAATAGTGGGATTAATTTTTAAATTTATTTTTTCCAATATTATGATTTGAATTTTCAAAAACTAGAATACATGGCAAAATAATATTGAAATATTTTGTTTAATAGGATGAAAATAATTATTGTGAAAAATAACTATAGTATTACGTTTACCGTTATTAAGGGTAATCAGGTAAACAAGGGTAATAATAAAATTATAATAATATAAATCTACCCTAAAACCTGTAATAATATTATTAGATTAGTTATTTATGAAAAAACCCTTGGTATCAATATTTTTCCTTTTGAATCCACTTATTTCTAAATATGAAATTTATAGCTTTTAATTTAATGTAATGACACAATTAACATAACGTGATTCTTATTACAAAAACACTTTTAATATGGAATTATATAAGTGATACATTAGACCATAAATAATTATTAGAAAGATAAAAAAATTTACTATATAATGTAATTTTATTTATAATTTTTCAAAATTTAAAAATTAAATTAAATTATGACATAGTTATGATTGAGTGATTGCTTTATTAATGAAAGAATAAAATAAATCATATTATAAATATTACAATAAATATTTTATCACATAATTTTTGTTATAAAAGAATGTGTTTTCTTTCTATGACATGATATGTTTTAGTTAATTTTTTTTCATAGAAATCATGTTATAATGATTTTTTTATAAAATACAAGTATGAATAGTGTCAAAATTGACATAATTCATAAAAAAATATAAATTTTTATATAAATTTATATAAATTTATATTAATAATATATTAAACTAAATAGTTATGATAAGTCATAATATGTCATAAATGGTACTTTTATGGTATTTGGACATGTTATGAAAATTATATTAACACACAAAGTGTAAATAATATGATATCATAATAAAAATAAAAAGGGTAAAATATGGGATAAACCAAAAATATAGGGATAAACATATATTGAAAACTTGACTAATTTTAATTTAATATATGTTATTCAAGATAAAATAATCTTATATTCGAAATAAATAATTTTTTTATCATTTGGAACCGAAATAGAATTTATATTAATTTAATTTTTTAAGAGTTTCCAAGGGCCCCCTACACTCTCAAATTAAAAGGTACCCACTCTGCTCTAATAATCACACTAACAAAGACATTTGGTTCAGACATTATCTACCCAAATCTATTATTTGATCCCTCCCCATGATTATGAGGTGTTATTTTAGGTTGATCACCCTTCATATAGGCGGTAAGGTGTTCTTCAATGGCGATCAATCGAAAAAGAGGTATCAATTTTTTTAAGTATTTCTATTTAATTTTTTTCTTCCACATATATCAAATCTCCTCCAATCTTGATGAAATATTAATTAAATTTTAATAAATACTTTTAGATTTTATTATGTTTATACAAACACATTAATACATCTCCACATCCATTAATTGTGAAAGGAATTAATTGTTTGTTCTTACGTGTGAACTATCACCTCAAAGAATCGATATAATTCTATTTCCATAACTGTCTATCAAGAATGGTTATAATTGTGGAATAAATTTTTATATAAAATATTCATGTCATTTTATTCATGTTAAAATAATAATATTATAGTTATATACCGACCATCCATGCACATAAAAATGATAATGTCATTCGTGCATACTTGTGAACTATCAACTCCACAAAGAAATTTGAATAATTTTTATTCACCACAACAATTGTATAATATATATAACTATATTTAAATAATTAATATGTTTTTAATATTATTATTATAATTATGGGTATTTAAATATAATAATTTTATTATTTCCATAATTACCAATGAAAATAAGAAATTTCACGCACACGTATGTATGGCCTACCATCTCCATGATTATGATATTCTTCATTTTTCATAACCTAAAGGATTGGTTTTTAAAAAATATTATAATTAATTTTTCAATTTTATAATTATTGAATTAATATTATCATGAGGATTATAGCCTTATAACCACATGAACTATTGACATCATGGTTGCTCTATTTTCTCTCAAGTAAAGAAATTTTGACAAAACATTTAATATGAACATAAATAATTATATAACTTTTCTAACATGCAAATAGGATATTTAAAAGGAAAAAATGGTAATATTTTCTAAATCAAGTTTAAATTAGCCTATTTCTATTGTTAAATAATATAATTATTTTAGGTGAGAAGTCAGACATAAGCTAAGAGATTTGGTCTCTATCTCATTTCATTGAGGAGTATCTTGATAATATAAACCTTTATTGTTTTGAAAGTTGTATATATAGCCATTATGAAATTCCATATCCATATTTTATCGATAATAATGCAATTAAATTTTTAGTAAAATTTTTAATTCATGGAGATGAATACTTAAATGATTAATGTAGTATGAGACATCTACAATGTGTTAATATTTAATTATCAAATCATTTCATCATGATATTAATTTAAATATTTATTTATATGGATATAAAAGTATTATAAAATAAATGTTATGTCTATATATAATTTCATTTAATGTTTTCAAAATGTTATATTTGTATACAAATTTGTATACTTTCATTAAAAAAATTTGAATGCCTTTTGATTTTACGCTTGTGAGGAAAAGGACTTCTCCATGACCGTAACCATTATTTGATACTTGGATTCCTCTATAAACCATAATGGTTTTAAATGGAATATAATCCCGTTATTACTTTTTGGGTAATTTTTATTTAAAATTGGTTCATAAATGAAATTGAATTTTTATAAGGACATGTGCTTCATATGGGATTAGAAGAAGTTTTCAAAAGGTTTCTATGATTCATGAAATTGTAATTAAGAATTATATGAAACAGGTGAGCCCAATATAGCTTATACAACGGTTTGAGATCCATTATATCTCATGGGTGTGCCTCACACACCTAATACGATGGGTTTCTTCCCATTATAACTCATGAGTGAGCCAGTTAAGCTTATACGAATTTATGGTCCCCATTACAGCTCACGGGTGTGCCCAATATAGCTTATATGACGGGTAATCCCCATTATAGATCTCCAATTTGTATTTAAACCATACAATTATTCCAATTTAAATATAATTGAAATTGTTTTATGTATATGGATCTCAATGTCAACTAAATTAGTTTTAATTTATTTCTATTTGTTTTGATGTTTTTTGTTTATAAAAAAGCATGAGTTTTAGACATATTAAAATGTTTTGATTCATTCGCTCAAAGAATGATTAATAGGTCACCATGTTTTAATTATTATAATGGTTTATTTCTCTTTTTATTTCCCATGACGAGATTTTTTGTTCATCCCATGTTTTAAAAATATTTCCACTGGTCTTAAGATTGGTAAGGAAAAATTAGATTCCATGATGAATGAATTGGAGATGTGTCTTGAAAAGAAATCATGTTTTATTTTAAAAGGGATTCGGTTGGTGAAAAAATTTTATAATGACTATAAGTGTCCACTTTTAAGTTATGATCTTATTATTTATGAGTTTATCATAATTCTCTAAAACTATAAACAGAAAAGATCCTCGATTCTGGATTCTAGTTCAAAGATATTAGAATATGATATCATTAAGTATAGGTCCTTATAGTTGGAATCTATGGATGGTTTAGAATACATTAGATATTAAGATATATTCATCAATGATAGGGATATCATATGATATTATAATTTTCAGTCTTATCGTAAGATAAATAATATACAAATCCTTTTTGATTCTTATATTATAAAATTTCAAGAAAATTAGCCGTATTTTTGGAGAAATCAATTGTTGAGATAGCTTGGTTTATTACTGTTTGGGATAAAAAATTGATGTTATAGAATGACCATTGAGTTTAAAAAATGTTGTGGTTATTTTTTTGGATTTTATTTCATTTTGGTAATGTTAGAAGAATTTTATGGTTTTAAAAAAGGGTTAACATTCAAACCATGTGATAACACATCACATCAAATAATGATGTGGGAATCAAACCCACACCTGATTTGAATTATGGATTTATCATCTTTTGTGGTCATACGTGAATTCCCTAGTTAGTATGAATTTTAGGTTTATTTAAAAAAAATTATTGATTTTGAACAAGATGATTTAAGGATCATCTGTTATATTAAATGGATATCCTTAGTATTGTAAATTTTATAAGTGATAAATGATATTTTGGAAGAAATTCACTATTTTGGAAACAATATATAATTAAAGTTAATAGAATACTATGGGATTTTATTTTAGGAGTAATGGTTTATTTATTTTTTAAAGGATTATATGATTTTTATTCTTAAATTATAGAAATTTGGGTTATTTATGTAAATTATTAACCTATATTGGAGTTAATGTGAGCAGGTGAATTACTTCATGTTATAAGACATTATGATTAGTTGGTGGTATATTGAGATAGATGTTAAAATTTATCCTGGAATACAATGAGATCAAATCCATCTTAATTTTGGGTTTTAATTTTAGTTTTCATTATTTTATGTAATGTGTAGGATGATTATTTTTTGAGTGGCCTATGTTCAACATTGGTCATTCCATTTTAATTTTGAATATTTAATGTATTATTTCTCTTTATAATGTATTATTCTTATTAGGTCACATTTTCTGATCTTGTACTAAACATTTTTTGGATAATGTTTACAAGTATAAGAAATATATAGTTAACCTTTTTTGTTTGTTATGAGTTTTTAGATGTTGATTATAGTGCTTCCGAAATGAAAATTTAATGTTAAAAAATCATCATTTGGGGAAAAAGATAGGTTTGTTGTGAAATTAGATTAATGGATGAAACCCCACTTTTCAAGAACGTAAATCTCCTTATGTCCTTTTTCTAAAAAAATATAATTCTTAGACTTTATGGAAATAATCTTAAATTTAAACCATTTTCTATTTAATTTTCCTACCATGAAATAAAAAATTATTTAACCCATTAAAATATTTTGCTTTTTTGACTGTTAACATTATCTATAACATGTTTTCAATCACACTCCAACAGAACATGATTCTAATTTTTTATTATATATCCATGATTTACTACATGGAATTCTAGTATGTGTTATCACATTTCTCGTTCATACAATCCTTTATTTCATTTAATGTAGATGTTTTATAAATCAGTTTCCCTATGTGGGAATGCAATTAAGTTAATTTGAAGAGTCATACCGTAGTTACCAAACCAAAATTCAAATTTATAGGACATAAATTTCCAAAAGGGGGATAATTTTACATCCCATATTTTTCAAAGCAGAAAATATGTTTGATAACATACATAACATGACACATCAAACTCAAGATAACAACTAAATATTTTTACGTTGCATTATAAGATAATAGATAAAATAGAGGGAATGAATAATATTAACTAATTTATGAAATTTTTTTACTCATGTATATAATTTATTCTTTTAGAACAATTATTTTAAAATAAAAATAAAACCCCTTTTAAAAAGAAATGTTTTTCTGAATAACTATCTAAATGAAAATAAGTGAGTTTATAAAATAATAAAATCACAATTTGAGGATATTATTAATGATATATATGTAAAATATATTCTATATAATTTTTATAATTCATCTTATATTTTTCTATACATGATATAAGAAAATAATCAATTTTTTGGATAAAAGAAGTCTTTCTTTAAAATAAAGATGGTTATAAAACCTTTTAATGGAGAACACATTTTAACACTACTATTTTTCACTTTTATATGTTATATATGAAAAATTAAACTTATTATTTGGATTAGGGAAATAAAAATTTCATTTCATTTCTATTTTGTTATTTTTCTGATAAAATCTATATTTTATTGAATAGTGAAAAATACTGCATTTTAATTCAAAAAAACCTTTTTCATCTAATTTATTTATATTGTTATATTATCATTCTAATTGGTTTGAATAAATATTTAAATTAATTTTTTAATGTTTAAACTAATTTTGTACTTTTTCAGTAATTTCACATTGATATTTGATATAAACACATTTCAATTTTTTGATAGTTTTAACAATTCAAAATACCTATTGTTTCATTTTGACAATGGGAATACTTTTTAAATTTACTTTTCTATATTAGTGAATTTTATTTTCAAAATATGGAATAAATTTTTCTATTCATTATGAAAAATGTTGTTTAATAGGATAATTGTTTTTTTGGTGAATAGTTACTTTAGTATTTTATTTACCACAGTTAATTGGTAAATCAGGTAAATAATGGTAAAAATAATATTATAATAATAAAAAACTATAAAAAAACATGTAACAATATTATTTTATTAGTTATAGAACACCATGAACACCTTTGGGATGAAAATTTTGCCTTTGGAAGCCACTTGGGTGTCACTATGTCAATTATAAATTTTAATTTAATGTAAAGGAAAAATTATATTAAACATGACTATAACTACCAAAACAATTTTAAAATCGGGATATATAATTGATCTCTTCAAATATATATATTAATTATAAAGCTAAAAAAATTACCCAACTCATGGAATTTTATTTATAAATTTTATAAATTATATAATTAAATTAAATTGTGACACAATGATGATGTAATGATTGCTTTATTAATGTAAGAATCAAATAAATAATATTATATATATTAAAAAAATATTATTTGACATAATTTAGGATATAAACGAAATTTTTGGATGACTATATCATGATAGGATTGTGTTAATGTATTTATTTTAAAGTAATCCTGTTTTTATGAATTAATAAAAACAAATTATGACTATTGTAAAAATTGACAGAATTCATAACTCAAAATATAAAATAGTTTATTAAATGTTATAAAATTCCTAAAAAATATATTATTTGATCAAATGTTTAGTATAAGTCTTAATCTTTCATAAATGACATGTTTTAGTGATCTTTTAACATGTTATAGTAGTTACATTAACACATAAAGTGTAAATAACATGATATCAAGGTAAAAAAGGGTAAAATAATGGTAAACAAGAAAAGGATTAAAAAAAATAATTCAAAACATGAATAATTTTAAATTGATTATATATATTTGATCCAAAATCATGTTATCCTTGAAATAATTATTTTGGGACCATTTGGAATAAAAATTTAATTTATATTAATTTAATATTTTAAGAGTTTCCCAAGGTTCCCCTCCCAATATCCTATAAAAGGTTCCCACACTTCTCTAATAATCACACATCAAAAGCCTTATGTTTTGGCCATGATCAACCACAAACTATCACATAATTCCTTCAAACATTATTGAGGATTTATATTAGGCATAAAATCCTTCATATAGTTCTTTATGTGTTCTTCAACGATAATCAAAATAAGAAGTGGTGTCGTTTTATTTAAGTATTTCTATTTTATTTCATCATCAACAACCTTCAAATCTCTTCCAATCAAGATGAGATAATAAATATAGTATCCTAAATATAATGTGTTGTTATTATGTCAATATAATCACTTAAATATATTACCACTTCCATTAAATGGGAATGAAATTAATCATTCATACGTAAGTGAGAACTATCAGTTCTACGAAACGATACAATAATTGTTCCATAACCATCTATCATGACTGGTTATAATGATTGAATAAATATTATATATATTATATTCATGGATTAATAATCATTTTAAAAAATATTTTTTATTTTTTATTACATTTAATTCATATAAAAATAATAAAGTCATCCATGCATACATGTGAACAATCACGTCCACGAGGAAATGCGAATCATTTTTTATTCACCACATCACTTGTATGATATATATAATTATATTTGTAAGATTATTAAGATCATAATAATATTTTGATCATTATTCGAAAATAAAATAATAATTACCTTATTTCCATAATTATCAATGAAAAGAGGAAACATTACTCAAGCATATGTATGAACTATAGTCTCTGTGATTATAATGTTTTTCATTTTCCGCACAACAAATGATTTGTTTGATTTAAAAAATATAATGTATGTTTTAATTTTATTATTAAGTCATTAATATTAGTTAATATATGATTGAATAATGACCACATGAAAAATTTATATCAATTATATTTCATTTGCGACTCAAGTACCATATTTTGAAAAAATGTCTAATATGAATATAAATAATTTTTTTATTTTTATAACATTGTAATAATTCATGTAATGGGAATAATAAAAATGAAAATTGTTCTAGTGCAATTATAAATTACCCAAGTTTTACTATTCAATAATTTAATAATTGTATAGGATGATTCAGACTCAAGGTAAGGGATTTCATCTCAATATCATTTCATTGAGGAATATCTTGATATGATGAACCTTTTTTCTTTTATAATGTGTATATAAAGACATTATGACATTTTATAATTATTTTTTATCGATTATATGGTTATTTTATATTTTGGTAAATCTATTAATTCTTGCAGATTAATATTTAAATGTTCAATGTGGTATGGGATACTGTTGACAATTAAAGATATATTTATAAAATATTTTTTTTTCAGAATATTAACTTACATAATTATTTAAATAGATAAAAAATAATTATACCTGAAATTTTATGTCTATATTTAATATAATTTAATGGATTCAAAATGGAGTATTTTTTAAAAAAATTACTTTCTTTTAAAAAAATAATTTTTATTTTGTTTTAACATATATGGCAGCAAGGACTGCTTTTCCAACGTAATCGTTATTTGATTTTTTGATTAATCTATAAGCAATAATATTTTTAAAATGAAAAGAAATCACTTATTCATTTTTTGTGGTATCTCATTATTGAATATGGTTTCTTAAATAAAATAGTATTTTTATTGGGAAATGTGTTTCATATTGTATTTAAAGATATCTACTAGAGGATTTTGTGATTCATGAAATAGTACTTGAGCATCATATGAAACAGGTGAGTCTAATATAGATTTAATTATGTTTTGAGCCCCATTATAGCTCAAAAGTGAGTCATACACAACTTATAAAAATGGTTGAGCACCAATATAACTTATAGTTGAGATTTTTATATCTTATACGAAGGGATGAGCCCCATTTTAGCTCACATGTGATCTCGATATAACATATAAAAATTGTGATCCCATTAAAGATAGAAAATATTGAAGTCATTCATATGGTTATTCCAATTTAATGTTTTTTGATAATGTTATATATATATGATTCTCTAAGTCAGTTAAATATGTTCTAATTGCAATCTATCATTTTAAATGTTTTTCTTTGAGAAGAAATTATATACGTTATTCATTTAAAAATTCTATGTTTCATTATCTCAATGAACATTAAATGGGTAACTATGTTTTTATTAGACTAATGGTTTCTTTCTTTTAATGTCATTTACTAAGATTTTGTGCCCATCCAATGATTTAAAATTAATATCACATGTCTTATGATTGGCAATGAAATAGAATATTCCATGATGAAAGTATTGAAGAGGTGTTTTCAAATGAAATCTTGTTTTATATTAAAAGGGTTACCCCTAATTGAAAAATGGATACTGAGTATGCATTTCCACTTATAATGTGGGAGTTTATTATGTAAGATCATGTCCAAATTCTCTAAAACTATAAACATAAGAGATGATAAAATGTTAATTATACTTAATAAACACAATTAAAGGGTATCTTTAGGGTTTAGTCCTTATATAATTGATTAATAAAATTTTCACATTTCTTACTAATCTAGGAGGCACGATCATTTGACGATAATGGAATGATTTATGTTTGTAACATTATATAATAATATGGATTCCCTTGAAAATTTTATTTTATAATGACTGATATTTTATTATGTGGTTTTAAAATGTATGGAAAAATGCATTATGAATTTAACAATGAATGACTATATCATACAATCCTAAAAACGATGAATAATCTTAGAAAATTATTCATATGAATGAGGATATTATTTGGGTATTTGTTTTTTATTTTCAGGTGATTTGGATGATCACATAGTATTCATTGAGATTGCATAAGAAATAATTTCAATTATTCTGTTTACATGGTCGCTATTGATATTTTTTATAGAAGTTCATATTATTCACCATTTTGTTGGAAGAAGTTTGGGAATGTTAATGATTTTGGTTTAACATATTATAGGAGATCTATGATAGTCTACATCTAATTCATAAGAGGATGATCATAGATTATTTGGGTAAAAATTATTATCCCAACCACCAGAATATACATTTATAGATTTCTATATGTTACTATGTTTTTATAAGAGTGAATTATTAGTTATTCCATCTATCATTGAGAATCTTGGGGACACTAACACCATGTTATGTTTGAATCATTGAGATCACATAGAATATTATCATAGTGTATTATTATATTTGTTTCTCTACTCTCTACTCTTCTAATTTGTATTTATTTCATTTTTCACTACTCCAAAAGGTATATTCATGATAATATATTTTTCAGTAACTATTAGAAAGATGAGTTGCAGTTTAACACAAGAAATGTAGAATGACCAATAAATATTATAGACCCTGAGAAGAGACATCTTATATTTTTATATGGTACCTATTTTTCTGATTTCTATTGACATATACAAATATGAGAGAGTACATTAGTGTAATAGGTAGATTTTTTGGAATAATGCCATTATTTGTTTTAGTATTAACTCTAAATATATTTCTCAAGGTTTAGATTTCATTAAAGGGGTATAATCCTATCATCCTCACATTATTCATTGTATATGATGTTTTAAGATTATTAAATTCACATGTTCTATTTTGGTTTATAAATATTATTAGTTTTATATTATTTAGTTTAATGTTATTTGGAATAAATGACTAGATATATTTTTAGAGGATTCACCATGTTGGGTTTATAAAAATACCACATACTAGACTGTAGAGTCCACTAGCCAGCCAGAGGTGTTTCTATAGGATTTATGAAAATTAATGACACCAGCAGCCTATCGATGGTGTTCCACCGAATTATCGATGGGGTGCTACTAGCCTACCAGTAGTGATAAAAGAATTTAGGTGGTTATTCATTTGACACTTGTGAGGTGGTGGCCATCCATTGACCAAATAGTGAGGCCCATCAACTTGCCTTTCGGGATTAGCTGTGTGTGATTAGATTAACCCCATGAATTTAAATTCTACTCATTTTACATCCTAATTATTTCCCAAATCTGAAAAAACCCTAATTTTAACTTGATATTCCCTCCCCTGAATCATGAAATCACAATTCACCCCTATATTTTCAATACTGGAACATTCTGGTGATTTTAGAATTGGATGTTTTCAGTATATCTACACCATATTCCTCTTTTTTCTTTTAGCGATGATAATGAATATATGATAAATCTATGATTTATATACAGTTCTAATGATGATTTCTTCCCTTTATTTTATAGAGATCATGAATATTTTCTCTTATAGATGTCTCTTGATTGGATTTAGATATACCAATGACTAAATGATTCATATGGGTATGTGATTACATATATTCTATCTAGACCTATTAATGATACCATATTTATGATATAAATATAAACATTGGATAGATAAAAGTTATTCTTCTATATCTAACGTGATATTGAAAAACATTTGGATTTTTGATAGTTTATTTGATATGTCTACAATACCCCCTTCCATAGAGAAATATCTCTCATAAATAGTTGATGTTTTGAGGTACATTATGATAAATTGGTCATCTTGAGATCATTTCCATCCATAATGATCATACTGGATACTATTTTTGGTGATTTGTTTTTGTGGATCAATGTTTTTTGTCTTGAAGTTGGGATATCTATTAAAATTGGTGATGAAATCATCATATTTTCTTGAATTTATAAATTATATAGTGTGTAGAAGTCACCTTATACATCATATCCTGAATCTAGTCAAATTAATAGACACCCTAATGTATGTGATCCAAGAACCACCTTTTATTGAATTGAATAATCTCATGTCTATTTTTTTAAACTGCTTCAATGACGAACTAGAACTCCATATAGTTATATTTGATGTGAGAATTAGTTTTCCATGGGTGAAAAATTTTATTTGGGGTTTAGTCTTTGAGGAAAGTTAATGTATCATTAATGATCTTGAGGTTGGATGTTACTTATCATTTTCTGGCCTTGTATAATCATTTCTCATTCATATAATTTTTGTGATGTAAAATAATTCTTGGCCATTCATGATAATGATCACATGATTGTGTGTGTGTGTTTTTGTTGACTATGAGACCTGGGTATAATTTTTGATTCCATTAGCGTAACTGAGTAACTTGTTATCTAGATATTGAATGGCCATGAAATTTTTTCTATAATTATAAAAGAACAATTTTTCATAATAACTGTTCTATTTTTTAAAGAATAAAAGTAAATAGAAATACTATTATCATATGTATATATATACATGTCATTTTTAATATAAATTATAATATACATGTCCAATACTGGGATATAAAAACCAAAAAATTTAATCCATGGAATGGGGTACTAAAAACTATCAAACACTCTCTTGAAGATTAAAAATTCCATGAAAAATTAAATAATAAAAAACAAAAGTTACAAATATCACTAAAAGTATTATAAAATTGTAAAATAGATTTAAATTAATAAAAAATGTTGATAAACGGTATATTATACATAAATTAAAAAGTTAAATGTCCTCATTGGGATATTACGGATACCTGACTATTGACCTAGATGGATATGTCATAATATGACCACATGTTCATATGATCATTGATCATTATGAATGTTTTTAATATTATGCCCATTTTAATTTTTTTTATAATGTGTAATGTAGCTACATAGTTGTTGATGAAAGAAAAAAACTTATTCATCAATTAATAATTTTATGGATTTTGAATCCAATTTTATAAAACAATGTATAGAGGTAGAATCAATGGGATTCACCAGTGAAGAAGCCTAAGAAGAGATACAACAGGTGATACTTGAGAAACATTACCTATGAGATAAGTTATATTTAGGCGAGATAAAAACTAGGTTTATGATAACATATCCACCTTATAAAACTACCACTATTTTCACACCCGGACCTTAGACATTTATTTATATTATTTTATTTATATTATTTACTCAGTCCAGTGTCATTTGGACAGGTTTAGTCAGGACCTGATTTGAAATTTTCGATGTTTGATGTTTATGGTGGGTCTTGGGTCGATGTACGGTCACCACACCATTAGCAGAGATCGTGTGTCTAGTCCTGGTGAATTCATCGTGGTGTGACACTTCAAATTAATAATAAATTAAATAAATAAATTATGTTAATTGAAAATTGAAGCTAAATAAAATTTAATATCGATAAAACAAGGTTAATGATTAAATTATAATAATGAGAATATGTTCGTGCAAATAGTAATAATAATATTATTTAATATGTTAATAATTCTATTATTATTAAATTATTATAAATGTGATTATTATTTAAAATTAAATGTAATAAAATTATCATTTTATTAACATTATGTTTGTTATTAATTTCTTTTGTTGTTAATAATATTATTTTGATCATTTTGTTTTTAATAGTATTACCATTATTATTATTGTAACAATGTTATTATTATTATTATTACTTATAATAAAATGGATAATGAAAGATAATTATTATTTGTTTTATTATTATTTATTTATTATTTATTATTATTATATTTTCTTATTGTTTTTTTAGAAACCCTAAATCTACCCCTATTCCCGCATTTCTCCCCCCCCGACCAGCTTCCTCCTGGGCTCTGCGCACTTGCACGCCACTGCCGAACCCCCATTTCCCCTTCACTATTCCGCACCGTGATCCCCTGCCCAGGCCCTTGCCTCCCAGCTCTCCTTCCCAGTAGTGTGGCGAGCCCCTTTACATCGTCTGTTGGTGTGCACCGACCCTCGCCGCTTCTGCCTCCTCGGTGAACAATACCACCCGACCCAGTTAGCTTCACCTTGCCCTGTGGGTTCCCACCACCCAGCATCACGGTCCGGCTCCTGTCCCACTCTTCCCCAGTCCGGCGAGGTCGCGCCCTCCCTTTCCCATTCTAGCCAGCGCATCACCACGCCCCTGTCCGTGACCTCCCCCCTAATCCATCCTACCGGTGACACCCCGGCTCCGTTCCCCTACTGAGCACCCACTGTCCGAACCCAACCCCCCTTCTGACATTCTTCCAGTGAACCAAACCCCAGTTATTCTATGGCCAAAAGAAATGAACCCAAATCCCTTTGCACAGTGACTCTGCGTACTCTAATGTGGCCCCAATTTCCCTCATTTGGTTTGTGAAGGGTGTCTCTGGTCATGTCTGACCCCGTTCCATCCGCCGCCATCAAAGGGGATGCAATTTGGATCACTTCGGACCTTCTTCCATTATTCATGGCACACGTTTAGTCTTACCACATGTTTTGGTTCGCCACCACCATCTGAAGTAAGAGTTTTGTTATCACGCACACATTTATCTTAGTTTCGTTATTGTGTTTTGATTTCCTTATATTTAATTTTTAGTAAAAATATTTATTTTTTTAGTGTGAAATCTTTCCTTTTCTTATTCTCATGATCACCAGCGCTATCTGAGGTGATGTTTTTCATCCCTTGTTTTATTACTCATTTTATTTTTTTGGGTCGTGTTTATATCCTTGAGTCCCTAGTTTTTATTTAGAGGTGCATCGGTCTTGGCCGCTTTACGTTGGGTGTCGTAAATTTTCACAGGGAGCCGATATTGTTTCAAAGTGCACACATGCATTTTTCCTAGGTATGAATATATATATATATATATACATATTCTGAGGGTGTGTTCCCTCATGGTGCAGGGAACACGTGCATCAGTTTAAAGGTGTATACATATACATATGGAAGTGTCTGCGTGCGTGCGAGCGAGATGTTGCTTGAGTTATACTGTTTCAGCTTGACTTACATGAGGTAGGAAAATGCATTCATTTAAATTCCATTTCATGTTATTAATTCTTGATATTATCATTATATTATTATCTTTGTATGAATCTCCATGGAACCTCTTTAAAGCTTGTTATGGTGTTCTAAAAATGATTGGTGTGGGGAAAGATAATGTTGTACATGAATCCCGGTTTATGACTTGCATATGATGCTTTATGTGTTTTTAAATTTCCACTTGCACTTTTTGGGTGAAATGGGATTCTTGTGTGGGGTGTTTCCTATAGAAATGTTTTGTTAAATTGGTTTGAAATATGTTTAGGATTTCGTGTATGAAACACGTTGTTTTCCCTGGTTGAGGTTTGGTGCTTGTCCAAAAATAGGATTTTGGTTTATGAACATGTGTGGTATTTTAAAAGTGAGTGATAGGGGTGTTTTGGGTTGAAGAAAAATATTGTATTTATAAAATTTGGTTTCAAATGTTTTGATTAGTTTTAGAGTGTTCTACTAGGTTTGGCCCAGTCGGCCCTCGAAAACATGCTAGGGTGAGTTGTTGGAAAATGAAAGGGGTGCTTCTAAATGTTGGGGTGTGTTTGGGGGAAAATGGAAGTCAAAGCCCATTTGGAACATTCATAGGTATTTTTGTTTTAAATTTACTAAAAGTGTACTTGGGTGGGTTTTTGGTAATTGTATTATTTAAGGTGTTCTTTGTCCACGTTGGTATAAAGATATTATTTGTGGTTGTATTTGAATTGGGTAATAAATATTTTGATAAAATTATGAGAGTTGTGAAGATAAAGGCCCGTTTGGCATTTTAGATTGGCTGTTTGCAAAATGGTTTGATATGTGTGAATTGTATGAGGCCAGTTTGGAATCTTTGAAACTATATGTCTGGAAACCCCCTCTATTGTTAGGCCCCTTGCCTCGTCTGTCAATCATGTGACAGGAGGGTCCTCGGTATGGGCCTCCATTTGAGAATATTTATTTTAAAGAATGGGACTAACCTTGAGGTGGTCAGGGTGGTGCCTGATTGTGTCACGTGCTTGATTATATAAATATGGCTTGTTATTTGAATGTGGGGTACACCTCTGTGTGAAAATATCATGGAAAATTAGCATAGGAAGGGGGTTTACTAAGAAAAATTGCTGCAATAATATAGATTATGCACTAGATAATGGCCCTTAGTAAGTATTATACTCTTCTATGTGATTGGGCTCCTCGGTTAGGACATGTAGGGCGATACCGAGCATTTGGGCATTATGACATCATCAAGAGTAGGTATGCCTTCTAGATGAGTCAAATTTATGGTACATTCTGGTATTTCTTTGAGTTCCTATGTTTTTCGTAATCCTTTGATATGAGCACTATTAGTACCATTGCCCTTACTGTGTGTGTGGAGTTAGACCCTAGAACATGGTTGTTGTTATATTGGAAACTTTTTGCATGTATGGTTTGTTTTAAAAAGAACTACAAATTTGATGTTTTTGGAAATGTTTGTGAGAGGATTATTTTTGTATTCTTTTCCTTGTTTTCAAATTATAAGGGAATTGGAATTGTTATTGTTAGTTTTCAAAATAAACTGTAAATATGAAATCTTTATTTTTATAACTGAATTTCAATATGGTATTATTGGGCTATTTTGGAACTAGAAAATTCATGGATTATGTGGTTAATTTTTTGGCATTCATACTAAGACATTTAATGATCAAGCCTATCCTAAATTTTCAGTTTCATGTTCTATTTTTTGTACAGGTTTCTAGTTTAGCTGCTCAATGTTGGAGCAGGATTGGTTCTGAGTTGAGTGGTGACCTAGGAGGTCACATGGTTTTATGTTCGGTGTGGTTTTGTTTTCACTGCTAGTTTTTATGTTTATCATCAGTTCTTCTTATCTTCTTATCTTTGGTTCAAGGGCCAAATCGTTCCCAATAGTTAGATTTTTTATGCCCTACATTGGTTGTCAGCCCATGGGGATCAAGAATTCCATTCATGCCATGTCACGGGCCGACTCGGGTGATTGGTTTGGGGTCGACCCAGGTTGGTTCATGAAAAAATGGAATCAAAGGAGGCCCTTGTTATTTGGGGTGTCTGGTAGAAGTAGAATAGGATTTTCAAGGGCTTTGAAGGTAGGTTATGGGTCGGTTCTTGATCACCACCACTCGTAGAGAGACCTGAGTTACCACAGGTAGTTCGGGATTTGAGTCTTTTGTATTTGGTTATTTTGGATTGAGGGATGAAAAGGGGGGTGAATAGGTTCACGCTGCGGCCTTATATAGGTGGTGACCCATGTGGATTCCAAGTTCCCGGTTTAAGGTCCTCTAAATGTTATGACTTAATTGGGGCATGGATCACCTCCATTTTTTCAGGTTTGGAACATGCACTATTTCATCATTCCGATGGTTTATGGTTGGTTGTGTTTCATTTTGAACGTAGTTGACATGAGTGTGTGTTGAAAATTATTGTGATCTCGAAATGAAAAAAAAATTCTTTAAAATTGTTTTTGAAATTAGTAAAGTGGGGGTTTGAAGGGTAATTTTATCCATTTGGAAACAAACTTGGTATTTTTTTGGATTTGGTATGGAAAAGTGGTTTTTGAACCTTGGAACTCCTTATAGAGGGTCACACGTGCATGTGTATGTATGGAGAGTGTGTGGGGGAACTTGTTCGCATATTATGTTAGGGAAATTGAATGAACGCACATGTGATAATTTATAATGTTAAATAGGCGAGTTTTTAAATTTTAAATGAAATGGTGGTTTTTAAAAAAGTAATTGTTGATTGTTTTTGAATATATTTGTCTTGTGGGACTATTTCCCATGGCTGGGATTTTTTCGCTGATTATGTTTTTGATTGATGTAGGTTTTGATGGTGTTTAACAGGTTGTTATTAGTATACCGCCCAGAGAGCCTCCAAAAGTTGTTAATGAGTTGTTCTCAGTTCCCAATACTTTTGTGTGTTGCCTTCGTATTGAGGTAATTGAATTCTATTTGAGGCAGTTGTACAGTTTGAAAAGATGGTGTTCCATCGAGTTTATGGGAACCCCTATGATTGTTATGGTTCGTACCATCCCAGAGTTATTTGAGGGTTCAATTCTAGACTAGAAAAGGTGGGATGTGTCATCACCGTTAGAGTATCGGGTGTAGTTGGTGGGGGTCGGATATTGTAAAGGTTCCTCATCTGTCAAGGATCTTCGTCTATACCGACTCCCATTTTTTTTGACCGTTCTCTCACATGCCGCTAGTTTGGTTGGTTTAGGCATTCTATGTCCCCTTGTCGCATCTCTCCAAAGTCTTTCTACTGTGTTAATGTCCAGACCAATGGGGATATTTTTCATAGAAGAATCATTTGGTAAGAAGGAGTTTGGTACCAGAGGATAGAAAATGCCTGACTATGATGCAAGAGATGCTTCAGCTATCAGGGTCCCAACCACAAGTCTTGGGGTGATGCTCTCACATAGTCAAAAGTTGTCAAGGGTTAGCGGAAATTCATTCTTGATTGTTTTTTTTACTTTGGGATGTAAATATACAAAATTTCATAGTTCTATTCTTGGTACTATTGAAATGGAATCCTCATTGTGGTGGCATGAGGAGCTCGTTCCACATCAATCCAACTAGTCTTATCTACTCTTACCTTAGTTTCTAAATTAGTCGTTGTCCTTGAAGGGTGTTAATCCCATGAAGAATCCGACCTGTTCTGATTTTGAATTGGTCTCACCTGATTTCATTAAAAGCATGTTTCTTTTCCTGAAATTGATGGGAGGTGTTGAGTTAATTTCTCATCTTTATGTTGCTGGGTTGTTTTATAGAATTATTTCCGTCAAATACTCAGGTGTGTTGTTCTCTCCATGTGGGAAAATTGAATGAGTTCGGTTTCAGAGTTCCCACATTGGCCCACCCCAGTGGTGGTGTGTTCGGATTTCAGGGATCTCACATGAGTGGAATTCTTGTGGTGGGGAGAACCCTTTCATGTTCTCCCCTCAACCTCAGATAGAGGGTTTTCTACTTGAATTGGTCGGGTGTGACATTTGATGGGAATTGTTCCTTTGAGGCTGTCATTTGTCTTTGGTTTTTTCTAGGCGTAGACTCTAGTTGTGTCACCTTTTGGCTTGATGAATTTCTAGGTGCATAAAGTGTCTGTGGTGGGGAGAATTGTCACACCATAACCTTGGAAGTCTATTAATTTATTTTATTTTTACTATTTATTTGGTCCTGTGTCATTTGGACAAAGTTTTGTGAGGACCCATTTTAAAATTTTCAATGTCTGCTGTTTTTGGTGGGTCATGGGCCAATATACGGTCAACGCACCTTTAGAGGCGACCATGCATCTGGTCCTGGTGAATGTGCGCTGGCACGACACGTCAAATAAATGATAAATTAAATAAATAAATTATGTTAATTAAAAATGGAAGCTAAATAAAATTTTATATCGATAAAACAAGGTTAGTGTTTAAATTATAATAATTATAATATGTTCACAAAATGGTAATTTTATTATTATTTAATATGGTAATAATACTATTATTATTAAATTGTTATAAATATAATTATTATACAATATTAATGATATAAAATTATCATTTTATTAACTTTAAGTTTGTTATTAATTTCTTCTATTGTTATTAATATTATTTTTATCATTTTGCTATTAAAATTATTCCCATTATTATTATTGTAACATTGATATTATTATAATAATTTTTACATAACATAAAATGGATAAGAAATGACAATTAATATTTCATTTATTAATATTTACGACTTTTATAATAATAATAATTATATTTTATTATTGTTTTTTAGAAACCCATAATCTACCCCATTTCTCGCATTTATCCCCCCTGACCTGTGGCCTCCTGCGCGCTACACACATGTACACCGCCGCCGATCCCCCCTTTTCCCTTCACCATTCCGCACTGAGAGCCCCTTCCTAGGCCCTCGCCTCTCGATTCTCCTCCACAGCAGCGCGGTGAGACCTTCCCCTTCGTCCACTGGTGCAGACAGAGCCTTGCCGCATCGGCCTCCTCGGCGCACCAGACTAGACGACCCAGCCCGCTTCACCTCCCCATGCAGGATCCTACCGCCCAACATCCCGTTCCGGTGCAGGGCCCCCTCTTCCCCTGTTTGGTGAGGTCGTGCCCTCCCTTTTCCTGTACATCCAATGGGACAACACCCTTATATCAATGGCCTCCTCCCTGCTCTATCCGGCCTGCGACACCCCAACTCGGTGCCCCCTCTGAGCACCCACTGTCTGAACCTGACCGCCCATTTCGACACACTTCTGGCGAACCCAACCCCACCTATCCGAAATCCAAAATTAACAAAACTAAATTCCTTTTAATAGCACCTCAGCGTTCTCCGACGTGGCTACAAATTCCATCGATGGGTTCGTGAAGGGTGTATCTGGTTATCTCGGACCCCGTTCCGTCAGCCGCCACCGAAGGTGAAGCAATTTAGATCGCTTCAAACCGTCTGACATTATTCAAGGGGCATGTTTAGTATTACCACATGTTTTGGATGGCGCCACCATCCAAGGTAAGAGTTTTGTTATCACACACACATCTATTTTTGTGTCGTTATTTTGTTTTCATTTCCTTCTATTTTATTTGCAGTACGAATATTTTTTTTGTGCAATCTTTCCTTTCAGTGTTCTCATGCTCACCACCGCTATCCACTGTGATATTTTTCAACCCTTGTTTTTTTGCGAACTTTATTTTTTTGGTTCGTATTTATATCCTGGAGTCCCTTTTTTTGAGAGGTGCATAGATCTTGGCCGCTTTATGTTGGGTGTTGGAAATTACTGTAGGGATTAGAGATCGTTTCTATGTGCGCACATGCATTTTCCCCAGGTATGAATATATATATATATATATTCTTAGTACGTGTTCCCTCATGACGCGGGGAACATGTGAATTAGTTTAAAGGTGTGTATATGTATACGAAAGTGTGTGAGTGCGTGCGAGTGGTATGTAGCTTGGGATAGAATGTTTCTGCTTGAATTTTTTGAGGTTGGAAAATCCATGCATTTCCTTTACATTTCTTGTACTTAATACATGAGATTTTCATTATATTATTTTCTTTCTATGCATCTATATGGTACCTATTTAAAACTTGTTATGGTGTTCTAAAATTATTTGGTGTTGTGAAAGATTGGGTTATACATGAATCTTGGTTTATAACTTGTATATGATGTCGTAGGTGTTTGTAAATTGCCACTTCTTCTATTTGGGTGATATGGGATGTTTGGGTGGGGTTTATCTTATATAAAGTTTTGATAAATTGGTTTGAAATAAGTATTGGATTTCGTGTATGAAATGTCGTGTTTTCCCGGGTTGTGGTTTGAAGTTGTCTAAAAACATTCTTTTGGTTTATGAACATGTGTGGTATATAGAAGTGTGTGATAGGGGTGTTTTTGGGTTGAAAAAAATTGTATATTTATAAAATTTGGTTTCATATGTTTTGATTTTTTTAGAGTGTTCACCTTGGATTGGCCCTGTTGGCCTTTGGAAACTAGCTAGGGTGAGTTTTTGGAAATTGAAAGGGGTGTTTGTAAATGTCGTTGTGTGTTTGGGTGAAAGTGGAAGTCAAAGCCCGTTTGGCATTTTCTTAGGTCTTGTTGGTTTAACTTGAATTAAATTGAACTTTGGCATGTTTTTGGTAAATGATTTATTTAAGGGTCCATTTGGCCACATTGGTATAGAGAATGTATTTGTGGTTTTTTTGAATGGATTAATAAATGTTTTGATAAAAGGATGAGTGTTGTTAAGATAAAGGCCCATTTGGAATTTTATATTGGTTATTTGCAAAAGGGTTTGATATGTGTGAATTGTATGAGGCCCGTTTGGCATCATTGAAATTGTATGTTTGGAAAAACCCTCTATGGTTAGACCCCTTGCCTCGTCTGTCAATCATGTGATAGGAGGGTCCTCGGTATGTGCCTCCTTTTCAAAATATTTATTTTAAGGAATGGGACTAACATTACGTTGGTCGGGGTGGTTCTGGATTGTGTCACATGCTTGAATATATATACATGTCCTATTATTTGAATGTGTGGAACACCTCTTTGTGAACATAGCACGGAAATGTGGCATAGCAAGGGGGTTTACTGAGAATGATTTCTACTCTAGTTTAGATTACAAACATGCAAGTGGCCCTTATTAAGGATTATACTCTGCAAGGAGATTAGGCCCTTGGTAAGGCCGGGTATGGTGATACCGAGCCTTTGGGAAATATGATGTCATCGAGAATAGGCATACCTTTAGGATGAGTCACAAGTATGGAACGTTCTGGTATTCCTCTGTGTTCCTAGGTTGTCTGTGTTCCTTTGATATGAGCACCATTAGTACCATTCCCTTGCTTTGTGTGTGGAGTCCAACCATAGAATGTGGTTGGTGTTTTCTTGGAAAATTCTTGCATGTATGGTTGGTTTTAAAAAGAACTTCAAAGATTTTTTTTGGAAAAGTTAGTGTAAGGCTCTTTTTTATCATTTCCCAGTTTTTAAATTATAAAGGCAATGGAATTGTGATTGTTAGTTTTCCAAATACATTGTAAATATGGAAACCTGATTTTTATAACTATAGTTCAAACTGGTATTGGTGGGTTGTTAGGGAACTTGAAAATTCATGGATTCTGTGGTTCATTTTTGGAATTCCTACTGAGCATCTTAATGCTCACACCTATCCTACCATTTTAGTTGTGGGTTTAGTTTTTTGTACAGGTTTCTAGTTCAGCCACTCAATGTTGGAGCATGCTTGGTTCTGAGTTGGGTGGTGACCTAGGAGGTCACAAGGAGGTATGTTCAGTTTTCTTTGTTTTCACTCCCAGTTTTTATATTTATCATCAGTTCAGCTTACCTACTTATCTTTTGTTCAGGGTAAAAATCATTCCCAATAGTTTGATTTTTGATGCCCGACACGGGTTACCAGCCTGTGGGGATCGGGAACGCCCTTCGGGCCATGTCGCGCAATGACTTGAGTGACCGGTTCAGGGTCGAACCGGGTTATATTGTTATAACTATCATACACCATATCCTTATTTTATATGCCACTATAATGATGTGTTTTATATCTACACATTATTTCCCCAAATATGTTAATGTTTTAATAATTGAAATAGTTATTTCTCCAAAATATTTTTTTTGTATTATTTTATTAAATACAATTAAATGTAATATGAATATGATAAAGAGATATTTGGATACAAATAAAAACAATAAATTTTTTGGAAAACATATAGTTATTATGTATAAACGGAAATAATTTACATATAATTTATTTTCATTAATTTTTTTTTCATAACACAAATTATTAAAATAAAAATGATAATATAATTTTTTTATGTCCAATGAATTTTTTATGAGAGGTAGATAGTTGGCTATGTAGTAAAATCTATAATAATCAGTAAATAAAAAAATCATTGAAAAATGAAATTTTCTGACTTTATGAAATTATTTACATGAAATAAAAATTACATTCGAAATCATCAAGATGATATTATATTAGGATAAATGTTTTGGGATTTTCATGGAAACATTATTATTTAGTGAAAGGTAAAATATAGATTTTTGTGTTTTTGTTATGTTTTTTTGATAAAATACATATATAATAATAATAATAAAATAATTAATTAGAACGAATGAACATAAAAACATATGTTATATGATTGATAATATTTATTTTAATGTATTTAAATCATTTTAAAAACATATAAATGACTTTCAAAATTCTATAATAGATATTGTTATTTTAAAAATAATATTTAGTAGAAAATTCATTTTTATAAGTCGGTAATTTTGAAAATTTGGTTTTATCTCAAATTGATAATAATATTTTAATACATGTCCCCAATGTCTAAACCCCTAAAAAACTATGGTCATGCTAATGTTTTTTCATTTTCCACAACCTATAAATCTAGGACCATAATTTAGAAAGTAATAAACAATTCCAACACTTTTTCTCTAAATTCCATCCACCACCTCCTTTAAACACCCATAAAAATCCATTATCCATGATGTTCTAAAAAAATTTCATCCTAAAGATTCACTACATTATTTTCCTAAGGTCTTAAGGGTCTTTAATATAGTTTTATGAATTATGATATTTTTTGTAAGGGAATTCATTTCATCTTCTATTCTATTAATGTATATCTTTTATGGTAGGTTTTCTAAGTGTTGAATTTCATTATTTTCAAAACCCTTTTTATATTACCTCATTATTAAAAAAATAGAATTTCATTAATGTGAGACCTTAATTCCCTCCCATTATATCATTTATTTAATCAATGTTTTATACTATCATACAACAGAATTTATTTTTTGAATTTTCGTATTTTAAATAAAATATAATGATATTGAGAATATAAAAACCCCATCATTGTGCAATGTAATTCAGACATGATTAAAAATAAGTAGTTAATGTTTTTATTTGCATGTATGAAACCGATATTCTAATATCATTGGTTAAAAATGATGTATTGTATAATTAATTAATCACTTATGTAATGAATGATTTTATATGAATAATGTTGTATATTATCCTTAGTTTAATGATAAAAAATTTATTATAAACATTTTAGATCACCTGAATTAAAATATATTAAATGTGTGACAAGATAGTGCTCAATTTCATTGGCTAATTAATTATTGTCTGGAGATGAAATGCTTTATAATTTCTAGGTGAATAACTTTGGTTATTGTGTTTTGTAATACCATGGTAAGAAACCTCTGTGATATAATTTTAAATGTCTCATTTTGATGTTGTGGCCACATTTTCCTGATACATTCCAAATACACATTATTATTCCCTTAATTTAATTATCATTATTTAATTATTGTGATAGTTCATGTTCTATATCCATTATTATCCTTTAATAGGATTTATGTTGACTATTTTATATTATTGTATTTACCCATGAAATTAATTGCAGTGAGGTGACCTATAATGAATAAAAATTATTTCATTCTAAATGGTTTATTAATGTTGACGTTTATGGATTCCATATATAATTCATAAATAATTTACCCAATTTTCAAGAAATTAAACCTCCAAATATCATTCGGTATTATTAATGTGTGTTATGGAATTATGTTAAAATTTTTATTTTAGAAAGGATGCGTTAAAAATTTTCTATTTTAGGTATGGATTAGTTATTTTTTAAAATTAAGACTATAAAATGATAGTAAAAACCCTTTGAATATTTCTAAATATCATAAGAAATGATTAAATTTTGGTTGATAAAAAATAGTGTGGTTCTCAATCAATTAAATTTATGTTTGGATACTAAAAGTGGATATTGATCTTTAACAATTAAAACATGGGTTAACAAACATTAAGAGTGAATATTAGTAATTAATCAACTTTCTAATGAAAACTTGGCCTTGATATACATTTAGTTTGAAACTCGAAATAAATATTATTTGCGTAATCACATATTTTTTACAAACCATTATGAATGATATATTCAAAATGTAATCTTTTCAAGAACTTTTTATATCATCCTATATGATTCATATAATAAAATTAATGGATTATGTATTTACTTATAATTAATATTATAATATTACCAAGGTGTCATATATCTCACTTAGTATTAATTATCTAGAAAAGCTTTAGGAATTATAAGGGCTAATGTAAACAACTAATTCCGTGGATAATGATATAAAATCCATCCTAATATAGGGGAAATGTTGTTAAAAATTATATGATTATAATGTGTTGGTTAACTCAGGTCATGAATAATATCATATACCATGTGTACCATCCTTCTTCACTATTAACGGAACATCTAGAAGATGAATCATTCATGGATCAAGGACAACTAATTTTAGTAGAATCTGTGTTCCACTGATCCCTAAAAAATGGATCAATATGATGGGAACAATATTTTTTATACTTCATTACTCGGACTAGGACAATGTTATATTAGTAGTATATCGTGTAGATTAATAAGATCATTGGGGGTGGTAAATGGTCAATAAAAACATGCCAAGGGACAATACTGATTCAAAGAAATTTGAAGATAAGAATTAATTATTAATCAAAATGTATTTTCATATTTCCATCCACACTACCTTAGAGAGGTAATTAATAGAGTTCAATAGAAGAGATAATGAATCTATGGTTAATTTTTGGATGAACATTAATTTGACTGTCTGAAACACATCAATAATTGACAATTATTTTGATGGGATTATTTACTGACACTTTTTTCGGATTGATACACCACTATGGAATGAATTGGAATATAGTGAGTTTGGGTGTTACATAGGGATAGTATGATGTCCACTAAACATTGAAATTTAATTTTATAATTCCCATTGAACACATGTATATGATGAAAAGAGAATACGTATAGAGAAAAATAATATAATCAATCCACATGGGAATAACTTGTAGAATACCATGCACAAAAAATATAGGAATATGTATTTGGTGAAATGTGTAAAAGGATATTAAAAGAGATAAAAAATTAGGATAGGTGGAAATATAGATAAAATCGGTCATGTTTATTTTAATCCTTAACATATGAATGATAAAGAAAAATGGAATATGTTTCAATTTAAACACTTCTATTAATGTTTCAATTGTGGGGATCATGAATATTTTTCTAACCAGTGTTCAAATTACACGATAATAGAGGGTAACCACCATAAACCTCACCGCAGGACAAGGCTGAAATGTCAGGCATTAAAAAAATCATAGATCAATTGGTGGCTCTAAATTATGTTTTCGAAATTAATCTAATCATACACTCAATACTAGAATGTATATTGTTTTATTTTGGTTCTACTCCTTCTTTTATTTTTTTCATTTTTGTAATGAATGCCATGTTAAGCCCTAAACAACCATCGGTGGAGTTTACATCTAAAACTCATAGAGGAACTATTAAATAATCAATGGTATATAGGGATTACCATATTAAATTATGTTATTTAAATCTATGTATAATCTATGTGGTTATTCTAATGGTGTAGTTTGATAGGTTACATGGGATAGATTTGATGTAAAAGTATAATTCTACAATGAATTATAGGATTAATAATATTTCTATTGTATTGAATGGAAAATATGTATTTACCTAAAAATTATGATATCCCATTCTGAGAAATTCAAAGAACCACCTCTTATTTCATTCCTTATAGAATAGAACTGTGAATTAGGAGATGTAACATACCAGGTAAATAAATAATATTACATTTTTATATTTATTAATATTTGTGAATAAAATATTAATATTACTTTGAAGGGGATTCTATGTTCGATGGCGTACCCAATACCCAACAACGAGTTTCTTTGAAATCTTACATTGCACACTAACAATATAATTATATTATTTTAAATGGTAGATAATTCCTAGCCATTTTAATAGCAAGAATGAACATAATTAACAACAAAATGATTATATATGTTTTTTAAAATATATTTTTACATTTATCTAATAAATTTTAGAGGCTTACAATGCGAATGAATCCAATTTTTATTCTAATATTCCTTAAAGGTTGATTAACCGCCTTTTAATGGAGATCTGTTTTTAAATCTATTTTTTTCGCTTTTATATGTTATATTTGAAAAAATAAAATAATTCTTTAGAATCAGGACATCAAAATTTACTTTGTGTAATTTTTTGGTATTTTTCCGATATAGTTCAATTTTTTAAAGAATAGTGAAAAATGTTGTATATTAATTCGAAAACTCCTTTTAATCTAATTTATTTATATAGTTTGATTATATTTTTAATTTTTTTTAAAGATTAATTAAAATATGTTTTTACCATTTAATCCATGGATGGTCATAAGAATTATTTTCTCTTTGAAATTGGACATAAACAATTGTCATTATTTTGATATATATTGATTCTTAAAAACACACTATTTGTTTTGACAATAGGAATTAATTATATAATTAATTAACGAAACATATATATTTTTAATTATTTAAAATATACATCAATTCTGAATTTGGAATATCAAATATAGCTTAGGGTAAATTTTTGGTATTTTTCTGAAATACTTTAATTTTTTATTAATAGTGAAACCACTAAGTGGTAGTTAAAAAGATAAATTTTTTCATTTAAATGAAACTTTACCACTTCTGTGAATTGAATTTAAAAAATATGACATACATGGTTGTCATTAGATAGTAAAATTTGGTTTAATGGGATGAAAATAATTTTTGTCGAATAGTAACTTTTAAGTTTTATTAATCGCGATTAAAGGAAATTGGTGTAATTTAAGGTAAATATAATGTTATAATAATATGAAATTACCTTTACACTTGTCATAAACTTATTGGATGAGTCATGGCCGACCAAGGAAATCCATGGGTCAACTTTTTGACCCCATGGAGACACTTGGGTAAGAAAATGACATTAATAACTTTTTATTTAAAGTAAAAATAAAAGTGTAACAAACATGTATTATTATACTAAAACAATTATTACATGGGGTTATATAAGATATATTTTTGAAAATAATTATTAATTATAAATATAAAAAGATTTCCTAAATCATGTTAATTTTTTTATAATTTTTAATCAATAAATAAATAAATTTTTCTATGACACCATGATGATGTAGTGATTACCTCGTTAATGAACGATTTAAATAAAATTAATAGATAAGGTAAAATCTAAGACATAAACTTGTCTAAAACCACTTTATGGGTGGAATTAGAACCCGTATAACCTTATCCTAAAAATATATAATTTTGGGACCTTAAAAATTCCAAAATCATTTTATAATAAAATAAAATTTCAAGACTTTTTAAAAGTGACCCCCGCACCCTCTTATAAAAGGATGCCACCTCTACGCCATTAAACACACCTCTAAACCCTTGGTCCATTCCAAATCTGCTCATTTTACCTCTACACATCCCTCTATTACTCCTAGAAGCCTCACTTTCAGATGAAGGATTTCCATGGATGCGTTTGTCCCAAATCAAAAAGAGTTACTCGATTTAAAGGTAATGTCCTCTCTTATGTTATTTTGTTTTACTTTGCTTCTCCAACCCCCTAAACTCGTTTTATTCATTTCTTTTGTAACAAAAACAGTATCTTAAATATACTAGGATGTTGTTATGAGAATTATTCGAGCTACCCTTATACAAAACTCCATCTAACGGTTTAATAACAAACTGTTTCTGTGGGAGGCGAATTACTACCTGACGAAACGACGATTGTTCTATATTTTTTCAACACCTCTCATAAATTCCATTAAGATGTAACATTATTTATATATGATATATATTATTTTTATTTTTTCCTTATTCTTCTTTATTTTTCATTTATGTCATACCTTTATGGTTATTTTAATGGGTAGATGCGATAATTTCATTTTAGGAAGTGCAGATTGCCGCCCCCTCAAAATGATTTGAATCAATAATGTCATATCTGGGATGAATAAAGGAATGAGTTAATGATGTAATACATGATATTATAATTTAATTATAATATAACTATGTATAATTATTTTTTTCATTCCATTGAATTATGAAATATAAATGAAAGTAGTGTTTTTTCATATGTATGGCTTACCGTCTCCATGAATTGTTCATTTCATTTCTTACCTCTAAATATTATGTAATATTATAAATTCAATTGTATACTGGATATATATGATATATATGATATATAAATCATGAATATCATATTGGTGATAATGTAAATTTTACCACATTAACAACTTGTATATATAAGGAGTTTACTTTTGACACATGTACAAAATATTGACAAAATGACCATTATTAACTTAAATGATTACATAATGTTTATAACATGGTAATAAGTGATATAAAATAAAAAATAAAAAAAGGGTCTTAATCAAGTATAAATTAACTTAAGTTTATCATTTAGGAAGAACAAGGAATATACGAGCGAGTCTAGTCGGACACGTGGTAAGGGAACCTACCTCCCTCTTTCTTTTTAAGAACTCTCTTTTATGTCACTTCTTTTTAGTTTCTATTTTTTATGTTGGGGGATGTTATTTTATATTAGTATTAATGTAATTTTTATGTTAATATTATTATATACCCTATTTTATCTCTTAAATCCATTTTTGGAAGTTTTAAGTGGCGCTGTTAGGCTGCCGAAATTTCGTAATGAGGTTCTTATCTCGCTTTCAAGTCTGAGAGATTTCAATTGTTCGCCACTTAATTATTGAATGTGGTGTATTGTGTACTAAAATTTAATATATATTATCATGAATCTATTTATATTTATAGTATTATGTAATTAAATTTGTATTTATTATCTTTTGGTAATATGACTCGATTGATCACAATAGGGTAACAATTTTTTTTATCTCACTTTTTGTTCACGTAAGATTCATGCTACATTTACCACGTTTTTTATTTTTGTGGTGTATTTAATTCTAGTGGTTGTACAATTTGTTTAATATAATTTAATTTATGGGTATTTACATCTTCATTTTATGACCCTTCTTTCATGGGGTGTATGTTTCGAAAGTTACCCAAATTGGTAAGGGAACCTTTCACCCTCCTCCTATTTAAAAGAATCCTGTTTATTCTCTCTTTTAATTTACATCTTGTTATGTTGGGATATATTCTTCTATATCCTCATTTCTGTAAATATTATGTCTAAGTGATGATATACCCTTTTCTCTCTCATCAACTCTTTTTTTGAAATTTTTTGTGACGCTGTTAGGGTGTCAAATTTTTGCAAGGGAACTTCTTAACCCAATTTCGATTCTTTGGGTGAAAATTATACTCCTTGAATATGTCATTCTATGAATATGTGTGAATGAACTATTATTTTTTTACACTTAATATCCACTTATATTTGGTTTATTCTTTTGTCACTCATAATTAAGTTATTGATTTATCCTTAATCAAAGGATGTCGTCTTTATAAGGGATTTCGTCTAAATTTACATTCCATTGAGACTTCATTGTTGTTATGTACCAATTCACTTTGATATGGTGTATATACTATATTTCGGCATATTATATCATGAATAACAATATTCTCATGATATTATAATGTTTTTATTAAATTTTATTTCTCAATTATTTGTGTTCAAGCATCACTTATTTTGTTTATAACTCCTTAACTAAAATATCATTTTAAATATTTATTCTTTTAAATATTTCTCATTAATGTCCATGATTTAAAAATGGTTTTAAGGATTTATTTATATGGAAATTAAAGTTTTCAAATGATAATTTATTTAAAATCCTCAAAGTGGGATGGTACACTTTGATTCAAAAATTTCTTTATTAAATGGTTTTGAATGTGGTTTGATAAAGAATTGATTTTTGTCAATATCTTGAAATGATATATTTTCATTGAAATGTGGAAATGTTATCGTTCCTTTATATTGGTTTTATGTGTTATGATTTTTTAATTGTACTTTGACATTTTAAGGGTGGTTACATGATAACCCATATGACGGGTGGTGCCGTGAATACCAGGTCTGGTGGTTACATTATAACCTCCAATGCATTGGGTATGGAAGTCGTCCGTATGACTATTCCATTTAGTGATATGTGTGTAAGTCGACCGTATGGTTATTCCATTTAAGTATGTTAATTTACCAAGTTACCCTTATATGTTATGTGTTCTTTATATGGGTTTTATGGTTATCCTTTGGTTACAAATTGGTAAGCAATGCTCTTTTATTTAGTGAATAGTATTTACTACTTCATAAAGGTGAAAAGTATTACTTATGAAACATTATCCATGATTTACATGTTGTTTTGAAAAAATAATAGATTTCATTATTTGTGTATCCTTACTAAGATGTTTATGCTCATCCCATGTTTTTGAAATGTATTTCAAGGGCTTATAGATGAATAAGGTCAAGGATGGGATCAAGGAAAGACATGCTATCTAAAACATCGAACTAGACAAGATTCTTTTTATGAGTTTTTATTTTATGAAATATTGGAATCTTATTAGAAGTGTCTACTTTGTAATATTTTGAGATGCAATAGTTATGGCCTAATTCTCTAAAACTCTAAACCTGAAAAAATCCTCAATGTGAATTATTCATTTAATTCAAGATTATGTAATGTTTTAAGGTCTGGTCCTTATAGTTGGTATCAAAGGTCAGTCTAGATACCATTAAAGGTTACAATGTTGTTTAAGAATAAGTGAAAAGTTGTCTATAACCACAATGGTTAGTATTTTAGATAGAGTCATTGTTATTTTTGGAAGTTGGAATGAGTTTGAGATAACTTTGAAAAGTATATCTTAGTGTTTATCTTCCTCATTAGTACATGATTATTTTGTTGATATACTCACATGAAATTTTTTTGTTTTAGCAAATGGATGGATCTACCAGGAACCAAAGTGACAATGGGTATGAAGGAAACTATGGTGGTTCTCTGATCAAGATACTAAATAAAATGAGGGATTCAATGAGGAATCTCATGGTTATTCTAAACCAACTATCAAGGATTGATGATTAACCACTTGAACCTTGGTGAGCTCTTTAATGCATCATGTACGAGAGATCCAACTCAATGTGGAAGTTCTGGTAATAATTGTAAAGGTAACCATTAGGGTTTATATGATCCTTAATTTTGAGGTAATTATGGGATACAATATGTTATGATGGAAAATGAAATGCAAGAGATAATGTTGAGGTTTAATTATATTATGGTTATTTTTGAATATTTTATCTCTTTTTGGGGAATGTTTTATGAATTATATAGTTTTGGAAAAAAGGACAACACGCAGACCATGTGACAACCCGTTGCATCGGGCAAAGCTGCAACAATTGAACCCACAACCAAAGTGCGACTGGTATTTATCGCCTACCACTAGACTATGTGAAGTCCCTTGTTAGTATGAAAAAACTTTTTTAGTTAGATGATTTTCTGAATCAAGAATAAGTTTAAATTGGTTTATCTATGGAATCGATTGACCTATCATGGAGGATATGTGATTAGTTTAATTAATTTTCAATATTAGACTTTAAGAGTAACTGATGATATTTTGAGTTAAATGTTAAGATTCACCATGGAAGATTATGTGATTAAATCCTTCAGAGATATGGGTATCAATCGTAGTTTGGTTTATTTTGAATAATTTTAAGGGAAATTCTGTATTTAATGGTATTTGTTGAAATTTGGGTATTGTTTGACAAATTTTGGAGATTAAGAGAAGATTTTATTTTTGTAAAAGATTATCCTTTTTGGGGATTATCTGATCTTGTACTAACCTTTTTGGTTTTGGTTAAGGTCTAAAGACATGGGAAATATATAGTTCTTTTTTTTGGAATAGGTTATTCTCTAGAAGTTGATTATAACACTCTTAATGTAAACAAGTCATCATAAATACTATCTTATAAAGAAAATATGAGTTTGTGTTAGAAATATAGTATGAGATGAAAGTATACATGACATGAAAGAATGTTTCTCTATGTTTTTAGTTAAGATCATAAATAAATTCTCCAATAAAATGTAACTTAAAACAAAAATGTTATCTTTTAACTTTTCCTACTGGGGAATCAATGACTGTTTAACCCATCACATGTTTGTGATTTTCTAGTTGTTAACTTTCTCCTAGACATGTTTTCTATCACTTTCCATCCGAACTTGATGGTTTTATTGTTTTCTCCATATCTATGTTTTCATGGAATACTAGTATATGTTGTCTCAGGTGATCATTTTACTTCTTTTTCTTTGTTTTAAAGTGATAGTTTAATGGACTCCTTTTCTGATGTGGGGCTTTCGATGAAGTTTTTGAGCCCATTTTTAAAATAGTGAGGACGCAATTTCCCAAAGGGTGGAAGGATATATCATTAGAGGTAAATAAATAATATTACATTTTCATATTTATTAATATTTGTGAATAAAATATTAATATTACTTTTAAAGGGATTCTATGTTCGATGATGTACCCAATACGCAACAACGAGTTTATTTGAAATCTTACTTTGCACAGTAATAATATAATAATTTTATTTTAAATGGTAGATAACGCCTAACCATTGTAATAGCAGAAATGAATAAAACTAACAACAAAATGATTATATATATTTGTTCAAATATATTTTTACATTTATCCAATATATTTTGGAGTCTTACAACACGAATGAATCCAATTTTTATTCTAATATTCTTTAAAGGTCGATTAACCACCTTTTGATGGAGAACCCTTTTTAAATAATGTTTTTGTAACTTTTATATGTTATATTTGAAAAAATTAAATCCTTCTTTAGAATTAGGACATCAAAATTTACTTTGTGTAAATTTTTGGTATTTTTCCGATAAAGTTCATTTTTTAATGAATAGTGAAAATGTTGTATTTTAATTCAAAACCTCTGTTTAATATAATTTTTATATATAGTATGATTATATTTTTAATTGGTATTAAAGTATAATTAAAATATATTTTTACCAATTAATCCAAGGGTGGTCATTGGAATAAATTTCATTTTGAAATTTGACATAAACAATTGTCAATCTTTTGATAGATATTGTTTCATAAAAACACGCTATTTTTCTTGACAATGGGAATTATTTATAAAACTAATTAATGAAACTTATATTTTATGAATTTTTTAAAATAGAAATCATTTTTGAATTCGGAATATCAAATATATCTTAGGGTAAATTTTTTGTATTTTTTTTAAAATCTTCAATTTTGATGAATAGTGAAACCACTAAGTTGTAGTTAAAAGGCGGAATTTTTCATTTAAACGAAACTTTACCACTTCTGTGAATTTAATTTCAAAAATATTACATACATGGTTTTCATTAGTAAGTAAAATATGGTTAAATGGGATGAAAATATTTCTTTTGTGAATAATAACTTTTTTGTTTTGTTAATCTTGATTAAAGGTAATTAGTGTAATTTAAGGTAAACATAATGTTATAATAACATTAAATTAACTTTACATTTGTCCTATACCTATTTTATGAGTCATGTCCGTCCAATACAATTCATGTATCAACTTGAGTACCCCATGGTGCCACTTGGGTAAGAAAATTACATTAATAACTTTTTATTCAAAATAAAAAATAAAAGTGTCACAAACATGTATTGTTTTACTAAAACAATTATTACATTCGGATATATAAGTTATATTTTGACAATAAATATTATTTAGATATATAATAATATTTCTTATATCATGGTAATTTTTTTTATAATTTATAGACATTAAATAAATAAATTCATTTATGACACCATGATGATGTAGTGATTAACACATTAATGAACGATTTAAAAAAACAAAAAGATAAGGTAAAATATAAGACTTAAACTTGTCTAAATCCTATTGGATGCATGTAATTCGAACCCTTATCACCTTATCCTCAAAATATATCATTTTGGGACCTCTAAAATCTGAAAATAATTTTATAATAAAGTAATATTTCAAGACATTCCAAAAGTGACCCTCCTCCCTCTTATAAAAGGCCCCCACCTCTACCCCCTTACACACACCTCTCAAGCCCTTTATTTGTCCAAAATCTACTCATATTATCTATCCACATCCCTCTATTACTCCTAGAAGCCTCTTTCTGTGCATAAGACTTTCCATGGAAGCCTTTGGCTCAAATCGAAAAGAGTTACCTGATTTAACGGTAATGTCTTCGCTTATGTTCTTTTGTTTTATTTTGCATCTCTGACCCCCTAAACTCTTTTTATTCCTTTCTTTGTAACAACACCAGAATCTTAAATATACTAAGATTTTGTTATGAGATGTATTTGAGAAACCCTTACACACACCTCCATCTAATGGTTAAAGAACATATTGTTTCTGAGTGTTTCGAATTACTACCTCACAAAACGATGATTGTTCAATCTTTTTTAACACCTCTCATGGTGGCCATTAGGATGTAACTGTATTTATATATGATATATATTATTTTTATGTTTTCCTTATGATTATGTATTTGTCATTTATTCAATACCTTTATGGTTTCCATAATGGGTAAACACGATAATTTCATTTTAGGAAGTACGGACTACCGCCCCCTCAATGTGATTTGAATCGTTAATGCCATATGTGGGATGTATGAAGGAAGGAGTTAATGATGCTAAATATGATAATATACTGTAATTATAATAGAAATATGTATAATTATTATTTTTCATTCCATTATAGTATGAAATAGAAATGAAAGTAGCGTTCCTACGTACGTAAGGCTTACCATCTCCATGAATGGTGCATTTCATTTTTTACCTCTAAATGTTATGTAATATTATAAATGAATGTATATATTGGATATATATGATATATATGATATATATGATATCTAAATTGTGACTATCATTTTGTAGATAATGTATATTTTACCACATGAACAACTTGTATATATAAAGAGTTCACTTTTGACTCAAGTACCAAATATTGACAGAACGACCATTATTAACATAAATGATTACATAATGTTTATAACATGGTAATAAGTTATATGACAGAAATAATAAACTTGAAAAAGGGTATTAATGAAGTATAAATTAACTTAATTTTAACATTCAGGATGAACAGGGAACATACAAGCAAGTCTAGTCGTACACGTGGAAAGGGATCCTACCTCTCTCGTTCTTTTTAAGAACTCTCTTTTATGTCAATTCTTTTAAGATTCTCTTTCTTATGTTGGGGGATGTTATTTTATATTCCTATTACTGTAATTTTTATGTTCATATGATTATAGACCCTATTATATCTCATAAATCCTTTTTTGGATGTTCTAAGTGGTGCTATTAGGCTGCCAAAATTTCGTAAGGGGGTTCTTATCTCACTTTCAAGTCCGAGAGATTTCAATTGTTCGCCACTTATTTATCGCATGTGGTGTATTGTGTACTACCATTTAAAATATATTATCATTATTATATTTATATTAATGGTATTATGTGATTAATTTGGTGTTTATTATCTTTTGGTCATACGACTCGATTGATCGCAACGGGGTTAGGGTTTTTTATCTCACTTTTTGTTCCTATAAGATTCATGCTACATTTTCCACTTTTTCCTTTTGGGTTGTGTATTTACTGCCCATGATTGTATTATTTTTTTAATATAAATTAGTTTATGGGTATTTAAATCTTCATTGTATGACCATTTTTTCATGGGGTGTACGTTTCAAAAGTTACCCAAATCGGTAAGGGAACCTTTCGCCCTCATCCTTTTAAAAGGATTCTGTTTGTTATGTATTTAAATTTACATATTGTTATGTTGGGATATGTTCTTGTATATCCGTATTTATATATATATTATGTCCAAGTGACGAGATACCCTTTTCTCTCTCATCAACTCTTTTTCGGAAATTTTATGTAACGCTGTTAGGCTGTCGTATTTTTGCAAGGGATCTTTTTAACCCAATTTCGATTCTTTGGTTTAAACTTATAGTCATTGAATATATCGTTATATGAATATGTTTGAATAATATCTGATTTTTTAATCTTAATATATACATATATTTGGTGTATTCTTTTATCACACATAATTATGTAATTGATTTATCCTTAATCAAAGGTTGCCGTCTTTATAAGGGATTTCATCTCAATTTACATTCCATTGAGACTTCACTGCTTTTATGTGCCAATTAAACCTGATATGGTTTATATAATATCTTTCTACATATTATATCATGAATACCATTATTCTCATGATATTATAATGTTTTTATTAAATGTTATTCCTCAATTATTTGTCTTCAAGCATCTCTTATTTGGTTAAGACCTCTTTAACTAAAATATCGTCTTAAAGATTTATTCTTTTAAATATTTCTCATTAATGTCCATGTTTTAAAAATTGTTTAAGAATATATATATATATATGGACTTTAATATTTTTAAATGATAATTCATTTAAAATCCTCAATTTGGTATGGGACACTTTGATTCAAAAATCTTTTTATTAAATGGTTTTGAAAGTAGTTTGATAAAGCATTGATTTTGTCGAAATCATTAAATGATATATTGTGATTTAAATGTAGAAATGTTATCATTCCTTTATATTGGTTTTATGTGTTCTGATTTTATTATGGTACTTGGACATTTGGTTGGTGGTTACCTTATAAACCAAATGATGGGTGGTGCCATGAATACCAGGATGGGTGGTTACGTTATAACCTCCAATGCATTGGGTATGTAAGTCAGTCATATGGCTATTCATTTCAGTGATATGTGTGGAAGTACACCGTATGGTTATTACATTTATGTATGTTTATGTCCCAAGTTTCCTTTATATGTTATGTGCTTTTAATATGGTTTTTACGGTGATATTTTGGTAACAAAAAAGTTATCAATGATATTTTATTTAGTGAAGAGTATTTACTACTTCATAAAGGTGAAAAATTTTACTTATGATGAAGTATTCATGATTTACATGTTGTTTTTTTAAAACTAACATCTTTACTTCTTTGTGTATCCCTTAATGAGCTTTTTATGCTCATCCAATGTTTTTGAAATGTTTTTCACATGGATTAAAGATGAATAGGGTCAACAATGGGATCAAGGAAAGACATTCTATCTAAAACATGGAACTAGACATGTTTCTTTTTACAAGTTTTTATTTTATGACAAATTGGAATCTGAGTAGATGTTTCTACTTTGTAATCTTTTGAAATGTAATAGTTATGGGCTAATTCTCTAAAACTGTAAACCTGAAAAAATAATCAATGCGAATTATTCATTTAATTCAATATTATGTAATGTTTTTAGGTCGGGACCCTATAGTTGGTATTAATAGTTGGTTTATATATCTTTAGATGTTAGAATGTTGTTTAATAATAAGTAAAAAGTTGTGTATAACCACAATGGTTAGTATTTTAGATAGAGTCGTTGTTATTTTTGGTAGATGGAATGAGTTTGAGAAAACTTAGATTAGTATATCTTAGTGTTTATCTTCCTCATCAGTACATGATGATTTTGTTGATATACTCACACTGACATATTTAGTTTTAGTAAATGGATGGATCTAGAAGGCACCAATGTGACAATGGGTATGAAAGAAAACTGTGTTGGTTCTCTGATCAAGAGATTGGATGAAATGGGGGATTCAATGAGTAATCTCATGGGTATTCTAAACCAACTATCAAGGAGTTGTGATTAATCACTTGAACCTTGGTGAGTACATTAATGAGTCATGTACGAGAGAACCAAATCGATGTGAATGTTCAGGTAATAATTATAAAGGTAACAATTAGGGTTTTTTATGATACTTACTTTTGAGGTTATTATGTGTTCCTATATGTTATGATGGAAAATGAAATGCATGAGATATATATGAGGTTAAATTATGATATGGTTGTTTTAAAATATTTTATCTCTTTTTGGGGAATTTTTTTAGAATTATATAGTTTTGGAAAAAAGACAACAGGCAGACCGTGTGACAACCCGTCGCGTCAGACCAAGCTGCAGGAATCGAACCCACAACCAAAGTGTGAGTAGTATTTATCGCCTACCATAGGACTAAATGAAGTCCTTGGTTATTATGACACATTTTTTAGATAGATGATTTTATGAATCAATAATAAGTTGATTTTGGGTTATCTATGGAAACGATTGACCTATCATGGAAGAAATGTTATTAGGTTAATTACTTTTCAATATGAGACTTTAAGAGTAACTGATGTGATTTCGAGATAAATTTTAAGATTTACCTTGGATGAATATGTGATTAAATCCTTTAGATATTTGGGATTCAATATAAGTTAGGTTTTTTTTGAATAATTTTATGTGCAATTTTGTATTAAATGGTCTTTGTTGAACTTTTGGTAATGTTTTACCAATTTTAGAGATTAGGAGAAGTTTTTATTTTTGTAAAAGATTATCCTTTTTGTGGATTATATGATCTTGTACTAACCTTTTTCTTTTTGGTTAAGGTCTAAATAAATGGGAAATATATAGTTCTCTTTTTTGGATTATGTGATTCTCTATAAGTTTATTATATCTCTCTTAATGTGAACTAGTCTTCCTAAATTCTCATCTTATGGAGAAAATATGAGTTTTGATAGAAATCTAGAAAGAGATGAAAGTATACATGACATGTAAGTATGTTTCCTTATGTTTTTATTTAATATCATAAATAAATTCCTGAATAAAAAGTAACTTAAAAAAACATTGTCTGTTAACTTTTCATATCGGGGAATCAAAGACTGTTTAACCTATCACAAGTTTGTGATTTTCTGGTTGTTAACTTTTTTCTAGAAAAGTTTTATATCACTCTCCATCGGAACATGATGGTTTTTTTCTTTTTCCATATCCATTTTTTCATGGAATACTAGTATATGTTGTCTCATGTGACCTTTTTACTTCTCTTTCTTTATTTTAAATTTATAGTTTAATTGACTCCTTTTCCGATGTGGGGTTTCAATGATGTTTCCAAGCCCAATTTTAAAATTGAGAGGATGCAATTCCAAAAATGGGGAAGGATGTAACATCCTAGGTAAATAAAGAATATTAAATTTTTAATATTTATTAATATTTGTGAATAACATATTAATATTACCTTAAAGGGGATGCTATGTTTGTTGTCGTACCCAATACACAACAACATGTTTCTTTGAAATCTTACGTTGCACACTAATAATGTAATAATATAATTTTAAATGGTAGATAACGCCTAGCTGTTTTAATAGTAAGAATGGATAGAATTAGATACAAAATGATTATATATGTTTCTTAAAATATATTTCTACATTAATTCAATAAATGTTATAGGATTACAATGCGAATGAATCAAATTTTTATTCACATATTTTTTAAAGGTCGATTAACTGCCTTTTGATGGAGGAACCTTTTTAAATATACTTTTTGTCACATCTATCTATTATTTTTGAAAAAATAAAATCCTTCTTTAGAATCAGACCATCAAAATTTACTTTGTGTAATGTTTTGGTATTTTTCGGATAAAGTTCATTTTTAATGAATAATGAAAAATGTTGTATTTTAATTCAAAACCTCTTTTTTAATATAATTTATTTATATAGTTAGATTATATTTTTAATTAGGTTGAAAGTGTAATTAAAATATATTTTTACCATTTAATCCAAGGGTGGTCATTGGAATTAATTTCACTTTGAAATTGAACATAAATAATTGTCAATCTTTTGATAGATATTGTTTCTTAAAAACACGATATTTGTTTTGACAATGAGAACTAATTATAAAATTAATTACTACCACTTATCTATTTTGAATTATTTAAAATAGAAATAATTTTTGAATTCGGAATACCAAATATATCATAGGGTAAATGTTTGGTATTTTCCTGAAAAACATCAATTTTGATGAATAGTGAAACCACTAAGTTGTAGTTAAAAAGCTGAATTTTTCATTTAAACAAAACATTACCACTTCTATGAATTGAATTTCAGAAATCCGACATACATGATTGTCAATAGTAATTAAAATGTGGTTCAATGGGATGGAAATAATTTTCGATGAATAGAAATTTTAAGTTTTATTAATCACGATTAAAGGTAATTAGCGTAATTTAAGGTAAATATACTGTTATAATAATACAAAATTACATTTTCACTTGTCTTAAACTTATTTTATGAGTCATGGGAGACCAAGACAATCCATGGGTCAACTTTGGGACCCCATAGATCCACTTGGGTAAGAAAATGACATTAATAACTTTTTTATTTCAAGTAAAAATAAATGTTTCACATACTTGTATTGTTTTACTAAAATAATTATTACATGGGGTTATATAAGTTATCATTTTGACTATAAGTATTAATTTGAATGATAAAAATATTTCCTATATCCAGTTAATTTTTTAATAATTTTTAGATATTAAATAAATAAATTTGTTGATGACACCATGATGTTGTAGAGATTACCTCATTAATGAACGATTTAAATAAAATGAAAACAGAAGGTAAAATATAAGACTTACACTTGTATAAGACCTATTTGATGGTTTGAATCCGAACCATTATCACCTTATACTCAAAATATATCATTTTGGGACCATTTAAATCTAAAAATTATTTTATAATAAACTAACATTTCAAGACATTCCAAAAGTGACCCTCCTCCCTCTTATAAAAATCCCCCCACCGCTACCCCCTTACAAACACCTATAAATCACTTTGTTCTTCCAAACTCTGCTCATATTATCTCTACAAACCCCTCTATTACTCCTAGAAGTCTCACTTAGGGCATAAGTCTTTACATGGATGCCTTTGGCTCAAATTAAAAAGAGTTACCCGATTTTAAGTTAATGTCTTCTCTTTTGTTCTTTTGTTTTATTTTGCTTCTCCAACCCCCTAATCCCTTTTAATTACTTTATTTTGTAACAAAAAAAGTATCTTCAATATACTAGGATGTTGTTATGAGAAGTATTCGAGTGAAACTTACACACACTTCCATCTAATGGTTAATGATCATATTGTTTCTGTGGGTGGCAAATTACTACCTCACGAAACGATGATTGTTCAATATTATTTTAACACCTTTCATGGTATCCATTAAGATGTCACTATATTTATATTTGATATATATTATTTTTATGTTTTCATTATTATTTTGTATTTTTCATTTATGCCATACCTTTATGGTTTCCATAATGGGTAAACGCGATATTTTCATTTTAGGATGTGCCGACTACCTCCCCCTCAAAGTGATTTGAATCGTTAATGCCATATGTGGTATGTATGAAGGATGGATTTAATGATTTTATATATGATATTATACTTTAATTATAATATACATATGTATAATTATTTTTTTCATTCCATTAAATTACAAAATAGAAATGAAAGTAGCGTTCATGCATACATACGGGTTACCATCTCCATGAATGGTGCATTTCATTTATTACCTCTAAATGTTATGTAATATTATAAATGCATGTATATATTAGATATATATTATATATATGATATCTAAATCATTAATATAATTATTCATATAATGGATATTTTACCACATGTACAACATGAATATATAAGGAGTTCACTTTTGACTCAAGTACCAAATATTGACAAAACGACCGTTATTAACAAAAATGATTACATAAAGTTAATAACAAGGTAATAAATGGTATAAAAGAAATAATGAACTTTAAAAAGGGTCTTATGAAATTATAAATTAACTTAATCATATCATTTAGGAAGAACAAGGTAAATACGATCAAGTCAAGTCGGACATGTGGAAAGGGATCCTCCCTCTCTCTTTCTTTTTAAGAACTCTCTTTTATGTCACTTATTTTAAGATCCTATTTCATATTTTGGGGGATGTTATTTTATATTACTCTTAATATATGTTTTATGCTCATATGATGAGAGACTCTATTTTATCTCATCAATCTATCTTTGGGCGTTTTATGTGGCACCGTTAGGCTGCCGAAATTTCATAAGGGTGATCTTATCTCACTTTCATGTCAGAGAGATTTCAATTGTTCGCCACTTATTTATTGCATGTGGTGTATTGTATACTGAAATTTCATATATATTATCATGATTATATTTATATTAATGGAATTATGTTATTCGTTTGGTGATTATTATCTTTTTTTCATATGACTCAATTGATCACAACGGGGTAAGGGTTTTTTTATCTCACTGTTTGTTCCCGTAAGCTTCATGCTACATTTGCCACATTTTCCTTTTTTGTGGTGTATTTCCTGAAAATTATTGTATTCATTGTGTAATATAAATTAATTTATGGGTATTTACATCTTCATTGTATGACCCTTCTTTCATGGGGTGTATGTTTTGAAAGTTTCCCAAATCTGTAAGGGAACCTTTCCCCTCCTCCTTTTAAAAGGACTTCTTTTTGTTATGTATTTTAATTTACATATTGTTTTGTTTGGATATGTTATTATATATCCTTATTTCTATAAATATTATGTCCAAGTGATGTGATACCCTTTTCTCTCTCATCAAATCTTTTTCTAAAATTCTATGTGACGCTGTTAGGCTGTCAAATGTTTGCAAGGGAACTTCTTAACCTAATTACAATTATTTGGGTTAAACTTGTACTCCTTGAATATGTCGCTCTATGAATATGTGTTAATATCATCTGATTGTATTACACATAATATCTACTTATATTTCGATTATTCATTTGTCACACATAATTATGTAAATTATTTACCCTTAATCAAAGGATGCCGTCTTTATATGGGATTTCGTCTAAATTTACATTCCATTGAGACTTCATTGTTGTTATGTGCCAATTAACATTTATATGGTGTATATACTGTCCTTAGGAATATTATATCATGAATACCTTTATTATCATGATATTATTATGTTTTTATTAAAGTTTATTCCTCAATTATTTGTGTTCAAGCATCTATTACTTGGTTAAGAAATCCGTAACTAAAATTTTGTTTTAAAGATTTATTATTTTAAAACATTCTCATTAATTTAAATGTTTTAAAAATGGTTTTAAGGATTTATTTATATGTACATTAATGTTTTCAAATGATAATTCATTTAAAATCCTAAATGTTTTATAGGACACTTTGATTCAAAAATCTATTTATTAAATGGTTTTGAATGTGGATTGATAAAGCATTGAATTTCGTCGATATCTTGAAATGATATATCATGATTGAAATGTGGAAATTTTATAATTCCTTTATATTGGTTTAATGTGTAATGATTTTATAATGGTACTTGGAAATTTGACGGGTGGTTCTGTGAATACCAGAATGGTTGGTTACATTATAACCTCCAATGCATTGGGTATGGAAGTCGACCGTATGGCTATTCCATCTAGTGATGTGTGTGGAAGTAGACCGTATGGTTTTTCCATTTAAGTATGTTTATGTCCCAAGTTACATTTATATTTTATGTGTTCTTTATATGGGTTTTATGGTGATCTTTTGGTTACATAAAATGTAAGCAATGATCATTTATTTAGTGAAGAGTATTTACTACTTCATAAAGGTTAAAAGTATTACTTTTGACGAAGTATTCATTATTTACATGTTGTTTTGGAAAACTAACATCTTTCCTTCTTTGTGTATCCCTTGCTAATATTTTTATGCTCATACCATGTTTTTAAAATGTTTTTCATAGGGCCTAAATATGAATAGGGTCAATGATGGGACCAAAGAAATACATGTTATCTAAAACATGGAACTAGACATGTTTCTTTTTAAGAGTTTTTATTTTATGAAAAAATGGAATCTGAGTAGAAGTGTATACTCTGTAATATTTTGAGAAGTAATAGTTATTGACTAATTCTCTAAAAATATAATCCTGAAAAGATCATCCCTGGGAATTATTCATTTAATTCAGGATTATGTAATGTTTTAAGGTTGGGTCCTTATAGGAGAAGTATGAGAAGATATAAATATAATAGTTTTACTGATTGTTTGGTTATAAATTAATGTCTTCAATCAAAAGGTATTTGGATATAACCTAAAAATATAATTAGAGATATTAGTTAAACACAAACGTTTATCTAAGAGATTATTAGTGACCGTGGATAAAATTGAATATGACGTGATATAAGAATTAAATATGACTCCTAAAGATCCTTTAGACAAGGATTTAATTAAACAATGTGTGTCTCCTAATTGATAACATTACCCTTTATGATAAATAAATATCGATTGATGTGTCTATGAATTTACTATAGGGGGAGAAATAGGTTTATTTTCATGAAACAATTCCCTCACTTGAGGATTGATTATTGGTTTAACATATTTATAGGTATAAATCATTATTCAAGATTTACCTCAGAATACAGTATCATTAGTTGTGGGTGAGGAAATAATATAACATAATCATTGCCTTCAAAACAAGAAATGGTATTTACATGATTTTTTATTCCCTTTAGATTGACTAATACCCCTATATTATTTATATATTTTTTGAATATATGTTTTAAGTACTATGTTGATTAATTTATGGGGGTCATTATTCATTATATTATGATATATTCCAATGTCATGAAGAGCATGAGTATCATATAAGGGTATTATTAAATGTTATATGGAATGAAATTATATTTAGTATGTTAATAAAATGCGAGTTCTGTTTATAAAAATAATAATTTTTTCGATATAAAAAATATAGTGATGTAATCTTACATGATCCAAAAAATACAATGGGTGTGGAGTTGTGTGTAAATCCTATAAATGTAACTGATATATCTAGTTTCCTTTGTTTAGCATGATATTATTGAAGTTTTATTAAAAAATCCATTATATTCTAATATAATAATGAAGTTAACTTCAAATTTATTAATGTTTAATTGGGGAATAGATTGCAAAGAATGTTTCCAATAGACTAGGAGGAGGTTGGGATGTACTTTGTGGAAAAATCTACCCTTTACTAGAGAAGTATTTTTTTTCTTTAATGGTGCATTCTTGAATGGTCCTTGATCCAGTGTCATGAAAAACGAAAAATTAATTTCCTATGAATCCTCATAGTTAATGCACCCTGAAAATAATTGTTATTATAATGACTTGGAGTTAGCTGTAGTCATTTTTTCATCAATTATATAGATTCAATATCTCTACGGGGAAAATTATATATATAAAAAATGTCAAATTTTTAATGGATTTATTAAAAAAAATAACAGACATGATAAAATTAAGATGGCTTGATATTTTAATAGTATATGATTATTCAAATAATTATCACTTTATAAGGGAAAACAATTATGTTGATGCACTAAAAGTGAAATGTCCAACTATTATTCCAATGATATTGATTAGAGGAGATCCATCGATGAAGTACCTAGTAAATTCGGATTTTGTAATCATATCACTGGGGAAACCATCAATCCAATCCCAAATGATTTTTCAATCTTAATTAATATATAAGTTCAAAAAAGATAATAATGATGTTACTTAAATGAAAAATATTACAAAGACTATAAAAATGTGAAGTTTAAAGTGTTAAATTTTGATCAAGAACATATATATAAATTTGTTACAAGGAAATGTATTCCATTTATTTCTTAGGTATATAAGGAACTTTCGAATGAATAATATAGTTATACATTCAATATTCATCACATAAGCTCTAGTATTTATAGATAACTTCTTGGTAATTCTTCATAATAGAACTTGAAAATATATATTATTGATAATACTGAATGGCTCTATGTGTGTAATCTAGTTAAGGTAGAGTGACAATATCCTAAAATGAAATCACAATAACTACCCATTCTTATATATAAATAGTATTACATGACTATTGAATTTTTTATAGGCCATCCAATGAAATAAAAGGTTCAAAATTCCATATGGTAAATAATTGATGATTAACCTATTATAGCCATTTTATTTGTAAAATATGGGATTTCTACCTAGAATAACAAGGTGTCCAGTATATTAAGGATTCAGTGAGGCTCTATGGTGTAAAAATGTTGTTTTTTTAATAAATATGCAATATTTAATTCAATGTTCTTGAGGATCCTTTAAATAGATATAAAAAGAAATTGCAATATAAAATGAAGCTTATCATTCTCAAATTGATGGGTAGTCTGTGAGTACTATTCAAAAAATACAAGACATATTATGTTCTAGATGGCATGATTCTTTTCTGGTGTTGGGATAAACATCATTCACATTTTTAATTCTCATTGAAAAGAAGTTTTACACGATTATTTAAATAAAAACTTTTATATGTCCCTATGGAAAGATGTATAGAACACCAACATGTCAGGATTATGTTAGAGAATGAAAACTATCAGGACTACATATTGTGAAGGAGGGAACATAAAAGATAAAATTTTATCCATAACAAATCAATAATTCTCATAATGGATAGATAATTTGTACTAATGAATGAAGTAATGACATAGTATTTCAAATTAGGGATCATGTATTTCTTATGATATCACCTTTGAAATGGGATAAGTTGTACAAAAAGAAGGTGGTACTGAGTCAAAGGTACATTGGAAAACAATTTATTTTGGAGAATGTTTGATAAGTTTCTTATAAATTACCACTAACTCCAAATATTTAAAATTTTTATTGTGTCTTACATGTGTTTTTATTGGAAATATATATGTCTTACCTAACACATATACTTGATATTAATACTAAAAAACTAGATCCATTTGATCCTTATAAAGAGTAACGATTGAATATTCCCTATTGAAGGGAATATTGTTAAGGAACATGAATCATGACTTGGGAATGTCCATTGGAGAAACCACATGTTTAACGAATATATATAGAAAACTAAGGAAGAAATTAAGGTGAAATATAACCTATATAATAAAATAAATAGATAAATATTGAGGGTGAAATTTCTTATTAGAGGGAGGGTAATAGCCTAAAAATTTAATCTATGATTAACAAAATAAATATTTTTCAAAATGACTGTTTTATTATATTTCACAATGTATGAACATTGAGAGTCTATTACAATTATATATATACACGTTAGGTAATAATTTAATTAATTTATCTACGACTAGTAAAGAGATTTAAAAATAAATAAATAGTGACTAAATAATGGTATAATCCATAGTATCAATATCTCCCAAGATTATTAAACATGAAATGAAACCTACTGAATAAAAATATATATGTTTTGGAAAATAATTGAAATTATCAAGGTAGTTGTAAAATCCTTTGGGAATCATGTATTATATGTGAATGAATGAAAAAAATATATATAGAGTTCAAAGGTAAAATTTTCTATTTCGATATGATTATTACATGAAAATTAAGTTGTATAAATTTATTTCAATATTACTATTTTTCAATATTTTTTGATCAATATCACTTTTTAGAGCTATGACCATAGGTACTACTAATACTAAGGTACATATTGTATAAAATGGTAATTAAAAAAATATAGTTGATGTATAAAAGAAAAACGATGGCATCAACTGGAAGATTCATACCTTTTTTATCCCATTTTTCATGACATAGGAGGGATGTGGAATCATTGTAGATTTCCCTTGATCAAGGAAAATAATACCATTCATAAGTTATATTTCAATGAAATCACATATAGAGGATGATTCCTAGGTCAAAAAATATCAATTTTCAATAATCATTTCTAATCTAAATTTTATAATTTATATATTTAGGATTTATTTTGATAAATAATAATAATATTTTAAATTAGCCAGATAAAATTAGATTAGGGTAAAATTTTGACAATTTTCTAAAATACATTATATTTAAGGGAAGTGAAAATTAATTTTTTTTCTTTTTTATGTGTTATCTAATAATATATGTATGTAATAATTATGTAAAAATACATTAAAGATAATAAAAATCCTAAAATAATTTACTTTATAAAATTTATTTTTTTGGGATTTATTTATAAAAATTTCAAAACATAGAAATGGCTTTCCAATGTCAAAAATTGATATTATAATTTTAGAAACTATATTATATGTAAAAGATTATTTTTCTAAATATAATGTAATATTAAAAATGGATATCAGTTATAATGGATTAAAATATTATAAAACATGACATAATTGTCCAAAAACATGAAAAAACATGGGTATTCTAGGGTTTTTTCATTTTCCATGACCTAGAATTTAGAGACCTTTATTTATATATTATTAAAAATTCCCTCAAATTTTAATATGAATACCCAAATATTAAACCATCCTAATAAAGACGATGATAATGTTGATATAAACCATTTAAAAATATTCATTATTTATATTTTTAGGAATTATATTCATTATAAAAATTGTAAAATTGTTTGGTGAAAAGCGATAAAGATTTATTCTTACAAAATTAATTTTTAGGATTTATAGAGATTTATTTAAAATTATTATTTTCAAATTTAAGAATTTTAATTTTAAAAATTTATCTTCATTTTTGATTTCATCTTCTAAAAAATCTTTAAAATATAATTTTTGTAGAATTATATGAATATTTTGATTTTTTAATTGAATAGTGAAAAATATTATTTTTTAATGAAAATTGAATATTATTTTATTGTGATTATAAATAAGAGTTTTGTTTTGTATTTTTTTAAAATTTTATTAGTTATATTATAATTATAATGATAAAATTATTATTTTAATCTATTTTATACTTTAATTATAGTACAAAAACAAAATATACATAAATGACCATTTTTTTATCCTTTTTGAAGGAGTAATTATAAAAAATCTTATACCTCATATATGTTTTTCATTATTAAAATTTCACTTCATATTTGGAATCCATCACCTCCAAATTTGGTAAATTGTCCCCTTTTTTTATTGGGCAATATGAATAATAATCGTAATAATTTTAGTTACCATGGTAAAGGGTATAGAAGGTGATTAAAGTTAAAAATAAAATGATAAGGACTACAAGATGATGTTAACACATGGAATAATTTTATTCTAAGACTTATTTTTTCCTATACAAATACAACATGAATGTATATGGTATTTTTTCAATTTTGGTGATATTATGACCTTTAATATATTTTATGAAATGAAAAGTAAAAAATGTCAAACTCTTGTTTTTAAAAACATTAGTATTTTTTAAAAGGTTATGAATACAAGAAATATTTAAATATAAATATTAATTTTTATATAAATTATTTATATTTACCATATTAGTTTTCTTTTTACTTTTTAGTTGAATATATATTTACTTTAAATGATTACACAACACTAATGTATAAATTATTAAAATAAATTAAAAACAGAATAATGTTTTCCTAAATAATAAAATTTGTATAACTTGGAATAATTAATGTGAACCAAAATATTATTAGCTCAAAATGAAATATTATACTGGTTATTATACATTATATTCTAAATTTCTTGTTTTGTTGACATCACTAAATATGATGTAAATAAGTAGTTTAAAATTTTGATTGATGAAATTTTATAATAAATAGTATTTTAGTAAATTATTTTAAATTAATAAAAATCATATATTCTATTAAAATAAATTTATCTACTAAATTACATGATACATGTTCTAATTATGAGTTTTTATCATTTTTAAGTAAAATTATGTATCATTAAATGGTAAAATATTTAACATTATAGTAATTGTTGAAAGGGATAACAAGGTGTTAAAATCAAATGGTAGGATTTACAATTTTATCAAATGTTAACCAAATATTATTTAATGAGTTAATATAGAATCATAATAATGATATCATATAATATTTTCAATTTTGATACATTTGTTCATAATAAATAATTTATATTAATTTTGTACTTTACAAAATTCGAAAAAAGTGCACATCTAGCGTCTTATAAAAGTGAACATATTATATTAATTTATTCACAAAAAAAATACTTTTTAAAGACAATAAAAAAATACCATACATTAATACAAAAAAAATCCTATTGGTATTTTTGGAACATTAGTACCATCCTTAATGGGACAAAGGTGTTACGAAAGGGATATTTTCCGAAGATGTGGTATAATTTTTAACCAAATGTTTTTGTTTTGTTTTTTCTAACAGAAATTTGAATTCTTCACCGAATATGATGACTAAAATAATATGTGCCTCACATATATTTAGATTTTATTATGTTAACTATATAACCTATATACATATCTAACCCCTATCAAATGACAATGGAATACATCATTTGTGTGTACATAAGACTACCACCTCATGAACTGATAAAAATTTTCATCCTTTATTGTCTATCATGGATGGCTATAATTATATTGTGATGTAATATAAATTTAATTTATAACATATTTATAATTCTAAAAAGATAAGGTATCAATAAATATCTTACCATTCCATTCACTCAAAATGATAACATCATTTATGAGAAACTGTGGAATACTACCTCCACGAAGCGATGTGGTTTATTTTTCATCACCCAAAACATTAAAGATATATAAAACTAAATATAAATAATAAATATGATATTTTAAATATTATTATAATTAGTTAATGATAAAAAGTTACATACATTCTTTCAATAATGAGCATTGAATGTGAAAATGTTACACATGCGTACATGTGAACTATCATCCCCATGATTTTAAAATACTAAATTTTTAAAAACTATATTTAATTATTGGATTAAAAATTATAATTGATTTATAAAAATTATTAAAAAAAATTATTTTGATTCTACATATGAAGGATGAATTTTCTATTTGACCATAATTTACTTAATGAATCCATTTTTGACTTATGAATGTAATTTTTTTTAAAACAAATGATGTGAATTTTATTTGGGTATTTTTTATTTTGTCAATATAGGAGATTGAATAAAAGAAATAACAAATATAAAAAATGTATTCTTTTTGAAATAAAAAAATATATTATGTTTATTAATTAGTAAAATAAACAAAGAAAACGATCTTTCAGACTCAATGTAAAAAAAATTCATTTTAAATATCAGATTTTCATGTTTCTAATAATACACTATTTTTTATACCATGATATATTTTTAAGTAATATTTTATTAATAAATTTTTATGGAAATAAATATTTTATAGAATAAAATTCATTTTTATTTTCTATCATTATTTCAAAATTTTTTAAACATAATATTTCAACAAATGTTTTCAAAATCATTACCAAATTCAATCCAAATGTTCTATTTTATCATATATAGTAGTGATGACTTTTCCTACGAACATAGAAGTTATTTGATGTTTTCACCCTTTATATGATTCTATGATTTCTTAAAAGAAACACCAACCTTCCATTTTTTCTTGTAAATTTATTCATTAAAATCAGTTTTCAAGGAATTATATATATAAATATATGAGAATGTTTTGTCATGTATGTGATGATTTTTTTATTATTAAATGTTTTATAAATTATATTGTAGTAATTTTTCATTAATTATGAGGATCTGTGGTTCCTTTATCAACTAAGGGCGGTTCAACACATCACATCTCTCTAATGTATTGCGTAAAGGAATAAATTTAACTAATTAGGTTTCTTATAATAGATTAATTGAATAATTTATGAAATTTATTCAAATTAAAACCATGATGGTTATTTAATGTGAAAAATTTATGGTTACTCTAAGTATAAACATGATGTACTACTCGAAATATGGGATAAGCCAACCATTCTTTACAAATGATTTGAAAACTATTTTTATAGACACCTTAAACAAAGAGTTTGGGAAAAAAGTTGGTATACTTGTGGTATAGGTGTCCTATAACAATAGTGTATCAAAAAAAATAGAATAAGTAATTATTAGATCACCTATTCCAAAGGTTTTTTAAACTTTGGGTATAGGTAATGTTTCTAGGGACATATACCAATGGTTTGGGGGGAAATTTTGTATAGGGAAACTGTACCCTCAGTTTAACCAAAATATGAGTATATGTTGTCATATTATTTTATCATAATAATAAAATTAAAAATAAATACTTTAATACATATATATTAATATAATAATAAGATGTAGAGGGATAGTGAAAAATCTATTTGAGAATACGTGGACGGTACTGCGATTAATTCCCAATAATGTTATTTTTAATTAAAGAACCTTTTCCCACAAATGAAAAACCCATGGGAATAGGTTGGCCCGCTATTTTTCCATTATAATAACAATAATAATAAATAATTAAATGTTTATTAATATATATATATATATATATATATATGTGTGTCTTTATAAGAACATAAAATGTGTTGTAAAATAGTTGAAAAGTCATTGGAGTATAGGACGAATGTGTTAGGATCAATTCATAGTGGTGGATTTTTTTTAAAAAAATTAAGAAATTATACACATGGATTAACTAAACCTTTTGTATATGATTTTAAATTTAAATTTTCTATACCAACAGTTTTATAATTATGGGTATAGATAGTTTATACCAAATGCATGGTCAAACCGTTGGTATACATCAATACCAATGGAAAATCAGCTTTTGATTCACCAATACACTAAAAAATGACATATCTACATTCTTAGGGGCTATAATAATTATTCCATACTATTTTTATAACCTTTTTTAACACTAGTGACAGTTATTCTATGTGTTACCATGGGGGTAACTCTATATGTAATTGTGATATGAAAATAGTTAGTTTGTTACCAAATTTATTTATGTATTTTTGCTATAGATCTTTATAGAAATCATTTGATTTCAGAAGTTAAAAGAATGTATATACTAATTTATATGGTGAATATAATATCTTTATGAAAAAAATATTAATTTGAGTTTCTAGATTTAAATAAATTATTTGGATGTTTATTTTTAATTTAATGTATGACATTAGATTATTTATGAAAATCACAGTGTAGATATGATGATTTATTTGGAAATAATATGTTAATTTTGTAACTATTTATTTAAAAATTGAATTTTTTTATAATTATTCATGGAATGATGGTTTCATTATTTCATTTTATTCCAATACTGAGATTTTTTTGATCATTTAATGTTAGAAATTGTTTTTCAATATTTTTATGGATGGGTGAGGTAAAAGAAAAAGTCATGTTGAAAGTCACTTAATGAAAGTAATATGTTTTTCAGTTTAAAATTTTTAAATTTTGGTTAAAATAGAAAATAATTAGAGGTTTATACATTGTGATATATGAGAATGTTTTGTAAAATATGTGATCTAAATCTCTCAATCTATAAATCAAAATGAAATTTCAAAACAGAAGTAAGAACATAACGTATGAATTGACCAGAATATGTGACATAAATTTTTGTGTCCTAATAGTTGGTATAAAATAATTGTTTAGACAAATTTACTTGTTTGGTTAATTCCAATAGAATACCATAAATTTCAATTACATTATTTTTATTTTAAAATTGATATAAATTGAATAATGTCATGATACTATATATAATATTTTTTAGTTTAGACTAGTTTTCTGTAGAAGAAACCTGGAAGATGGCCTTTTATGGTTATAAGCTGAAAATATCCATATGATTTAATAAACTAAAAGAGTTGAAATCGGAACAGACTACTTTTTTTTAAAGTGATGGACCAATTTTCACTGACTAATAATTGTGTTGGAATATTTTTAAGATAACATCTAGATCTAAAAAATAGGAATATGAATAAACATTATGATTTTTAGACAAAATCATCTTTCATTTAGTGGGTCATATGAACGAACAGTGGATAGAGGATAGATTAAATCAGTGTAACATTAATTTTCTGTCAGGATATATACAAATAACAAAAGGTAAAGTCTTCTTATTGACCTTTTTAAAGTTAAATAAAGTCATCGCTGGTAATTGGTCATGTATATTAGGGAAATAGAGGTGATTAATTTTTCAAACTGGGAAGAATTTAAGAACATCTTCCCTGAGAAATATTTTAAGAAAACATTTAGTGAAAATTATTAAAAATAAATTTATGTGTTGAGGTAAAGGTACGAAGATTTAGTTGACATATATGAAGAAAAAGTTTTCCAGACTGTAAATTTATGCACAAAAGATTACATGGGATATTGATAGAAAAATTAATTATTCATACTTAGGATTTCATACTAGATATCAGAGGTAATTTATATCCCATGATTTCAGATAATATTTGAAATTTGTGAAATGTATTGATATAGTGGAAAGAGAATATTATAATGAAAATTGTTCTTAAAAATAATAAATTGGTCCTTATTGTAGGAAAAATTGAATAATGAAAAAAATGATAGAATGAAAATTTTGTTTTTTTTAATTATAGTTTCTATCAAAATAATATTGCGTAATGATTTACAAAATCTAGAACATTCATACAATTTATGAGTTTTTGAATATTTATCATAATTGAAATGAAAAAGTTCATGGTAATGGTTAGACCGATTATGATAAATTTGAATTAATGTGCATCAAATAAAATGAAACGAGTCATTATAAAAATATGTGTACAAATATGAATCTAAATATTTGGGAGAAACTATAACATTATAAAAAATGGTATGGTGAAATCATTAAAAATAATTTTAGAAGGTGTTAGGACATTGAATGTTGTATTTTGAGCTATATGTATTTTTTATTTAGATTATAGTAATTTATTATTTTAGTTAGGTTCTACACATTTATTCATTTCACAAATTGTTTTGGGTAAATTAAAAATTCCACCTCAAGAAGTGAATAAAAAATATATGTTAAAAACACATAGGGGTGTATTGATGAAAAAAGAAATTATAATTATATTGAGCCATTTCCTATGGAAATACGTTACCTAAAAACCATTTTTTCTTACCATTAGTAAATATTGATATTATTTTTGGGCATGGATAATATCTATATTTACGATGATAAGATAGTTTATTGAGAAAACGAATTTATTTTTAAGACTGAGTTTCATTTTATATACAATAATTATTTCATACCTTTGATAACATAATAAGAAGAATTGAAATGTTACAAAGATAAGATTGAATGTTATACTACATATATTATTGAAAATAAGGGATTAGATCATATTAAGGATGTGATCATAGTAAAATAATATAAGGATTTTTTTTATGATATCTCTAGTGTTATATATGATGGTGAATTTGAATTTACTATTGAATTTGTTTCAGATGATAATAAAATTTCGAAACCCAATTTTGAATGGATAATGTATAACTTATAGAATTAAAATTAAGTTAAAAAAGTTTCTTGAAAATTATTTATTTCATTACAGCACATAAACGTGGGGTTTTCATGGTTTTTATTATAAATATAGACTATTCCATGAGGTTTTTAATTGATTATATGACCTTGAATAATAATAATATGAATTTTGACTATTTTCCTCGTCATATTGATTAATACTTTTTATATCTTAGGATATAAATATTATTCAGATGTTTACCTAAAGTATACGTATTTTTAGGTTAAGGTAAAGGATGACTAAATTTTGAAAAAAAATTATGTTTCTAACTAGATACATGCATTATGATTTTATAGTTGATACAATTAAGCTCACAAATTCTTTAGATGTATTTATGGATTTTATTAATATAGTCATCTAGGAATATTTTTTTAGGATCTATTTTTAATTTTATGGACACATTATTTATATATAAATTTATGAGGATCACAAAAAATATCAAATTATAGTACTAAATATCTTCAAAGAAATAATTTTTATGAATAATTTATAAAATGGTAATTTTGGTTATAATTGATATTATTATTTATACACGTCATAAATAATGAAAACATAATAAGTGTTCGAAGTAAATATTATTATTTTGATGAATGGAAAAGAAATTATAATTATAATTATATTCATCATTATCATGGAATAGTGGGATATTATTAGATGTTTTTTGAAAATAATTTAGGGTTATCATGCACACTAACAATGTTTACATGAAAATGAAAGTTCAGAGTCAGAGTAATGTATCACTGAGAGGGGGAGGGGAAAAATCAGTGATACTTTTTTTATTTTATTTATCTTTTCAATTGAAACAACCTTTTCCTTCTATAACATATTTTCAATTTCCTACTGAAAACAAAATTAATATACATCCAAAAGAACACAATGATTTACAAGGCTAACTATTCAATACGAATAGTTACATCCTTGGTATGGTTTGGAAATGATCTAATACCATATAATACACTATTAAAAAATGAATGGATTACAATGAGTAGGATATACCCATACACTCATGTAGGACTATGAAATAATTTCATTAGTGTGTGTACACAATCTTTGAAAAATAGAGTAATAAAATTGTTTTCACACAACTCATGTTACTTGCGAATCATTTCAATTCCAAAAATGTATTCAAATTTTAATATAATTCATCATTTCTTTACCCACAAGAATGTTATGAACTACCTGGAATTTTTTATGAAACTTTATGTCTGATTCCTCTGAGTAAGACTCTTTAGAATCAAATTTTCCAGTCTGATTCATTCAATTCAATGCTCCCAATCCGATTCATTCAATAAAAATCTCTCTATCTGATTTTTTCAATACAAAGCTCCCACTATGATTATTTAAAAACCAATCACCCATTATTATTATTTTAATAAAACTCTCTCAATATGATTTTCATCTAGAAAACAATAGAGTTTAAATGGAACCACTTCAATTTCTAAATATAGTTTTAATGCTGAATAGAATATGAATAAATTGGCACCAACCGAAAAAAATTGTCAATCCAAATCGAATTGATCTCTTTGTCTCTCTATAAACCTGGAGCCTCTCTCTCTTCTACAGATCTTACAAGTACTATTTACATTACACCTTTTATAGGTTACCCAAAACATTTTTAGGCAGGAATCCTGAAATACTTTCCCACTCACTCAAATTCACACAGATATGAATTTCCCCTAAAATCATATAGCAATTATGACTTCTTCGACACTTCTCGATTCATCTCAAATATTCTAGAACCTTGGCCTCTTCTTTTCCATACTCCAATTTCAAATTTCCATAAAATTCCAATTGATGAGTAATACATGGGTCTGAATCTGATTCTCTTATTCTTATTTCTTATAAACAATGCCTGATACCATACCAATTGAATGTGTTTGAAGAAATGAACTTCTCCAATTGAGATAGAAACACTCTTTTAAAATTAAAGGATCCCCATTTGAAAATTCATTAATCAACCTCCTCTTAAATTATTTTCACTTTACCTACAAGAGATAAATCACATCATTCACCAACAAATTCTTTTAGCCTGTCTACTTTCATGCCTTTGAAATCATTGAGGATCATCTCTAGCATCTTCTAAATTAAATTGGAATTTATTTAAACTTTCCATTAATTCCTCCTTTCTTTTTCATCTAAACCCAAGAATGATATTTTATGAATAAAAATTGACTAGATACTATTATATTGAATATTGTTGGTCGGAGTGGATACTCAAGAGGGGGGTGAATTGAGTTCCAATTAAAATTTTCTGTTAAAAACAATGTTGATTAAAAAACCCCTATTTCAAAAACAGATTAAACTGTAGTGAATTTATACAGATTATAAAGGTTCAATTAGTTTCTCAAAGATTGATTAGTTCTCAGTTAACTTAATCTTATGATTAAATTAACCTTTGAAACTAACTTACTGGTCTATAATAAATATAAACACTTGCGAGTTTAACTATCAAAGTAGCTTTGAAAATAAATTATATTTCAAAGTAATAGCAGAGAAATATGAAATAAATATGTAGTATGGATAAAGTATGTAGCTACAAACACAGAGAATTAACCAAGAGGTTTAGTCTCAAGCCGAGACTTAGTCCTCTCAAAAGTTTATATAAAAATGATCCACACCCTGGATCGGGGTTAACAACAGTGAACACACTGTCCAGGTCACAAGACCTCTACCACAGTTCTGTATGGGAAAACAAACAACAGCTTAGAGCTGTCCAGGTCTGATACGACATCTACCACTATCCACAGTGGGAAATGAAGTGTAAAAAGGTTTGATGGGGATTTACAGATCCTCCAGTGAAAGTACAGGAGTCAGTGTGTGTGTTTAATACAGCAGATAACACACACTGCTCAAAATGTAAAACAGATGTATCACAGAGCAGCGATGTAGAGATTAGAAATGGCTCTGGTGATTTCAGTGTAGCTCTGGACTCTTTTGTATTTGATCAGAATTTATTCTGAGTCCTTTTCTCGTTTTTGTTTGAGAGGAAGAGTGTCGTATGCTTCAGGCTCAAAAGCAGTGAGATGTAGTCGATGATGTTCTTCAATGTTCTTTTTGTATGCACAAAACTCTTCTTGAGTAGTCTTGATTAAGTATGAGGTTCTGTTCTGATTGGTTCTTCCTTATATTTCTTTTCCTCTGTATATCTTGTGTTCTTCTATCAACTCTATCTTCTCTCTTCAGCAGAGTCTTCTTGTATTTATGTCACGTGCTTCGGAAGACAGAAAAAGTTTCCTTTCTGCAGGTACGAGGTACGGTTTCCTGACATCTGACAACCTTTATTAATAATTTGACAGGGCATTAAAATATACCTAATATGACCGTTGGTTAGATTAAATAAAGATAAAGATAAAGAAATTCAAACAGTTGTTTATGACTATTGAAGAATCAAGTGATCGGTAGGTCATCAGCATTACTGAGTAATGATCGGTGACTCAGATAGATCAGCATCGGTGAATCAGACTGATCAGCATCGGTCTGTCATCTGATCAGTGAGTCAGTCTGATCGGTGAGTCATTTGATCGGTGGCTCATTTGATCGGTGGCTTATTTGCATCGGTGAGTCATTTGATCAGCATCGGTGAGTCAGTTTGATCAGCATCGGTGAGTCATTTGATCGGTGGCTCATTTGCATCGGTGACTCATTTGCATCGGTGAGTCATTTTCATCGGTGAGTCATTTGATCAGCATCGATGAGTCAGTTTGATCAGCATCGGTGAGTCATTTGCATCGGTGACTCATTTGATCAGCATCGGTGAGTCAGTTTGATCAGTGCGACCGTTGTCCTTTGATATTGGATCAGTGATTCCAATGTCTGTTTAATGGATCGGTGCTTCTGATGTCTGTTGAATGGATCGGTGCTTCCGATGTCTGTTGAATGGATCGGTGCTTCCGATGTCTGTTGAAAGGATCGGTGCTTCCGATGTCTGTTGAATGGATCGGTGCTTCCGATGTCTGTTGAATGGATCGGTGCTTCCGATGTCTGTTGAATGGATCGGTGCTTCCGATGTCTGTTGAAACCAGAAGACTTCCAACATACTTTGTAAGTCAATAAGCATAGACAAAAACATGATAACAGATTCATTTACAGATTGTAATTAAGTTTATGAGAAATCAAACCAGATTAAGCATTAATGGTATGTGATGATTTGTGATTATTAAAACATCAAACATAGACATGAAATCAACAATCTTCCAGAGGGCTCAACAATCTCCCCCTTTTTGATAATCACAAATCTTTATCATTAAATATAAATAATATGATATATCATTAATAAAAACATAATGAGAATTAAACCATAAGAAGAATAAATATAAAGAGATATATAAATCTCCCCCTTAATTTAGATTACCCATATATATTATACAGATTTCTCCCCCTGAGATATATACATCTTTTCTCCCATAAAGTATTCTTGTTCTTCTCCCATAAAGTATTCTTGTTCTTCTCCCCCTTTGGGATAATCAAAAAGGAGGGAAAACAGATAAGAGAAGGTGAAAGTAAAAGAAGTCAGCAGAGAGTAGAGATAAAATAAAATTGATAAAGTACAGATTATTACAAGTAACACATTGTTCACCCCATCAAAAACAATACACAACTATTTGGTGGGATACAAAGGGGATTTTCCTTTGTCTTTGGGATCAATAGTGGGTAATTTTGAAGGCTTGGAGACATGATGGTCTTGGCGAATCTGAAGTGGTGGTAGGACAACTCGGGCAGGTGTAGGAGCAGGTACCACAGAGGGTTGTTGTTGAGAAACAGGAGCTGATTTAGAAGCTTGCTGAGGAACTGGGCTTAACTGAGAGAGAGCTTGAACAATAGATAGCTGATTTGGAGCTATATCAGAATCACTGAGAGGTTCAGAAGTAGGAAGCACTATGGCAGTGGCCTGTGCATGCAAATAGGGCTTCAAAAGATGAATAAAGTCCTGAATGACTTCTGCTCCATACTTTATAGCTTTTTCAAAATCATCTTTATTCTCCATGAACTGTGCCAAGGAAGGGACAAAATCTTGCAACTGATGAACTTGAGTTTTGAAGGCCTGAGTGACTGGAGGTAATTTCAGATTCTCTGCCAACACCTTGAAGCTTGCAGTCATCTCATGTTTTGTATAAATCTTAGAAAAGTAATTATCAAATTTCTCTTTGATCTCTTGCAGGGCTTTCTTAGCATCTGCTGAATATACCAATGGCATCTTATGACTATCATCACAGAGATCTTTCATCTTCCTCAAATATTCTAAGTCAATAATTTGTCTAACAGCAGCTAACTCATCATGCACAACTTCTCTTAGAGCTTCTATCTCATGGGTAGTGATCTTGGTTACCTTGCCTGTACTGGCTTGGCTAACTATGTGAGTTAACTCAGCTTTCAACTTTCTCAGGTCAGACTTGTTGAGATGTTCAATCAAATTTCTCAAAACTTCCATCATACCAGTGATGGTTGATCATAATTCGCTTGATAGAGATACCATGACGATGTGAAGATCCTTCATAGTCTGATTCAAAAAGGCTATTTGCCTGCCAATAAGTTCACCAGTATTGGCGAGGTCTGGCTTCACAGCATTAGATACTCTCTGTGAGAAGGCTTCCAATGAATTTTCAGAAACTTGTAGAGACACTTGAGTAAGAGCATTAGAAACTTCTTTTCTAACTATGGTTCTCACAGCAGTTAGCAATTCAAACTTAAACTTATCAAGATCAGCTTGAGAGATTCCTGAACCAGGTAAATTATTATTGGTAGGATCAACAGTAGGAACAGACCTTGCTTCTCGTGGGAGGTTCCTCTTCACAGCTGCAGCAGATTCTGGCATTGCTTCTTCGTCTTCAGAAAATTCTAAGCCCAACACAGCATAACCAGGGTAGTCATCCCAAACAGCAGCACACAAGGTGTATTTTGGTTTCTCATAGCTTGCTGTTCCACTGATTTTTGGTGAATCATCCTTTCCACTGATATGTATTTCCTGTACTGATTGCGGTGATTCCATTTGATCTTCAGAAAGACCATCCACTGGTCTGTTATCACCATCAGCAACAGCCTCAGTTTCATCAGCACGTCCATCATCACTCTTCTCAGAAGCTTCACTGTGATATTCTTCAGTGTCAGAATCTTCTTCATCACCAAGAATAGGTTCTGATTCTGGTAGGGCTAAGGGTGGACTAGCAGGTCCAAATTCTATTCTTCTTTTGGGACTGGCAGTGTCAGGATCACTCCTATCATCAGGAGATGACATACTTCCTTCCTCAGTCGCAGCTTCTTCTTGCTCTTGGGTTTCGGTGGCCTCATCCTTTCCTTCTTCTTGCTCATCATCATCAGAATAAATTGGTTCCTCATTTGGTTTCAATCCAGGGTCTCTCAAATCCTTTGGCCTCTTGCCATGATCTATGGGATTGTAGGCTTCATACAATTTATCTTCATATGCAACCCATCACTTCTTCCATGGATTCCAATTTATTTTCATCCTCTTGAAGATCTCTTTGTTGAGACAGAAGGTATGATCTGTTTCATTAACTTCATCATCTTCATCAATACTATCTAGATTCTTGAGCATGGTAGATATCATCTTGAATAAAACAAGGCAGTGGCTTTCTTGGACGGTTTTATCATTCCAGCTATGTGTACCATCACATATCTACACAAATTGATCTTCTCATGTGTTTTCAGAAGAAACAACAGGAAAACATCCTGGTACTTTACAGCAGCAAAATCTCCTCTCCTAGGGAAAAGTTGGTGCTGAATAAACTTGAAAAGAAGTCTTCACTCACCATCTAATTCTGAAGCTGTGATTCTTCGTGACTCTCTGTTTCATGTCAGAAGCTCCAGAGCTAATTCATAAGAGAAGTAATCAGATGTTGGAGGAATATTCCCAGTATAATCCTCATACCGACCTTCATGAGGTACGTTCAAGCACTCATCCCACTACTTAGATGAGAAGGATATTTTCTTTCCTTTTACCACAGACGACATCCTGGCAGCCTCCACACCATCTAAACTGATTTCCAGATTCATATAGAACTCATGTACCAGCTTCGGGTAGTCTATTCGAGTGTTGTCAGAAAACTAGTCTATCCATCCTTGCAATTCAAGAACATGCAGCAACAATGACTTACTTGACAAAAGCCAGGCAGAGTTTACTTCTTTTTCTACAGCAACAATCCGAGTTTCCAGGTTCAGATTTACTGATAGTTGAGAGGTACTACTCGAATCGCCTCGAGCACGCTTTGAAGGTACATGGCTATCCGGTTCTTTGCTCGGTCTCTTTTGCTTAGCCATTCGAGGATTTTGAGAAGGCAGGAGTTCGAAGGTTCGAAGTAGAGGGGAAGAGAGGTTGAAAGGTTCGACGGGAAATGAAAGGTCAAAGGTTTAGGGAGGATAAATAGCCGCGTATCATTGATTTTATCATTTAGGGTTCCCATAAAAAGTATAAAAGAAATTTACTAATTAATTACAATATATATAAAAAAAATCGGTGTGACAGATCGGTTTCACAGATCGGTTTCACAGATCGGTTTCAGAGATCAGTTTCACAGATCAGTTTCACAGATCAGTTTCACAGATCAGTTTCACAGATCAGTTTCACAGATCAGTTTCACAGATCAGTTTCATATATCAGTTTCACATATCAGTTTCATAGATCAGTTTCACATATCAGTTTCACAGATCAGTTTCACAGATCAGTTTCACAGATCAGTTTCACAGATCAGTTTCACAGATCAATCATACACAACTCTTGTTTAATAAATTTCATTCTTTCGGAGCATAAAGGCTTTGTAAAGATATCAGCTAATTGATGTTTAGAGCTAATAAATTTCAAAGAAACATCACCTTTTTGATAATGATCTCTTAGAAAGTGATGTCTGACATCAATGTGCTTAGTTCTAGAGTAAGACACAGGGTTCTTAGATATATTTATTGCACTAGTATTGTCACAGTTGATTGAAACATGTTTAAGATCAAATCCATAATCCAATAGAGTGTTTTTCATCCACAGAATTTGTGCACAGCAACTACCAGCAGCTATGTATTCTACTTCGGCAGTAGACAATGCAACTGAATTCTGTTTCTTACTACACAATGATACTAGGGATTTTCCAAGTAAATGACATTTTCCTGATGTGCTTTTTCTATCTAACTTAAAACCAGCAAAGTCAGCATCTGAATAGCTCATTAACTCAAAGGATTGTCCTTTTGGGTAAAACAAACCTAAGTTAAGCGTGTGTTTGAGATATTTAAAAATTCTTTTAACCGCAAGAAAATGAGATTCTATTGGATTAGCTTGAAATCTAGCACACATACATACACTGAACATAATGTCTGGTCGACTAGCGGTAAGATAAAGTAAGATCCCAATAATACCTCTGTAATTGGTTTGATCCACCGGTTTCCCAGCTTCATCTGTATCCAATTTACATGTAGTACTCATAGGCGTATCACTTTTCTTAATACTATCCAATCCAAAACGTTTTAAAAGATCTTTTATATATTTACTTTGATTTAAAATAATTACATCTTTAGTTTGAAGAATTTGAAAACCAAGAAATACTTAAGCTCTCCCATTAAGCTCATTTCAAATTCATTTTGCATAACCTTTGAAAAATCAGTACATAAAGAATTTTTAGAAGATCCAAAAATAATATCATCAACATAGATTTGTACTATTAGTACATCTTTTGAAATCCTTTTTATAAAAAGAGTGGGATCAGCTACAACTTTTGTAAATCCTTTTGAGATAAGAAAGTTTGAAAGCCTTTCATACCAAGCTCTTGGAGCTTCTTTTAAACCATATAAAGCTTTAGAATGTTTAAAAACATGATTTGGAAAATGAGGATTTAAAAAACCAGGTGGTTGTTCTACAAAAACATCTTCAACAATAAAACCATTTATAAAAGAACTTTTGACATCCATTTGATATAGCTTGAAATTCAGATGTGATGCATATGCAAGTAAGATCCTAATAGCCTCTAATCTAGCTACAGGTGCAAAGGTTTCCTCATAGTCAATTCCTTCTTCTTGATTGTAACCTTGTGCAACTAGCCTAGCTTTATTTCTAATGATGTTTCCTGATTCATCAACTTTGTTTCTAAATACCCATTTTGTGCCTATGGTCAAAGTGTCTTTAGATCTTTCTACTAATTTCCAGACGTTGTTTCTTTCAAATTGATTTAGTTCTTCTTGCATATCCATTACCCAAAACTCATCATTGATAGCATCATTGATATTTTTAGGTTCTGACTGTGAAAGAAAGGCTTGATGTTCAACCTGATTTCTTAGAGAAGCTCTAGTTTGTGTTCCTCTATCTAGATTTCCTTCAACAACATCTAAAGGATGGTTCTTTAGAGTCCAAGATGGTCTTGAAAAGATAGGGCTAGAGATTTCAGATTCATCTACAGATTGAGGTTCAACAGAAGCAGGTTCTGGAGAATTTCCAGAGCTGTATGTTTTAACTATAGGTCCATTGTATTTATCATTGAGATTCAAACCCGAGAGATCATCTTCAAGAGAGATTTTAGGTTCATGTGGATCAGTTTCATCAAATTTGATGTGAACAGATTCTTCCACACATTTGGTTCTTTTATTGAAAACTCTATAGGCTTTACTAGAGATAGAGTAACCTAGGAAAATTCCTTCATCACTCTTGGATGCAAATTTGTCAAGATTGTCTCTAGAATTGAGAATGAAGACTTTGAAGCCAAAAACTTTGAAGTAGTTAACCTTAGGTTTCCTATGGTTCCACAACTCATAAGGGGTCTTCTTAAGAACTGGTCTGATCAAAACTCTATTAATGACATAGCAAGCTGTATTAACAGCTTCAGCCCAAAAGTAAATAGGCAGTTCATATTCATTGAGCATGGTTCTAGCTATTTCTTGCAGGGTTCTATTCCTTCTCTCTACTACACTATTTTGTTGGGGTGTCCTAGGGGCAGAGAAGTTATGAGTATAGCCATTGTGTGAGCAATAAGATTCAAAATCTTGATTTTAAAACTCACGACCATGATCACTTCTCAATGTTTTAATCTTATGTCCACTATGGTTCTCTATATATTTGGGGTATTTAACAAAAGAAGAACAGGCTTCACTTTTGTGAGCTAGAAAATATACCCAAGTATATCTAGAAAAATCATCTACAAGAACATAAACATAGTGCTTCCCATTTAAACTAGAAACTCTTGATGGTCCAAACAAATCCATGTGAACCAACTCGAGAGGTTGAGAAGTTGACACTTCTTTCTTTGATTTAAAAGAAACTTTATGTTGCTTTCCTTTTTGACAGGGATTACAAACTTTGTATGCTAGAAGTTCAAGTTTGGGTAAGTCTCTAACTAAGTTCTTCCTAGAAAGTTTTCTAAGTGAGTGTACATTGCAGTGTCCTAATCTTCTGTGCCAAAGCCAAGACTCTTTATGAAAAGCATTTAAGCAAGGAATATTCTGCTTAGCTAAGGAATCTAAATCAACAGCATAAACATTTTCATTTCTGAAAGCAAGAAATACTAAAACATTTTTAGAGTTAAAAACATTGCAAGAATAATTTTTAAATTTCACATAAAAACCATCATCACACAATTGAGAAATTCTTAACAAGTTATATTTAAGTCCATCGACAAATAAAACATCAGAAACCAAGATTGAATCAGTGTTACCAATCTGGCCTAAGCCGATGATTTTTCCTTTTGAATTATCACCAAAAGTGACAAAGCCTCCATCAACATTTACTAAGCTCTTGAAACATGAAAAGTCTCCTGACATATGTCTTGAACATCCACTGTCTAAGTACCATATCTTCTTGTGACAGCTCTTCAATCAGGTCTCCTACAAAACAGATTTAGATGGAAGATGATTTTGGTACCCAGATCTTCTTGGGTCCAGACATGTTAGCCAATAATACTTTAGGTACCCATATTTGTCTAATGAGTCTCATATAATTTGTAGAATTAACATTCTTTGAAAGATAAACCTTATTAGATCCATAACTATGAATATAACTGGTTGAGGCATATGAAGTTCCAGAATTAATTATCTTTTGTCCAGATTTAGGAATGAATCTAGTTTTGGCAACTTTTCTTTGTCCAGGTTGGTATCCTATACCTGTAGTATATCTAGGTGCAAATTTCTTTCCTAGCATCTGTGTTAGAGTATTCTTGCCATTTGTGAACTTCTCTAAGTCTTTTCTGAGTTGTTCATTAGACAATTTTAGTTCAGTATTCTCTTTATGCAACTGAGCATTCTTTTCTACTTCTATATCCAGATCAGATTTATGCTTAACACTTAAAGCATACTGTTTCTTTAAACCTTTATATTTATCCTTAAGCTCATTACAGGTTTCTTCAAGCATATCACAATATTCAAACAGTTCAGATTTAGACATGTTATCACCTTCAGAATCATCTCCAGAATAATATGAATTTGAAGCAGGAGTTTTTGATGTTACCTCAGAAGTGTTTGTCATAAAACACATGTTGGCTCGATTCCTTTCAGAGTCTGAAGATTCAGCTTCACTTGTGCTGTCTTCTGAAGCACTCCAAGTAGCCTTCATGGCTTTCTTGTACTTGTTATCCTTGTATTCATACTTCTTTCTATATTTCAGATTTGGACAGTCTGTTTTTATGTGTACTTTTCTTTTGCATTCATAACAGACAACTTCATCTGATTTGTCATTATTCTTCCAATCCGTTTTCCATTTGCCTTGTTGGTCATACTTTCCCTTGTAATTTGGTTTCCTAAAGAATTTCTTTTTCCTATAAAACATTTTGAATCTCCTGGCTATTTGAGCCATCTCAGCATCACTGTCAGAATCATTCTCACTTTCCTCACTGCTTGAACTTTCATTGATAGCATGAGGATTTTCCTTATCCTTATTCTTTGAGGTTGTAGTCTTGAAGGCAATAGACTTCCTTTTAGGTTCATCATCTTCTTCTTTATTTACTTTAAGCTCTTCTTCATACATCATCAGCTTACCAATTAATTCCTTGACAGGCAGTGTTCTAATGTCACACGATTCTCTAATGGAGACAGAGGTTCCTCTCCATCTTTCAGGTAGACATCTCAAAATTCTCATGATTTGCTCCTTTGCTGGAACATTCTTTCCCAGAGAAGTCATTGTGTTGAAAATTTCATTGAACCTGAGATACATATCAGAAATGGGTTCATCAGGCTTCATCTTAAAATTATCATACTTAATAGTATAGGTATTCAATCTCATCTCCTTAACATTAGTTGTTCCTTCATGAGAAACATCTAAGGTATCCCAAATTTCATATGCAGTTTTACATGCAGAAATTCTATTAAATTATTCATCTCCTAGAGAACAGTACAAAGCATTCATAGCTTTACAATTGTTATTGTAAGCAGTCTTTGTAGGTTCATCCCAAGTAGATCTATCAGTACTGGGAATTTTATATTCAGCTTCAATGGCTGTCCAAATATCAAAGCTCATACTTTCTAAGTAAATTTTCATTTTAAGTTTCCACTGAGCATAGTTATTTCCATTAAAGAAAGGTGGCCGGTTAGTAGCAGCACACTCAAGTCTATTATCCATGATATTAAAAAAAGAATTTTAAAGAGATACAAATTTAGAAATAACAGAAATTTAAGAACTTTAAAATACAACTAAAATCACAGTTGAAAACAGAGTACGGTTAGAAAATATTAACAACCTCTGATACCAAGTGTTGGTCGGAGTGGATACTCAAGAGGGGGGTGAATTGAGTTCCAATTAAAATTTTCTGTTAAAAACAATGTTGATTAAAAAACCCCTATTTCAAAAACAGATTAAACTGTAGTGAATTTATACAGATTATAAAGGTTCAATTAGTTTCTCAAAGATTGATTAGTTCTCAGTTAACTTAATCTTATGATTAAATTAACCTTTGAAACTAACTTACTGGTCTATAATAAATATAAACACTTGCGAGTTTAACTATCAAAGTAGCTTTGAAAATAAATTATATTTCAAAGTAATAGCAGCGGAATATGAAATAAATATGTAGTATGGATAAAGTATGTAGCTACAAACACAGAGAATTAACCAAGAGGTTCAGTCTCAAGCCGAGACTTAGTCCTCTCAAAAGTTTATATAAAAATGATCCACACCCTAGATCGGGGTTAACAACAGTGAACACACTGTCCAGGTCACAAGACCTCTACCACAGTTCTGTGTGGGAAAACAAACAACAGCTTAGAGCTGTCTAGGTCTCATACAACCTCTACCACTATCCACAGTGGGAATTGAAGTGTAAAAAGGTTTTCTGAGGATTTACAGATCCTCCAGTGAAAGTACATGAGTCAGTGTGTGTGTTTAATACAGCAGATAACACACACTGCTCAAAATGTAATACAAATGTATCACAGAGCAGAGATGTAGAGTTTAGAAATGGCTCTGGTGATTTCAGTGTAGCTCTGGACTCTTTTGTATTTGATCAGAATTTATTCTGAGTCCTTTTCTCGTTTTTGTTTGAGAGGATGAGTGTCATATGCTTCAGGCTCAAAAGCAGTGAGATGTAGTCGATGAAGTTCTTCAATGTTCTTTTTGTATGCACAGAACTCTTCTTGAGTAGGCTTGATTGAGTATGAGGTTCTATTCTGATTGGTTCTTCCTTCTCTTTCTTTTACTCTGTATATCTTGTGTTCTTCTATCAACTCTATCTTCTCTCTTCAGCAGAGTCTTCTTGTATTTATGTCACATGCTTCGGAAGACAGAAAAAGTTTCCTTTCCGCAGGTACGAGGTACAGTTTCCTGACATCCGACAACCTTTATTAATAATTTGACAGAGCATTAAAATATACCTAATATGACCGTTGGTTAGATTAAATAAAGATAAAGATAAATAAATTCAAACAGTTGTTTATGACTATTGAAGAATAAAGTGATCGGTAGGTCATCAGCATTAGTGATTAATGATCGGTGACTCAGATAGATCAGCATCGGTGAATCAGACTGATCAGCATCGGTCTGTCATCTGATCAGTGAGTCATTCTGATCGGTGAGTCATTTGATCGGTGGCTCATTTGATCGGTGGCTTATTTGCATCAGTGAGTCATTTGATCAGCATCGGTGAGTCAGTTTGATCAGCATCGGTGAGTCATTTGATCTGTGGCTCATTTGCATCGGTGACTCATTTGCATCGGTGAGTCATTTGCATCGGTGAGTCATTTGATCAGCATCGGTGAGTCAGTTTGATAAGCATCGGTGAGTCATTTGCATCGGTGACTCATTTGATCAGCATCGGTGAGTCAGTTTGATCAGTGCGACCGTTGTCCTTTGATATTGGATCAGTGCTTCTGATGTATGTTGAATGGATCGGTGCTTCCGATGTCTGTTGAATGGATCGGTGCTTCCGATGTCTGTTGAATGGATCGGTGCTTCCGATGTCTGTTGAAAGGATCGGTGCTTCCGATGTCTGTTGAATGGATCGGTGCTTCTGATGTCTGTTGAATGGATCGGTGCTTCCGATGTCTGTTGAATGGATCGGTGCTTCCGATGTCTGTTGAAACCAGAAGACTTCCAACATACTTTGTAAGTCAATAAGCATAGACAAAAACATGATAACAGATTCATTTACAGATTGTAATTAAGTTTATGAGAAATCAAACCATATTAAGCATTAATGGTATGTGATGATTTGTGATTATTAAAACATCAAACATAGACATGAAATCAACAATCTTCCAGAGGTCTCAACAAATATAATCATTCTGGATATGTTTTATTGTTATGATTTCATGTTACGATCATTCTAGTTACCATCATTCTGGATATGATCATGCTGAATAAGATGATTCTGATTATGATCGTTCTGGATACAATAATTCTGGTTTTGATCATGCTAGATATGATCATTCTGATTAGGATCGATCTTTTTATGATCATTATGGATACAATCATCCTCTAAAAGATTGATATACATGATCAAATACAATCTGAAGACAACAATCTACCAGGATACAATACAATACAATCAGATAAGGTTTTTCCGCCAAGATACGATACAAAACAATATGAATATGATTCTCACTCAATCGACACCATCTCATTCCTTTTCTTCTACCCGAATATGATTGTTTTGAAGAGAAATTAGTGTATCATCTTCCATCAGAACTACTTTGATCGACATTACCTTTTCCATCGACATCACCCTTTTAAATCAGCATCACTTTTCACTTACACTCGGTAACCAATTATTTTGAATGAAAATAGATACAATCTAGATATGATATTTTTTCTATTGTTTTGAAAAGAAACAGACACACCTTTTTTTTATGATTGATTGGAAAAATAAATATGCACCACTGATTTCTTTTCTGAATGTTTTTTGAAAAACAATCGGCACCATTGCTTTCATTGTTTTTAAAAAAAATCAGAATACAAATATTTTTTGGTTGGAAGCATCTTTTTAACTCTATATTTCTTCTACAAAGTAAGAATCACAATTTATCAGATCTACTCATTATATATATGAAATTAAAACAAGAAAAGAATCACCTTAATTAACATGGGATCAATTATTTTTAAAAAAACCCAAAACAATTGTTTCCATAAAACAATGTGAAGTGACTTCGTTTTTTCAAAACATATGTTGAAAAAAATACAAAACATTAAACATTAATCACCTTAATCATATGCATGGTCCCAAAAATATCCCCCAATTTTTTTTTGTTTTCAACTTTGATTCACAAATCATTGATATTTTTAAACATTTGAAATGGATTACATATCAAAAATTCCAAGACCTTTTGATCTAACTCGTTATAAGAAAAAAGAATCGTTAATAGAAAAACCATCCAATTTGAAATCATGATCATGACCACCTCTTTCATTTATTCATTATTACTAGAAAACAATTCTATTTATTTTACTACAACAACTATATCAAACAGTTAGAATAGTTCACACACTAAACAGTACTAAATTCAGTGCTTACCCATAACTCTCTCTTTTGTGAAATAAATTTACGAAACAAAACAATTACCCCCCTTAAAAATTCCAAAGGTAAGATGATAGAGGGGAAAGATACACATACCTAAATCTTGAAGAAAAAGAAGATTGACACCGATGTTCAACCTCATTTTAGAGAATGATTCCATCAATAAGGTTTTCTGAATATATAAAATAATTTTTCTGATGTTGGAACATACTCCAACTTAAATTAATTCTTCTCCACATTATATTTGATGAAATGATATTTGATATCCATATTTTTAGAATGAGAATATTGCACTGGATTTCTGGTGATATTGATTGTTCATTGATTGTCACAACCTAAGAGAATGGCTAACTTCACTTCAACAAGTATATCTTCCAATTGTGTTTTCATCCACGTATGTTGAGTAATAGCTTGAGTAGTAGCAAAATACATAGCATCAGTTGTACTTAGAGTTACTATATTTTTTTTCTTAGAATGCCAAATAACAAAATTCTTTTCCAAAAAGAATACAACACCAGACGTAGATCTACTATCATCAACTTTTCTTACCCAATCTGCATTAGAATACCCAAATAAATCAATACTACATGAGCTACAATACCTGATTCCAAATTCAGTTGTGCCTCTAATTTATCTAAGAATTCTTCTTCCATCTATAAGATGTGATTCACTTAGAGCACTATGAAATATTTTACATAGTGTAAAAACATAAAAAATGTTGGGCCATGAGGTAGTAAAATAGAATAGAATTCCAATAATAATTTGATACTCTTTTTGATCCACTTATTTTCTATCACCATATTTACTAAATTCAGTCCCACTAAAATGGGCATGGAAATATGTTTTTAATTTTCCCTGACAATCCTCTTGAGAAGGTCTTTTTCATTATTTTCTTGGGAGAGGAAAATGTATTCTTTCTTTTTCTAGATTTGTAACCCAAGAAAGTATTTCATTTCTACCATAATGGACATTTCAAATATAGTCATAATTTCTTCAGAAAATCATTCATAGCTTCCTTCATCATTCCCAGCAAAGATAATATCATCAACATAAATAATTACAATGAGGGAATGCTCTTGACATTCGATGATGTAAATATTTATAAACACTCTTCCATTATTAAAATTCACATTTTAAAAACATGTATCCAATTTGGAATATCATTCCCTCAGAGCTTGTTTTGGGACATAAAATGACTTTATCAATATACACACAAAACATTCATCTTTTCCAATAACAAATCCAAAATTTAGTTTAATATAAAGATCTTCTTGAAGATCAAAATTTTGAATGAATATTAAATATCCATCTGAAAGATATTGAAAGCTCATTGTGTGGAAATAGTACAAAATATTCTTTATTTTTTCACGTCTTTCCATACAAGAAAAGGTTTAATCAAAATCAATAGCCTCAATTTTTGTGTACCCTTTGGACACCAATCTTGCTTTGTTTATTATAACATCACCTTCTCCATTCAGCTTGTTCTATAAATCCCATTTTGTTCCAATGATGTTTTTGTTTTTAGGATTATGTACGAGTTCCCATGTATTATTATTTTTAATATGATCCAATTCGTAATTCATGTCTTGAACCTTTTACGGATGCTCAAAATCGTCATTCACATCACTCGGTTGCACTTCTGAATACAATGAAGTATGTGTAATGAATTATTGTTTTTCTTCTTGTTTGATCCTTCTCTCGTTGATCACTAATTATATTCCACACTTCCACATGTTTCCTCATCCTTATATAACATTTTTTATTATCTTCAGCTGTTGAAATAGCTAAGTCCAATTCTTCTTCTTGAGAAAGAATACACTTGTTGGTATCTTTATAATGATTGTTTTCTTCAACTTGATCAACTTCATTGTTTTCTTGAACATGTTTCTCTTTCTCAGATACATCATTCACTTTCACATCAACTGAATCAAGAATTCTATTTGTTTCTTTGTTGTAGTATCATTATCCTAATTCTTCTAAAGAGTAGCTAAAAAATATTCCATCCTCACCTTTTTTTATCAAAGTTACTATAGTTTCCACCTTTCATCTTTATAATACAAGGAATCCAAAAACTCTAATGTGATTCAAACTTTGAGTTTTTCCATTAAAAAATTCATAGTGATTCTTACCTGATTGAGGCATATAGAAACAAAGGAACAAAATATATGCAGTAATACACATTCCTTGCCTCCAAAAGTAATGTGAAAGTCCATGCTCAAGTAACATGGTTCTTCCCATTTCCATCAGGCTTCTATTATTTCTTTCAACAAACACATTTTTTGGACAGTTTATTGAGTGCTATACTCATGATGAATTCCATGATTCTCAAAATAGTTATCAATCTCATCACTTTTGTATTCACCACCATTATTAGTTCTCACATTCTTAACGGAATACTCACATTTTTTTAGTATTTCATCAGAAACTTTTAAAAAATTTCAAAGCATCCAATTTGTATTTCATGTACATAACACAAGTAATGCGAGTAAAATCATCAATCAAAGTAATTAAGTAATTATCTCCATGTGTTGATTTTTGTCACATTTGACCACATATATCAGAATGGATCATCACTAGGGTTTTTTTTGAACAAATGTCTACTTTATTTTGCACAAAATTTGTAATCATTCCTTTCCAGAAAATAGTGCAACATCAATATCTCCTTCATGGAAAATAATGAATGTCTCAAACAAAATCTATTTTAGAAATCGTTCTCATGTTTCTTTGACAAATATTACAATGAATTTTATTACATAAATTATTATCTTCCACCTTACTTATGTAACAAGAGTTTTGTGAATCAACAACCTGAAACAAGTTTCCTCTCGTACATTGACCTCTTGTAAGAATCATTCCAAATTCTTTACTCTTTAAAAAAATATTTCTTTCTTGATGATAACTTTGTTACCCTTATCATAAAATTGTGAAAAACTTAGTATATTGTGTTTTATCCATCTATATACAATGTTTTCATAGATTTTAAATTTTCATTTCTAATAATAGTTGACCCAACACCTTTGATTTTGAATGATTCATCATTGTGAAATGTCACCATGCCATAATTAAAATATTTCACAACATTAAAAAATTTAAAGTCTCCTGTCACGTGTGTGGAACACCCATTATCATGTATCCAGGGTCGTTCTATATTCATGGATTTTAATGTAGCTTAAAAAACAATTTATTTTTCTCCATTATATTAATTCTTTACCTTCATCTTCTCGGAATTGAGAATATTTTTTTGTTGGTTAAAAAGAACGACATTATTTTGTATGGTGCCCAGTTTGATCACACCTCTGACAAATAGTTTCCAAGGGTTGGAACCTATTTTCAATCTTCACTTCATTATTTCTATATTTTTTAATACAACCTTCTCATTTTTCATTCTTTGAGGAGATTGAGTCCCCAAAATCTCTTCATTTCATAACCTGTGGGATAATAGTAGTGTTGTTGACTAAACCAACATATACTTGTTGTGATCCTGAATCCACCACAATACAAGAAATTTCCATATAATGATTATGTGCCTTTGAAAACTCCATACTGATCCGATTTGTGAATGTGTTTATCAGCCACATTCTTCACATTATTTTCTGATTCACCATTATTTCTATTATCGATCATATTCTTTATCATCTTTTAAAAAATATTGGTACCATAAGTACTAGAAAAATTTCCAGATCTAGAATGTTTCAAAACTTTCAATCCTTGTGGGTCTTGGCCACAAACAAAAAAATCCAATCTTTCTTCATTTAAAAAACAATTCCATTCTTTTTATCGCCCTTTGAAGGTATATTTTTTTTGAACCCTCTCAAGTTTCTCATTATGTTAACATTCACCATCTTCAATGATATTTTTTGGGATACATAGCAATATCTTTTTATCCTTATTGAGTTTTTTTAGACAAGTTGCAACACTACTTCTATTACATTCAGATTCACTTATAAAGGCTCATTATGATTTTACTCTTCTTCAAGATATTTAATCATATCACAAATCTATTTAATTATAATTTTTACAAAAAAAAATTCTTGGTTTCTTGAGAATTCTTATTTCATATTTTTGTTTTTTATCAAGAATTTTGATCTTTCTCAAAAAATCTTTCAACTCTTCTTTCTGATGCATTTCAAGTTGACATTCTTCCTCTTCAGAACTACTACTTCCGAATTCTACATCATTAAATGTTTCAATGAAATTATTTTCATTACAATATTCAACATATTTTTCATACTCAACATCAATGTATTCTTCTTCATTGCATTTGGATAAGGGACTTCTTCTTTTTGATTTGATTAATTTTTTTCCTTTTCATTATTCTCATATTTTCTTCCACAATCTCATTATATTTTTTCCTTTAATATCAAAAGCATAATATTTATTTCTTTGAGGAAAATTAGCTGCAATTTGACCAATACCTTCACATTAATAACATTTCAATGGAATTTTCCCTTTGTATTTCTTTGTACCTATTTTCACATTGTTAGGAAACATGGACAAGATTTTATTGATCTTTTTACATATCTCACTTTCAAAGTTAAAATCACCATCTTCATCTTCAAAAAAAATATTCAATGACTTTTAATTCTTCCTAGACTTGAAAGAAATATCTCTATCAACCATTGTTTTTACCTTCATAGAGTTCTATCTTCTCATTTCATAAGTGGTAAGAGTGCTATGTAAATCTTCAAGAGATAATGTTTGAGGGTCTCTATCTACCAAAGAAGACACTTTTGCATTAAATTTTTCATGTAGGATTATAAATATATTTTCAACAACTGTATAGTCATTGTGATTTACAACAAGATATCTGATAATACTCATAATGTGATTCACCCTTCAAAATAATTCCCCAATAAATTCATCCTCACCCATACTAAAATCTTAATACTTCAATCTCCATATTTGTAACTTTTCCTTATTTACTTTTCTATTGCCTTCTTATATGTTTTTAAACTTATCCCATATACCATTAGTTGTGGAAATACCTTTATCTCTCAAGAATGAACTTTTAGAATGTAATGATAATATAAAATTCTTGATCCTTTCATCATTCTCAAGTAACATCATGTTAATAGGTGTAAGTGGGGAACTATCATTAATAAGAAGAAACCCATCTGTTTCAGGTTCAAGAATATCTTAACTGATAAACATAAAATATTGAAGCATTAAATCATTAAAAATATGATATTTATCTTCATCAAAGAATGATTGGACATTATTTTTCACACAGTTCATGTTCATTATTAGAAAAGACAAATGAAGGGAACCTTGCTCTGATACCAATAGAATGTTCCCAGTCAATGTAACGTATCCCTAAGAGGGGGACATGGTGAATCAAGGATACTCATTTTCTTCTTTGTTTCTTTTCATTTGAAAAATCCTTCACCCCATATTAGAGATTTCAATTCCCTATTGAGAACAAACTCAACACACATCCATAGGAACACAATGATTTACATGGTTTACTATTCAATAATAATAGCTACATCCTTGGTAGGGTTTCGAAATCATCCAACACCATAAAATCCACTACGAAAACAATCCATATATTAAAATGATTAGGATATACCCTTAAACTCATGTAGCACTTTGAAACAATCCCACTAGTTCATGTGAAGAATCGTTGAAAAATAGATTAATATAATTGTTTTGTAACAACTCGTGTTACCAGCACTTCTTTTAAATTCATCAAATATATTCAAATTGTAAATAATTCATAAATTCCTTACCCAAAATAAATGTAATAACTTCCTAGATTTTTTTATGAAACACCGAGTCTGATTCCGCCGAATATGATTCTTTCAAAACAAAGCTCGCAGTCTGATTCTTCTATACAATGCTCCCAGTATGATTCATTCATCACAAATCTCCCAGTCTGATTTTTTCAATACAAGGTTCCCATTAAGATTATTTTAAAACCAAGAACCCATTATGATTTTTTAATACAATTCTCCCAATATGATTTTCACATAGAAAACTATAGATTTGTATCGACACCACTTCTCTTCCCAAATACAATTGTCACGCTGAATAGAATATGAAAGAATCGACACCACCAAAAAATTTCAATAAGAACAAAATTGATCTCTTATTCTCTCTAAGAACCCATAGTCTCTTTTTCTTCTATAGATCTCACAAGTTCAATAATCTTCACCCCTTTTATAGGTGACCCGAAACATGTTTAGGTATAAAAACCAAAACACATTGCCGCACAATTAAATTTGTACAAATCTAAATTTCTCCTGAAATCTCGGAGCAATTATGTCTTCATCCACACTTCTCGATTCTCCTAGAATCTTGTATAATCGTAATCTATTCTTTTGCAAAATCCCATTTCAAATGTCAATAAAATTAAAATTGATGAGAAATACCCGGGTCTGAATCTAATTCTCACATATTGATTTCTTCAAAACAATTCTTGATACAATCCTAATTGAATTCGTTTTAAGAAATGCAGTTCTCAATGTGAGATACAAACATTGTTTTTAAATGAAATGATCCCCCATTGAAAATCCATTCATCAGTCTCCTTATCTTTTATTTTCTCTTTAACCACATAAGATGATATTATGTTATCTAACAAAAATGCATTTTATTAAGTTATTTTAACAGAAATTCTTGAAACATGCAAAACCTTATTTTTACCTAATTCAACATAATGATTTTTAAATTTATTTCATAATAATTTCATCAAAAAATTTATTTTAACAGATTAAATAATATTAATAATTATTATTCAAAAAATATAATAAATTTTATTAAATTCAACACATATATGTTAGGAAATTTAATATAAAATAAACTTATAATTCATGATGAAATTTGGTCATGATGAAATGAATCCTTCAAGAATAAGATGATATTATTTTATCAAAATGTGTATCAGTATTCATTATGTGTATTTAAATTTATATAATTATATATAAAATATTTAAATTTAGGATAAATAAATAATCACTGTAGGATCTTTTAAATAATTTAACTGCACAAACATTATACCTTTTAAAACAAAAATCGTTTCTTGGAACATAAAAAACATTTTAATAAATATTTTTTTACTTTATAATGTACTAATCATTATTATTATTACATTCATATTTAGAAATTTTTACTTAAAAATGTTATAATTATTTATTATAAATAATTTTATTAATAAGTAAATAGAATATTTTAAATAACTTATAAAAGGTTATTTTTAATGGAAAATTATAAAAAATTAATCTTTACTTTTTTTGGTCCATTAAATTTTAAAAATGAAATTATTAATAAAAAATTAAAATTTTTATGACATTTAATAAAAAAAATATTAATGTCTAATAGTTTTTTACAAATAGTATGTTCAATTTCTATAATATAGGTTTAGAATTGCGTGTTTTATTGTTTGAATTTATTTAGAATACAATCAATTATAAATTCTCATAGTGTAACAATTACATTGTTAGATGTATTATCATATGGTTAATAGACTATTTAAAATATACATCATACAGAGAAATTAGTTTTGAACAATGTATTCACCATTATATGGTTTTTTTGGAAAATCCATATTGTTGAATGAGTCTGAATATGCTACGAGGGAAAATTTTCCACACTTGTTTAATAAGTGAATGAAATTACACGTATGAAATTTCCAAATGGGGAAATAATTTTATTTCCTTGATAAAATTTATATAAATCATTTTCATATATTTATTAATTATCTTTTATATTATTAAAAAAATTATAAAAATATTAAACAATATTTTCGTGAAAAAGGTAAAACCTTTATTTTTAACATATTTAGAATTGTAAATATTGAATATTTTTTTTTAAATAATAATATTAAAATTATTTAATTTTATTCTTAGGAAAATAAATTCATTTTTGAATTTGAAATGTCAAATTTATCTACTTATGATTTTTTATAATCATCAAAAAGTTTTATTTCTAAATTAATAATGAAAAATAATTTCTTTTATTGTAAATTATATATTATTTAATATAATTTATAAATATAAATTACATGTCATAAAAGATTTAGAATTTAATAAATTATTTTTCATTATAAATAATCCAATGATTTTTTTGAAATGAATTTTATACATGAATTTTGTAAAAAATATTTTTAACATTAAAAGAGAATTTTTCTAGAAAAATATTTTTTTCTTGAAGTTTTTCTTTTTAATTTTCAAATACAACATTTCAATTAAATGTTATGAAATTTGAAAAAAGGATTCCATATATTTAATCATTGTTTATAATTTGGTAATTAGGTCTATTTTATTTTTTAGTAATATTAATAGTTACATCAGTAATTTTATTATATAGCGGTAAATGGTATGAATGGTAATTATAGTTAAAAAAGATAAAGACTAGAAAATTTCCCAAAAATTTGACATATTTGATGTTTACAAGTAAATTTCATCCATAATCACCAATTAATCATTTATATTACATATTTTGGCCATTTGGATGAGATTAAAACATTTATAAATTTTTAGGTATTAAAAAGTCAAAAATATCGCACAAGTGTTTTTAATAACTCTAGTTATCCAAAAATGGGGATAAAAAGATAATATGTTTTTTTATAAATAGTAGATTGAAAGATAAATGAATTATTATTTTCATATATACTTAATTTAATATTTTAGGAAGAAAATTTTTAACGTAAATGCTTACACAATTCTCATGTACCGATTATTCAATTAATGGGATGTTAAAATAAATGATATTAAAATTACTAAAAGTAGTATAATATTAATGAATTAATGTGGAAAATGAAAATAAAGATAAAAAATTCATATTTTACATGTGTGGATTCATTGTATTTTAATTCCGTTGTTTTATTGATGTTATTAATGTCAATGTAAATTATTTTTTATAAATTTCTATTACCGATATTTTAAAATAAATTATATTTTATTTAATTATTCAAAATTAGTAAAAAAATTCATCACATTCCATTTTCCATATTCTGTTAACCACATTACAAGTATGTTTTGATAATAGGTTATAAAATTTGGATAAATTATAGATGAATTGCCGATAGAAAACTTTCTAACCAATGGAATTATGTGCCTCTATTATGTTTGTCGGTCTAGATCATTATTCTACATGATTTTTTGAAGGTTCAATAGAGATTCCATCCATGGAGATAATATAGACATGAGAAAAACTCATGAAGTAGTAAATAAAACTTACTATGTTTCCAATATATATATATATATATTCTATTAAGAGTCTCAACAACGGTCTATAAGTGATTTCATGGTCGTTATAACTTTTAGAGTACTATGAGATATCAACAATGAATACCAAAACAATTATCATGATACTACAGGAATACTCATTATTATGTCTATAAAAGCATATGGTGAATCATAAAATTGAAATTAAATTACTAAAAAATCATCATGTCCAAACCCCATTCAGAATGAATTCTTTATTAATACTTCCTTCATTACTATCAAATTATTATACGCAGAAATAAAATCCAATATTGTAATAGTATCATGCTATTTGAATATGATAAAATAAGTATTTAATTTGATGAATTTGATATTTTTTCTATATCATAACATAATTCATTTCAATTTAATCAATTCACAGTTCCATTGATCCACATTTATAAACAATAAAGAGAATATGTCTTCTCAATGGTGATACACTAGGTTGAATAAATCCTCTATAAAACAACTATTCTAGTAGTTTAATCAAATGAACCTATTCTGAAATGGACATTCAATAAATACTTTTTTATATTTTATTTCCCTTGAGGATAAATTCATTAGAAAAGTAAACTTCACACTTTTGTGTATGACGAGTTAATTCTCTAATAAATGCATGAATTTATTATTGTAAAATATGTAGAACCTCAATTTAAAGATGACCATCTCCATCACAATATTTGTTTCATCTCGTCTACCCCAAATATCTGATTTTGTATTACTGTGGTGGTGGATACAGACATGTCTTAGATAATGATGTATCTTCTCTAATGATAATTAATTCTACTCCATCATTATGATTTATAGTTTTTTTTGTTGAAAAATGGTTTTCCATTATATTTTTAACCCTAATAAACACTATGTATTATATCTATTATAACCCTATTTATAATAATAAGTTCATAAAATAAATTTTGTTTACATTTAATAATGGAGACTCTTGAATATATCATTTCAGTGATACATCCACTAGTATTTTTTTTTCCTATAACTCTTTGTAAAATTTCAAGGGATATCTTTAATATTCATTGAAACTGATGAATATAAAAAAAAGTGAAATGGTCCTAAAAATTTTATAATGAGATTTATTTGAATTTATTAATATTTTACCTACCACAACAACATTGGGGAAATATTCCTCACTTAGAGTGATTTCCTAAGAATGGCCACCTTCCCTTAGGCAATTTTATGATAAGTTCCCTTTATGTGTGGGATAATGGTTGAATAATTACCTATTTCTTTATATTTTATGAATTGGATTGTTGTGTTTTATATCATCATTTATCAATTAACAGACTTATAATAAATATATATACCATTGTATCAAACTCTTAAGCTCATGAAGAATTTACCAAGAATATTATATCCCCAATTCCTATATGATGAAAATTTATTAATTATCTTATACAAAGTTGAAAAATTCCCTTTTTCACTGTTCTCATTGGACCTCATATTTTCATGGTGTTTTGTGATCATGTTGGATATAGATAAATATTTATTTATATATATGGAAAATTAAATTTTTTCATCATATATTTTTTTTGAGAGACGAGTACCCTTTACTTATTAGTATTACACCCTATAATGAAATGTTTAATATTTCCCTCCATGTTGTTTATATAATCAATAAATTTATAGGATATCATTATAAAGGTATGATCATACACAAAATACATATTATTCTTCCATTACCATTATGATGTGGAAACTTCTCTTTATTTTAGTTCTTCATTCGTGTGGTAATTTTTCAATGAATGTTTCTTTATTAGATTTCAAAACAATGTGTTACATTTCATATTCCTCCCTAGTATTCTAGATCAATGAACACCATTTATCAACATCAACATTGACAAAATATACTAAAAGTACAATAATTTCCTCTTCTTTACATCGTAATACTTAAAATGTTTTACCAAGGGACTTAATACATTTCCCCACTACCGCAGGATTTGGATTACCACCAAACGATGTGGGATTCTACCACATAATGTGATCCAAAATAGGCTAATGATGTTTTGAAACAATAGGATGATCCATATTGTAATAGATATCTTTTATAACTAAATTTAGAAATCATAATAAATATATGATCTTTTCAGATCTAATACTAGATTTATTTTCTTCCTCAATAGAGAAAACATAACATTGGACATGGGAATGGAAACAATTTTTTAATCATGCTGTCATTTATAAATAATTAATTATAATAGATTAGCTCATTAAATTGTTAATATCAAATAAGAATGTAAATTTATTAATATTATTTTATAATTAACAAGAATTAAAAATTTCTACATTATTAATCATAGTATAACAAACATTGTATCTTTGGTGATTTTATTTAAATCTATCATAATGGATTCTATGAAAAAAGAAAATTAACTTAGAAATATACCCCCACAAGTGAAAAACGTAATGTGAAGTATGTATCATTTTTTTCACCTAGTAATGATCAACCCAATACAAATGATCCCTTCTAAGAATAAATACAGCATGATTCACTTGTTCTAGAAATAAAGTCACTTGTACTGTCTATATGGCGATGTAATTTTTGGATGAAACACATAATATTTTCCCTTGAAAAACATTAGACTGTTCTTCTATACATTTCCAAAAACTAATTGATATGTTTACATTCCATAATCTTTGATTCCTTTAATTTAATTCTGAATTATGCTGCTATAGTTGATTAGAAATGAACTATAATGACCCTACCTCCCATAAACTGTAACTAATGTTTACTTTGTAAATTTGGAAATAGAAACAGTCATGGACAAACCAAAAGACTGAGTAGTTTAATATAATTTTGAATAATATATATATATATATATATATCTGTAACCTATTTTAAATTTAGAATAAAACATATAACATTATTAAAGAACATTTTCTTCACCCTTCCAACTAATTCAAGAAATATTCATTATATCACCTGGAAAATAAAACAGAATAATGTTTAACTCAAAATGCACAGTAAAGTTTACATAAAATAGAAGATCTCATAAATAAATACGGAATAATAAATATGGAAAGATAAAAAAAATCAACAGGCATTACATTTAATTAATAAAATTTCTATCATTAATGGATGTGGAAAAATTAATATTATATGGTAAATGACTAAATATACATCATATTATTTCTAAAAATTTTGAATAAAATGAACCCATAGATATTATCAATTTGAAATTATAATGGATAGTAATAATAAATGAATTATCAATTAAAAAAATTTTAAATTTTTTTACATCATGTCCTCAGTCTTCATGATACCTCTATTTTCAATACCATATGAAACAATGTTAAAAAAATATGGGTAAAAATCAATCTGATTTGGCCAACTTATTAATATCATGAGTCTTTTCGATTCATCATGGAGAAATTTATAACTGGAAAACTCATAAATTCATGTCAAAATGATTCTAGATAAATTAAATAATCAAATTAATTAATATTATTAGTCATCAAATATATATATTGAGCAAAGTATACGTATTTTTCAATAATTCATCAACTAATCAAATAATATTTAATATAAATTCATTTATGAAAATGGTGAACTTTTTAAGAAATAATAATATCATCCAAACAATAAATATAGATATTTTAATAATTTTTTTTCATCTAAGAATGATAATAAGGATTCCATTGTATCAAGAGAAAGATAAATTTTTGAATAGAAAATGAGAATGTACTATAATTTTTTCTATTTTGGTAACATTTAAATTATAACCCCTTGAAGTATATAAATGAAAAGAAACATTAAGAATCCTAGTAAATAGGTATTAGTGTAAAATTAATCACATGGGATTTGTATATATCACACAAAAGTGATTATGTGTACATTAAAAAAATTATCAAGGAAACGAAAATTGTTAAAATGTATATAACCTCATGCTTACCATTGGTTGAAAATAATTATCCTCAAATAACAATGTTTTAATAATTTTATTTATTTTCACCAAAATAATATTATTATTCTGAAATCCAATATGATCCCAAAGTAACATTTTATAACCCATTAATTAAAAATATTTCATTTTTCATTGTATCGTGAGTAATTTCATTTTACTATCATGTGTTTTTATTTAAAAATTTTCCTTTCTTGTAAATAGGATATAAATAAATAATCTCTATAGTTATATCAATTTTCTAAATATAATAGTTAGAAAATAATTTCATTTTTTATATTTATTTTTTAATGTTGGACAACAAAAACATACCACATCACTTCATGGGGAATTTATGCCATATGAACACACAAGCGATTATATCACTCAATAAATGGGGAAAATATATTTAATGGGGAGTTATATTAATTTCAAAAAATAAAAAAAATGGAAAATTTATAATATATATTTAATAAATTTAGCGTGAATTGCCTTCCTTATAAGTAGTTACTGAAATATTAATCACATCACTTCGTCATGCGACAGTACAACATACACACAAGCAACATAATCATGTTTGAAAAAAATGAAAGTAAGATGTTATATTTGATATTATTATTTTATAATTATAATTATATAATAAATACCTAATATATATATATATAAATATATATATATATTTATATTTATTCGAACATTATATGAAACTATGAGAGGAGTTGATGGAAAAGGAATTACATCCATTTTTAAGGTAGTGTTGCAAGGTACATACTACTGATGATTTTGTTTCACATTATAAAGAAGTTGATGTGGATAAATATTATTCCATAAATATAAAAAACTTATTATATGTTAACAAAATATTTTATTATGTTTTAATATTTAATAAATAATTTAAACTAGAAACATAATAAATAAAACAACGAGTTTTGTTATGACACTCACTTTTCCATATGAGAAAACTTCTTTTAAAATTTTTAAGGACACTAGGGTTGTTAGCATGGGAGAAAATTATCTTTAAATGTTTCTAATGATTTATTAGAAATATCAATTTAATTTTTATTTAATTCAACGGGATTTATAAGTGTGGAAAAGTAAGTGGATATAGTTCCCTTCTATAATTGAGTAGTATTGCCATTTATTTAAGTAACAAAAACTATTTAATAATGGGAAGTCATTATCAATTAATATACCTTTGTAATTGATAAATTATTTATTTCATGAATGATACACTCAAAAAACACCTAAAAAAATATTTTTTATATTTTATTCTATAACAATTTTGTTTAATTAATTTTTCTATTTTCGTTTTTGCTATGGTAATTAGCCATTTTTAGAAAGGTAATGTATCCATTAAAACAAAAATAAAATGATACATAAAATATAATTTTTACCATAATTCAAAAAAAATTAAATAATATTTACAAAATAAAATTTCATTGGTTTTTGATATTAATTTTAACGAAAAAACATGTAAGACAACAAACCATGTTTTATCCTAAGCCGATGTAATTAATTTTTAATGTTTTTAATAATAATTATAGACAAAAAAATAATTTTACAATATTATATGATGTTAAATACCATCATTCTAAATATTAATAAAATTTTATAAAAATCAAATCAAATATGTATATAAATTCATCTAAGTATAAACCTATAATTCGTGTGGAAGAGCTGTTTTTCAGGAAATGAATCATTAAAGAATATATAAAATCCTGACCCCGGGTGCCACGCAACGGGTGCCCCGAGCCCGGTTCACCACGTGACCTCATGTGCATTTCCCCAAACGCCAGAGGCTGCCGACTAGCAGCGAGGGCCCAGGTCTGATAGTGGGAAAACTATGCCCTCATTTGTCAAAGTGTAGCACATCAGAATACCAAAATAAACTTACAAAAACAGCGGAAGCAGTAAACATACACAACTGAAATAACTACAACAGTGGATATAACCAACAGTATATAAGTGATGATGCTACATGATTCAAGTTCTAGGAAAACAGTCAGAACATGTTATACATCAATACAGTACAGTAGAAAACAGAGTACAACAAAACAAGCAAAACAGCAGGCAGCGACATCGCAAGCCTAGGCTCGGTCCCAAGCCCTCCTACTCCTCAGCAACAGTCAAGTACTTGTATAGGGACTCTTACCCCTATCTACACCTGCAGCAACATAATCTGTTTGGGATGAAAAGCGTGAACCAAATAGGGAGTGAGAAATATATCTCAGTAGGCACCCACCAAAGGCTCATGCTCAACTGTGTGTAAAACATGCAACAAGTGTGCAGTAGTAAAATGCAATAACTAAGAAGTAATAAAAAGTAACTAACTTAACAGCTAAATTTCCATTTTATTATTCATTTAATTCCTTTAATTTAGTAAAATTTTTGTGCTCAACAGCACCAAGCCCTCAGGGCAACCAGTACCATGCCCTCAGGCTAAAATAGTAACCATGCCCTCAGGCTTGCCCTCAGGCCATACAGAATCCAACCTGCAAGTATTGCCCTCACGCGTAACAGAAATTATCACCCTCAGGTATACGAAGTATCGCCCTTAGGCATAGAAGTCAAGCCCTCAGGCACGAAAGGTTTCCCTCAGGGGGAATAATGACAGCCCTCGGGCTAAAACAATCACGCCCTCAGGCCAATCACAACAACGTCCTCAAGCTAACATATAACCGGGCAATGCCCAAAAATCAAAATGCTGTAAATAAGAAATTCCTCTCAAGGAAATTCTACAGTTACTACATTTAAGGCATACCCTCAGGTATCCCTGCCAAATGGCTAAACAGAGGAACATACCCCTCGGGATGGTCCTGGATCCAAGAAACAATCACAAACAGCATTTCATTATCACAATTTAATCACCTATGCAATTCTAGGCATTAAATCTAGCAACGGCCTCAGCCACACGACACCCCAACATGGGTTTGTGGCGCGAAAACACACAAAAAACGCACGACAGTTGGAAAATGATAAGAAAGCCACCTACCTTATATGCCAACGACCACTATACCAGAATGTGGACTCCAGAAATGCCCATGAATGACGTAAATCTGACGAAGAACAAAACCCATTCAAACGTAAATATCTTACGTTAGGAGTAGAATTGGCAAGAACGGTACTAGGAGGGGAGAGGGCTCACCCGTGCTGTTCCAACGAAATCGTCCGAAGCTGAAACGGATTCTAGACAAACACCCAGTGGATCATCAAAGATATAGACTCCCCTTTTGGCTCCAAAATGTATCAAGTGCCTCCTCTGCCAAATGAGGAGGCTACTTCCTGTTTTAAGCTAAAAAAACGTAGTACACGGCGTGTACATCAAAGTACATGGCATGCACTCCCTTCATTTAACTATTCACTTAGTGGAAACGCCACACTATTCATCAGTCGACATGAGTACACGACATGTACTCTTTAGTACACGGCATGTACTATCGCCCAGCTGGCGGCGACGCCACCGCCTTACTATTTAAGCCTGCCGACTAACTACACGACGTGTAAGGTACCACTACACGGCATGTAGTCGGTATCTAAACCCTTCTTCGCTGGCATGGCCACACTCCCCGTGTACTCATCCCAACACGGCCAAAAGTACACGGCGTGTGGATAAAGTACACGGCGTGTAGTTCCAAAATTTAGGATTTTCCCCATTTTCAATATTTTCTCAAAAACACTTAAGGAAAAGGAAAATAAGAAGCTCATACCTCTAAAACAAGAACTGGGTTCTTACAAACTTCCCCCCTTATAGAAATTTGTCCCCAAATTTCCCTTCTAAGGGTGGTGATGAAAAGCTCAGAACAACTCTGGCCACTAAGCACGTACGTCAACCTCCCGCTACCAGGTCTCATCCTACAACCGGCCATGCTGCCATAGCACCCGTACGAGAGGAACTGACTGGCCTCGGAGAACCTTTGTGCTCCTGTCAATGATATGGATCGGATGCTCCCCAAAGGACACATCATGCTGAAGCTCAACCTCCTCTGGCTGAAAGGTGTGAGATGGGTCTGAATAGTAGCGACGCAACTGAGACACGTGGAAGATGTCGTGCATGGCTCAATACCACTGTTGTAACTGCAACTGATAGGAAACCGGCCCAACTAACTCCAGAATCTCAAATGGTCCCACATACCTCGGTGATAGCTTACCATGTCTTCTGATCCATTTTTGTCCCAGCCTCAGTGAAACATGCAAGAAAACCAGATCCCCAACCACAAACTCCAATGGTCGTCTGTGGCGATCAGCATAAGACTTATGACGAGACTGTGCAGTAGCCATCCACTTCTGAATCAACTGGACCTGCTCATATGTCTCCTGCATGAGCTGGGGTCCCAGTAAAGCTGCCTCACCTGCCTCTAACCCGCACAAAGGTGATCCGAATGGCCAACCATATAAATCATCTTATGGTTCCATCTCAATAGTTGCCTGAAGATTATTGTTATAGGCAAACTCTACTAAGGGTATATGCTTCTCCCAAGATCCCCCAATGTCTAGGACGCAAGCGTGCAGCATGTCCTCTAGCACCTGTATCGTCCGCTCTGTCTGGCCATCTGTCTGAAGGTGGTATGGTGTTCTCAGAAGCACCCGTGTACGTAGAGCCCTCTAAAAACTCTGCTAGAAACGAGACGTGAAGCGGGCGTCCCTATCTGAAATGATAGAATGAGGGACCCCATGAAGACGTACGATCTCTCGGATATACAACCTTCTGAGCTCGTCCACACCAAAGGTCTCCTTGATCGGTAAGAAGTGAGCTACCTGTGTGAGTCTGTCAACAAAAACCCACACGACACTTGGTGACCTTGGAAATCCTGTCACGAAATCCATCACGACATCATCCCATTTCCACTATGGAATGGGAAACTACTGTAACAGCCCAGCTGATCTCTGATGCTCTGCCTTCACCTACTGACAGGTGGAACATATCGTAACAAAACCAGCTATCTCTCTCTTCATACCCGGCCACCAAGACTGACGTCTCAAATCTCGGTACATCATGGTAACCCCGGGATGAACTGCCCATGCTAAAGCATGAAATGCCCTCATCAGATCCATGAGGAGATCCCCTAGAACCCATACACGTCCATGGAAACGCAGAACCTCGTCATTGCCTATCATCCAACCGGAAGGAGGGTACTCACCTGCCACCCACTCCCGTAGAACTAGGCCTTCGGAATCCGATAGCTGTCTCATCCTCACTCTGTCCAAGAGGGTAAAAGTCACAGCTAATGAGGAAAGATAAGTCTGCCCCTGACTATCATGCACCTCTAGATGCATCTCAGAGAACAGGGCCATAAGCTGCCACTCACCACTGGCCTCCTGCACTGCTTGTATCTGAGTCTTCCTACTAAGTGCATCGGCTACTACATTACCTTTACCAGGTGTATAGGCAATCTCAAAATCGAAGGACAGTAGGTACTCGACCCACCTTCTCTGACTCAGATTCAGGTCACACTGAGTATAGATATACTTGGGGATTTTTTGGTCGGTGAAAACCACAAAATGTTCTCCCAACAGGTAATGTCTCCGATAGTGCAACACATGAACAACTGCAGCAAACTCAATATCATGCGTCGGGTAATTCCTCTCATGTGGCCTCAACTGCCGAGACCCGTACTCCACAACTCGGTCGCCCTGCATCAAAAATGATCCCAGCCCAATACCTGATGTATCACAGAAAACTGTATAACTCTTCCCCTGCTCTGGGAGTATCAGGATCGGTGCTGATGTCAGCCTTCCCTTCTGGTCCTAAAAAACTGTCTCACAAGCTTCTGACCAAATGAACATCACTCCCTTCTTAGTCAGACCTATCAATGATTCTGCTAAGCAGGAGAAGTCCTGTATGAAGTGTCTGGAGTAACCAGCCAGCCCTAAGAAAACCCGTATCTCAAACAAGTTCTTGGGATTGTCCCAGGAAACTACTTCTCTCACCTTATTTGGGTCCACTGCAACTCCTGCCTCTGAGATGATATGACCCAGGAAGTGAATCTGGTCCATCCAAAAGTGTCACTTCAAGAGATTAGCATATAGGCGATGCTCTCTCAGTGTACTCAATACGATCTCAAGATGGTTGGCATGGTCATGTGAAGTGTGAGTGTTCACCAAGATGTTATCCACGAATACTACCAAAAATGAATCAAGATACGGATGGAACACACGATTCATCAGAGCCATGAAAACTGTTGGCGCGTTTGTGAGTCCGAATGGCATAACCATATACTCATATAGACCATACCTGCTCCTAAAAGCTGTGAGAGGTATATCAGATGGTCTAATGCGCAGCTGATGATATCCGGATCTCAAGTCAATCTTCGAGAACACTCATGATCCACGAAGATGATCAAACAGACCATCTATCCTCGGCATGGGATATCAGTTCTTAACCATCAACTAGTTCAGCTTCTGATAATCCACACAAAGCCTAGGGGTACCATCCTCCTTCTTCTCAAAAAGGACCGGAGAACCCCAAGGAGAAGTACCGAGTCAGATAAAACCCTTTGCCTGCAGCTCCTATAACTGCCTCTTGAGCTCCTGCAACTGAGGCGTGGCCATCCTATAAGGTGGAATGGACACAGGTGATACTCCTGGCACAATCTCGATAGAAAAATCCACCTCACACACCGGAAGTAGATCTGAAAAGGTTTCTATGAAGACATCCCTGAAACAATTGACAACTGGATGGAAATCCATCTGAAAAGTCCCATGGTCATCCAGATATAAGCTCGCAATCTGGGATAGGAATCCACCTTGCCCATGATTCTCTGGCCCAGCTCGACTCGCCTGAACATCCCACTCTCCCTTGTATAGAAACTCCCCGCCCTCTGGTGACATGAAACACACCCTATGACGATAGCATTCTATAAAGGCTCGAAAGGGAACCAAGCAGTCCATCCTGAGAATGACATCATAGCTCGGTATCTCTAGGAAATAGAGGTCCCAAAGGAAGTGACACCCACCAACATCAAGGGGGAATCCTTTCACTGACGCACACCAGCCGTTCTAGTCCCCAATGGAGTGTCTAGCGTCATGATATCAGAAGAAGTAGAAACACCGAGCCCAAGGCTCTCCCCAATGGGTACAGATATAAAACTATGTGTAGCACCCGTATAAAAAAGGACTGTAGAAAAGACAAGAATCTACTAGAATAGTACCTCTGACTATCGAATGTCTAGGATCCTGCTCCAACTGGGTCTGTTTAACTACATATTCCTGTCCAGCTTCGTAGCCCTACGACACAGTCTGGCTACCCAGAGCTGTCCCGCCCTGTTGCCTCTGAGATCCTGGTGTCTGGCTACCACGACCACGACCACCATCTCTGCATGCATGCCCTGACGTATTCCAGTTCCCTGACTAGTAAGAATCCACTAGTCCTACTCCCGCACGCGGAGTCTGCACAGAACCCCTCTCACTTGCCACTGGTAGAAACGCCCAGCAAAAGCGCTGCAGATGACCCATCTTGCCGCAAGCTCGACACTCCATTGGGTCTCGTGGACACTGCGGCCTCTTGTGCCTCTCTCTGCCACACTGGTAGCACCTGATCGGGCCACCTGAAGAAGTTTCCTGGCTGGTACTACCGCCTTGAGAGAAGTCCATCTATCTCTTCCACATTCCAGCTGAAATAGTACTAGTAACTGATGCTGAACCACCCTGTCCCACACCACTAGATTCTCGCAGGTTCCTCTCTATAATCAACGCCTGGTTCACAATCGCGTGTACAGTAGGCAACCTGAAAAGATTCACCAGCACTCAGATGTCACACCGAAGACCATCCTCAAAACATCTGGCTCTCAGCATCTCATCACCCACCAGCACGGCTGAAAAATGCTGAAGCTCTATAAAACATGCAGAGTAGTCCATCACCGACATAGCGCCCTGTTGCAGATTCATGAACTCTCGAACTCTATCTGCCCTCAGTGACTTGGGAAAGAAGAAGTCCTAAAAGACTGCCAGAAAATCCTTCCACAACATGTCCCTGTGATTCTCTGACCGGGTGGTAACATCCCACCACCTCTTGGCGAAATCGCGCAACATGTATATCGCGAGCTTGACCCTCCGCCTTGGAGGCGTCTCAAGATGCTAAAAAATAGTCTGCATTGATCCTAGCCAAGACTGTGCAGCCTGTAGTCTGCTATCCCCTGAAAACATAGGCAGATGCTGCTGCTGAAAGATACGCGTCAGCTCGGCCATAGATGTGGCAGCCTGCGGTGCTCCCTGAAAGGTCTGCATAAACCGCAATAAGCCTTCACAGAACTACTCCTTCGTGCCTGTATCCGGTATAACAGCCAGTGCCGCATCTGGCTCTGCTAGTGGATCAACTGGTAGCCCATGGCCCACCATCTATGGATTATAATCGTCGCTTCTCTCCTGGCGAACAACTCACGGTCGTCTAGGCGGAATGTCTCTACAAGGTCAAAATCATGCCTCAGATTCAAAATTATTAAGACTGAAAGCGAAGGAACCATAAAGGGAACAAGAGGAAGAAGGTATTCAAAATTGGAAAAACAAGACTACATGGCAAGTACAATGACTACACGGTGTATACTTGACCTCCCTCCCCCTGCCCGGGTCCTTCCACACGGCTAAGCCACACGGCTCACATTCAACAAAGCTACACGGCGTGTATAATACCTACATGGCGTGTTCGGTGTTATTTTACAACTGCCTGTGTCGTCTGTGACACGTCTGACTACTTGGCTTTACTCCACACTGCGTGTTGCACCCGAACACGGCGCGTACACCATCCCGTTTCCCAACCACATGGCTAACTCCACACGGTCTGTCCTCGGACAAGACGACACGACATGTACCAGAGGTACACGGCGTGTTCTGGGAGAGGTGACACCGGCCCGTGTTGTTAGTTACACGGCCGAGTCCCCAGGTCACACTACACGGCGTGTCCATAACTGACACGGCGTGTTCTGTCAAGAAGTTTACTGACCTGTGTTGTTAGTTACCCAGTCGGACTCCGGGTCAACACTACACGACGTGTAAAAAAACTACACGGCGTGTATTACCCAAACCCTTCCCTACCCCGTGTCACCGCCCACACGGTTTGTGACAAAGGAAGAGACTATACGCCGTGTACTCAGGGTACACGGCGTGTACTCAAAAAGTTCATTTTTCTTCCCGAACAGAAGAACACACACGGCGTGTATGAGGTCCTACAGGGCGTGTATCCTGGGTTTTCCAGATAGTATGCCTCAGAAACTTCCCCGAAACCTAGAAAACATTGAAAACAACACCTAAGTGTGAAATTACGACCTATGGGGGCCGATACACCCCACGAATCAAAGTTTGACATCTTATTTGTGTTATAACCAATAACTAGTCAATAATCCACCAAATTCCGGTCAATGGGGGCCCATACTCCCCAAAAACCAAAGTTTGGCGTCCATTCTATAATCAAGATCAAACAATAATACCATATCACAAGGCAGGTATTTATCAAGCAGCTATCACAACAACATGATTTACTAGCACAACAACTATCACAACAACATGCAAATTCTAATGCACATACATGGCATGGAAAATATGCATGGCATATGATATCTAGAATGTTCATATATGATGCACGAGACGACATACCCTCATCTCATCAGGTTGTAACTAAATAGATCCCATAGATAAAATATAAAAAACAAAATCCAAGTGCGTCACCCAACGGTGAAAACATATCAACCATAAAATTGCAAGATCAAATGAATGAAAAGTTTGAGGTAGACCGGATTTTCCCTATACACGGGTTAGCTATGCCTGGGAACAGCTTATTACTAACTACCATTCGTCCTAACTCTGACTGCGGCTCCAAATAGTAAGTCAAATAAAATAAACACCTTTGATACCACTTTGTAACATCCCGGCCCTGGGTTCCACGAAATGGGTGCCCCAAGCCCGGTTCGCCACATGACCTGAAGCGCATTTCCCCAAACGCCAGAGGTTGCCGACTAGCAGCGAGGCCCCGGGTCTGATATTGGGGAAACTATGCCCTCATTTGTCAGAGTGTTGTGTAGCAGAACACCAAAATAAACATAAAATAACAGGGGATGCAGTAAACATACACAACTGAAATAACTACAGCAGTGGATATAACCAATAGTATATAAGTGATGACGCTACATGATTCATGTTCTATGAAAACAGCCAGAACAAGTTATACATCAATACAGTACAACAGAAAACAGAGTACAACAAAACAAGAAAAACACCTGGCAGCGGCATCACGAGCCTAGGCTCGGTCCCATGCCCTCCTACTCCTCAGCAACAATTAAGTACTTGTATAGGGACTATTTCCCCTATCAACACCTTCAGCAACGTAATCTGTTTGGGCCGAAAAGCGTGACCCAAACAGGGTGTGATAAATATATCTCAGTAGGCACCCACCAAAGGCCCATGCTCAATTGTGTGTAAAACATGCAACAACTGTGTAGTAGTAAAATGAAATAACTAAGCAGTACTCAGAAGTAACTATCTTAACAGTTAAATTTACATTTTATTATTCAATTAATTCCTTTAATTTAGTAACATTTTTGTGCTCAATAGCACCAAGCCCTCAGGACAACCAGTACACTGCCCTCATGCTAAAATTGTAACGACACCCTCAGGCTTGCCCTCAAGCCATACAGAATCCAACCCGTAGGTATTTCCCTCAGGCGTAACAGAAATTATTTCCCTCAGGCATACGAAGTGTTGCCCTCAGGCACAGAAGTCAAGCCCTCAGGCACAAAAGGTTTCCCTCAGGCGGAATAACGATAGCCCTCGGGCTAAAACAGTCTCGCCCTCAGGCCAATCACAACAACCCCCTCAGGCTAACAGGTAATCGGGCAATGCCCAACATATCAAAATGTAGTAAAAAAGCAATTCCGCAAGGAAATTATATAGTTACTACATTTAAGGCATACCCTTGGGTATCCTAGCCAAACGGCTAAACAGAGGTACACACCCCTCGGGATGGTCCTGGATCCAAGCAACGATCCCAAACAACATTTCATTATCACAATTTAATCACATATGAAATTCTAGGCATTAAATATATCAACGAACTCAGCCACACGACACCCCAACTTGGGTTCGTGGCACAAAAACGCAAAAAAATGCAAGACAGTTAGAAAATGATCACAAATCCACCGACCATATATGCTAAAGAACGCTATACCCGAACGCCGACTCCAGAAACACCCAAAAACGATATAAATATGATGAAGAAAAAAATCCCATTCAAACGTAAATAACTTACGTTAGGAGAAGAATTGGCATGAACGATACCAGGAGGGGAGAGGGCTCACCTGTGCGGTTCCAACAAAATCGTCTGAAGCCGAAACGAATTCCAGACGAACGCCCGGTGGATCTTCAAAGATCTGGCCTCCTCCATTGGCTCAAAAATGGCTCAAGTTCCTCCTCTACCAAATGAGGAGGCTACTGCCTATTTTAAGACGAAAAACAAAGTACACAACATGTACTTCAAAGTACACGGCGTGTACTCTCTTCATTTAACTGTTCACTTGGCGGCACCGCCACACTGTTCATCATTCGACATGAAAAAACAGAATGTACTCTCGAGTACATGGCGTGTACTATCGCCCAGCTGGTGGCGACGCCACTGCCTTACTGTTTAAGCTTGCTGACTAACTACATGCCATGTAAGGTACCACTACACGACGTGTAGTCGGTTTTTACACCCTTTTTTGCCGGAATGGCCACACGCCCCGTGCACTCATCCCAACACGGCTAAAAGTACACGGTGTGTGGGTAAAGTAAACGGAGTGTAGTTCCAAAATTTATGTTTTTTCCCCATTTTCCATATTTTTTAAAAAACACTTAAGGGAAAGGAAAAGTAGAAGCTTGTACCTCTAAAATAAGAACCGGGTTCATACAGAATAAAATAATATTATATTTTCAATATGGACAATTGTCATTATTATAAGTTTTTTAATCCATATATTTTGGTTTATATTCAATAAATTTAATATAAACCATCCATTATTAAATATTATTTTAATTAATTTAAATGGGTATACATTATTCCTTTTAAAAAAAAAATTTCCTGGAAAACAATCCATTTTTTGAAAAATATTTTTTTACATATAAATGTTATTATATTAAATTTATAGTAAGTAATTTTTTATATATAATATATTATAATTAATTATTATAAATAAAATGATTAGTATTTATATACATTATTCTATATTATTCATAGAATATTATTTCTATAGAAAATTTTAAAAAATTCATTATAGGCTTAATTTAAACACGTGTATTAGAAATTTATAATCATCATATAAAATTATAATTGATGTTCCATTAAATAACATTATTTTGATTTTATTGTAGTCTTATTAATATAGAAATTTAACATACTATAATTGAATCTCGGAGTTGTGTATATAAAAATCTATCAATAATTTTTAATTCATTTAAGAGGAAATATATAATAAAGTCTTTCTGTGATACATTTAAGTAAGAATATGAGTTATATTATGAGGAATTAATTTATTTCATATTATTAATCATAGATTGAATGTATTTAAGAATTATTGAATTCAATATGAGATTTTTTTTTGGAAGAACAATATGGTTGAAGAGGCCACATGGGAGTCTGAAAATGCAATGAGTGAATGGTATCCCCACCTAATTATCAATTGAGTAAAATTACAAGGATGTAGATTTAAAAAAATGGGTAAGAATGTAATAATAATTTTATTGTTTAAATTATCAATTTTCATATATTAATTTTTGTAATTCAAAAAATTATATTCATTATAATAATATAATATTATTTGTGAATAATGATAAAATTTTCCTTTTTAACCTAAATCGAATTTTGGTATTATATGGGTTCATTTAAAATTATGAATAAAACATTATAGGCTGTTAATTTCAAAAAAAAAATTAATTCACTTTAATATTTATCATGTAAAAATTATATTAAAATCAATTATTGGGAATTTTATAAAATGATTGATTTAATATCAACTGGTTGAAAAAGACTAATATCTATTCAACGAATATTTTCTTTCGAATTTTTTATAATGTAAAATTAATTTTTTTTTTCTATTTTATAATTAGTTCTATTTTTTTAAATAATCCAATTTTTATTCTTAAATTATTTTTATACATGAATTTATTATTAACAAAATTTACTTATAAATTAATTTTTTCGAGAAAGCTACTTTTCATTGAAATTTTCTTATTTAATTTTAAATTAATTTATTCCACTTCTGTGATTTAAATGGTTAATAATGGATCCATATTTAGAATAAGATGATTTGTTTTAAATGGTAATCTATTATTTTTTGTCAATATGTATATAAAGTGGTGGGTTGTAAAATTACATTAATCACTAACACACACCTTAGACACATGCCAGAAAGGAAGGCCATTCCCCCCAAGGGGATAATGCAATTTTCCCACACACATCTAAGATTCATTCATGTGAATTTCTTCCCATTGGTATGGTATTATTTAATTTGAAATATCTACGAAAAGAATAGAAATAAATATCATATTATTGTCTTTAATAACTATAATATTTATAGCATGAGGCTAAATAAGGAAGTTTTCTATTATAGATATTAATTTGAAATATGAATGATTATCTTTATCATATTAATTTATATTAAATTTTTAGGAATGATATAATTACATTAAATAAATGCACATCATTGAATCATAAATTATTCAATTAATTGAAATTTTTTTACAGGTTGGGGGAATTCCAAATTGTTTTATTTAAATGAATACACCATATTATTATTATAGATAGAGGGATACCAATAAATTGCAATTTTATTCCCATTATAAATTAAATCCCAATAAAAATACCATTGTCCCACTCAACTAGAGACCCAAACATCCCATGTATGAAATAATCTTGCACCACCCCGGCATAAATCCACCATATAACAGTCATTAGGACACCTTCAACCCATCCCTCACATAGTTAGATCACCATCAACCGCCACTTCTATATAGGTGTCGAATTTAAATAATCCAACACCAAACATTCGTGAATTATCCATATGTATGCTTTGTTAGGTAAACACCGTCACCCATAAATCCCATTTAGACTAAAATAAACCACCAAAACCTACACTGGTCACATTCATCAATCCATATAATCGTCTACTACTAGCTCCATCCAACATTCTTGAGCTGTCGAATTCGATGACATCAGCCAACCACCCATACTTTCAGTTTTAACGACCTAATGTATTTCAACGAAAATTCCATTCATATGTAATTATCACATGAAATTTTAATATAATTATCTACAAATTTCTATGTTCCTTTAAACACATGTTTTTTACTTTTATGTTTTAAATTTCAACAGTCTATCATACATGGTTGTGATCAGAAAGTTATTTGAAGAACAATAAGAAAAACATAATTTTTGGTGAATATTAACCAAGACTTATGAATTGTAACATACCCTTATGAATAGTTTCATACCATATTGAATTAGTAAACTTACCTAAGAGAGTATATAAATAATATTAATGTTAAATTACGATGTACCTATATTACATAATAAGTAAATGATTTTTTAAACTAGTTTTTTTAATAATAAATTATGATTTTAATGAAATATTAAATTATTTATATGTATAAATTTACTTTTCAAAAATGAAATTCATTTTTGGATTCAACACATCAAAAAATGGTTACGGTTTATTTATGGGATTTTTCTAAAATACATGAATTTTTGATGAATAATGCAATACGACAATTTACAATAATTACTAAAAAAATAAATATAATGATTCATTGATTATGATCTTATTATGTAATCCTTGTTGGTATGAAATCACATGAGTCTATTACTATTTTTTGTCATGGAATACAAACTATTTATTATCTTGTGAATAAATAATAAATTAATGATTATAATAATATTAAAACCCTCCTCTCCTCTACTATAACCCCCCCTCACTCCAACATCTCTTCACTACTCTCATTACTTGTGACTTTCCAATATTCTTCCCAAATATCTCCCCAAGATACTAACCTAATTCTATCAACCCATATCCTCTTCAAAATACCAAATCCCATAACATTAAGTAGTTCTCAAAAGAGATAAATTCAAGAGTTAAATTCCTCTTTCAATTTTTTTTATTTATTTTAAGTTCTTTTGTTTTCCTGTTTCATTCCTCACCTCCCTTCACACAAATAGTATGATAAATATAATAACATACATGTAGTAGAATATTTTTATTCTCATGGGAGATTAAATTATCATCTCTCCTTTATCTATCATTTATTTTAATTAAATGAAAACATCGTTTGAGATGTGTAAATTTAACACATTCAGGGACAACGATTTATCAATTTATTTTGTCATATTTAATTCTGGACATGAAACCATTTGTGTTATAGATGAAGAATATTATTATATATTTAATATATCGTATTTAAGGTTCTGTAATTCTTTTGGTATTAATCATATTATTTTATAAATAAAAAAATGTTTATTGTAATCAAAACCACCGATTAACAAAAAAGTTATCACGGAGGTTTTATATAATTAGTCATCTTCTCTCCCAATAACCAAATGAAATTTTTTTAACCATTTAATCTCTCAGATGTTCAATAATAATATAAAACTTCAATTCTAGACTACTACTTTCATCTTACATGTTTACCCAAACATGAATAGAAGTGATCCGATCATTAAAAACCAAGAAAGCGATCAGACCTGAACTATGAATTTGAACATTATAACCAATAAAAATTATCTTGAATGAAACTAAAAATGTTATACTAAATATTTTACATATATAAGTGGTTTTAGAATTGTTAATTAATAATCCTAATTTTATTATTTAGTTAATTAATATCAAGAGGAGAACACCACCATATTTAAGGTAATGGATCTTCTCTATTTCTCTATTCATCAAGATTGTCCTATCTGCTATGCCTTTTTATCTGTTATCCAAAATTATGGAGTGTGTTTTTGAAACTCCCTAATACTTAACTCAATATTTTTAAGTGATGATAAACCCCTTATCTCTATCATTAATCCTTCTTAGGTACACTAGTCACCATGCTGATAATCCGTAACGAAATCTTGCCGAACCTCCTTTGTTCTCTTAGGTTGCGTTATCATTCATTATATAAAAATGGAGTTATATTATCTTTTAATGTAAATATTATCATTTTATTTTAGTTTTAAAACATTAATTTATTAATAACCTATCATCACTCTGTTTTTGGGAGAAACTTGTTTTTAAAAGACCCCCTCCTTAGAAGTTTCTGATAAGGAAAACATGTTTTAAATGAGGTTCCCAAATTTTTACCAAATTTCAAGTGAAATATATCACCTATTTTATGCCTCCATTTTAATTATTAAATAAGTATTTTTATTATAAAAACCTTATTTGTTAAATTCTGGTTTTATATAAAATAATATCCTATTTTCTATTTTAAATGCTCTATATTGTTTTCCTTAAAACTGTAGAAAAATGTTTTAATGCTAATGTCTCTCAAATACATTTATTATTTGTTTTCACTTCTATTTTACATCACATAAAATATTATATTCCTAGTTTTTCTTATGAACATCCACGTATGCCAAATCACTTTATTTCATCGACACTTTTAATGATACACACATTCGTTATGCTTTTGGTCAGGATTGTGGTTCCTATTTCATTACATGGGTACCCCTATGTTTATGTATGTTATATTATGTATGATTATTTATGTGGCAATAATATTCAATAAAATATTGAGATGGGTGTTCCTAGATAGCACTCCAATGTATTGGGTAATGTTAAACCTCATGAGATGCGATGTGAAATGAATTTGGTGGTTAGTAATAACCCGTACTAGAATGGGAATCAGGAGTGGTAAATAGCTTTGACCCATACTAAAATGGAAAACGAAATTGGAGGTTAGACTTGACCAGTTATAAAGACATGTTTTATGATTCTTCCACATTTATATGATTCCATGTTAATATGATCAAATTTTTATATGATATGATTTCATATGCTCCATGCATTGGATATCATTATGTGAGGCCTACTAACTCATGTGCTTAAGATGTATTCTTGGGTTCTTTCCCTTAATGGGCTTTTTAGCTCATCATATTGTTCTTGTGTTCCCCAAAGTACCCTATGTAGATATAAGGGCTCAATGGAAGTTAGCATCTCTTTATGGAGATTAAATAATGAATTGTGTCTTTCCCCATGTTTTATGTTTTTTTACCTAGCCTTCCAAGACACAAGAGTTATTGATCCTTGGATTGTACTCTGATGTACAATTATTCTTAAAATAAAGTAATGTTATTTGTAAATGTATTGGGTTACTATATTTGGTATCAGAGTATGGTTTTTTATTCTCGATGTTTATGAATAGAGAACCTTAGTGATAACTTTAAGGATGAGACTAAGTATAATAATAAACTCCTAATTTTTTGAGATTATTGAGTAAGTGGTTTATCAGGAAAATATATCTATGTCTGGATATGAGTAGGTAGAGACAACTTTAACACAAATTTATCTAGGGGTAAAACTCAGAAATACCACATTGAGCTAGACTCGAATGAGAACTAGTGCACAACAACGTGCCTTTATGCACTCTTGGATATAACATTCCTAGGGGATATGATTTGGTTGATTCATGAACCAACCCATAATAATATTTTTTCTAAAATAGATATAAGATAACCTAGATTTAGAAATCAGGAATCACAAGTTAGGATGTACTTCTAAATTACAATTTTATCCTTTATTGTTCAATGATTCCTTTTTATGCTAATTATCTAAGTACTCAATCCATCTAATTATACGCTTTTTTCTTATTTAATAGAGGGAAAATGAAGAACACATTCCAACAATCAATGGGATTTGAAATGTGAAGATTTAGCTAATGTTATCCCTGATATGACGGGAATGGGTGCTCCAAACATCATGACAATACTTGCCCATTTGGTTCGAGTTACATATACTAAATTGAATAATGTGGAACAAACTCATTATCCATGAAATGGGAATGTTTCTATAGAATTCATTATGCAGAATAGGCCTCCCATATTTAGCGTATCTTCTAATACCCTCCTCATGGAACTGTGGATTAACTCAATTGAAAATATATTATCCCTCCACCAGTGCTCGATTAAAGAGAATTTTGTACGGGAATTCTGTCATTCTGACGGGGAAGAGGATCGGTGGTGGAAACAAATAAAGAATAAAACTTCCAAAGATGTAGTTGATTCCATGAATTGGGAGGAATTGAAGAGGATGTTTTTCAATAAATGATTTCCTCGAACCCTCCACCTCAAGATGGAAATATAGTTCATTGAACTCAATTATAAAGAAGATGAGTCAATTAGGGTGAGTGAAACAAAATTTACAAGGCTTTCAAGGTAAGCCTCTAGATTTTTACTGAACAGAGAAATCAAGTGGGATAGTTTCATTAGTGTAATAAAGGAGATTCTATGAAGAGATTTGGAGATTCAAGACATTCAATGTTATAAAGAGATTTTATGGTGGTCCCTCAAGGATGAAAAGGAGATTAGAGACTTTGAGTGGTCTCATAGGGCAAGTGACCTGAAAAAGAAAATGGAGAACAACATGGGTGGTTCAAAAAAATCCCTTGATGGAATGAAACCTAACTTTTCACCTTGTAAAAGTGGTTAGAAGAAGCATCATGGAATGTTTTTGAATGGAACCAATAATTTCTTAAAATGTCAAAATTGTTTCCATTAGGATAAAAACTTCCAAAGGGATATGAAAGATACCGCTAATGTGGAAGATGAATGGAAGGTTCAAATCCATGCTTAGATAGTGGTGTAGTGTAACAACTACAATGAGAATGGGTATTATGAAAACAATTTACATAAGCCAAGGGTTGTCAGAGGAAATGAATAACAACCTCCAAGGAAACAACGAAGGTATTTTTCTATCACTATAGTTGAGGTGGAGCCGGACTAAGATGTGGTGACAGGTACACTAGTTGTTCATTCAAAAATACCGAACATACTATTTGAATCTAGTTCTACACATTCTTTCATATCTTAAAGGTTTAGTAGAACTATTCAAACACCACCTCAAAATTTGAAGGAAAATATATCTGTGAGAACTACAAATGGAGAAATTATTGAATCAAAAGTTTATAACTCCTCCTTGGTTAATTTTTGTGGACTGAACCTACAATAATTTTACTTTATACTTCCATTAGTGGAGTTCGATGCTCTGTTGGGCATGGATTTGCTATCATTATAAAATACAAAAACAACTGTCGGGAACGTGAGATTAATCTTCACATACAGAAGCATCCACCAATTCATTAAAAGTGTAATGAGGAAGATGAATCTACTTTATAATCATTGTCTCATGTGTGGATGTTTCAACATTAAGAGAATGAATATATATATCAAATGATTCGGAAAACGGAGACTATCATGCCTGAAGACATTCCCATCATGAGGGATTACACACATGTATTCCATGAATAGTTTACTGGTCATCCTCCTGATCATCAGGTGTAGTTCCCAATTGAAATTATTCCAAGATCCTTACCTATATCAAATAATCCTTATAGAATGTCCACTGTAGATCTAGAAGAGATGAAGAATCCATTACAAGAGAATATGGGAAAGGTGTTTTACACCCGAGTGCTTCACCTTGGAGTCTGCCAGTCCTCTTCATCAAAGAAGATATATGGAATAATGCGCCTTGGTTTTGATTATTGTGAGCTAAATAATATAATGATAAAAAAATTATCCCATTCATCAGATAGATGACTCGTTTATTTAGCTTAATGGGGACAGTTTTTTCTCTAAGGTGAAGCTTTGGTTAGGATATCACCAATTAAAGATGAGAAAGAAAGATATTCCCAAGACTGCATTTCCGATGTGGTATGGACACTATGAGTTCATAGTGATGCCCTTAGGACTCACTAATACTCAATTAATTTTCATATATTTAATGAATACAATCTTTATAGATTACCTTGAAAAATTAGTGGTATTCTTTATTGATGATATTCAGATATACTCCAAAAGAATAGAGGAACACAAGGGGCATTTGAATACTCTGTTAACAAAAATTTTAAAGGAGAAGTTATATGTGAAGTAAATTAAATGAATGTTTTTGATGGTTGAAGTATCATTTTTGGGGAATTTTATCATCAAGAGAGAAATATCTATGGGCCCTTCAAGGATGAAGGCAATTGAAGAGTGGCCCAGGCCAACATCTGTAATGGAGATCCGAAAATATTTGGGTCTAGGTGGGTATTATCGATGATTTGTTATGTACTTATCACGATTTTCAAACCCAATGAAAAAGATGAAAGGAAGTGAGAAGATATTGTCTGGACTCGATAGTGTGAAGACTGATGTAAGAACCTGGGTTTTTGGAACGGGTCAAAATCCTGACCCTGTATGAATTTTTGACTTGTTTCTGAGGAAAATAGAGAAAATGGAAAGTTTATGGAAATTTCAAGACTACATGACATGTAATTTTAAGTAAACTCCATGTATATGTTTCTTGTGTTGTACCTCTCGTACCCCTCGTGGTTTAATTTTCATGATCACAATCACCCTCTTATTTATCTAATCTTGTTTTAAGTGTTTTTGGATGATAGACATAATTTCAGGTTGCCAAGGAATTGGGCCAAGAAGGCCAAGAAGGCAAAAAGCCTAAAATGGACTGAAATTCAGTCTATCGGCCAACCGGTGGCTTCCCCACCATCCAGCCGATGGACCCTGGACAGAAGGCTGAGCGACTGCCTCAGCACCGGCCAACCGGTAGCCTCAGCACCGGCCAGCCGGTGGCACCCAGCCAGCACAGTGGTTGCTACTGCCTCATCACCAGCCAACCGGTGGCCTCCTCACCGGCCAGCCGGTGGAGCCTGAGTCCGAGCCCTCCTCCATTTTGCACACACCGGCCAACCGGTGGCCCTGTACCGGTCAGCCGGTGGAGCCAGTCAAACTAGCCGTTGGGCTTTTGACCAGCCTATCTACTTGGCCTCCAACGGCTCCGAAGACCTCTCCAACGGCTCCGAAGACTCCCTAAGGCCATTTGAGGGTTCCCCCTCTATAAATAAAGGACTAGGAACCCCCGGAAGCCTAATGAATATAGCCGGAACTATTGTGAAGCCAACGGACACATTTTCCATCATTTGGCGAACCTCCGGCGGATTCCTCCAAGGGAACCCCAATTGCTCCAACTCACTTCCACATCCAAGGAGCACCTCCAAAGAAGCTTGGGAGCGCCCTTCATCAGTTCCATCAATCCATTGGCGCCCAAGGCTTCTCCCCAATTACGGTTTTTCTTGTTTTATTCATTTTGAGCATCAAATTGGGTTTGTGCCTACAAACCCCCATCTCTTTCATTCCTCTCTTCATTTGGGTTTTCACACCACCTTTAAGGTGTGAAGAGGTTAGTCAAGCCTTTCCTTTTAAAAGGCTTGAGTCAAAGGTGAGATAGCCTTCACCCGTAAAAAGGCTAGTGGGTTTCTTGCTCAAACCATTAAAAAGCAAGCTGTAATAGGTGAGCTAGCCTTCACCTGTAAAAAGGCTAGTGGGTTTCTTGCTAAAACCATTGAAAAGTAAGCGGTAGTAAATCTCTCAACGGTTGAGTTGGGAGCGGAGACGTAGGCCGGGTTTTAGTCCGAACTCCGTTATCAAGTTGTGTGTTTTGCCTCATTTATTTCCGCTGCACTTTCACTTTGATTTTAAATTGTTAATCATTTTTTTAAAAGGCAATTCACCCCCCCTCTTGCCATCACTTCTCTTCTTTCTCTGCCCAACAATTGGTATCAGAGGCAAAATTTGAGTAATACCCTAACCAGTTTCAAATTAAAGATCCATTGTGATGGCTTCAACCTCTTTCGCCCCCGAAGGCTATTCTTTGGGCCGTGCTCCATTCTTTGATGGAACCGACTACACTTTTTGGAAAACTCGCATGATTACATTCCTTAAAAGTATTGGCTATCCTATATATCGAATTGTTATGCAAGGCTTTTCTTTATCTAACAAGGATGAGTCCAGATGGACCCCCGAAGACATTGCAAATTTTGAGCTTGATGGCAAACCCATGAATGCTCTTCATTGTGGACTAGACCGTAATGAATTTAATTGTATTTCTACTTTCTCATCTTCTTATGACATTTGGAAACTTTTAGAAGTAACCCATGAGGGCACTAAAGGCGATGACAAGCCCGATTTCCCATCCCACAAGAAAAAGGCCAAGAAAAAGGAAAAGAAGAAGGCATTCAAGGCCACATAGAGTGATAGCTCCACATCATCCTCCTCCTCCTCCTCGAGCGACAACAGTAACAAATGCCTAATGGCATTTCATGAGGTAACTTCTTCCGACTCCTCATCCTCTAGTTCTTCCAATTCTTTTAATCACATGTCATATGAGGATCTCCAACATGCTAGAGATCAATTGGAGGAAGGTTTTCACGAACTTTCTTCCAAATTTGTTGCTTTAAAAAAGAATTTCAAAAAACTCTTTTCCGAAAAGGAGCAACTTCTCAAAGAGATGGAGGAGTTGTCCCTCAAGATTCAAAACCGTCCCGATATTGATTCCATGGAATCAACCATCAAAGATCTAAGGGAATCCCTTGCCAAGTTCACCCAAGGTGAACAAAATTTGGCCAAACTCTTAGGTTCCCAACGCGTATCTAGAACCACCGAAGGGCTTGGCTATTCCAAGCAAGCTTCCTCTTCCCATGCTCCAACTTTTTTTGTAAGGGGGAGCTCTCAATTTAAATTTTGCAATTATTGTAAAAAACCCGGGCACTTAATCTATGAGTGCAATTGAAAAAATGCCCGGTATGGTAGGCCCAAAACCATTTTCTTTAATGATGAATTTTATAGGAGAAGACCCGCAACTAGACAAGTATGGTTTGAAAAATCCCTCTTAGCGAGTCTCTCCGGGCCAAAATTTGTCTCGGTTCCAAAAACCTCTCCCCGATGATTTGTTGTTTTTATTTAGGGGGAGTTAGGTCGTTTTACCCTTTTTGATTTCAATTTCAAAATTTTCAATTTCAAAATTTTCGATTAAAACTTTCAATTTCAACACTTGGTATCAAATTTTTTTTAAACTATTATTCAATTTTTCATTCAAAACTTTCATTTCAAAATTTTTGATTCAAAACTTTCAATTCAAATTTCAAAAATTTCAATTGGTTTAAAATCTTTTTTTCCCTCAATCAAGTTTCATGCCCCGTGCTATTTTGATAATCACAAAGGGGGAGAAATTCTTGGTTGATTGGGGGAGAAATCTTTCTCTCATGCTTTAAAGGATAAATTTGTAAGTAAAAAATTTAAAGCATGCCTTTCATTCCATTTTTACATTACTTGTTTTGGTGATTGTGATCATAAAAATAGGGGGAGATTGTTGTACCTCTCGTACCCCTCGTGGTTTAATTTTCATGATCACAATCACCCTCTTATTTATCTAATCTTGTTTTAAGTGTTTTTGGATGATAGGCATAATTTCATGTTGCCAAGGAATTGGGCCAAGAAGGCCAAGAAGGCAAAAAGCCTAAAATGGACTGAAATTCAGTCCACCGGCCAACCGGTGGCTTCACCACCGGCCAACCGATGGACCCTGGACAGAAGGCTAAGCCACTGCCTCTGCAACGGCCAACCAGTGGCCTCAGCACCGGCCAGCCGGTGGCACCCAGCCAGCACAGTGGTTGCTACTGCCTCATCACCGGCCAACCGGTGGCCTCCTCACCGGCCAGCCGGTGGAGCCTGAGCCCGAGCCCTCCTCCATTTTGCACACACCGGCCAATCGGTGGCCCTGTACCGGTCAGCCGGTGGAGCCAGTCAAACTAGCCGTTGGGCTTTTGACAAGCCTGTCTACTTGGCCTCCAACGGCTCCGAAGACGTCTCCAACGGCTCCGAAGACTCCCTAAGGCCATTTGAGGGTTCCCCCTCTATAAATAAAGGACTAGGAACCCCCGGAAGCCTAAGTAATATAGCCGGAACTATTGTGAAGCCAACGAACACATTTTCCATCATTTGGCGAACCTCCGGCGGATTCCTCCAAGGGAACCCCAATTGCTCCAACTCACTTCCACATCCAAGGAGAACCTCCAAAGAAGCTTGGGAGCGCCCTTCATCAGCTCCATCAATCCATTGGCGCCCAAGGCTTCTCCCCAATTACAGTTTTTCTTGTTTTATTCATTTTGAGCATCAAATTGGGTTTGTGCCTACAAACCCCCATCTATTTCATCCCTCTCTTCATTTGGGTTTTCACACCACCTTTAAGGTGTGAAGAGGTTAGTCAAGCCTTTCCTTTTAAAAGGCTTGAGTCAAAGGTGAGCTAGCCTTCACCCGTAAAAAGGCTAGTGGGTTTCTTGCTCAAACCATTAAAAATCAAGCTGTAATAGGTGAGCTAGCCTTCACCTGTAAAAAGTCTAGTGGGTTTCTTGCTACAACCATTGAAAAGAAAGCGGTAGTAAATCTTTCAACGGTTGAGTTGGGAGCAGAGACGTAGGCCGGGTTTTAGGCCGAACTCCGTTATCAAGTTGTGTGTTTTGCCTCATTTATTTCCGCTGCACTTTCACTTTGATTTTAAATTTTTAATCATTTTTTTAAAAGGCAATTCACCCCCCTCTTGCCATCACTTCTCTTCTTTCTCCGCCCAACATCTTGGGTGTCGGCCGTGTGCTCGCCAAGTACATGCCGTGTGACGACCGTGTATAAATTTCTTACAACGCAGCATGTAGTTTTCAACACGCAGTGTATCCCCGACTGTGTGGTGGCCGTAAATGGCATGTAGGACTATTGGTTGGGTAGAACAAGGTACAATCCATGTTATTATTGGACACATCATGTAGTCTAGCCGTGTAAGAGGGAAATACAGGGTGAGTGGGTAAGTCAGTGAGGTAGAGAAGAGAAACCCCATACACGCTGTCTACCCATAGGTACATGCCATGTACTCATGTCAGCAGGTTTGAAAATTATATCGATGTAATTCATCCATAATATGAATAGTTAAATGAAATATACATGGCGTCTAGTCATCTCGTACATGCAGTGTACATTTTTTTGGGTTAAAATGGACAGTAGCCTCGTTTTTAGGCAGAACACACCTCCTTCACCCGGTTTTGCGAACCAAGTTGGCCGAAATTATTTCCTTCCTCTGGATCACCATCCGAACTCTGTTCCCATCATGGTTTGATGCGTTGGAACCCCCTAAGTAAGGCCTCAATTCCACTTTTTCCGGTTTGTTTGATTTTCGTTCTAGAATGAGTTATAGGTGTTTGAACAGTATTGAATATTTTGTAGATTTACTACGTTTTAGACCAAATTGTAGGCTGTTACCAGTGGAGTAGCATCGTACGAGTATCAGGTAGGTGGTTCATACCTCATTTTTTGTTTTCGTGGTTGTTTTGGGGTTACAGCCTCCGGGTGCGATGTCGGGTAATGAGAAAAACCCTTTTTAATTGTTTTGAATCATTTATCTGGAATGTGGGATGCCTCTAGGCATTCCCTGCCCAAGTTGTGTTCAAGCGAGGAAGGGTTAGAGGACATTTATCGTTTGGGGAATTTCGGTCGGGGTGCCGAAATGGGTATAAATTGAACTATTGAGTTTAAACTATTGAATTCAATTTGTTAAAGCATAATTGAATTTGTTTAAGGCATTCAAGACCTTAGGTGTTGGTATGGGACATCACCTTGCATAGAGCAATTCAACTATTTAGTTTTTTTCCTGGTTTTGTTTCATGTTTACATATGTATATATGGAATTGCTAAATTTCATATGTTGGGCCCTTTGGTTTGTGCTGGGCTTGGCCCAGTTATGCTTGAGTTACACTGATCACATGCCGCGACTTTTCTTGAGTTACTTTGGGTGTTTTTGACCATGGGATTGCGCGTCATGGATGTCAGCATGAGGCGGTACGACTGTCAGGTTGGGCATGGACCATGTTACTAGGATGGCGATGCCATCAGACTTGAGCGACATGGTCGCAGGGACATGATGTGTTAGATGTGTTGGTGGCTTAGGTACTATTTTGGTGATTACCGCTCACCCGGAACATTGAGTAGTGTGCACACAGAGATACTCTTTGATGAGGAGGTTTTGAACACTCGTGTGGGTAGAGGCCCATCATAGTTGCGGTTAGGTATTTTGGTTGGGGGTGATTGCCGTAGAAATCCACATGGGAGGTGAGGAGCGTTCAAGGGATGGGCGTGCCTTCGAGATGTCGATACATGGGAAATGAGCTGTCAGGTGGCACGTGGTGCTGAGTTACTATTTTTGGGCGTGCCTTTGGGACATCAGTACTTGAGACACGAGGTGTCAGGTGGCACATGGTTTCAGTTTACTATTCTTGGGCGTGCCTTCGAGACATCGGTACATGAGACAAGAGGTGTCAGGTGGCATGAGGTTCCGGGTTTCACGAAAGAGATTCTGATATTGGTGCAAGCAGGTGAAACTAAATGGTGGCTGTTGAGCCCTAGTAAAGTTTGTGTTTACTTGTGCAATTTACTGTTTACTACTTTCCTTGTAAATTCACGACTGCTTAAAAACATATTTTTGGTACGCAACGTTGGGTGGTATCTTACTGAGATTTGTCTCACACCCTGCATGGGTCATTCGGGACGCGTGTAGACTTTATGGATTTGCGTGTCGGAAAAATGTCAGCCTCAGGATATGGGCTGCGTTAGATATTTCATGGAGATGGTATGGACCTTGAGTTCATGCCTATTCGGGGATTACTTTTTATTGTTTACTTTTATGTATCGGAATGCTTACTTGTTGTAGCTTCTGTTGGTTAGCCATTGGCGCCCTTTTATATTCAGTTGTGTACGACCTTCATTGGATGCATGTTTTATTTTATAGTAGTAGTTAAATGTTATCAGCATGCTGTTATGTTATTTTCACTGCTGTTATTATATTTACTACTTTCGCAGTGATTCTATATTAATTATGCTTCCACTCTGTGGGTCTGGTTCGAGTCTGCTGAGTCTTTCTTCCACTGCATCTTTATTATTATTCTTGGACCAGTACCCTTATTATGATCCTCCGAGAGGGTATATCCTCCCCAGTATACCTAATAGGCTCTCACTGCATGTCGACAACATTTGGCATTCGGGGAGGTGCGCCTAAGGTAGTGACACTCGACCCGTTTGGGACTGTTCGGGTGGTTGGCCGTGCCCGGGTCGTTACAAAGTGGTATCAGAGGAGTTCTTCATAAGGATTTAGTTGAATTGCTTTGCTGGCTACTAATGAGTTTGAGACTTCATGTTTTATATATGATGGTTTTACTATTTAGCACATGGTAGACTGGAGATAGTTTGTTAAAGTGATTGGGTATTTAGCTTGTGCTTGGGTGCCTGCAGCCCTAGGTACGAGGGATGGACCAAGATTCCATGGGTGGGAATTATTGTCTGCTTTTTTATCATATTACCATTTATATGATTTCCAACTCGATGGTTCATTTGAGGTTTGATGTTCATGAGTCTGATATGTGAACCTTGACCTGGTGCGGTAAGGAATAATTTGACCATGTCCTGGTATGGCAAAGCATGTTTTCTTGGATTTTGAATAGGCCCATTTTAGGGTATTTTAATTTCATAATTGCATGTGTTCTTTTTGAAGTAATAATGCCATGTGAATGAAAAAAAATCAATTTCCATGATTTATATGCTTTGAAATGTGAATAGTTCACACTCCTGATTGAATTGCTTGTTTATTGAAAGATGGATGCCATGATTTATTTCTGTAGAATTTCATGTGGAAGGATATTTGGGTCTGAATCTATGAGAGAAGGCAAGTACTATGGCTGAGGCAGTGTAACTATCAGGATTGGGTGACTCGGTCGTCGGTTTGATGGAATGTGAGTTGTCAAGAGGGGCATTGCCTGAGGTACTTTTGATACTTTTCTCTGTTGAGGGCGGGTAAGGAGGCCATGAGGTCGAGATTCTGTGGGGCACGGGTTGCGGTGAGGGGGAGTAAGGGTAGTTGCTATGCACTTCCTTTTACTACTTTCCGTATCTGTATAGAATATGTTGTTATATATATATATATGGGCTATCTAACCATTTATGGTATTCAGCAGGTTACTCCTTCACGACTTGATGGAGCGTCATGTAGGAGATGATACAGTACCGCAGGATCAGGTTCAGAATTCGGTACAGGTAGAGCATGAGCCACAGGTACAGGCTCAGAGATAGAAAAAGGTTCAGGATAAAAAATGCAGGCAGGACAACTGCCGGGTTTGGCATCGTTCGGGTCATGTCTCGACCAGCAGCTCCAAGCTACCTTAGTACGTGTCTTACATGGGATTGACAGAGGCGCTCAGAGTACAGAGCCTTCTATCGTGTATCTGACGTGGGAGTTCATGTCGCAGCACCCACCACTTTTTTAGGGAAAGGGTGGTCCGTAAGCGGCTGAGAACCGGATAGAGATCATGCAGATGATCTTCGAGTACCTCGAGACGCCTCCAGGGAAGAGGGTCAAGTTGGAGATGTACACAATGAGAGGACCGGTGAAGAGTTGGTGGGAAGTATAGGTCTAGGCTCCTAGGAAAGAGGGACTGGCTTGGAAGGACTTTGAGGATAGGTTCTTTGAGCAGTTCTACCTGGAGACACTGACGACAGAGGGAGCTCAAGAGTTCTTGAGTCTTCAGCAGAGAGACATGTCTGTGATGGACTATGCAGCTACTTTTACTAAGCTATCTCAATTTTCACCTAGTATGGTAAGCGATGACGCAGCTAGGGTAAGGCGCTTCGAGGATGGCTTACGACACGCAATTCGGGTCCATGTGAATATCTTACGGCTAGGTTCTTTCTTCGAGGAGGTGAACCAGGCGTTTATAGACTACGGAAATGAGATAGAGAAGTCTCACTTGGGTAGGGCGACAGCTTTAGGTGATGGTTCAGATAGTTGGAAGCCAGGACGGGATGAGTTCCAATAGGGCAGGCATGCCAGGGATTTAGCTAGACCACCTCGTGGTTGTTCTACGGTGATTTTCCTCTATTATGGATAACCAGGACATGTTCGGGCTCAGTGCGATAGGCATCTGAAGGAGTGCTGGGCATGTGGACATGATGGGCATCTGGAGAGGTTTTGCAGGAAGCCTTCTTAGATAGCTGGTAGGCAGGGACCAGGACAGACTGTAGCATCTGGAGTTGGTTCAGGTTCGGTACCCAGAGCGGGTAGTCGATGTTCCGATATACGCAGAGGACGTGACAGAGATGGTGGGACCCAGCTGAGGTGTCAGTGGCTGGTGACTGAAGTAGCATCGGGAGGTCATGCATCCAGCAGTTGTGTTTCAGGCCAGGTGCTAGTTGTCGAGCTGCCAGAGGCTGAACAAGCTGGTGAGCCGACGACGGTTAGAGGTACGCCGCAGTGTGGTCGTGATCTCCATGTTTCCTTTTTCGAATGACCTGTATCGGCATGCCTGGTTTGAGTGCATGTGGTGCACATAGTCTTTGTGGACTGACTAGATTCTAGTCAGTGGGATTGGCACCATATCAGGTGCGTGATATATATATATATATATATATATATATATATGAGATTCATAGCATCAGGGCATCAAGGATGCAGGTTACTTGAGGTTCCATGTGCATCGGGGCATCAAGGATGCAAGTTACTTGAGGTGCGTTGTGGATCGGGGCATCGAGGATGCAGGTTACTTGAGGTAATAGGCACCATGACCATGTAGAGGCGGACAACGATGCAATTCGGGTTACGTTGGGTGTCAGAAGCGACATAGGATCACCAATGGGGCACAGGGGTGACGATGTGTCACGCGAGGACTTTGCATCATGAAAACAGGTTGCTAAACCGTGTTTTCTTTACATTTTGTTGGGTTGAGACCGGGTTAGGTGATTCCTAAGGTGGGGAGCCCCCCATTGAGGAATTTAGCCAGGACCTCTGAGACCGAGTCTGTCCGTGTTACTTTGATAGGGGTGGTATGTACGTTTCCATCTTCGGGGTTTGTTTGGTATATTGGGGAAGAGCTACGTTAAGGTGGGGAGTTTGTAAGAACCCGGGTTTTTGGAACAGGTCAAAATCCCGACCCTGTTTGAATTATTGATTGGTTTCTGAGGAAACTGGAGAAAATGGGAAGTTTCTAGAAATTTCCAGACTAAACGACGTGTACTTTTAAGTACATTCCATGTATATGTTACTTGGGTTTCGGCCATGTGCTCGCCAAGTACAGGTTGTGTGATTACCATGTTGAAATTTCAAACTACACAACGTGTAGTTTTCAACAAGCCGTGTATCCCTGACCATGTGGTGGCCATACATGGCGTGTAGGCCTGTTGGTCGGGTAGAACAAGGTACATGCCGTGTTCCTATTGGACACGTTGTGTAGTCTAGCCATGTATACGGGAAATACATGGCGTGTGGGTAAGTCGGCAAGGTAGAGAAGAAAAACCGCGTACACTCCGTGTACCCATAGGTACACACCGTGTACTCATGTCGACAGGTTCGAAAAGTAAGTTGGTAGAATTTAGCTACTGTATGAACAGTTAGATGAAATATACATGAAGTGTAGTCATGAAGTACACGCGGTGTACTTTATTTATGTTAAAATAGGTAGTAGCCTCGTTTTTTTGGTAGAACACACATCCTTCCCCCGGTTTTGCAAACCAAAACGACCAGACTTATTTTCTTCCCTCGGATCACCATCTGAACTCCGTTCCGATCATGGTTTGATGCGTTGGAACCCCCTCGATAAGGCCTCGATTCTTCTTTGGCCATTTTTTTGATTATCATTCAAGAATGAGTTATAGGTGTTTGAACAGTATTGAATCATTTGTATATTTACCGTGTTTTAGACCAAATTGGTGGTTGTTACCAGAGGAGTAGCATCGTACGAGTCTCAGGTAGGTGGTGCATACCTCATTTTCTGTTTTCGTGGTGGTTTTGGGGTTGCGGCCTCCAGGTGAGATGTTGGGTAGTGAGCGAAACCCTGTTTAATTGTTTTAATTTATTTATCTGGAATGTGGTATGCCTCTAGGAATTCCCTGACAAAGTTGTGATCGAGCAAGGCTGAGTTAGAGGCCATTTCTCATTTGGGTCATTTTAGCTGGGGTGCCGAAATGGGTATAAATGGTACTTCTTATTTTAAACTGTTGAGTTTAACTTTCTTAAAGAATAATTGAATTTGTTTAAGGAATTGAAGACCTTAGGTGTTGGTATGGGACAACACCATGCATAGTGAAATTAAACTGTTTAGTTTGTTTTTCCTGGTTATGATTCTTATTTACTTGTATATATATGAAATTACTGAATTACATCTTCTGGAGACTTTGGGTTGTGTTGGGCTTGGCCTGGTTACGCTTTAGTGACACTGATCATAGGTTGGGGATTTTCCCAGGTTACTTTTGGTGGTTTTGACCACGGGATTGGGCAGCATGGACGTCGGCTTGAGGTAGTATGACTATCAGGTTGGGCATGTCCCGGGTTACTAGGATGGTGATTCCATCGGAAATTAGCAACATGGTCCGAGGGACACGAGGTGTCAGATGTGTTGGTGGCTTAGGTACTATTTTGGTGATTACTGATCACATGAAACATTGAGTAGTGTGCACACAGAGATACTTTGTGATGAGGTGGTTTTGACCACTCGTGTGGGTAGAGGCCCCAGTAGTTGCGGCTAGGTATTTTTTTTGGAGGTTCTTGCCGTAGAAAGCCATGTGAGAGGTGAGGAGCCTTCAGGGGATAGTCTTGCCTTCGGGATGTCGGTACTTGGGAAACTAGTTGTTAGGCCACACGTGGTGTCGGGTTACTATTTTTAGGCGTGCCTTCGGGACGTTGGTACTTGAGACACAAGGTGTCAGGAGGCACATGGTGATGGGTTATTATTCTTGGGTGTGCCCTCGGGACGTCAGTACTTGAGACATAGGTGTCAGGTGGCACAGGGTGCCGAGTTACACGACAGAGATTCCAGCGTTGACCGAAGCAGGTGACACTACATGGTGGCTATTGAGCACCAGTGGAGTTTGTGTTTACTTGTGCACTGTACTGCTTACTGATGTCCTTGTAAATTCATGACTGCTTAAACACATATATTTGGTACGCACCGTTGGGTGGTATCCTACTGAGATTTGTCTCACACTTTGCACGGGCCCTATGGGACGTGTTTAGACATTATGGATTAGCGTGCAAAAAAGAGTCCAGCTTCAGGAGATGGGCTGCGTTAGATATTTCATGTAGATGGTATAGACCTTGAGGTCATGCCTAGCCGGGGATTACTTTGTATTCTATACTTTTCTGTATCGGAATTCTTACTTGTTGTAGCTTCTGTTGGTTATCCATTGACGCCCTTTTATATTCAGTTGTGCACGACCTACTTTGGATGTCTGTTTTACTGTTCAGTAGTAGTTACAGGCTATCAACATGATGTTGTGTTATTTCCACTACTGTTGTTATATTTACTCCTTCCACGGTGATTCTATATTGAGTATGCTTCCGATTTATGGGTCTGGTTCGAGTCTGAAGAGTCTGTCTTCCACTGCATCATTATTATTATTCTCGAACCAGTACCCTTATTATTATCCTTCGAGAGGGTATAGCCTCCTCACTATACCTAACAAACCCTCGCTGCTAGTCGGTAGCCTTCGGCATTCGGGGAGGAGCACATAAAGTATAGACACTCGACCTGCTTGGCATTGTTCATGTGGCTCGCCGAGTCTGGGTCGTTACAACTGATTTAAGGAGCTGAATAAGAGGCTTATCACTAAGCCAGTAATCACTCTACCAACATGTATTTAACTATTTTTTGTGTACAATGATTCCTCAAAGATGAAATTTGGATACATGCTATGAAAATTTATAAATAGATAGCATACGCCTCTAGGTAGTTGAATATACAAGAGAAAAACTCTCCTACACACGATCTGCAGTTGACTTTAGTGATCTAAGCATTAAAAATATGATGGAATTGTCTATATGGGGAGAAGTGTGAGATATATACATATCACAATAGACTCAAATATATATTCACAATAAAAAAGATTAATATCTTCTAGAGATGATGGATAGAGCTCATCAAGGATTATGATTGTTCAATCCACTACCATCTCGAAAAGGAGAATATGGTAGAAGATTATCTATATAGAAAGTATCCTATATCTATATCAGTGATTATAATGGAAAAGGATACAATATTCTTAGGTTTACAGTGGATGGACATAGAAATAATTAAGGGAGGAAAATCATCTATCCTTTCACAAAGGATTTCTCTGCCACCTATCATAGATAGAATAAATGATGCTAAAGGAAAAGATGAGGAAATTCATAAAAAAGGGAGGAAGCTATCTGAAATGGGAAATACTATGATTTAAAAATTGTTGAGGAAGGAGTTGTAAGGTTTGGGACACAATCATGTGTTCCATTCGATCTAGATATAAAGAATGATATCATGAATAACGCACATAGCTCGACCTACTTTATTCACCAAGGGAGCACAATGATATATCATGATCTATGAAAAACATTTTGGTGGGAAATATGAAAATGGAGGTTTCTGAATATATATCAACGTACCTAGTAAGTCAGAAAGTCAAGGTTGAGAGGAAAAAGTCGAAGGGGGTGATGCAACCACAACCCATACCAACATGGATGTGGGAGAACATCACCATAGATTTTATCGATGGACTTCCAAGGAAATATAGAGGAAATAATGCTATATGGGTCACTGTGGATCATATTACAAAGACATCTCACTTTATCGCGATTCAATTGGACATCTCATTATATCAATTTGCACGTATTTATATCAAAATAGTGGTAAGGCTTTATGGAGTACCACAATCTATAGTAATGGATCGTGATCCAAGATTGACCTTGATGTTCTGGAAAAAATCAAACATTCTCTAAGCACTGAACTGAACATCAGTCCGGCCTATCATCCTCAAACTGATGGCCAATCTAAACGAACTATTCAGAAATTGGATGACATGTTGAAATCCAGTTCTATATAAGTCAATGGAGGATGGGACAAACATCTTCCACTGGTTGAATTCCCCTAAAACAATAGTTTCCAATCAAGCATCCAAATGGTACCATATGAATCCCTTTATGAGAAAAGGTGTAGAACACCGGAATGTTGGGATGAATTCAGTGAAATTAAGATATTGAAACCTAAAATGGTCGAAGAAATGACAGAGAAGGTGAAAACCATTTAGAAGCAAAAAAAAGGAATCCCAAATTCAACCGAAGAGTTATGTAGAAAACTATCACCGATAACTTGAGTTCAAATTTGAAGACATGGTATTTCATTGAATATCTCCATGGAATAATGTCATGAGGTTTGGGAACAATGGAAAGCTAATGAATAGGTATATTAGGCCCTTCGAGATCCTTGATTGAGTGGGATCTATGCCATATACAGTGGAACTTCCACCTACCATGTTGAAAGTACATAAAGCCTTTAATGTAACCCTCATAAGGAAGTACATACAAGACATTTCACATGTACTCACATTATAGATGGTACGGTTGGAGGATGATCTTTCCAATGAGGAGAATATAGTGAAGATCTTGGATCTTATATAAAAATTTCTTTGAAAAAAGACTAAAAATATGGTCATGGTACTATGGTGGAACCATAAGTATGAAGTGGAAACCTAGGAATTGGAAGAGGCAATGATGGAAATGTACCCGCTTTTGTTTAGAAGATAGAATGTAAAAAAAAACTTTGAGGTTGAAATTTCATAAGGGGAGAAGAATGTAATGAACCAATATTCTCAATGGAAATTCATTTCATTTTTCATAATCAATTGAAACCAGAACATAATGAACTACTAAGTACTATGTTCCTTTAAACATATTCTTTTCACTTTTGGGTTTTGAATTTCAAAAAATCTAACAAACACGGTTGTGATCACTAAGTTATTTGGAGACCAATATGAAAAATATAATTTTTGTTAAATAGTAACCTACGATTATGAATAGTAACATACACTTATTAATAGTGATATACCCTAATGAGTAGTAAACTTACATTTTATAGTATAATAATAATATTCAACTGAATGTATGATATACCTATATTTATGAATAAGTAAATGAATGTTTTCAAACGAGGTTTTGCATAATAAATTGTGATTTTAATTATATATTAAATAAGTTATATTTAGAATTTTTTTTTTGAAAAATGGAAATCTTTTTTGGATTCTAATCATATAAAAATGTTGTGGTTGATTTTTTTGATATTTTTCTAAAATAATTTGATTTTTTATGAATATTTAAATACGAAAATTTATGATAAAAGCTAAATAATGGATTTGTTCAGTCATTGATGATGATCTTCTAATGTAAGACCAATTGGTTCAAAATCATATGCATTTATTACTACTCATCATCAAGGAATACTTACTAATTCTTATCTTGTGAAGAAATAATAAATTAATTATTAAAATATTATTAAAACCCTCCTCTCGTCCACTATAAAAAACCCCTCACTCCTGTTTCTCTTCACTACTCTCAAGCCATGTGCGTTGCCAATATTCTACCCAAATCTCTTCCCGATCTCCTCCCCCACGTCAAACATCCCCTAACCTCTTAATCATACCAAAAACTCTCCCTTTAATTGGTTCTCAAAGGAGATAAATTCAAGAGGTAAATTCCTCTTTCAAATTATTCTATTTATTTTAAGACATTTTATTTTCTTGTTTCATTCCTCACCTACCTTCACCTAATTAATATGTTAACAACAGTAACATACGTGTACTAGAATGTTTTTATGATAATGGGATATTTCATTTTCATATCTCCTATCCCTATATTTTATTTTAATGGAATGAAAACACTGTTTGAGATGTGTAAATTTAAACATTCAATTTCAAGAGTATATCTATTTCATTTGTCATCATTAATTGTTGTCATGAAACCATTTCTGTTATGGTTGAAGAAGATTATTATATATATATATATATAATATCATATTTAAGGTTATTTATTTCATTTTGAACAAATGGTATTATGTTATATAGAAAAACATGTTCATTGTAATCATTCCCACCGATTTACCAACACAGTTACCACTAAGGTTTTATATAATAACTCATCTTTAATCCCAATAACTGAATGATTTTTTAATAACCATGTAAACTTAGGGATTTTCACTAATAACATACCAATTCAATTCTAGACAACCACCTTCATCTTACATGTTTACTCAAACATGAATATATGTGAACTGATCTTTAAAAAAAGAAAGAAACCAGACCTGAAAAATGAAATTGAACATTATAACAACTCAATAATGTAATTGAATGATCTTAAAAGGTTATACTAAATATGTTACATATATAATAGGTTCTGGACTTGTAAATTAATAATCCTAATTTTTTTGGGTAATCCCAAATGACAGTGTATGTTTTTTGAACCTCCCCCATACTGCCCTCATGTATTATATGGGATGAGACACCCCTTATCTCTCTTATCTAGCCCTCATAGGTACACTCGACCCCATGTTGATAATACATAATTAAATCTACATGAGACTCCTTTTTTAATTACAGTTTCCTCATCATCCATTAATTCAAAATGGAGTTATCATATATGTTTATGCACATCTTCTAAATGTTTTTTATTTGTAAAAAATTAATTTATGAATACCCTTTAATCACTCTCTTTTTTGGAATATACATTCTTTTAAATGATTCCATCCTTGGAAAATTCCGATAACAAAAATGTTTTAAGGGAACATCCCAAATTTTTACCCAATTTCACATGCACCCAATCATTTGTTTTAAGCAATAATTGTATTTATAATATCAGTCTTTTTGTTATGAGAAACATTTTTGTCCAATTCTGGTTTAATATAAATTATTTTCCTCTTTTCTATTTTATAGGCACTATAGTATTTTCCTTAAAACTGCATAAAACTGTTTTAATGCTAATGTGTCTAAAATATATTTCTTATATGTTGTAACTTTTTTTGACATCACATAATATGTTATATGCATATTTTACCTTATTAATTTCCACATATGTTCTAATCCATTTCTTTCATGGACACTTTCATGGAATTCTAATTGGTTATGCTCTATGTCATGATTGTGGTACCAAAATCATTCAATGTGTACCCATACATTTATGTATTATTGATTTTGTTGGATTATTTAGAAAAAAATAATAGTAATGAAAATGATGAGATGGGTACTACTAGATAGTGATCTAATGAATTGGGTAATGTTATGTCGCTTGATATGCGATGTGAAACGAGTTTGGCAGTTATCCTTGACCCATACTAAAATCGGAATCAAGATTGGTTGTAAGCCTTCACCCATACTAAAATGGGAAATGGGATTTATGTTAGCCTTTATTAGTATTAAAGATATGGTATATTATTATGACACATTTATATGATTCCATGTTTATATGATCTCATTATTATAAGATATGATTTCATATGTTCCATTCTTTAGATATCAATAAGTCATGCATCCAAACTTATGTGCTTAATCCAAATTCTTATGTTCTTTCCATTACTGTGATTTATACATCATCACATTGTTCCTGTGTTCCCTAGAGTACCATATGCTTATGTAAGGGCTCAAAGGAAGTTAAGATATCGTTATGGAGATTAAATATTATAGTGTTTTTATCCCCATGTTTAATTTTTTATGTTCCTAGTATTCCAAGAAACTATACTTACTGATCCTTGGGTTTTACTCCGATGTATACTTATTCTTAAAATTATGTAGTTTTATATGTAAAATTTTTGGATCGCTATATCAATCCTCCATCTTCCTTATTTTTCAGCACACTGACTATCCCCTTTAGTATTAGAATATTAATATCCTACCAACACTTAGAGGTAAAATATATGTAGCATGTAATCAATCAAAGAATGACTTGATTAAGTGGCAGTGGATGAATACCAATCCTCCACCATTTCATCTACATTCAATTAATGGAACAAAAATATGATATTAAGAATATTATGAGTTGTATTATTTTAAACAATTAATGTGACTGAATAATTTAATAGAACTATATGATATTTTATTGTGATTTATAATCCTTGTAATCAAAATACTTTTTGGTATTTATGTTATTAATATCAATGTAATTAAATAGTACAAAATTAGTATAAATGAAATTTTTAAATGATGAATATTTCATTAAATAATTTAAAATTCATAAAATTATTAGATTTTCCAATATTAATGGGTTAGGATTAATAACATAATAAATTTTTCCTTAATGGGTAATTTTAAATTTTATAGAATCATTATTTGCCCTTAACATTAATAACACTTTAATAATATTATAATTGTCATAAGGATTAATGAAGGGTTCAAATTATATTATATGGATGAAAATGGGATACAAAATGTACAAATATTATTGGATTAGATAATATAAACAACTCAACATATTTATTTTTAATATTATCAATTTGGAAAAAAATGACATCATAATTAATATATATAAATTTAATATTAGATTATATTATACAATCACACCTCCACTTTCTAATTTAAGTGAACATATTCTAATCAACAATTATAACATAAAAAGCATCATGGTTTATGAAATTACTTGTAAAATGCCTTAATTAAATCCATACTATTATTCTAGTTCGATTATATTTGGCAGAATACCAACTTTATATGGGTTATTATGTTAAGTAGAGGGGATTTTCCAAGGTGGTGGTATTATTTTTAGCCATATGCCATTGTTTTTTTCTTCTTTATTCTCCTTAAATTGTTTTTAAAATGTGATGATATGATCACAAAAATATATCTAAAATACTAATATATTTTTATGGTATTGTAGTAAACAATAAACATCTCCATAATTCATCAATTTAGAATAAAATTCAGCATTCGTTTATACGATGGACTACCACCCGACGAACTCATGTTATTAATTTTCCATCAACATATCCCATAAATGGTTATAATAATGGATTTCTATTTTATATAATTTACTAATAAAATCACTATCATTTTAAAGAAGAAATATATCAATTACTTTTTTCCATTTCCAATAAATTAAAAATTATAGCGTCATTATTGCATACATATTGACTACCACCACCATAAGGTGAAGTGGTTCGTTTCTCATATCCACATCACATTGATTTTATATATAATAATATTTAAATAATTTATGTGAAATTTATGATATAATTGTGAATAAAAAATAAGAAAATATTGTTTAATTTTGTCAGTAATTATCATCTAAAATGAAAATTTTAGTCATGTGTACATATGGCCAACCGTATACATGATTTTATCTTTGGTAAATTTTCATAATAATCCTTCATTATTGGTTTAAAAGTATAATTTATTTATAAAGTAATAGATATGTCATCATTACTATTTATTATATAATTTAATATTGTCCTCTTTGACCATAGTCATCTTACTGAAACAAATTTGTACCAATAAAATGAATATCATTAAAAAATCCAATGAGACATTAAATGATTAAATAATTTTATATAGAATGGTAATAGGAAAAATAAAAGGAAAATGAAAATTATTCATTAAAATGTAAATAATTAAAATATTTATATTATTTAGGAGGCATCGTAGTGAATCTAATGTGCTGAACTAAATATAAGGGATATTATCTTTTGAAAATATTATGTTAATAGATCCCTTAATAATTTTTTTTTTCATTTGTGTCAATATTTTTGGAAATATTTTACAATAACTTCTATATATATATAATAATTTGTAATATAAATTTTATGTTTCATTTGAATTTCTTTCAATGGTTTTAAAAAAGAAAGTTTTATAGAATTTTATGTACATCTATAAAAAAGGAAAAATGATTGTGGAATTTTAAAATATATGGTGACAATTAATTGTTTCATCACCAGAAATTTTTTTTGATATTCACAATCATTTATAAGGTTTCATTTTTTCTTAAAATAAAAACTATCATTCCAATTCCCATGATTTTTTTCTATAATGTGTTTTAATATAAATTTATATACTAACATCCAAAAATGTTTTCTAATTGGTAAAAAGAATGTATTTATGATGACCAATTTTGTGTAATCTATTATAGTTCATAGGATTTTTTAAGGAGGATGGGTTGTTCTATTATAAAATAAGGTTCAGTTATACCATTAAAGCTCTAAAATGCATTGTGTAAATGTTTTGAGTTAATCAATTAAGTTTATACTAAGATATTATTTGAATATACTACTATCACTCATTAATATATTATCATGATGGTATTTTAAAGTGTAATGATGAATGTTAATCCAATAAATACCATGACAATTATTTCATTTGTAATCATGAGGGTCACTCAATAATAATGAGTGGTATTATAATGATTCCATTTGTTACCTATATGATAAAATGATCAATAATATGGGTTTTTATAGAGAAATTATTATTTGGTGAGGTAACGGAATGAATATTCAACATCATATATTTGAAAATATTAACATTAAAGAAATATTATATAAAAAAACATATGAGTTCTATTATTCATTTATGATTTAATTTAAAATGATTTATGAAATTATTTTTTTGGAGAAGGATATTTTTTGCGTTAGAAAATGTATATTTTTATCTCAATGTTTCTATTAAAAAATGTATCTTATTATATGTATTGATGTAATAATGGGATATTTCATTAATTTCATGTCCCATAATAAGATTTCTATGGCCATCCCGTGTCATACATATTTTTTCTTAGGGTTTATCAATGGGTAAGGACAAATAATAAGTAAATATGAAAGTCATTTCATAAAGAGAATACATTTTTCATTTTTAAATCTATATATTATTGGAAAAGTGAATACTAATTAGAAGATTCCACGTTGTAATAATGATATTATTAAATAAATATTCTCACCCAACACTCTAAAACTATAATTAGATATTTTCATTGGAAATTAAAGAAGTTAATAATAGTTTTATGTCACTAGAACCTGTAAAAAATAATGTTTCGACCTCATAATTGTTCACAAATGCAAATCCATTATCGATGATGTTCTTCGAAATTTTTCTCCAATGGAATCCCTTAGTGGTTTCCCCATGGTCTTGAGGTTATATCATAATGTTCCAGGAATAAACACCTCATGGTAATGAAATTATCGAATACCAATTTTCCATTAATGTTCCTCATTTTTGGTATTTTTTCAATGTTTTGAGTTCACTTATTTTCATACAATGTTTTTAACATCCCATCCTTGGTTCCACACACATGAGCCCCGAGCCGATCGTTTTGATAACCTCATACAGAAATACATGTATGCTAGAGGTAGCTGACTTGTATTAATGGTCTTATAAGTTTATCAAGGGGAGACTATACCCACTTTTATCCGAGTAATAAACTATCTGAAATAAATAAACGATAGTGTAAAAAAATCTCTAGGTAAACAATACCAATATCTCATAATGACCAAAATTGGGAATAAAATATCAAAATTGAAATAGTATCCATGCCATGCTAAAGTACCTGTCTATGTCAAATGAAATATAAAAATAATAAAAATAATTACCCTTGACCGAATCCCAAACCATGTCGAATTCCCTCATCCATTATCTATACCAACACATACATCTAACATAGGGTATTTCCCTTTTCATAACCTATAACCATGAAATATATTCAAGTACCAATCAAGAAACCCATGTAGGGAGTGAGTGTAACTCTGTATGCCACCACCAATGATGTCTAAATCAATATCCATTCAATAATAGTGTATAAAGTTGTGTAAAGAATTATGTATAATGTGTAACTAAATAGTTATACCTTTATAATTTATTCATTATTTAACTAAATAAACGCCCTTAGTTCCCTGAGGAAACTCTAAAATTAATATTTTCTTTTTCCAATGTTGGAGTCTGATCCATTTCAAATTATCTATTCACAATATATTAAACTAAATGAATTTAATTGTCTGTTTCACTTCAGTATATAAAACTGCTAATTATAACTTTAGATCAATGCTAAAAATCTGTAACTTGTTCATTATTCAAAGGATTCCACTGGATTAGGAAGTAGTAGACCATGTACCATACAAATTAAAAATTTTGGGATTTGAAATAAACTGAACATGTCCCACACACAAGGGATTTAGAAGAAGGAGACAATGTCCGATATATATTAATCACATAATTTATCACTATGAGCATCAATAAGTGCAGACCATATACCGCAGGCATGGGATGTTGAAGTAGTGGACTATATCCCATATATATATCTCATATATAATAATATCAAAAAATAACAACATTAATATAACATATCATTCATGATTAATCAACATTAATCCCTCATCAAAATTACCCATCATAATAGTCCCTCAACTAATATAGAAATTATGTAATCAAGGACTATAAATTAATTCAACTATTTATTAATCATATCTACCCAATTAATTAATTATACTAAAAATTAATCGCATACATTCCATTAATTAATTAAATAGTTGACCAACAATTTATTTATATTAATTAAATAAAAATTAAGTTATCATTTAACATCTCAACATCCAATAAATAATTCACTTAATAATTATAACAAAATTCACAATATAGCATTATGATATTCAGTCTGTCAAATAATTATACCAATTTGATAGTTAATTAAATGGAAAAATCAATTAATTCATCTTAGTAATAACAATTTTATAAAAAAACAATATAAATTCAATATTAACAAACAAATAATTAAAATCTTGACTATGAGATTTTAATAGTAGATATCATACTTAAATTCTTTGACCAGAGATCTCCCAACAAATATCCACAAAATTTAGTAGAGGAATGACCTAGAATGAGATATAGATTCCAAAAATAATTAAAGAATAATTTAATCAAGATTAATCAAATATACATCTCAATATATAATGAATGATATATATCTTAAAAATTACGTATATATCTAACCTTAAACATGGATAAAGTTCTTTAAGAATAGAATAAGGATGGAGGAAGAATGGGAAATCAAATGAGAGAGGATCCACTAAGATGGTGGGGAAAACATATTCGATATGGTATTAAAATCATAGTGAATGGAGGTTGGTAAGGCTTGTAATTCATCAGGGGGACTCCAAAATCATTCAAGAGATCTTTGGATTGAATGGTTGTCGACTTTGAATTATGTAGGGGGTTCAAGAATTTTTTAAAATATTTTTTTTTTAATTCCTGATCAAGGTTTGTGGGGAAGTGGAACATGACATTCCATAATAATGCACCTAAATAACAAGCCTCTATTATAGGGGTTGAATGTTACTCTTAATAGGGATCATGGTTTGAAAATTAATTCAACAACAATGAATGTTTCCTTTTTCATGGAATACATGTATAGTTGGGATGGGGAACACGGTTTTCCCAAAACATGTTCCAATTATCCACAACCCGATTTATATCATATTTCTCAAATTTCAACCCAAACACACACCAAGGTAAAACACAAATGAAACGTAATTGACATTAAAAAAATATTACCAATAATTGATGCTAATAGAACTATATAAAAGGCAGGTTCTTATGATTTTTTGTCGACCCATTATTTTGAAAATAATGTTTAATCAATGGTAAACCTTCATTCAGTTAAATTATACCCTTTCCTAAATCCCTGTTTATATCTTCATGGAACTAAATTCATTTCATGTGTTTCCCACTATTATGTAAAATATTCATATAATGTCAAGATAGAAACCCCTTCCATATTTATGGGAATTATCCTAGGGTTAAAATTAATTTATTGATTTAGGGATTTAAAAATATTAAACCCACATTCTATAGATTATTTTATTAAAAATGATGTAACATTAAATTAATTAATACATAACATTCATATTTATTTTATATGAAACTTATTATTTATTCTACTTATGTTATTGATGAAATAATTTATTATGATCAATATAGATCACATGAATTAATACATATGAATGGTTCACCCTAGTGGTCTAGAAATTAATTTGGTAATGAATTAATCTCTATAGGAGACATGTTCTAGATGAAATAGCGAATAACCATTGTGATTTTATATTATGATACATTGGTGATATACTATGTGATATGATTATGAATATCTATTTTTTATTTTTTAGACACATTTACATGTAATGTATCATGTACTTCAGATTATTCATTAGGGTTATTCCTTTTGTTTTATAAATTTTTATCATGTTTTGTGTCATTTATAATTATTTAATGGGATTTATGCACACCATTATCTATTAACGATCATCCCTATGAAATTAATTATAGGAATTTTGACAAGTAAGGATAAAACAATTCTCTTTAAAAAACACTAATTAATGTTAATTTTTATATTTTTCATATTCAATTAATGTATTATATACCTACTTTCTAATACAAAATTCCTCAAAATATCCTTTGAAGCTACTAATATTTTAAAGGAATTATGTCAAAATCCAAATATTAAAAAGGAAAGATTTCACATTGATTTATTGATTAACATATACCTGTATGGTATGATTTATTATCATGATTCTAGGATATGTTATTCCTTTGTGTGCTTTATCACATTATGAGTATTTGTCATGCAATTAGAGGCCTTGTATTTTGTAATTGAAACAGGTGTAAAATTGTGGTATGAATTTATTTTAGTGGCGTAGTTCACACAACATTAGTAAATTGCCATGATGGACCCATACACATTTTAGTGGGAAAAAACCATGATTTTTGGTTGTTGATGGCGAATTATTCTCTTAATTCCTTAATGATACTGAGTAACACATTCGTATATAGCCTTATCAACCAAACCAAAAACCCAAATCTTTATATATACCATGAAATATATTTACCATCCTATTGGATATTTCATAATGAAATATAACATCTTTCTATTATCTATATAGCATGTAGACAAAGTAGGAATAGATGGGGTCTGTGATGGCTAAGTTGATATATAATTTCTCATCATGTGATATTTTGTATTATTTAGTGAATATAAATTTTTTCCTTTTCATCCAATTGTTATAATTATGAAAAATTTTAAGTACACAATGGTAGTGTCCTAGTGGGTTTTTTTACTCTCACCATATATGAGAATTTCACTATGTATGAAAACCCCCATGTATATGGATCCAGACTCGTCAATGGGGCCCATGGTAGATAGTTGATTAGTGGATTGTTGATCATGTTATGGTAACAAGATAGAAAGTAGAGGATTCGACATTTCTTCTTCTTCTTCTTTACATGTACTTTATATACAATGTATTTTAATTTATTAGAGAGAGACTAGTTCATTCTCTTTTATGACATGTGGGTACTTTTTCCTTATATTGTCTTACTTTACCTTTATTCTTGACGCTCAATATTATTTTTTATTTTATTAATGTTTATAGCTTATAGATATTATTAAAGAAGGAATTTTCCTCCACTGATAATTATCATACCCATGATGTTATTCAGAATCCTATTGAATATTGAGAGGCATGCATGTGTCATTATGGCTCTATTTCTTGTACTAGATGGATCAGGTAGAGAAATTACACAATTTATATTAAAATCATTATTTTTAACTTACATATACATCATATAATAAATTAATAAAATTATTATTAATATTTATAAATAACATATATATATATATATATTCATATAATATAGTTGTTTCAGTTTTCACATTACTATATTAAATTTACTACTTAATAATAAAGGACCTCAATATTGTTATTGGTTATATTTCTAATGAAAATATTTTCAATAATGATATTTTCAATGTCCACATTTATAATTTCCATATATCATTCCTATATATAATGAATATATAAATAAATCTTTTATTACACTATCACATAATAAGATTTATTTCCTTATTCATATTATATATTCTTTATAAATAATTCTACTTTTATGGAGCTCTCATTCAATTCTTGTTTTTTTACTATTGGTAATACTCAAGGTTAAAGATGATTTATGATATTTTCAAGCCATGCATATATAATTATTTTCTATCTACTATCCCATATTTTTTGATACTTTTTTTGGATGTACTTCATTAATGGAGACTAATAAATCATGGTGTGAATGTCTCTGTTTTATTTTATTTAAATGCAATATACCTCTTATGAATGAATAAAATATATTTAGATTCGATAAAATCTTATAGGGTCCATTTTTAGTCATGTTTAAATGAATTTTAAGTAACACATAACTATTTTTTATAAATATATATATAAATAATTTCAACAAAAACAATAGAAACAAGAAACAAAACAACAACAAAAACAGAAACCACAAAATAATAATAATAATAATGGCTCTAAACTCTTAGGGTGTTTCATTCTATAACAAAATCTACAACTAATTCGATATTATCTTTATTCTACTTTTATATATGTTAACTAAAATTTAATTTTTTGATATATAGGAACTTGGTTAGGTGTTACTTTGGTTACGATTTATGTTTTCTAGTCCCCCGTTTCATTGTATGTTATGTTACACCATTATATGAAATCTATGTAAAAAAGGTATTAACAAATATGGAACCCTTGATTGCTAAGAAAAAAAATGAGATGATTTAATTTATTTATTCATGTATTATTTAGATCTGAATATATATATTTGTAAATAACACTATACTATACAGTTTATTTAACATGAAATAATATTCATTAAAATAACATCGGTATACTATAAAAATATAATTATTTAAACAGAAAGATTTTATCCTAAATGATAAATTAGCATGATGATTAAAAATGTATACAATAGGATGGATTTAAAAATATTTATTATGGTATAAAAATATTGATTAATATATAATAAATACATATTTAATTTTCATTGAATCCAATATGTGCTACAAAATATGCTTTCTTCAAAAATGGGTTTTATGTCATTTTGTGAATTGAAATTTATTTGATTTATAAAATTACATTAAATATTATTTTTTGAAATTAATATTATTTGTACATCATCATGATAATAATATTATATTTTGAATATTTAAGTATTTTCTAAAACGATATATTTTTCAGTAAATAGTGAAAAATAAAATTTTTAAACTATAATTTCTTTTTATTAAAACCAGTAAAACAAAATTAATAATATGATTTTTATTTTTCTAGGTTAACATATAATACTATAATTTTAAAAAATTTAATTCATTAAACAATAACTAATTTTACACTTGATTTTTTAACATGTTCATTTTTGGCATGAAAATAAATTTTTATAATTAATAATTTTCTTCTCCATTTACACATTTATGTAAAAATTAATTTCATAAAGTCATAAAAATTTTATATTGAAAATTATTTTCCATAATAATAATTATGACGATCACATATGAAAAATACATTCCATTTATTTTTTTTCATTATTAATTGTAACTTTGCTAATGATTTGTCTCCTATGTAAGGGTAAAAGTGGTCAAACATGGTTATAGCTATAGGGTATGTGTTTAAACAATACCCAAGACATTCAATTTTCCTATTTTATGAGTATATTATTACTGAATCCCTTATTGATATTATAATATTTCATCTTTTTATCCACAATCCACTGATTATAAAATATATATTAATTTATAAAATTGAAAATTGAAAAGTATTACTCACTTTATTTTAATTTCAAATATTGTTTTTAGAATATATAAAAAATTTATTACAAAATATAAAAGTCTGTTTTTTACATAAATAGAAATATTATGGTGTATTTTTTTTTGATTTTATAATGAAAATAAAGTCTTATGTATTTCCAACTAAATGCATGTCGAACCAACCAAATAAATATAGTAAAATATTACAAAATAGATAAAAATATATATTAATAGAAATATATATTTATAAATTAATTTATATAAAATAATAATGTATATCTGATATTTAAAAATATTTTATTGAAGATATATTTTTATCTTGGTGACATTAATTTCAAATTAAATGAATAATCCCAAAATTAGATTTAATGATATTGATATTCAATATTAATATATGAAATGATTTAAGAATCATTATAATCATTATAGTTGATAGGTGGAATAAATAATGGTCTAAAATTTCATCTATGGACTATTCGTGAGCCACTTGACACCATAAAAGTCAATTTATGATTAATACTTGATAAGAATTGTGAAATTTCCATAATGGTTACAAATGTATATCAATGGGGTAAAATAAAAAGATAAAATATAAAATTTCATAAAAACCTATATATATTTTATTAGATGACTCTATTTCAACATAAAACTTTCTTTAATTTATATATCCATATTTAATAAATTTACATGACAGAGAAAATTATTTATTTTTATATCATTAATGGAATTCAAGTGTGTCCTCTCTAAGATATTAAATGGATCATAATATCTCTCAATTATACATAGAACATTAGCCTTATATATCAGCCAGGTACTACCTTATTACCTTTATATATTCATTAGTTTCATTATTAACCATATTTTTTCAACCCTAATACCATCTTATAGGGGCTGAAGGTGTAAGCCAAAGAATTTATCCAAAAGAAGAGGTAATACTTTTACTATACTATTTTCATAGTTTTTTTCTTCATGTACTTTCTACAAATATTTTTTATCTATCCTAAACTAGTGGCTATAGAATCAATAATAAAATTAAATTTGACTACTCTTATAGTAAAAACATTTTTCACATCATTTCCATCAAATAGAAAATGAAAATATCACTCGTGTATTCATGTAGACTACCACCACCATGTAGCGATGTGATTCATTTTACATCACTATCTCCAATTGATTTTTAAAATTATATATTTACTCAATATGTATGAAATTAATTATTTAATTACAATTATATAAGTAGAAAATTATTTTATCATTTATTTACATATTTCTCATTAGAAATCAGAGGTATTGATATAGCCTATATAAGGACTATTGTGTTAATGAAAGATATATTTAATTTTAAATATCATAGTTATTTGGATATCCATAAAATTATATATAAAAAATATATATGATAAATATGGAATTAATAATATTAAGAAGATTTTGTAATTTTATTATTAATTAGAATGTTCTTTCTCATTCGATGTTAATAACAAACTATTGTTTAGGTTATTTTTCAAATTAATTTAGAGACTTTATCATGTTAATGATATGAATAGGTTATTATTGATGTATTTTGGTTATATTACTTAATAGTATTATATTAAATACATTATTAAGATTTTATATATGTTGGAACTGTAATCAGTGTTAATATTCTTGAACATCCAAAACAAAACATTAATTAAAGATCATATTATTAAAACTTGGAAATGAAAATTTTAAATAAACTTGTGTTAAAATATTATAAATGGATAACATATAATATTATAAGTATTTAAATTTTATAAATTATAATTTAAAATAATATAAATTTATTATAGATGAAGTTACAGTGCATACAAATCAAGTCAAACATAAGGTATGGGATTATCATCAATAATTTTTTTCATTATGACATCTTCTATATTATAAACCCATTTTTATGTGTGTGTGTATATAATAATAACTAGACAATTATATAATGAATAATTCCTAATTTATGGTAATATTTTGATTATTCAAATGCTATCAAAGTTGTTTGGTATTAATATTACAATCTCACTATTTTCTATGATTTTGATCCATGAATATAGAATGGTGAAATTATATAATTAATCACTGATATATCTCTAATATTATTTCACCCACATTATTTTTTTAAATATTAAAATATTTCAATTATATTTACACTCTTTATATATATTAATTTCTGACATTGTTTTTTGATTAAAACTAACATTGTATTTATATTCATTCATGAATATTTTTATCTTATGTCTATATTTTATTTGAAATGATTTAAATAATTTTTTAAAAATTATTAAATTATTTATTCGTATAATTTTAATCCATTTTATTAATATATATAAATTTTTAAAAACAAATAATTTTTTTTGAATGATGTATGTTTTATCAATAGTGAAAACCCAAAATTTGTTTTGACGTATAACAAGTGAAGGAAGATTCTAGATGACATGAATAATAATTTCTCATTAGTTTCCTTTATAATTTTACCATTTTATTTCAATTTTAATCTTTTTCTATAATATTCTTATACATAATGTGGTTTAAATAAGTTATTTCAATATTAAAATGGCATTTCCCAATGAAAGTTTTGGTTACCTTTAATCATATTTTTATGTTTGAGAACATACATTGATGCTAATTGTGATTATATATGGATATTATCAATTATAACATCCCTATAATTTCACTATATAGATATTTATTTTCATTATGAACTCTTGATAAAACACAGTTTATTTCCATGGGATAAGATATAAATAATGATAATACATTTCATGATATTGTGGAATGCATTAAAATAGATTAGGAATATATGATGGAAGGGAACATTATAGTAATACAATTAATTGTGAAATGGTTAATATTTATGATATAAAGGATAAGTGAGAGGTTATTCAAAGCCAAAAATTTGGTACATATGATGTTATATCATTCCTAATGTGGGAAAAAGTGTAGCTAGACAAATCCTAATATGAAATGAATGTCTTGGTGGCTAAACATTACATTAGATTTATATGATTATTATGATGACAAAAGATTTATTCCAAAATATATGAAATGTTATTTTTTCTAATATGATCTCATAGAACAAAATTTTTGATTATTTTATGATTCATTTCATATGAACTGCTAAATCCTTATCCCATTCTAATGATTGATCAATAGTTGGCTTTGATTTTAAAATGTCTATCTGGTGTTATAATGATCTTATTCTCATAATATTCTTATATATGATCATTAAATGATATCACCCATGTTTAACCTTATAGATATTCTTCAGTCTCCCTTTTATATGTTTCATATTTTCAAGGGTATCAATAATGGGTTTAAGAGTACTATGCACAAGTAGGGCACAAATTTTGAATAAATTATAGAGTGATGGTATAAATCATTTACATACTAGTTGTTTCTGTATGAATTATTATGAAGACACTAAAACTATACATATTTTCATAATGTATTGTAATGATATTTATATAATATTGACCTAAAATAATCTAATATTTGTGTGTATAATTTTTGGGCCTCCTCTAAAATAATTAAAATGAGACAAGGATATCATAAAAAACACTGTTATACAATTCAACAAATTAAAATTGAAAATTAAATCAGCAAGAACTAGCATGACCTAAAACAGGGTAATGAACATCATATTGATATGAAAACTTCCTTATGTTAATATTTGGGTTGGGATGAAGGTCTTGTTTAATATATTATATAAAGAAATTCATGGCTAATAAATAATTATAATCAGAGAAAAAATAAAACATATTTATTTGTAAATGAATTTTATTTTTTTAATAAAAACATTTCTTAGTTCATCAATGATGAAAAACAAAATTCTTTCTCATTCCACATGAAAACAAAACCAATTGGGGTAATTGAAAATCCATATATTTAATTGGTTCAATTCATTTAATGGTTGATTGTAATTCCCATGGATTAATAGTGTTTTATATATTATTAATATATAATAAAAAACTACTTATGTGATAATTATTAAATTCAATAATATTTATTATAATTGTAAATGAAACTTATGTATTAAAAAAACATTTTTTGAGATATATGTGGCTATATATTTGGAGGTTTCACATGTATAATAAGTATTCATAGAGTATATGACCATATTGAATACTGGTTATACAAATTAATAATACAATACATGACACCGTAAAAAATATCCATTATAATATTTCTTATTTAGATAAATATGTTTCATATTCTCACCAAATATTAGGAGTTATAGTGGATGTGACTTTTCAAAATGAGAACATTTTTTTGAAATAATGTTGTATAACATTGATTAGTATAAAAGAGAAACACTTCATGGGACTTGACAGATCATCTATTTATAAGGTGTTTTTCTAGTTTTTATATTATATTATTGATTAATGAAATATAGAAGAGGACTAAAAATAATTTTATGTATTATAAAGGCATAATGAATTTTTAAATTTTAAAATTCCATATTTTATTTATGTCTATCATGTCATTAATAATGATTATAATGATCTTATATGGAGTTCATTTTAAGTAAAAGTAAATTATAATATTAAAAAGGAAGTAATAATGGGAAATGATAAATAAAAAACAAGGTGAATTTAAGAAAAAAATAAATCTATGATATATAAAATCCTGAAAGAATAATTTATTATATTTTTTTTACTATGATTTTTCTATGAAATTAATTTTATGTGAAAATATGTATTCAATTCGATAAATATTTCAATAATTGCATAATATTTCAATTCAATAATATGTAACCATATTATTTAATTGATTCATATTATTTATTCATTTGTATAATATTTATAGGTGTAATATATAATTGATAAAACAAAATTAAAATAATCATTTTTATATGTATATTTTGGTCATGATTCAAGATAATTTATATAATGGGAACTTATTTCTACATATAGGCCAATCAAATAGATTTTTAAAGGGTTTGTATGATTATTTATATTATAAAATTATTTTTTTATATGTAGCCAATATTTATAAAAATTAAATCAATTAATTTTATATAATTATGCTATGTAAGATTTTGTTTTTATTGAATTATGAAAAACATCATTTTCATAATAATTTCTAATCGTAGTTATTATTTCAGATATTTATATATCATGGTAATTAACTATAAAATCATAATTCAGGATGATAATAACGTTTTTCGTAGAAATGATTTTTTGTTTTGTTGTTAATAATAATTATGTTAATAAAAATATTATAATTGGAAATAATGATATATTGATGATTACATAATAAAAATATGTGGATGGAAGAATTTTTTAATGCTACTACATTAACATGCGGGGAACATAAAGAGTGTGAAAGATATGACTTTGAATAACCTAAGGATATTAAGTAAAAAATATAATTTGATAATATTCATTTATAAGGATGATATATGTATGTGGTTGTTATTGATGTTATTTACAATACAAATTCATCAAGATATATGACATTTCCAATAATAGAATAAAACCAAATGAATAATTTTTTTAATTTTTTCTCAATAGTCATTGTAAATATGAGGGACTCATATTTTTCAGTTAGTTGAAAATTATTGGAATAAATTTGAATAATTGACATTATTTTAGACATTATATTAAATTTTCATCATTATTTACTCGTATTATAATAATTAAAATAAAGATGTAATCAAAAACTATTTTTCAGAACCTCGTAAAAATAAAATGTGATTAATATATATATATATATATATATGTATATATTGAAGAGGGTATGATATTTTTTGTTTTGGGATCAAACTATAACACTTATTATTAGGTTTATTCAAATAAATAAATATATAAAGGAATTAGAATTTATTCTCTTCATCATCCCATTCAGTATTTCTTCCATGGAATTATCTTTTACACTATTTTTGGAATCACTAAATATTTTCCTTAGTATCTAAAATAGTTGGAAAAAATATGGAAACATCCATTTGTGATAATTTATGTTTAATGCATTATGTTTTAAGGACCTAGGAATTCGATATAATTTTTTGTTTAATTTTTTTTGGCATTATTACGAATCAGCGAAAATTGACGGCGCTTGATTCTAAGGCCCAGAACGTAATTTTGAACTTTTTAAGGAACATTCAGTAAACATGTGATTGGAGTTTTCTATCTATTGAACCTATGATCAGATTATAAATCTAAGGTCACTGTTGAATCCCTAGCGATGGGATTTGCTTAAGGGAGGTTTAACTTCGACCATAGTAGTACGGGTGAAAATATTTAGTTTTTTAGACTTTTAATTAAAAATTAAATAAAAAAAATTGTTATATAATTTTCCTACCTCCAATTGGGAGGTGGTGGTGGTACTGATGGGTTGTCATGCCATTTAATGGCATGACTCATCAGTTTGTAACCACGCTGTTGATAGATTTAGAGGTTCATTCAATAATGACACTCGTTAATCTATGCTTGTGTTTACCTTTTTCCTCGTCTATTTAATTGAGTCTGGGGTTTGGGTTCTTGACATGACTATTAGGAACCACTTGTAATGTACCACAACATACTTTACCAATGGAGGACGGATGTGTGGGGGGAAATGATCTAGGATCAATGAACACCAGAGAATTCATCCAATAAGGACTCTTCTCCCGCCGTAAACGCAACATCACCCAACAGATCTCAAGGTAGTGGTTTTGTTTTTAAATTCATGTGCAATGTTTCATTCACTCATTCATGAAAATAATGATGAATTAATTATAACAACCCCCTTTGAAATGATGCTAACGTTGAGGGACATGCTAAACAAATAAATCCCGGACCATCCACCCCTTTATTTTTGTCATGTTCTTCTCATGTGAATTTTGAATTAGACAGGAACATGAGTCACATGGCCACACTATGATGACGGATTTCTGAGAGGCATGTAGGTGCAAACATGATTGAAAACGGAGCTCCGGAGCATCTCTAGAGTGCTGCGGATGAAGCGGCTGTGAGCAAAGGTGGAAGCAGGCGCTCTCAATACTCATAAAGAGGTGGAGCTGGATGACACTGTAGGGGAATGAAGCAGTGGATGACTCTCGGCTATCCATATTGGCATATCGGCGGTCTGTCGTCGCGCGCCGCGGCTAGAGGCCTCGACTTTAAAGCTGTGACAGAGGGGGACCCGTGCCTTGTGGGTCTGGCAGACAACAAGGCGACAACACATGGCGATGCAGGTAAAAGAGACAAACAACTATTTGATCTATTTGGGAAGGAGGTCCGTGCGACCCCTCGCGTGGGTCACACCCTGCCAGCAGGCCATGCTAGTCCGTTGCCCAGCGGGCTGAGCCAGTCGCGGCCCAGCTAGTTTAGTTCGGGCCGGTTCACTGCCCAATCGGTTTGGGCTAGACTAGGAGAAACCAAGACATGGTTCGTTCAACCCAAACTGGGTTAGGTTGGCCAAGGATGGGGTGGGTTGGGTCGGTCCAACGAGGTCGGACCAGACCCGGACCATCTTCGACCCGAATACGGTTGAATGATTGTATCTTACAAACCAGAAATATGTTTGACAGGATGTCTGTGGAGTTGGAATCATTAGGATGAGATGTTTCTTTTGAGATAATCCACCAGATATTTGGAGAATGTTGGAGTATAGCTGGTTTGGATTGTACTCGAATCCAACAGGGCCCTCGGCACCAAAATGTCTATAACTCTCTGATTGGGCGTCCGATTGACACACCATCTGTTTCATTGAAACCCTTATGAAATGAAAAATAATTGGGTTAATTTTTCTTGGGATATAATTATGGTTGAAGCAAGGCCGATGGATTGAGGATCGAAACCTCCCAGAATCAAGCCTAATTTTTAATGGAATCAACGGGATGGATGAGACGTGAAGAATGAATAGAGATCTTGTGGTGATCAACACCTAGTGATCTTGTGTGGATCCAAACCTAGTGATCTTGTGTGTATCCGCACCTAGTAATCCTATGTGGTTCGACACCTAGAGATCCTGTGTGGATCAGCACCTAGCGATCCTATGTGGATCAGCCTCAATTGATCCTGTGTGGATCAGCAACAAAACCGGTGACAGAATAAGATGATCTAGCTTTATGAATAATCATCTTTACTTATGTACTTATGTTATAACTGGTTTTAAATGATTCTTTTACAATGAGTTTTTTATTAAGATCATGAATTGTGTTTTTTATTGAAATCTAACAGTCCTTCGGGGGTCTCGAGGTCTCTACTATTTATTTTTATACTCACCCCTACACTGGATTCTCCCGCACCTTGTTGTGCCTTGTGAAGAAGATGAGAATATTTAATGATACTATAGGATCTAGGACCAGTCGGTACAAATAGGTGACTGGTTGAAGTGGAGAGTTGTGGAGACATGATGTACCTACCCTTCATGTAGGATCCTTGGAGGATAATCTCAGGAGTAGTCTTATAATTTTATGGAGTAGTTGTATCTTTTAGTTGGGATTGTATTTTGGATCCTTCACTTTTAGTACACACTTTAATTATTGAATTTTTACTTCTTGGATCCATGTTTTTTTTCATGCATTGTGTTTTCATATAGGTTTTAAGTCAATTCCTTTTTGATTTAGGGATATGCCTTTCTGATGCTAGTCACCAACCCATGGGCTATGGAATGTGGGCTTGGGGTAGTCATGGAACGAGCCTCGAGGGATGGGTCGTGACAAATTGGTATCAAAGGAATCAGTTCTACCAATGAACTATGACTCTGATCTTTCCAATTGATCAATAGTGTTATGTTTTTTGAGAGTGGTTTTCAATTCGGGGAGTCCATTGTTGGTGCGGCAGCCGGCATATCCATACACCAAGACCATGAATTCTAATTTCTGACTCAGTGCATGAAAACACTGATTGCGTGTGTTTTTAAAATGTTTTAATTTTGATCACTTTTGAGTCATCTCACCAGGTATACCTTTTTGACCATGGCACACTGATTTCCTTTCATGATGCAGCCACTTAGACAGTCATCCCATATTTAAATGAGAGTTCACGATGATGGCCCACCGAGCGGCGAGGATTCGGTGCAGGGACCTCTTAATGTGTTTTCACCTTCGGGTGTGGTACTAGTAGAACCACCACACATAAGGCCCCTGTTTACACTAGCCCGACTATTGTATGGTGCACACAGATTGAGCACATTGCACTAGTTTTAGCGATAGCGGCCTCTTCGATTTCAAGGTGAGATAGATTCCCAGGAAGCTAAGGACTAGATGGAGGCTGTGGCTATATTTTTTTTCTTATTTAAGACACCTACAGAACAGATGCTTAACCGAGATTTAATCCTCTTCTCAAAAGAAAAATGATGTTTGTGGATCCTTAACATCCATTTAAATTATTAGGAGACCCTCACTGGGATGAACATCGAGATACTCTTTAAGGATGAGTTCGTACAAGTGACACAACTCTATGTGTGTATTAAGATATCTTACACATACGAAATTGTATCCTAACAATAGCCTAGTAATCAGCAAGATTCACTGACCTCTTTGCGCTACTCCACCACCATGGCATGAGACCCTTACTTTAGAGAGTATACCATTAATCATTGTCTCCAGGGAGAGATCATAGAGTTGATTGTATTGCTCAATATCCTGATGTAGGATGGATTACTCCGGATAGAATTATTGGTGTAGAGATTCTCATCTAAGAAGGCACTAATTATAAGATCCACCACTAGATTTAAGGTAGCCGAGTCATCTACAGAAGGCAGTAGGAAGATGACGTAGAGGTCCAAGCAGGCTAGACCGTCTAGTGGATGACACCTGGATGCAGTGTTAGTGGTGCGGAGCTCACGCAAAAGAGGAGGACTTCTATGGAATAAATCCTTTTACATATGCGGAAGACAAAGACACATGGATCTCAACTTTCTGACTCACCACATAGACTATCATCATATGAACAAGGGACCAACGAGGCCGCAGCTGTGGTTCGAGAAAGGGGGTCTATAGGTTGGCAGACTTGGAAGAGAAGCAGGTCATGTAGTAGCTGTTGGATGACAATTTGTGGTTTTACAACCACCACCCCTATGTGGTCTACCCTGACAACATGGAGCAGGTGCGCAGGGGAAATCTCAACATTAGGTGGCCAAGGCCTATGACCATGGTGCTTTAGAGGTGATTTGAGGTATGATCTATAAATATCGCACCCTAGCTGTAGTTCATATAGAAACATTTTACAGTAACTATTTTTTCCCACAACACTCGTTCGGATCTCGGAGATTTTGATGGTGTCATTGTCTTGATCCATGTGATTTAAGACTCTTAGGTTATACAATTTGATGATTAAACACTGGAGGAGGTAGTGTGAGCTCACTCTTGGAGGTGATAGCTTCAACTGGGATCTCCTAGTCGCAGCATCGAGGCCTTACAACGTCATGTTGGGTATGGACTGGCTATCCAAAGTCCTTACATAGATTGAATATTTTAGGCGTAAAGTGTTGAGTGTATGTGAGTATGGGAAAAAATTTCCATTCATCGTTGTGAAGGGAACCTTTGTAGCACAGAATGGAGTTACTCAGAGGAGAGTGAAGCCGATCACCCATGATTTGGCTAGCCATAACCTCTGAGCAATTTATGGGAGGAGTCTATGTTATCCTACAGTGGAGGAATTGAATGCCAATGTCATTCATGATGATGTTCTAGAACTACAATCTTGTAGAATGGTAGAATTATACATCGACCTATACCACGGGACAACATTGATATCTACACCAACATATCAGATGTTTCCCGCAGAGCTTTGTCTGTTGAAGGTACAGTTGGAGGACAAGTAGGGGAAGGTGTTTGTAAGGCCCAAAATTTCTCCATGGGCATCCCTGAATTTCGTCACCAAGAATATAGATTGGAGTCTAAGTATTTTTGTGGGTTATCAGCACCTTAACTAGGTGAACATGATGAACAAGTACCCACTACCTAGTATTATTGATCTCTTTGACCATGTAAAGGTAGATCGATAGTTTTCGTAGATAGGCCTTAGATCAGGCTATCATTATCTCTGGGTACAGGGAGAGGACGTAACAAAGATGGCCTTCAGATGTCGGTACAACCATTATGAGTTCTTGGTGTTTCCACTCACTATGACCAACACTCTAGAAGAGTTCATGGGGATAATGAATAGCATCTTCCATCTTTACCATGATCGATTCATAGTTGCCCTCATTGAAAAATCATAATATACTCCGCATTTGAGTAAGATTATGGAACACACCTACAAATAGTTCTGGATACACTATGAGAGCACCATCCATATGTAAAACCCTTGAAGATTCAGTCTTTGATAGAGAAGTCCACTTCCTAGGGCACTTTATCTTGGAGGATGGAGTTACAGTGGATCCGATGATGTAAGATGAAGTACTTGCTTGGAAGCCACCCAAGAGTGTGACTGAGGTACGAAGTTTCTATGGATTGGCGGGGTACAACAATAGATTAATAACTGACATTTCTAGAGTTGTGACACCCATGTCAGCTTTGACAAAGGAGGGACAACCCTTTTGGTAGACTGAGAGATGCCAGCCGTGTTTTCAAGAGCCGAGGGAGAGGCTGACGAGTTCCCCCAACTTGAAATTACCCAAAGATGTTTTTGGGTATTTAGTCTACTACAACCCATCTGGGACTCAACCAGGTTGTCTCCTGATGCTTGAGTTAGAGGTGATCACCAAAGTACCATAGTAGATGTGATAGAATGAGCAGAACCATGTTACCCATGATGTAGATTTAGCAGTAGTTGTTTTTGTACTGAAGATGTGGGGTCACTACTTGATGGGAGAAAATTTTACAGTCTAATATAATCACAAGAGTCTCATGTATATCTTCTCTCAGAAGGACCTGAACCTAGTAAAACAATAATGGATAGGGTTCTTCCAGGCCTATGACATTGAGATAGAATAAACACCTGGGAAGGGGAACATTGTAGTAGAAACACTCAGTAGGAGGTCTGGTCTAATGTTGCTCAGTAATGAAAAAGGGCAGCTAGCTGTATTGTAGTTATCCTTTGTGGATAGAGAAGGAGCAGATTACAACAAGTATATGAGAGTTACACCCCCACTCCTTCAATAATTCCAGGAGCCACAACATGGGGACGTAGAGTGCGAGGCCCAATGTGTTTATATATCCTCAAGAGAGGCTCTTGACGGATTTTATGAAGGTGGGGAGCACGTCATCCTCTTTAGCGGATGCGCTATAGAACTAGTAATTCATTGGGAAGAGGTGTTGATCGTGTTCCAAACATCCCCTTTAGTGGTACATCATGTGTGGCAGAGATGTACCAGGAACTCCAGATTCAATACTGGTGGTCAGGGATAAAGAAATCATTGGAAGTGTTCCTATCACGATGCCTCAATTATCAACTAGCGAACATCAAGAATCAGGTTCCAAAATATATAGATCAGCCCCTTGAGGTACCAGAGTGGATGTGGGATGATATCTCCATTGACATCGTGATAGGGATACAACACACATCTTGGGTCCACGATTCCATCTGGGTGATCGTTTACCAACTCACCATGTAAGCCCACTTGCTAACCATCTGTGACCAGTGACCAGTAGAGTACATGTGATGCTTCTATGTACAAAAGATTGTGCTACATCATGGGGTGACATCAAGGATCGTCTCAGATCATGTTTCACATATTACTTCATTTTGTGGAAGGGGTTGCAGGAGGCATTTAGATGTCAGCTAATCTTGATCATTGCCTTTCATCCTTAGACACATGGTCAGAAGGATTTTACTATACAGACCCTTAAGGACATGCTTCTTGTTTTCTCATTGATTTTGTCCACAGTTGGGATGACCACCCACCACTGGTGGAGTTCTCATACAATAACGGTTACCTCTCCACCCTCGAAATTGATATATTTAAGGCCTTGAATGGGAAACCTTGTTGATCCCCTCGATGCTGGAAAGTCCCAGGGGAGTCAGCACTTATGGTTCTATTGATGGTATAGGATTCCACACTGAAGTTTCATATCATCCAGGAGAAAATGACGACTGCACAAAGATGACCAATGTATTATGCTAATGGGATACAGATACCCTTATAGTTTGAGGAGGGAGACTAGGTCTTCTTACATGTCTCTCCTCGATGAGTATTACAGAGGTTTTGCTGGGGAGAAAATATATCTCAGAGGTTATTCAGACCTCTATATATCCTCAATAACGTAAGAGAGGTGGCGAACAATCTAACTCTTCTACCACAGATTCACCGAGTGCATAATGTTTTCCATGTGCCGTTTCTAGGGAGGTGGGTGAATGATCCACATGATATCGACCTGGGAGAGCTGGTCATCGATGATGGGGCAATGCTTTCGGAGGTCTCTGTTGCGATAAAGGATTGACAAGAGAGGTTCCTGAGTGGGAGGTCGATTTATCTAGTGAGAGTTAGATGGAAACATGGCAACTTCTAGGATATCACATGGGAGACGAAGGCTCAGATACATTCTCAGTACCCCCATTCATTCCCCTAGTTTTTCAGTAGATTTGAGGGATGAATAACCCAAAGGTGGAAAGAATTTAAAGACATAGAAATTCCATATAATTTTTTTACAATTATTTTTGATTATTATGAGTCTGAAAAAATTGATGGCCCTTGATTCCGTGGCTCGGTGTGCCCAGAACAAAATTTTGATTTTTTTTATGGTACACTCAGTAAACATGAGGGTGATGTTTTCTCTCATTTGAACCAGTGATTTGATTAAAAATACGAGGCCACCATTGAATCTGCAGCACCAGGATTCTCTTATGAAAGGCTTAACTCTGACTGGAGTAGGTTATGAGAAAAAGTATGTTTTTGAGACTTTTAAGGAAATAATAAAATAACTTATTTTATTTTCCCACCTCCTTTTATGCAGAGGTGGTGGGTCTGATAGGTTATTAATCCATTTAATGGATTGACTCATTAGTTTGTAACCAAACTATTGAGATATTAAGAATAATTTTCAATAATTAACCTCATTAATCCCTCGTTGCCGTAACATCCATTCACAATTTTTAAAGTTGAGACTTGGGTTGTGGTTTTTGACATGGATCTAAGGAATCTTTCGCAATGTACGACAACATCTTCCACCGAGGAAGGATTGAATCATGGGATGCAATGATATGAGATCAACGAATGCTGGTGACTTTATCCATTGAGGAATCTTCTCTCACTACAAAAATAGCTTCACCCAAAAAATCTTGAGGTAGGGGATTTGTTATGAAATTCATGTTCAATGTTTATTTCCCTCATTCATAAAAATATGTATGAATTGTTTACAACAAAATCCTTATATATGATGATAACAAGGAGGTCATAGGCTAAATGAACAAGGCATGGACCCTCTACCTTGTCATTTTTGTTGTGTTCTTCACTGGAAAATATTGAATTGGACAACAACGTGAATCTGAGGGTCACACTGTGACGATGATTTTCTAGGAGGCTTATAGTCTCAAACGAGTGCGAAAAAGGAGCTCTGGAGCATTGACAGAGACCTATAGAAGATAAATAGGTGCGAAACTAGCATAGCGGAGCCAACGAACGACACTGGTGGGAAAAGGCGGGGGCTAGTGCACACCAACCATGGATGGATTCGAAGCCCCACAACATAGTGGAAGACTTAAGGGGCGTCTGAAACTCGGCTGACCTTGTTGGACGGCGAGATGTGTGTTGTTTCATGATACAGGTGGAGGTCAAGACTTCAAAGTCAATTTGGAGGGGGACCCATGCCCTGTGGGTGATGTAAACTGCATGGCAGCACCACATGGAACATCTGGTTAACAAGTCGAATGACTATTGGATCCGTTTGGGATGGAGGGACATGAGACCCCTCACATGGGTCGCACCCACCTGGCGGACCAGGCTGGTCCTTTACCCAGTGGGCCGAGCCCACTGGGGCCCATCCAGTTTTGGCCAGGCCAGTCCGTGGCCCATCTGGTTTAGGCTGAACTGGGATGGACTCAGACCCTTGTCAACCCAGATACGCTTAAAAGGTCATATCATACAAACCAGAGGTCCGTTTGATGATCCGTCTATAGAATTGGAATGTATGGGATGAGATGGTCCTATTTAGATACTCCCCCTGAGTTTTGGAGAATGTTGGACTATGACCGGGTTGGATAGAACATGAATCCAACAAGGACCTCGACATTAGAATGCATATTACTCTTAGAAAGAGAGTCTAATTAAGACTCCATCTGTTGCGTTGGAACCATTATCACGTGACCGATCATTGGGTTAATTCTTCATGGGACATTGTTCTAGTTGAAGTAATATCGATGGCCTAAGGAGAGTATCCTCCCAGAATCAAGCCTACTATGTATGGGAATCTAGTGGCTAAACGAGGAGTGAAGAATTAATAACAATCTTGTTTGGATCATCACCTAGAAATCCTTTTTAAATCAGCACTTAGCGATCCTTATTGGATCAGAACCTAGAAATCTTGTGTGGATCATCACCTAGAGATCCTGTGTGGAATAGCACATACAGATTCTGTCTAGAACAGTACCTAGAGATCTTGTGTGGATTAGCACTGAGTGATCCATTGTGGATTAGCAGTAGAACCCTTGACATAATAAGATGATCTAGCTTTAAGACTAATCATATATAATATTGTACTTATGATATACCTAGTCTGAGATAAGTCTTTTTCATTGTGCATTGTGATTGATATCATGCTATGTGGTTTTACTTCATGTAATTTTGAGAGTCCTTATGGGTTCATGGGGTCCTTACTGTGTATTTTTAGACTCACCCCTGCACACGATTCACCCGAACCATATTGTGTCTTGTTTTGACAATGAGCATCTTTGATGATAATCTATAAGAGCCAGCATGAGGAAGTACACAAAGGTGTCTAGATGACATGGATAGCTGTGGAGACGATCTATTACCACAATTTAGGTAGGATCCTTGGTGGATGATCTCAAAAACATTTTACTATTATTCTGTAATCGTTGTATCATTCATTTGGGCTTGTATTTTGGTCACTTTAGTTTTATTACACTCTTTTACTATTACAGTTTTACGTCATTTTTGCATCATGTTGTGTTCTTGTACATTGTGTTCATACATGTTTAATTCCAATGCCTTAAATTTTATGGATAAAACATTCCAGTTCTAGTCGTGAAACCATGGCCTATGGAACGCAGGCATGGGGTTGTCATGACACAGGCTGTGAGAGACGGGTCGTGACATAAGTAAGATAGATAATTATAAACACACATATAAGATTATTGATATAATATTTCAAATTATTTTTGTAGTAAAACCAAACATTATTTCGTGGAAATTATTAAACAAGGGTTTATGTGGGATATATTGAGCTGTGAATTTATAACAAATCATTAATATAGATGTATTCTGTAATCATTGAATTTTATAACAATGATAATTTTACACATGAATGGTCTCATTTTCACATATTTACAATAACGATTAAAATTATACTATAAAAAAGTCAATACCAAGAGACTTTATCACTTGAATAATCTAATAAAAAATCATATATCTTATTACCGTTTAAAACTCATAAAAATTAAAATAAAGGGATATATTAAAAGACTAATGTTGGACCCACCTTATGTCAAGTTATTTTTTATTTTAATGTGAATAAATTCTATGAAAATTATTTCAATGTATATTGGAAAATAATATCTTTACTGTATTGTGTAGTTTTATGGTTCTTTTTTTAGAGAAAGAGTATGTTCGGAATAAAATTTTCAGCAAATATTGAGCACTGAATATTTTATTATTATTGGGGAAACACCTAGGAAGATGGAAGTTTAGTTTTTTCATTATTCATATGATAATGGATGTTATTCCATTAGATATTACTAGATATCCATTAAAGTATAAAATAATCTAGTTAATGATCTACTATCAAATATTTTATAAGGAGAATCTATAAATAATATTTAAGGAATTTTATTTATTGACAAACATACATTAAGAATAAATTGTTGATAATGCTTAAAAAACTGGTTGAATATATTTTGGAATCTTCAACATAGAACATTAATAAATTATGGATTCTCATTATACAGAACTGAAATGAATTTAACCTTTATTCACTGTGATTGATCAGATCATTGGAAGAGATGAGTTCAATCAAAATTATTCATTTGTCAACATTTTATTTCTATAGAAAAGTTGTATAATACAATAAATGAAAATTATATATATATAAATAGATTGGGAAATAAAGATGTAATGTTCCATAATGATATTCATCAATATTTAATATTGTAATAATATATATATATATAATTTGATATTTTTTTATCAGTAATTTAGTTTGTGGAGGGATTTTAATAATAATGAAATACACTTAAGAAAAATTATAAGTCACATAAATTATTTAAATTATTTTCCAGATGATTTTAGACTAAATGAAGATATCTAAAATAAAAGTGTCATTTTTAGTAGAGTTTATAATTATTGAAACATTAATTTTAATTATTGGGTTCATGTTTTTGGAAATTTGAAACTGATAGAACTACCCTAGGATATGTTACAAAAACTAATGATAAATTTTTTCAAAATTCCAAGCTTTCTATTGAAATTTATAGTATATATAATATGTTATGTATGATATTCTACTAATAGTATACTAAAAATCTATAAAGGTTGTAATTATTGAAGGATAGATATTAAATTTATTGAAAAATATAATGAATTTTGGCAATTTAATAGTTTACTAAATGATATTTATCATTTTTGATTACAAATGTCTTTTTGTTATAATATTAAAAAAAATTGAAAAGTGAAACTTTAATGAAATGAATGTGAATAGAAAAAGTACTAAATAGGATTTATCATATTAACTAAATGTAGTTTATAAAATAATTAAGTATTGATATATATGAAATTATATTTGTTATGTAAGATAAATCATTTTGGATGATTTGAAAGGGAGACGATTTTTAGATACTATATGAAGAAGTAATTAGGGATAATACAATACTAGATATCATGTAGTACATGTAAAAGTGTTTTGAATAATTTTTTTCTCAATTCAATATCATTAATGTTGACAAAAATGTGAATGTTAAATATTGAATAGGGTTTTAAATCTAGTAATAAAGAGACCATACTACGAAGATGTTAATGGTGTATAAATCAATCAATGTTGATTTAATGAACATCAATGCCACCACACCATCGAATGAATAGCCACCCCATGATGATTATGATATGAAATGATGAAAAATTACATTTCGTTATGTGTGTTGGGAAATATTTCATCAAAAAAGAATAAAACTACACAATAATGACAAGGACATTATCTTATGAAAAATAATGATATAGTGAACAATGTTATATCATAACAAGAGCTTCCATTATTATACAAAGAAGATATTTAAAAAATATTCACTTCCAGGTATTTATTTTTTTCATAATAGAATCACTATATGTTTTTGTATCGATTGATGGTAAACTATTCATGTGGTTTGTGGGGATGTTTTTAATGAATATTCTCATGATTTTCGAGGGAGATCATAGAATGTTTTTGATATTTATGAAGGATTAAATGATATTATGTGATTACATTGAAGGAGATTAAAATTTAAAAGTTTCATATATACATGATTTTCTAAATTTTATTGAAATAATATACACATGGTACTGTAAATACATATACATATAAATATATATGTATATGTATATATCTTAATTATTGAAAAAAATAGGTCAGAACACGGTGAAATTTTCAACTATCTATGAGTCCACACAGGTTATAGAGTACTAATTCTGGAATTTATAATATCCATTTTATTGATGTCATGTTTATAGAATTATTACTAGAATGTAAAAATTGTAACACCCAAGATTTTTATGAGAAATATATTTTTTTTATGTTAAATAGATCATAAAAGTAATCTTTCACTACACACAACACTTGATTGGCTTGATTTACCCACAATCGTGAGCTTCCTCGATAGTTTGTGTTATATACAATACCGAGTTTTACTAAACAACGATATGATATTAAAATATTATTAAAACTAGACATTATGAATAGTAATGCCCACTTTTTAAAATTTTATAAATTTTATCATTCAAAATGGACTTCATTTTTGGATTTGGAATATCAAAATTATCATTGGGTGAATATTTGGTATTTTTCTAAAAACTTTCAATTTTTGATGAATAATGAAAATACTAGGTTACTATTTAAAAACCGACATTTATTTTAATAATTATTTATTTTATTTAAATTTATATTTGGTCAAAATTGATACATAATACCTATATAATTTAAATGTAATTCATTAGAGTCATTTTAGATATATAAAATGCTTATTGAACTTTTCACTGCCTTTTACCCACCTCCTTGGAGAGTTTGAAAATTTACATAAAACTTAATTTTATTGCTTCAGTTAGTGGAATTAAGAAAATTCGAGAGACATGGTTAATATCAAGGAGTAAAATTTTGTTAAATATGATAAAAATGATTTTTTGTTAATAGTAACTTTTTACTTTTACTTACCATGATTAAAAGAAAATAGGTTAATTAAGGGTAAAATTGGTATTATTATTACGCTAACACATGTCATAATTCTATTGGATAAATTTAATTCGACCAAAAACAACATTAGGAATAAATATTACCATTTAGGTGAACTTGGATTAGATTAGGACATTTAATATAATTTATTTAAAGAAGAGTTAAAATGGTTAAAATCAAATATTAATAACTAAAACATTTTTAATATAGGGTTATAAATAAGATAAATTCGACTATAAATATTCATTAAAAATATAAAATGATTTCTTATATAATGGAATTTTATATATAATATTTTGACTTTATAAAATTTGATTTATTTATGACACAATGATGATGCAGTAATTACATTATTATAGAAATATTAACATTATTGATATTATAAATACCCAAATAAATGTAATTTGAGACATTTCATGAATTAGACTAATTTTATTGGTTAATATGACATATTAGTATTGATTGAATTAACTTTTTTCGAACTAATCATGCTGTTATGATTTTCACAAAAAACAATTACTAAACGGTGTCAAAATAGACATAAAATAGTTCTTAAAACAAATATTATATTATTAATTGTTATTTTATTCCTAAAAATCTAAGGATCAGAAAAATGACTTATATAAGGTTATATATATTAATTATGAACCACTTGGTATTCTTTTGGCTTGTTATAGTAATTTTATTAACCATATAGTGTAAGAAAACAAGAAGACATTGTAAATATTAAATTAGTTAACTTAGAGTTGAATCTAAATGATAAGGTTAAAATAGTAACCTAAATATGTCTAAAATCTATTGGCTGAAAGTATGTAGACCCATACACTCATTTTATTCGAAATAAATCAATTTCAAAATATTAAAAACTGAATATGACTTTATTATAAGATAATATTTTATGTTTTTTTAAGGTGCCCCTCTCCTCCCTTATGAAAAGGCGCCTCCTACCTCTCCTCCTCACACCACATTGAGCCTTCAAGCTCGGCCAACCCACACCAATTTCCCTTCTCAAAATTCCTAGAAACATTCTAGAGGTCCTGGTATTCTTCAATGTCCATCATTATTTATCTATGAAAAGTTTAAGAATATGCGCTTCAAAGAAGAGGTAATGTCCGTTACCGATTATTTGAACATTATTTCTTCTTCTACTTATTTTTTTTAGTTGTTTCATTATGAAGTAATAACATAATTATCATTAATATACAGATATGTTATTATAAATATAAAACAACCCTATTTCACCTTCTATCCATCCTATAGAAAATGAAATCACCGCACGTGCGTACATAGGGAATACCGTCTCCACGCCGTGGTGTAAGCTGTTTTCCACCTCCATAATACATGGATGGGTATAATGGTGTAAATAATAACTATATATGATTATTTTAAAGTGATATTTATTGTGAAATAGTATACATACACTTTAATACAATTCCACGATCATGGGAATGATATCAACGCTCGTGCGTACGTACGACCTACCGTCTCCATGATGTAGAGCGACTCGTTCTACATGATCTTAAATGAATAATGATTATATAAAGGAATTTAATGAATAAATATGATATATATTACAATAATACCATTTTGGAAATTAGTTATCTATATCCTAAAAAGAATAACAAGAATTTATTTGATGAAACAAGCATAAGAACAAAAAATCAACAAACACCCGAATAACATGTAGCAATGAAATATTATTAATACGAAGCTAATAATATGACCATATATGATATAATAACAATGAGTAAGATTCTAGAATAAGTCAATAACATTATTTAAATCATTATACTGGAGGTTTGGACACGTACGAAGAGAATCAAACCTAGGGTAAGGGAAAATCTAACAATCTCATTTTTATCCAATATTGTTTATACTTTAGAATTTACTGGGGAATATTTATCATCCACATCCATGTTTCCTAAATATGAAATATTATTTCTATCCTATTACAATTTTTTAAATCCAATTTTACCCTTTGGTTAGTATTTAGTAAATGATATGAAAGGAATCTTTTGTCTTTTTTAGTAGGAGGTACTTTTTGACTTTTCCAGCCAAAGTACGAGAAGAATGTTTTTTAACTTATACAGCATGAATGAATTTTTATGATTTCGTAAAAATTATTTCAATTAAGCTTACTTTACAAGTTTTCATGTTTATTTTTAATTAAATTCTTTTATTTTAAAATTGTATGACATGTTAAGAAAGGATAAATGTTTTTGAAGTAGAAAGGATATTTTCCTCAAGAATGGATTTCAAGTGTTTTATCAAAATTATTTTCCATCTATGAAAATATAGGGTTATTTTTCTATGCCTATTTTCACATTGATTTGATTATGTTATGATGGAATTATTTTTATTAAGTCCTTTTATATTACATTGATTATGTTATGATGGAATGAAGTTTAAGAATCCCATTTTTATTACATGGGTTATGCTATGATTTATGATTTTGTAGAACACATAACAATGGTTTCATTATGAGATGGGTGGGTCCTATATCTACCTCCAATGCATTGGGTAAAGATTCATATCTCATGAGATAGACATTTATAGAAGGACATGTTAATCTGGTTCAGTGATACAGGTCTGAAACGAGGAGTGAACTCGGTTTAGAAATGGACTTTGTCCGCTAAGATAGTATCAACAATGAGTATTGACTACTGAGAAATGATTCTCTATGATTATGTGTGTATGTCACAAAGTTTCATGTTTTATGTTATGATTATTGGGATTGCATTTCACGAAAACAATTTATCCCATGTTATGAAATTATGATCTCTTTTGCAGGTTATGATTTCAAAAATGATATGTTATTATGAATATGATGTGATTGATATTTTTTTTGTTTTCCCTTACTAAGCATTTGAGCTCACACTTTTGTATGTTTCCTTTTCCCTAGGTCAAGAAGAAGGGTATAACGTAAGATATTCTAAAAGGGAATGTAGATATGATAAAATAAAAGGGAGACAATGTAGATGATTTATGAACCAGTTTTTTATGTTTCCCATTTTATAATGACACTATACCTATATGGTCCTTTAATGGTATTGTTATATGTTGTAATAAGTGCGCTTCAATTTATAAGAAATAACAATGTATGTAAAGTATGGGTCATTATAGTTGGTATCAGAGGAAAGTTATAGTCATCCTTTGGAAACTGGGATGTGAAAGCCTTAGTAAGAACCCTAAAGATATATCTAAAAATAGAACACAATCTTAGTGTTTTAGAAATGGCCATGAACAACCTATGATAAGACCTCACGTGTGAAATTTTATTCTTGATTATGTTGTTTTCCTATTATTATTAGTGTTTCTCATACTATTATTATTGGTTTTAGTCAATGGCTGGAACCAGAAGGAACCGTGTTAATACTGAATGCGACGGGCAATGCAATGATTGTCCCCCTGTGAAACCAAACATTATGGGAGCTGGAATGAAAAATCATGTAGCCATGCTCACACAACTTTCTCAAGTTATGAATCATGAAAAAAATCCAAACAAGAAAAGGAAGGAGAAACATTCTGTTTAATCCTTCAGGAGGCAGCGTCCACCCTCATTCAGCAGGCCTAATGATCCATTTGTGGATGCACAATGGATCAGTACCATTGAGAAGATATTTTTTGTTCTATAATGTTTTGAACATGACAAATTCATCTTGGTAGTGTATCCTTTGGAAGGTGATGCTGATCAATGTTATAATCTTATCAAGAATACGAGGCAAAGAGATGAAATTGAGTCCATGGAATGGGATGAGTTCAAGAACTTATTTTTCAATAAGTACTTCCCTTATATTATTCAAAAAAATATGGATGAAGATTTTCTTGAAGTGAAGAAAAAGGAAGATGAATCTGTTGGTATCTACAAAGCAAATTTTACAAGACATACAAGGTAATCATTTGGAATTATTATCCAACCTGAGAGTAAGATCTATAAATTCTTTAGTGGCTTAATACCAAATCATCGAAGGGAATTAGCCATAAGGTACATCAATAGCTATGAGGAAATCGTTTGATGTGATCTCAAGGTTGAGATGGAGATTGGAGTAACACATCTGTCATATGTGTTTGATAAGAAGAGGAAAATGGAATTCAAAGGGAAATCTAAAGAGAACATAAAAAGAAGACGTGTTTTCCCTTATTCTCAATTTTTGGAATGAAACATGGTGGGACTTTTCTTAAAGGTATAAGTAAATATTTCAAATGTGGAAAATAAGGTCATCGGGAATTTGAATTCCACAATGATGAGAAGATGATGTCTAATGATGTGATCAAAGAAAAGGCTACACAAAGTGCACCTCTTACACTTCAATGTTACAAGTTCAAGGAAATGGGGAATTCTTACAATTAATATCCTAATCCAAAGGTTGTTGATTATGATCGACAAAAACAAACGCTTAAGGCTAAAGGAAAAAGAACGTTACATGGAATTTCTATCAACGATGTAGAGTATGATAATGATGTGGTGAAAGGTTCACTTACCATCCACTTGAAATTAGCAAATGTTTTTTTTATTTTGGATCCACCCACTCATTTATTTCTGAAGAATTTTCTAAGGGTATCACCATATTACCTCAATAGTTAGATATTGAGTTAGCTATGACAACCCCTAATGGAACAACAGTCACATCAAAAGTTTACAATTCTTCTCCGATTGAATTTTGTGGGAAAGTGATTCCTGAAAATCATGTGATCCTTCATATAGTAGAATTTTATTTGATTCTTGGCGTGGATTGTATTTCTTTATATGGAGGTCATATCAATTTCCTAATAAGGGAAGTCACATTTCATATTCTAGATCAATCTATGATCTTCTATCGATGCAAGGGTGAACCTAACCTTCCAGTAGAAATTTCTTCCATCTTATGGGTCTTTATTCCACTAAATGAAGGTTATTTATCTCAAATGTATGGATAGAAACTCAAGATTATGAATATGCCCATTGTATGGGAGTTTGATGATTTCATTCGAAAGGAATTTCCTGGTCTTCCACCAAATCGTGAAGTTGAGTTTTCAATAGAACTCATACCGGGTGCTTTACCTATTTTAAATACACCTTATAGAATGACCCCAATTGAGTTTCCGGAATTAAAGAAGAAACTACAATATAATCTTGATAAGGGATTCATATGCCCTATTGCATCACCTTGGGGAGGACTTGTTCAGTTTGTTAAGAAGAAAGTTGGATCAATGAGACTCTACATTGATTATCAAGAATTTAACACGATCACTATCAAGAAAAAATATCCTCTTCCACGCATTGATGACTTATTTGACCAACTATATGGAGTTCAATAAATTTCCAAGATTGATATTCATTCAGGGTATCATCATTTATGGGTCAAAAGGGATGATATACCAAAGAATCTTTTCTATACACGGTTTGGACACTATGAATTTATAGTGGTTCCATTTGGTCTTACTAATGCCCCTGCTATCTTCATGGATATAATGAATGGAGTCTTTAGAGACTATCTTGATCAGTTTGTGGTTGTATTTATAGAAGATATTTTTTTCTATTAAAAGAGAAAGGAAGAACATGAATATCACTTGAGAATTGTATTGAAGACCCTGAGAAAGGAGAATCTTTATGCCAAATTTTCCAAGTATGAATTTGGGCTTCAAAAAGATTCATTTTTAGGTCACATAATATCAAAAGTGGGGATATCTATGGATCCTGCAAAAATAGAGGTTATCGAAAGATGGTCGAGACCAATAATAGTAACTAAGATCCAATGTTTTCATGGTTTGGCTGGATATTATCGACGTTTTGTGAATGATTTTTCATGATTATCTAATCCACACAATAGTTTTACTCAAAATGGAGTTATGTTTGTTTGGACATAGGAGTGTGAAGAGAGTTTCAAAGAGTTAAAAATAAGGATATATAGTGCACCTGTGCTCACACTACCTTGTAGTAGAGAAAGGTTTGTGATCTATAGTGATGCATAAAAGAATATATTGGGGTGTGTTATCATGAAAAATGATATGGTGATAGCTTATGCCTCATGACAGTTGAGAATCAATGAGCAAAATTACGCAACTCATGATTTGGAGATAACTAAGGTTATCTTTGAATTAAAAATATGGAGGCATAATCTCTATCGAGAAAGGTGTGATAGTTATACTGATCATAAAAGTTTAAAGTATATTTTCACACAAAAGGATTTGAATATGCACCAAAGAAGATGGTTGAAGTTTATTAAGGACTACGACTGATCCATTAATTATCACCCTGGGAAAGCAAACATGGTGGCAGATGCATTAAGTCGACAAGACCATGCTAGCTAATCCATGATGAGGATCACAAAAGATCCAATATTTATGGATTTAAAAAGGATGGATCTTTGAATTATAATGGAAGGGGAAAAATATTTTCTTTCTCAAATGAATGTTCAACCATCTATACATGTGAAGATTAAAGAGGCACAAAAATAAGATGTTAAGTTACAAAAGAAGGTGATAAATTTTCCTGAATTCAACCTTGATTGAGATGGGATAACAAGGTTTAGAAATCAGGTTTGTGTTCCTCCCATCCTAGAATTAAAGAAGGAGATGCAGGATGAGGCTCATAGTTCTTCATTCTCAATTAATACCGGAAGCATAAAGATGTATAGGGACCTGAAAGAGTACTTCTGGTGGGAAGGAATGGAAAGAGATGTTGCTAAATATGTCTCTCGTTGCTTGGTTTGTCGGCAAGTTAAAGCTAAGAGACAGAAGTCTAAGGGGATGTTACAACCATTACCCATATCCAAATGGTAATGGGAAACTTCACTATGGACTTTCTCACCGAACTTCCTTAAACATCCAAAGGCAATAATGCTATTTGGGTCATAGTGGATCGTGTTACAAAGTCAGACACTTCATTTCTATTAGAGAATATTTCTCGCTAGATCAGCTTGCTAGGATATATGTAAACGAAGTTGTAAGATTGTATTGAGTACCACTTTCCATTATATCTGATCGGGATCCGATGTTTACCTCAAAGTTTTGGTGAAGTCTTCAGCATACTTTAGATACAGATTTGGGTTTCAGCACTGCTTATCATCCTCATAAAGACTGTCAGTCTGAGAGATCAATTCAAACTATAGAAGATATATTAAGAGCTTGCTCTATGGATTTCAAAGGTTGCTAGGATCAACACCTCCCTTTGGTGAAATTTTATTATAATAATAGCTTTCACTCCAGTATTCAGATGGCTCCTTATGAAGCTCCATATGGAAAGAAATGCAGTACTCCAATTTATTTGAATGAAGTTGGGGAAAGAAAGCTATTAGAACCTCATCTTGTTGATGAGATGGTAGAAAATATCCGATCAATTCAAAATCACAGAAGAGTAGCTCAAAGTCGACAAAAAATTTATGCCGATAACCGAAGAAAAGACCTAGAGTTTGAAGTGGGTGATAAAGTGTTCTTACGAATATCTCCTTGGAAAAGAGTAATGAGATTTGGAAAGAAGGGAAAGCTAATCTCTTGGTATATCAATCCTTTAGAAATAATGGATCATGTTGGGAAGGTAGCTTACCGATTGGCACTTCCACCGAATATCTCTCAAGTTCACATTGTGTTCCATGTATCTCTCCAGAGAAAGTACATACTCGATCCTTCACATGTACTAAGCTCAAAAGTTTTACCATATGAGAAAGATCTTTCTCATGAAGAGCAACCGGTACAGATTTTGGATCATATCAAAAAAGACCTACGGAACAAGACCACTCGCTTGGTGAATTTTTTATGGAGGAACCACCAATTAGGAAAATCTACATGGGATCTTGAGGATATGATGAGGGAGAGGTATCCTCATTTGTTTGTTAAAAAGTGACGAATTTTGAGGGCGAAATTCATTTTAAGGGGGGTAAAATGCAACACCCGATATTTTCATGAGAAATATACTGTTTTTATATAATATACATCATAAAAGTAATCTTTCACTACACACAACACCAGATTGTATTTCTTTACACGCAATCACGACCTTCCATGATAGCATGTGTTGTACGCAATATCGAGTTTCTCTAAACAACGATATGCAATTAAAATATTATTAAAAATAGTTGTTATGAATAGTAATACACAATTTTTAAATTTTTATAAATTTTATATTTCAAAATTGACATCATTTTTGGATTTGGAATATCGAAATTATCCTAGGGTGAATTTTTGGTATTTTTATAAAACCGTTCAATTTTTTATGAATAGTGAAAACACTGGGTTACTATTTAAATAATGAATTTTTTTAAATAATTATTTATTTTATTTAAATTTATTTTTGGAAAAAATTGATAACTAATACCTATATATGTTCAATGTAATTCATTGGAGTCATTTTAGATATATAAAAGGATTATTGAACTTTTCACCGTCTTTTACCCACCTCCTAGGAGAATTTGAAAATTTACAAAAAACATAATATTAACGCTTCTGTGGGTGGAATTTCAAAAATTAAAGAGACACAATTAATATCAAGGAGTAAAATTTTGTTTAATAATATAAAAATATTTTTTTGGTGAATAGTAAATTTTTATTTTTATTTACCAGGGTTAAAAGTAAATAGGTTAATTAAAGGTAAAAATGGTATTATTATTACTCTAAAACATGTCCTAATTATATTGGACAAGTTTAATTCAACCAAAATCAACCTTAGTAATAATATAATACCATTTAGGTCCAATTGGATTAGAATAGGACATTTAATAATATTTTTTTTAAAGAAGAGTTAAAATGGTTAAAATCAAATAATAATAACTAAATCATTTTTAATACAGGGTAATAAATAAGATAAATTTGACTATAAATATTCATTATAAATATAAAAATATTTCTTATATAATTTTATTTTATATATAATTTTTATACTTTATATAATTTAATTTATATATGACAAAATGACGATGCAATAATTACCTTATTAAGGAAATATTAACATAATTGTTGTTACAAATACCCAAATAAATGCAATTGTAGAGTTTTCATGAATTAAACCAATTTTATAGGTTAATATGACATATTATTATTTATTTAATTAACATTTTTTTAACTAGTCGGGCTGTTATGATTTTCACAAAAATAAATTACCAAATAGTGTTAAAATTGACATAAAATAGTTTTTAAAACAAATATTATATTAATAATTTTTATTTTATTCCTAAAAATATAAGGTTCTAAAAAATGACTTAGATAAGTTTATATATGTTAATAATGAACCAATTGGGGTTCGTTTTTCTTTTTATAATATTTTTATTAACCATATAGTGTAAGAAAACAAGATAACATGGTAAAAGTTAAATTATTTAACTTAGAGTTAAATCTAAATGATAAGGTTAAAATAGTTACCTAAAATTGTCTAAAATCTATTGGTTGAAATTATTTCTACCCATCCCCACTTTATCTTATAAATAAATCAATTTGGAGCTATTAAGAACTACATATGACATTATTATAAAATAATATTTTATGTTTTTCATAAGGGCCCCTCTCCTCCCTTATAAAATAGCACCTCCTCCCTCTCCTCCTCACACCACTTTGAGCTTTCATGCTCGACCAACCCCTAACAATTTACTTTCTAAAATTTACTAGAAACATCCTAGTGGTCCTGGTCTTCTTCAAATACCAACTTTAGTTCCCCAAGAGAAGGTTAAGAAGAGGCGCTTCAAAGAAGAGGTAATGTCTGTTACCGATTCTTTCATCTTTATATCTTCTTATAATTATTCTTATTTAGTTGTATCATTATTATATAATAACATCAGTATCACTCATATAAATATATGTTACTATAAATATTAAACAACCCTATTTCACCTTCTATCCATCCTACGGGAAATCAAATCATCGTGCGTGTGTACGTACGGAATACCGTCTCCACGCCATGGTGTAATCTGCTTTCCACCACCACCTTACTTGGTTGTTTATAATGGTGTAAATAATAACTATATATGATTATTTTAATGTGATATTTATTCTTATATAGTATACATACACTTCAATAAAATTCCACGATCATGGGAACAATATCATGGCTCGTGCGTACGTACGTCCTACCTTCTCCACGATATAATACGACTCGTTCTACATGATATTCAATGCATAGTGATTATATAAATGAATTGAATGAATAAATATGATATATATTACACTAATACCATTATATAAATGAGGTATCTATAACCTCAATAGAAGAAGAAGAATTTATTCGACAAAACACACATAACAACAAAAAAGAAATAAACACGCGAATAACAAGTAGCAATGAAATATTACTAATATGGCGTCGGGGGCGTGACTTTCCTGGTCCGTGTCCCGAGGTGGTACGCTGGTCCTTTTTGAAATTTTTTTTACCTTCAGGTTGTGTTATCCACTTATGGTGCTTCTGGTCACTTGTCATGGTTTTCCGATTGGGCTCTTATGTTTTGGGTGGTGTCTCTAATTGGGCTTTGTCCCACTGGACCTGTGGGCTTGTAATGGGTTTTACCTTGCCCATTTGTAATGGGTTTTACCTTACCCATTTCAAAAGGTTTTACTGTCCTTTTTCTTTTCTTTTAATAAAGGGGCATGACCCCAAACCTTTCTGGTATTTTTATGAAGCACTTTTATCTTACATGGATTATGTTATGATGGCATGATGTTTAGGAATCCCATTTTTATTACATGGGTTATGCTATGATTTATGATTTTGTGGAACACATAAGAATGGTTTCATTATGAGATGGGTGGGACCTATATCACCCACCAATGTATTGGGTAAAAATTTATATCTCATGAGATAGATATTGCTGGAACAGAAGGTTAATCTGGTTAAGTGATACAAGACTGAAACGAGGGGTGAATTCGGTTCAAAAATAGACGTTTTCCACTAAGACAGTTTTGGCAATGAGTCTTGACTACTAAAAATGATTCTATATGATTATGTGTGTATTACACAAAGTTTCATGTTTTATGTTATGATTATTTGGATTACATTTCACTAATATGATTTATCCCATGTTATGAAATTATGATCTCTTTTGTCGGTAAAGATTTCTAAAACGATATGTTCTTATGAATATGATGTGATTGATATTTTTTTGTTTGCCCTTACTGATCATTTGAGCTCACCCTTTTGTATGTTTTCTTTTTCCCAGGTCAGGAATAAGGGTATTAAGTAAGATATTCCAAGAGGGACTCTAGATATGATAAAATAAAAGGGAGACCATGTAGATGATTTATGAACCTGTTGTTTATGTTTCCCAGTTTCTAAAGACAATATACCTATACAGTCCTTTCATGATTTTGTAATATGTTGTAATAATTGTGCATAAATTTTGAAGAAATAACATTTTATGTAATGTATGGGTCATTATAACAATACTTTTGTAATAAAGATGAAGAAGAAGAGGAAGAGATTCCGACCACTATTCTATTAATGATCATATATAGTAAGGAATTTATAAGTTTTCTAGTGATATATACATATCATAAAATTTAATAAACGTTTTAGGAATCTTCATGAATGAATTTAAATAGGGTTTAGACTTTATATTCATGCTATTGTTGTTAGACATGATCCTACACTACGAGTAATTTTAATTTAAGTTGGCATAAGTTTATTCGTGAATTAAAAAAAATTATAAGTTGGTGATTTCATTATAAATATTTAGTGTTAGGTGTATTTTTCCCATTTTGTAACCATTCCGATGACTTCTCTAGAAAACATATGCTTTTTTATCTATAAGTGTTTGATAACAACCATTAAACACAAGGGATATATTCATCAATCATGGAGGTTAATATTGTTAACAATAATTTTTATACATTTGGTGTTTCATTAAAATTTATAATATCTGTATGAAAACTAAATGATTGAAATGTGTGATAGTTTTATTCATTATATTAGTATCATTATAAGAGATTAATTGTCTTACAAGGTTAAAAATCCCTCACAATCAACCAACAAAAGTTAGTTGTTTTCACTGATCTTAGTGGGAAAAATTGGTATCACATGTAATTTTATTCTAAACAATCTATCAATTTCAAAATTTTGAGTTCACATCCTAGTTAACTGTTATGTTTATATTAAAATATATTAATAAAATAATATTTAGAATTATATTACTTCCATGTTTCATAATATTATTTCTGAATAAATAGATAAAAAAATTTATGAATAAAATCCTCATATACAAATCGAAATAAAATCCATATTTCACATACTATAATATTGATGATATTAGAACAAGAAATTTTTATAATATTTTCATGAAAAAATCAGTTGCTAGAAGATGAAAAAAATATATACCTTAGTTTATTCACAACCATTATATAGTAATAATAATTTTTTATTTTATTTCATGACTTTCCCTATAATGAACCATGAAAAAGTGGGTAATAGGATATTAAACAATTTATAATTCATAATTTGTTTACTGAGTCATGTACCAACTTGGTTAAAATAATATAGAATATACCTAATGATATAGATATATTTGTAAGGATCCATCCACAACAAAAGCATTGGATGGGTTGTTCCCATGTTTAATTTTTTTCCCTGAACATTTATAAATATTATATTTTAATGATGATAAATTCCTTGATGAACATAATTAAAAAAATAAATATAGAAATGTGTAAAAACTATTATTGAATTGCAGCATCATCACATATTATTTGTAATTAGTTAATGAATTTACTGATTTATCTTGCACAAAATTATGTATTTGTTGATGTATAGTATAATGGAAGTATACAGTGGCATTGTTGTATTGTAATAATCATTATTAGATTCCCTCTAGTGGTGATATAGATGTGGTCAACAAATATTCGAACCTCACCAATGGATTTTTCATGTGCAGGCACGATAAATCACATTTTTTGTTTTATTCAACTTTCATCACACCAATAATATCATTTAATGGATTCTCTTTGAAATATCTAGATTTGAGAGTGGAAGGAGGAGGAAAATCAATCTCTATTATTTGGAGAAATATTGGAGATTATACCTCTCTATGGCTATGATTGAATAGTCTAGATATCTTTGTTCATAACACAAATGAATAACCTCTCCTCCAAAATTATATAATTGATTTTATATACAAGATGGGATAGAAATAAATAATTTTACAATTTCCCTTTATATTTAATTTAATCCATCTAGAACCCATGTCTATAATAATAATAATAATTTTATTATCATTAATTTACTTTTCACAAAACATAAAAATTTAATTAGATATTTTTTTATTCAAATGATAATAATATATATATATGTGTATTATTACTCATTGTAAAACTAAATTAGATATTCTATTCCAATAAAATATTTATATGGACTTGAATAATAACTATTTATTTAACAATACAATATCACTATACTATTCTATAGTAAATAAATAACTGCTCTATCAACTAAATAGTAAAATAAATATTTATTAAACATCCATCTCACAAAATATTCTCTCAAATACCTCATTATCTTATATATGGGATTAAGAAAACAAGAATAATTATTAAACAAAAATAGAGAATAAAATTTATTAAACTTATTAAATTATAAAAAATGTTATATTACTGAATTGATATTCTAGGTACACATTATGTGGGAACCTTAAGGCCTCTTTCATAGTGGAATTAGGTGAAGTAGCCTAAAACTCCATCATTAGAATCTAGAAACGTTCCAGGGAACCCATATAGAAGGAACTTAATGCTTCAATTAACTAATAACTTATATGGATTCTCATTAGGTTATTTAACACCTTTATCATGATATCTATAATAAATAAGCTTTCATTTTATTTTCATCATCTTATATGTTCAATATCTCTTTCTTTGACTTTATTGAAATAAAAAACTCCAATAAAACATCATGGAAATATATTTATTGAAGATATATCATTTCTATAAAATGGCCTAAGATATGAACTTCTATTAAATGTAACAATGAATAAATAATTTCCTACATTATACATTAATGAAATATTACTCATGAGGAACCATATGTTTCCAACCTATGCTTAATGATATTTCATCCCAATTTTTATCAATAAGTTAATAAATCCAATTGTTAAGGATAATTAATAATAATATTAATGTATAAGGATCAATACGCACATCCATGCTTAGGAACATCCAATGACACTTATAAATGTCGATTTCTTACTGGAGGGTCTTATTCTCATAATATTATACATTGGATATTACCATGGGAATAAACCATGATATTGTTCCTAAAACTTGTATGAGTCTCTAACCCCACTATCCCACATCATCTGTGTCCCTCAAATAGATTCATCCAAATATATAACATATATTTAAGAATACTATAATTGAACATCGGTGTTCTCATCATAGTGGATAACTAATATAAAAATTATGTTAAAAAAAACTTTTGGTACATTATCAAAATATATATAATTGATAAGAACAATAATGATCTAAGAAAAAGTTTATTAAGATTAAATACAATGAATACATTCAATCATAATGTACATAGATGTTTTTCCTAGGTATCCACCACCAAAAGACTCCCACATTCACTAGTCCCAATTGCTAACAATATTATTTCTTCTAGCAATCACTTGATACTCATGATTCTATTTATGATCTATATTACTCAAGGGTCCCATAAAATTTTATTCTATGGGAACTCAAATTACTACAACTTCACCCCTTCAAGAAAAACATATATAGAGGTGATACTTTTGGATTGTGTGATTATTTCTATGGTGTGACCATAACTCTTTTGTTAGAACCACCACTACAGTATTATCAAAATACAATTTTACATGGTTTTTAATTTTATGGACCAAATTAAGATCATGGAGAATGTTTTATAATGAAATCATTTCCTTGAAAACATCATAAGATATTATAAACTGAAACTCCACTGTAGAATTAGAAAAAATGATTTACTTTGAACTCTCTGAGCTCAATTCTCCTCTATTTATATTGAAAAAATATTCTGACTGTTACATCAGTTACATTAGATCTATTTGAATAAAAAGATTCAGTATAAACTGATATGTCTAGAATCTCATCTCCTCCATGCACTAGGAAAATATTCTCAGTTATTATCTGATAATTTAAGATAACCTAAATAGCATACCAATGTTTTTCTCCTGGAACATCATGATATCTTCCCACCATACTCAATGCATTGAATTTATCAATTAATGTACATTAGATTTAATACAAGATTATTCCTATTGTTGAAGTGAATGGGATATTACTCATTCTCTATTTTTCATGTTGTTTCTGAGGTGATATCATTATAGAATGATATTTACAATGTGTTATTGGAAACAGTTCGATATTGGATTCTTCCATAATAATTTTTTAATTTTGTAATTGTATTTAAATTTATTTATTCTAGGAATCTTATTATATATATCATGAGTTATTATGATCAGTAAAATAAAAGATTAATCTCTTATGTCCTTCATAGAGAAATAATTTTTTAACCCGTCCTTAATAGATTATAACAATGGTATATTCATTCTAATTAGTAATATTTTATGAACATATACTAATATGGTAATGACTTCATTCCTAGTAAAACTCTTATAATCACATTTTTCAAAAGTGTTCTTAATGGATCATAATTTTATTTTACATTTTTTGAATTTAATGTTCCAGGAACTCGAATCCTAATACAATATATAAATAGATCACTTCAAGTGAAAATATTTTTTCATCATCTGAAGTGACAAAATCATTTGGTCATGTCATGTAGAAATATTTCAAAAGGATCCCATTAACGAAATATGATTTGACATCCATATTCCAAATAACATAGTCATTGTAATATATTATAGAATATATAATCTTGATATATTTAAAAATTTATTCTAAAAAAAGAATCATCATAGTCAATTACTTGACTTTATTTAAAACCTTTATGCACGAGCCTTACATTAGAGGTATTTACCTTATATACAATGATCAATTTTCTCATGAACACTATTTTACATCCTATGGTTTTTACATAAACCCGTGTATCATCTAGAAACAAAATATGGTTCTAATACATGGGATTCATTTTCGTATTAATTCATTATTTTCATATAAATGATTTTGAATACTATACTACATGTTTTTAGAATATTGGTTTATTATTTTCATCCAATAATATTTTACAATATTAAATGACTAAAAAAAATCTATCTATTTATCTTACCTCTCATGTGCTGAAAGGTGTTACATGTGTTCAATGAATTACTTATTCCATTATAACCTGGAGAATTAGTTCTTAATATAAATCATCATTATATTTTTCATCAAATTCATTAATGATAATATTTTTTTCCCACATTCCATTTTGAGTATTAATTTCCCCTCAAAAAATATGTCTGTCGTAGCGAAATTTAATTTGATTCCTAACATGCTTTATAGGTAGTTTCCCTTTTTTTATTTTGGATACCCAATAAAGGTAATCATTATTCCTTATAGTACTATTTTTTCCAGATAAGGCCTTAATAAATATATCATAAACTCATACACATGTATATGGAAATACATGATTCTTTTCACTCTATAACTCAAAGTGAATTCAGTTTTCATTTTTATTTTTACTTGGTTTATTCGGTATGATACAATTTGTAATCCATATCCACAAATGGATAATTGATTATCAGTATGAATCACCATAAACTGTACCATTTCTAACAATATATGGTTCTTCATTCCTATAACACCATTCCACTGTGGTTTGTATGGTGGAGTGTGTTGACATAAATTTCCAAACACCAGTAAAAAATCATTAAACTGTAGATTATGATATTTACCACCTAAATTTGATTGATCCTTCATTTTCATCATTCCACATTGATTCGCTACATCATTTTTTATTTCATTGAATTTATCATTGTACTCAAACTTATAACACATCAAGTACCGATATCCATATCTACTAATGTCATCAGTAATTGTTTTGATGTAAGAATACCCACTGATATATTCTAACATTAATAGTCCACATACAATATTGTCTGCCAATCATATATCCTCAATGTATTATTCCCCCTATCAAACAAATAAAAGTCTGGTCATTTTTGTTGTTAATAATCAAGATATCATTCAACTGGTTTAATCATTAATGATTCTAAATGTCCATCTTGAAAAGAATTTTCTAATAATTCTCATATACATGATCAAGATGGTGATGTTGTAAATGGTTGGAATATTATTAGTGTTAACATGATTCATTATCTATTTCTAATTATATACTTTCATAATCAAATACATAAAGGATATTATTTAAATGTGCTATACCATAATATATGTTGTAGCTATGAATGAAAAAAAAATTTACTCCCAAACAAGAAAATAATACAATCTAAACCTACGAATGATACAAATGTTGTGGTCATGGTAAAAGATGGTACATAATAAATGTCTCATAACAAAAATATCAATGATGTTTGAAATGAATGGTGGTAGTCACCAATGGATAGAGAAACTAGCCACACACCATTGGGAGATTAAAATCCCCCTCTCCCCTATTAATTGTTTATAATGAACATTTTTTTAGTATTTGGATATATATAAGACATAAAACATTTTATATAATACCCAATGTGTGGATATTAGAATTTTACACTTGCTAATGAATGCATTATTAGCTTCCCCATTCCTCTAGGAATAGTTCCTCTTCCAATTGACTATTTTACCACATGAAAAAGATAATAACATATTTTCCAATCCATAATAATGGATTATCCAATTCTTGGTAGGAAAATGTTGGGGAGATTTAGACTTTTTATGATTCATGGGTCCATATACCTTTTTTCATCGTTTCCTTAATTAGATTATAGACTATGGGACTTTCACATAATGATTTCTTATCCATGTGGAATGTCTACGTATTTAGTTCCTAAAGAATATTAATAATATATTGAAGGATATAATTAATAATAAAACAGGATAAGAACTTTGGTAGAGAGGAGAGTATGAGATCTATGAAGAACACATATATGAATTTAATCCCAAACATGTCTATGAATTAAATATAACCAATATATTTGACTACATGAGGCCCATCAGGTGCTGACTATCTATGTATATTGGTAAGTAAGGAATTGTATATATCATATATCAGTTTCCTAAACCTATCATTATATTGTTCCTGAGGTTTACACATCATTCTATACATATCTATGTCCTCGTGTTTCTTTAGAACCAAATTGGTCATGAATGAATGAACCATTTAACCTCTATATTTTCATTCAATTGTTTTTCATCGACAATTAACTCTTCCTAAAAATCATCATTACCATGTGAATCAATAATATCTTCTTTCAACACATAAAATAGTATTTCATGGTTTAGGATAATGTTCAAGTGACTTTATCGCACATGAAAGTTGTACTAGGGATGATGTTATCATTCACATGTAATGATCCCAACGATATGTTTGAATTAATTTTTATTGTTATTTGTAAAAAAATAATCATTTTTAAATTCTATTATATGATAAAATTCAGAATAATAAAAATATATGTTTACTATTGTCTCACTATTTTTTCAAATCACAATAGCACTCACCATTTTCATGAGAATATTCATTTTCATAGACTCTATAAAGTCAAGGATACATATTCCTCTTCTCATCAACATGAAAGTTTCTTATCAAACAATTTGAAGTGTTTTATTTTGGAATTCCAAATTCTAGCTACATTAACTCAATGTTTTATGATCTATTTACTAGGTTCCCAAGTCTTTAATTCCTTAAATTATATTTCCATAACTTTTTCTTCTAAGTTACACAATGTACTACTTTGGAAATATTCCCATTATTTGAACTATGTTAAGTCAACCCAAAATAATTAAGTTGTAATGCCATGGTAATTGAATGAACTACATTGTTGGCTAGTCATTCACATTTAATTAGGGATCTATTTTAACAGAATTAGTGGATGGATATACCAAATTAATTATTATAATAAATGGATTTAATTTATTATGCATAAATTGAAATATATTTTATTTATAAAATTCATGATAATATTATGTGGGTTAAATTATGTGATTAACTGACTCTTAGATATTTTTTTCATTATCTAGTTTATTGTAATTATATCTTAAATTATTTTCAATTTTGTAATTCATGTGATCAAGAAAATAAATCCACAATTAATTAACCATGAAAAAAAAATAAGGGTTTATGATAATGAGCATTTTATATTGAATATTTTATCATGAATATGATAAACTAATCGTAAAACAAGAGGAAAACACCTTGTACAAATAAACGCTCAAGTTTCATCTTTTCATATGTCTACCAATATATCTATATTCGATTCATTTTTCCTCAGCTATAAACTTGAACCACCTCCTCCAGCTTTTGATCTCTGTCAATTACATATTCATTTACTCGCATGAATGTGATGGAACAAATGGATTGGTTAATGAGTTTACGTATAATAATACATGGGCATTCAAGCCATTACATAATGAGATGAGAGATGACCAAAAGGAAAAAGCATTGATTTAATAATGAAACCAACCACCTAGAAATTTCTACCCAGGGAGAATTATCATCCACATTAATGTATAACCATTAAATTATTAATATAATTGTCATTCAATTAAAAATTTATTATTTAAGATAAATCATGGTATAATCAATTATTTATAATCATTTATTAATGAATTATTATTTCTTAATTACCATCCAAATTTCTATTATATTTTCATTCATCATAATTTTAACAAATTAAATAAATTTATTTAAAATTTACCACAATTAATAAATAATAAAACATGTTGGAAACATAGTGAGTACTCATCTAAACTACCCAATGTGGATTATATTCATATATGGTTTTATCTTCTAACATGTGGGATATAAAACGTAATAACATAATTTCATGACTTTTTCTATTATATTAGTGATCACACTGAGTACATGAAATTTATATAGCTTTCTATTCTTCACTACATGTAGTGTAATAATTATAATATAACTTATACATGACATGTATATTTGATGATTAGATATAAATTTATTAATCATATATATATATATATATATATATATAAACCCAACAATTATAATGTCCTATCAACTAAATGAACACTCACAAGCCAATGTTTATCATGTCTCTAGAGTAAAAAAATCAACTTTCAACTCCTTTAAATATGGTAAATGTACACTGTGTATACATTTATGTGACCTGATGTTTATAATTCTTTTCATGAATCAATTAAACATTCAAAGGAACTCATAATGTAACTAATATAGAAAAAATTTATAGTACAAAACTTGTACATGGGATACACAACACATGAACTCTGAGTTACATTACAATTAGTTATGTAGGATGTGTTTGAAGACACAGATCATGCTTATGACTGAAGGACTTCATGGAATGTATGAAAGATAGATGATGTGTACTCTAATTGAGTCTGATTTAGGATATCATAGTCAATACATGGGGTAATATTAAAATCAACTATGTGTGATTAATGTACTTGTATTGAATTAATTATGAATTAATTCTTCGTTCATTAAACACCAGTACACAGATTGTACATTATGGTTATACGGTGTACCCACATTTGTTATTCTATCAGACAACCTGGAACCTCTATATGAGATATTTGAAATTATTTCATTTATTAAATTAATAAATTTGAATATATTTATGATAAAAAAATTAAAAAAATATCCCATATTATTTAATAGAGAATGATTAATGTGATATTGGAAACATATAACAAATTCATAAATAAATTAATGATATTTAAATATTTTAAATAATTATCTCACTATAATGATACCACATTATGGTTTGAGGAATAGTGTAAGTATCAGATAGGTTATGCCAAAGATTTTATTTCTTCATGATCAATGATTAATCCAAGATTTAGGCGATGAAAAACTTCATGACCAATGGAATTGAATCACTGAATATATATAATGAATAAACATCAGATCCAAAGTGAATGATCAATACACATTGTTTATAAAATAATTAAGAAATTAAAGACTAGATATATGTGAAATTATTTCATCATTTGTGGAGCTGAGAAACAGATATATTTCATACTATTGTTTCTTTTTCAGAATCAGGATTAAATTTCCAGTATTGGTGATCTATATCCAGTTCATGAATCTATGAAAATTGTGGTGGAAATATACATGTGATAGGATGAAAGAAAAACTTTCTTTAATAGTTCACCATTGATCTCACTAAGAATCACTTATAATTTATTCTAACTGATCACTCGATAATTAAGAGTGTATTTTGGGGAGGATAGATCTCAATTTACAAGAGAATTCATGTAAAATGATTGTCTCTAGGGATTTGGGAGAATTATCAGGATTTCGTTGTGCTAAAAATGAATTTTATATTATGAAAAATAATATAATTAGATATGACTACTTCTAGGTTTAAGAAAAATTATTTGAAATGTTTCCATTTTTATCTATTTAAACACTATGGAAACCAATGTCAATAATAATAATAATAATAATATTATCATTTCAAAACATGGTATAATCTCATGAATTAAATTAACTATTATTTATTCAAATAATTATATGTATATATTTTTTATCAACATACTATTTAAATTAGTTATAAATTCCTCTAAAATGTTTATATGGCATTGAATTATGTCTAATTATTTAATAAATTAATATCAATGAATTATTTATTAATAAATAAATAAACATTATATCGACTAAATATAAAAATGAGTTCTTATTAAATATAACACTCACATAAAATTTCTTGAATAAGTGGTGAAGAAATAAAGGTGATAAAAAATGAGCAATTATTATACCTTATGTGGAAATAATATTTATTGAAATTTTTAAATAATTTTTAATAATTATTTCATTAAAGGATAATTTGAATACCCTTAGTGTGTGGCCCTCTAGGCCTCCTTCTCATGGAATTAGGTGTAGTAACCTAAATTTCAAGGATAGAATCATGAAACATAATAAGGTACTGAGAGAGAAAAAAAGTAAATGTGAAAATTAAATAGTACCTCATATAGGTTTTTAATATGTATTATAATCTCTTTATCATGATATCTTTAATCATGTAGGTTTCTTCCTAGGGCCATAAACCTATGTGCTTGATGTATCATTATTTTACATTATATAAAATAGAACTTTCCTATAAAGAAAAATTTACATGAATTTATTTTGGCTATATTATTTCCACCATTTATTTAGAGATATAAAATTACGTTAAACAATACAAGAGAAAAATTAATTATCAAATTATTAATTAATGAAATATTACTTGTGATGCAACGAATGTATCATATATCCTTACAAACATATTTCATCGTAGTTTTTTTCAATACATTAAAGAATCACACTTATAACACTCATTACTAACATAATTAAAGTATAATGATCAATACAAACTTCCTATTATTTGAACATGGAATGAAACATTTAAAAATTTTATTTCCAATAGTCAGGCCTCATTATCATAATATCCTACACATGATATCATCTAGGATCTATACAATGAAAAGATGCCTCAATGTCTTATGAGTCTCCACCACTAATATCCTAAATTATTTCTTACCATAAAATGATTTTAACCATCCATTGATCATATATACAACAATGTGAATATGTAATAACATATTTATAGGATTATTTAAATTTTACCAATATAAAATTTCATATATTGGATGGTAGATTAGAAATTTATGAATTTTTTCTAATTGGTTTTCCAGAAACTCTTGAGGGAATAATTTTTTTAATATAATTTAAAAGTTATTATTTTTATTAAGATACCATTTTTATATGTCAATATATTATAGGGTAAAATTGCTGATAAATATTTTAAAAGATTGAGATACAAGTAAACACAACATTAAGAGATCATTGTTTCAAGAAATGATGTTTTTAAAAGTAGAGTGTGTCTTAAATTAAAATTTATACCAACATACATTGATAAATGAAGATAAAAATTATATTCTAAAAATGGTATTATGATATAATTTATTATATATGATATAACCTAAATTATTCCCAACATAAGAACAAAACATCATATATATAACAATAATTAAATTCTAGCCAGGCTATAGCTAGAGAAAAGAAAACCAATTTTTACCTTTCATGTTCTATAACAACATTTTGAATATGAAACTTGAATTTTTTTCATAATATGTAAACCATTGAAAATTAATCGAATCCTTTAAGTAGGGGAAGTAAATCAGTTAAAATGAAAATTAAATATAAGAAATCTTTTTTATAAAAAACAATCTTGGGTACTATGTAAAACACAATGAAAAAATTTATTTGTAGTTTAAATAGTAGAGATACATGAATGTTAAAATTATACAATTATTTTTTAGAAACAGTTAAATAAAAATTATATTATATGGAAAGTTATGAATATTAATCATTGGAATTGATAAAAAATAAATCTAATGACCAATTTAGTCCCATGAATAACACAAATAGTGAAACACAACATACGATTTGTTTCTAATATTTAAAAATTAGACATATCATGGGCCAAGATAAGAAGTCTAGGACTTATGGGGTTAATTGAGACATGATATATCAAAATGAAAAATTAGTTAATGGAAGAAGAAAAATTATTTTTTTGGTAGAAGGTGTTCCATGAATTATATATTAGAGATATAAATAGTCAAGACAGAGATTAAAATTTTCTTTGATAATGAATATATCATATTTAGAGATGTTAAAGATGATTTGAATTTTTATAAAATATCTAATTTTTTTATTTTGTTATATAATGAACAATTCTCCATCCAAAGAAGGAGTTAGAAGAGTTTAGAAATCATGATTCCATTGAATATAATGTTCAATATTAGATGGATATGTATAAAGATTTATCCCAAAAATATAGATGTAATGAAATGATTACCTTGGTAAAGAATAAATTATCAATCATATATCATTCAATGTGGAACAAAGGTGTTCCATTGTATTCCCATATATTGAGTTTGTTCATTTATTTAGTGAATTAATGTTAATGCATAATAAAGGGGGATATTTATGAATATAGAAATATGTAATATAAATTCTATTCATGATAAAAATCACCTTCTATGAATGATGTACATGTTTAATATCATGAACAATATTTGATAAAATGTTCTACCTTGATCAAGTAAATATGGTGTACATTTAATTAAGGGGTATTTCAGAAATTCCAAGAACATTAAATTTCATGTAAATATAGAATTCTGGAATATAGATAGAAATCTATCATTGGAATGGTATGTTTTAATATTATCACATTAAAATAATGAAATAAAAAACTGCTATATAAGGAGGAATAATCTAATATTATAATTTCAATAAGAAATATATGTTGATAATTTTAAGGGCTGATTTATGGAAATAATATACACATTTTCTCTTTGTATTTCATTTTAGTGTTAAGAGTAGTGTAAGAATTTTGGATTAAAAAATTAAGATAATATATTCAATAAAATATATCAATATGAACATATCTTAATTTCTTGAGTGAAAAATGTTTCTCATTGGGTATCATATTCTATTTTCATTGTAGATTTCATTGTGTTCTAGATTACCCATCCTTGTTTTCTATACTACTCAATTCTCAGGTAGACATAGAGTACAATCATTTTTGACAGAATACATTAAGTGAAATGATATCGCACTCTCTCTAGATTTTTTATTTATTATAAATAATTTATTGAGATAGAAAAATGTATCTGGGATATATTGGAAACAATATTTTTTATTTGTATCAACAAAAAATAAAAAATGGGAGAATTTTGGATTTAATTTTTGGTGAGTTATATTTTATTTCAATCATTATAAATTCCATGTTCATGATATCAATAGGTGTAAACCCACCAAGTTTTTAGAATAAATTTTTTTAAATATGTAGATTGTTTGACAACATGATAAAACATATCATTAAGCTAAAAAAATCCATGATATATTTATTATTAATAAAATTTAAGAACATGAAATCCTCTAGTAAGTAGAAATATATTAACTAATTAAATGTGTTAACATTTATATGATATATATTGAATATTATTTTAAATATAAAAGGGTTCCCCATTCGAAAATAAATATTTAATATTTTATAAAATTATTTTAAAACACTTTTAATATTTTTTTTAATATATAATATTTAATAATATATTAACATCATAATGTTAGGAATTGGTATTTTATAGTACTATAAACACAAAATATATAAAAATAAAAATGTAAAAAAAATAATTTTCTATATATTTTTATTTAATGGATAAATTTATAAATTTTAGAATATAAATATTAATTAATTAAAAGAAAATTAATTTAATGTATCAATATTATCCATGTGTAATTTTTTAAAATATTTCACACATAAATTTAAAATAAATAAATACTATTTCTTTAAAAATAGTTTTTACACATTATATCGATTTTTATTATATTTAATTTCTATAATTTATATATTTAATAATATTTGAAAATCAATTTCATATTAGGTTTTAGAATGTGTATAAAATTCAATATGGTCAGTTTTATATTTAGGCATTAAATTAAAATTAACTATATAATAATTTTTTAGCATGATAAAATATAAATTAATATATAAAATGTTTAATGTAGGAAATATATTGAAACATTTTAAAAACATGTTTATAATTGAGTCTGTGAGAGATTATTTACACATATCATCCACCAATAAATTATATTAAAATTTCATTCATGGTCTAATTTATATTATATTGAAAAATTTACAAATATTATAATCTTCCAAGAAATAAAAAGGGTCTCACACTACCCCTTCATAACCACCCAATAAATTTTGTATACTCCAAACAAATGAAATTATTTCTACATTCTAGAATTATTTTCTATTTCATATTCCCAATGGCAATATAATTTTGTCTTAATATTTTTATTTCTAATTAATCATCCAAGGAAAACCCAATGATATTAACATAAGTACTAATTATTTATCCTAATGTCTTCTCTTTTCTGTATTATATTTTCAATTATAATGTTATATTTAATATTTCATTCACAAAGTATTGTTTTTTATTTTAATTTTATTCCTATATTGTATTTAATATTAAACACGTTCTCTATTTTCTATTAGGAATATTAAATTATCATTCTTTCATTGTATGGACTACTACATCCAAAAAGTGACGACTGTTATTTTTCACCACCACAACCCTTCAATTATAATTATGAAGATATTAAATAATAAAATAATAAATATATAATTTATTTATGATTATAAGTATTCAAATAAAAAAAACTCTACATACCTCACATTTATCAAAAATTAAAATGCTAACTATATGTTGTGTGGCCTACCACCTCAAAAAAATAAAATATCTCATTTTTAATCTCATTTATTTATTATTTTTTAAACCCCATTAAAATAGAAATCAAAACCTAAAATTATAAAAATAAAAAAATTATTCATTTATAATAATGATATTATACCGAAATAAACATCCTTTATAACCATAATCATCTATTAATTACAATATGTTTATGTTTTGAAAAATATTTTCACCTACAAAAAACAATGTTTTAATATGATGTATGTATGACTATAAGAATTTTAATAATGTTTATATATTTAATATATAATTCAATATTTTGGTTTTTATTAGGGAATGGGATCATTATTGTTATACTAATTAATTAACATACCTCCATTGGTTTATTAGAAATCTGATATACATGTTCATAGTCGATTTTATTATTAATAGTTGTAATAAAAATTATATAAAATAAAATTTTAAATTTTTTATTAATTATGAGGAATAATATAAAATACCATGTAATATCTTGGAATAATGAAATATTAGAGAATAATTAATAACAACGTCTTTATTGTGAAACTAGGTCAAAACAATCATGATTACTCATGAAAAATATTAAAAATAGGTAATATCTAACTAATTATCATATCGAGAATAATTTTTAGAAAACAAATTATAAAATTTTATATACCTGAATATGGTTATTGAATACATGATTAATATGGTTTTTTATATATGATGTTATAGTACAATCAACTAAGTTGGAAATCATGCTATGGGTTTATTTATCAGTTTTTCAAATCCATGAGATATATATGATGTATAATATTTATATTTATATTATATGGTTTATTCAACATTGAATTACATTCTTGTACAATCACAATATATAATTTCTTATAATTTTAATTTCAATTTGTTTCTCCCTTTTTTAATGGGTTTTAATTTAAATTATTTTTAATTCGTAATTGATATTGATAACTCAAATCTAAATAATGCGAGTTAAAATGGTTCATCCTTAACTTATTTGGTTCATCCTTAACTTATTTCATCCATAATTTGTTTTATCCACACAAATATTTTATGTTATAATTTATCCTTATCTCTTGTGATAATTATGATTATGATTTAAATATTCTACCACATTATATTTTTCCACTAAAAATTATGAAATTGTTAGGGATAATAAAAATTATCATTGAAAATAACTTTTATTCCTTATACATATATTCATTGAAAACCTATTTCCTCCATTAAAATTCGAAAATATATTTATATATAATTTCTTGAGACCTCTATTTTTTCATTCCATTATATAAAAATGGATTTTTTAATCATTATATAATGTGTTCTTTCAATAATTATTTTTTAAAACGACTAATTTTTTTTCATCCTTTCATATTATGAATACATATTTTGGATTCAAAAATAATTTTTGTCTATATCTCTAAACAATTTATTCATAATAAATTATTTTATTATGAATGATCTCCTATATCTTTCTATAAATTATTATTTTGGTGTTTGTATTTTTGGGTTCCAACCATTTAAAATATTGAGTTCAATATTGTTGATTGCATCTATAATAATTATTCAATCCATTTTTCATTCACTGGGTTATTTATATGTTAATGATGAATTATATTATTCAGAACATATAATAATGGATAATTGTTTATAGGGTCATCTTTCTCCCTTAAATTCATTGGTTTCAGTCTATTCTTTATGAGCTCAAAAGTGCACACCTTTGGATTTATCCAAATCTTAATGGTAATTTATAGGATATATCCAAATCCAAATATTATATTTTAAGATTTATACAGATACAAAGGGGTATACAAGAGGTTTTATCACATGAGTAGGTGTACATGGGGGGGGGGGTATCCCAAACCCAAGAAGGTATATCAGTGGTCATCCCCAATCGAAAATGTTATGAATGTATTTGTGGATATCCATGAAGATGGTTTCTTTTCATTTATTTATTATTTAATCTTATGTAATTATATATTTTCATATAATTATTCACCTTGAACAATGTATTATTTCACATGATTACACACACTTTTAACATTTTATAAGTTTTTTCATATGATATTACATTTCCCTCAACCATAACTTACTGATAATTATTATTTCCAAGGATTTTTTAATAATTAATTTATCCTTGTTCTAGGTTTTCACACATGATTATGATTTATATTTTGATGGAATTTTTACATATCAGACATTAATTTGAGAATTAATTTCACCATTTTTATGATTTCCACACCCTAAATATTCATTCTAATAAAATATACTTGAAAATGTTGAAGGATGTCTTGATGAGTTTGATAATTGATAAATAATTCTTTATTAACCAGTTTATGTATATAATATCGAAGACACTAAAACTATCAGTTCTAGTGTTGTGTGGATTTTTGTGAGATGAATTATTTAAATCCAAAAATTAATGTAGTATTTATGTTATATTATCATAGGTTTTTTCAGAAGGTATTAGTGGTGGGTTTAGTATTTCTTCTATAAGAGTAATTATTTGAAACATTATATTTTTTTGGTATTTTTATTTGTAATATTTGGGATTTTATTGGTGAACTATAGAAAATATCATAGGTATATGGCTAAGGGACAAGTCTTTGAAAATGATTACAAACTAATGTTTTGGTAAATTATATACTATGTTGTTATCCAAAAAAATTACACCCCTATCTAGATACTAAATGTTGATGTTTGACATAGAATAAATATACCTCGTGGTAATAGCATAAAAATATGAATTTTTGGATTCAAGTCAATTATTAACTAGTTAATGATAAAGAGGTCTAACTACACAACCATTCTCACACTTCTTGGTGATATGATTTCGTCAATCCACATTCTCCTTATAAACCATTTTGGATACTTTTTATATCTAACTAGTTTATTTATAAAACTATTTTAGGTGATGAACATGTATGACATGGATTAAAATATATATGTTAACAAGATTTGGTACATATTCCATTTATAGATTATTTCCACTTAGATCATAGTTTTAATTTTTAAAATTAAATAATCTCTCATTTCCAATATTAATATTTTTATATAATCCATTGAACTTAGTTGAAAAGACACAATAATGGGTTTAATAGAAAACTTAGAAATTTTACAAGCATGATAACTAGGGGGATATTAAATATACTATAGATATTCAGGAAACATATTTCCCTCTTTATGAACAAGAACACAACCCATTTGGATCCCCCAAACACATATTGGAATGAGTGGCTCACTACCGATTTATTATTACTTAAATGACCCTCATGCTTTAATGGACCCTCGATCTATAAATTACTGAGAAATAGATCAATACATTTTAAAATGTAGTTTATGTCATACATATCATAAATAACTAATAGTTTTATTTATCTTTAAATATACTATAATTTTAATCTTATCATTATAAGAATGATTCAAGGCATTTTCTGAAAAGAATATATTTTTTTCAAAAAAATGTGCAGTGTTTAGAGATGAATTATTTTGTAAATAGTTTACCAAAACACATCAAAAGATAATGGAGATATAATTTATTTAGTTGAATAAAATGGATTATTAATACATTAGTACCTATGAATAAATTATCATTATAATTTCATGGTACACCTCTTGTTTTAACATCAAACATGAAATTATGGAAGACTCATTAAATAGTTTTTTTAGTCAAGTGTCCTTAAATCAATAGTTATAAGGTAAATTTGAATATATAAAGTAATTATAATATGGCACCAAAAGGTGGAAATGAAAAATAAATACTCCTAATATTCACATTGTTTTTGGGAAAGAAGAGAAAAATTTATTTTTGTTTGTATTCAAGTTATAAGGTTCAGGTAAGAAATAAAATTCATCTTTTTTATGTGGTGAAAATGTGGGAAGAATCATCAGGGACTATATTAAACGAATATTTATATTCTACATGTGTGGAAGAGAATGTAATATATCACATTATTTTTGAATATAAATAATGACAAAATTTAATGAAATTTATTGTGGGATTTTATAGCATAATGAAAATGACAAAGTACAACACTTAAATTTTAATGAGTATGGGAATTATGACAATTGGTGCACAAATCCTAGATTTGAATTGAATAATCATTGTCAACATCCACCCAATATATGATAACAAAGAAAACCCAAAATAATAATGATGATGGTGATGATTTTATAATAATTTCAATTATAATAATTAATGAATACCTAACCATTAATTTAGTTTTGAAAATGTCTTATTATATCTTAATTTTAAAGACTATATGATATCTCATAATTTTTATAAATTAATAGTGTCAATACCGAAATTTTATTATATTTTTCATAAGAAGAATCTCATATCATTGTATCACATGTTGAGGTTTATGTAATATGATTCTTTAATGTATTATTGTACCTCATTTTGATGAATTTAATTTTATTTTAGATATTTATTGGAAAAAAACATAAAATTAATAAAAACAAACAAAATAGGGAGATAAATATTACATATTAATTTAACCTATGATCATTTATCTATGTAAGGATTACTATGAACTCTACCATAAAGATAATTATTGGAGCTTTGATACCTTATCATGAGGGTTGTCTAACTAAAATTTTATGACAAAAAATCAGTATTAGGATAAACCAACATTGTTGGAAAATTATATATTTCATATAGTACTCTATAAATTATATCATGAGTACTGACTATCTGATAAATAACACATTTAGATTAACTAGACCTTTATAATTAAAATTGAAAGGATGAAATTTATATAAGGTTGAGAAATTATAACACCTTATTGTTTGGAATATAATCTATTAAATAAACACTTTTTAAATTGTTTTCTCCACATAGAAAACCAGTCTAAAAAAGTCATGAAAAATTATTAATAATAAAATTTGATAGTAATAACACTTGATAAAATAATAAGTCATTAACTAATAATAATTATTACATTAATAGGATATGTATTTAATGTGAATTAACATAAAAACTGTTCCCATTCAAAAAAATTACTCTTTAATGTATTAATAATTATAATTCAATCATTTATTAAAATATTATTTTGATGAAATATATTTATTTAATGTGTTAAATAAACTATAAAAATAATTAATCTAGGAATTCGTATGAGATAATACTAATAACATGTTATTTATAAAAAAGAAATTTCTCAAAAAAATTATTTTTTCATTATATTTTCTTTTAAATGAATTTTTTTTATATTTCTCAGTTTTAATTATACATTATAGACATTAATGTATTCTTCAAAATATAAATATTTATAGAATGTAAATTTATTATATTTTTCTTAAATAATTGATTTTATGTGAATTGTGAAAATATCATTTTAACCTAAATATTACCATTATATAAGAAATACCAATATGATTTTAAAATATTATAATTTATAGTATATATATTTAACAAGAAAATATATTACATTTAAAAATACAATGTTGTATTTAAGAAACCATTGGTAAATAGTTCATTAACATAAGTATTGGTCCTAATTAGATGAAGTTGTTTTTTAATTTTCCTTTTAATTATACACTATTTTTATAAAATTTGTTTTCAAATTATTTTGAATCTGAATTATGATGATTATTTTAAAAAACCAATATGTATATTTATAATCATATTCATTTATAATTTTATACAACACATAAATTTTAGGATTAAAAGGTCACTTTGTGTAAAAACTTATTTTTCAACATTTTATGCGCTGATGTAAAAATAATTATTTCACACACATATAAATTTTAAGTGGTGAAATATAATTTGTATTTGGGATTAGAAGGATATAATTATTTAATAATGGAAATATTATTTTTATAAATTAATATTAAATTAAAAATGAATAATATTTTTACTACTATAAAATATTAAATTCTAAAGTAATAGTTTTTGGAGAAATTGCATGAAATATAAAAAAATAATAATTATAATTGAGTAATACCGATATTATCGAAAGTATATAATCCATATCTATAATATTTTATAATTTGGAGTCACATGATATTTTAAACATGTGCTCTCTTTATATTAATTTGTATTATATAAAAAACCATTCTCACCACATATAAAAGTGGCCTCTTTCCACCCGATTAGGGATAGATAAAGATATAATTTTCCTAAATATAAAATAAACTTTTATACATAAACTATAATATTATAATTTTTAAATTATAATCTAGTCACAATATATGGTTTTAATACCATTATTTCTGAGTAATCATCCTAGGAAAATGCAACTATTTTAATAGGACTTAACGTTCTGTTTAAAAATATATTTTCTGTTCTATCTTACATATCTAATAAAAATTTAATATTTCCAATTTTATTAAATTGTTATTTATTTTTAATTTATATTATTATTTTAAATAAATAACCATTTACTATTTTCCACTTTTATATTAAGAAAAATGAAATTTTCATACGAGCATTGTGTTCACATCGACATTCACATAACGATGATGTAAATTTTTCATAACCACCACTACTCATAAATTTTATGAGTGAAATTTGATAATAAATATTATATCAATAATTGAATTTTTATTATAAAGATTCCAATCACAATCCTCCCCCTTTTCCAATAATTTATCAAGAATTGAAAACATGAACCATCTATTGTGCGTACTACCACTTCTATAAGGAAACATATATTATTTTTCATCCATTTTCATTATAATTTATTAAATAATATTAAAATATGATTTCTAATATCAAAATTATCAACATAATAATATTATTCTTATTTAATAAATTGTATTATTCCATAATCAACAACATTCATAATTATACTCATCCATTAATTTTGGTATGACCATGTTCATGTTGTTAAAACAACATACTTGTGAAATATTAGAATTTAATACAATGGATGACTATTAGATCTTAATTAATAAGGATACAATTCATTATTTATAATTTAGTTTTATTTTCTTTCTAAATTTCAAAATTATTAATATACGGATTAATAAGGATATAACCATTCATTTGTTAAAAACAATGAAACATGATAATTACTGATTTCTTCTTTAAGGGTCATCAATAAGTCACAGGGAAAAAATATAAAATTATCATTTATTATAATGAAACAATTATTTTGGAATTTACTATATATAAATTAATATCTTTTTGAATGGAATAAGAAAACATAAAAATTAGGAAATTAATTAAAATCATAGATTAATCACACACAATATTGAAAATATATAATAACTAACCTGTAAGATCATGGATTTATCCTTAACGTACGTTTCATTATATTTCAGTTTAAACCCTTAATTTTGGTCATTTAAGTTTTTTTCCATGTTCTTAAGAAGTATCAGGGTTGATATCGTGATTCAAGACTCAAATGTGGATTAAAATGTGGTGTTTTAGGCATGTTTCACAGTTTACACACTATTAGTGAAAACTGTGCAGAATTCCCATGAAATCAAGTGAAAATGAGGGTTTTTTTGATAGTAGCCTCTGCACTGTTTGTGCACGTTTTGGAAAACTATGTAGGTACTATGTAAGTGGAAAATTTTGGGATAGAATAATCTACATGATTTGCGCAAGGTTTTGAAAATATTGTGGGTAAACCATGCAATTTAGAAACTTTTCAAAAATTAAAAAAATTCAAATACAAGATATTTATACCTGACTCAGGATCCCTCCCTTCCTTCTTCTACCCTAGTAATGTTCCAAGATTCCAGGAATTTCCAAGAGGTCAATCTCTTTCGTTCCTAGGCCGTTTGGAGCACCGATAGTTGCGAATTGTAGATCCGGGTAAGGCATATCTCTCTATTTCTTTTCATTTGGGTTTAGGGTTTCTATTTCATTTCCCTCTCCAACTAGATCTCAGAAACCCAAAAATTTATTAGTGTTTTAGTTGAAATCATCAATGGTTGGTTGAATCAAGATCTAAGGCTTCGGTTGGGAGTGTATTCGCCAACATATTCAAGGAATGTGGTCTATAAGTTTATTTTCTTGGTTTATGTAGTAGATTTTTCCATGTAGGGTTTTATTTCATTCCCTATTTTGTTGATTTCGTGAAAAAGTTGTGAAATTTTATTTCATTGGGTGTCTAAACAACCTAATTAATCCTTCATGATCCCCATCATATGCATTAAGGATGATCTGACCAATTTTGGGGCTACACATGGTGTGTTACAATATCTTGGACTTAGAGTTAGCTATGTAATTATAGGCCGTTATGAAAGAAAGTATATCCAATGATGAATATGTTAATATTATTAAAGAAAATTCAATTGGGATTTTGGTAATGAATATAGGTTGGGTAATGGACTATGAAGTCATTTGGTTTTCATGAATGTGTTTAAATGGTTTCTATGAAAATTCTAGGGGATTATCTTTATACTTGTATGTTCTAAGTGAGATATGCAGGACAATGGGGAATAGAGAAAAATGCGTTAAGTAATAAATGATGAACATGTTACTATATTGTGGAACAATGTTAATTTCATATTTTATGATATTGTGGTGATGTTTTAAATGAAATACAATATTTTGTTATGATGTGTTTAGTTGTTGTAAATGATAAAGAAGCATATGCACATGGCTTGATAGAGTGGGGTATTTACTTGAGTTTATATTACCACAGGTTGAGTTGCACCAAGGTTCTAGCTCCTCCCCTAAATGCACAGGTTATGTAAGGGGATATAGTTCCATTCCCCTAATGGTTTCATTCCTCTCGGATTGATGCTTCCAGGTGAGAATATTGAGAATTATGTGAAATGATGCCTCAGGAGATAAGACATGTCAAATTCCAACATGTAGAGAACATTGATCATTACTAATCCATTGAACACATGAAAAGGGTGGCATGATAAATGAAATGTCTATGTAATAACCATGGGTAAATTAGAAGGATAAATTAATTGAGTATAAATAATTATAACCTATTTAAATGTTTAACTTAAAATTCTTTTATTTATAATTTTCATGAACTATATTCCTTGATGGATATTTTTTAGACACTATTGGTGGTGGCCTACTAAGTTATACTCACACACTACTCTAGCATCTGTTGGGAACCTGACCAGTTTTTGTGCTTGTATGTCAAGACAAGGTAAAGAGCCCTATTCTAAGGAGATGAGTTGGATATGGGACATGATTGGGTGAGGTTCCATACATGGAGTTCATACCATTTTGGGAATTCTAGTTTTTCATATTTTTTGGGTTTTGTTCACTCCACACTATATAATTACATGGAATATTAATTGTTGCTTATGATATTACGTAGTTATGGGATTTGGTTATTTATGCATGTGATGGATTTTTCTCTTGTGTTTCCACTATTTAAATTATTATCATCTTTGATTTACTCTATTATTCAGGGTATAGTCTCCCCACCTAACCTATTATACCCTATCTGATAGTCGGCACCCTCTAGTGAACAAGGAGACATGCTTGAGGTCTATATACTACCGGGGTCACAACACTGGTTTAACAGCTCCTAGGTCTAGGACTTTACAATGTGGGTTGAGAGGAGTTATTTTTGACTTCATACTATTTAGGGATGGTAGATAGGATATTTGGAATATGTTGGGCGTTAGTAATGAGCTTGTGTTTGGGAGTCACTAACCCATGTATGTGGGAAACTGATTTCACCCTTGGAGGGGACTGTTTTTCCTTTTGTGTGTAGTTATATTTTATGATATTTCACCATTGGGTGATGCAATTGTTGTTTGATATTTATCTCATGGATGGAAGGGTATAAGGTTTTACATTCATGCATCATATTAGGAACCTATATAGTAAAGTGGCATGCATCATGATATACACACTAATGGGATGGGTGAGTGGGATATAACAGTTAGGATGCATATGTTCTAATAAATTTAATGAATTTTTTCTAATAAGATGGTATGAATGATTGAAAATGGGAAGTGAAAATTTCTAGTAGTAATTAGAAATTTTTTCTTGATAAAGATGTAAAAGTGGAATAGTTTGTTGTAAGGGAAAATTGGAAATTACGATGGTTCAAATGGGTGTAAAAGATAAATCTTGTAACCATGAAAATTAGATGTTGTGTTGGACATGGACATAGAGAGATGGCTGAGGCTAGTGACCAGTTTCAAGTTGGATTTTTTGTAAAGTGCATTTGAACTGGTTTGGATATTACATGTGATGAGTCTATCTATATCTTATCCTTCTCATAAAATCTTTATTGTTGAATTATAAATATTGTGTTTGGCATTATAGAGAAGTGGAACCTCAAAGACATGCATCGATTTGGAGGTATGAGGACGTTGCTGAGAATGCTCCTCCTATAGTGGAGCATAAGAATGTAGTGGTCCAAGGAGATAAAGAAGATCAGTTCTGTGAGAACATTTTACATTTATGAAGATGATGGAATGAGACCCAGGCTAGGTTGCACCGAGTATGTTTGAGCTGACCAGGATGTTTCAGCTGCCACACCTTCCAACCTTTACCAAAGGTGGTGGGATAGAAGCCACATAGTTTTGGATAGAGTCCATCAAAAATATTCTCTTAAATATAAAGACTCATCTTCATAAGCATGTCATGTTTCTACCCTATATGCTGAGGGGGAAAGAAAAACATTAGTGTGATGTCATGGTCCAAAAAGAGAAGGCTTAAGGGATGACATGGAATTATTTTCAAGAGAGGTTTCTTGAGAACCTCTATCCAGAAACCTTAAGGCTGAAGAAGGCTGAATATTTCATGATGTTAGCTCAGGGGACAATTTCGGCGATAGACTATGATAGATGTTTCACCGATTTTAGATTCTTCATTTTGATGTTGATGGTAGATGAGGCCGTTGTGGAGGAATTATTCCTGGATGTGCTGATACATGATATTAGATCTCAAGGGAATATATTTTTTCTCAAAAAGGTTTTCTAAAGTGGTGGATCAATCCCTTATCTCATAGGGGAACCTAATGGGAGCTTCATTAACTGAACTTGTAGTGATAGATAGAAAGAAAAGTTGTGTTTATTCTAATGGTGGGAAGAACCACTTTCAAAACATTCAGCATGGGGTAAGCACAAAGAGCAGTCAGAAGAGGGGGTCAACTTCTTGGGGGTGGAAACTAGTTCTTCTATTTTTATTGTGGCAGGTTGGGGCACATGCATGACCAATGTCCCCACCCACCGGTTGAGGGTTGAGCGTGTGGTAGGTTAGGCCATGTTTTGTGGTTCTTCTAGAACCCGTGAATTCTATGGAATGATATAGGTTAGAATAATATGTCGAGTGTAGGTTGGGGTTGGTAACCCTGTATCAGGCAGGTTGTTGGAGCTCCATGGGCCAAACTAGTATAGGAAGTTGACATGGAACTCTGGGGTGATATCACCCTTACCAGCAGAGCAGTGTAGTGAAAAGTACTCATGCTAGAGCCTAGGGTAAAGAGGCAGATCATCTCTATGTAGTTTAGGCAACACCTAAAGTCGCTGAGGGAGGGGTTTCATTAGTGCGATGTACGATTCGTGTAGCTTCCACATTTTATAGTGCATTATTTGATAAAAATACTACACATTACTTTATATCTTCTGAGTTTTTAGTCATGTTGGGATTCACCATAGAGACTGAACGTGGGGTAATGTCGCTTGATACTCTGCTAGGGGAATGAGTCGAGGATATCAGGAAATGTAAGGATTGTGCTCTTGAGGTTGGTGGGTATCGTTTACTATGGTATCTATTTGTCCAAGAGATTTCATGTTTTTACCTAATATTGGGAATGTATTGGTTGGTGTTATATGAAGCCCATATTGAATTCTACCAACGTCGAGAGACATTCACATATCTCGATGGGAGAACTCATGTCTTCTGTGGTGAGTGCGATACTCTAGCAGGCTGCGCAGGCCTACTACACCATCCATCGGGGATCTCACAGCCAAAGTGAGATACCTTATGATAGATGATGGGGAGGAAGGAAATATAGTCCACCCTTTTGGTATAGACCACTTTATTGATGTTTTTCCTATGTAATTATTAGGGTCACCTTGTGAGAGATATGTTGAGTTTCTGATCAAATTGTTTCCTTGAGCAGAGACAGTTTCCATTCAACCTTAACGAATAACTCCAGCCAATCACCAAGAACAGAATGTTCAATTAGTGGAATTGGTGAGTAAGGCATTTATATTTCCTAATACATCACTGTGGGGATCTCTTGTGTAGTTTTCTATGAATGATGATAGATCACTAAGGCTATGTGTCGATTATAGGAAGTTGAACCAGATGATAGTTACGAACTATTTCCCAATTTGTAGAATATATTATCTATTTGATTATCTCTGAGGTGCCTCATTATTTTTGAAGATTGATTTCGGATTGGGATACTAGTAGTTAATGGTGAGACCATATTACATACCCCGAATGTCATTCTAAACTATATATGGGTTGTATGAATACCTATTAATGTTGTTTGGTTTGACTAATATAGTTGTTGTATTCATGGCTTTGATAAACTATATATTCCACTTGTATCTAGATTAGTTTGTAATTGTTTTTGTAGATAACATCTTGGTGTACTCATAAACTCATGATGATTAAGACAAACATATATACATCATGTTGGGTACATTAATAGATAATAGAATTTATGCCATGCTATCAAAATATCAATTTTGGATTGATGATTTCCACTTTTTGGGACATATCATATTTTAGTCAGGCGTGTCGGTGGATCCATAAAAGGTTCAGGATGTGGTGTACTGGGAGAAACCTAAGAACGTCTCTAATAATTGATGTTTTCAATGTTTGGCCAGTTATTAATAATGGTTTATTAGTTCTTCCTCTCATTTGGTAGAGCTTGTCACAGGCCTAACCATCAAGGGGTTATGTTTGATTAGTCAGAGGCTCATGAGAATGCTTTCCAAAAGATGATGAAGCAGTTGACCACCACAATGATTTTGATCATACCTAAAGCAGGTAAGAGGTAGACCATGTTCTGTGATGCATCTGGTGTTGAATGTGGGTATGTGTTGTAGAGGGATGATCAGGTACTGGCTTATGAATTGAGGGAGTTCCGGCCACATGAAATATATTATACTACTCATGACATGGATCTAGCTATTGGGTTTCATGCCTTCATGTGTTGGAGTCATTATTTTTTGTTAGGAAAACCCTTTTACGGTGTTTACTGACAATAAAAGCCTCAAATACAACTTCTCTTAGTGGGATTGAATCTTCAAAATCGACGGTGGGTCATGTACGTGTAGTATTTTGATTTTGAATTGGTTTACACAACTTGAAAATGGAATAGTGTCATTAATTATCTAAGATGAATGACTCTGAATCAAGTTGTTCGGGAATATAGTTCAGAGTGGGTGATGATGGAATTATTTGTAGAGATGCATTTGGAGGTATAAGAGGGGCACAAGGAGTTGAACCTTGCATCAATAGTAGTTTATTCTGTGCTTTTGAGATGAGTTAAAGAGAGGTAGTTGTTATTTCAAGAGTTTTTTACTATGAATAGTAGTATTATATTTGGGGAGTCACCTTCTGGTTGGAACATCAAAATTGATGGAGTTTCTTATGTTCATGGTCTTGTTGTGGTGTTGGCAGATGTACGAGATGAGTTGATGCACGATTTCCATGCATCAAAGCGAACAATGCATCTACGCTTGACTAAGATGTACCACTACCATCATAGGTAGTTTTCGTGGCTGGTAATAAAGAAGGAAGTGGAATGTTTTGTTCCACGCTACCTTACATATCAGTAGATGATGTCTAATCATTTGTTCCCAAGTGGGTTGTTATAGTCATTTCCCATTCCAGAGTGGATGTGGAATGACATCAAGATGGACTTGGAAGGGGGTCTTCTGAGGACACCTTAGAATAATGATGCCATTTGGGTGGTATTAGATTGACTGACCAAAGTGGCCCTTTTCATTCTTATTCAAGAGACAGATACAGTCAACCATTTAGGGGAGTTGTATGTTTGGGAAATAATATTGTTTCCTAGCATTTCAAGAACCATAGTTTCATATCATGATCTATGTTTCACCTCGTTCTTCTGGAATGGACTACAGAAGCCACTTAGTACCGAGGTTATTCAGAGTACAATTTACCACCCACAGACCAATGGGCAGTCGTAGCATACAATTTAGCTATTTGAATACATGTTGAGATCATGTGTTCTGGATTTCATTTGTTTGTGGGAAAATCACTTGTCTCTTTTTGTGTTTTCTTTTAAAAATAGTTTTCAGGCTAAAATTCAAATAATACCCTTTGGGGAACATTAAGGGTAAATGTGTGGATCTCTATTGTGTTGGTTAGAGGCCAGAGTTCCTAAATTTTTATGACCGAGTCTTGTACTAGAGAAATCGAATATGGTTCAATTGATTCAAAAGTATATGACAACGGATCAGAGTAAGAAAAAGTCATCTGAATATTGTCATCATAGAACTCCTGAGTTCATGGTGGTTGATATTGTATTTCTTTGGGTGCCTCCAATGTTGGGTGACAGCCTAATTCAGAAGTAAGGAATGTGGGCACCTAGATATGTGGGTCCATTTTAGATTGTGGAAAGAATCAGACCAGTGGAATGCAGATTGACTCTGTGGTATAGTAGAATGCATGGTGTCTTCTATGTTTCACATCTCTGAAATCATCACCTTGATTTGTTTCATGACATGAATGATGTTGATATGTTAGGTCTATGCGTCCATTGTGGAGCACCCGGTTAGTATTGTAGATCATAGAGAAAACGTTTTGTTGGGCAAGGTTATGCCCCTGGTTCAGGTTCTATTGAAACATGGAAGTGTTTAGGAAGAAAATTGGGAGAAAAATCTGATATGTGGTTCTAGTGGGCCAATATCCTTTCAATAAAAACTCAGTGATGCTCAGGAAGAGTGGCTCGCGGACGATTCTTTATATGGTGCAAAGTTTGTAAGAACCCATATTTCTCTGTAAGGAATGTTTTTCTTACTTTTTAGTTTAATAAATTTAGTTTGGTAAATTATGTGTATATATAAGTCCTTAAGAAGGCATGTTGGTGATCCCGGGGCATGAGACTCCAAAGAGAAATAAAAAGGGGGTTTGGGCATGCTTCACAGTTTGCACGTAGTTAGTGGAAACTATGCGAAATTCCCATGAAACCATGTGAAAGGGGGGTTTTTAGAATTTAACCTCTTCAACATTTGTGAACGGTTTATAAAATAGTGTTGGTAAACTGTAAAAGGGGACAATTTTGTGATATAATCATCCTCACATTTTGTGTATGGTTTGGAACAATGTTCAGGTAAACTATACATCCCAGAAACATTTAAAAAATTAGAAAAATTAAATTTCATAATTTTTTTATACCAAAATAAAGATTTCTCCCCCCTCTTCCTCCAACAACCCTAGTGGCGATCCAAGAATTCATGTTCATACAAGATATCGATCTCTTTCATTCCCAGGCCATTTGTAGTGCTGAAAGTTGTGGATTGAAGATCCGAGTAAGGATGATCTCCCTCTTGTTTTTGGTTTAGGGTTTTTATTTATTTCCCCTCTCCATATGAAGCTCTCAAATCAGAATCATTTGTTGTGTTTTAGGCTAAATATTCAAGGGTTGGTTTAATCGAGATATAAGGCTTTGGTTGGGAGTGTTTTCACCAACAGATTCAAGGTAGGTGGTCAACAAGTTATATACCTTGGGTTTTGAGTATATTTGTGCATGTATGGTTTTATTTCATTCCCTCTTCTGATGGATTCTTAGTACATCAGAGACGATGTGTCAAATTGGGTGTCTTATCAACCTAATAAAACCCTCATGATCCATGTGGGATGAATGGAGGATGATGTGACCTATTTTGGGGCCGCCCATGGGGTGTTCCAAATTCCAAAACATAGTGTTAGCCAATTAAGTGTAGGATGTTGTGAAAGAGCATAGATCCCATGATAAATATGATAATATGATTAATGGAAATGCAATTTGGATTTTTGTAATGCATTTAGGTTGTGTAATGGACATAGAAGTAGTCTGGTTTTATTGAAATGGTTTAAATGGATTAATGGTAAAATTCTAGGGGACATAATTTATACTTATAAATTCTTAGTGATATAGGAATGGACAATCTGAATGGGGTTAAATGGGATAAGTAATAAATGATGAATGTGTTACTGGATTGAGGAAAAATGTTAATTTCCCATTTAACGATATTTTGGTGATGTTGAAATTGATTTTTCCTAAGTTTTTATGATGTGGACAATATTGGTTAATAATAAAAAAGCATGTGAACATGGCTTGTTATAGTGGGGTATTGAATTTCGGTTCTACACCCACGTATTAAGTTGGGACAAGGTTCTAGATCCTCCCCAATGCATTGTTTAAAGAAAGGGATAAATTTCTATTCCTCTAACAGTTTCATTCCACTCGGACGTGGGTTTTCAAGGTGAGTATATTTGGAATTGTTTTGAAATGGTTCTTAGTGAGATATAACATATTAAATTCCCACATGTTTAGAATGTTGATCATGCCTAATTCAATGAACAAAGAAAATGGTGTCATGAGAAGTGAAATGTCTTGGTAATAAACATGGGTTAATTTGTATGTTAACATAATGGAACATAAATAAATATATATAATTAAACTATTTACCTTAAATTGACTTTATTTATCATTTTCATGCACCATATGCCTTTCTAGATATTTTTTAGACACCATTGGTGGTGCTTACTGAGTTATACTCACACCCTTCTCTGGCAGCAATTGAGTACCTGAGCAGATTTCTTACTTGCCGGTCTGGACAGGGGCAAGGGCCCTATGCTAGTGAGATGAGTTGGAAATGGGACATGTTTGGGGGGAGGTTCTATAATTGGAGTCGAGACCAATTTGTTAATTCTATTGTTTTATTTCTTTTGGATTTTGTTTCACTTGATAATGTAGCATGAAAAGGCATATTTACTGTTTCTTATGATTATACCCAGTTTTGGGATTTGGTTATTTATGCATGTTATGGATTATTCTCTTTTGTTTCTATTATTTCATATATTATCTGATGTGGATTACTCTAGTATTGAGTATATAGTCTCCATACATGACCTATTGGACCCTCGATACTAGTCGTTAACCTCTAGCATATGGAGAGGTGCACTTGAGATAATGTGACATCCCGTCTCGGAGCACTGGATTAGTGGATCTCGGGAAGAGGACGTTACATTACTAGTATATATTCAGGGATTTTAAAAAAAATCATAAATAGTTATATAAAATTATAATAAATGTAAATAGTATATTTTTAAGGCTATGATTGTAATAATGGTGGTTATAGTATGATCAAATATGTGGTAATTCATGTGAATGGTTTCCATGTCTCTTTTTTAAATCCATAACACGTGTTTCATTTTATACACTATGATTTCAGTTATATGGTGTATTCAGTTCTATGTTTCAATGAAATGTTTTTAAAATCATTCTTTCAATATATATATTTTCCAATATAATGGTCTTTACATTAAGGCATTTTCATTTAACATAATTAATTAGATCTAATGGATTTTAATAACTCAAAACATCATTATTTAATTTATAATGATTCATAATGACCATATATATTCTATTATTTCTTTGTCATGAACAAAAATTTTAATTTTATTTTCTCATTTCCTATACGAAAAATGAAAATTTTGGTTTTAATCATCAAACTCAATGAATAACTTCCTCAAAAAAGAAAGAGATAGTCAAATATTATTGTCTCTTTCTTTTGTGATTAATTTTCATCATTTTATATATATTTCTCTCTATTTTTTAAATATTTTCAAAAATATTGTTGTGTTATCACATTTTAACTATATATATTTATTCTAATATTTTTAAAATTCGGATATTTACACTTTCTATGATTCATATTTCTCATAATGTTGTTTCAAAATATTAAAAATGTTATTCCATTATTTAAAGTGTATTATCTTCCACACCAAATTTCTCTTAATTACAATTATTTTCAATCAATGTCCTATTAAGAATGATTCCCTTCAAAAATAAATGTTTTCAATAAATAATTTCACCTTCATTTTTAAGGGACCCACAATTAAAAGCTAATTTTCAAACATAATTTTTTTAAAATAAAATCACTTTTCCTTTTAAAAAATAACATCTCAATGTTACAATAATTCATTATTTTTTAACAATGATCGATGTATTTTATAAAAAATGTTTTAAAATTTAACCAATATTTTCCTCTTTATCTAAAACATTATTATTTTCATGGAATAGTTTTGGTGATTCAACTATTAAATTTTATTATGAAATAATCATTGGTTGTGATTGAATTGTGGATATCAAATGAAGAAATTATTAATTTCAATTTTTGTGATACAATTCTGAAATTTTGGGAAATCCATTTCTCATTCCTTATCCTTTTTAGGAATTGATGATGGTTTATTTTAATTGAGACACAATTTCATGGATGAGGATTTGTGAGTCTTATATTAACCTTTATTAAATACATTTAATATTATGTACTATGATTTAAAAAGGTTAAATATCAGGATTTATAACTTGAAAAATGGTTTATAGGAGGATTTATCACAATCCAAATGGTATAGTGGATGATTTTTCCCAACCAAATGGGGTACACATATAGTTTTATACCAATACTGAGGAAATGTGGAAGTGTTTTCCCAACCATAATAAAGGACACATGGGGCTTTTCCTATCCTAATTTGAAATGAATTTCTTGGTGGGTAAAATTTAAATATAGTTTCAATAAAATGAAAAATATTTTTCATGTTTTATTACATGATATCACACACAAATATTCTATAAATAAGGCAAATTGATTAATAGGCCTACTATCATTTGAAGATAAGGTATATAAAACATCAAAATGAAATTGAAATAAAGATTCATTATTATAATATAAATAATGAGCTCTTAAATACCTATGATCTATAAATTCTTAAACAAATGGGATAATATAATAATCATAGTGATTTATTAACCAAGACACAAAAAATATCAATGACTGAAAATGAATAATGTGATATCATAAAATACTTGAATAATGACTAATAATTTATAATTATGACATAAATAACATTCAATCACATGATCTTGGAATCATATGAATGTGACAAAAACATAAAAATGGTATATTCATAAGTAAAATATAACATGTAAGTAAACGTCCCATAGAAAAAAGTCCCTTCATGATTTAGGTTTAATACTACATAACATACATATCATCTCATGAGACAAAATATTTACCTATGTAATGGGATTTTAACATCGTAAACTAATCATAACATGTTAATTTATATGTTTTTGGAGTATTTAAATCATTAATAATGAATAATAATTAGGAAAAAATTAAAATTAAATGGGTTATATAATAATGTGTTATAACATAATAAAATTTAATATCATATTAAATTCCATGATAGAATGTATGAAATTATTATTTTATATTCACATATAAATAATGAATCATAAGACATGATAACTAATTCCATGAGAATTAGATACCTAATAAATAATAGATATGAAATTTTGGAATTTTTCTTATTGAGTGGGGTTTTGGGAAAGGGGGAAAATTATAATTTATGGAGGTAAAGGAATAGTAATTATCTTGAAATAAGAAATTGAATATAAATTGGCTTCCATATTGTTATGGAAAAATATTGAAGAAATTTATTGTTTAAATCAAATAATTCCATGGTACATGGAAATGGGTAAGAAGAAAATTTAATATCATTAATCATGTTTTGATAATGAAAGAAATTGTGTGGGTAACATTAAAAAAGAATATAAAAATCAACCACAAATATATTTATCTGGATATATATTTGGGTTATATATATAGAATATAGAATATGTTAATAAGAATAATAGATAAATAAATTTATGTAAAATAGATAAATCATAACCAAAATAAAATAGGTTATTTTAGAAAGTATGGAATCCCACCAATTTATTAAATAAATTATCATTATATTTTAGAAACAGAGGATCTTTATAGTCTAGTGTCCTAGAAATTAGGAACATAATATATAAAAAACATAAAACATTCTTCTAAAAATTTTTTACGCCATAATCATAAGTTCATCATTTGTTAAATTACTGAATTTCATATCCCACAGTCATGCATCAAAGGAAAGGGTGAGCAGAAGTCTCATTAATGCAAATGAGTGAAATAATTGACATGTGATCTTGAGTAATGTTAATAAGAACATGCAAAATGTCTTGAAGACATGAGGAATGGAAGAATAGGAATATCATGGTAAAAAAAACATGAAACATAACTTGAATATGTGGCAAAAACATTTGATTTAGATATTCATGAACATATCACCAAGGTCTATCCCCAAGGTGTCAATAAAATTACCAAGGTTATTCACCAAGGTATCATGAAACATGTCATCTCTAGAGATTAATTTTTTACCCAATGCATTCTAGAAATTTTAGTGATCACCCTTAATATGTCTTAATTTTTATGTGATCCACATATATCAAAATCAGAAATTTCATAAATTACACATAATGATTAAAATTAATGTGTTTCACTTCAAAATTGTAACGTTTTATAAGTGCTTAAAAATAAGATCATTATGTCTTTTATAACACATTGAAGGGGATTGAGGGTTATATGTATTTAAATTATAGAATAAAGTATATCATTTTTGTGTATTTAAGAACACGAATGGATATAAAATAGGTCTTGGTATTCACATAAATAAAACAAGATAACTTCTTGAGAGAAAGGGAGAGGAATTTTGAGATGAAAATTTTGCAGCATAACAACTACATAATATCTTTTTAGAAAAAATTAATAAGATAGGGGACAAGGGTAAAACAATAATAAATAACTCATAATACGTTATGGGTATAGAATAAAAATAAATAAGTTCATGGTATGGATATTTATAGGAAATACTATATGAAATTGAAACTCGAAGGAAAAGAGAAGACTGATTTCTTTTACGAAAATTCAGCAGCCTAACAACATCACTTAATTATTCAGAAAATCACTTGATGAGATAGGAAAGTGTCTCTAATCATTTGGACAGAAAATGAAAATTATTAAAGATAAATAATAAAAATCCCCTATATAATAAAATATAACTATAAGACATAACATAAAAGAAGTCATGACTTAAAAGAGGAGAGTGAAAGGTTACCTTACCTTGAAGAGTAACATAGAAATCTTGAATGATGGGACTTTGGAAGGCTTGAGGGAAACTTTTGAAGACTAATTGGGTGGTAAGGAGACCATAAAATTTTTGAGTAGTATTTTGGAACTAAAAGAATGTGAGAAATGGCTTGGTATTTATCAGAAAAGTGAGGGATTAAATGATTAATTTCCAAAGGACTCCTCATCAGTGGTATTTGTAAAACCATGGGCTTGCCCATGGTATTTTCCCATGGTATTGGCCAGTTGGGATAACTCATAGAATAATTCACTATTAATAAGTCTACCAGAAATCTTACATCATTATTACATCATTAATGATGTCATAAAACACCCGAAACTGAAAACTGTTTTTCTACTATTCACCAAAAATTCAACTATTTTAGAAAAATCCCAAAAATTAACCATAACCTAATATCAATGATCAAAATTGAAAAATTAAGACCCTTTCATGAAAATAAATTTCTAAATATTTTTAATTTTATTTTTAAATGAAATCATTATTTATTCCAAAAAAACAACTTTAAAACAATAACTCATTTTTTAAAATAATAAGAATGTAATCATGGTCCCATTAAATTATCGTATAACAATAAGAAAATATAGTAACAATATATGATTAAATTTAATGCAAATAAATTCCCATTTTAAATTATTAAATTAATTATAAAATTGAAAATAAAATATTAATGACATACAAAAATACCAAAACATATACTATGATCACTTTTAAGATGTTAAAATTGTATTTATATATTCATGGGAGACGTTTCTATTTTTTGACCAATTTACTATTCATTACTATTCATTATTATTTATACGGACATGTTACTATTCATAATTTACTATTTAGTAAAAATTAAGTTGATCTTTTTAGACTCTAATTTTTTTACTGAACGCAACTATAGAAGACAATTACTTGAAAATCATCTGACATCATTATGTATTTAAAGAATACAAAAATATATTAAAATACACCTTTTTTCTTAAATTTGCCAATAATACACATCCTATATTTATCCAGATATTTTAAATTCACAAACATTTTCATAAGAAGAAATAAGAATTTTATTTATATAAAAGGATTATACAAAGAAGCTAAGGTCTCATTACAAAGACTCTTATAACACCAGCATAGGATCTATGTGTAAGTTGTGCTATGGTGATAGAATCTTTTGGTGGCTCTACCGACATTGCTCGAGTGGTGATTTCTATTAGTTTTATCTTATCCCTTAGGCGATTCCATTCAAGCTTCATATGATGATGTTTGGATTGGGCTTGGTCCAGTGTAAGGCCCAGTGATGCTGCCACTTTCTTAGGCTTCAATAGATGGGCTTCATATGGCCTGAGTCTACTGGATAAGGCCATTCAGTCATCTTTATGTATTAATTAACCAATTTAACTATATTAATCAAAACACAATGTTAATATTATAGTTTCAAATGGTCATATTGACCAACAATCTTATAACAGTCAAAACCCAACCATCTCATTTTAATTACACCAATTCATTAATTAAAGGATATAGATTTTTTGAGTATAAAATAAAATAACACACAAATTTAGTAAGAAAATATAATTAAAAAGTTCGGGTCGTTACATTCTTCCCCTTAAGAAATTGCTTCCCAGAAATTTTAACTCATACCATCTTATAGGAAATGGTTTTGGTACTTCTACATCATAGACTCTTCCGGTTCCCATGTGGCTTCTTCACATTAGTGGTTTCTCCACAACACCTTAACATGGTAGTTAGACTTTTTTCGTAGAACCTTGTCTATATGATCCAAGATGTCCAACAGATGCTCCTCATAAGAGAGGTCATGTTCCAGTTGTACTGCCTCTGGATTTAGTGCAAGTGAAGGGTAAGGTATTTACTTCCTTAATGGGTCGTTTGGCGAAGACGATTTGGAGAGAAAAGAAAAGAATGGAGCTGTTTCTCTTGTTTGGCGAACTTCAATCAGAGCGAGAGAAATCGTTCCGGCAGAAATGGGGGAAGAAATGGGGAGAAACATTTCTCCCCCTCGGTAGGTTTCAAATCACCCCAAAATCGGGGTGATTTGGAAAGAAATGAAACCGGTATATTTTTTTTAGCTCTATATTATCTTCATATGCAAATTTTATTTTATTCACTTTTTTTTAAATTTATATTTAAACAAATTATCATATTTATGATTATTAATAATAATAGTATTTTCATGTGCATAATATTTTGTTAAACGTGATTTATAAATAATTATTTTTATAATTTCAATGCAATTTGTAAGTAATAATAATAAATAGTAATAAATAATTTTTATTATGGATAATTTTGATTATTTTGAATTAATAATTTATATATATAATTTATATACATAGTTGACATGACAGAAAAATAAAATAAAAAATCCTTGCTAGTATATTTTTGAAAATTGAATTTATAAATAATTAACATGATATAAAAATAGAAGATACAATTTAAAATTATAATGTTTTTTTTATTTGAAACAATTGAGTATTGGAAAACAATATTTTTTAAAAATATTACACGAATCCCCCTAGATCAATAATCATATAACGATTTTAAATTTAATTTTGTTATATATATATTTATAAATTTATTTTTATATATAATTATATAAAGATATTTATAAAGATATATTTATAATTATATAAATACTTTAAAAAACATATTTATAATTAAATATTTATATATAAATATTTTTTAAATATATATTTAATATAGTAATATATATATTTAATATTTTAATATATATATATTTTATAAATATATATATTTATGAAATCATATTTATATAATTATATATAAATAAATATATTTATAAATATATATTTATATATAATCATATAAAGAGATATATATATATATATTTAAAAATATATATATTTATTTATAATAAATATGTATATATATATATATGATTAAAAACCAAAGATAAAGATAAAGATTATAATTTTTTTATTTGGAACAATTGAATATTGGAAGATCATATTTTTTAATGAGGGTTATTTTTGTCATGTTATCAAAATATTTCTTTTCTTTTCTTTTAAAAATCGACACCAAACAAGACGGAGAGAAATTACAATCATTTCTTTTCTTTTACTAAATTTCGCATCCAATCAAAATGAAGAGAAATCAAAATCATTTCTTTCCATTTCTTTTCTTTTATGAACTATAAAATCATTTCTTTTCTTTTACTAAAATATAACCAAACACAGGCTAAGAGTGATACGTGGACGAAATCATAAACTTGTGCTAGATTTGGAGGATGTGAAAGCCGATAGGCCACAACTCTCACACGATCAAGGATTTCAGAGGGTCCAGTGTCCCTAGGTTTGAGTTTCCCTTTTTTACCAAATCACATGACTCTCTACAAAGGTGAAATATGAAGAAACACATTTTCATGAACATCAAACTCCAAGTCCCTTCGATGGTTTTCAACATAGCTCTTTTTCCAACTCTGAGAAGCCTTAATGTGTTGCTGGATGGCATGGAACATTTCTATCATCTATTACACAAGATCACGTCGGGGTATCCTTCACTCACCAACATTATCCCAACAAGTAGGAGTCCTACATCGCTTCCCATATAGAGCTTTATAAGGTGCCATTTAAATGATTGAGTGGAATATATTTTTGTAATATAACTCAAATAAATGAAGATTTTGATCCAATACACCATTACATTTAATTTAGAATCTTCTCCGCATATCCTCGAGTTTTTGAATAGTTCTTTCAAATTGGCCATCAGTTTGGGGGTGATAGGTCTTACTGAAATTCAATTCAGTGCTCAGAGATTATTGAAGACATCTCTAAAATTTTGAGGTGAACCTTGGATCACGATTAGATATGATAGAACATGGAACTCCATGCACCCTTACAACTTCCTTCACATAAATCATGGCATATTGATCAAGAGATAAATCTTCTTGAATGGAGATAAAATTGGAATTCTTGGTGAGACGGTCCATAATAACCCATATCACATTGTTTCCTTTGGATGTTCTCAAGAGACCAATGACAAAGTTGATAGTGACATTGTCCCACTTCCATGCTGGTATGGGTAGTGGTTTGAATACCCCTTTAGAATGTTGTTGCTCTTCCTTCACATGCTGACATACTCAACACGATGAAGTGTATTCAACAATCTCTCTTGTCATATTATCCCAACAATAATGATCATGAAGGTCCCTATACATTTTTGTGAAACCAGGATGTATAAAAATGGAGTGTTATGATCTTCATCGATCAACTCCTTCATTGTTTCTAGAATATATTGAACACATAACCTCATATGAAATTTTAGTACACGTTCATGATCTTTATTAAATTCAATAAAACTTCCCTTCCTTCACAACCTCAAACTTCTTATGTAACAAAGGATCTTCTTTCTGAGATTTCCGGATCTTCTCTATTAATTAAGATTGAGAAACCATTTGGGTTAGATTTTATGATGCCCCATCGCTTATAATTCTCACGTCCAGTTTTACTAGGTCATTGATCAAAGGATCACTTTGAATCCGCATCATTGAAAGAACAACAAGGTATTTTCTACACAATGCTTATGAAACTTTGATTTCTCTTCCCAGATGATAATGTATTGAAAAATTATAGTTTTTAAGTAGTTCCAATCATTTCCTTTTTCTCGTGTTCAATTCCTTCGGGGCTAAAATATACTTCAAATTTTGATGGTCTGTGTATATGTCACATTTCTCCCCATAAAGATAGTTCCTCCATATCATTAGAGAAAAAACGACCACATCCATCTCCAAATCATGTGTATGATAGTTCTTCTCATGATTCTTAAACTGTCAGAATAACTTTGTCATTTTTTATGAGGATTCACCCAAGCCCTTTTAGAGATGCATCACTAAAAATAATGAATCCTTCTCAACTTGAGGAAATAGTTAACATGGGTGCAGAATCTAATCTCTTCTTCAGCTCCTGTAATCATTCCTCACACTCCTTTTTCTAGAAGATCTTGTCACCTTTTCGATTTAACATGGTTAATGGTTTAGAAATTCATCAAAAGTTTTTCACAAAACTCCAATAATATTCCTCTATTCTAATAAAACTATGAATCAATGTTATTGTTGTAGGATGAGGCCACTCCTCTACATATTTTTTCTTTGTAGGGTCAACTGTGATTTCTTCATTGGTAACAATGTTACCTAGAATGAAATTTATTGTAAATAGAATTAACATTTATTAAACATTACAAAAAGCATCTCCTTCTAAAGAGTTTCCAAAATAACCCTTGGATGATCCTCAAGCTCTGCATGACTTTTGAAATATAACCAAATATCATCAATAAAAACCTCCACAATGTTTTCAAGGTATTCCTTAAATACTATATTCATCTAATCCATAAAAATAGCAGGTGAATTAGTCAGTATGAAAGGTATAACCCCAGACTGATAATTCCAATATCTTGATAGGAAGGCAGTTTTTGGAATATCTTCTTTCTTCACCCTCAAGTGGTGATAACCAGATCAAAGATCAATCTTATAGATGTATTTAGTTGGACTATGTTGGTCAAATAAGTCATCAATTCTTTAAAGGGGGTATTTTTTCATTACTGTGATCTTATTCAGTTCTCTATAGTCATTGCGTTGCCGCATCAATCCATCATTATTCTTCATAATGAGAACAGGTTCTCCCAGAGGAGACACACTTGGTTGGATAAACCCCTTCTCCCAAAGATCATAGAGTAGTTTATTTAATTCATCCAGCTCCGCATTTTCCATCCTATATGGGGTATTTGATATTGGACGAGATCCATGCATGAGTTCAATAGAGAAATCTACCTCTCTTTCTAGGGGAGGTCCTTGAAAATCCTTAGAGAATATGTCAACATATTCATGGACTATGTGGACATTTTATATCCTCAAACTATCATTTACTTCTTCTTCTTATTCACCAATAAATTCCATAAAGAATTATATATGAAGTTCTTCTAGACTTTGATCATGTTGAGATATCTCTCCTTGAAAGATAACTGTAGTTTTTCCATTCAAGACTACTGAGATTTCCTTACATCTACATTTTATGTTACCGTTATACATTAAGAGCCAGTCTATCCCTAGTATAATGTCGAATTTTGTCATGGGAATGACCACTATATTTGTGATAAGATTGTTCTCAGAAAATTAAATACTAGATCATTTAAACATTGACGATGATTAGATAATCCCTCCAGGAGTCTTGACTGATAACTCTACTTTTATCAAGTTTAGGGTTGATTCCAAATTCTTCTAAAAAATGGAGGAAATAAAGGAATGCATAGAACCAGAATCAAACAATGTTCTTGCTAGCTTTGAGAGAACAATAAAAGTACCTAATACAACATCATTTTGATCTTTAACTTTAGCTTTCATTATTTAAAAAGCACAACCTTGCTCCCTTGGCCTTTAATAAGTCTAATTGTTGTTCCCCTCCATTTCACTCAGATTATACAGTGATTGGAAAAGTTCCCAAGTTGTCCACACTTAATGCATTGGACATCAGGTAAGGCATGCACCATCTTCTCATTTTCATTAGTGTTTGGAAGTTGAGGTTTCACGTCATTATTACAATTCCTCTCAATATGGCCATCTCTCCCACACTTGTAGCATTTCATGATCCCGAGTAGGCAGTTCCCCATGTACTTATTCCCACATTTATTACACATGGAATATTGCACATTATTGCCTCCTATTCCTTGATCAAATCTCCTCCCTATGCTTGGATCATTCGATCTCTTTTTGTATTTGGATTAATGAGGCCACTACATCTCACCAAACTCCAGTTCAACATTCATCGCACTTCACACGATCACCTCATAGATGTCATAATCTCGGTTAGATGGATTCTTCTCAAGATAATGGCTCAGTCCACCGAAGAATCTATCAACCTTTACATTTGGATCCATGAAAAAGTTGGAGGTGTAATGTGGAAGACTTGTGAAGTTCATCTCGTAGCTTCCCACAGATTCATTCTCCTTCTACATCAGCTCGATAAAATCCTTCTCTATTTTTGTTCTCAAGGAACAAGGGTAATACATACTGAAGAATATCCCTTTGAAATCTTTCCACAACTTAGCTTCAACACAAACTCTTTTCCTCATGTTTGTAATCAGTTCCCACCACTGATCAGCTTCTCCCTCTTAGAGATAGACAACCAGGGTGGCCTTATCTTTCTCGGAACAGCGGAGGACAAAAAAAATCTTCTCTATATAGCTGATCCACAGTTCAACAATCAATGGGTCGGTCGATCCACTAAATGGTGGTGGTTTTTGACGCATAAAGGACACAAAGAATGTTTTTCTCTTCATGGTTTGATTGGTCTCTCATCTTGATTCATGTTATTTCATATAACATGAATCAGTTGGTACATCATTCACATGAATTTTTCCATTCCGGCATCCATCGGAGGGTCGTCAGCACATGGTCCAATGGGATCACCATATTTATGGTTCCTCTTGTTGCCCACAAGTTTCTAAAGGAATAAAACCGTAGTGAGAATCTTATTTCATTCATGAATCTTTTAAATATAAAGGATTTTATGTCATAAATCTTCATGCTTAAACAATTACATTTCTCTATAATTCCTTCATAATGATTCATAAAAAGATTATGATTAACCAAACATATCCCTGGGAGTGTCATAACCAAAAGTGAAGAAAGACCCATTGTTGTGTTCCAGGATACCCTGGGTCATTCCTGAAACTCCTTGTCAGAGTTTTCTCTCCAATGTACCTCTGTTCTAGAGCCTCCTCTACCTGCTTGTATCTAGACAGGGAAGTATTTTCTTGAGAAACAACTTACTAAATACACACCTAACTACTATGAAGTTTTCTTATATTTAGACTTTTTCGTAATATGTTTACTAATTTTTTCATAGACTAATTTCTATAAATAACTAAACTATACTTTGATACCAACTAAGGAATCATGCCTTTCTATTACATAACTTTTAATTACGTTTTACAAACAGATGATATTTAATGCCTAGTGTCTTGGAAATCAGGAACAAAATACATGAAAACAACATAAAAAATTATTATAAAACACTCGTAAGGCTTTATCCTAGGTTAATAATATATAAAATTATTGCATCTCATATACTTGAGACATACATAAAAGTAAAGGGTGATCATAAGGCTCAGTAAGGAAAACAAGTGAAACAATTGACATGTGATCTTGAGCAATATTAATAAGAACATGTTAAAAGTAATAAAGGCATGAGAAATGTAATTATAGACATATCATGATAAAAATAACTTGAAGCGTAACTTGAATATGTGGCTATAAAATTTCATTTAGACATTAATGAAAAAATAATTGAGGTCCATCCCCATGGTGTCATAAAAATTAACAAGGTTATTCACCAAGGTATTTGTAAACTTTTCATCTCTATAGATTAATTATTTACCCAATGCATTGGAGTGATATCAAGAAACACCCTTAATATGTATTTATTCTCATCTGATGCAAATAGATCATAGTAGCACATTTTAAAAATAACTTAGGGAGAGAAAAATTAATGGGTTTCACTGCTAAATCGTGACGTTTTAAATGTGCTTAAAAATATGATCATTATGTCATTTATAACCCATGGAAAGGGAGTCAGGGTAATATGTATGTCAATTCCAGAATCATATATATCATTTTTGTGTATTTATGAACACCCATTGAAATAAAATAGTTCTGGGTATTCACATAAATAAAACAATTTTAATTTATTGAGAGAAAGAGAGAGGAATTTTAAATTGACAAATCTGCAGCATAACGACTACATAAGATCTTTTTAGAAATCATTATAAAGAGAGGGGAAAAGGGTGTACCACTCATAAATAAATCATAATATAGTTTGTGTATATAATAAAAGGATATAAGATCATGGTATGGGTATTTCCAAGAAATACAATATGAAATTGAAACTCGAAGGAAAAGAGAAGACATGATTTCTTTTACGAAAACTCTTCCATCTAACGACATCACTTAATGATTCATAAAATCATTTTATGAGAGAGGAATGTGTATAAAATCATTTGGAAAAGAAATGGATAGTATTAATGATAAATAATAACAATCCCCCACATAATAAAATAGAACTATAAGTCATAAAATAAAGGAAGTCAGGACTTAAAAGAGGAGGGAGAAAGGTTCCCTTACCTTGAAAAGTAACTTCTAAAGCATGAAGGTCGGGACCTTGGGAGGATTGAGGGCACCATGGAAGGAATAATTGGGTGGTAAGAAGACCACAACATTGTTCAGGAGGATTTTGGAATGAAATTAATGAATGAAATGGCTTGGTATTTATATGAAAAGTGAGGGATTAAAATTTTAATTTCCAAGGGACACCTCATCTGTGGTATTTGAAAATCCACCGGCTCTCCCATGGTATTGGCCACTTGGGACACCTAATGGAATATCTCACTATTCATAAGTCGACCATAATTTTTACATCATTTTTTACATTATTAATGATGTCATAAAACCCCCAAAACTTAAAACTGTATTTCTACTATTCAGTGAAAATTCATCTTTTTTAGAAAAATCCCAGAAATTCACCCTTATATAATATCAATGATCTAGACTCAAAAATATACTCCATTTTATGAAAATAATTTCAAAAAAAAATTAATTTAATTTTTAAATAAAATCATTATATATTCCAAAATTACAACTTTTAAACTATAATTCATTTTGTAACACATTAAGAAAGTAATCGAGGTCCCATAAAATTATTTTATAACTATAAGTTAATAAAATAACAATATATTATTACATTTTATGAAAATACATTTCTATTTTAAATTATTATATTAATAATAAAATTGTAAATGAAATATTTATGACATAAAAAAATACCAAAACATATAATATGATCATTTTATCACATTTAAGATGTTTAAAATGTTTTTATACATTAATGGAGGAAGTTTCTATTTATTTGGACAATTTAGTATTCATTACTATTCATAAGGGTATGTTACTATTAATACATTACTATTCACTAAAAATTAAGTTGATCTTTTTAGACTCTATATTTATTTACTGAACACAACTATAGAAGAACATTTTTAAATAATCCTTTCACATTATTAGTTATTTAAATAATAAAAAAATATTTTAAAATACCCCTATTTTTCCTAAATTCATCAATAATACACTGCTTATATTTTTCCAAATGTTTTAAATTCACAAACATTTCCAAAAGAAGAAATAACAATTTTATTTTTGTAAAAGGATCACACAAACCAGGTAAGGTCTCGTTACATAGCCCCTTATAACACCATGATAACACCTAAGTGGAAGGTGTTCTATGGTGGTAGAATCGTTGGGTGGCTCAGCCAACATTTCTGATGTGGTGATTTCTATTATCTTGAACTTATCTCTTAGGCGATTCCGTTCAATATTCATATATTGAACATCATCTTGGGCTTGGTCTAGAGAAAATCCCAGTGATGCTATCACCTTCCCAAGCTCTGACATATGGGCTTCTTATGCCCCGAGTCTACTGCATGAGGCCATTCAATTTTCTTTATGTATTAATTAACTAAGATAACTATATTTATAAAAACACAATGTTAAGTTATAGTTTCCAATGGTCATATTGACCAACAATCATATAAAATTAGAAACCCAACAGTCTCATTTTAATTATACCCACTTCATTAATTAACAGATATTTTTTTTATTATAATATAAAAATCACAAAAATTTACGAAACAATTATAATTAAAAAATTCAGGTCGTTGCAGATTGACCCTTTACCCTATGTATGCATTCCTTTATCAAGGTCAATTAACATCCTAAATAAAAATACAATATTCATAAATTTATTAGTAATGTTTTTTTAAATTATATATATTATTTACTATATTTATTTTATATTCATTTACATCATTTTTAATGAGATATCATGTTTAATTTTACTGTTATGGGGCATTCCTTTTATGTTTCTGAGGATTGTTCATATGTGTATAGTTGTGAATATTCATATTAAATGGTAATAAAACTAAAAAAGTTAAATAAGATGATATTAATATCATTTCAAAAAAATTATATGGTCCCAAGTATCAATATGAGTTCTGAAATTGGGATTATTAATTTTGAATAAATGTTACTGTAATACAATTAGTTCAATTTGGTTGTCCTAAGGACCATGATGAACTAGACTGATTTTGTCAAATAATATGTTTATTAATAAATTATAGAACATGTTATAAGTAATAATTTCTTTATTATTATAATATGTATTGATAATTTTATTTTGATAACCATACATGTATGATGGTGAGAAGTATGATAGACCTTGTTCATAGAGGTGGTAGACCAAATATATTGTAATTTTTTTTGAAAAAATAGAATCAATTGAATATAGAGTAGAAGATTTATATTACAACATAATAATTACATATCATTATATAAAATATAATGTTGTTACTATATTAATGTGGATGGAAATCATAAGGGGGTACACAAAAAAGAACATAATTTAAATAGGTATGGTTAAAAATTTGTCACTTACTATTGTTTTCTCCTCATATGAGACACCTAAAGTCTCATTGTAATGGATTTTGGTGGGAACTAAGAATTTAGTGATGTGGTGCCGAAACTGTGAGATAATTTGACGATATATTAAAGGGAAATGATATAGTAAAGTGCGTGGATAATGGGCGATGTGGGGTAGTATTTATATGGGAAGGAGAGATCCGTTTTTTGAATATTATATTTACTAGATTATAATTTGGGCTCATGATTACCAATATTGATGAATATTGATGATATATACCAAAAATGTAAAATATCATTGGGATCAAATTATTTCGAATATCACCCCTTATTCTGTGTATCATCTATAAAACATATAATATTAAATATATTACTTTACCATATTTCACTATATAAATGATGAACTATTTTAGAAAAAATACCAACCATTAAACCAAACCACATTTTTTGTTTAAATTCAAAAAATAAAATTAATTTTATTAAATTAGGTTACGATATCTAACAAATAATGTTATTTAATTTGAATATTATTTATTTTAAAATTACCAAATTTTAATATTATGATAAATTTTCTATCTCATTTAAAAACTACTTATGGTCTCATAAATTTTTATTATTATTAAAATAGAACATAAAATTTTTATATAAAAAAATTTATGAAATTACACGTTTTTTAAAATTTTAATATATTTTTAGAAACTGAAAATAAAAAAAATATATATAAATACACACTTATTTAATTATACATAAAAATTATTTTATTGTAAGAAGATATGAATATTACAAATTTTTATTATATAGGATATGGAAATATTATTTTACAATTCTATTTGGGAGGAGACCATTAAAACGACCTAGATAAAATTCTTAATGTGTTTTTACTATTCCAATGGTAACGTTAATATTCTGATGATCATATCTTTATATATAATATGGGTTCCCAATATTCAATAAATATCTCATTATTATTTCTTTATTATTTTATTATATTTTTCTCAATAAAAAATATATTTTAATTATAAAAATATGTATTTAATTTATAATATTCTCTTTCATTTAAACATTTTTCATGAGTGATATTTTCATGGGAATCGATCATATCAAAATTTTAATATTATAGTTATCTTATTCTCAATTTTTTGTCAACCACTACTATAGTTAATTATTTGGTCATATTTCTCTATAAATGTTATGGTAAAAAGAATAAAATAAAACATTTTTTCTTCCATAATGTTGTTTATATGATTTACGTAATACTATATAATTAATTTGAATGAAATTTATAATCAGAAGGGAAATTCCATTGATAATATTCTTCCTTTTTACATTATCCTCGTTTAAAAAAAATTCCATGAATTTTGTTCATAATATCATATGGAAACTGGTTAGGGAATATATTTTTTAATAATTCCTTAGGTTTTCATTCCAAATCCTTATACTTATGGTCTAACATAAAAAATTTACTAGGTTAGTAGTCCTATTGCATATAATATTTGTTCTATAGTGCAGATTCTTAATTGGTCACTCCTTATAAGAGAGATCATGCGCCAAATGTACCTCATTTGGATGGATTATTTTTTTTGGATCAGTAATGTACATTAGCATGTGTGATATGTGGAACACATGATGTACTTTATAATTATTTTTATGAGTGTTTGTAGATAGGCTATAGATCCATGTTGATAAAAAACTCAAGGGTTTGGATATATCAGGGAAATAAATTACACATATTCCAAAATCTCATGGCTCTCTTCAATGGTGATATATAGACAATCCCATTATCTAAAACCTCAAAATCATTATATCTTAGGAGATTATCAAAATATATTTACTTACACAATGTTTCATTGACGTTATTATGAATTCTTTTGACATTCTCTACCACTTCATCATCCTTTTTTGGGTTCCAAATTAATTAATTCAGTAACATCATCCAAACATAAAGGTTATAACATCTCTTCCCATAATTTAATCATATGAATATATTTGTATGCTTGAGTGAAAGCTATTATTAATTTTTAACTTGAAAATTATATTTTTTAGATGTTATCCTCTTTTTATGTCCATTGAGTATGCTCTAAACATTTTATTTTATTTCTATATATTCAACTCATATTGGATATTATTTTGGGTATGATAAGATATACTGATTTTAAAATAAGTGTTTATAGTTTTTTATAGACCTATATTGAATGTGTTGGTAAAACATGAATATATAATATATATAATCTATTGTGGTGTTCTATGCAGGCTCACCACATCCCTAATATATGTACATTCATGTTCATCAAGTTATTAGTCCTTTAAAATTATAATAATGTGATCATTAATTTTATGATAACCCACTATAACCAATTTAAAATTATTCCCATCGATATCATCATATTACATGTTAGAATGTAAATGATTCTTTTTTCCAATATCCATAGAGGTTTAGAATGTGATTACATAATTTAATTTGTCTTTTTTATTTTCATTCATTACTTGTTGTTAAATCTGGCACTTTGATGTATATTCCATTATATCCTACTTATATTACTCAGACCACTTGTTCTCTATGAGATGAAATTACAAATTCACTCTCCCCTTATGGAATGAGATGGTTGAGATATATCAGTGAATCAATATCTAATTATTTGTTATTTTATTTGATGGAATACATATTCTTGAAAAAAATCATATCATTACTCCTTCATTTATTTTTAACTCATATGATTAAATTTTTAAGAGTTTTGACCATCATTTATAATTACACAAAATAACATAATATATTATTTACCATGTCCATAATGAGTGATGGAGAAATCATTTGAAAAAAATAATGATATATGTCCTTTATTTATGACTTCCATGTTCATTATTTTGAATTATGAAAATATTAGATGCTTCATAATTTTCATCATGGATATGGTTGTAGGATATCTTCTATATAGAGTATCGTAAAAATTATATTCCTTTATATGATTATAATGTATTGCGAATTAATAGTCCTTAATCAACTCCAACATTCATTATTATTGCATATTAATCTCCTTTTGTGTGAATATATATTTGAGACACTTATGATCGATATTTAGTCCACAAATCTCCCAATATAGATAATACTAGAAAATATTCAATATGAAGATCAATAAAAAACTCTATATCATGTTTTTAATAGTTCTTCTAATGATCGTTCATCTTCCGTGAGGGGTAGGCTATCAATTTATCTTTTTGTATGAGTACAAATATTAAGACCTTTTTTAAATAATCATTTTTTTACCAAAAAATTATTCCTACTTGAGGTTGTGAGTGTACATTTCTAGTGACATGAATATTTTTCAATAATTAACGACAATTTCATATTGATTCATCCAAAAAAAACATAGTCCATTAAGATTTGGCTTCATTAAAGGGTTTAAAAATCATGACCAGTTTATTACAAATCATCTGTAATACATAATTAATTGTATAAACTTTGGGTATCCATTATCGAAGGTTGTGTGGTCCAATAATAAATATCCAATATCATAAAAGGATCCATATATATTAATTTACTGGATTAAATTCCAAAATAATGATACTTCATTGATAAAAAATATATATTTTATTTACATTGAAAATGGATTCTGATTTTCAAATGTCTATAGAAATGATTTAAAATACCCCTATTACTCCTCCTTACTCCTGGAATATATCATAAGATTATCTATAATTAGTACAAGAATTTTTTTCATGATATTATATAAATGATTTTTTTTCATTATTTCATTGAATATTTCTAGGATATTTGTCAATATGAATTGAATAACTATAAACTCGTAGTTTTGATACCATGTCCTAAAGGTATTTCTGAGTAAATCATCCTTCATAAATATTAATTTTTTATATCCTTTCCAAAGTACCTCTAATGATATGTACTAGGCCCCACATAGCTAAAATACAAATTCATCAATCCATGTAAGGGGATACTTTTCTTTTATCATGATCTTTTCCATTTCTTTATAATAAAAAATATGGTTTATGGGTCCATTCATCTTCTTGATGAAGTGTAATATTTCACCCCATGATAAAGGAAATTGTTGTTTAAAAACCTTTTATTGATTCTGTTGTGATTAAATCTTCCATACATTCATCTAAACCAAGTAAGTTCTATATTCTATCTTCGATATGGGTAGTGACTGATGAATAATATAAATTGAGAACTCAACCACTCAATCAGGTGGAAGGTTGTGATATTATTTAGGGAAAAAATAAGTATATTCTTTCTCAATGGGCATGTAATCAAGACTGATTCTTCAAATTTTATTAATTATTTATAAATATATGATTTATCATAATTTATTAATACACATTTCAGAAAATAATAACAAAAAAGTATAGCCATTCACCTCATTAGACAAATAAATAATTAGGGGATGAATCATTTTATAATGTGTAATCACTCTATCTTGACAACTAATGTTGGGTTATTATGATGATATCTTATCCATTCCCAATATTCCTTCAAAGTCAAAAAAATTAAGTACAATAAATATTTCAGGTAGAATCGTCTCGTAAACATTAACATGTGATTCCATAGAAAAGGTTGGTTTCATCGATGATATCTAATCCAAATGGTAGCGACATGAAGATTATATATAAAATTCCTACATATACTATTGTTTAATAAATTGATCTGCAAAAAGAAACACACAACTCTATAATGGTTTATAACTTTGTATTAATTATAATTATCTTATTTATTAATGGTAATAGTGTGGGATCTTCCACATTCTCTTGTTTTTGAAATTACTACTATTTATCGTCCTTATTATATATTTGACCAGGGCACAGACATGGATATTTCATACGCTTCAAACATCCACAATATAAAATAATTATTCATGCATTATAATTTTTTTTCATTGATTGGGTTGAACCAATTTTTTATTTTTTGTTGTTGTTAGATTCTATATTCCCTCATATTCCATATGAAAAACATATTATAGTGTTTTAAGTCATTTATCTTACTACTACTTCAAAAATATTAATACATTGTAAATTGAATATTATTTTCTTTAAGATCTTGATCACAAAATCATATGTGAGACACCATCCTTAACTTATATAATTTATTTATATGTCGAACAATATCCTATTTTTTACCCTTAATTCACAATAATTTTTTTAGAATAATCAAAATATTTCTCATATAATCACCCATTATGTTTGAAATATCGTTATGGAAATAAAAACATTTTCCATATCAGTGGTTGTTTCATGTTGACCCCTATTTCTCACAATTATGTAAAATTAAGGAAAATTATAAATTAGAATAAATAAATTAATTTTAATTTATAAAAGGAAACATTTAAAAAAGATAAAACACATTATCAGATAATGTTTTTTCAATATATATGAGTCACTTGGTTTAAATCTAGGATATCCACATTAATTTTTCATATTAGTTTTTGTAACTTATAAACCAGTTAAATTCCTTCATAATGTTTCATAAAATGATTCATAATTTTTAAAATCATATCCCTCATGAGTGTCAACCCATTTGTTCATTAAGGACCCAATTTCATGCCCCATTTGTCTGATATACTAAGATATTAAATGTAAATACAATGTTTTATAGCATAAAAGATCCACAATCATGTGATTAAATAAGAAATAAAATATTATTATGTTATGGTAATAACCTAGTTGTTAAAATTGAAGGTATGAATTCGGGTTCTTGATATATGAAATACATATAATCTTCCTCAAAATCTATATTTATTGGAAAATTATTTTAAAATAATATCATTGTGTATAGAAAAGTCATTTTATTATTCAGTAATAAGTAATCTAAAAAATGATATCTTGATTTTCAAGAGTGATTATTATAATTAATTTTGAGTTTTCTATATACTTATTGAAAAAAGACCATTTATATTATTCTCTGTATTTCTATATTATCATTTGGTAAATTTTCATGGATTTTCTAAAAAATGTGAATTTTTAATGAATATTTAAATGTACATATTTTCATTGAATACAATATTTATTTTTTAAATTAATTACATGGTATAATTATAATTTATATTTGTTTTTAAATATCATTAGTTTTTTTTGATGACACATAATATATTTTTTATCTTTGAAATGAATTTTATACATGATTTTTTTATGAAAACATTATAATCCTAAAAAAATTTTGAAAAAGTAATTTTCTGTGAATTTTTCTAGTTTAATATTAAATAATATTCTTCAACTCTGATATATTTAATTTATAAAAATTATTCCATAATTAGAATTATGAATTTTAAAATTTATTGAATGCACCTCTTTCATTTTTAATCGTTATTAATATTAATCTTAGTAAATTTTATTACCATGATAAAATGTAAATTATGTAATCAAGGACAAAAATAATAAGATATACACTGTAGAATTACCCAAAAACATTCCCAAATTTTAATTATGAATATATTTATAGGTTAATAAATCAGGGGACTAGTTTTTAACCTTTTTGGGCCATATATATGAGATTATTAACTTTATATTATTTTAGATAACAAAAATTCAAAAATTTCACAATCTTTTTAATGTAAATTCTTTAATATGATGCAATAATTATTTTATGATAAACTATATATATTAGTTTAAAAGATAAAATATTTTCCTTCATAATGGTAATTTATTTCTAAATTTTTGGAATTAAATAATTACATTAAATTGTATCACAACATTAATGTAGTAATTATTTGATTAATGGATAGATAAAATAAATGATTTTATAAATAATAAAATAAATACAATTTTTGATAATTATTTGAATATCAGAAATTTATTAAATAATATTACATCATAGAGATCTATTAAAATATTTGGGTAGAATTTATCATGTTATATAGATATTTCTATATTTCATAGTAATGAATACTGTAAAAACTGACATTAATGATATTTTAAAATAAATAATTTTTTTAAATGACTTAAAATTTATAAAAATATACAATTTTAGCAAGTTATTAGGTTAGTATTTAATATTAATTAAATTTTCCATTAATGGTTTTCTTGATTTTTATTGTATCAATGTTTACTCTTAAGGTGTAAAAATACATGTTGTCACTATAAGAGTTAAAGGGGTTAATTAATGATTAAAATGAAAAGATAAGGGTATGAATATGAATGAAAATTGTCCAAAATTTATTGTAATGAATGATTTATACATCTAAATACGTTATATTTGTAATGAATATATTTTTAACCTTTATAAAATGAAAATTAATTTGAATTCATTAATTATTTTTATAATTTCTAATAGTACCACTACCGTTTATTATAAAAGGGATCCTATAATTAGTATTACTTAAAACTCAAAAACCCATTTTGATCAGAAAATATAAAACCATTTACATTAATATAATCAATTTTCAAAATCTAGATATATTTATTTATAAATAAAAACATTTTTTTTGTCTCAAGTTGTTAATCAATGGTAGGTTTTCAATTATGAGGAAGACAATAAAAGTACCAAATGATTCAGACTGAAGTTAGTGGAATTAGAATCGTAATTTCCATTATTTGGTTTAAGCCTATACAACATTAATTATTTCATGCTATTATTATGTGAGAAATGTATTTTTATGTTTTATATAAAATGTTTATATAAATTTAATGAAGATACACATTATTTATTCTTTTGTATATCTATCACTTTAATGACATGTCATTTTTAAGGGATATTGGTCTCACATGTATTTTGGTGGGATATATTCCATATAATATACATATTTATTTTTTATTAAATATATATCCCTTTAAAATATTGTACAATTTATGCAATTAAAATTATGGAATTTTCTTATCTATCTTATTTTATTTATGGGGCCCACGATTCAAAAGAGACAGAAGTGGTAAGGTTTTATTTCATAATATCATTATTGTTTGTATTTTCTTTGTTTATGTACTTACTGGGGAAGATATATAGTCCGTTAACATTTTTTATAAATATTTTTTCAAACATGTTTTTATTAGTCACATATAATTTCTTTTAATACTTTTTAACATTGTTAAGATTTTTAATAAACTATTTGAATTGAATATTTATGCCATTTTCCAAATGAAGTAATTTTTTATGTTTCCAACAACAATATAGAATGGACAATTTTTAACATATATTTAATAATGGAATTTTCTGCCATTATGTTACATTAATTCGATTATTTATCATCATAATTTGTGAATTTAATTTTCAAATAAACTGTATTCATTATTTAGTGACTAGATTTTTAAAAAAGAGATGTTTGTTTAAAATGTTAATGTTATTTTCCTCATGATTTATATAAAGTGATATTTAAAACTAATTTTCCCATATATGATATCATTATTTGAGGTTAATTATTATATAATTGGTATACGGTCTGAGGATATCATCCTAATTCATTATATAAATGGTTTATGTTAATGATGGCCTGATGTTTAATAATATCGTTAAATATAAATGGGTTATGAAATTAATTTTTTTTTTATGAAACCAATTTAATTTAATGGGTTCTAATATGATGAATGATTAATATTATTATGTACAAAATAATATTCCTTACATTATGAGATGTATAGGACCTGTATCCTAGTCCAATGCATTATGTAATGATTTATATCTCATGTGATAGACATGACTAAAATGAAGAGTAAACTCAATCCAGTAAGATAGAGCTAGAATACGGAGTGACTGTGGTTTAGTAAGGAAATATTGGGCCTAGGTGTTAACCTAGTTCACTATAGTACTTTTCCATCTATAATCTTCCCATATGTGATCCTTGACTAATATAGAAAGATATTTCTATGCTTATGTGTGTTCCAAAACATCCATGGCTTTAGATATTGTTATATACTCATTATTTAGGTTCCTTGATTTCCTTATGATTTATGTCTTATATATGCCCATTATTTATTACATGACTCATGATTATGAAATTATTATTTGAATGGAATAATTTTCTAAATTTATGTTAATTTTATTAGGATCTTATTCTCATGTTATGCTTATGAAATTGTTGATATATCAATTTTTTAACCTTCTTAAACATATGATCTCACCCATTCTTATTGTTCTTTTCCCCATGTTATGAGTAAGAATATTAAATTAATTGTGTATATAAGGGATTAACTAATATTATTTCGATGACAAAATTTGAAATTATAAAACAAGGTTATATTGGTAGATGAGGATTTTGAGCTTGATAAAGCATTTCTTTATGGACCTATGTTGTTCAGTGTTCTCCATAATCATCTAAAATAGTCAAATGAAATGGACCAAGGGTATATAAGTTGTACAATATTTCCTATTTACTTTGTATCAATTCTTGATAGAAAATATTTGGTCATATATTTCATTATCAAAACATTACATGTAAAGTATACCTTTTTAGCACTAGATTCTAGATTTATGATTTAGTGCAGAAACATTTGGTATCGGATTTTGGTTTAGGTAACAATGAAATATCATGTTTATATCATGTGAGGAAATATTAATAATCATTTTTATAAACATGGGTTCATTGGTTTAGGTAGATCATGAGTTCATATTCCTAGACACCACCTTCTGAGTTTTTTGGTGGTGCAATTGTTTGTTAAATAATGATATTTTTAGAGATATTATGGGTTATAAAATTTTGGGATACACAATGAATGGTATGATATATATTTTGAGGATAAAATATTTCATTACTGCAGAGTATAATGTGTTTAGATTTTAGGATGTTTTCAATATTTTTTTTGGAAATTTATAAGGATGGATATAGAAAAAGGACAACCCATGGGATAGGTGACAACCCACTGAATCTGGAAGGGCCATGATGTTTTAAGACATAACTAAAGGGTTATATGGGTGAATTTCCTACCACTGACATACCTAATTTACTATTAATTATGTTTTTTTCATTATTTAAACAACACGATGGATAAAGGTTTTGTTCATTTTTAGTAACATGTGTTTTATCATATAAATAACCATGTAATTTAATGATAATTTTTTGGTTAAGTGAGTAATGTTATTTTTGATGACATTCACTAATTTTCTAACACTATATGGTTGATATAATTAGAATATAATTTAATATTATTTGAGGTATAATGGAAAAATTATATTTTGAATATATATATATATGATTTAATAATATATTCATGGTTATTTATGGTATTAATGGAAATGGTTAAATATCGTAGAGAGTATGTGGTTTGTGAAATTACATATCTACTCTGCTACTTTAAGAACCATTGATATGATTTGGATATATCTATTAAATTTATCCTTGAAGACTATGCATTAAAAACATTTTGATTTTTTTGTGTGAATATTAGTATATAATTTCTTGAGGAATTTTTAGGCATAGAAATATGATAAATGGTCTATGTTGAAAATTGGGTTATTATATTTATTTGTGGATATTAAATTATATTTATCTTATAATGGTTAACCGTTTTTAGTAATTTATATTATGTTATAAAAACCAATTTGGTTTTAGTTAATTCTTAAATATTGGAGGAATGCATTTTTTTATGTGGATTATTGACCTATAGATTTTAATTCCTTTCTTTCAATATAAAAAATTCATTTTCATCACTTGGGTTAAAAGATAATTTTATTATGGATATTTATTAAAGGATAAAAATATACGTTTCATGTCATTAAATTTCATTATATTCATAAAAAATGGAAATAAAAGGAATCCTCCGCTATAGGAAAATATTTTTCAAATAAATACTTTATCCATTTAATTTTTATATTGATAAATAAATTACCTTTTAACCTATCCTAGATTTAAGTCTTATTGATGTGTGACTTTCTCATGACCTTGTTATATGTCAATCTCTATTATTACGTGGGAGATATATTTTTTCTTCCTTGTGTTTTTTTTTTCTTACAAGGAATCCTATAATAACTTATTCTAGATTACATTTTTACTTTTATTTAATCCATTTTATGTAGAAGTTTTAATAATCATTTTTTAAATTGGGGATTTTATCATAGGTATTTTATATCAATTAACCACTAGATTTTTATAAAAAGATAATATTTCAAGTGAAAATTTTATTTAATGAGGGGGTTAATATAATATACAAATATTTAGAAATTAAATTATATGTCTGATAAAATACAAGATACACACCAATGAGTTTAAATTAACAATGAAATACTATTATGTCACTATTATATAATAGCTATTAAATATGAAGGAATAAATCCAAATAAATAATTAATAAAATAAAATTAATATTCAAAATAAATATAAATTTATTTTTAACTAATTTTAAAATAATCAAATAATGTTTATAAAAGTAAATTTAAACTTCAAAAATATGTTTTCATCAAATATTGGATTTATACTCACTTATGACTTACAATTATAATTAATTAGGGGATTTTTTAATACTTTTTTAAAAATTAATTATATTTTTGGAAATAGTATTTTTAAATTTTCTATAGATAAATATTTGTGGAATTTTAGAAAAATATATATTCTTAACGAAAAGTGGAATATTTGGATTTTCATTTAATAAATTAGTTTTATTTTAAGAAACATTAGATGAAAAATTATACTATTTATTAGTTTTAAAAGTATATTAGTTTTTTAATTATATTTAATTTATTTTTTTCCTTATCAATAAATTGTAGACCTGATTTTGGTATAAAAACATTTAAACATAAAAGGTAATTTTCCTGATCTTTTTGCATTATTAAAGTATTATATAAATTTAAATTATTAAAATTATATTTTTTAAATTTTGAAAAATGTATTCTATATTTTAAAAAAAAATTATTTTCTCATTTAGTAAATATACTTGTACTATTTTTAGTCAATGTGAATATTAACCATAGAAAGTTTTGTCACCATGGTATTGGGTAGATTTGGAAATTAAGGGTAGATATACTATGATAATGACTATATAATTACCCAAATATTTTCCCAAATTTTATTGGAAGTATAATTTTTACCATATATTTCATTTGGAGATATTAATAACCTTTTGGGGCCACTTGGAGGATATTATGACCATTATATTGTTTTATTTAATGAAAAGTCAACCATGTCACACATTTGTTTTTGAAAAATGTAATATTTTTAGTACGATGTTATTAAAAATATATGTGTTCCTATAAATAATTAATGGGAATATAAAATCATAATCTTTATAATTGTAATTTATTTAGATTTTTTAGGAATTATAAAATTTCCTTAATTGATGAGCAAGATAGGTACAATGATTATTTAAGAAATTGTAAATTAAAATTAATTATATTAGAATGATTTAAATGAATATAATTTGAGATATTTAATTTAATAATCCAAAATAATATATTTTATTGAAATATTATGGAAATATTAAAAAAATTTATAGGAGTTAACATCCTATAATGATAGTTGTAAATTTCAATTTAATTAATAGTTTCAAAGATGACATTAATTGTATTCTAAAATAAAAATAAATTATTAAATGTTATGAAATTCCAAAAAGTATGTAATCCAACCATGATATTTTGATATAATTTAAAATATCATTAAAGATCCATTTGTGTGTCTTTTGGTATTTTTTATTAACAATATAGACCTATAAAGTGTAAAAATCCATGTTTCCATCGTATGAATTAAAGTTGTTAAATAGTGGTAAATATTAAATTATATGGAATGAATGTGAAAACAACATGTCCAAAAATTATTTCATATGTGGATTTCATCCCATCCTCATCTTATCTTTGAAATAACTCACTTTGGAACCATTTTAAATTTATAATTTACTTATATTAATTTATGATTTGGATAAATTCCAAAGAGTTCCCCTCCAATTTCTTATAAAAGGCAACCTCTTATTCTAAATATTTCATACATAAAAACCATTTGGATCTGCCAATATCGAACTAGATACCTTTCTATTATAACTACCCTCACTCTAGAGGTATTAATTTGGGAAGAACAACTTATTTTTTGGTCTTAATGTGACATTCAAAGGAAATTTCCCAAATTAGAGGAAGACAAAGAAAGTTCGTGATGAGAATGGATCATGATAAGTGATTTATTATCTCAATTTCCATTAAATTGGATAAAATGGAACATAAAGGATTATTTAATTGTTATATTATTGGTGGATGTGGTTTTTTTATATTATTTTTTATTTCAAATTTTTTTATTTGGATTTATAATTGAAATGAAAATTATATTCTTTTGAGTAATGCTCTATTTAACAAAATTATACTGGTAAGGAAATATTTTTCTCATATATAATGCATGGGACATAGGGCTACATGATCCAATTTTTTGATGTATATACTTCCAATGAATATAATATTTGATTCTTCTCATTAATTTTATCAGAATTTTATATCAATCTATATTTCATTCTTTCATGGGGCTTACGATTAAAAAGTTACACAAGTGGTAAGGGTTTTTTTCAAAGTCTCATAACTGTTCATATTTTTTATGTTTGAGTATCCACTAGATAATATTCCCCTTCCTAATCTATTTTTTATTTAAAATATTTGAAAGTATTTTTTTACTATTCTCATATAATTTTTCTATTGTCATTATTCTTATGTTTTAAATTTTAATATATAGTTTGACGGTAATATTATTTTCATTTCCATAATGATGTTATTTATTACTTTTTTGGAGAAAAATATTGAAAGAATGTTTTTATATTATATAACATAAAGAGAATTTCCCACCATCATTTCAACATAATTAAATGAAACATACATTATAATTTTAGAAGTTTATTTTTATAGAAAATTATCCCATTTTAAATTGTGAAACTCTTCAAAAAATAAGATGTGATTTAAAAATGGTAATTTTCTTCCTAAACAATTATTTCATGTGATCTTAAAAAATCTTTTTTACTTCTAGGAAAACATTATTTGATGTTACTTACAAGTTTATGAAGATATGATCCATGTATATAATCCTAAAAATTTCTCTAAATGATTTTTCTTATTATTGCATGATGTTTGTCAATAATGTAAATTTTATTGGGTAATGCAATAATAAAATATCTTATAACCCTTTTCTTTTGGTGGATTTTCATTTGAGGATTATTTATATTCATTTTCCGCACATAATTATTTATTTCATAAGGTTCCATGATTGTCCTATATCTCTCGCCCCCACATTTCATTGATTCTTGATTTATATATTGTTGTATAGAAATGACTGAAATGGGATGTTAAATCACTTCATAAAATGAAATATGTAATTGGGAGTTATCTCTATTATAAAAATACACAGATAGAATGGGGATAAAACCTTGTTTATTAAAACACATTAGTCTCTAGGATGGTATTTTAAGTGAGCCATTACTAATTAGAAAATTATTTTGTATGATTGTGTGTATTCCACACAATCCATATTTTATTCCAATATTATGATCTCATGTTGTATGTGATTTGTTTTCATTATGATTCATTGATTTTTAACATCAAAAATTTAATCCATGACTCAGGGTTATCATTTTTTTACATGAATGTTATAATTTTGAATTGTTATTTTCATTTTCTTATTATCTTATGATCAAATCATTCTTAAGAACTAATTTATATAACCCTTATTTACCCTTAATGAGTATCTGAGATCACTCATTCTTTAATTTATTTTCTGATGTTATGTGGAAGGATATTGAATGAATTAAATATATAATTGTTTCACATGGATGATATTGATGACCAAATGTGAAATAATAAAATATCACTATAATGAGAGGTGATGATGTTTATCATAATAATATAGTTATTTATCATTCTAAGTTGTCCAGATTTTTTCTGAGTCCTTTAAAAAACTAAAACGAAAAGGGACTAGTGTGTGTAAGTTATCCAATATTTCTTTTTTATGTTGTCTGTTTTTATTGAAAAATTGGGTAATAGTTTTTAATATAAAATATATAAATGTAATGTTTACTCTTTTAGTACTTTATTCATGAGTGAAGACATGGGGATATTACAAATTACATGTTAAGATAATACCTAGTCAGGTCTTGTAGGGTTAGTACCCCATGTTATATCATTTTTAGATATAGATTAAAATATTGTATACAAGAGATGATGTATTTTCTTAGAAACCACTCATTCTACAATTCCTGAAAATTACAAGATATTTTTAAATATAAAGACTTGTCATGAGGGTTTTTACAGATGTATCATTTTTATAATCTGTAAAATGGCTTGAAATTTCTCTTATAAAAAATATAGTGACACATGTATTTTACAAATGTTATTATATAATTATGATCCTAAATATTAAATAAATAAAACAAAAGTATCTAGATACCTAGTGTTCTTATATGACTAGGAAAATAAATAACCAAAATGAATCTAAAAACATTATATTAATATTCATAATATGATCATAAATACCTTCTAGGATTGTATATATTATTGTATACCATGGGGAATATATAAATAAAAATGGGGATTTATATACCATAGTAAGGTACTAACCATGAAATAAAGAACAACATATGAGTGAAAAGGAAGAATTTATAAAAGATAAGGATTATAAATAATCAAATCGGGTTATGGCCTAATTAATATTGAATAAAATTATTTTTGAATCATGGTAATGTGGCCACTATATAAAACAATAATCATAATTCAAGGGTAACTACTAAAACATCATTTCTTGATAGGTAGAGTACCGTCATGGTTTAAGTTGACTCCCTTTTCCAATAAATAACATCTCATGAGACATGAAAATTTTCTTATAATTTGAATGACATCTAGTCATACCCATCATAACATGTTAATGGGAATGTCTGTCATCTGATTTAATCATTAATAAGGAATAAGAATCATAAAAACCATTGGAAAGGAAATGGTTGTCATAATAAGGGATTATAAAATAACAAAACAAAATATCATTATGAATTAAAAGATAGAAGGGATTAAAAAATACTTATATGTTCATACATAAATAAATAATAATAGGAAAAAATCAATGTTCATGTAAATTTAAATCATAAAAAATGTTGATGAATAATTTTTGAAAAAATACATTTATGTTGGGTTTTATGAAATGGTGTAAAGAATAATTACAGAATGTAAGGGAATAATAATTTAAAAAAAATAACTGATAATAGTTTTGGACCATAAAATGGGATAATTTACAAAACATTGATAGTCTAAATTTTAAGTATTGTTTCGTGTAAGGGTTTAGAAAATAGTGAATATCCTATTTATTTGGTTTTCATAAAAATGAAATTTAGAGGGAAGAAATAAAAACCAATTGATCCCTAGAAAGTAATTGATAATTAGGATATTTATATATTTGTGTGACATATAGATCTATTGTATAACCATTATACAAGAATAATGTATAGAGACTATAAATTAAATAGAAAGATGTCATAATCTAACGAAATTTTGGTTATTGAGAGAGATTTTTTACTTTGGGTCGGGAATTTTTTTAACCATGAAAATCAAATCATACATTGTAAAAATAGATTCAAAATTTATTAATTTATAACATTATAAATATATATATTATTTATAGTAATTATATATTTTATTTACAACCACTTCAATGAAATTGTGTTTAATTTTGTTTTATAAAGGATGTTTGTTTCATAGTGCCATTGTTAGATCACATATGGATAGTTATGGAATTTATGTTGAAAATTTACTACAATACTTGAAGTGAAATGAAATTATATTCTTATAATTATATAAATTTACATACCAATAAGTACACATATGTGTTCAGACATAGGGATGATTAATTTAGAAAAATATTATCTTTATAAGGTAAGATCGATTAAGAGGATTTATCGAACATGATGAACTAGATTAATTTTATTTCATTAAAATGTTATTAATACATAAAAACCATAAAATATTTTTTATATAAAAAACATAATAATATATGGCCAAAATATTTTTCAATAACCATTTTTGATGGTGCTGTAGGAAAAAAAGTATGTTATTTATGGTGGTGGTGAATCCACAATGATGTGAATGTAGATTTTATTTTATAATAAATTGTTGTGAGGACAGAATATGAATATTAAATAATAAATATAAAAATAAAATATATTTAGGATACTAATTTTACAATTTAAAGGCATTCGTAAAAAATACGGGGTGGTATTATAACATTGAAATTTAACAATTTTTTTGGAGAATTTACTTTATCTTTTTGTTATCTTCTGTTAGGCTACCACATAAAGATCTATGAGATATTATTTGATAAGAAGTGGTATTGTAATTTCATAGGGGGGATATGGGAGGATACATTAACATTTATTTGGTATGGAATGTAAGATATAAATATTTAGGAGAAGGGGTAGTTTTATGTGCTTTGTATAATGGGAGGAGATAGGTATTTTTTGAATATTATATTCATTTATATCTTAATTAACCTCAAAGAAACCAATATAGATGAATCTTGAGACTAGATATTGTAAAATGGTTTTGTTATTTCTACATATTTTTTCTTAAATCAATCCATTTTCAAATGATAATTTTTATCTTATAATGTCAAACACAGTATTTTACAATATTTCACTATTAAAAAAACTTAACTATTATAGAAAAATAAAATAACATTCAGTGAAACCAATTTTCCTTATATATATTTCAAAGATAAAAAATATTTCATTAAAATATGTTTATAATTATTGAAAAATAAATTTTTAAAATAAATTATTATTTTTTATAAATTAATGAGTTTAATGTTATGATCGATTTTAATACAAAAATAAAAATTAATTGTTGTCGAATAAAATTATATTATCATTATGATAAATTATTTTATTTTTATATAAAACAATTTTATGAACAATAAATTCAAATCAAAATTCTTTAATTTTTATAAAAATGTAAATAATATATATAGACTTTAAAAAAAATTCTCCTTTTGGAATTCAGAAAAAAATCATTTAAATTTATCATGATATAAATATTTCATATTTTTAGTTTATAAGATACATAAATATTAATTTAAAATTACATAGTTAAGCATTCTAGTCTAACAGTCTTGACACTATTTCCAATGGTTAGATAACTATTCCAATGGTTAGATTACTATTCATATGGCCTTATTTTTAATGGTCACACGGGTTTCCAATATTAAATTAATCCCAAAATTTTCTTAATTTTACAATACAATCTATTAAATTGAATTATTATATATACTATATTTTTCGAAAATAATAACTCATTAATATTATTCTGTATCTTTTCTAGTGTTTTTTTGTGAGTGCACTTATCTTGGGGGATCAAAAAGATCCAACTATTCATACTGTAGTTATAATATTTAATTTTTTTCACCTATTCCATTATAAATTATTAAAATTATATTTATTATTCTATTTTAATAATAAATGTATTATTATAAAGCACTTTCAATTCTATCATATATTTCATTTCCTTTATAATATGAATCAAACATGTAATCAGAAGGGAAATTCCATTGATAAAATTATATATCATTATTGTTTTTATTTTTATAATTATTCCATTAACTTATTCAATACTGTTGTTCCTATAATTTATATCCATGAAACATATTTAATGTTCCTTGATTCCACACAAATATTTCATGGAACATGTCTGTTCATTTGAGAGTACATGTCCTTTTATCATAACCTATGCACAATGATTATAGATCAATGTTTTTTAATAAGAAATTTGTTCCCTAAACATGTTTTTTAATATTTTTATTATCTATCCCTTGATTACATGATAATATGTTTTCCCATTTAGGGAATTTTAACTCACCCCTTTCATATCTATTTCTTTTAACCAAGTTATGATGTTAATGATAAATCAGAGAAACACAACAAGGGTGTGTAGATGTGTTTAATAATGGATAATTTAACATATACTATGTTCTTTTTATATCTAATATCCAAGGAAAAAATTCATTATGTCCTTGGTTTCTTTGACGTTTTATGATACATATTATTTAAATCATGAAATTAAGGTATTATATATGTTATTTTTATCCTGGATAACTTCAATATATTTTTTATAAGAATAAATTTAAAGGACTGTGGAGTTATCAAACAAGTTGATGACATGGAGAGTATGTTATCATGGGGTGTTTCATTAAATATTGAGTTGTATATTTTACAATATTGTTGGGTAAAACCACAGAATAGGGACATGTGAGAATATCATTATTCATATAGAAAATCAATTTCATACAGTATATTATTTGGGAGATCCATTCACATGTGTTTGGTGATGGTGTACTATTTGATGTTTTATTGAGGGAATAAGTTCATAAAAAATAAGTTAAATTTTAGTTTCTTCCACCACTTCTTGAATATTTTATTGTTCTTAATGTATTTCAAATCATATTAATGATGTTGTACATGTTCTTTCATAAATCAAGAATAAATTTTTGATAATCCTGATATAAAATTCATATAGTATGATGATGGTGTCACTGACACTGAGAAAATTACACAATGAGAAGCGATCTGTGGTGTGTGTAGATTGTCTTAAATATTATATATATTAAGAAACTGACTAAAAATAGATATGTATATTATATCTCATTAAAGATGCTTGGAATGAGTGATTTAATTTTCCACACCAGTAGTTATAAATATTTTTCCTTATGTAATATGGATATATACATAAATGAACTTTAATAAAAAAAATTATGTTCTGGAAGTATATGAATTACATTGAAATACTATAAGTAATATTTATATAGTGTACATAGTCTTAAATACACATTATTTTATTATATTATACAATATTTTTAATGTATTACTATACAAGGATGTTGATGTCATGTTTTATTAAAAAAATAGATATATAAATTGAATTACTTAATTAAAAACACATCAACAATATTTTAAAATTGATATAGTACTCATAATGCCATAAGTCATCTAAAATAGAAAAATATATCAAAGGAAAAATACATATATTAAGGGGTGATCTAAAATGGATAGTAAGGGAAAAAATATGGAAATAATGAGTTACATGGGATTCATGAACCATAAATTTATATCATAAAGGGAAAAATCATATGAACCCAAAATAGAATATGAAAATGATATCACAGTATCATTGATTCATATAATATGTGTAAAAAATATAAAACATGACATCATAAACACAAGTAAATGGACACTCCAAGACCATCACCCCACTGTATATAAAGTCCTATAGTGGACTAGGTTCAGTCCCTAATCCCTTATATATATTTTCATTAAATATTAATGTCATGACCCACCTTATCCAAGATGTGGGATTGGATGGAAAAGTACCAGGCCCGTCCATTCTCAAGATGATGGAGATATAATGACCCCCGAGTCACGACTTCAGTTGGCCCTAAAGTGGCTATTAGCACCAAGGGTATAAAATCTCACACAAATAGAAGTCATTAACTATTTTATTAGACAAGATCAGGAGATAAGATGGTAAATCCTAGAAATACCAATGGAAAAATGTAAAAGTAAATCCATGAATCCATTCCAAATTTAATGTTTAGAAGTAAAACTTATACAATGTAAGATGAAAATTCAAAATAATGTACCAAGGAAATGAAACTAACCAGCAACAACAACTATCCTAAAACCCAATCTAGTGAGGTCCAACATGGTCCTCAATGTCCTCTTTGAAACATGAAAACAATTTTACAAATGTAGTGCGAGCATATAAGTATACATAGTACAGAATACTAAAGCTACTCTAGAACAAGTGAGTACACATTCAAATTCCCCTACGAGAAAAATGTAGAGCCTCAATCTCCTACCATAGAATACTAAGAATCCCATTTTCACCAAGGCACACTCAACTAAATAACTAATATCAAGTAAATTTATAAAATAATCACATCAAAATTTTGGGTCCCCTACACACCACATTTCCACTGCTTATATTCTCACTCCTAATGATCTGACATCATGATAGTGCAACTCTTCTCACATGCAGTCTCACATCCACAACCTTCCCACACACACACGGGCCTCAAACCACACAAAACCATGAACATAGACACCTACGCTAAAAAAAATACTACCATGCCCGAAAAGGCCTTGGGGAAAACAACCATTGCCACACCTGAAGACACCCTGGCCATATCAAGATGTTAATTTGGAAAGCAAACATGTCCTATAGACACATATGCCACTCATTCAAAAAAAACTATTTCATAAATTATCGTAGACTATGGTAAGCCGAAATCCATTTCATCCTTACCAGATAATCCAAAGCGGCATGATTCAGAAGATGGTGTGAGGTAGAAAATCAGAAATAAGCAATCCATCCTCCCATCAGAATGTTGGTAAAGACACCTTCCCTCATGAGATTGAGGTGTTCGAAAAATATTTCTCAACGTGGGTGGGGTGAATATTTAAATGAAAAATAACTACAATATATATAGGTAAAAGAATAGTCATCCCCAAAGTATGGGTTTCACAGGAACAGACAACAGGGCCACACCAACACCACTTTTTCTTCTACCCATAGAAGCACAACCACACAACAACCTCTGATAAAGCATAACTGATCGCCAATTTACATTTAGTAGAATTTATTTGTTTAATGGGATTTAGATTAATGTATTCCAACACCACTGATAAAATAACAACTGTAAGAACAACATGCAACAGACAAAACCAAACTAATCCCCATTGTAGAATAACACAAAACAATAACACAAAACTAGACTTGTAGTCCCACTACACATCCTTGTTTGACTAATATCAACTGTCATTAATCTAAGTGATACTTCCCATTCCTTCTTTCACAACCCATCCCGACAGCCCCAATTTCCCAAAAAAAATACAAAAAAGCATTCTTGGTACATAACAAGTCTATAACCATACCTTAGTCACACTACTTGACGTCACTTCATGAGCACAACACAACCTAAAAGCAGTTAAGCTGCATAAAAGTTAATCCCTTCCATAGTAAATAAATATATCTGACTGAGATATCAATAGTGAATGGATACTTCCACTACTACATGTTTATCCATTCTTTGATCAATCAATCTCTCAGACTGAACACTGACACCCCGCATGTAACACCCCACATACTAAGCTCATAGAACCAAGACGAAAGTACAAGTCACATGACTATAAAAATCAACTGAATGTATTCAAATTTAATTGATAGGGGTACTTTAATTTCCACATTAATATAATCTGGGTGATCACAGAATATGATTAATCCAGGGGAATTTATTTATTTAATCCAGTGTATGTGATTAATAAAATTTCATGTTACATTCATTTTTAAAATCACCATAAGAAATATAGAGTATCACCTATGTTCAAGAAAATAACACCAATATATTTGATATAGGAAGCACCGGGGAAAAATTCAGGTTATTACATAATATACCTCTGAAACTATTCTTGTCCTCAAGAATTTAAAACTACACCAGAAGAACAGTGGTCTGAACAACCATCTCTAAAGATATCTCTAAGGAATAGACCACCCTCTATTGAAAACTGTAGAGGAAACATCAACATCAGGAACACATATCTCATCTATCTCTTGAACAACTATAGAAACACATAGCAATCCAAGAATCGCCAATGTGACATCATCCAGACACATGGATTAGGGAGCTCCTTCCTCCATGTAAAGATATTATCCATATTGGGCAGCAATGACTAGCCCAATCAGGTTTAAGTACAACCAAATTAATGCATCTTGATTACGGATAAGGTCCTTCCCTCCCCGTAGTCAAGGCATTTCACAGAAAAAATGGAGAACAAAGAAATTACTTATTATATAACAAGTAGGGTGAAATGTTTCCTTATATGGAAGGAAAAATGAATAGAAAGATAAAAACTCAGAACATATCAAGGTACTAGGAAAAAACATTGCCTCTCATTCCTAGGTACTCTCCTCAAGGACACCATTCCGTTAAAACACACGAAACAAATGAATGGTCCATCCACGAAGCACCTTCCCCATAAAATTATTGATTCTCACTGGTCACTCCACGATTGTAAAATCATCTTCAATATCCAACTCTCCCTATTATATAATTTTTTATTTTTCATGTAGATAGAAACAGAGTTGAGAGACCTAAAATACATTGTGGATCCTCTCCAACAACTGTGGTAAAGCCAATTGATACTCCACCTCGACATCTCGTCCCAAAACCTCGAAAGGCCCGATGAACCTGGGAGACAGCTTACCCCCTACAAATCCTTTGATACCCACATCGAGGGAAGATAATCAAAAACATGTTGTCCCCAATGGTGAACTCCAATGGAATCCTCTTATGATCGACATATGATTTCTATCAATCATGGGATGTCTTCATTATTTCATGCACCAGCCAAACCTTGTATGTCGTTCTCTCCACCACTTCTAGGACAAGAACACCTACCTTCCCAACCTCTATCCAGCCAACAGGTGAACAAAACAGTCTTCTGTAAAAGGCTTCAGACTGAACCATACCAATGGTAGAGTAATAGCTTTTATTTTTAGGAAAACTATATCAAGGTATTGTGTCCTACCTATTGTCATAAGAAGTCCAAAACAAATGATCAATGAATATCCTATAATGTCTGGATAAGCCTCTCTATCTGCCCATCTGTCTAAGGGTTGAAAGCAGAGATAAGGCATAGCTGGGTGCCAAAATCATGATGTAATAACATCCAGACTCATGAATTAATGTGTCAATCCTAATCGAAAATGATTGATCTTGGAAATCCATATAGCCATACCACTTCACTAATATACCAAAGTGATAAGGAATCTACTGTGCTCGACTCCATAATTTCCATGTAGTGAGCCAATTTTTTCAAAAGGTCCACCAATACCTAGATGTCATGACAACTTCCCTTATCCATTGGTTTTCCTATGAAGAAATTCATCAATACGTTCACCCACATTCACTCAGTAATGTCTAAGGGTTGTGACAGACCTCTAGGAACACGGCGTTCATCCTTAATATGTTGACACCCAAGAAACCTTGCCACAAACTCTGCCACTACCTGCATCACTCCATGCCACTAAAACTAACCTCTCAATCCCTTTAGAACCTGGAGACTCCGAGATGTACCACCAGTAGTGAGTTATAGAACTCACAGAGAAATCCCTCGAGCATATCCAGAGGGAACAACAACTTTCCATGGATAATCGTTCAATTTTTACTGTCCTCTGAACATCCCTCAAGAGAATCACCATGGATAAAGCGATCACACGTCACCTCGGCCTCTATTTCATCCCACTGAAACTCCTCGAAATTTTGTGCCAAGGATGACTGCATTTTCATATAAAACAGACATCCTCTACCTTATTCCACTCTCAAGCCTAGATGCATAGTATCCAACTCCTCTATCGCATTCATAGATTTTGTGGAATGTCTAACTATATCCTTTCATGATTTCATGCTCAAGGCATCAGACACCATGGTCCCATTTCATGAGGTGTTCGAGATTTCAACGTCGTAGTCTTGAAGAAACTCCACCAACCTCTGCTTTCACATGTTCAGGTTTTGCAGGGAGATGATATACCTAATGCTTTTGTTATATTGAAGACCATGAAGCGTTCGATGATGAGATAATGTCATCAAAAAATCAGCAAAAACACAACCACTTCATGTTATTTGTCAAGGGTGGCATAGTTCTGTTCATGGGGGAATAACTTCCTTGACCCATAAGATATCACTTTTTTCTGACGCATCAGAACCCATCCTAAGCAGAAACTATAATCATAACAAAACAAATCAAATGTTACCCTTCCCTTAGAAGCCTCAATACTACGGAACTGATCATCTTCCCTTTCAAATAATTTATACCATCCTAGAACTGATCACTCCATAAGAAATCCTAGTCCTTTCTAGTTAAATCATTCAATAGTGCTTCAACACGGGAGAAGATAGATATGATCCTTTGGTAATAACCTGTGAGATATAGGAAAATATGATCATATTCCATGTTCTTAGGTGTTGTACAGAAAAAAATTTTCATTGACCTACTATAGGTCCACTATTATTCCATGTTGGGACACCACGTTCCCAATGCTGTGCACCTCTCAGGTGCATACCTTGCAGTTAGAAAACATCTCGTAGAGCTATGGGTGTCGGAGAAACTCCAAAACCTTCCTTAGATTCTCGGTGTGATCATCATCTAATCATGAGTTGATCTAGATATAATCAATGATCATGGCCAAAAATTGGTCATGATACTCACAAGAAAGAGATTTCATGAGCCCGATGTACACAGTCAGTGAATTCATAATGCAGAATGAAATGACCACAAACTCAAAGTGCCCAAACCTACACCTAAAAGAAATATTCGGGATTTCAGCCTTCTTCACCAAGAACTGTTGATATCCAAAATATAGGTCAATCTTATAGAACCAGCCTTCTCCCTTCAATAAGTCAAAAAGTTCATTGATCCGTGGGAGGAGGTTTGGGATCTTGACTATCACCTGATTCTGTCTGTGGTTTTCTAGGCACTGCCTTTGACCACTATCTTAGTAAAAACCCAATGCTTGGCGTACATAGACATTAGATTAATTTTTCATAATACTTAATAAACGACAAAAATAGACTCCCAAAGAACATATTAGTTTAGTGTCTTTGGAAACTCAGAACATAATCTTCTATTCATGGTGAAAGATCTTGAACATCTCCCATAAAGATATCCCCCTTTTGTTTTCTTACCTAAAACATTTATTTATATCATGGGGAAAAGAAAACATAAAAAGGGTGAGATGAAATGCTCATTAAGGGTAAGCATGGAGAATACAAAACAATCCATTAACATATGAATGTAAAAACATTAACAAAGACATCAAAATCATGAGTAATGACATTTATCTTGGTAGTACATAAAGCATATATCACAATGAATCATTAATCAAGATAAAATAGCATGGGAATAAAACATGTAATTGTGGAAAACCATTAATCCCATGATATTATTTCCATATTAGCTAAGGCATTGCTTCCAAGACCATCATAGTGGACAAAGTCCGTTACTGAACCGGGTTTACTTGTTGTTCATGCCTAATATTACCGAACCTGATTTACTTGTCATTCAAGTCATGTATATCTCATGAGATATAAATCATTACCCAATGCATTGGGGAGATATATAGGTCTCACCCATCTCATAATGAAACCATTCTTATTTGTGCCACAAAATCATAAATCATACATCATTCCATAACATATGTAATTAAATGGGATTCATAAACATCATACCATCATAACATAATCCATATTAGATAAAAGAACACCATAAGAATAATTCCATCATAACATAATCAAATCAAAGTAATAATATTTATAGAAACATAACCCTATATCATATTATATGGAATTTGTTTTTGACAAAACACATGAACTTAGTTCTTGAGGAAAATATCATTTCTTCTTCAAAAACATTATCTTCTCACAATATGTCATGTAATTTAAAAATAAATGAATTTAATTAAAATTAAACATAAATACATATAATAGAAGCTTCATGGAAATAATACTCTATGAAGTGATAACAAAATCCATTCATGCCGTATAATTTGACAAAAACATTCTCCTCATACTTTTACTGTAAAAGTCAAGAAGTAACTCGTTTTGTAAACAAAAGAAAGATTCCATCCATTACACATAGTAAAAGCTAAAAAGATATAAACATGAATTTAAAAATACATGGAAGAATAGTAAATACATTATGAAAACAATTTTATAAACCACGGATATGGATGATTAATATAACCCCAGTAAATACTTATGAATAATCAATCTCATATAAGAATGAGATTAGAATAATTATCCCTTACCTTATGTACAATTTTTTATGTGTCTGATAATCCTGTATAGTGGGTATAAACATATTATTAACTTGTAACAAAACCATAATATTATTTAGGATATCATATATGATTCACTTATTACATTATATTACCTATTCATATCCCAATTCCATGTTAAAGCAGTGTTTTGGGTAAAATCATTTCATTTGTCGTACGTGTTTTGACTTCAAATTATTCATATGATTACTAAGATCATGATTACATACTTCCAGAATGTAAAACATGATTTATATATATTATATATTCATAATATATGATATAAATAATATATATATAAATGGAATGAAATACACCGTTGATGGAGATGGTAGGTCGTACGAATGCATGAACGTTGTTTTTGTTTCCTTATTAAATTGAATGGAAGTATGTAAATAAAATATAAATAATTCTAGTATCATTATTATGTCATATATTTCAATATTATTTGTTATATATACTTTATTATCTTTCTGGAATGGTTAACATGGAAAATGAATCTCATCGCGTCGTGGAGACGGTTACCCATATGTACTTACGAGGGATGATATCATTCTCGTAATTATTGCATGGAATTGGAATGGATGATATATTATCTAAGAATTAGTATGATGTGATAAGAATCTTATATATTTATTATTTCTATTATTATACCCATCCAAGTATGTTGGTGGTGGAAAAACAGATTACACCATACCGTGGAGATGGTAAGTCGTACGTACGCACAGGCAGTGATTTCGTTTTTTGTAGGATGGATATAAGGTGAAATCGGGTTGTTTCTTATTTATAAAAACATATCATTATATTAGTGGTACTGATGTTATTTTTTTATAATGAAACAAATAAATAAGAGGATGTAGAAGAAGTATGAAACTTGAAAGAATAGGTAGAAGAGATTACCTCTTCCTCGATGTGCCTCTTTTAAACTTCCTCTTAGAGCAATAGAGCTAGTATTTTGAGAATAGAAGAACCTCGATAATGTTACTAGGGAAGTTTATAAGAGTAATGGGAAAGGTTTGGGAAACGTGATGGCTTAAAATAGAGTTATGTGAGGAGGGAAGTGGTGCCCTTTTATAAGATAGGAGATGGGTACCTTTGGAAACCTCCAAAATATTAATTTTTAATAAAGATAAACCCCAAATAAAAACCTCAAAAATTACTCAAATTTGATGATGAGAATATATAGGGTTGTAATCTAATCATAAAATAATATTTATACATGTTGGGAATTTATTTTAAAACTTATCAATTTGATTTATCCTTATTTAATCTATTTAATTTTATTTGTGGTAATAATATTCTCAATTTTAAAATGATATAAATACATACATATGTGTTGTGAATTGTCTATAATTAGATAATTTCTGAAATTTTAGACCATAATAATTTCAATTTATAATTTTTAAACATATTTGTCGTTTTAAATATTTTAATAATATGTTATTTTTATAAAATATCTATAGTGTCAATTTTGACACTATTAGTTTATTTCAATTTTAATAAAATCCACAAAGAGGATATATTAAAAACAAAATATTTAATATTTTTATAAAATGTCATGTTAATCTAGAAAATTTTTGGAAGACATTAATTAGTTTATATGATTATTTTCAAAACAATTTATTTGATATTTCTCTTAATTGAATAATTACAACAACATTTTTGTATGATTATTTAATATACTAATTTATTGCATTAAATTTTAAAATAAAATACATTGATTAAGATAAATCTAATATATTTTATAAGAAAACATTTAGTCAAATTTATCTTCTAAAACCCCCAACTTTTAAAATTATATGTTTATTAAATTATGAAGGTGACAACTTTGACATCATTTAAAATAAAATAATATATGGGTCATAATCACTTTTATAAGGTGAAAAATGGTCACCAATTCGGCCATTGGATTCTTACGGTCATTATATACACGACCAATAAGTTTTGGTTAGGATTTTGGGCCTTTTATGGGTATTATTATTTGAATAAAAACTATATTATTAATTTTTCACTAAATAAATAATTTCTACATCATTAATGTATAATCAATAAAGGTAATTAAATGTTTCATTAAAATTAAAAATAAATTAATATAATAATGAAAACCTTTTTAGAAATCATATGAGTATTTATAATTGAAATTATATTCTGTATATTCTTATATTAAAAATACTTTAAATATTAATGTTTGAGTGAGACATATTTCACTTTCATTAAATAAAATAAAATAATGGTCTTAATCACATCCAAGTGGGTTCTAATAGATTCTATTTAGACCCAATTATGTTTCATAGAGATATATAATAATCCAATTATATTAAGACAAGGTTTAGGGTAATTTTATAATATTATTTTTACCCTTAATTACCTGATTTACCTTTATGTGTGGTAAATAAAATTTACTATAGTTACTATTCATAATGAATAAATATAAAAAGTATCCTATTAACATAATTAGGACCTAATTATTCTAAATATGGAATGAATTTTTCCAAATTCGAAACAAAAAAGTTGTAGAATTTTATTTAATATTAATCCCGCTGTTGAGAAAATGAGTTTTAAAAGTTAAAACATCTCAAAAGATTGAAATGTTTTTACCTATGAATTCAATTTAAAATTAATGATAATGAATTAAAATATATTAAATGGTAAAAATATATTCTATTTATAATTTAAAACAATTCAATATTACTATTTAACCACATAAATTATCTCGATGAAAAATGTTGTTTTTATGTAAAGTTTATCCTATTTTTTATATTCATCAAAATATGAACATTATCATAAAAATATCAAAAACATAATCCAACATAACTTTTTTATAGCTTGATTCAATAGAAGAAGTTTATTTTGTAAAATTGAACTTATAAACTTACGAAATTATATTTAAAATGGGTGTTCCATTAAAAAGTGGGAAAACTGCATTTTTTAAAAAATAATTTTTTATCGAAAAAATTGATTTTGTTCTCATACCTCATTCTAGAAAATTTTTAATTGAATTATAATGACATAAAATTTAAAATTCAGTTAATAATATTCATAATGTCTAGTTTATAATATTATAATAATATATCATTTATTTGTGAAACTAGGGGTTGCATATATGACAAGTTAATATGGTGTTTCGTATAGCGTAAACAAATCTTGGTGTATTGTATAAAAAAAGACATTCAATAAATTAAAATGAATATTTCTCATAAAATATTAGGGTGTAACATTCTACCCCCCTTAAAATGAATTTCGTCCTCGGAATTTGTCAGGGTTACAAATCGTTTTCTACTTGAATTTTTCTTTTATAGAAACCCACATCATAAAAATGAATACTAAAACATAATTTTAAAAGGAAAGTTAGAAACATAATGGTCACCCAATGTAACTCAACATTGGGTTTCCACATAAGAGAATACAGGTGAAAATATGGATATGGAAGAGAAATCAAACCATCATTTTCTTGATGAAGAGTGGTAGATAACATGGCTATGAAAAATCCATCAATCACAAAGCCATAAATTTATTATGATCTAAGGTACCATCTGATTCATCGGATTTAAGGGTACTAGGATAATATTTTTAATTTTTCAAGATAATTTCCCTATAGTTGGTGAATTGTTTCATAAGGATAAATACATACTTGATTTCACTATAATTTCTTCATTGATCATTCCATGAACAATTTTCAATTCATCTCGTATTTAATGAAATGATGTTGAATTTTTCAATGTTGAAGTATTATCAGATCATGCGATAGAATGATAGGTCATTCTATTTATCTCTATCACAAAAAAAGGTTAGCACAATATATTAAATATACATAAGTACATATATGGTGAGGTTAACCATATATGATTCAAAAAATGGACATATACTTCATCTATCATATAGATTAATAAAATAAAACTAATTTCTACTAACCATGGACTTCCTGTAGGCCATTGGTGGGTGATAAAGGCTTGTCGCACTTCGGTTGTGGGTTCGATTCTTGCAACCTTTTTCGATTCAATGGGTTGTTTCACATCCTATGTGTTGACATTTTTCTAAAACTATACTATTACAACATTCCATAAATAATATCAAAACTTTTTACCCTTAAACGATACTATTTTTTGTCCAACTTAATCCATTCCAACAATTAAGCTAATCAAAAATACTCTTTTCCAATCTCAAAGTATAAAGAAAATGATTACTATAAAATTTATCTACAGTGCATGTGAATACCATCATTTATACCCCTTATATCATAAGATATATCTTGTTGGTCATATTACAAAAAATTTGAATACCTTACTCATGTATTATCTTGAAACATGAATTACAATAGAACCATAGTGAAAACATGTATGTTGTCAAAAGTTTACTCTTTCCACATACCAAAATCCTGAAATTTCTATATACTCAAACCTTGATGTCACTATGTCATTATATTCTTCATGAGATCATTAATACAATCAAACAAGTTATTTTCTACTTATCCCTTCATTATGTGCATATCATCTGCATTCCAATAATATTTGAATCACATTTCATGGTTACTAGTACCATTTATTTTTTGAAAACCATAATAAACCAATAAATAGATATTCCAATATTACACTGTACTATAAATTATATTCTACTAAACTATTTTGGAATCCCATTACATATACACATAATCATTCCACCACTTCATTGTCATATTCGGCATCGCCAATAGTGATCGCATGTGACTTCCCATTTTTCTTTTCCATAAAAGGTTGTTGATGTCAATCATCATTAACCCTAGGATTAGGGAATTTTTTAGCATAATGCAATATTTCCATGCACTTGTAGCATTGAAGTGTTGGTGGTGCATTCTATGTAATCTTTACTCTATTCTCTTCATTAGCTACATTTTTTCCATTAATTCAACACACAACTACTTGATGATCTGGATATGTAACACCAACTACCAGTTCTATATTGATAGCACACCACACAATTTCTTCATAGCTACTGAATTCCTTTATATTCAATGCCTTTTATTGACTTGGTTTTAAGACACTGAAAATCGATCAACTTCACCGTCTGGTTGGATGATAAAGCCAGATGCATACCTTGAAAGCCTTGTAAAATTCACCTCATATATAACAACAGAAGAATTATCCTTTTGCTTAATATCATGGAATTACATTTCCATATTTGTTCGAATAATAAGAGGAAAGTACTTACTGAAAAACAAGTTCTTGAAATCGTCCCATTCCATGTATTCAATTTCATCTCGGGGCCTTGTATTATTAATTAGAGTCCACAAGTGTTCTGCTTCACCTTCTAAACAGTAAATAGCCAGAATGAATTTTTCATGTTCCAAACAATGAAGTATGGAAAACATATTTTCAATGGTACTAATATATTGTTTAGCTAAAAGTGGATTAGAATACCCACCGAAAGAAGGTGGGTGTTGCCTCATGAAGGACTCAATAGAATATTATTCCCTTCTCTACTCATATGGAATTCCAGAATGATTCAAAGCTTCTGTAAGTAAAGAAATAAGAATTTTCTCTCCGTCTCCCATAACATTGGTTTGTTCATGAGGATATTTTTTGCATTTTCACTTACATTTATCAACATTGTTCCTTCGGGTTCCATCCATCATCTAAAACCCAAAAAGAATAGTTTGAGAGGAAAAAATCATGCTCAGAAAACAACATAATAAAGGGGAATTACATTCAATATCTAACATCATAGGTTTAATTGTAGGATTATTACGGTAATTCTAGTACTATAACCAATACTTATACTTAACAATAGATACGTCCATATACATACAATATAAATATCTCTAGGGATCTCACTAAAGTTTTCACATCCTAGTTTCCAAAGGTTGACTAAACCTTCGCTCTGATAACAATTGTAGAGACCCAAATCTTGATGTAAATAGACATTACATTACTTATTATGAATAATTAATACATAAAAAAAATAGACGCCCAAATACTGTATTAGATTAGTTTTTTGGAAACTTGAAACATAATCTTCTAATCAGGGTGAAAGATCTTCAACATCTCCCATAAAGATCATCCCTTTTATTTTCTAACCTAAAACCTTTCTTTATATCATGGGGAAAATAAAAAATAAAAAGGGTGAGCTCATATTCTTATTAAGGGTAAAAATTGAGAACATAAAACAATCAATAAATATTAAAACGTAAAAATATGAACATAAATCATCAAAATCATGAGAAATGACATAAATCTTGGTAGTATATAAGGCATATATCACAAATAAACATTAATCATGATATAAGAGCATGAGAATAAAACATGTAATTATGGAAAACCATTAATCACATGATATGATATCCATAGTAGCTAAGGCATTGATGCTGAGACCATCATAGTGGACAAAGTCTATTACTAAACCATGTTTACTTGATGTTCCAACCCTTTATTAGTGAACTGGATTTATTTGTCATTCCAGCGATGACTATCTGATGATATATAAATCATTACCCTATGAATTGGAGGGAGATATAGGTCCCACCCATCTCACAATGAAAAAATTCTTATTTGTGCCAAAAAAATCATAAATCATACAACATAGCATAACCCATGTAATAAAATGGGATTCTTAACTAGTATGTCATCATAACATAATCCATATAAGGTAAAATGACATCATATGAATAATTCCATAATAACATAATCAAATCAAAGTAATAATAGGTATAGAAACATAACCGTATATCATATTATATGGGAAAATAATTTTGAAAAAACAATTGAACTTAAATGTTGAGGAAAATATCATTTCTTCTTCAAAAAAATTTTCTTCTCTCAATATGTCATGAAATTCTAAAATAAAAGAAGTTAATTTAAATTAACCAGGAAATTTTTCAAGGAATCTTCAAGAAAATAATATTCTGTGAAATGATAAAAATTCCATTCATGTTGGATATGTCAAAAAACATTCTCCTCATACTTTTACAAGAAAATTCAAAAAGTACATCATTTTGTAAACAAAAGAAATATTACATCCATACCACACAGTAAAAGCCAAAACGAGGTAAACATGAAATTAAAAATACATGGAATAATAGTAAATACATTATGATTTTTTTATAAAAAATGGATATGGATGATTAATATAACACCAGTAAATACATAGGAATAAACATTCTTAGATAAGAACGAGATTGGAATAATTATCTCTTACCTAATGTCAAATTTCATCCATATGTGTCTGAGACTCCTATATAGTGAGTTTAAAAATATTATTAACTTCTAAAAAAACCATAATAATATTTAATATATCATATATGATTCAGTTATGTCTTTATAATACACGTTCATTTTTCAATTCCATGTTAAAGCAATGTTTTGCGTAAAATCATTTCATTTTCTATACGTGTTTGGGCTTATAATTATTCATATCATTACGTAGATCATGATTAATTACATCTATTATATAAAACATGATTTATATATAATATATATTCATAAAATGTAATATATAAAATAGATAGATAAATGGAATGAAATACATCGTTCATGGAGATGGTAGGTTGTATATATACATGAACGTTGTTTTTGTTTCCTTATTAAATTGAATCGAAGTAATTAAATAACATATAAAAAATCCAGTATAATTTTTATGTAATATATTTCATGAATATTTATTATATATACATTATAGTCATTATGGAATGGTTAACATGGAGAATGAATCTCATCACATCGTGGAGACGGCAATCCGTACATATGCACGAGCGATGACATCATTCCCGTAATTATTGAATGGAATTAGAATGGATGATAAAATATCTCATAATCAGTATGATGTAATAATAATTGTATATAGTAATTATTTCCTCCATTATACCTATCATTTTATGGTGGTGGTGGAAAAACATATTACACCATGGCGTGGAGACGGTATGTCGTACTTACGCAAGCACAATGATTTTATTTTTCATAGGATGGATATAAGCTGAAATAGGGTTGTTTCATATTTATAATAACATATCTGTATATTATTGATACTGATGTTATTAATTTATAATAAAAAAACTAATTAAAAGGAAGTAGAAGACGAATGAAACATGAAAGAATCGGCAGAAGAGATTACCTCTTCCTCAACGTTCCTCTTTTAAACATATTCTTAGGGCACTAGATGGGGTCTTTCGAGAAGACCAGAACCTCCAGAATGTTAATAGGGAAGTTTAGAAGAGTAATGGGTATGTTTTTTCCAAGTTGTAAGGCTTTAAATAGAGTTAAGTGAAGAGGGATGAGGTTCCCTTTAATAAGAACACAGAGGGGCACTTTTGGAAACTTCTGAAATATTAATTAATAATAAACATAAACCCCACCTAAAAACCACCAAAATGACATAAATTCAAAGATAAGATGAGATATGGTTGTAATCACATCATACATTAAAATTTATACATGTTGGGAATGTATTTTTAACCATATCAATTTGATTTATCCTTATTTAATTTATTTAATTTTATTTGTGGTAATAATATTATAAATTTTAAATTATTATAAATAATTTCTTAATGGTTTTAAATTTTCCATAATATGATACGTTATGACAGTTTCTACCATATGAATGTGAGTTTATAATTTTTAAATATATTTGTGATTTTCAAAAGATTTTAATAATATGTTATTTTTATAAAATATCAATAGTGTCAAAATTGACAATATTCATTTATTTTAATTTAAATAAACTCCACACAGAAGATATATATAAATAAAAATATTTAATAGATTCCTAACATGTCATATGTATCTTGAAAATTCGTGTAAAGTATAAATTAGTTCATATAATATTTATTATCATATTTTTAAGACCATTTATTTGATATATCTCTTAATAAAATAATTACTACAACATTTTTGTTTGATTATTTAATATAATGAAATGTTGCATTAAAATTTAAAATAAAATACTGAGATGAATATAAATCTAATATATTTTATAATAATACTTTATGTCTAATTTAACTTTTAAAACACCCAACTTTTAAAATGATATGTTTATTAAAGTTTGATGGTGACAACTTTGAGATCATTTAAAATAAAATATTATAAGTGACATAATCGCTTTTATAAGGCTCTAAATGGTCAACCATTCAACCATTGGATGATTATGTGGAATATATACACTAATAATAAGTTTTTGGAAGATTTTTAGTCCTTTTAAGGGTATTATAATTTTAATACGAACTATATTATTAATTTTTCCTTAAATAAATAATTGTTGCATCATTAATGTATAAGCTATTATGGTAATTAAATATTTTTCAAAAATGTAAAATAAATTACCATATAAAATAAAAACTTTTAATCTTTAAAATGATTATTTATAATCAAATTTATATTCTTTATAACATTATATTAAAAATACTTTAATTATTAATGTTTGTGTGAGACATATTTCACATTCTTAAAAAAAATTAATGTTCTTAATCACATCCAAGTGGGTTATAATAGATTAAATTTCAACACAAGAATGTTTTAGATTGAAATATAATCATCTAATTTTATTAAGGCAAGTGTTAGGGTAATTTTATAATATTATTTTTATCCTTAGTTACAAGATTTACATTTAACTATGGTAAATAAAATTTACCGTAGTTACTATTCAAAATGCCAAAAAATAAAAAAGTATCCAGTTAACATAATTTGTACTTACTGATTCCAAATAATGAATCCATTTTTTCTAATTTAAAACATATAAGTTGCAGTATTTAATTTAAATAAACCCCACTATTGAGAAATTGTGTTTTTAATGTTAAAACATTGCAAAATATTGAAACGTTTTTACCTATGAATTCAATGTAAAATTAATGATAATGAATTAAATTATATTAAATGGTAAAAATATATTATATTTATACTTTAAAACCATTCAATATTATAATTTTACCATAATAATTATCTCGATGAAAAAGTTGTTTTTTGGTAAAATTTAGCATGTTTTGACTATTGATCAAAATATGAACGTTTTCAGAAAAATATCAAAACATTATCCAATGTAAATTTTTATATCTTGAATCCTAATAAAAATGTTATTTTTTAAAATTGGACTTATAAAATTCTTAAATATTATATTTAATATTGGTGTTCTATCAAATGGTGGTAAAACTGAATTTTTTTAAAAACACTTCATTTTTCTGAAAAATTGATTTTTTACTCAGAAATAATTATAGAAAATGTTTAAGATGAATTATAATGTTATAAAATTAAAAATTCTATTAATTATATTCATAATTTCAAGTTCATAGTATTATAATAATATATCATTATTTAGTGAAACTCGTTATTGCGTACAATAGAAGCAATCGAGGAGGTCACTCTCGCATGCAACAGAAGCCATGAACAGTGTTGCATATACTAGAAGCTAATATGGTGTTGTGTATAGCGTAAACTAATATTGATGTAGCGTATAACACATGAAATCAAAGAAATTAACAAGAATATTTCTCATAAAATCTCTGGGTGTTACAGTCATCCTAAATTATGAATAAGACTAGAGCACCCCATAGTGAAATGCTTGGTCCCACAAAACCCTTATCTATTAGTCCTTCAACCATAATTTGAAACTCCTACAAAATCATAATTTTCCATCTGATAGGTAAAAATCAAAACTATATGGTAAATGGGTTGTAAGTATATTTTGAACTCAACATCACATTGGGGTGTAAAGTCTCAACCACTTCGGGGAAGACATCCAGGAACTCACTGACAATCCCCAGAATATTAATGTAGATACCCAATCATGACATAAATAGACATTACATTACTTTTTTCTGAATACTTAATACATAACAAAAACAGACATAGAAGAACCGTAATAGTTTAGTGTCATTGGAAACTTGGAAGAAAATCTTCTAATTGTGGTGAAAATCTTCAACATCTCCCATAAAGATCTTCAAATTTTGTTTTCTTCCCAAAAACCTTTCTTTAAATCCTAGGGAAAAGAAAACATATAAATGGTGAGCTCAAATGCTCAGTAAGGGTAATCATGGAGAAAATTAAACAAATCATATACATTTGAACTTAGAAAAACATGAACATAATGTTTAAACATAAAAATATTGAGTTGTGACATAAAACATGAAAGTACGTAAGGCATAGGTCATAAAGGAATAATAATCCTGATAAAATAGCATGGGAATAAAACATGTGATTCTGGAAACCATTAAGCACATTTTATGATTTCTGTAGTAGCCAAGGCATTACTGTCAAGACCATCTTAGTAGACAAAGTCCCTTGCTGAATCGAGTTCAATCCACATTCAAGTCCTGTATCAATAAAACAGATTAACATACCATTCCAGCCATGTCAATATCATGAGATTTAAATCTTTACCCAATTAATTGGAGGGATATATAGGTCCCACCCATCTCATAATGAAATAATTCTTACTTGTGCGAAAAAATAAACACAAATTATTCATCATAACCCAAAGAATAAAATGGGTTTCATAAACAACATCTCATCTTAGAGTAATCTATATAAAACAAATGGATATAATTTCATAATAAGAAGAATAAATCCATTTAAATAATATAGACATTATACTTGAAACAAAATCATAATGTCATCTTAGATGGAAAATAGTTTTGACAAAACACATGAAATGATTTATTGAGGAAAATATCATTTCTTTTCAAAATAACTTGTTTTAAAAAATTCCATGTTATCTTAAAAGAAAAGTAATTTTGTTGAAAATAATCCTGAAATCATTTAGATTAATCATAATTAATATAATGGGTTATAAAACTGTAAAAATCGCTTCATGCCGTATAAGTTAAAAATATATTCTTCTCATACTTTTACTAGAAAAGTAAAAAAGTACCTCCTATGGTAAACAATTGAATGATTCATTAAATACCATGTAGTAAAAGTAAATAATGGGTAAAAAAGAATTTAAACATACATGAAACCATTTTTAGAAAACATGGTCATGAATGATAAATATAACCCTAGTAAATACTTATGAATAAACAATCTCGGATAAAAACGAGATTGGAAAAGTTTTCCCTTATCTTATGTAAAATTTCTCCCATATGTTTGCAAGACTATTGTATAGTGGATTTAATCATATTATTAACTTGTAAAAGAACCATAATAATATTTATGATATCATATATTATTCACCTACGACTTTATATTATTTTTTCATTTCTCAATTCCATGTTAAAGCAGCGTTTTGGGTAAAATCGTTTCATTTATCATCCGTGTTTTGACTTGTAATTATTAATATGATTACATAGATCATGATTACCTAATTACATAATATATAACACGATTTATATATAATATATATTCAGAATATACATATATGTAATAGATTGAAAAATGGAAAGAAATACATCATTCATGGAGACGGTAGGTCGTACGTACGCATGAACGCTGTTTTTCCTTTCCATATTGAATTGAATGGAATTATGTAGATGACATACATATATTTATAAAAAAAACAGTAGAATTATTATGTCATATATTTCATGATTACTTATTATATATACTTTATAATCATTATTGAATTGCTAACATGGAAAATGAATCTCATCGCGTCATGGAGACTGTAATCTATACGTATGCACGGGCGATGATATCGATCCCATTTTTATTGACTGTAATTGGAGTGGATATTATAATATAATAGAAATATTATGATGTTATAATCATATATATTTAATCTTTACACCATTATACCCATCCAATTAAGTTGGTGTTGGAAAAACTGATTACACCACGGTATGGAGATGGTATTCCGTTCGTACACACGCACTGTGATTTCGTTTTCTGTATGATGGATAGAAGGTGAAATAGGGTTGTTTCATATTTATAATAAAATATAATTATATAATTAATTCTTATGTTATTAATTTATAATGAAACAACAAAAAAAGAGGAATTAGAAGACCAAAGAAACACGAAAGAGTCGGTAGAAGATATTACCACTTCCTCGATGCACCTCCTGTAAACTTCTGTTTAGAGCAGTAGAGTTGGTCTTTTAAGAAGGCCAGATCCTCTATGATGTAACTTGAAAGGTTTATAAGAGGAATTTGTAGGGGTTTTATGAGCTTCAAGGCTCAAAAGGGTTTTAAGAGAAGAGGGAAGGGGTGCCTTTTTTATAAGGGAGGAGAAGGGCACCTTTGGAAAAACATAAAATATTATTTTATAATAAACTAATATTCGGTTTATAATAGCTCCAAATTGATTTATTTCGAAGCTAAAGTGGGTATGGGTATAAATACTCTAAAAAAATTGGTTTTATACAAGTTTAGGTTATTATTTTAACCTTATCATTTTGATTTAACACTAATTTAAATAATTTAACTTTTACAGTATCTTTTTGTTTTCTTACACTGTATGGTTAATAAACATACTATAACAATCCAAACGAACCCCAAGTGGTTCATTATTAATATATATATCCTTTTACAAGTCATTTTTTGAACCATTGAATTTTAGGATTAAAATACCAATTAATAATATAATATTTGTTTAAAAAACTATTTTCTGTCAATTTTGAAACTATTTGGTAATTAATTTTTTTAAAACTCGTAATAGCATGGTTAGTTAGAACAATGTTTCTTAAATAAATACTAACAAATCATATTAACCTATAAAATTAGTTGAATTTATAAAAAGTCTCAAATTACATTTATTTGTGTATTTATAACCTCAATTATGTTAGTATTTCATTAATAAGGTAATTACTACATCATCATTGTGTGATAAATAAATTAGATTATTTAATGTCTAAAAATTATAAATTAAATACCATTAGGTTGGAATTAATTTTCTCTTTCTAATTATTATTTATAGTCGAATTTATCTTATGTATAACCCTATATTAAAATTTTTTAGTTATTAAACATTGATTTTAACTATTTTAACTCTTTTTTAAATAAAAATAATAATAAATGTCCTAATCTTATCCAAGTGGACATAAATGAAAATATTATATTTATATGGATGTTTTTGGTCGAAATATAGTTATCTAATATAATTAAGACATGTTTTAGGGTATTCATAATATCATTTTTACCCTTAATTACAATATTTACTTTTAACCGTGGTAAAAAAAAGTAAAACGTTACTATTCTCCAAAATATATTTTTATCCTATTGAACCACATTTTACTCCTTTATATAAATCATTTCTCTCATATTTTCTAAATTACACTCATAGAAGCTGTTAAATTATGTTTTATGTAAATTTTCAAATTCTCCTAGGCGGTGGGTAAAAGACGGTGAAAAGTTAAATAAAATTTATATATATCGTAAATTATTATAAAATGACTATAATGAATTATATTGAACTTATATGGGTATTAAGTATCAATTTTGACCTAAAATAAATTTAAATAAAATAAATAAGAATTTAAATAAAAAGACGGTTTATAAATAGTAACCCAGTGTTTTCATTATTCATCAATAATTGAAAGTTTTCAGAAAAATACCAAAAATTCACCCTAGGATAATTTCGATATTCTTAATCCAAAAATTAAGTCCATTTTTAGATAAAAAATTTATAAAATTTCAAAAAGTGGGTATTACTATTCATAATCGCAAGTCCATAATAATATTATAATAATATCTCGTTTAGTGAAACTTAGTATTGCGTACTACACACGCTATCAAAGAAGGTCCTGATAGCGTGTAATGCAAGCTAATCTGGGGCTGTGTGTAGTGAACTCTCCATTTTGTGTTGCGTATAACATAATAAAAACTTATTTCATTTATACAATAAACAAAATCTATACTTATTGTTGCGTAGAATAATTTCCACAAAACGAACTTGAAATTGTGTGTAACATGATCCAAGAATAGTGTAGCGTATACTTCAAGCTAATACAGTGTTGCATACAGTACAAGCTATTATTGGTGTAGTGTATATTATAAGAAATAAAAGAAATTAAAAATAATATATCGCATAAAATCATGGGGTGTTACATTCTATGCCCCTTAAAATGAATTTCTCCCTCGAAATTCATCGGGGTTATAAATGGTTTACTATTTGAAAGTTTCTTTCATAGAAACCCACATCGTAAAAAGGCTTACTAAAACATCATTTTAAAAAGTGAAGTTATAATCATAATAGTCACCCAAAGTAACTCATCACTGGGTTTCCACATAGGACAACATAGGTGAGAATATGGATATGGAAGAGATATCTAACCATCAAGTTCTGATGGAGAGTGGTAGAGGACATGGCGATGATAAAGCCAACAGTCACAAAGCCATAAATTTGTGATGGTCTTAGGTACCATCTTATTTATCAGATATGAGGGCACTAGGACAAAATTTCTAGTTTTCAATATCATTTCCCCAATGTTGAATATTTTCTTTGAATTAAAAGTAATATTTACTTGATTTTGGTACAATCTAACTGTTGTTTGTTACTTGAACAATTTCCACTTCATATCTTAAAGAAATAATGTTGAATCTTTTTTTTGTGAAGTGTTAGAAGATCATGCGATAGAATGATTGATCATTACAACCGTCTCAAACATAAGGTTAGAAAAAGTTTTCAAATATACAAAAGTCTATCAATAGTGAGATCAGTTGTATATGGTTCCTAAAATGGACTTATACTTCATATATCATACCTCAAAATATATTAAAACTATTTTCTACTAACCAGGGACTTCCTATAGGATAGTGGTATGCGATAATGTCCTATCGCACTTCCGTTGTGGGTTCGATTCCCACAGCCTTGTCTGACGCTATGGGTTTCCACTCGTCCTATGAGTTATCCTTTTTCTAAAACTATACTATTATAACATTCCAAAAATAATGTCTAAAAACAAGTTCTATCATTAATCATTACTATCTGATGTCCAAAATAATCCATTACAATATTTAGGCTAATCCAAAATACATCTGTCCAATCTAATAGTATAAAGAAAACAATTACTGAAAAGGTCACATAACAAGAACGTGGATACCATCGTGTATCCCCCATATATCATAAGATATATCTTGTTGATCTCATTACAATCATTTCAATACCTTAATCATGTATTCTATTGAAACATAAAATACCATAGAACCTTAGTAAAAACATGAATTCTGTTAAAAGTTAACTCTTTCCACATAAAAAAAATCCCATAAAAAATCTATATACTCAAATAATGATATCACTTTGTCCTTTTATCAGCCATGAGCTCATGAATACTATCGAACATATTATTTTCTCCTTATCCCATCATTCTATGCATATCATCTTCATTCCAAAAATATCTGAAAACCCTTTCATGGTTACCGGTACCATTCAAAATATACTTTCAAATACTTTAGAAAAAAACAGTGTAACAATCCTTAGATGATTCATTATTCCTTAATACCATTAAATTACCCATAAAACATAACTCTTGATAAACATACAATCATTCAAATACCTTTTTGAACCATTGACCAAGCTTCAACACTTATTTTATCTCATATATCATTTTTAGTCTCCTCATCATCATCCACATAAATACTACCCATATGACCATGTTGATTCTCTTCATGAGATTTTCCCTTAGAGAATATGTTTTCATAATTACCATATAATCCACGTTTTAAAAATCTAATCATTCTTGATGTTGTAGAAATACCATTATCCTTATCCATGGTGTTAACTAAACCTTTTCCTTTGCACTAACTGGATTTGTGTTCTTCTTTTCCACACCCAAAGCATCTTCCAGTTCCTTTGAAAAATTCTGCTTGATGTCTTTTCCCACATTATTTACATGAGAGAAATTGAACTTTCATTCCTCTAGGATCATCATGAAACTCTATCTTTATCTTATTAGCTTAGTCGGGAAACTTACCAAAGTTGAGATTATTTATCATATTATAAAATTTCTGATTAGACATAATAATAATGTTTGGACTTCCAAATACCATTTCATTTGGTTCCTAATTAATAATTTCATTTCATTGTCCATCATATCCTCCATTATTTTGAATCTTTCTATTTCCAACCATTTCTAAAACCCATGAAGAATAGTGGGAGAGGAAAAAATCATGCTAGGGAAAACAACATCATAATGGGGGAGTACCATCAATATCTAACATCTTAGCATAAATTCTCAGATCATTACCGTAATTCTAGGAATATAACCTATACGTATAATTATCCTTAGGGATGTCCCTAAACATACCTTAGAAATACCTCAAGGGATTTTACTAAAGTTTTCGCATCCTAGATTTCAATGGTTAATTAAACCTTTCCTCTGATACCAACTGTAGAGACCCAATCATGACGTACATAGACATTACATTACTTTTTTTAGAATACGTATTACATAACAAAACATACACTGAAAGACCATAATAGTTTAGTGTATTTGGAAACTCGGAATAAAATCTTGTAATAAAGGTGAATGATCTTCAACACCCCCCATAAAGATCTTCACGTTTTGTTTTATTACCTAAAACCTTTCGTTAAATCAAGGGGAAAATAAAACATATAAAGGGTGGTCTCAAATGCTCAGTAAGATTAAGGATGGACAAACATAAACAAATCATATACATTTGAACTTAACAAAAACATGAACATAATGATTAAACATAAAAATCATGAGTTGTGACATAAAACATGGCAGTACGTAAAGAAAAGGTTATAAATGAACAATAATCATTATAAACTAGCATGGGAATAAAACATGTAATTTTGGAAACCATTAAGGACATGTTATGATTTCCATAGTCGCCAAGGCATTGATGCCAAGACCATCTTAGGGGACATAGTCCCTTTCTGAATCGTGTTCCCTCCTCGTTCCAGTCCAGTATCAATAAACCAGATTAACTTACCATTCCATCCATGTCTATCTCATGAGATATAAATCTTTACCCAATGCATTGGAGTGAGATATTGGTCCCACCCATCTAATAATGTAATACTTTTTACTTGTGCCTCCAAATAAAAATAAATTATTCATCATAACCCATAGAATAAAATGGGTTTCATAAACATCATCACATCTTAACCTAATCCATATAAAACAAATGGATATCATTTCATCATAAGAATAATCAAACCATGTAAATAATAGAGACATAATACTTGAAACATAATCATAATGTCATATTAGATGGAAAATAGTTTTGACAAAACACCTGAAATGAATTCTTGATGAAAATATCATTTCTTTTCAAAATAATTTTCTTTTCACAAAATGAAATGTAATTTTAAAAGAAAAACAATTTTCTTGAAAATAATCATGAAATTCTTTAGAGTAAGATTCATGAAAATAAGGTTTTTTAAAACACTAAAAATCTGTTCATGCCATATAAGTTAAAAAAACATTCTTCTCGTAATTTTTCCAGAAAAGTAAAAAAATACCTCGTATGGTAAACAAAAGAAAGATTATTTAATTACCATATAAGAAAAGTCTAAAATAGGTAAAAATTACTTTAAACATACATGAAACCATTTTTATAAAACACTGACATGAATTATAATTATAACCCCTATAAATACTTATGAATAAACAATCTCGGATAAAAACGAGATTGGAAAAGTTATCCCTTACAATATGTCCAATATCTTCCATATGTGTCCGAGACTCCTGTATAGTGGGCTAATCATATTATTAACTTGTAACAGAACCATATTAATATTTATGATATTATATATGATTCACTTATGACTTTATATTATTTGTTCATTTCTCAATTCCATGTCAAAGCTGCATTTTGGGTAAAATCGTTTCATTTATCGTCCGTGTTTTGACTTGTAATTTTAAATACGATTACATAGATCATGATTAGATAATTACATAATTTGAAACATGATTTATATATAATATATATTCATAATATACATATCAATAATAGATCGATAAATGGAAAGAAATACACCGTTCATGGAGACGGTAGGCCATACGTACACATTAATGTTGTTTTTCATTTCTTTATTGAATTGAATGGAATTAAGTAGATAACAAACATATATATATATATATACATAAATAAATTATAATTATTATATAATATGTTTTATGATTAATTATTATATATACTTTATAATCATTCTTGAATTGTTAACATGGAAAATGAATCTCATCATGTCGTGGAGACGGTAATCTGTGCATACGCACGAGTGATGATATCGTTCCCATATTTATTGATTTGAATTGGAGTGGATGATATAATATCATAGAACTAATATGATTTTATTATCATATATAGTTATTCTTTACACCATTAAACCCATCCAAGTAAGGTGGCAGTGCAAAAACTGATTACACCACGGCGTGAAGACGGTATTCCGTACGTACGCACGCACGGTGATTTCGTTTTCCGTAAAATGGATAGAAGGTGAAATAGGGATGTCTAAAATTTATAATAACATATAAGTATATAATTAATACTTATGTTATTATTTTATAATTAAACAACTAAAGAAGAGGAAGTAGAAGAAAAAGAATATTGAAAGAGTCGGTAGAAGAGATTACCTCTTCCTCGATGCACATCCTTTAAACCTCTTCTTATGGAACTAGAGTTGGTCTTTTGAGAAGACCAGAACCTCTATAATGTAACTAAAGAGGTTTAGAAGAGTAATTTGTAGGGGTTTGCCGAGTTTCAAGGCTAAAAAGGGTGTGAAGAGTAGAGATAATAGGTGAACTTTTTATAAAGGAGGATAGGGGCACCTTTGAAAAAACATAAAATATTATTTTATAATAAAGTCATATTCGATTTATAATAGCTCAAAATTGATTTATTTTGAAGATAAAGTGGGTATGGGTAGAAATAATCTCAACCAATAGGTTTTATAAAAGTTTAGGTTATATTTTAACCTTATCATTTAGATTTAACACTACGTTAAATAATTTAACTTTTACCGTGTCTTCTTATTTTCTTACACAATATGGTTTATAAACATACTATAACAATTCAAAAAAACCCCAAGTGGGTCATTATTAATATATATATCCTTATATGTGTCATTTTTAAGAACCTTGTATTTTTAGGAATAAAATAACAATTAATAATATAATATTTGTTTAAAAAAACTATTTTATGTCAATTTTAACACTATTTGTAATTGATTTTTGTGAAAATCGTAACAGCATGATTATTTATAAAAAACTTACTCAAAGAAATACTAACATATTATATTTACCTATAAAATTAGTGGAATTCATATAAAGTATAAAATAAAATTTATTTGGGTATTTATAACATCCATTATGTTAATATTTCATTAATAAGGTAATTACAACATCATCATTATGTCATAAATAAATTAAATTATTTAATGTGTAAAAATTAAAAATAAAATACAATTAGGTAGTAAATATTTTTATATTTCTAATGAATATTTATAGTATAATATATCTTACATATAACCCTATATTAAAAATGTTTTAGTTATTAAACATTGATTTTAACTATTTTAACTCTTTTTTAAATAAAAATTCTAATAAATGTAGTAATCTAATCCAAGTGGACCTAAATGATAATATTATATTCTTAAGGTTTTTTTCGGTTGAATTATACTTATCCAACAGATTTAAGACATGTTTTAGGGTAATAATAATATCATTTTTACCCTTAATTACCCTATTTACTTTTAATCGTGGTAAACAAAAGTAAACGGTTACTATTAACAAAAAATTATTTTTTATCTTATTGAACCAAATTTTACTCCTTGATATTAATCGTGTCTCTTAGAGTTTCTAAATTCAACTCATAGAAGCGATAAATTTTTTTTTATTTAAATTTTCAAATTCAACTAGGAGGTGGGTAAAAGACGGTGAAAAGTTCAATAAAATTTGTATATATCTAAAAATATAATAAAATGAATCCAATGAATTACATTGAACTTATATGGGTATTAAGTATTAATTTTAACTTAAAATAAATTTAAATAAAATAAATAATTTTTTAAATAAAAAGACAGTTTCTAAATAGTAACATAGTGTTTTCACTATTCATCAAAAATTAAGAGTTTTCAGATAAGTACCAAAAATTCACCCTAGGCTAATTTCGATATTCCAAATCCAAAAATGAAGTCCATTTTGAAAGATTAAATTTATAACATTTCAAAAGATGGTATTACTATTCATAATGGCTAGTTCATAATAATATTATAATAATATCTCATTTAGTGAAAGTTGTTATTGCGTACTACACACGCTATCAAAGAAGGTCTGGATTGCATGTAATGGAAGCCAAGTCAGGGCTACGTGTAGTGAAAGATCCATTTTGTGTTGTGTATAACATAATCAAAACTTCTATCATTTATAAATTAAACAAAACCTATACTTAATGTTGCATAGAATTATTTCTACAAAACGAACATGAAATTGTGTGTAACATGAGCCAAGAGTAGTGTTGCTTATACTGCAAGCTAATACGGTGTTGCGTATAGTACAAGATAATATTGGTGTAGTGTATAACAGAAGACTTCAAAGAAATTAAAAATAATATATCTCATAAAATCTCAGGGTGTTACAATTAAAAATCTCTGAGTCTGCAGAATCCAATGACAACTAAGCTTTCTAAGAAAGAAGGGCTTCCACAGGCCGACTTCACACATGGAAAATAATCTATCCAATGAATGCTACATGTTGACCACCCATATCTGAGAACATGACCCTTATCTGGAAGTAGTTGGTAACTACATGCATGGAAAATTCCTAGTTGATGAATATGGTGACATTGAATGGCATCATTTTTAGTAGAAGAAGACCCCAACTAGACTGATGCAACCCCAACATTAGTGTACATCCTCGACAAACATCAAACATGCTGGTTTGAATTCCAACAGGTGTACTCAATACCAGGGAAATGGAATGTCCCTCTTTATCTAGACCCATGGCATGGGATATAATGGTTTCAAAAAAGGGGTGACAATCTTCGGAATCAATCAAATCATAGGAAATAGTACTAAACAGATTCATCGTACCTCAAACAACATCTTTCTCTATTAGAACTATTATCATTTTGGTGTGCAACTATCAAAGCCCAAATTAATTTCCCCTCAGCTATCGGCCACCTCTCCATCCATGCCCTGGTCAAGGTACCTTAGGAGCGCCCTACAGTTGGACACCTCCGACACCATCCACCTTTAGTGGAGTGGGAGATCGTTTCCCCTACTATTGTAAAGGCCTGGATGGAAACTAATGCTGCTAAGTTGGGTGCTAAACCAACCCCCCCCCACCCCATTTTATTGCACTCAGATAGGGAACTGATTCTGGAAATTCCCATGCCATTCATAGTTAATGAACCTCAGTCTAAAGCCTGTGGATAATGAAAATGATATGGGATATCAGAATGGGAAATGTTGAGTCCAACTCCCCACTAATAGAATCCTAGAAGTACCTAATGCTGGAGGATTGTTATTGATATCCTTCCCCTTAGGCAGATATAGTTGACTCCATTCTCATGGCCCACTTCCTGGAAATTTCATCTCACCGCCACTTCATCCTTCATCTAAACTACCAAGTACATTGGTAAAGTGAAGGGAGTAACATCATTGTGAAGTGAAGTTCAGAGTTCCTCCACCAAGAGTCTTCTCCAGAATGACACATTCAGATAGATTTCCCGAGAAAAAAAGAGGATCTTTGAAATTTATCTCCAACTCCTTCACCAACATATTCCCTTACTTGAGAGAGAGAATATCTTACCTCTCTCGGCCATCATCGTGGATGAATGGTATTCCACCTGGAATACATTCTCAACGTAAGTCCACGAACCCTCAGTTTCAATCTTATACAAAAGGAAAAGAGTCCACCACTGACGCACTGCTCTTAGAATCTGTATCACTTCTAGATGAACCCTGTACTCTTTCTGAGAATAGATCATGCTAAAAGGAATCACCATCTCCTCGAGATAGATCTCCAAATCCATGTACATAATGTTACCCTTGTACATCCCTAGAGTTTTCTTCTAGAATGTACAAAGAATCTTCTACCATTGTTCATACTTTTCCACTCGATCGGTCCTCCACTAATCAATCTCATCAAAATTAAAGGGCATCGACTTCATGAACCAATGATAAACGTCGTTCGAGTGCCATAAATAAAATGGTAAACAATGAATTCCTAAGCCTGAGTATTGAAAATTAAATTTTTTATAAAATATTTATTGATTTTAATTCCAAAAACACCTAAGAAACACAAGAACACGAGCCATTATGATTCATGTACCTTTCCTTTGGGTCTCTACCCTAAAATCAGTGTAGACTCACTTGGTCATTCAGTTTGTCCAGATTCCATGCATCGAATTAGGGTCGGCCCTAAAATCTCATGTCTAATCGGTCATCCTTGGCCTATTTCATGCACGAAGATCACCTAAAACTATTTCCCTAACATCTCATGCATCCCTCAATATTCCTAAACTAGAAAACCATCCCATCTCTCAACCATCTACCTCTGATACCATTCTGTCATGACCCGAATTATTCAATATGGGGGATGGGATGGAAAAGTTCCATGTTTGTCTTTCCTCAATGTCCGAGAGACATAATAACCCCTAAGTCCTGCCATCCTTAATAATTGGAGTGCAGTCTATAACCAAGGGTATAGAATCTCAAAAAAATTGAAGGAATTAACCTTTTATATAAAATAATGAAGAGATAAATGGAAAATCCCATCAATACAAAAAAATAAAGGTAAAAGTAAATCTAAAAATCCATTAACACATGTGTTTTAAAAAGTAAAAATGATACAATGTAAGAAGAAACTCCCAAATAATGTACCAAGGAAAAGAAACAATGTACTGACAACAACTATCCTGACGCCCGAGCTTGTAAGGTCCAACAAAGTCTTAAATGTTCTCCAAGAACCTGAAAAGAGTTTTACATATGTAGGGTGATCATACAAGTATACATAGCAGGGAAAACTAATGCTACTCGTGCACATGTTAGGGAATATACTAATTCCCCTATGAGAAAATGGTAGGGCCTCAAGCACCTTCCACGAAATACTAACTAGCACAGTCTCAAAAATCCACACTCACCCAGGTAAATCTAATGTAGTAATGTAATAATATAAGAACATTTCCATTTTAGTACCCCACACACCACTTTTCCAATAGTTAACTACTCTTTCCTAATGGTCTGATATCATGATTTTTCCACTCTTCCAATATGCAGTCTCACTGCCACAACCTATGCAGACGCACCTAGGACTAAAACCACACACAACCACACCTGCAGACACCTGGGAAAAATTAAAACCTTCACAAGCGAAAGAACTAGGGTCAGAACAATCCTCACCACACCATATGACACCCATGCGACATCCCAAGGATACATGGGAAAACAATCCTAGCCTGAAGTCAACAAGGAACCTCATCCAAAACAATATATTCCCCATAGAATCATGGATATAGGTAATCCTCAAACCATTATAGCCTACCGATATAAGCTTGAGAGGCAATATTTGAAAGAGGGCATGAGGAAGAAAAGCAGTAACCAGCCATACATCCTCTCATCGAGATGTTGGGAAAGACAACCTCTCACAAGAAATGGGGGTGTTCAGAAGATAGTACTCAACATGGGTGGGGTGTGTATAGAAATCACACGGAAATATAATATATATATATATATAGGTAAAAAAACACTCATCCCAGGCCTATGGGTTTCACATGAACAAACATAATTCCCACACCAACACTGCTTTTGCTACTACCCCTACATACACAACCGCTCAACAACCAGTTACAATGAATAACCCGTCCTCCTTTTTGTTGAATTTCAATTTATTTGTTTAAGATGATTCAATTTAATTTATTCCAACACTGCCAGGAACAAAAAACCGAAACCACACTGGGTAACCCTGAAAACCAAACTATGTCCCACTGTACAACAACACAAAAAAACCACACAAAATCAGACTTCCTTTCTTAATGAACATCCCCATTCAACTACTATAAAATATCATTCTTCCAATTGATTCCACACATTACTTCTCTCAAAACCCAACCATATAGTCCCACTACCCAAAAAAATCCCTATATGTAGTCCCATTGCATAAAAAGTGCATAACCATACCATAGTCCCACTGCTGGATGTCACATCATGAACACAACACAACATAAAGGTGGTTCAGCTACATAAAAGTTCATCTATTCCATAATCAATCTATATATTATGCTGATATTCCAAAATTCAAGGGACAGTTCCACATCCTACATGTTTATCCATTCTGAAGTTAATCAATCTCTTGGACTGAGACACTAACCCCCTTGTGTAAAACCCCACATACCTAGCCCACAGAACCAAGACCAGAACACACAACACATCACCACAATCATCAACCAAACGTATTCAAATATAATTGACATGGGATTCATTAATTTTCAATTGAATATAATTTGGGTGATCATAGAAAAAGTTTGATCCTAGTTCATCTCTTTATTTTACCGTGTCAACATGATTAATCAAATTTAATGATACTTTTTTTTTAAATCATGACAATAATGATAGATTATCACTGATACGCAAGAAAATACCACTAATAGTTATGATATTTAGTAGGAATACAACAATAAAAATACATAAAATAATAAATGATAACAAAATAAAACAGGAGACAAACATCAAACCACACCCCACCCGTTATTTTATCTACATAAGTTATCTTTTGATCATATTAAATTCTGGTTTAATTATCATTTTAAAAGAGTATCCATCCATTCGTCCCAAGATACCAATAATGTACACAACCCATAGGATGAATAATTAAAGAGATGTTATATAAAGTCCCTTATTTGGTGATCAATGATCGATGTTCCTTATTTCCCCAAGAATAGGGGATGGCGTGACTTTGCAGGAAGAATCTAAGGCTGGGATGGAAGGGATCCATCATGGACACCAGACTTTTATTTTGAGTAACTCACTAAGTGAACCATGATAAAGGAAAAAAGATGAAGGATGAGAAGATATCGGCTTAAAATGACACATGAATGTAAAATCAGAGATCCCATTTTGATGTAATTAAAAGTCAGATAGATGTTTGGCCATGCGGGTGGATGGTTTCACAAGTTGGAATAAATTGAAATTTAATAATTCCTCTCATAGATTGTGGAGATAGACCATTGAATGGTTGTGATTTCATAAGTTTACTTTTAAAAGAGGCAAATAATTAACAGGGGATAAACTGAAAAAACCGGGGGAAAACTGGAAATGAGTCACCGATGGGTGAGTCACCGATGATGAGCCACCAATGGGTGGGTAACCAATGTTTTGATCTACTAACGCCCTTACCTACCAACACTGAGCTACTGAAACCTCGAAATACCGACACCATGACCTACCGACATTGATATATTAATTCCTCTTGACTCACTGATGCACTATCATGCCGACGCACTGACACACCGATGGAAAAACTAAGAAAAACTGGAATTATGGTAAAATATTGAAATGTGCCACCAAGAGCCCCCATAACACCTCAACACTGGATTTTCACAAAGGAAGGGCCTAGGGAAAATATGTGTTATTATAATATATCTCCAAAATATTAATTAAATGGAAATTTTATTCTATGTTCACCCATTATATATCATAGTGTTATAAGGATAACCACATGAGAACTATAAATAGTGGGAAAAGTCCTATAGTGGATTTGTGTCACCCCTAATCCAATACATAATATATCATGAGATATAAATCATTATTAAATTAATTGTATGGCTATAACTAAACAACCATTCATATAATGACTTGTTCATGTATATGAGTTCCACAAGAGGAAAGGAATATGAATATAAATCAAAAGTAGAATATAACCCCGAATAAGGATGTCAGTGTCACCGTCTTTATATAAGAAATAATGAATGAAAATATCAAATTTATTATTAAGAAAAAGGAATTTAAATCAATTTTTATGTTAATTTTTTTAAATTTAGTATTTAAATATTGAGTTTTATTAGAGGATAAAAATTATAAGCACAATTCCGTGTTAATAAAATAAACAGACTACTTAGGTGATGCTTATTGGAATGTGAAATTGATATTTATAGAGATTTTGTTAATTTTTCTAAAAAAATATTTTCCTAAATGGTTTTTTTAAAATAATGGGATATTTTATAAAATATACATAATGAAAAAATTTTCATTGGATATACATGACATTAAGTAAATCATAATGAATTTCATTAAAAGCAGGTTAATATAAAACATTAAATTTACATTGGAATAGAAAATGTATTTTACACAATAAATAATGTATATGTAAACTGTTAATTTGATTTAAAAGAACATATATATATATATATTATTGATTATATACATGTGAATAATACCAAATTAAAAGGTTTAAAAATAATGAGAATTTAAAACTGAAATCCAATAAGGGTGGTTCATAAGATAACTCACCACTTTTTCTGAAATGTTCTACATAAGTACATAACATTGTAGATCATAAAATATAGTTCCCTAAATGAATTAAAAATAATAAATTCCATAAATATTTCATTTTATAATTTTTATTTATCATCAAGACCCCAAATTATTTCATAATTTCTTCTTATTTAAGTTACTTGATGATCATTGGTAAATTTATCGAAAAACATCCTAGTTTTTTTACCATAGTAAATGTCTATTATGATATTTTAATCTTATACAAAATTTTATATTATTATATCATTGATTATTTTTTATAAAAAAATCTATATAGGTAAATTGAAATTCTAGGAATGGACTCAAACTATAAAAGGTACATTGAAATATCCTTTTTAGTGGTTAAATTTGTCTAAAACCTTTTATTGTTAGTATATCTTATGGAATATGAAAACATGTATCTTTTACTGACATTAAATAATGATTTACTAAATAAATGTACTCATAAAAATATGAAATGATTTAATGTCCATGTAAAATTTTCTAGTTATATAGATTAAATTGTAATATTGAATAGGTATATAACAATATTAATTAAAAACCCCACAAGAATCCTTTAAATTATTTTGACCTTCTAAAACTATATGGGGTACACATTTGATATACATTAGAAATGGGTGATATATGAATCTTAATAATGGATATACCGAAAAATAAAATTAATAAATTAATAAATTTCAATCATGAATCATATCTACTTGACATAAAATGTGTGAGATTCATAAACTTGAACATCAATGTATGATATAAGATAATAACATCAATGAAATATATTTCTATGGAAACAACATAAATCCAGAAATAATAAGAATAAGAAAACTCTATAAACTAATAGATCATAATAGAGTGTTCTTAATATTACAGATCATGCACTATATATGGTATCTCATGAGATATAAACATTAAACAATGCATTATAGTGTTATATAATTTTGGGACCTCCAATCACATTAATATTATGTTGAGGAATTTGTGTTCCAAAAAATATTTTTTAACATAAGAATAAAATTAATAATTTTAAATTTCATGATTAATGTTTGTGGGTTACTAATGAACGCCTACCGCGGGGTGTGGACAAAAACAATAATAATTTTTAGTAATGCATCATAGTGGCTGACCAGGATTGTCTCTTTTGAGGAGACTTTCAGTGTATACACTTCCTTTATTCTATATAACCATGACAATAAATTTTTTGTTTTTATTATCTAATGAAAAAAATGAAAATATTATTGGTTTTTTATTATTTAAAACAATGACATGTAATGTAATAATTCTAAATTTGTACTGAGATGCATGCCTAAAAAGAATGAGGTTAAGAAGAAAGTACATGGTTTTGGGGTTCATTCTTGGATTCAATCATTATTTTTTATGTGTTTTATTTTAGTTTGATAATAAAAAAATGAAATATCATTTTTGAATTACTATTATTATCTAGAATAGAAATAGTTTGGTTTTCACAACATTCGGGGCCGTCACCTAATCGGGGACATTCACCTCACCAATGCATGATACTCAAATCTACCACAAAAAACCACAAAATATTAAAGAAAATTCATGAATATTTTGACCTACCCCAATCAAAGACTCAGAGTTAGCCTCTAATTTCGGAGATATTGATATTACTTGGTCAAGTGGGTGGAAGAGGAGATAGAGAGAGATGAGAAGAAATAAAGAAAAGAGGATGGAAAAACAAAAATGCATAGATTAAAAAAACTAAAAAATAAATTAAAATTTAAAATGGAACTAAATGAAAATTAATATTAAAATAAAAATAAATGAAAAAATGAGGGGTAATATAGGATAACTAGTGGCCCATGCCCTAGTGGTATCCCTCCTTGTCTTTGTGTGTCGAGATGATTATTTTGGAAGGAGGAAAGGGCCTCTTTTTGTAGGCATACTTATGTCCTCCAAAACATTGCGCATTGTTGGAACATTAAATGGCTGAATCACTCATGGACCCCTTCATAAAAGTTTTTCATAAATTCCTTGTCCATTTAACCACAAATGTTCAGAAAATTTGGACACATGATGAATGAGTTAAAAAAATTTCATAAGAGGTCTCTTTTTCTGGATGAAGCTTATAAGAAGATTCCTCCATAATTATAACATTAAATTGCAGCCTTAATGACTTACTAACTCCCCCAAATTTATTCTAGAGTCATCCCGATGTTTTATCGTGATATCCTAGATATAATCAAACTAATTAGTTTTCTGAAAGTAGAGTTGTGATTCCTTAATAGTGGTGGGGTCCATGTTGTTCACCAGGAAAAGATTCCATCTTCAATGAATTTTTAGAGGCATTAGATTTCTGAATCAACTCCTTGTACAGAAGACAATGTTGAAGGCAATAAAATCAAGATTAAAAAAATATATTTACTCAATTTTGAATTATATTTTAAATATAATAACCAAATTACCTATGTGGTAAAAATCGGTCAAAAAGTCCAGAATTAAGCACATTTCTCAATTTTCCTCATTTTAATTCTATAATCCAAATGGCCCAATATTTTGATAAAATGATGAAATAAGTGGGTGTTATCATTGGAAAACATTAAAAAATCTTCATTATTTGATGAAAATATGCATCTAAATTTTCATTGTCAAAATCTCACACACCTAATCCATGCCTGTTATTAAGCATAAAATATCAATATGGAAATTAGAGGACAAAAATTTTAACAATAATTAAATTTCAATGCAATAAAATAAAAAAATATGAAATAAATCATTCAAAAATCTAAAAAAAATATCAATTTAATTTCCCATTTTTCAATGAAACTAATAATTAACATATTTTAATTTTACCATTTGAAATTTGACGGAACATCTCATTTAATTCATTCAATATCCTTGATTCATTATTTTTAAAAAAGACAGGTCATGGTTTACCTCACTTTGTATTCTTTTCTCTCATCACTCATGATACAATTCAAGTAGAATTATGTTCATATCCTGAGAACATGCTCCTTATCAATATTCATGTAAATTAACTACTTTCTCTACTTTGTAAATACAAAAGACACAAAAAATCATGAGGACATTCAATAAAGGTTCAATTAAACCTGAGGATTAAGATTGGTGGTATTGGATTCTTTAACAATTTAGTATCAATTAAGAGGTTTATCTCTTATTTACAATTCATGATATCAAATTAAAAGTGTAATGAAATTATCCACTTCAAAGTAGAAGAACCCACTTCCAAAAACTCAAAGTAAAACTTATGATCAATTAATCATAATGAATTATTTTTTCACCGTCTAAAATATTTTTTTTAACTTTTTTAACTTTTATTTATTTTTTTGAAAATAAAGATAAGATTAAACATCACATAATTCTCATAGCCACTCACAATCATTAAGTCATTAGTCTGGAAATTGGTGATTTTTTGTTCTCCCAAATCACAACCCATTTTTCTATTTGTTTGGATATTTTTGTCATTTTGTTATTTTTTTCAATTCAAGAGAGGAAAACAATAGAGTATAATGAATGATTTAACAACATTTTAAAATCCCCCCTATAACCCACCCCCAATTGTTTTTTACAAGGTGTATCATACTATCCACCATGCTTATCTTTACCCCCAAACATCAACTATAAAATATCATTTAAATACCATGAGTGGGGTAGGAATGGATAAAAATGACATTAATCATGGATCATCCCTATAAAGGTCATTCATGGTATCTGTGGGGAAAAAGAAGGATTGATATAAAGATGGTAATTTAAGGAAATGTAGCTTTTCAAAGGATGTGTCAATAATTTTAAATGTGTTTTTTCACTATCATAGCTTTTACATGTTTCAATACAAGTTATGGTCAGTTAAAATTCCCTCGATCACTCAAGAAATATGCTCAAGAAAAAATAGAAAGTACTCAGTATCGAAATCCTCTTAGGAATAGGAAATATAACATTTGAAAAAAAATCATGGCATGAATAATAACAACAAATCAATTCATGTGTAATTAAAAAAATTCAAAGCATGAATGATGGTAATGAAATTTCATTTACATGAATCAATTAATTCCATCAAATCACGAGTCATCATTTAAATATCTATTCTTAATATTTAAAAATTCTATTCTCCATTTCAATTATTTAAACATATAAACATTTAATTCTAAAATGTAGCATCAGTGGGTTCCTATGAAACTCATGTATCCTAAATAAGTCGAGTAAAACCTGAACTCAAGTGCGGGCATGGAATTTAATTCTAAAAAAATATTTTTGGAAAAAAATGAATGAAGTTAAAAAGATAGAAAATGAAACATAACTCTATTTTAAAAATAAATCATTGGTACTCATCATTTATTGTTATGGGATTCCTTATACAATAATGATCATACAAAAGAAAATCACATAATGAATCACAATGATTGTTTCATTTATGATAAAAAGATTTTGTGGGAGTGGGTTGCATGCTGAATTACATCTAAGAAAATAATTTGACATCTCAATTCCTAGAAATCAAGTAAAGATAAATCTTGGAATGATCCCCCATGTGGGGCACAAATTTTTACTTCCTATATAGGGCAATACCAGCTATTATCCAAAGTCAGATGGTGCATGAAGCTTCTTTGATTTGAACCACCACATGTGGATTTTCCCATCTTGTTCTTCAGCCTTGTTCTTGAGGGATGATCCATGGATAGAGTACACCATAAACACCCCCTTTACTATAGGAATATAATTTATGGTGGGGTAGGAGAAAATATGAATCATAATCCTTGTTGGTTACTACTTGTGCAGCCTCTTCTTCTCTGTTTAGTGGTTCTTCAATGAATGCTGCATAAAAAGAATAGTCAATGGGAAAGTCAGAGTGTAATTATATTTTAATAAAATTAAAACATGAAGTATCATGATCAAAAAATTCCCCATCAAATTAAGAATATATTTTCATTCTTTCCTTAGGAAAATCCATGAGCATCTCCTCATGAAGATCCTTGAGAAAATATTCAACCTGTCCCGGGAGCTCCATATGTTCCTTAGCAGGTTATCATATAGATTCACATTTGGCCTCTAAGGAATATCATATATTTTATGATTTGATATAATCAAAACCACAATGAGTGATTTAGAATTAAGATTAAATTAAATTAGAAGATATAGAGTAAAATAATGCATCAACTACATGAGTCAGTTCAGCTTCAATCTTTGCCTTAGTGATAAGTTCCTCTGGGAGTAGACTCTATTATGATTGAGGTAGGTAGTCGGGATCTTCCATCTTGACTTCAAAACACACCACTTGGGTGGTATCTTCATTCAGTGGAGCTGTCTCTTAATATTTGTTTTTTATGGGGAAATTAAGAATTTTCTCACATTTAATAAATAATTCGTCTCATTCTTCTTGATCTCCCACTTATAGCTCAGCAGGTATGTCTTCCTCCTTTTCCACCTCAGGTTTATGATCCTATTAAGGGTTGGGTTGCTCCATTAATGCATGAATATAGTCAAATTATCTTTTATCTTTTATCAACTATTTTTCAATGATTTTTCTAAGAACATTCACATGATATCTTCTAATATATTCATATTCTTCTTGTTGTCGTTGCACCTGTGAGTAATTTTCAGTCCATGTAGAATAATAGTCATTTAAATTAATCATGGAGATATCTTTTTTTTTTGTTTTTTTTTACTTTATAAAATAATATTATGTCTATCTATGATGTGATAATAGAAAAATTAAATGAATAATTGATTGGCTCCCTGGAAACAATGCCAGTTTTGACGCACACCTGTCACGGGTCATGGACCAAAACAATAATAATTTTTCCTAGTACAACACAGTGGCTGACTGGGGTCGTATCTCTTGAGGAGACTTTCAGTGTGTTCAATTCCATTATTATAAAGACCTAGACTATCTATTTTTGTTGTTTTTATTATCTAATGAATACAATGAAAATAGTTGTGTTTTTTTTTGATTATTTAAAACTATGACACATAATGTAATAATTCTAAATTTAGACATTCATGCAAGTCTAAATAGAATGATGTTAAGAAGAATGTACTTGGTTTTGGGGTTCATTATTGCATTCAATCATTATATTCCTTTATTGGGTTGATTTTAGTTTGATAATACAAACCTGAATTATCATGTTTGAATCACTATTACTTTCTAGATTAGAAATAGTTTGAGTTTCATATCATTAGGGGTTGTCACCCAATTAGGGACACTTGCCTCACCAATGCCTGATACTCAAATCTACCACAAAAAATAAAAAAATTAAAGAACATTCATGAATATCTTGACCTCCCACCAATCCAAGACTCGGTGTTAGAATTTCATTCCAAAGAGTATGAGATTACTTGTGAGAGTAGGGTGGAAGAAGAGATAGTTAAAGATGGAAAGAAATGAAGAAAAGTTAATGTAGAAACAAAAATGAATGGGTTAATAAAAATATAAAATAAATTACATATTAAAATGAAAATAAAAGAAAAATAAAAATAAAATGAAAATAAAAAAAGAAATTAGGGAGGAATGGAGGAGAACCGATGGCCCGTTCACCAGTGGGACCCCTCCATGGATTTGGGTAATGAGAAGGTGATTTTGGATGGAGGAAAGGGCCTCTATTAATAGGAAAAATTATACTTCTGAAATGTTTCACGTTTTGGACCATTAAATGGTCGACTCAGGCATGGAACCCTTAAAAAAAATTCATCAATGCCTTCTTCGTTCACCCTAAAACAATAACCTAATTTTAATATAGGATGAATGAGTTATGAATTTTACATTAGAAGTTACTTTTTCTAGAAGAATCTTCCAAGAAGGATCCTCCAAAAGTACTACATTCAATGGTATCCTTAATGACTTCAAAACTATCCCAAATTTTTATTAGATTCCGCCTTATGTGTCCACGTGATATACTCGTTGGAATCACCTCATTTTGATGTGTGAAGACGGAGTTGTGGTTCAGTTATGATGGTGGAATCCATGTTGTCCGCCTGGAAAATTTTCCAACATCAATGAATTGTTAGAGCCACTTGATGGATGAATCCGATCATAGTGCAATAGATAAAGTTTAAGAAAATAAAATCATAATCCTAAAAAAGATTAACTCAATTTGGGATTATATTTGAAAATTAATGACCAAAATACACTTGTGGTAATAATATGTAAAAAAATCTAGAATTAAGCAAATTTCACGATTTTTTATCGTTTTTATTCTATAATCCAAATTGCCAAATATTTTAATAAAACAATTAAATAAATGGGTTTTATCATTTAAAAAAATAAAAAATTCACATTATTTGATAAAAAATATGCATGTAAATTTTATCTGTCAGTTATACAAATAGATTTCCCTAATAAAATTAGGAAATTAAAATCATTTTTAATACAATTGAGTGAAAATATGGATGTTTATACAAAATATAAATGATTGGCATGGAAATTCATGAGATGGTTTTTTTCTTCAAAAAAACTGTTATACATTGATGTCTATTGAATGGTTTAATAAGTGATGAATGTGGTATCTCAATAAATCGATATAATTAGAGTAGAATATGGATTTAAAAAAAATATTCCAACATTATTTTATAGAAATAAAAATACACAACTCAAATAATGTTCTTAAACAAATAAGATGATGTGATAATACTCTTACTTTAATTGGCAGATCATAATATGTTGAAGGTTAATTCTTAAGAGCTTCGGAAAATATATTGAGGGACATAGAGAGGTATTTGATGGGGAAATTAATTCTTAATGGGTTTTGTGTGATGTGTATTGGGAGGTTGGGTGGGTATTTATAAGGAAAAAGAGGGGTACGTTATTTATTTAAAACATATGTATTGGGATCTATAAGATAAGTTAATAAAACAAAAAATCCTTCAATTATTTTTCAAAAGTATTTGGCCTAATATAATTGGTTGTAATTACTTTATTGGTCTACGAACCGATGGTGGAAAAAATACCATTTGTGGTAAGAAAGTGATTCTTGATTTTAAAGAATTGATTTTAACGCATTAAAATATACTATAGTTTTTGAAGTATTCAATAATAGATTATAAAATTACTTAATTAAAATTAAAAAACTATTTTAATAGTTTATGTAATATTTGGTTTGGAATATCTTTTTATAATTTATTATACACCATTTAGTCTATTATTATTTCTTAATGCGTGCCATATATTTTTACCGTATTAAATATATACCAAAATTTTTGACTCTCTAAAAAAATTATAAAAATTTTATTATTAGCTAATTAAGACATGATGATTTAAATAATAATATTTATTCTGTCAAGATGATTTTCTTATTAAGAAAATTTTTCAATTTTAATTAAAAAACCCCATTTACAAGAAGATAATTCATTGTACAAAATTTTCCACAATATGACATGAAAAAAAATTACATTTGAATTAATTAAATTATATTATAATTCATATTTTCATAATTTATATGTAATAATAATATCTTGTTTAAATATATAGTTTTTTTCATTTTTTAATAAATTATTAAAAATTATTCTTAATAGAAATTATATATTTTCTTTAAACAAAATTTAATTTCATCCTGAATAAACACCATTTCTATGAGAAAAAAATATTAACAATTAGAAAGAAATAATAAGTAGGGTAAAATATAATAAGTCTTTTATTTAAGAATAAATATTAAAAATTAATTTTATTATGGTCTAGATATATAACCAATTATTACACCAGTGTATTTCTTAAGGGAATTTTATGCGATGGGGGTTCTTTATTGTGCTAGCTCACTAACGATTGGTGTGTTGTGATCTTGATTATATTGTATATCTTTTGTTAAATGTTTTCTTTGTGATTGATATTGTAACTATAAACATAGGATTGGACAAGGGAAAGTCCTAATAATGATATCCCCCTCGCATGATGTGATAAATGGGATTTATAGGGAATGTTAGTACATGATGAGGCTTTCACTTCTTCTGTCATTTTAAATTTGAATTTACTATAACCCTTATTATATACTTATATTAATGACCACTGCACAACATCTATATAGTCAATGGATAGGAAGAAAAATGTATTATTAAATATAATTTTCTATATATTATAATATTTCATAAATAATCAATTTACTGTATGTGTTTCCAATAATGGTATTAGTAAATTAGGAATTTAATCAATCAAAAAATAATTTCATTAATAAAATATTTACTAATTACATTCAATCCCCTTAAAAAATATCACACTAAAAATTTCATTTTATTCACAGAAATGTATTTGGATACTTCTGTTTTATCAAATATTATGGCTCCCAAGTTGGTTTATAAAATTTCTATTTACATAATGGTACATTGAATTGTGTGTTTTCTTGTTTTTTAATATAGTGTCTCTATAATATTTTAACTTCACCAAATTCTAAAGGTATGAAATACCATTTTCTATTTGTACCACCTTCAGATTAATTACATCTAATGGTTTAGGTACATAATTCTTTAAGAGGAAAACAATGAACCTATATTATACTAGAAATAGGTTAGGTGTAGGTGCTAATTGATAGGCCAAACCTATCATGCAATCAAGGATCTTAATAAATTCAATTTAATTATGAAAAAAAATCCCATTTTCCTAAACCTCGTGAATTTATTCCACAATGATATAAAAGGTAACATAATATATCTACTGTCAAACTCAAGGACTTGTTGAAAAATATCTACATAGCTTTTTTGTAATGACTGTTTGTTTTATATATGATTTTGATGGGTTTGAAACTTATCTACATCATATTAGGTTAAGTAGAGACCCTTAACCATTAATTATTCAATATTATATCCACATGTTGGAGTAAATAACCACATCCCATATAGAACCCAAATGTTTTCATTTGAATACAATAATATAAAGATTCATTATATTAGACCACTACTAGTGGACGGTGTTGATCACAATATTATTTGATATCGATTAAACCAGACCTAAGAATATATTATATAGATTGAATAGTTCACATAGACATTCCATCCATCTATTGATGATAAATGGTACTAAATGTTAAATCTATATCCAGATCTTGCTGAATGTGTCTCTTGAACCTCAAGGTAAACCTATGATCTCAATAATATTCACTATAGAGTGTAACTCCATGTATACTTACAAATTACATTATATATATCATGTAATGTTGTTTAGGAGAGAATACATCCTTGATTTTAATGAAATTTAGTAATTCTGTACGTATATTGAAAACCACTCATATGGAGTTATTTTCATTAGGTTTCACCTGTATTATTATTATTATATCGATGGTTATGTTTTCCCATTTCGATACTAGTATAGGAAACTATTGATTCATACCCATAGACTTCTGTCATTCATCCTCAATTGTTGGAACACCAAGCATAATGATTGAAATTATGCAATTTACCTCTTCATGTAATCCTACTAGATGTTTTTCATCAGATATCTATGTGTCTTAGTGGTTTGTAGATGAATAGAGAAGGTTGGTATATGTACATCATCTAAAAGTTGTCTATTGAACGTTGATTTTTTTTGTGGGAAAAATATCAATGAAGTTAACCACATAACCCTATATTTAAAAGTTTTAAACTCAACAAAAAATTCTTCCATTGTTTTAGCTCTTCAATGTATTTCTAGGCCTCCATGTTTCTCTCAAGGATTTGTTAGAAGGATGAAGATCAAACACGATTTATTGCAGATACAATAATAAACCCCTTCAAATAAATGGGTAAAGTGGGATCCCATAATAAGAAAAATAGTCACAAATTTATGAAAGAAACATATCATAATGGTCCAAACAAGGTCTTGAGTACCTGATGGGAAGAAAAAATCATGAATGGAATATATAAAATTATCATCCTTCTACTATAAAATGGAACATTGGAATTAGTCTTAGATGATTTGTTTCCCCCTTACAAGAAGTTTCATCTTTCTAGAACACATTGTTGAAGATCACCCATCCCACCAACATTAAAATGTGAAGGGATGAACGAATGATGGGTAATATTACAACACTCTATCTTTTATTCCACCAACGTAACAATGCATTAATGAAATCCACACTGACAATTCGATGAAATATAAAATCACACCAAATAAATTGTGTAGAAAATCGATGGAAATGTGCTAATCCTTCCATCAATGTGGACAGATATTTTAATGAAAGGTGTCTCCACACCCATCCCCCATTATATGATTCACACCCTATGGAACTTATAAAGAGATACACTGTAACCTAAAGCAATAGGACATAATCAATGCCTCTCGAGAAGGCGACAACCCAACCAAAAAAACCATCCTAAAAAAACGTGAATATTCCTATGGAAATAATCTCAAAAAATATAAAACAACCATAAGGATATTCTAAATTAACTATTCATCAACAACACTAACACTTATTATCCTTTCTTATTTTAGGTACCACACAAAAGGTAGTTTTACACAAACCCTTACCATGCAACCTCACATCGATGTTACTGAAAGAGAATGACTATTCTACAATCATTTAATCAATAAGGACCTTCACACCATATCTAGGAGAGAATAACCCCAAATACACACACATAAATCATCACTAAAGAGGAATAAAGGTGAGATAGGATAATTATGAAGAGAAATGGACTGGTAAAACTCTATACATCATCGCTATTTCCATCCACAAAAATAAACAATGGCATGAACACTTGATAATATAATTCCAACACCAATGGAAAATTATGATACCAAGGCCCACATGATCCAAAATGCACAGATCCTCCCCCATGATATTTAGATCCTCCAAAGAAAGGCCATCGAATATAGACCATGGGTCAATGAACTCAATCAGCGTGAACATGAGAGGTGGTGAATATAATCCCCATGAATACATAGCAACCCATGAGGACCCACCTCTTAGGAGAAACTTGGGAGTAACCATAGTAAAGACATGTAACAGAAACAACATATTGAGAAGGGGCGCCAAATTAATGAGGTTCTATACATCTAAGACAATCCTATAAAGAATGGATTATTGGATAGTTATATGGGCAATGTATGACAATTCTCCAGTTATGATTCACATGAATATCCGTTTAATTTAAAATAGGATTTTATAACATTATTTACTCATTATTGATATGGTTTCAATATAATTTATTTTCATAGAAACTACTAATATTTTCTCTGTGCCATGATGGTAATGTGGTGAGCATTCATATTCCTTGATATTCTTTAACCAAAGTCATTGAAATACATTGATCTTTTTAATGTAATTTTTTATAGGGAATTTTAATATCATTATGTCCCATATACGATTTCATTTATTAGTAATTTTCTTTTTATTTTTGGTCATATATTTTTTTGTTATCCTTGGGGTTTTAGTGAAAAAATGGATGGTTTTGTGTTGAAGACTTGTTGGGGCTTGGTTGGCTCCCATTTTAGGGAAACCATGAACCTTTCCCAAGAAACCATGCACCAATATTTCATTTTTTTAGTATATATAAATAAAATGGTTAGAAGAAAATATCTCAAAATATGCGACAAACTGTGCGGTATTTCCATTGTGGGGAGTGGAGACCACATAGTTTGGAAAACCATAAGGAATATCTTGGTCATTATAATTTTTATTTTTTAACAATTTCTCCTTCCTATTTTTCCCCAAATCTATCCCTATCCTCCCCTTTCTGAATTACCCACCCTAGGAATCTATTTATATCCCATTTTCTACATCGGTCCTCTATTTTGGGGTGATTTATGTGGGCTATCTCCCACATTATACATGTATGTTCCATTATGCTTAGTTTCTCCCTATATTTAGGGACCTTTCTTCTTTTTTTATTGGGGTTCATTATTTTTTGGAGGTATGATGAAATTGTAATTGTTGTATCCTTTTCATTAGGGATAAATATTGATGTTTATGATTTAATATTTCTTTTATAGGGTTCTCTTGAGGCGTGTTTTTGTTTTTGAAGAATTTTACAGAAGTTCCGTCACATGAGGTATGTGGTTCTATGCATAAACATTATATGGTGACATTGATATTTTTTTATTTTTTATTTTATTTTGTTCCATGTATTTAGTATTGTGTTTGATATGGGATTTAAAAAGGATGGAAGGATCATTAGTAATGAAAAGTGGGGTTTCTAATGGAATTGGTTATGAACCATGTGTTTTTAATATGTTATATCTTGTTTTTTCTCTATAAATTAGTTTGTTAAAAAAATATAAATTGTGAAAAACATATATTTAATTGATTTTGCGTGTGATAAAATTTATAAATGGAAATGGTTATTGAAATAGTGATTTATCAAATGTGTTTATATTGATAGTCATGTGTACATATGAACGTAGTGCTCTATGTAATATGTGAAATAAAAATTGAGCACAAAGGGAATATTTTGTATTTAGATCAGCTGACTAGGACTAGTAAACAATTAGACCCAGAATTGGATAGGCCCAGATTCATATAGCAAGATTGAATATTACAACACTAACTAAACAATGATAGTTATTGGAGACCACTAGACCTTTGGATGTGTTCCCCTATAGTGGCTCATAAATGAGAACATTGTGGTTTATGGTTTTTATACTATATTTCAAAGAGATATGAGGTTCCCTATGTCCCATATTAGATAGTGACTATAGGGTTCCGTAGTGATATAGTTCCCTTTTTTATATTATACCTACCAATAGAATATGATGCACTTAGTTGTTTATTAAAATATTATATCAGGTTCTTCTTTTAAAAACTTCTAATAAAATGTATTTATTTTTTATTTTATAAAACATATATGTTATTTTGTTTAATTATTATTTGGCATGGAATCAATTTTATTGGGTGACATTCAACTGGGATCTTTCCCACATCGTACATACAACTTTGAGAGTATATATACATTGTTATGTTTGATTCCAATAAATTAAAGTTGTATTGAGATGATGTTTCAAGTATCTTGGGGAATTATATTTCATGTGTTGGTGGTAGTGGAATGAGGATGATGATCCTATTACTGGTTGGATATTTTTTTGGATAGAAATTTTTTTCTCTTTTTTTTGCATCTCATTTGGTTTCTAAGTAATGTTATAAAACCTTGAATACGAAAATCTTCATTCCTTATTTGGAGCTATTTAATTATCATTGTGTTATTTAATTCTATTGTTTTTTTATGATTATAATAATGGGTCAAATAATTCTCAATGAATCTAATTGATACCCATGCTGTATTTTCAAGCATGTGGGGATTGGGAATACCCTTCAGGCTCCTCCATAAACTAGGTCAGGTGTATGGTTGGATAAACCACTGACTTGGTTCGTGATATAATAGTATCAGAGTAGGTTTAACACTTTTGGTTCATGATATTTGAGATGTTTATAGATATAATCGAGCCAGTACTATCAGAGATTGAGGTTCTAGTTTTGAATAGTGTGTATCCAACACACCTTGTGATGGATCTTGAGTCATGAGGGGATGTGGGTATTTTATTTGACTTATTACCCAAGTGTGATGTACAAGTTGTAGACTGTATGTGGACCATGGGTGCGGTTGAAGTGGATTTTTGTTTTGTTATTTATGCTTATGCTGATGGATTTGGTTGTGATTTAATTTATATAATTTTTTTAGAATTGAATTTTATTTAGTAAAACATTTATAATGTCTATTGATCATTGTACTGATGGTTTTCCTTATTTTTACTACCACCTGTAATAAGATGCCTCCCCAGAGACATCCTATGTAACCACATGAAGAGTCTAGATAGAGTTATCTATTACCAATCATTCAATGATTAGTGGAACTATTGGTTCGGGATGTCTAATATTTGGGAAAAAGAAACGGTCCATGATCTTTCATAGGATAGAGTGGCTAAAACCTGTCTTAGAAAGGGAATAGCTCTAGAGTTCCATAAGAACATTCCTTCTTCTTTCTGATGTAGAACATAACATTAAAAGGTAGTGGAGTGTATTGAGTAAATATAGAGTATGTAATAGTTCCATGACACTCTTGAGTAAGCAAGGGTGAAATTTTTATCATTCATGTTAGATGGTCCAAGTCAAAGGTGGTGGGGCTAAGTGTTGAAAGCTTCAAATCATGAGAAGATGGTTTGGAATGACTTTAAAGTCATATTAAATGCGAATTATTTTCATGAGGTATTTGAAAATGCTAGATCCCATGAGTTTATGGATATTACCGAAGGAGGAAAAGGTGTGATGGAGTATGAAAGCCGCTTTAATGATCTAATTATGTACCTATAAGAGATCGTTTCTAATAAGAAAATTATGTCTAGAAGGTTCAAAATAGGGTTGAGACCAAATATCTTATATTAGGTTTTGTTGTTTAAGAAAAAGACCAATGATGAGGTGGTCGGTCTTGTTATGATGGTAGGGATCAATCATTGTGAATAGTCATTCCTCTATAGATCATTGTCAGTTTTGGATAGTGGTAGTTCTTTATAGAAGAAGAGTATATTGAATGTGTAGGGGAAGAAGGGAGGTGCTAGTTCTATTCATCCTTCCCAATTGTATTCATCTATGTCTTCAAATTTTGTGTTAGTTGTCTTCCATCTATTTTTGAAGGCATGGAAAAGAAGACACACAAGCACATATCCTCCCACATCATTTCACCTATTTGGAGATATAAGACTCTTGCATCTTTTTTTAAAATTTATGTGCCAATATCAATGTGGTGTAGGATATGTATCTTTTAAGGGAATGAGAACTCATCCATAACCATCCATGATAGTGGGTTATCAGTTTGGAAGTTGTGGTGGAAGGGTTGAATCATCTTCTTGGTAGTGTCAGTTCATGGAAGATCCATATGCTAGTGGTCATCCTTAGGCTCAGGATGAGGCATGTCAACTTTATGCAGTGTATTGGGCACTAGAAGAATCAGATGCAAGGCCTACGACTATTCGAAGTACGATTATTATTTCAAAATATTTAGATATTGTTGTCTTTGATACGAGTTATTCCATTCCATGTATATCGTTCTTCTTTGTTAGTTGTATATAGTTTCAAACTAAGCTTATTTATTATATGATTGAGTTAGTAACACCGCTTTGTAAGAAGTAAGAGAATGGTCTCAAGTATACATATTGTGCACGAACCATCTCATGGGTTGAGTTATAATTTGATTTTCTTGATTTAGATATGTATATCTAAGACGTAATACCTGGAATGTATTTGATGTTGAAATTTTAGGCATATATAAATTGCTATAGGCAGCGTGTGAGTTTTGTTGAACCTTGTGGTAGCACCCAATATTTTCATGGAGAGTTGGATTCTTAGTCTGGTAGTGCTAGACCTACACTTTCATAGTTGTTCAATATTGATTTTAGTTATCTTTTCTCACACTAGGGGTCTATTGTGGTTCCCCTGATAGAGAATTTCATCCAAGGGTGGATGGGTTCACAGAGGGTTATTGTAACATCCCAAGAAAATAAGGAACAATAAATATTTCTTATTTAATAATATATGTGAATTAAATATTAATTTTACATTAAAGGGGTTTCTATGTTCGATAGCGTACCTAATACGCAACAACTAGTTTCTTACATTACACACTAATAATATAATGTTATTATTTTAAATGGTAGTTAATCCTAGCCATTGTATTGGCAGTAAAGAAAAAAAATAACTAAAATATGATTATACAAGTTTGTTAAATGTATTTACATTTATCCAATAAAAAGATAGACGCTTAAGATATAAATGTATCTAATTTTATGTGTAATTTATTTTAAAAGGCCGATTTACCACCTCTTAATTGAGAACCCTGGTTAAATCTAGTTTTTCTTCACCTTAATAATTTCAAATTTACCAAATAAAATCCTTCTTTTTTATGTTGGACATCAAAATTTACTTTGTGAAATTTTTTGGAATTTTTCCAATAAAATTCAGCTTTAAATGAGTAGTGAAAATATTGTTTTTTAATTCAAAACTACATTTTAATATAATTTATTTATATGGATAAATTTTTTTAATTGGTTTTAAAGTGTAATTAGAATATATATTTACAATTTAATCCAATTTTGGTCATTAGAATTAATTTCACTTTAAAATTGGACATAAAGATGTGTTAATCTATTGATAATAATTGTTTCTTAAAACAAAATTTGTTTTGACAACGGGAAATAATTTTAAATTAACTAATGCCACTTCTATGTTTTCTATCTAGAAAAATACATATCATTATTGAGTTCATAATATCAAATATATCTTAGGCTGATTTTTTGGTATTTTTCTGAAAATATTCTATTTTTGATGAATAGGGAAACCACTTAGTAGTAGTTAAAATAACTGAAGTTTTCATTTAAATTAAACTTACCACTTCTGTGAATTGAATTTCAAAAATCTGACATACATGGTTGTTATTATTCAGTAAAATGTGGTTCAATAAGATGGAAATAATTTTTCGTGAATAATACCTATTGACTTTTATTTACCGCAGTTAAATGTAACTAGGGTAATTAACGGTAAAAAGAATATTATAATAATTCAAAATTTCGTTAAAACTTGTCCAAACGTTATTTTTTGACTCATTTACGAAAATGGGAATCATTCGGTCAATTTTTGGACCCCATTGACCCACATGGGAGTGATAATGATAATTTAGATTAATTAAAATAAAGTAATGGAAAAAATAAAAAAAAAATATCTTTTAGTAAATTAATTTTTATATGCTGTTATATAAATAATCATTTTGACTATAAATATTCGTTAGAAATATAAAATGATTTCCTATATCATGGTAGTTTTTTTATAATTTTTAGACATCATATAATTTAAATTATTTATTAAACAATAATAATGCAGTGTTTACCACATTAATAAATCATTTGAATAAATAAGATTATAAATATGAAAATAACAGCCATGACTTTTCCAATTCTTATTTGATGATTTTATTTCTACCATTAGTCATATTATCTTCGACTCAAATTATTTTTGTACCTTTTGAACTCGAGTATCATAATATAATATAATAATATTATCACACTTTCCTAAAGATCCCCTCCTCCCCCTTATAAAATGAGACCATTTATATCCAATTCTTCACACCTATCAAGCCTTTAGGCTCGTCCAACCTCAGCCCAATTAATCTCCCTACATCCCTCTCCTCCTCCTTGAAGCCTTACCTTAGGCATAAGGCACTTTAATAAGTCCTTTTGGTTCAAACCAAATAAAGTTACCCAAACTAAAGGTAATAGTTTCTCTTAACATTTTCTGTTTTATTTTACTTCTCAAACCCCTATACTCTTTTTATTAATTTATTTTATAACAACAACATTATAGTCAATATACTAGGATGTCATTATGAGAAGTATTTGAACTAAACTTACACACAGTTCCATCTAATTGGTGAATAACATAATGTTTTTGTGATGGTAAACTAACGCCTCACGAAATGATTATTGTTCAATTACCTCTTACCGCCTCTTATGGTGGTCATTATGATGGAGTTGTATTTATATATGATATATATTATGTTTTGTTCTTTATTATTCTTTATTTTCTATTTATATCATATCTTTATGGTTTCCATTATGGTTAAACGTGATAATTTCATTTGAGGAAGAGCGGACTATCGCCCTCTAAAAGTGATATGATTTGTTAATGCCAAATGTGGGACATATAAAGGATAGAGATAATGATATTATATATGATATTATACTTTATTTAAAATATAACTAGGTATCATTTTGTTTTAATTTCATTAAAATAAGAAATAGAAATGAAAGTAGCGTTCATGGTACGTATGGCTTACCGTCTCCATGAATGGTGCACTTCATTTCTCACCTCCAAATGTTATGTACTATTATAAATACTTGTATATACTGGATATATATGCTATATATTATATATAAATCATGAATATAATTCTTGATATAATTTACTATTGACCACATGGACAAATTGTAAATATAAAGTGTTTATTTTTTACTCAAGTACCAAATATCGAAAAAACGAACATTATTAATTTGAATGATTACAAAATGTTTATAAAATGGTAATAAGTGATATAAAATGACTATTAAACATGAAAAATATTCTTAAGAAATTATAAATTATCTTTAGTTTCTTATTTAGGATATTAACGAAGGAACAGGTCAAGTCTGACACGAGGTAAGGGACTTCGTCACAATCTCCTTTCATTGAGGCATATTTTGTTTTTGTACACGATTTTATTTTATACACTGTTAAAACACCCTTTACTTTTCATTTCATTCAATGGGAATCTTTTTCTACGAAGCATTTTACTAAATGGAAGAAAGGAATGTTTTTTACATAAGTGGTGACAACGACCTTTGGGCTACCACGAGTATTATATTATCATTGGCTTCTTTAACAAGATGGAATTTATTTAAAAGGAAAAATAAATAACATATTCTCTTTTTACGTATTTTGGTATTGAAAATGATTTTCGGAATGGATTTATTATTTTAATATCTTGAAATTATATTTTGTAATTGCAATGTGGAAATTTTATCTCTCCTTTATTCTTATGTTATGTGTTATGATCATCTTATGGTTCATTTGAATTATTTACTTATACGAGTAGTTCTGTGATAAACCTAGGGCCGGTGAGCCTGAGATAGCTCTCCAATCCATTGGTTAACATGCCAGAGGTAAACGTGAATGTTTCTCCTAAAAGATTTAGAAAATATATTGTGATGGGTATTACAAAGTAACTCCCTATATAGATGTGATAGCTACAATGTTAGTATGACATGGATGCCACAAGTTACCATTATGATTTATAATTTTTATATGTTATTCACAAAATCTTATGATTTCATGAGGTATGTAAAAGAGTTCATTTTTTGTATGTATTTATGAACAAATGTTTTCTTTTTGTTTTACAACACTTACATAGATTTTAATTCTCATCCCAAGTTTTGAAATGTATTCAAAGGACTTAAAGATGAATAGGGTCAAGGATGGGATCAAGGAAAAGTCATTCTGTCTAAAAATTGGAACTAGACAAGACTGTTTTTTTCAAGAGTGATTATTTTGTGAAAAAATGTAATATTTGAAGAAGTGTATACTTTGTAATATTTTGAGATGTAATAGTTAGTTCCTAATTCTCTAAAACTCTATACCTAATAAGATCCTCAATGTGAATTTTTCATTTAATTCAATATTATGTAATTTTCATGGCTGGTTCCTTATATTTGGTATCAAAGGTCGGTTTAGATAACTTTTGGAGTTAGGGAATTGTGTAATTAATATCCACAATGTAATTTATGTGAATATTGAAATCATATAGCATTTCCAGATTACCATGTTGCTTCGCCTAAGATATTTTTGTGTTTAGAATGGTTTTCCACAGATGAAACAAGGAAGCTATATCCGGAGGACATCAATAGGAAGACAACTTTCCATATTAGCAACCTGAGATTGTCAGAATCAGAACTGAACAGTTTGTTATAGTGATGGCACAGTTGAATCTAGCAATAAATTCTGTTGGTATCTATGCACAAGATCAGCTAGATCAACCAAAAAGGAACATGTCAGTAGTGGAGAATTTCATGAGGCAACATCACCTATAATTCAGAGAATCATCTGACCATGTGCTAGCTGAAGGGTGGATTAAAGCACTGGAGAAGATTTATGATTTCATGGGTTGTTCAGAACCTCAGAAGGTAAGTCTTAATGTTTACCGTTTGGATGTTGAAGCTGGTCAGTGGTGGTCGATGGCAAAATACATTCGGGAAAGTGAAGCGATTTATGCTCTCAATTGGGATGAATTCAGAGTTATGTTTCTTGAGAAATATTTTCCGAATTTGGTGCTTCTTAGGATGGAAAAAAAATTCGTGGAATTAATGCAATAGTATTAATCAATGGATACTTATGAATAACAATTCACTCGAATGGCAAGGTATGCTGTAAATTTTATACGAGATCTTGATAGTAAAATAAACCATTTTTACTCAGGATTAAAGCCAAATTATCGAAGGGATTTAGCTTCTAATGAGATCAAAAGTTCTGAAAAACTGTTTCATTATGCGGATAATGTGGAAATGTAGTTTGATGATGATCATGTTTTCTTTAAAAAATAATAGAATAATAGGACGAGATGGAAGGTGAAAGGGAAGAACCCTTCAAAAAAGACTAATGGTATGAAACTTAAGTTTACAGTTTGTGAAAGTTGTGGTAAAAAGCATGCTGGGGAATATCTTTTTAATTCTGGTAAGTGCTACTGATGTTGTAAAATGGGACATAAGGCACGTAATTGCAATGAAAAAGATTAGGGTATTGGTAAGACAAAATCTAATTTACAGTTAGTAAAATGTTTTAAGTGAAATGAAATGGGTAATTATGAAAATGAGTGTCCAATAATGAACTCAACCGAAGGAAAGAAACCAGACTACATTCAGAAAGTGGTGGTGAAATACTTTGTAACCACTTCAGCAGATGTTGGGCCATCAAATTAAGTTGAATCAGGTACATTGTTTGTTTGTTCAGATTATGCCAATGTGCTGTTTGATTTAGGGTCTACACACTCTTTCATTTATGAGAAGTTTTCTAGTAAATTAGAAATTCAATCTCAAGATATGAATATAGAACATATGGTAAAAACACCTGGAAGAAATGTTGAAAGAAAAAGAGAACATAAGAAAATTCATGTCCTTGTGTGAGGAATGAATCTACCTGCAAACCTTATTACTTTTTCTCTAGTAGAGTTTGATGTTATTTTGGGCATGGATTGGCTTTCTGTTTATCATGCTAAGATTGACTGTAGAGCTAAAGATGTATCTTTTTTGAAATATTTGCAGTTTGTGTACAAGAATGAACCCTTTCTTTTGATAACATATCAGGAAGCTGAGAAACTATTAAAATATGGAAATGAATTTTATGTTGCACATATTGATGAAAAGAAAGGAACTGTTCAAGTTGATGACGTTCCCATGGTAAATGAGTATCTTGAAGTTTTTCCTGATGTGTTTCCCTGTATTATACCTGATCGGGATGTTGAATTTACTACCGAATAAGTTCTTGATGATAAGCTAATTTCAAAACCCCCTTATCGAATGGCTAAAATTGAACTTTTAGAGTTAATGAAGCAACTGTAGAAGTTATTAGATAAAGGTTTCATTCGACTAAGCACATCACCATGTGGTGCTCCAATATTGATTGTTAAAAATAAATATGGTTAAATGAGACTTATTATTGATTATATAACATTGAATAACATCACTGTTATGAATACGTATCATTTTCCTCATATCGTTGATTTTTTTTATCAGCTATAGGGAGCTCAGTATTTTTCGAATATTTATTTGAGTTTGGGGTACCATCAGCAGAAAGTAAAGGAAGCAAACATTATAAAGACTGTGTTTAGTACTAGATATGGAAATTATGAATTTAGAGTTATTCCTTTTGGTTTAACCAATGCACCTACTCTATTCATGGATCATATGAATAAAAGTTTTCCTTAGTTCTTGGAAATTTTTTTGATTGTGTTCATTGATGATATTTTAGATTTTTCTAAAAGTAATGATGAGCATGAGATTCATTTAAGTTTCGTCTTACTAACCTAAAAAAATAATCATTATGGAAAATTTATCAAGTGTGAGTTTTGGTTATAACAAATTTCTTTCCTTGGTCACACTACTTCAAAAAATGGCATAATTGTTGATCCTGCTAAAAAAAAGTTGTTGAAGAATGTCCAAGACCCAAAAATATAACCATGATTCATATTTTTCTTGGTTTGGAAGGTTATTTCCAGAGGTTTGTTGTAAATTTTTCACAGTTATCTAGTCCAATGACTATGCTAACTTGAAAAGGGGTAAATTACATCTGGACGAAAAGATGTGATTATTGATTTCATGAATTGAAAAGTAGATTGGTGAATGCTCTTGTTTTGGCACTGCCATCCAGAAATGGTGAGTTTGTTATATAATGTGATGATTCATTGAAAGGTATGGTTTGTTTCATAATGAATAATGATCAGGTAATTGATTATGCTTCGTTTTAGTTAAAGCCTCATGAGTTAAATTACCCTACACATGATTTGAAATTAGCTGCTGTTGTTTTTGATTTAAAATTTTGGAGGCATAATTTGTATAGAGTAAAATAAGAAATATATACTATTCACAAAAGTTAAAAGTATATATTCAGTCAGAAATAATTGAACATGAGACAAAGGAGATGAATGGAATTAATCATGGATTATGATTGCACGATCCATTACCATTTGGGAAAAGAAAATAAACTGGACAATGCTTTGAGTCAAAAATGTGATGATTCAATAACCATGTTACGTTTGGAACAAGATTCTTTGGTTTTTTATTTGAAAAAAATTGTCATAGAAATTTTTGGGGTAGAAAATTATTCGGTTTTGTTTCAGGAATCAGTGAAATCATCTCTATCAGACAGAATAAAGCAAGAGTAGAAATAAGACAGTGAGTTGGAGAAAAAGATACAATTGGTTCATAAGGGTAAGTTGCCTGATTTTAACATTGTTAATGACTGTGTTTTTAGGTTTGGGAAGAGATTATGTTTCCATTGTGATTCAAAGTTGAAGAATGTGTTGTTATGTGATGCTCATATTTCTCCGTTTTCAGTTCTTCCGGGTATTACTAAGATGTACATAGATCTTTGGAAGTATTAATGGAGGGATTAAATAAAAAGAGATATTGCTAATTTTACTGTGAAGTTCTTGAATTATCACCAGGTTAATGTATAGCAGCAGTTACCGAAAGGGATGCTTCATCTATTACCAGTGCCAGAGTGGAAATGGGAAAATATATCAATTGGATTTGTTTTGGGATTACTAAAGTCATCTCAAGGTCATAATTTAATCTGTGTTATTGTTGATCGATTGACTAAATATTCTCATTTTCTTTCCTATTGGGGATAGATGTATCGATTGTATGTTAAAGAGATTGTCAGGTTGTATGGAGTTCCCCTCTCCATTGTATCAGATCGTGATCACAAGTTTACTTATAACTTTTGGAATGGCCTTCAGAAGTTATTGGTACTAAATTAAATTTTATTATAGATATTCATCCTCAATCATATGGGAAATCAGAATGAACAATTCAGAAATTAGAGGATATGTTATGTGATTTATCGATGGAATCTTAGGGAATTTGGGAGCTATAGATTTCTTTGGTTGAATATTCATATAATAAAAGTTTTCATTATAGTATAAAAATGGCTCCATTTGAGGCATTATATGGAATCCATTGTCGATCTCCAGCTTTTTGGGATAAAGTAGGTGAAAGGAAGCTGATGGGACCAGAATTGTTAGAAGAGAAGGTAGAAAAAGTTTAGATTATTCAAATGCACCTTATAAAAACTCAGAGCATACAAAAAAGGTATGCAGATAACCGGAGGACGGATATGTATTTTGAGGTTGGTGATCATGTTTTTCTCAAAGTTTCTCAATGGAGAAGTGTGATGTGTTTTGGTAAGAAGGGAAAGTTGAGTCCGAGGTTCATTAGACCTTATGAAATCATGGATAAAGTTTGATAAGTTGCATATAGAGTGGCTATACCTCCATGTTTTTCCCAAGTACACAATTTTTTTCATGTTTTGATGTTGAGAAAATATATGCCAGGTCTATCTCATTATTTGAGCCTATAGGTAGTTCAGTTGTAAGAGAATATATCTTATGAAGAACAACCAGTCCATATTCTTGATCGAAATGAGAATGTTTTGCAGAATAAGATAATTCACCAGGTAAAAGTTTTGTGAAAAAACCATATGGTTTATGAGGCAACGTGGGAATCTGAAAATTCTATGAGGGATAAATACTTCCACTTATTTTTTTAAGTAAAATTGCAAGGACACAATTCTCCAAAGGGGGGAAGGATATAAAATCCCAATTAATTAAATAATAATACATATTTCATATTTATTCATATTTGTGAATTAAATATTAATTTTACTTTAATGGGGTTGCTATTTTCGATAGCGTACTTGATACACAACAACAGATTTCTTACCTTGCACACTAAAAATATAATATCATTATTTTAATTGGTAGTTAAATCCTAGATTTTGAGTTAGAAGTAAAGAAAAAAACTAACTACCAAATTATTATACATGTTTGTTAAATGTATTTACATTTATCCAATAAAAAATTAGAGGCTTAAGATATGAATGAATCCAATTTTAAGCAAAATTTCTACTAAAAGGTCGATTTACCACATTTTAATGGTGAACCCTATTTAAATATAGTTTTGGTCACCTTAATAAATTCAAATTTACCAAATAAAATATTTCTTTAAAATTGGGACAACAAAATTTACTTTGTGAAATTTTTTGGAATTTTTCCGATAAATTTCATATCTTAATGAATTGTGAACATATTGTATTTTAATTCAAAACTGCATTTTAATATAATTTATTTAGATGGTTATATTATCTTTTTAATTTGTTTTAAAGTGTAATTAGAATATATTTTTACCATTTAATCGTATTTTTGTCATTAGAAATAATTTCACTTTGAAATCGGACATAAATAATTTTCATTATTATGATAGTTGTTGTTTCTTAAAATCACGCTATTTGTTTTAACAACAAGAATTATTATTATATTAATATATGCCACTTCTATGTTTTTAATTTATAAAAATACATATCATTTTTTAATTCAAAATATCAAATATATCTTAGGCTGAATTTTTTTCTTTTTTCTGGAAAACATCAATTTTTGATGAATAGTGAAACCACTTAGAAGTAGTTTTAAAAACTGACTTTTTCATTTAAATAAATTTTTTCCACTTATGTGAATTGAATTTCAAAAAATCGACATACATGGTTGTTATTGGTATGTAAAATATGTTTCAATAAGATGAAAATAATTTTTGGTGAATAGTAACTATTGACTTTTATTTACTGCAGTTAAAGATAAAATAGGGCAATTCAAGGTAAAAAGAATATTATAATAAACTTGAATTACCTTAACATTTGTCCAAACCTTATTGGTTGAGTCATTTATGACTATGGGCATATTTGGGTTGATTTTGGGGGCCCATTGAGACAAATGGGAGTGATAATACAATTAAGATTAATTAACTTAAAGTAAAGGAAAAAATGACAAAAACAAATATATTTTAGAAAATTAATATTTATATGGTGTTATATAAGTAATATTTTTTACAATAAATATTTTTTGGAAATATAAAAATATTTATTAAATCATGGTATTTTTTATAAGTTTTTATACATCAAATAATTTAAATTATATATGATACAATAATGATGCAGTGTTTACCTCATTAATAAATCATTTAATTAAATAATATTATAAATATTAAAATAACATCCAAAACTAGTCCAACTCTTATATTCTGATCTTATTTCTACCATGAGTAATTTTATCCTCGACTCTAATGTTTATTGGATCTTTAAAAACCGAATATCATTATATATTAAAATAATATTAAAACACTTTCCTAGTGAGCCCCTCCCCCCCTTATAAAAGGAGACCATTTCTAGCCAATTCCTCACACCTCTCAAGACTTTAGTCTCGTCCAAACTCTACCGAATTAAGAATTCTAAATCCCTAACCTCCTTCTATAAGCCTTACCTTAGGCAGAAGGCACCATCAGAAGTCCTTTTCGTTCAAACCAAAGGAAGTTACCCAAATTAAAGGTAACAGTTTCTCAAAACTAATTTTCTTTTATTTTACTTCTCCAACCCCTATACTATTTTTATTACTTTATTTTTTCACAACAACAATATCCTCAATATACTAGTAAGTTTTTATGATATGTATTCTAACTATTCTTAGAAACACATTCATCTAATCATGGAAGACCACAATGTTTCTGTGGATGGAAAACTAACCCCTCACGAAAAGATGATTGTTCAATTACCTCCTACCACCTCTAATGGTTTCCATTATTATGGATCTGTATTTATATATGGTTATATTATGTTTATGTTTTCTTTATGCTTCAATAATTTCCATTTATATCATACCTTTATGGTTTCCATTATGGGTAAATGTGATAATATAATTTGAGGAAGTGTGGACTACCGCCCCCTCAAAATGATATGACTCGTTAATTCCATATGTGCGATGTATAAAGGATCGAGTTAATGATATTATATTTGATATTATACTAGAATTAAAACATTCCTATGTATAAATATGTTCTAATTCTACTAAAATAGAAAATATAAATGAAAGTAGCATTCATGCGTACGTACGACTTACTATTTCCATGAACGGTGCATTTCCTTTCAAACCTCCAAATGTTATATACAATTATAAATACATGTATATACTGGATATATATGATATATATAATATAAAAATCATGAATACCATTTTGGATATAATAGAATATTGACCACATGGACAACTTATAAATAAAAAGTGTTCATTTTTTACTCAAGTACAAAATATCGACAAAATGAACATTATTAACTTGAATGATTACCTAATGTTTATAACATGGTAATAAGTAATATAAAAAGAATAATAAACTTCAAAAACGTTCTTAAGAAAGTATAAATTAACTTTTATTTATTGTTCAGGATATTAATGAATGAATGGGTCATGTTGGACATGAGGTAAGAGACTTCATCTCAACCTCCTTTCATTGAGGAATATTTTTTTAATACATGATTTTCATTTATATGGTGTATTAACACCTTTGACTTTCATTTCATTCAAAGGGAATATTTTTATATGAAACATTTTACTAAACAAAAAAATGTAATGTTTTTTTACGTAAGCGGTGACAACGACCATTCTGCTGTCGTGATTATTATTTGATCATTGGCTTCCATAACAAGATGAACTGTTTTTAAAAAGAAAAATAAATACCAAATAATATTTTTATGTAATTTAGTATTGAAAATTATTTTGAGAATGGATTTATTATTTCAATATCTTGAAATGATATTTTTTTATTGCAATGCATAAATTTAATCATTCCTTTATACTTATGTTCTATGTTATGATCATTTGTTCATGGGAATTATTTACGTATATAGTTGGTTCCATGATAATCCTAGGGCGGGTGAGCTCGAGACAGCTCTCTAATGCATTGGGTAACATGATAGAGGTAAACTTGAATGTTTCTCCTAAGAGATTTAGGGAATATAATATGATGGATATTCCAAATTAACTCCAAATGAAGCTGTTATAGATACAATGTAAGTATGATATTTATTACACAAGATACATTTATGATTTATGATTTTCATGTGTTATTCCTAAAATATTATAATTTCATGAGGTAAGAAAAAGAGTTCATGTTTTGTATGTTTTTATGAACAAATGTTTTCTTTCCTTGTTTTATAACCCTTACTGATCTTTTTATGCTCATCCCAAGTTTTGAAATGTTTTCACAGGACATAACGATACATTGGGTCAAGGATGGGATAAAGGAAAAGTCATGCTTTCTAAAACATGGAACTAGAGACGACTCTTTTCTTCAAGAGTTTTTATTTTATGGAAAAAATGGAATCTTTGTAGAAATGTCTACTTTGTAATATTTTGAGATGTAATATTTATGTCTTAATTATCTAAAACTCTAATCCTGAAAATATCCTCAATATGAATTATTCATTTATTTTAATATTATGTAATGTTTATGGCTGGGTCTGTATAGTATTCAAAAGGATTCTCGAGATTTCTTCCTGAGCGGGATGTGTAGTTCACTATTAATTTTGAACTGGGAACATAGCTCGTATCTATCACGTCATATATTCTATACCCTACCATGTTGAAGGAATTAAATATAAAACCAAAAAATTTGGATTCCATAGGATTCATTCATCGAAGCATCCCACCTTGGGCCGCCCCAATTCTGTTCACAAAAAAGGCCGATTGATCACTCTGATTATTCATAAATTACCAGAATTTGAAAAATGTAAGGATCAACAATAAGTATCTTTTTCCAAAATTAATGACCACTTTAATCAAATAAATGGGGCTAAGAGGTTCTCCACAATATATTTTCATTCCATGAATCTCTATGTCTGAGTGTGAGTGGATTATGTCACATAAATATCATTCTAAAATTGGTATATAAATTTTTTGCATTTAGTTATGCCTTTTTGGTTGAAAACTTTTACAGTGGTTTTTATGAATATTAGTAATTGGGATTCCCATTAGTATATCAAATTATTTTTTGTGGAATTTTTTGATGACATCCGAGTCTATTCACAATCTAAAGAAGAGCAAGAGAGGAATTTGTAGATCATGTTGTTCACTCTTTCGGAATATCATCTCATTGAAATTTATTTAATTTGAATAATATGGATTAGGTAAGTGAATATTTTGTGCCATGTGATCTTAGAGAAGTGGGTTTCAATGGAACTTACTAAAATCACAACAATCATGTCATGAGAGTAGCCGAAAAACGTTTTTGAGATCAAAATATTTTTAATCCTAGAAAGATATTATAGGTGTCTCTTTAGAGACCTCATTCAGCATTCTTCACATATGAAGGCACTCACCCATAAGGGGTTTTTGATTGAATGGACCCCAGATTTTTGGTCGTCTTCAAGGATCTAAAATGCATATTGACTACCACTCATGTGTTGACTAGGCTAGAATCTATTAAATAATATGTGGTTCATTGAGATTCATCATGTATGGGTCTAGGGTGTGTTCTTATGTAGAATGAAAATGTGGTGGCATATAGATCTTTCCATATTCTACCACATTAAAAAGGACTACAAAACACATTACTTGGCATTAACAATAGTGATGAATTACTTAAAAATGTGTAGTCATTATATTTTTGGTGAGAAATGTTTTTGTTTATTTTGACAATAAAAGCAATGTATAAATTTTATCCAGAGAGGATCTAAATCCAAGGCAACATCATTAGTTTGATTTCTATAAGGGGTTTTGTTTCAATATATTCTACACCTCTGGTAAATGGAATATTGTGGAATATAATTTTATTAAAAAAATAATAGTGAAAGCATTGGGAAAGTATAGTGATGATTGGACATTTATGGTCTTTTTTACTCTGATGCACCTGGAGATGAAGGACCATAGTAGAGGTGCATTCTGGACTAGTGTGTAGCCAAAACCTTCTCTTTTGGTGTTGATTTAGTCATATAATCCTGGTGATGAATTTATCTAAAATTCTATGTAGTTTTCAAATGGTGGGAAGACATCAAAAGATTTGTCATTATCTCCTGATAGTGTTTTTTGCTTCAAGGGATACTTCATGGCATTATTGTCACTGAGAAAGGTGGTGATGCATGATAAAAATTCTTATTAGTGGTAACATCATTATTGTTCTACAAAAATGTATTATGATGTACATCAGGAGTATCGGTGGCCATGTATGATGATAGATTTAGCTAAGATCATTTTACAATGTTATACATTTCAGCTTGTAAAATTATATCCCCAAAGCCCATCATGTTTTCACCAACCCCTAACTATTCCCATATGTTAGTGTTATGAGATAACAATGTATTTTGTTATTTTATAACATAATAAAACATGGAAAAATAATTATATTTTGTGGTGATTGGTTATTTAACAAAATATTCCCATTTCATTCTAATTAGATATTAAAAAAGTTGGATGAGGTATGATTGTTTTATGTCTAGGAAGTAGTGAGGCTTGATGGTGTTTCATTAAAAATTGTTTTAATATGAATCTGAATTTTAACTCTCAGTTCTAGGAAGCCCATTAAAAGGAAATGGGGTTATAGGTTTATATGGGCAAGGTAAACCATACTCAAATGGATGGTTATATAAAACATGAAAATATGATTTATGAATAAATGTTTCAGGCATGTGTTTTGGAATTATGACGATGGTGAAATATCTATTTGGGAATGGATGTTTTTTCGTATAATAATATTTTCCTAATCCTCTATCAAATGTCTCATTTTGAGGTTATCTATTATTGGCCCTTTTGATCACCTAATTTTTGGGCTGATCCGGTGAGACCTCACTGTTGGTATTTAAATTATTGATATAAATGTATGAGAATGTCATAATGATTAGGAAGTGGTTGTTGTTAGCTCAGAGTCATAAAAAATAATCTCCCAATCCGATATTTTAGGTATTTTATATTTATGTGGGTGACTCCAAGTTTCTAAAAGTGAAACCTCGCTTGGGTTAAATTTTCTTGTGTAAAAATGGATAGCCAATGTGATGGTATGTAAGACCTTTTGAGATCACCATGATGGTTAGTAAGGAGGAATATAGGTTATAATTTTATTCATAGTTCTCATCAATTCATGATGTTTTCCATGTATCGTGACTGAAAAAGTACAACAGATATCCTTCTCATGTTCTAAATTGGAACGAGTTGGAAATAGAACTTTCTTTGTTAGTGTTTGAGAAGGAAGTGAAAATTGTATATTTCCAAGAGAATGTACTTCATGGGATGTATACCACATTTTTCTAGTTCATTTTCCATCATGGTAATGATGTGCATTGGAAATGGGAGTAGGATTTCATGGGACGAGCAACGATGCCCATTTTTATTCTCTCATTATGCTTTGGAATCAATTTCTAGAGGAGGAAAATTATCATGGTGGGTGGAATTGTTATGTCTATTATTTTATTTTCAATTATCTTACTATTAATTTTTTCCAATTAATTTTACCCTTGAGTTTTCCTACATTATTTAGTGAAATTAATGTTTTTTGGGTGAACAATAGGTGGAGAACAGTATGAAACAGTTAGGGGAAACTGTGGGCCTTGACCAGGAAATAGTGTGCCAATGTGTTATATTTTGGCAGCACTGAATCACTTGGTTAAAAATATTTTTTCAAACCGTGTGAAAACCCATGCAGTAAGATCCTTGTGGATAGTGGTTACAAATTATTTATGCGTACATTGGAAAACCATGAAGAGAAACTATACAACTTTTCATGGTAATTGAAATTTATATTTTTTCCTTTTTACCCTCTCGATTTTTACACCAAATCCACCCCTCTTTTTCCCATTCAGGATTCCTCACCCTAGGTGCCATTACCACTCTCATTTTGTCCACTAGGCTACTATTTATTATGTTATTTTTTATGTTATATCTTCAATATTTTTCACGTTAGTGTGATTTTATCTTATTTTCTCCTGCTTTTAGGAATATTTTTTGTTCTTTCTTGGGGTATCTTATTTCTAGTTTTTAGGGTGAAAATTTTGGGTTTTATTTTCATCTTTATGTATCAATCATTATATTTCTAGTTCAATATATCTTTTTTGGTGTTCTCAAAAGTTTCATTTGTGGTATTGCTTCATTTTCTAGATGTTCCATCACTTTAGATGGATCTTTAAATGTTTAAACATTATTTTGTGACATAGATATTCATTATTTTCTTTTTTATTATCATCCATGTAATATTTATGAGGTGCATAATCTGTGTTTAAAACTATTTAAGTTGTGTTTTTGTTGAAAGTTGGTTTTTCAAAGGGAATTGGTTATAGACCATGTCTGTTTTATATCTGATTACTTTCTTGCTTTCTAAATACATTCCGTAAAATATATAAGTGGTTTGAAACATATATTGAAATGTTTTTGAAGTGAATTTTTATTTGAAAATAGTTTTGGTTGTATAAATGATTATTTATCAAATGTGTTTATATTGATTAGTATGTGTACATGTGAATGTATTTATCTATGTTATGTGTGAAATGAAAATTGAGCACGAAGGGAAACCTAGGTATAATACTGGGTAGACTAGGACTAGAATCTAATTAAATCATAGGTGCCTTGGCCACTATTTTCCTACATGGATTGAATCCAAAAAAAATAACTAAACAATTATGGTGATTTTAGGCCATTATAACTTGGGATATGTTCCCCTTATGTGGATCATGCACAAGAACATAGTGAGTTATGGTTTCTATTAAATGTTTCAATGATATAAAAGGTTATTAGTGCCCCATTTAATCTAGTTCTTATAGGTTTATCCAGTGAATCCATTATCTTTATGATATTGGACATGAAATCATCATACAGTGCACTTTTTTAGTCATTTCAAATGTAATTCATGTTCTTCTTAAAAAATGTTTTCAATAAAAGTGCCCTTAGTTTTTCATTTATAAAATAGGAATGTTAATTTGTCTTATATGTTTTTTCCAATGAAAATATTTTATTGGGTGGCATCCTATTTGGATTTGGATCAAACCCTATATCAACATTTGGGTGTATATAGACCTTATAATGTTTGAATAAGGTGATTTGATGGTGTTTCAGGATGGAAGTTTGGGTTTCTAGTGGTTTTCTCTTACCAGTGTTGGGGGTGGTGGTATTTGGATGATGCTCCTCTTATAGTTTCGATATTTTTGGGGTGGTCTTGTTTTTTCCATTTTTTGTAGATGAGTTGGGATTGGTCTACTATTGTAAAACCATGAATCTGAAAATTGTTATTCCTTGTTTGGATTTGGTTATTTATCATTTTGTTGTTTTGTTAGCTGTTTATTATTGTGAAAATGGGGGAAATAATTACCATGGAATATTTTTTGATAACCGTGTACTATTTTCCAACCTGTGTTGATTGGGAATTCCCTTTGGACCATGCCATGAACCGGGTTGGGTGTCGGGTTTGATGAAATTTTAGATTGGTTCATGACACATACATATGCCACACTTCTCCCCTAGAGATATTTTTTCCACATAATTAATGTTAATATATCTGTTTCCAATTCATTATTTTGGGTTCTCTCATTTCTACTAATAGATATTTAATTTGGAATAGGAATAATAAAATAAATTATAATATTTCATGATTAAACATCCTTTTTTTATATGTAACTGTATAACATAAATACATCCCTTCTTGGGGGAAATGTGAGAAACATTATAGTGATTGGACCCATAATTATCTCTATAAATCCCTCAACAAAATTTTCATTCCAGAAAGACAAAACTACATTCCTTTCTAACAAGGATATCAGGATTTATGATCATAAGAAGTTTCTCACAAATCGATGGCAACACCCAGCTAATCCAATGAAACTATACAGCTATAACCTAGATGTTGGTAATGGAAAATCCGTTAATTTCATCATTTTTTAAGGGATCCATTGGTATCTCTTTTATAATGATAATATTCCCCAATAATGTTACATTTTCCATTCAAAACATGTATTTACTTAACATCTGATGCAAATATTCCTTTTATAATTTATTTATTACGACATTCAATACTCATAATTTTCCCTAACAAATTTATTATTGATAAGATTATAATATATAAATAATGTAGGATGATTATCAAGGTAATTCCTATTGAATATTTTCCTTAATTCCTTGAAGATATCGGATGCATTTGGGATTCTAAATGGAATGACTATATTCTTTTAGTTATCATCCCTTGAATGAAATGTAGCCTTAGGGATATCCACCATATTCCCATTTACATGATAATATAATGACCTAATATCCTCCCTTTATAATTACTCATCTCAAAAAAGCTGATTGAAAAATTTGTAAATCAATGAATTAGGATACTTATTCTTTATCAGGATCTTATTGAGCGCATGATAATCAATATAAATTCACATTTATCGATATTTTTTCTTGATGAAAAGGACTGGAATGTCCCGTGGTGAAGAACATGGGCATATAAACCCTATATCTATATTATCCCGCTCTTCTTTTTCAATCAATTATATTATATACATATAATTGAATATTAACATAACATTGGTTATTAGCTTGATTGAGAACTCAACCTCAAGGATTAGAGGAAGACTACAATTTTAATCAAGAATGACATATGCATATTAACATAAAATCGGAATGTCATCTAGGATTATTTTCTTTATAATTATCAATACTTTGAGTTAGATTTTACTTCGCATATTAAAATAATATACATGAATGATATTCATATAGCATATATGATTCATCCTCCTTTCACTATTGCAGAATAATAGGGTGATTCATTATATGGATGTATATTTCATTCTATTAGAAATTTATGATATATCTATACAAGATTTTCCATACCTTGAATAGAATTAATTTTCCTTAAATATTAAATGTTAAATTTCTATGGTATATTAATCCTAAAAATATTTATAGGGATGAATTTGTATACTTGGTTAAAATCATTTCACAATTTTTCAATTTTTCAAACATTTTTACTTCAATGTTTTGTGGTGGTGTTTAAGTAATTTAACTATAATTGCATGACATGAATAAATGGATGAAATCATAATCAAATAGTAAATTCACTATTCATAAATTAATAACTATTGAACACATTACCATGTAATTTTTAGAATCTTCCACTATAGTTTTGATTGCATAAGATCTCCCTTTCTCTCGAGGCATTGAAGGTCGTTTTCATCAGTTGTCATTGAAAACCCTTTTCTTTGTGCATTTATTTTCATAGTTTACTTGTTCTTTTTATTTTAATAATTGGAATTAATGTTGATGTTTGAGAATAAATATCATTTTTTCCATCACATTGGGGGGTTTCACATATTTTAATTGACTACATAGGTACCCTTACTTATCACACCTAAATAATTTCCAATCTCATTCAGAATTTTTTTTAATTCATCATCAAACACTTCCTACAAGTAGGAATTTAGGGATTATTTCAGGAATGTGTTTTATCCATCACCACCACCATATTTTAATTCCAGTATCCCCTTCCAATATATAATCCCTTGAGATTAAAAGACCACTATTTTAAATTTTATGAGACATCATGTAATTTCATCATAGCTATAAAATTCTCAAATCTGTAATGATTTGAGCAGACTTGTCTTTATCTTACTTAATATGTTGAAATCATTAATTTTGGGTTCATTTAAAAAGTTAGATGCATCTCATTGAAGTAATATGAATTTTAAACTATACTTTGTGATGGATTCATCTTCCTTTTTCCTGAGTCCATGTAAATCTCTATCCATTTTTTGTTAGTGTCGGTGGAAAATATTTTTTGAAAAACATATTTTCCAAATTCATACTACTATGTCACATCGATCACTTCCTCATTCCGTTTATATTTGATATATATACAAAAAAAAATATATTCACCCTCTATTTGAAAAGAATCCACATTGATATTCCCTTTCATATGGAATTTAAGGATAGATGAAATATTTTCAATGGAGTTGATCATTTGTTCCTTGATTAAGGGATCAAAATATCAGGTGAAATCCAAATTCCATTGTCACATAAATATCTAAATTATAACATGATATTTATTTGGGGGATGTATTTTCCTCACTAATTTATTTTTCAATTTATACCACAAATTAATTAAGTATTCCATATCTTAATATTTTGGCCTCCTTCTCCAATTGTATTGGTGATATCAATGGGTAATTTCATAAAACATTGGCCATTTAATTATTTTCTCCTTCTTCCTACCAATGACTAAAATAAATGTAAAATTATGAATTCAAATTTTTAAAAAATTAAACTCAGAAAAGGAAAACTATGAAAATTTGACTTATAACTCGTAAATGACCTAAATTATTAAAAATATTAACTTAAAGGATTCAATATATGTAATACATGATAAATTTTCTTTAATAAAATTAGGGGGAATGTTTAGTCCATTCATAATGGTCTATAAATAGAATTTATAAAAAAATATTATATTCATAGATACATTGAAACCATTAACACATAAATTACACATTATCATGATGTAATTGAGGATTTGGTCAGTAACTAATTTACCATTTTTGGGCTTATTACTAGGATGAAAATCTACACTAGATCCATATCCTCTATTAGTATGAAGGCATGTATTTTACTGCTCGGAAACCACAAACATAATAAATTACCATTATTTATGGAATTTTTTATAGGATTAGTATAATTCATAAGGCATTGAATATTCTTTTTTATTGATTTTCTATAAAAAATAATCCTTTATCTAATACAAACTCAGACAAACAATATCTTTAATTAAAATTAATTCATAATTTATTACATAAATTAAAACATAATAAAATATATATAGATTGAAAATCCTAGTTTCTCTATGTAATCATTTACAAATCACCATAACATTTAATAGGGATATGAATGCATTATTTATAATTCCCATAACATGCCTCAAATTTCCTTTGATCTTCTAAAACTACAAGAGATAACTTGGGGGTGTACATAAAGAATGTGTCATATATAAATCACATCAAGGTCATAATCTAAGAATAAAATGGTTATATTAATTTATGTTAGTGATTAGGAATATAAAAATAACATAAAATGGGTGATAATAATTATAATGAACATCAATGTATGATATAAGATGATAAAATCAGGGCAACATGTAAATGTGGAAACACCATCAAACACAAAATCAAAAAAAGAAGTCCAGGATTAAAACTAAGACATCATGAGATTATGTGATTATGAAAACTTCTACTGCACTATAAATGGTATATCATGAGATAAAAACATTACCCAATTAAATAAGTAGATATAAAATTATGGGTTAGGCTTTTACATTCATATTATGTAAATAAATTTCTGTTCTTTTTAGATAAATCATTATAAGAAAATCATTAATAAAATTTAAACCCAGGAATATGTATTTTTTGAAAAAAAATGTTTTTTACATAATTAATAATGTATACATAAATAAATATTATACACTTGAGTTTAAATTGGGATGGGTATAGAAAAAAAAATTATTATAATGGAAATTCACAAGATAATTTATACAGTATAATTTGATTAATTTTTTTATGAAATAATTTAATGATAAGGAATGATGGTATATCCTTAACTTTTTTTCAAAATAATAGTAAGGGGAAATTTTAAACCATATTACAACATGAAAAAAATGAAATCAATCTGCATAAATCATAAAATGTTCTTGAAAAAAGAGGAGGGGGTGTGATTCCCCTTAAAATGAGAGGTCACATCTTACAATTAACTAAGAGATTCATAATTGGTTGATCACAACATGGGAAGGAATTAAAGTGGTATAGGGAGTGGATATTCATGAAAAATAGGGTTTTACTGAAGAGTGGTATGAGGATCGGTCGGTATTTTTAGTATAATAGAGCAATATTATTTATTAATTTGTAAACAATGGTTTTGGACGTTATATGATAATGTAATCAAAATCATAAACCATCCAATTGTTTTTAACATCGACTCTATCAAGGAGGATTGGTTTTAAATATATAATTTGTATAAAAAATGAACATGTTATTATATTTACATTCAAGATGTGGAAGTGATTCATGATAATGAAGAATAAATTTTAAAACATTATAATTAATTATTGGGTTTTGAGGATTCATTATAGAATTACGAAGTTTATAAATTTACATTAAGAACACATTATTTTAAAGGAGAAACCATTATTATCTTTTTTAATATATTAATTTAATTTATCACATAAATTTATTTCCATTGATATGTTAGTAAGATAATATATTTATAGTTCATTAATTTTTTATAAAAAATATTCTTTCCCATCGAATTTTGGAAAAAATTTACATTATCCAATTTTGATGTTTAGATTTCAAAGAAAATATTTATTTTATAAAAATAATCTTTTAAAAAATTATTAGTTTCAAATTTAATTTAAAACCCCTAATTACTAGAAACTACTATTTTTTACTACATTAACCTGCTTTAGACAGTTATAAAAATAAAATTGGGAATCATAAAATTAAATTATAATTAATTTTGAAATAATATTTATCTATTATTTTTTTATTAGAATTTAATTTATTTATAAATTTTAAAAAAAATATAAAAATTTTATTAATAAAAAGTATATATTTCCAAAAAAATACTTTTTTTCTTTTATCGTGTAAAAAAATAATTTTATGAAACTCAATATATAATCATATATAAGGTAATAATAAAAATTCATAACTATATTTATAATTTACTTATAAATAAAAGATAAAAATTCATATTCATATCGTATAGATACATAATTATATATTACCCCATTTTATTCCATAAGGAAAATGTTTACAATGGTAGTGTTTTCATAGGGTGGGTTGGTGAATATTGTTTTAGTCAGGATCTCGATAAAATTTAACTTATCCTGTAATGTATTTAACTCAAGAATTTATTATTGATTATCAATATTGTATTGGTCTATAGTAAATCCTATAGATATTATCACCCTCAAAATCTATGATAAGTGGGATTTATAGGACATGATCCAACTTGTTAATAATGTTAGGTTTATTTTGAGTTCTATTTGGAAATTATCATAATACTCGTTATATACTAGTCCTAATTCTTAATATAAAATGACTATATTATCAATGTTTTAGAGGATTAATGGTGTTTTAAAAATCATAGGAATTATTTTTATATTTTACAAAAATAACCAATATAGATCACATGATTTATAAAACTGTATTATTTAATAAAAAAATTACTCATCTAAGTGGTAAATTAATTTATAAAAGTTGATGATGGTTTTTGTAATGTATAATATTATCATTATATTATGTTAATGTTTTTGTAAATTACATTTTAAATAATTAAATTAATGTATTTCAACCCATGTATTTTAGTATGGAATACAATATAGAAACGTTGTCATGTTGATTTGGTAGTATGCACGTATACATGGAAGACACACTTATTTTCTATGAATATCAAGAATGTAGAAAATAAAATATCTTATCATTTAATAATAATTTACATTTTCTAATTTTGATATTATCATAGTAAATATCATATTTTAATAAGAAATGAAAGGTGGTGATGAGAAATTGGACACATCATTCCTAGAGGCAGTAGTCCAAACATATGCCTGACAACATCTTCATTTTATTGATAATTCTTAGAAGAATGGATAAGATGAAAAATTTATTTTTATAATAAAATGATATAATAATAATACATATATTAATACATTTTTGTGGATAAAATAAAATTTTATAATTACAAGATGAAAATAACTAATATGGAGTGGTAGAAATTATTTTTTATCATTTTTTATGTTCTCATTTTCTAACAAAAATTATGGACATTAGCTTTGTATTTTTGCATGAATAATGATTTGAAAAAATGCATAGAGGGCTTAAGAGAGGAGAGGTTGAGTGTGGGTTAATACTAATTGCATATGAATGTGTGTAGAGGTGGAGGGATGATGGTTCTTATTATAATTTTAGAGATTGAAATATTTATCACACATACCATTTTCAATGATGTTAAAAAATATAATCAAACCATATAATTGTTTTTAACTGAAATAGATGAAGATCCATTTGTGTTAAAACACTAAATAAATATTCTAAAGTGTTAATCATGGGTTTTATATAAAAAATATTTTTATATAAAAATTTATTTATAGTTAGGAAAAATATTATTTTTAATTAAATGGGTTATAAAAATTCATTTCATTATTGGATAATAATGTTATAAAAATGATATTATTAGTCATATATGTTTTTTTACTTGTATCCTAAAATTAGTTTTTTTAGAAAAAAAACCTTGGAATTGATATGAATATAACGTTTCCATGATAAATCCAGAATTATAAATTATTTTTTAAAAAAAATCTACTAATTTTGAAATGTTGTTTTTATTAAATAATTTAAATATTTAAGAAAGATGTTTTTATAGGAAAATGAAATATGAAAATCTAATAATTATATTTAAAAAAAATTACTAATTAATATGGTATTAACTTATTACTCATGGAATAAATTTATCTTGTTATTATTGAGACATAAAAAATGTATTTCCTTCCAATAAAAAAGTAATTTTTAAAAAATTGTTCTTTTATAAATTGATTGTATCACATATGACCTTTCAAAAACTATAAATGTAAATGATATAAATATAAAAATATAAATATTTTATTACCTAATGATATAATCCGAATATCTAAATAAATAATCATGTATGATCTCAATATATATCCTTGGAATCATATAATATCTTATTGTAGATTTGGGTTCCGATTCATCTAGATTGGATCGTGGGGTAGTCCTCTTCATCATTAATTTCACCCATATAAGTTTTTGACTAAACCGTAATTTGTTGAGTTTTCCATTCTCTTCGTGTAGGATAATCACTAAAGAATATACCTCCATTTTGAGAACATGTGAATGGGATTCATATGGAATAATTCTTATAGAGACCTTGGATTATCAAATATGGATATTGCCTCTTTATAGATGAATATTCAATACATTACGAAAATTCATGATCGAAGACTATAATATTTCAACGTTTTTTGACACTATGTTCACAATTATAAAACTTAGTGAAATATATTCAATGTCTATTATAAATTTATTCATCATTAGAACTTCAACATTAAACATTTCTTTATAACATTTGGTAATAAAAAATATTAAATGGTGATCTTAGGTGCTTATTATGTGTAAAAAGGGATATAGGTAACCATACCATGAACACAAGGGTATGAGAATATGATCACAAAATTTTAATAACACATTCTATATACTAATTATCAAAATATAATATGGGAACACTATGGGTGGATACACCTCTTGGGTGAGACACACCACCATACCAATTTTAAGCTAGTTCTTTATAATGGAATGGGTTAATTCCGAAACCACCATAGTATTCAAAGTTAAATCCCAAGGCAAACATAGTGGAAAAAGTCACTTAGATAAATAATTTCACTATCCATGAAAGTATTATTAATCTCATAAAATATAAATATTTATCCAATTCATTGTAAAATGATATTGGTCCCACCCATCATTAGTTATAATGTAACCACTATGATTGGTTATAATGTAACCACCATCCTTGGTTATAATGTAACCACCATCCATGGTTATAACATAACCACTTTTACATTATGAAAATTATGTAAATGTGTTTCACGGGATCATAAAATATTAATTATATCATAACACATGAAATGAAAATGGGTTCATAAACATTTCATCATATCATAAGTTATTTATGATATATCGATTTTGTAATCTTTTTAAAATTTCATCAAAGAATAACATGTGAAACGAAGCATCTTTTAAAAGGGTTCTGTAATGGTATAACATGTGTATGAGAAGCGGGTATTATAAACATATTTTCAACATAAAAAATAACCATTCATAGAATGAATTAAATTTTTTTCCACTATTTATATACATAATAAAGAATAAATTTTATCATAGTATGTAATTATATATAAAAAATTATTTTAAACTATGACCATGAATTTTTTTTAGTAAAATATGATTTCATTGAAAATCTCTTTTTAAAGAATTATACATTTTCAAAATACATTTCTTATAAAATAATCTTGAAAACTTCGAAGTGATTATTTTAAAATAAATTAAAATAATTCCTGATGAATATATAAATTTTGATTTGAAAAAATATCAAACCTAAAAGATTTTGAAAAAAATTATTTATGAAAATAAATTTAAAATATTATAAATTAAACATTAAAAAAATTATATTTATGATAATCTGAATTTGTTTCATCTTTTATACATAAAAACAATGTTTCCATTAACATTTATGATAAAATCCAGAAGGGTGCTGTTTAGAATATTAAATGACGATTATATTAAAAAATATTTTTACAAATTTAAAAATTGGTAAACATTAATTTTAGAGATCATAGAATAATAATAAAATATTTTTGATAACATTTATATAATAAACAGTTTTGAAAGAAAACAAATTTTCTACTGAAGAGAGAAATAAAGTGGGATTTTCATAAAAACAATTTCTAAATAAATAAACTACAAAATAGTTGAAAATTTTTACTATTAAAAGAAAGTATCATTAATAACCATTGCAGGAGAAAATTAATGAGTTTAAATATTTATTCATCATAATTATTTTCCATCAGAATCATAATCTTATGTAATCTCGATAAATGTTTAGAATGTGACAAGAAATCCTTAAAACTTTATTAAATTTGAATAATAAGACCCATGATAAAATAAAATAAGTTAGAAGATAAAATACCATTCGGGTAAATAAAATTAATATAATATATCTGAAATTGATATATTTACTCCTCGTATAGAAAAATAAGTGGAAAACATAACATATATATCAATGAAAGTATACAGTGGTATTAAATTCTCCTACTAATTTTGAACCTTTTAAACAAAATCCCCCATGAAATACAAACACTAAAATGTATAATTATCTCCAAAAAAATTCCTGGGATTTATTCATACCACATAAATGGAATAGGTGGTGAATTTGGCCTGTGTCTTACATGCATAAAATGTGAGACGAAAATATTGTACCTTAAGTCTTGACCTGTTTTTAAAATTATGAAAAAATAATTTAAAAAATCTATATTTTTATTATAAATCATTAAAATAACTATATAAATATATTTAATTCCATATATTGTTTTCATATGACATTTTATCACCCATTTATTAATATTTCAATATTATTATCTAGTTTTGGGCAGTAACTACATTGTTTATATTATATTATTTTTCTTGTTAATTTTATTTATCTTCTCTAAATCATTGTTTCAACTTATAAAGAATGTTATATATGATATTAATATAATATATAATTAGGAAACAAATTTTTTATTAATTCAAACAATTTAATGATAGAAAATAAAATAAACTATTCATGGAGGTGGTATGTTATACATACACATGAATGTATTTTTCATTTTATTTTTAGATTGAAAGATATAAATTTGATGATATATTATACTTATAGAATAATTTTTTTTTCAAATATTTAGAAAATATACATTTAAGATATCCTTAATACATTATATATAAAGCCTTAATGAATCACATTACTTATTGGGGTGCTATTCCTCTGTACAAACAAGTGACTTTATCATATTCCCCCAAAGTGAAAATTGTGATTATATGTGTGATATAATAAATAAATAAGAATAAGAATATAATAAATATCATATATTAATAATAAAATTTATCATTTTGTGAAATCATGATATGTGGTAATTGAAAAATAAATGACATCACTTTGTGAAGGGTAGTTTTTTGCACATATGAATGATTATTTCATAACCCATTTGATAGACGTAGAGATGGTTTTATGTAACTAAATTATTATTAAAACATACGAGTATATGGTATACAATTAATTTATTTTTAATTGATGTTGTAATGATAATTTAATGGTATATAAGATGTAATAAATGAAAAACACTTGTAAATAAACATTACATAATCCTTAGGAATCCTATTTATATTTTCATTAAATGCCTTCTTGTGATGGATTTATCTCCAAAATAGAGCCTCTATAATGAGATTATAGAATATGTTAATTTAACATGGAATGTATTTTATAAACACAATACATTTTAAGTTGTGAATAAACGATTATATATGAAAGAGTTTGATAATTATTAGAGAGGACACACTTTGTATTTTTGAAATGAATTGATTCATTCAAATATTATATATTCATAAAGGGTAAAAATTGAAATATTGTAAAACCCCAGAGGAATGTTGGTATAAAAATTTACATATTATATTTTTAATACATATGTAGATATCATTTTTACCCTTATCTATTTTTTTGTTCACCATAGTAAAACCGATTTTTACATTAACCACAATAATTTATTTTAACTACATTCACTATTAATTTCTATAAATAATTTACTTAAACATATTATATAATATAAATTATAAAAAATAATAATACTTAATCTATTTTTTCAAACTATATTCATTGAAGTGTAAAAATTATATTTGAAATTAATATCACAGATGTGATGATAAGGTTAGTTTCAGATATAGAAAATGTTCAAAATTATATAATGTTTTTTTATAAATAAAGTAAATATAAATAATTAAAATTTCATAAATTATATTAACATATATAAAATTTAAATTATTATTAAAATAAAATTTAAAATAAAAATTATCATTATAGAATATTAAAAAAATTTAGTTTTCAATTAAAATTTAGTGTTTTCACTAATCATAAAAATTAAACATTATAGAAAACCCCCAAAAATTTACCCTACAAAAATTTTGATATTAATATTATAAAATTGATGTTTATTTTTCTAATAATATTCATAAAAGTATAAACATTTAGTTCTATAATATGTACGCCTTAAAAATGAGATGAAACTACTTTTTAGAACAACTATATTTAGAAGCGTAAAATTGGATTTATTCTAATCTTTATTCTATAAAATAGTAAATATAAATTTTATATATATTATATAATAAAAAATATATATTTAATCCAAATAATTAATAATTAGATATTTATTTAATAAGTTGATGTAAAACACATTTGTATATATACAAATAGTTTTTCGGAAAAAGACTTATTTTATATTCAAAATGGTTATTATTTTCATTTAAAATTAATTGGTCAAAAAATGATTATTTATATACATTTCAAAAGACAATATTTTCATAATTTTTTAAAAATAGTCATAAAATCCATTCAAATTTATAGTCGATAATTATTACAGTAAACTATAATACTTTAACAGTATGTTTCATTACTATTAAACAAGGTGTTGTGTATAAGAAAAGAAGCCAGTCAGTGTTGAATGTAACATCATATTTTCATAGTGTTGGATATAACTTTAGAAAATCAGTTTAATATAGAATGAAAAATATAAAAAACCATAAAATCTATAAAATAATTCGTAAAATGTCAGGGTGTCACATTCTTCCCTACATTAAAAGATGTTTTCCCATGAAATTCTACTTGATCATCCATCGTTTAACACTTAAAAATCTTTTTTTTAATCCTAAATCATATAAATGAATTATCAAACATCTTATAGTAATGTAAATTTAGAAACGTAATTATATCCTAAGGAAACTCATAACTATGTTTTCATTTAGTAGAAATAGTTTGGAAGTGATAATTTAGACATGGAATAAAAACATATATAATTATAGAGATTTATATAGATCACTAATAAAAATAATATGGGTGATCCATATAATGATAACGACCATGAAACCATATACAAAATTTGTTTTTAAAAATCATTAATATCATCAAATTTAATGATAATATGACAACATTTTATGTGAAGATAATTTTCTTAATGTTATAGAATTGTCATGAGAATATATAGTTACTTATTTATGTTTTTATCTTATCATCACAATATCATCCATTTGTTTTTAAATGATCAATTTCCACATCATCTCTTAATTCATGAAATAAATGATATTTTTTTCCTGAAGCACTAATTGATCATAAGATCCAAAGTTAGAATGATAATTCATTCTATCTATATTTAATTATCATCACAACGAAATGGATACCACATGTTATCCAATAAGGATAACTCTTCATATTTTATGATAATACATTAATATCTAAATCGTCACCCAATGTTAAATATAACTCATTCAATAAATGGTTAACCTTATTTTTCATCAAAATGATGAAAATATAAAACCTTAAAAATATGGTCACTAAATTTATAAATTGAACATATCATTAATTTTATATCGAATAAAAAATATATTGATTATAAAATACTAAACATGTTAATACTTGCAACATTTATTCTCTAGATACATAGAAATAACATGAATGACTACAAAACCTTATTTACGGCATTAATTATTCATCATTCCTTTAATAAAACATACATTTTATTATTTATTCTATAAAATAAAAAATGTTGTAAACACAATCAATGAAATAATAAACAACTTTTCCAAAATATCATTATCAGTTCTAAGGTAATCAGTACTATAAAATTTACTTATTCATATCCAAAATTTATTTATCCGTAGAAAACTATATTAATATTTAGAAAATATTAATTGTTATCTTCCCTTAATAAAAATATCAACTACCCATTTAATCACTTTTATGGTCCATCTGTATCATTTAAAATATTCCTTAAAATATTTAGTACAAAAATTTTATATAAATTCATTATATATACTAATATATAAAATGAATCATTAATTCCAAAACATAAGGACATAGATTCTTCATATACAATATCAATCCATTAACTAGGATTCCTCTTTTTATTCCCCAATACAATTTCCATTCATACAACATTTTTTGTCCATTAATCATCACTAGCACAAAAATTATACTTAACACCTTTCTGAATCTCTTCATGTGATTTCCCCCAAGGGAATTGATTTTCCAAATTCTCATACATTCAACATTTAATTAATTCATAAGTTAATAATACATTATTATAAAAAATGTTATCATATATTGTATTAATTGACCATTTCATATTCCCAAGTAAATATCATACTATATGTGCTTATTATATTCATATAAAACACCTTCACATTCATTTGAGTCATTCAATAGAGTGATAAATCTCACATTATCGACAAATAACAAACTAAATATTTTTTCCTTCTCTGGTCTCCACTACATAAACTCATAGAAAACTATATCATTCTCTTATTTTATTATTCTGATTGTTATTTAAGTTGATCACTGTTAATAATGTTCCATGCAAACTGATTAGGAATAATCATAAAATTATTAACTCTAGTTATCATTCCATTTTACCCCTAATAATAAATTTTACATCACATTTAATGTTTAACTAGTTCCTTCTAGTTTCCACTATTGGCTATAACAAAAAATAATTTTGTGAGAAATGGAAAAGGGGGAAAATGATTAAAAATGAAAATATCTTAGAGGGTGTCTATGTCTTCACACGATATATTTAATATATGATAACTTATTTTTACCCTAGTTCATTCATATTCATCATCAATTTATGTTTTTCTTTAACCAACCCAACAAATATCAAGCCGTAACTACCCAAATCCCACCTATATAGATTATGGGGTGGAGAAAAGTATTGAATGGCATAACTAGTAAGATATGATTTTTTCTAATGTATCTATTGACACAAAACTAACCATTTAAATTCATAAGTGTTGAACAATAATCATGAAATTATTATATATCTTAAATATAAACATGGATGTGAAGACCTCTAGGGTGTATAGGAGTAAAAATTGAAAACTGAATGTAATGGGGTAAAATACAAACCCATCCAGATAGATTAAAAAAATGGAATGTAAATGGGCTGAAAGTGCCAATCTCCTGATCTCAATTATCATACCACTATACATGGTAAAATTAACCAGGTATCCTAAAGCTCCTTTTTAATTTTCGATGACATTTTTATTATCTGTAGAAGACATGACACGTACTGGCAAAGCCTATGTAGTGGTGAGTATATATATGCATAGTAGGATGACAATAAATATGAAGGGCTAGCAGTAAGATACATTGTATGAATAGATTGATATATAGATCAACCCAAAACAGGATATTAAATACAATCTGATATCATTGATAAAATTCTATTTATAAAAAAACCAAAGAAAACACAAATGAGAGAGAATTGGATCTCAATCTAATAGACCAACCCATGAAAGAGTGAGATTACTTCAAAAGTCAATCCTCAATTACCAACATCTCAATTTCCTATATATAAGACTTACTATGTGGAGGTCCCAAGACTCTCCACTATGTTTCAGAAACAATATTATATAATCTCAAAGAAGAGGAAAAACAATAGAGTGACTCAGAGTTGTTCCACTAAATGTAAGGAGGAACAATTCCCTATCATATGGGGGTAGTACTAGATAGATAGAAGACACTCACAGAAAAAATATATATTGGTACTAATCAGTATATATAATTTATTCACCTTAATTCAGTAAAGTGGAGGGGGTACTAATCAATGTAAGAATGACCCACAACATAGCTGAAAAGGGGGTACTACTCTATCAATAGAAGAATCTCACCCCAGTTCATCAGGGGTCTACCACCTAGTAGATAGATTGATGAAGCTTAAAAAAATTTAATATGGGGTGTGGATAAACTTAGTAGATAGAAGAAACTAACACTAAATCTATAGGGATTACTACACAAGGTATGGGGGAAATGTACCCTACCTCATTGGGGGTAATTATTTATAAATAGATGACCTGAACCTTGGTCCATTAGGGGGATATAATTAGTGGATAGATATAGGACCAGTTACATAATTCCAAAGGAGGTTCTACTTAGTACATATATGAATAATGCACTAGTCTTTCATGGGGGTAACACTCTAATGATCCTTCCTAATCACTGTCATAACTAAGTACAACCAAAATAAGAGTCACGACATAAAAATATAACATCATAAACTAAGGATCCCACAATAGAATTATATGAAAATAAAAAACTGTTAATAGGATAGTCATGGGAAAAAATATGATTTTCAACAAATGATAAATGAGTGGTTGAAAATTCGATATATGAAAAGAATGAGTACATTGCATGTAAGAGGACACACATGACGTGTGGTCCCACTCAATAGATTGGGTGTGTCACATTTTATTGCTGCATCACTTCTCATGTTAGGATACATGTTCTGTATGGTATCTAAATTGTGTGTCCAAGCGACTCTTAGTCCTTCATGTGATCCTTAGTTATGTTTGTGCTAGTCTTCTCATATTCATGTACTTTGATACATATTTTGATCCTGGGTATTTCTTCCTACACAGGGTCTTACTTATGTTCTCCCCATGGAGATTATCAACCTAGGGAAAGATAAAAGTGATGTGGCATTACCACATGGTGTGTCATATTATACTACATTCAAAACCCTATCATCCGCAATGAAGGTCATACATGTTGTGTGTTATTTAGTCTACACAACATGTATTTAGGATTTTTTTAAAACCAGATTCTTTATGTGGATCCTAGATATTTGGATATTTCATTATCTATTTCCTTAATGACACTAGAGAATGGAGTATAATTATTCACATAGAAATTCCTACAATCTAAAGTTCATAATTGGATTCTGATTATTCCTTTAGAAACCCACAAACCTCATATGACTCTTGCCATACCAAACCTATCATTGCCAACTCATGTTTGGATCCTGGTTAAACAAACTTGTCATCATAAATACATCCCAAACCATCATTTTACTTCTAAAACATTTTTTTTATTCTTCCATGAATTCAAGGGTCTGATTGGTATTGATATTATCCAACAATATAGAGCCATGGCCACATAGAAAATGAAAAAATATGGTAAATATAAGGTATAAATTCTACAAGAATATTTTTAAGTCATTTGACATGTTTTGGGGGAAAAAATAATTCTAGCAGGGATATGTAGTGTGTCAAAATTGGTTATAGAATTTAATGTTAGTTTTTATGTGCATACAATGGTCCAAAATTAATGTATATCAAATCAAAGAAGGTAAATGTGCTAAATACATTATTCAAATATGGTATAATTTAAAAATTATGAGTCATTCATATATATTGGTTAATTATTCATCAAGTAACATTATTTCCAATGATAAATTGATTTTATCACATTTATTTATCCATGATTTATCTAGATCCAAAGGTTTATTATTATATAAGGTTGATTTTCTAACAAGATTTGGGAAAAAGAAACATCCTCACAGTCCCAATGATATGTGGATAACACTATTAAAATATCCATAATAGTGCATTTAAAGGGAAAATACAATTGGTTTATAATAAAATTAATAAATTAAATCTTTTTTTATCTTGTTGAACACACCACGAAAAGTTCTGATATCTAAACACCCCATACTGACTAGTTTTATGTAATATTTAGGTTAGAAATTTTTCTCTATAATCAACCATTGTTTCCTATTTATGATACAATATCTTATTTAACAATCATCTCATTTTATTTATGAAACTTCATGTGCCTAATATATATGTAACATCTTCAAAAAATTAATTTTCAGCACCTCATTCCTCTGAATCGTATGATGGCTCAACGCTAAACTCTAAAAATATATATAAGAATATATATATGTACTAAGAGAAAAAATAAGTTCATGACATTTTCTATCTTTCAAACATTTCAACACTAAAAATAAAATACTATGAAAAAATAGTATTGATACTGAGTATGCATCATAGTGTCCCTCTCCCATGATCCCCCTACATGCTCCCATATTCCCACAAAAAAATGAACCAAGGGAACGGTCTATCCATATAGGGTCCTCATGCAGATTATCAGTCTTCAATGGGTTCTCTGTAATGGTGTCTCCATCCTCAATGTCTATCATTCCCCTGTCAATGACGTGCATGGTGTCATGAACATATTATCTTAGTTGCAACATGTGGAAGATGTCTTGGGCCTTCTCCAACTATGGGTTTAGGGATAGGTGGTATTATCCTATACGATGGTGTGAAACATCTCAAATGTCCTCAAAGACCATATGTATATATTTCCTCCCTACATGAATATCCATAATTATAATCATGTGTAGAATCATAGGAGAATGTGGTCACCCTACTCAAACTCCAATGGCCTTCAATGTAGATATTTTTGTGATTTATATGTGGTATATCCTTTATTCATCCCCTCAAATATGACCTTGACCATCTCCTTCATCACATGAACCATCTATAGACCCATAAGGGTGACCTCTATAATATCTATCTAGTAAAAGGTTTAATTCCATGGTATCTCGTATATGTTCCTCCAAAGGTTCCATGTCAATATTAAACTAGTAGCTAATGTGGTACGTAAGCTCAACCAAGGAAAATTGATCCTCCCTGACCCAGAAAAAATCTAGCAAGATATCCATCATCATAACTTCAAACACTAGGTTAGTGCACTCACTCTTCCCATCAATCAGAGGTGAAAGTATGTACTCATCCTCATTGGGGTAACAAATACCCATGTATGCCTCTCCAAAAATATTAGATGAACAACACAACATGGTTGTAGAAAATTGTCAAGGTCACCCCAAAATGTTTTATAATATCTCATATGTACATCATCCCCAAAATATTCACCAAAATCCACCTCCCGGTTGAAAGATTTGTGATGACTTTGTGAATTATTCATCTATCACCTAGATGGGGTCATGGATCTTTTCATTCCATGTGCTCTCATTCACAATTTCCATGGATATTTTGTCCCATTTCTACTTTTTTAACTCTAGGGGATTCAAAAACCTACCAGAACCTAGTGCTCTCCCTTTACATGTTGATAGGTGAGGAACTATGAAATGAACTCCACTATTCTCTATCTCATGAAGGTACACCAAAATTATTACTGATGTTCTATATATATATATATATATCCAAAACCAGGATATAAAGATGAATTAGAAGTGTGAATCTACCTTATCACATCCTCATGAATTGTGACTAGGACTACCACATATCCCTAAAAAATCATGTCATGATTCCCTTCTTCAAGAAATTTACTCAAGTGAGTCTCCAAAAGACATCTGGTTTGGAATGAACTGACAGTGGATGCATACTAATTAATACTACATCACATATTTATGTAGGGGAGGAGTCAACAACAATAATTGAACAAAATATAGACTCTCTATCTCAAACATGATCAGCTGCAAGATAGGAAACTACTCAGATACCTCATATACCAAAGGAGCATATGACTTTCTACTAAGGGCATATGGTACAATGTTTCCCATACCATGAGTATGGAATATCTAAAATTTATAGTCTTATTGGAATAGAAAAAATACCCTCTATCTTAGTTTCAAATCTATCTTCTTAATGACGTACCAAAGACACTGATGGCTTGAATTAAAAAATATCTCTCCTCTCGAATCTAGTTTCTCCACACCCTGAGAGCAAAGACTACCACTTCATGATTTAGGTCCTTAGATGCATAATTATGTTCATGGAGTCTCAACTACCATGATACATAATTGATAACTACATATATTTGTATCAAAACGTTTACAAGCTTAACTCATAATATTTCACAGTATACTACATACTTGACACCCACATTCAGTGGTCTCAAAATAGGATCACTCAACAGCCTTGTCCTTATCACCTCAGAGGCCCTATAACACTACTCTATCTAGTTAAAATGATACCCCCTATATATCCAGGCAATCAATGGGTATGAAATCCTATAAAATTTGATGGATGTGCATCTTTATTTTACTTAAATTCTATGGATACTTCACACCTCTAACTCTCTCTTGGGTGGATCGCAAGAATGTAATACATAGATCATTGATAGATCTATAGCTAATCCATTATCTGAAGTGAAATTCCCATATAACTGAATCTGTATAATCCATTACTAAAACATTGAGATAATACCATAAAGATACGGTTTTGAAATAAATTCTAATACCATCCTCACATTCTCTTCCTGACCATCCTTTTTCATAGACTATATTAGTATATCATCAATTAATAAAACAAAAAATAGGTCCATGTATGGACGGAGGATATAGTTATCTAATTCCATAAACATGATGGGATAATTTTCCATACAATAAAGGAATCACTAGGTTGTCAATGTGTTTGTAATGAAATAATAAATCCATCTTTGGACAGTAATCCTCATGAAGAGGAAAATGATGGTAATTGTACTAGAGATCTATCTTCAAGAACCAAAAAATGGCGTGCAATGGATCAAATAGGACATCAACCCTTGGTATGTGTTAATTATTATCGTATCATGGCTTGAATCAGGTGATGATAATCAAGGAAAAGTTAAAACCTATTTTCAAATTATTTCACAAACCACACCAGATCTACCTTAGGGAAAAAATTGGTCTGATAAAATCATTAGCTCAATGATCATTCTACCAAAACCATAGCTCGCAATGCTTGGTAGGGTACATTTGATATGCTTTGAAAGATATTAAGGCGGTGTCTAGATGCATGTCGATATAGAAATTCATCACCTACTTCATATGTAGTCCTCAAAAATACTCAAGGATGATTTAAATATAATCCTACATGGTTGAAGGAATTAATTTTCAAATGAGCGACCTAAACTAAGAGATATTCTTTAAAACTCATGGAAAATTGGATACAACCTACTGCTCAAACAACCAACTCATCTAGCCATGATATCTCTGCAATCTATAAATGATAATCTTGTCCCATCTATGAAAAGCCATCTAAATCTTATGTAGTGAATGTCAATATGGGATTTCACTATGGAAAGAAAATCCATGTACATGATTAAGCATAGGGTTTCATAGTATAGAAAAAAAATGTCCCATGTGATCCTCTCTCCAAAAATTGATTAATCACGCTTCCAGATGATAGAAGATAAATGAGGAGAATATTCCCTAGGATTATGAATAAAAAAATCAGAATAAATAATAAACTAGAGGATCCAACTGCCAATCCAAGAGAATATAGTTGAAGGAGTTACTTGAACATATTTCTACAAATACTGATGACATATTAGAATAACTATAGATGACATCTCTAATCTTCTCATTATCCATCAGGTCATATGCCTCCATTTCCATCATCTCTCCACGACCATGACCACAAAATAGCTGTGTCTAATCTAGGACTCTTGTTAGTGGTAGTGCAAGAATATCATTGCATCTTACACCACTGAGTACTCCTCCACCTGTAGCTCATCCTACTCCTATACCAGCTATGCCTCCCAAGGTGACACCATGTCCCTAATTGGGAGATCGATGATCACAACACTATCCTTGTCATGGAATCCCATCAATTATCTTCCTTTTCTCTTTATAATAGCTAGTCAATAATTCGAGCACCATGTGACCGTGCCCATCAAAATCATATTTTTTACCACTCTAGGATTCCCTAGTCATCTATTTTTTCATTGTCCAGGTTTCCAAGCTGGATCCTAGGAAGATCTCATATGCCAAGATCATGTCAACTGGTGTCTTATAGTTGTTTTTTATGGCTCAACTCTATAATGCTCAGCACATTCTCTAGTTTCGTAGATTCCATCTGATAGGTGGATATTTATCACAAGTTCCCACTCCAACTCCCCTATATATATTGGAATTTTCAGGGGTGATACAGTAAGATGAATATCTTTCTTGTGTCCCAGATCAAAAATTCATTCTAAAAACCCATTTAGGGAAATTTCATTGGAGTACGATGTATGTTAAGTGAATCTTGCAGAATATTGATCCACTATCATCCATCCTATCTACATCAATAAAATCTTTTAAGTATTGACATAGTGAAATAAAGAGGGGTAAAACCCCTCTTCAAACAACAGTTGGATATCAGGACATGAGTGTGTTGACTAATTTTTTATGTGTGAAAAAAGACTCCTCTCGTTCAAAGCTACTCTATGGGAAATGATAGATTCTAGTGAAACCACCTAATCTTCGTGTTTCATTATAATCAAAAAAATATGGACCAGAAACTCTATCAAATCATCCACTATGTTGAGATATGGATATTTTCTAATCCTTAAAAGCATATGGCATAGGAAATCACTGAATGCGTTAAACCAACATGTCGTGAGGATAGGATCTACTGGTCGATAGTTGGGGGAGCATGTAACTTTCGACGCAGAGAAAAGATATCATAGGGCTGACCATCAACTGATCACTCATCCCTCATCATATCATTTTCATGATACAGAACAAGTAACATGGTGAGTTATCTACACGAAGGTATACTGAAAATGTAATCAAGATGCACCATAGTTAGATGAGTGTATATAAAAAAGGGGGAGATGAATCAGCAAATAATTTCAAATGAACAATACTATATGATTCGTGTTCAATTTATCCCCCAATGTTTCAGTATTCTGAATCGACATGGTGGTATTTACGATCCTACATAAAGGATTCATCAGCCTCCACATGAACACTAGATTCCCTTGCCTAAAATTCATAGTAGAAACTCTTTGACACTGTATCCCTAAATATAAAACAAATAATATTAAAGTAATAAAGCAATAAATGTCCTAATAGTTTAACTACACTGTTAATTATCATTCAATACATCACCCAATGGGACTCGACCTGCAACTACACAAAGCCCGCCAGTATAGGCTAGGGGCTGGAAACAAGCACTGAAAGTAATAAATAACATTTGAAGACTTTAACTAATGTACCTATATGAACAAAAATGACCAGCTAAATATATAAGTTTAAATGAAAAATAATAAAAATATAAAATGTATATAATATAACCGTGTATTTGAGAACCTCCTAAGCATACAAGAGTATGATAGTGGAAACCTAATGTAGAGGGGAAAATAAATGCCCATCCAAAAATAATCACCAACTAGAAAACAATGGATAGTAAAATTACTGAGAGAGAATTACTCTTAATCTCCAAAGGATCAACCAAAATATGTGGTCCAATGAACTATGTATCCCTACGATCCAATGTAATCTGTGTCGACCTATCAGTCATCTACGTAAGATGTGACACTTATGGGTGAATCCTATAAAGGGGTGAGAATATAAATAACTAGTAGGACAGTATAAAAGTTTAAGAGGGAGTAGAATATGACATTTTATTAAAAGAAAGGGAAAAATGTTACACTAAAGCATTAGATTAAACAAAATCCAACAATATAGATATATATATATACACAATCACAAAACAAATAAACCAAAATGAGATACAATGTGATATCTATCTCATAGGCAAGCCCTGGAAAAAATTACAATGCTCAAGAATTCCATCCTCATTTCCCAACATATTGTATGACTATACCTAGAAGAAACTATGTGGATGGCCCATGCATCACCATTGTGTCGCATAGTCGAGGGGATACAATCACTAAGTAGCGGATACATTACCTAATGAGGATATGGGTATCACTCAATATAAGTAAAAACTGTAACCTATATGGTAGGGTGAATACATCTATATATAGAGGACCCACACAATAATTACATAGTGGGTACAAACTACTTGATAAAGGACCCATACCCCATTTCCATAGGGGGTACCACTCTGTGTAGGAAGGACCCATAACCTACTCAATATGGGTACAACTCTGTAAATAGTGGTACCATTACCTAGTTCATTAAAGGGTACACCTCATTGGATAGACGAGGGACCCACTCCCAAATTTAATATGGGGTTCCACTCTGTGGATATAAGACACAAACCATAAGCCCATGGGGGGTACCAAATTATGTAAGGGGGACCCACACCCTACTTGAGAAGGGGTACTACTATATAAATAGAATATTAGTTCCATTTTCCATCATGGGGTACCACTCAATTGATATAGAGCGGGCCCATTCCATTATTCCATATGGTTCGCGGGTGCCACTTAGTAGATCGGGTAACCACACACTAGTCCATCAAGGGGAAACCATGATAATGATCCCAACCAATTACTACATTTGTCATGTGAAATCTAAAGGAGAATCACACCTATAAAATCTTGAATCAAATATCATTTTCCACTAAAGAGGATACCATAATTTTTTATTTGAATAAATATAGGATAGGCTACTCATGGGAAAAATTCCTAGATTAAGTGAATGGGTTATGAGAGGATGCAGTTTACATAGAATAAATAAAGTGTAATACGATTTCTAAGGGGACACACATGATATATGGCCCCAATCTATCAAATGGTGATGTCCCTGATAGCACACACCTCACATCCCTTGTAGGGATACATGGTGTGTATGGTGACTACACGGCGCGTATGAGCCACATGGGATAATATACATTCTCCATGTTCGTGTTCGTGTATGTCTGCATATTCCCATGTACATCAGTATGTGTTGTTCACCTCGTCATCCCTTACCACATGGGATCCTACCTATGTATTATTGAAGATATTTTTTCTACCCATGGAAGGATACATGAAATGTGGCCAACCACATGACTTGTATTATTTTATTTCTAAAGACATTCTAGTCACCATAGCCACAACCTTACATGTTGTGTGTTCTTTATTCTAGATAGTGTGTAGACAATATTATGATAGATACTCATATTCATTTTGAATATCAATTATCTATGGTGACGTTAATGTATCATTACTCTAAGCAACCAAAAATGGTGGATCTTACTCTTACTACTAGATCCAACACTACACTAAAAATAGTACATTAGAGGGGGGTTATTTAGAGGGGGTTCAGCACATATCCCTCTAAATTAATTTTTTGTAACATTATAGGGGGTTATTCACAACCCCCTATAATCATAGAATTTTGAGGGGGGTTCTAAAGCAGCAATAAATTCATTCTCTATAAAAGTTAGAGATGGATTATACATAACCCTATCTAGAATTTTATCCATTGTTTTTTAATATTTGGTTTGATTTTAGATCTTGTTATATCAAACCCACTGATAATTTTATAATTAAAAGAAATATATATTCTACTTGATTTTATAGGATTTATATATATATATATATAACATTCGTTTGGATATAAATATATATGTATATATAATTAATTTTTTTAAAGAAAATTTTGGGGGTTCAAAACACCCTCTGATTTAAGATATTAAAGGGGGTTCGTGAAATGCTTCTAATACCTTATATTAGAGGGTTTTTAACTCCTTATAATTGAAGAAATTAGGAGGTGTTTTGAACCCCCTCTAATTGAAGACATACGCTGGGGTTTTGAACCCCTTCTAAATTATGAAATTAGAGGGGGTTTTGAACCCTATCGAATTTATGACATTTGAGGGGGTTGTTAACCCCCACTAATTCATGGTATTTGGTGGGGGTTATGAACCGATGGTAATCCCTTTGATTATAGGGGGATTTAAACTCCATCTAAATTATTATTTATTTTTTAAAATAAGTAACATATTAATTTAAAAAAATTAATATATATTTGGGTTAGTGCACGTGTGTGTGTTTATATATTACATAAACACATTATATAAAAGTATTTAAATACTTTATAACACACACACATATATATATGGACATTATATTAATATTTTAAATAAATACTTATACAGATAAACAAAAATTTATACATATATATAAATATTAATATATTTAATATATATATAATTCTAAATATATTTATTCAAATTTATATAATTTATATATTGTTTTATAAATACTATACATTTATATTATGATTTATATTATACATATATTATATTAAATACATTTTTATTTTATATTTTTTTATAAATACAGTTATATTATATTATGTATACAAATATATATAATATAGACAACATTAAATATAAATTTACTTAAACATATATATTTTATATAATTATATTTTATATTTATTATAAATATTTAATTATATATACATATATATATATATACTATATAATTATTTTACTTATATTGTATCATATCATTTTAATTGAAGATTAATTTCGTACATATATATATAAATAGCATAAAATAATTAATAATATTATTGTTACACACACACATACATAAATACATTTGTATTGTATACTTATGTATACATACATTTATATTGAATTATGTATACAATTTTACACAATTTAGACAAAATTAAATATAAATATAAATATAAATAAACATTTATTTATATTATATATTATATTATAAATATTTTATTGTAAATAAATTAATATGTATCATATAATTATTTTATAAATATTTGTATATTATTTATGAATTAATTTCATACACATATATATCACAAAACAATTAATAATATTTTTGTTACACACACGAATACATAAATACATATGTATTGTATTTTTATGTATAAATACATTTATAATTGATTATGTAGACTAATTTACATAATTCAGAAAAAATTAAATTAAATAAATATTATATATTTATATTATATATTATATTTTAAATATTTTACTATGGTTAAATTTATATGTATTGTATAAGTATTTTATGTATATTGTAGTATAACATATTAATTATAAATTTATTAAGTACATATATATATATGATTTAATTATATTATTTATTTCCAATTATAATAATGCATTTAATTTTGTTCGTATATATATTTGTGTTGGTGATATAATATAAATTTATATAATTAAACACATTAATATATCATATAAATGTATTTAATATAATATAGGTATAATATATATTACAATTATATTATATCAATAAATAAAAATATATACACACACATAAATATAAATATATTTATTAATATATGTATAAATATATATTTATATATATTAAATATACCCAAATATGTGTGTGTCTGTGTGTGTATTATGCACAAATATATTATAATTATACATAATTACATATTATATATAAATATTATACACAAATATATATAATATTATAGAGAAATATATTATATATTTACAAATATATTAAATTTTTAATATTTCTAAACAAAAATATATGTATATATATATATAATATAATACATCAGGATTTAATTAAATATAATGATGCATATATTATACCCATAAGTGTGCACAACCTAGTGGTATGGTGTTATGCGTTTGATCAAACAAGTGTTGAGTTCGACACCCACTAGAAAGCATTTTGACCACGGGCGTGGCACAACCGGTGTTAAGGGGCTTGTTGGGATGTCAACAGGGGTGCATAGGGTTCCAAGGGGGCGCGTATGGTGCACGCCGAGGGGTCTGATGGTGTCAACCGATGTCAAGAGGTGCGATGGGGTGTCAAGTGGGAGCCAGAAACCTCTTTATGCAACGGGCATGGTTCAACCAGTGTCAAGGGGCACGTTTGGTGTCAAAAGGGGCACACTGGTTGTCAACAAGGGCACACTAGGCTGTGCCAGGGTGTTAAGGTGGCCCACTGGGCTATCCAGGGGTGTCGGGGGGGGGGGGGGGGGGGGGGGGGTTTGGTTGTCACGAGGTGTCAAGGGGGCGTGTTTAGGTGTTGGGGGTTGTCATGGGGGCACATTTGGCAGTCTCAGGGTGTCATGGGTGAGTTCCTGGGTGTTCATGGGTGGGATGGAGTGTTAAGGGTGTGTGTTTGGGTCTCACAGCGTGTCAAGAGGGCACACTAGGGTGTCATGGTGGAGCGTTTGGGTTTCCTGGGGTGTCAAGGGCGCGGTTGGAGTGTACTGGGTTCTAAAGGGGGCGACGTAGTTGGGTTTCAAGGGTGCAGTTGGGCTGTGATGGGGGTGTCAAGGGGGCTGGCATAGTTGGTTGTCAAGGGGGAATGGTTGGTGCATACTGGGGTGTCAAGGGGGCACAATTGGGTGTCTAGGGGTGACAAGGGGGATGAATATGGGTGTCAAGTGGGCATGGTTTGGTCTCCTAGGGGCACCGTTGGGTGTAAATGGGCTATTCAAACCTCCCCTAAATCCCTATATTAGAGGCGGTTTTTGTTATAACTGCCTCTAATGTTGTAAATATAGAACAACATTATAGGGGGTTTAAACCCACTCTAATGTAACTACTGCTAGATTCACAATCCATTTAGCCGCACTTTCTATCAAACCTCCTCTACTAACAGTATGTGGACACATTAGGGGCTGTTTCCCACAACCGCCACTAATGTGTTTAGTAGGGTTTATAACTGATTGTAATGTAAAAAAAGAAACCAATCTAAAGTGGTCATTTTTTGTAGTGCAGCATCCAATGTCCGGAAAGCAGATCTTGATTCTTCATTCACAAACCTTCACACCTTGTACACCTTGTAACATGTCGAACACATCACAAAAAATATGGTTTGGATCCCAAAACAAAAAACCATTCATCCATAACCCACAATCCATCACAAACTATACTTTGATTTCCAAACCAATTGTTTCACGTTATTCCTCTATGAATTCGAGGATCTAATAATTCTTAGTAACACCTGACAATGTTGTTAGGTCTAAATGTTTCCTAGATATCCTGAGAGTGGGGTGAGTTAGGGTAGGGATATTAACTTCTAAATTATTACAGTGATACTAGATATTGACCTCTTTATTTTAATTGTTGCTTTGTTTTCACATATGTGTAAATGCTACTCTTATTCATTCCTTCGTTTTCTGAGGATGATGGTTTGAATGTAATGCAAGAAAGAAATATCACTAGCACACAAATTTTTACGTGGATTACCCTCACTAGCCTACATACAAGGATAATACAATGAAAAGATAATGATTATACCAAATCTACTAAAGATCACAATAAATTATGGCGGTTCGGGATTCATCTCATCTATACCCATGCTCGCTGCCTTTACAATATTTAGGGTATGCACACTACATTACCAAGGGCCAGTCCCTATGTCTATTTCTCTGACTGAGTGCTAGTGGAAATGATGACCATATTCCTCTTCCATTTCTCGCTTCTATTGGAAGGTATTCAAGCATAGTTTATGGAGTTTTAAGTCCCTTCATTATATCTAATAAATGCAATATAAATGGTGGATGGATACTCTTTTGAAGTTACACTTCTATCCAATATATGAATATAGATCGACTGCATATTTACTAGGAAATGCCTTCTAAACTACTTTCTTAATGCTGACTACCTTCAAAATGTTCCACATTCATAATTCTCAAAAAACATTTGTAAAGATCATGCCTTTTTTAAATCTCACTTAGCCTTCACAATGAAAACATTTTTTTCTAAACTCAAGAAGAATTCAGGAATATCATTCCATTCACAAAAGTTTCTTATCTATCACAAATTTCATTACATTTATGATGCTCTAAACATTTGATTGGATTTTATATCCTTTTCATAAATCTTCATATGAGACTTTTTCATGATGCTCAAAAAATTTAGTTGGACTTTAAAACCTTCATGAACTTCTTTCGCTATATCATTCAAAAACCACCCTTCATGAACCACCCTGAATGAACCACCCTTTGTAAACTACCATCGTGATTCCAAAGACATAATATTTTCATTATGACTCACTATTTTTCTGATGGGGGAATAGGTGTATTTATATAAATTTCCAAAGACTCTAGAACCTTCCAAACAGAACATCACCATTTTATGATGATCCCTATTGTCTATCACAATGGCCCATTTTTAGCAATGCTACATGGAAATTACACATTTGTGATTCTTGTTGTAATACCTGATCTTTTATCAAATCCATTACAATGCAGCAATGATTTAATCATAATTATCCCGACCTGCGTCATTCGTGATTCTCATCATTTTCATGTAGATCATTTTCACATTTCATTGATCCTTTGTGAAACAAACTTCGTGAATCTCATCTTCATGGAACTCATTCTTTATAATATTTTCATAATTCCTTCTAGGATAACTAGTTTCGTGATTCTAACCAAACTTAATATTTGGGAACTAAAAAATTTCAAAAAACATTGGGAAAAGACATCTACTTATGAACGAAATTTTTTGTACCACTTCTATGGAATCAATTCCAACGTCTTGGATCTTTGAGAACATTACATGTCAATAAAATCATTGGATGTCCCCATGTGATCATGGAAACATGCGTCGTCCATAGACGCAATCAATAAAAAAATAATGAAATACTTACTTAAGGTATTTTTTCCCTACAAACATCAAGTCATGGATAAATTTAAAAAATTAGAAAAAAAATAAAATGAAATTTTTAATAAAAAAAATATGGGTTTTAAAATCATTATACTATAATTATTGGACTAATTATACAAACAGTGATATTTATGGTGTGAAAACTGAAAAAAATAATAATAATTCGAGTACATGGGAACATTCAACACTCTACAATTGATGAATATCATATACAATAATATGATAATGCTAAATACTTTAATCAAACAAGGAATAGTGTAGAAAAACGATTCCTATCGAGATATTATAGAATTCAACATTGAATAATGTGTTCCACAATGTTCAATATTAATCATTGCATTCATTGTGCCTTGATTTTTCTGAATCGAGAGGTTTATTGTCATCTGAATCAGAATTCCCAATGAAAGGAGGGAGAAGAAACATCTCTAAGGACCAATGGTTATGCATATATCCATGGGTAATTCACTGTAATGGTTTATTAACACATAATCCATAATTATGTTTATTAATAAATAAAAATAATAATTTTTTATTTGACTAGTTGAATGTACCTCCAATGACTGTGATATCTGAACTCCAAATTTCAACCAGTTTTATGTCACTCCAAGGGTAAACATCACATTTTGGACTCAATTTTTGTATCTATTTATGATATTAGAACACATTTAATAGTTATCTATTACTCTGTAATAAACTGTGTATGCAACATATTTAATAAATTTAATATATTTATAAAAATAATTATAGGAACATTTGGTTTTATAATCGCACTCCATCTTAGTGCATTGATCCAGAAATATATATTGAAATATTTCAAATTCGTACAAGGAAAAAAGGGTCTCTGCAAATTCCTTCATGAAGCATTGTAATTTTTTTTAGTTTCCCATTCATATCTTCTAGTATTGTAATCCCATATGTGGGGTAATGCATATTGTTGTATTCCAATTGAGGATCAATCCTAGCTCAATGCAACCTTTTTTGGATTTATCACCCCTATGTACCTTTGTGGTAGAGTTAAATCCTATTGTACTATTCATATATGGATGTAATGTCATGGAACCACTCACTTGATCCATTATGAAAATTTTAGGACATTCCCCTATACATTTACAATATTTAGGTTAATCATTAGATATATCTATATACATTTCCTTATAATTTTCCCTATTAATATTAGTAATGTTATCTTATCCAAGATTCCAAATTGTAAATAAATAATTACATTGATACCAACTATAGTAACCATGGATTATCATACATGGATATTATATATTTTTAGTTGAATAATCAATATATTACGCAAGAACATTCATGAGGACTTTTATATTTTAGTATCATTGTATACCTAGTGTACAATTTTTATCCCTGTGAAAGATCATAAATTTCACCCACCACAATATTCCCTTTAATACTACTATAAAAAAATAAATATTTATAATCAAGGGAAAGAAAATATATGAAACGGTGATATGAAACGTCTAGTAACAATAATGAACAAATATATTCAAGAATAAAATTGTCAAAAGTGTATGATAAAAAAAGAATAGCATTTTATATCCATACCCTTCATATCAAATATAATAATATTGATTCATGTAATAAATAATGGCTGTTAAAAATACAAGAATCATACGAAAATCAATGAACATGAGCTGTGAGATCAAAAAAATAGAATAATACATAAAATTCTGACACACACATAAGAATAAAAAAATTCCATTGTAGCCAAGGCTCTTTTTCAGTATATAATAATAGAAATATATGGGGGGTTACACATTCTGGCATGGGAAATACACTATCCCCAATGGTAGAAATTTCCCCATAATATAATGGGTTAACTCCCAAAAATATCATATTAGTCACGGTTCACTCCTAATACATTCATTGTGTATAATGTCCATTAATGAATCTATTTTACTCCACATTATAGTCATATTAATGTCATAACATATAAATCAATATATAATGAATTTAATGTCGATATAGTTATCACAAATATTTGGTTATAACATATATATAATCTTTGGTTATAACGTTACCACCATATATGGTTATAATATAACCACTATCTTTGGTTTTAACATAACCAATTTAATATAATTGAAATCATGAATTTTTTTTGCAAAAATCCCAAACAATTCATTATATCATAACCCATGAAATGAAAAGTGTTTCATTATCATTTCATCATATATGAACTCATGGAATCCATTTAGGATTACTAATTGTTTTAATACATCATCGTAGCATAAACCATGAATATATGTTGTTTTCGTAAGAGTTATATCATGGTATAACCCAAGAAAGAGAAACATGGTTCACAAAAATCTTGTTATCATCAACGTAAACTATTTATTTAATGAATTAGTATGATATCATTTTTTTCATATCACTAAAAACATAAAATATATCAAAGCATTTCATATTTAATATAGGAGGATTTTGAAACATGTCACGGATAATTATTTATATGAAAACAAACATTCTTTCAAAATCACTTTTTGAAACATAAAACACCTCCAAAATCCCTTTCTTTGATAATAACTGTGAAAATATCTAAAGGATTCTATAAAAATAATTTGAAATATTTCAAGAGGAATGTATACATTTAACTATGAAAATATATTTTTAATTCATTAAAATTTTATAGAATCATTTTATTAAAATACCCTATAATTCTAACATATAATGCTTCAAATCGAATAATTCTCATGATAGTGGAGAATTTCATTCATGTCGTACCTATTAAAATATTGCTTCCATTCACAATTTTGGTAAAATCCAAACAGTAATTTTTTAGAAAATGAAAAATATATTCCTTCAAAAATATTTTATAAAAAATATATCATGGGTAAAAAATTATTTGAAAAATAATTGTATAAAAATAAAACACTTTTGAAAATATATTTATGAACGATTTTTTTAGATGAAAAAATATTTCTGACCGAATAGATAAATATATTAAAATTTTCATATTAATATTTTATCAATTATTTTAAGCACCAAATAGTCAAAAACAATTTGTTACTTCAAATTATGATATTATAAGGAAACTCAAAAGTTTCACTTGGTATGAATTGTAAATTTGTATCATAAAAACCTAATAAAAATCCATCCCAATAAACAATACGGATTTAACATGAAATCCTAAACAATTCAGTAATGTTAAATAATAATTCCATTCAAGGAATACCATTAATTAAAGCCTAAAATATTATGATGAAAAATAAATTCAGGATACTACATGTCAAATGGTCTATATTTATACCTAGTGAATGAATATTGGTGCATAACATAAGTTTTTCCTTAAAAAGGGAAAGTGAGACAAAAGTACCTTACATCTCTGGTAACTTTTAAACTGTAACCCCCATGATATTGAAACAATCAAATGGATATGTAAAATCCAATTATTTTAAGGGGAATAACAATAATATATTATGATGTGAAATATAAAAACCACATAAATGAAATAGTTTGTTAATATGGAACGCGTATCATAGCAGTAAAATTTTAGATAGTAATCACATACATAATGTTTACAACTATATCGTACAAGGTAAAAAACTATATATAAAAAATATTTTATAATTATTATAAATTTATTTTAGAACCATATTCATGTATATAATATAATATATGATTTTACTATGAAATATTTGTACATATATATTTACAATCCCAATTTAATGTCACATTCTGAGAAATAACTTCTCTACTTTACTTGAATGTTTTTTCTTATTAGTTATGTTCATCATCCTACAATAATGATTCTATAATCTCTATAATGGTACCGTAATATAAATTAATATAATTAATTTATTAAAAAATTTATATAAATTTATTATGATTAGTAATATATACCCAAATATATCTTACATGGAGTTGATTGGATGTACATACACATGAATGCAATTTACAAATTCTAATTATATTGAAAGAAAAAAATAAAGGATATATTTTTATTATATAATTTTTATTATGTAATATATATCACATATATACATTAATCCCAGCCTTAATATGTTCCATGTAATCTGCGAATGAATAATATCTCTTCACGATGCGGTAGTCCGCCCCACAAACGGGTGTCATAATCGTATTTCCAAAAAGTTTAAATCATGAAGATATGTGAGATATAATCTGTCAAAAGAATAATAATATCATAAATATAAAAAATAAATATGTCATTATTACCATACAAGATATTTTGTAATTTTAAAAAATTGACATCAATTCACTAGGCGGTAGTCCTCTATACAAACAATTGATGATTTCGCAAACCATATCATAGAAGTAGAGATTGTTATAGGTTATGAATATGTCATATAAGATATAATTACACCTAATATAATTATTTTATTATGTAATATTTTTATAAGAGTAATTTAATGGTATGGACAAACAATTACAAACAAAATACTCATTGATGAACAATACCTTTTCTTCCAGTATCCTTCTTTGGTTTTCACTAAAATACCTCAAAGGAGGGACTCCTAATAAAATAATGCTTATATAAATATTTAAAGGAGTATTTTAAGTGATTTGTTAAGGTATTTTTAAAAACAATGTAGTTTTAAGGTGTTAAGAAGAGAAAAGATTAGGTTTCCTTTTTTAATTGGTGGTGAGGACACACATGGTATTTGTGAGAATATTGTGTAATCCCAATTTTTTTCATATCTCGGAAGGTTAAAAAAAGTACAATTAAAAACATTATAGATTTAATGGTGTAATTCGGTCTAGATAATATTTTTTTATACAAGTATGTGGATCTATTTTACACTTATCATTTTATTTTATCCCCATGGTAAACTACTTTTTACCTTAACTACGATAATTATGTTTTACTACATTCACTATTCATTTTGATAAAAAGTAAATTTTTTTTATTATATAATATCTATTTTTCCAAATCCAAATATATAATCCATTTTTATAAATTAATTTCACTGATAAGGAAAAAACAAATATAAAATTAATCCAGCAGACGTGACGAGAAAGTGTGGTTTTAAAGGGAAATTGTTCAAAATTTTATAACGTTATTATATATAAATTCAATATGAAAATTATTCCAATGAAATATATAATATTAATTGATCTGTAAGTGAACTAAATTTAAATTGAATTAAATTTAAAATATAAATTTTCATTATAAATTATTTGAATGAAAATAAATCCTTCAATTATAATTTGGTATCTTCCACTATTCATTCAATAATAAAACATTTTAAAAAAATATGAAAAATTCAACCTATGATTAATTTGATATGAATATTTTAAATGTTATGTTTTTTAAATAGAATTTTAATAAATGTAAAAAAATATTTTTACAATAGTTAAGAGATTTCAAAAATGATATTTAGAAAAATATAATATTTTAGAGTGAAATTGGGTTTATTCTTATCCCTTATCTAGAAAACACTAGACTATAATGTTATTTGTTAATTAAAATAGGCTTTCAAGACCCCCCATAATAAAAAAAAAGACTCATGGGGAATGAAAATATTTATGGCCAAGAGAATCCCCTTGAAAAAAACTAGTACTTTTCAACTTGTGATATCTCAAAATATCGAAGATGATAAGACTGAAAATCAGATTCCCATCGTGAGCAATATCATCAGCAAAAAAATTGGGTTTTCTACAAATATGCCTCACAAACATGCCTCTATTTGTACCCAACAAGAGAATTCATGAGGGGTAATACTAATATCAAGGTGTACCACATTAAACCTAAAAAATTATAACCAAAACCTCTGAGTATGACTCAATTTCCATTACCTGAAGGACAAACCCTTTACAATACATGAAACCAAAATGAAGCACCTTGAGTTCTATACCCATTGATTATTATGGACTATAAAAATCATTATACCCAAATAACATATAAGACATTAAATCTATAATAATCCCCCAAACTCACATTTGACCATTCACGCAAGATCCACCAATATTGATCTTCGGTCCATTTAAAGGAGTCACCCACCTAACCCATTTCCCGTTAGACCTGTCAACCATGGAAGAAATTTTCAGCAACCTGGAGAGGGAGATCATATTTTGAATCCCTTTTAGAAGGGATACAAATTATTCCATGAAGGTCCTCATTATTATCTGGATATGAATTATAGAGTCAGTATGACTCATTCTAACATGGTTTTAGGATTCACAAAGAGTCCAAAAAATAGCAGTTAAGATGGTAATCCAAACTTTCAGCTCCATTTATTTTTGATTAAATCCATGATTCCAAGAAGAACTGAAATTGTTCATGGGAAACTTCCCCTCACTTATGTAGATTTGTTTCATGATGGAAGACCAAATGGAAAGATCCCATTCACTCTGGAAGAAGATTGGAACCATAGATTTGGTCATTGGAATAGAACAACAAAAACAATGGGATACAAGGGTAATTCCCCTCCTTTGGAAATTCTCATCGGTTGAATGTTCCTTTTTCCTTAATCACCACTAAATGAAATTAAAATTATTGAGGTACTCATTGGTCCAAAATGATTCTACCCATGAATCATTCTCCACCCCTACCTAGTGGTGTATCATTGAATCAAGAGTAGATAAGGCACCTGAACTCAAGCTAGTGAAATAACATCTATCGACCTCTTCATTTAAGTGGATATTTTCGAACACCTCTCACTTATCATGGGAGATAAGAAACCTTAACAGTTCTAGGAACCCACATTCTTCCATAAAGTAAATTCATTGGGCCAGAGAACCATGGTAGAACAACCTCTCCCCTACCTAGTTGACATTATAGATGTTGATAATGTATTTCCCCAAAATCCCCTATGATGAACCGTATAACTCTACCAGAAGGAGTTATATAAATCAATCCATGTGAGATTGATTAACTCAATGAACCTCAACAACCTCCCATTTATTACCATATATGTTTATAAAGATGGAATCCCACAAATAATCACAATAAATGATATCCCATGCAAGACATTCTTACAAGCCCTGTATGGTTTCAGTAATGTCACATAACGCCACACTACCTTCATCCACCGACATGGCCATGTACTTATAAGAGACCTAAGGGAAGCGCCCTAAAATATTATCATCCCATAGCAAATTCATCATAATATTCCCCATACTATCAATTGTTCCTTTTGAGGAGGAATGGTAGACATGATATGTATGGGGATAGATATTAACATTTTTTAAATCAATTCCACTCTTCCGCCAAAAGAAGAGAAATTATTCTTATAGTTGTGGACTCTGTCCAAAATCCTTTTGATGATATCATAAAATAATATCATCTTGATATATCCAAATTAATGAGGGTTTCTAAGACATGGCATTGGATATTGACCCTGATGCATTCCCACAAGACTTTGAATTTCCCTTCCTCTCTTCCCAAAACTCTTCTTTAAAATGAAAACATGGTTTTTCAAGAGATTAATGTATTGTCCACTCAAACATCCTTATATGTACATGAACTCCACTAATCCATGGAGAAATATTTTCCTTCCATAAACAAAAATCATGATGTCTTCATGCAAAAATTAGGTGAGAAACAATATCTCTACATCTTTTTTTATGAAATGGTATAATTCATCATTCCTTCATTATATTATGAAGATTCTTGTATAGAGCATCTTTTACAAGGATAAGTGTAAAAGTAGAGATATAGTCACCTGGATTGGAATAAAACACAATTATGAAAAACCCAATGTATTTCCCCATTAATGAATTAGATATCCAAGGTAAAGAGAAACGCATGAAACAAAGGTCACAAAACAACTCATGAATGCCAAATTTCCCAAAAACCTATATAATGAAGCTCCACTCAATTTTGTGGTAAGATTTTTCAATGTCTACTTGAATAATGAAATTGGATCCCATGGAACAGTTTCTGAAATCTTGTACCATATCATTTGAAATAGAAATAACCACTCGGATACTCTTACCTTTAATAAATATAAGATGTTCTTTGGATGCCTACTTTGGAATGAAATTGTTCAGCATTCGGGGGATAATACTAGGAAGAATTTTATAGTAAAAACTACATTGGTAGATAGATTTTTTAGTCATTATGTCTTGAGGGGTACTTAACCATTGGTACTTGGATCACTCTCGAGGCATAGACACTCCTATGGAGGGATCCTCCCAAGAAACAATGTTGAATGGACTCCACCACATTACCACCCACAGTAACCCATGAACCCGTATAGAAGGCCCCCGAAAACCCATCTCATCCTAGGGCACTATCCTAAGACATCATAGAAGAATTATCCTTGATCACTGCCTTATTAGGTGATGCAATTAAATGACCATTTTCAGAGTTATTCATTATCATTTGAATTCAGTCCATAAAACCATACTCTTACTCCACTGAGAGAGAGGCAACATACCCATTAAAAAATGTTCCTCCCAACAATACCTCAACGTGTTCAATATTTATCGTTCCAACCATATCAATATTTTAATTAAATGAACCATTTTGAAAAATAATAATAATTTTCAATGTTTTCTACTCCTTCAAGAAGGATTGATATAATGGTGGGTTCGAGTCATCTTTTTTAAGCCAATGCACAGAAGCTTTTTTTATTGTATCTCCTTTCCACCACCAAGAGTTTTTCAGCCAGTTCCAAACTCTTATCAAAAATCCTGTAAAAATAAATTTCATCCTTCCATGATTAAAGATCCCCCTCCATAATAAAAATTTTACCCTTCAACATTTCAACAACAAAGCCCCCCTTGGGATTATTTACCAACAGAATATAAATGTATGTCCTAATCTATTTAGATGATTAGAGATGCCAACATAGAACTCCCCACCCTTCTGAAAGTTCCATGAAGTCCTCACCATTTCCAGAAAACTTTCTTCCTGATGTCATGTATATTATTAAACGGAAGAAGTATAACTAGGTACAGACATTTTGAGATCCACCGGTAGTGGGGAATGGTCAGAGTGATACCGCAATAAATTTTTAACTGATGCCTATATAATTCTGACCATGACTAGTAGATTTATAAAAAATATATCAACATGAACCTAGATGAGATTAGGTCCTTTTCAATTATTTCATAACAAGAACTTACTACTTGAAAGTCCCATCTCGATTAGAACCTTTTATGATAAGAAATTATAGAACTCTTGCCTGAAACGTTTAGAGATCACTGGCCCACCTCTTTTCTCTGAAATATCCACATTGGTGTTAAAGATGCCTCCCATAAACAAAGTCAATCCATCAGAATTAAAAGACTCTATGAAACTCCATAGAGAACCTCTCCTATGCATATCACAACTAGAATAAACAAATGAGAATAAATACTCAGATCCTCCCACCAAGACTATTGTATTAATACAGTGTTCCATATGGTAAAATTGCTCCAATTGAAGGATACGCTTCCAGAAAATTAAAATATTTTTATTAACAGGATACCCAATCAGGAACCACACGAACCCCAAAAAACTTAAGAAGGAAATTATTCTTCTAGGGTTCTGTATTGGATCTAGTGTGACAACCCTGGAAAAGTGAGACTTAAAAGGCTAAATGTTTCTACGCATGTCAACAAGGTGGACATTTCTTTTCGAGAGACCATCTGATTCGAACTCCATAGTCAAGCATGCTTAGACTGGAGTAGTAATCAGGATGGGTGACCTTCTGGGAAGTTCCCAGGGTGTAACACCCCAAGCTTCTACGGTACGCTTCTCTTTGAATAATGTCATAGAGTGTGTTGTACGCAACACCGAGTTCTAACACACTATAACCAATCAAACTAGCCGTTATGAATAGTAATACCTAATTTTTGAAGTTATATATATTTTATATTTCAAAATGGACTTCATTTTTGGATTCAGAATATCAAATTTATCCTAAGATGAAATTTTTGTACTTTTCGGATAACTTTAGTATTTTGATGAATAGTAAAAATTACAAAATGTTTAATTAAAAACAACTTTTTAAATCCAAATAATTAATAGTGATAAATTATGAATTTTAGTGGTTTTAAAGTATATTTAGAATCTATTTTTATCATTTAATATAATTTTGTTCATTGGAATTAATTTTACAATTAAACCGAACATAAACAAGTGTCAATCTTTTGATAGTTATTATCTCTTAAAAACACGCTTTTTGTTTTGACAGCGGGAATTAATTTTAAATTAATTTCTACCACTTCTGTGTTTTGAATTTAGAAAAATGGTTTCCATATTTGGAATGAGGATGTCTATATTTTGTAAATAGGTAACTTTTATTTTTAGACATTTTGAATAATTACTGTGGTAAATATTTTATTTACCATGGTTAAAGGTAAATCTGGTAAATAAGAGTTAAAAAATAATATTATAATAATAGTAAATTACCCTAAAACGTGTCCTAGACTTATTGGTTGATACATGTTCGACCATAGGCATCTTTGGGTCGATTTTGGGACCCCATGGTGCCACTTGTAGGTGATAGGGATACTTTTTTTTAATTTAGTTAAAATGAATACAAAAGTGACACAAGCATAAATCTTTTAGAAAAACAATTTTTACATAGGGTTATATATGTTGGATTTTTGATTATAAATATTCATTAGAAAGATAAAACTATTTCCTAAATAATGATATTTTAGTAATAATTTTTAGACATTACATAATTTAATTTATTTATGACACAATAATGATGAAGTAATTACTATAATAGTGAAAAAATAAATTAATTGATAGTATAAATACCCAAATAAATATAATATGAAACTTTTAATGAATTAAACTAATTTTATAGGATAATATGATATATTAGTATTGATTTAATTGACGTTTTTATAAGTAATCAATATGTTATGAGTTTCAAAAAAATCAACTATTGAATAGTGTCAAAATTGACATAAAAGAGTTCTTAAAACAAATATTATATTATTAATTGATATTAAATTCATAAAAATATAAGGATCGTCCAAGAGACTTATATAATGATAGGTTCTTCATTAATGGACCACTTTGGGGTCTCTTGTATGTATATAGTAAGTTTATTAACCATATTATATAAAAATACAAAGAGACATTGTAAAAGTGAAACTAATTAACTTAGAGTTAATACTTAAAGATAAGGTTAATATAAGTACCCAAACCTGTATAAATTCTATTGGTTGAGTTGTTTTAGACCCATCCCAACCATAAAATTTAAATAATAAAATTTGGAGCCATTAGAAATCGAATATGAATTTATTATAAATTAATATTTCTAGCTTTTCCAAAGGTCCCCCTCACCCCTCTTATAAAAGGGCACTCCTTCTTCTCATTTATTCACACCTTCAAAGCCTTTTGGTTCTGCCAAACTCTACCCAAATACTCTCCCAACTTCCCTCACTACAACCTATAGTCCTTAGTTTGATCAGAAAGCCAACCTATGGAGCCCTTTTGATCAAATCAAAAGGAAGAAACCGAAGAAGAGGTAATGATTTCACCACCCTTTTCCAAGTTCCTTTCTTCTTCCACTTCTTCTTCCTTTGTTGTTACCATTCTAAAATAATAACTCCATTATCATATATATACTGTGATGTTATTATAAATATGGTACAACCATATTCAGTATTCTATCCACCCTTTGAATAACATGTCACCATACGTGCGTACGTACGGCTTCCGTCTCCACGTCGTGGTGTAATTGTTATTCAATATATTATTATTTGGATGGGTATAATAATGATATGTAACTCATGTAAATAATAAATATAACATGTTAATGATTCTGTATATATGATATACCATCCATTTATATATTATTTTAATATCAAAAGAATGATATTGTCACTCGTGCGTACCTACGGACTACCGTCTCCACGAACGCGATGAGATTCATTCTCCATCGTATCCATTCAAGTATAATTATCATTTGATGATTTAAAAAATGATGTTTAAGGACTTGATATCATTATGGATATGAATAATATACAACCTATCCTTCACAAACATGTCTTACGTAACAAAACATATAAAAGAAAACAAGTAAGTTAACACCCGAAACAACGATAATACTAAGATATTATTATCAAATCAATATTAAAAGATCATATATGATATCATTTTAATGTATATGATTCTTGTATAATTTAATAACAATTATTTCACCATTATACTGGAGGTTAACCTACCCCAACCAAATAAAAGTACAAGGTAAGGGTTATTTCACAATCTCTTCATTATCCGGGGTTGTTTATATGTAATAATCTACTGGGATCTCTTTATCATCCACATCCATGTTTCTTCAAAATGTATTTCAAAACATTTTTATTATTTAAAATAATATGGGTTAAAGTCATTTATACCTTTGTTTTACTTTTTATAAGAGTAATCTTTCGATCGTTTTCAAAACAAGGTCCTTTTTAACCTTTTCGACAGAATTAAGGTAAGAATGTTTTTTTAACTTATTCGGCGGGTGCGGTTTTTTTCTGCTGTTATAGAATCTTCAAAGATTTCCTTACAATCTTATAAGAATATTTTCAAAGAAAATGTTTTATTTTATATGGCTCTTAAATGATTTCAAAAATAGAAAGGGATATTTCTCTAAGAAGTGTTTTGATTTCATCTATGTCAACATCCATTGATGGATTTTACGCTTATTTGAAGTTGATTTATTATGATAAAAAACCTCTATATTGTATTGAAGGTTTTGTGATATGTTTGACTGTGGATGTGCTATTTTTATATCATTCATAGTTTATGGTGAAATTATTGACATTTCATATGCTAGTTTTAATACAAATGTTTATGTTATGTTTAAACCTTTTCATATGGGAATGCATTGGACTTAATATGTGACGGGTGGAGCCCGATATAGCTCCTCAATTCATCGGTAGGTCTCATGAGACAAACTAGTGTCTTGGCACAAGGCCTTGACAAAATCTTATTTGTAGTCTTGGAACGAGGCCTTGGCTATGTGGTTATGATAGTCTGGCATTATGCATTCCAACATTATGAAAGTGGTTATTGATATTGCATGTGATAATTCGATTAGTAGAATATCCATGTGAACAAGTAAATGGAATTATTTCATTTTACTTTTTCCATACTATGCTTAAGTTCAAGTTTAAAAGGCTTTTGTTTTAGTAATGCATTTCCTTAAATGTTTATGCTTATTTTGAATGTTCCGCTATATTGTTATCCTTACTGGGCATTTGAGCTCACCCCTTTTCTATGTTTTATTTTTCCCAGGATGTGAAGAAGTGAGTTATGAATGAACTACAGGGATATTATGAGGGGATAATAGTGTGGACTGTGGATACATTACGTTGTTGTAGTAGTTTTTCATTTTATGATGTGATGTAAAACTTATGAATATATCTAGTGTTTTCAAGGCTACTAAACCAATCAGTCTTTCGATAGTTGATCTTTATTGTGATCATTCCATTGTTATGTAATAATGCACCGACTCTAGGTAACTAGGGTCAGGGTGTTACAGTTGGTATCAGGGGAAGTTTAGTACAAACCTTGGAAGCTAGATTTAGATAAACTCTGATTAGAGCATGTAGACCTAAGATGAATTTTGAGGATTAGTATAGAAGAACATCCTAGAATTTTGGTATTGTAGAGATTTTGTGAGTTTTCCGAGCAATACATCCCTGTCTGGATATGAGCAGGTAGAGGCGGCTCTGGCACAAATGTACCTAGGGGTAAAACCTGAAAACACCGCTTTGAGCTAGACTCGAACGAGAACTGGTGCACGACAACGGGCCCTGCTGCACTCTTGGTTACGTCACTCCCGGGGGATATGCTTAGGATAACTCTCATTTTCTTTACAAATCATTATGAAGGGTTTATGAGTATATACTTCCTCAAAGAAAACATTTTTATGATTATGGATTATATCCATAAATAGGTCAATTTATGTTAATTGTTTTATAAGTATGGAATTATGTATTCATAAACTGATCTAGTTTATGCCATTGTTTAGAAATGGCGCCTAGTGGAAGAAATGGAAACCGTATCAATGAAAACACTCCATGTAGGGATTGCCCTCCTGCTCAAGATAATTATAGTGGAGCTGGTGATGCAACTGGAACCGATCATCTAATCACCATACAGGGACAACTTACTCAGGTTATGAATAATAACCTTACCCGTATGGAGCACCCTGATCCACAGTGTGGAGGATCAACGTTAGATCGATTCATGAGGCAACAACCACCAATGTTCAATGGGAGTACAAATCCCTTAGTAGCTGAGAAATGGATAAATTCCTTAGAGAAAATATTTTAGGCTTTGGGGAGCAGTGAAAGGGAAAAAGTTATCATGGCAGTTTACCGCCTCACTGGAGATGCTGATCAATGGTTGTCATTGATTCAAAACATGAAGGAAGATGATGAAGTATCAAATATGGAATGAAGGGAGTTCAAAGATCTGTTTTTAGAAAAATACTTTCCTCGCGACCATCGAGTAGATATGGAAAGGCAATTTCTATGTTTGAGACAGAAGGAAGATGAGAATGTCACAAAGTATGAGGCTAACTTGACAAGGTTAGAAAGGTATGCTGGTAATTATATACGTAACCCAAGATGTAAGATTGATCGTTTCTTTGATTGGTTAAAACCATTTCTTCGTCGAGCATTAGTCTCACAATCCTTTTCATCGTACGAAGACATTGTCTCATGTGTTATCAAGACCGAAAAGGAATTCTCTAAGTCTTATGACTTTAAAGCAAAGAAAGAGAAGAAGAGACCTGCTGATCAATCTGGGAATGGAAATAAGGGGAAGAAGGTAAAGGTTGAATATCCATCCTATGGTAAATGCAGGAAGAAACATCCTAGTACTTGCTTGAAGGGAATGGGATTCTGTTACAAGTGTGGTGAAAAAGGCCACCAAGCTCGTGATTGCAAGGGGAAGAAGGAAGCTACCAACGTTCAGTGCTACAATTTCAGGGAGATGGGGCATTATGCAAATGAATGTCCTAAGCGTGAGGAGAACTTACCTCAGAAAAGGCCATGGGATCAAGTACAGGCTTATGCTATCACTACTGCTGAGGTAGAAGCTCCGAAAGACGTGGTGGCAGGTAATTTAATGGTTTCCTCAAGTTTAGCAAATGCATTATTTTATTCGGGATCATCTCATTGTTTCATATCTTCCCAGTTTGCTAAGAAAATTAGATATTTCCAATTTGATTTAACAAGGGATTTGTCAGTTAAAAATCCTAAGGGAAGTATCATTGCAACAAAGTTTTGTGAATCAGTCCCCATTAGAGCACATAAATGTTCTTTATCTGCTGATCTCATCGTCATACCTTTGATTGAGTTTGACATAATCCTCAGTATGGACTGGATTTCGGACTATGATGCGAAGATTTATTGTAAGAAGAAAGAAGTTACGATTCTTGATGATAATGATAAGGAACACCTTATCTTTAGAGCAGAATCGTCACCACCTAATTATTATTTAGATCCACCCCTAGTAGCTCCACTTAATTCAATTATTGGGGAGGAAGAGAATGAAATAACTATTGGTGAGGAAAGGAATGTTCAAATTGAGGTTGTACCTATTGTGAAAGAATTTGTAGATGTATTTCCGGAAGATTTACCTGGACATCCTCCAGAACAAGAAGTTGAGTTTTCCATTAATTTGATTCCTGGATCAAGGCCTATATCGAAGACCCCTTATAGAATGGCCACTGTAGAATAAGTTGAACTAAATAAACAACTAGAGGAATTGAGTAATAAGGGATATATTCTCCATAGTGTTTCTCCATGGGGAGCCCCTGTTCTGTTTGTTAAAAAGAAAGATGGATCTATGAGGTTATGTATCGATTACAGGGAGATCAATGCTATAACGATAAAGAACAAGTATCCCCTACCTTGTATTGATGATTTATTTGACCAACTGCATGGAGCTCAATACTTTTCAAAGATTGACCTACGATCTGGATACCATCAGTTGTGTGTGAAGAAGGAAGACATTCCGAAGACAGCATTTCGAACCAGGTACGGTCATTACGAGTTTACTGTAATGACGTTTGGATTGACTAATGCACCCTTTGTATTCATGGATCTGATGAATAGAGTTTTCAAGGAGTATCTTGCTGAATTTGTGGTGGTATTTATTGATGATATCTTAGTATACTCTAAAAGCTACGAAGATCATGAAAATCACTTGCGCATTATCTTGAAGACTCTGAGGAGGCATGAATTATATGGAAAGTTTAGCATGTGTGAATTCTGGCTTCATGAGATTTCTTTTCTTGGCCATATTGCCTCTAAAGATGGAATCTCTGTTGATCCTTCAAAGACCAAGGCAATCCAAGAATGTCCAGCACCTACGAGTATAACTGAGGTACGCAGTTTTATTGGTTTGGCAGGTTATTATCGACGTTTTGTCCAGAATTTTGCCCGATTGGCAAACCCATTAACGAAGCTCACACGTAAAGGGGTTAAATTTGTTTGGACAAAAGAGTGTGAAGAATGTTTCGAAGAACTGAAGAGAGGATTACTCAATGCTCCTATATTGACTCTACCATGGGGGAATGATGGGTTCGTTATTTATAGTGATGCATCAATGAAAGGACTTGGTTGTGTCCTTATGCAGAATGATAGAGTTATTGCTTATGCATCACGACAGTTGAAAATTTATGAACAAAACTATCCTACTCATGATCTCGAGTTAGCAGCTGTGATCTTTTCTTTGAATATATAGAGGCACTACCTCTATGGTGAAAAATGTGAGATTTATACTGATCACAAGAGTTTCAAGTATATATTCTCACAAAAAGAACTCAACATGAGGCAAAGGAGATGGCTTGAATTACTCAAGGATTATGATTGTACGATACACTACCACCCGGGGAATGAAAACAAGGTGGCAGATGCTTTGAGCAGAAAAGACCATGGAGTTTTGAACAATATGAGAATTGAAAGGGATCCAATTTTCATGGATCTAGTGAAGATGGACATGGGAATAACTAGGGATGGTGAAACATCAATGCTTTTTCAAATGGATGTCAAACCATCTTTACTAGAAAGGATTAAGAGTTCTCAGACCGATGATGAAGAATTTCAAAAGAAGATAAAAGCTGTGAATGATGGGAGATTGAGAGACTTTGTGTATGAAGATGGAATTTTGAAATTCGAGAAGAGACTTTGTGTTCCCGATATACCTGATCTAAAAAGGGAATTTTTGGATGATGCCCATAGTTCCAATTTCTCTATACACCCTGGGAGCACCAAAATGTATATAGATTTTAAGGAACATTTTTGGTGGGACAACATGAAGAGGGAGATTGGTGATTTTGTGTCAAGATGTATGGTTTGTCAACAAGTGAAAGCTGGAAGGCAATAGCCTAGAGGAGTCATGCAACCTCTTCCCATACCGGAGTGGAAATGGGACAATATTACGATGGACTTTGTCATGGGGCTACCAAAGAATCCTAGAAAGAATGATGCAATATGGGTTATTTTTGATCGTCTTACCAAGTCAGCACATTTTCTTGCTATAAGAGAAGATCTACCCCTGGAACGTCTAGCAAGACTATATATTAATGAAGTTGTGAGACTTCATGGAGTACCCCTATCAATTGTTTCTGATCGTGATCCGCGTTTTACTTCAAGATTTTGGAAAAGTCTTCAGAAATCCCCGGATACTGAACTTCATTTGAGCACTGCTTACAACCCTCAGACAGACGGACAATTAGAACGGACTATTCAGACCTTAGATGAAATGTTGAGATCTTGCTCACTTGACTTTCAGGGTATGTGGGATCAATATTTACCACTGGTAGAATTTTCCTATAACAATAGCTTCCATTCGAGTATTCAGATGGCACCATATGAAGCGTTATATGGAAAGAGATGTCGTACACCAACCTGTTGGGATGACGTTGGTGAAAGAAAACTTGTAGGCCCATAACTGGTGGTGGAAACAGTGTAAAAGGTGAAGGTAATCCAAAATCACATCAAAGCAGCTCAAAGTAGGCAGAAGAGCTATGCCGATAATCAAAGGAAGGATTTGGAATTTCAAGTCAGTGATCATGTTTTCTTGAAGGTATCACCATGGAAGGGAGTCATACGTTTTGGTAAGAAAGGTAAATTGAGTCCCAAGTACATCGGACCTTTCGAAATTCTAGAACGAATTGGGGCTGTAGCTTACCGATTGGCAATGCCGCCAAGTCTCTCCAAAGTTCACGATGTGTTCCACGTATCTCTGTTGAGGAAATACATGCCTGACCCAACGCATGTACTCACCTATGAGGAATTAGAACTAGAACCCAATATTTCCTATTGTGAAGAGCCCGTCAGGATTCTTGATACGAGAGAACAAGTACTGAGAAACCTGACGACGCGTCTGGTAAAATATTTGTGGAGAAACCATAAGATGGAAGAGGCAACGTGGGAACCCGAGGAACATATGATGAAGAACCACCCGATTATTTTCATGTGATAAGTATTATAGAAATTTTTATGACAAAATTATTTGAAGGAGGGGAGAATGTAACACCCCAAGCTTCTACGGTATGCTTCTCTTTGAATAATGTGATAGCGTGTGTTGTACGCAACACCGAGTTCTAACACACTATAACCAATCAAACTAGCCGTTATGAATAGTAATACCTACTTTTTGAAATTATATATATTTTATATTTCAAAATGGACTTCATTTTTGGATTCGGAATATCAAATTTAGCCTAAGATGAAATTTTGGTACGTTTCGGATAACTTTAGTATTTTGATGAATAGTGAAAATTACTAAATTTTAATTAAAAACAACCTTTTTAATCAAAATAATTAATAGTGATAAATTATAAATTTGAATGGTTTTAAAGTATATTTAGAATATATTTTTACCATTTAATACAATATTGTTCATTGGACTTAATTTTACAGTTAAACCAAACATAAACAAGTGTCAATCTTTTGATAGTTATTATCTCTTAAAAACACGCTTTTTGTTTTGACAGCGGGAATTAATTTTAAATTAATTTCTGCCACTTCTATGTTTTGATTTTAGAAAAATTTATTCCATATTTGGAATGAGGATGTTCAAATTGTGTAAATAGGTAACTTTTATTTTTAGACATTTTGAATAATTACTGTGATAAATATTTTATTTACCATGGTTAAGGGTAAATCTGGTAAATAAGGGTTAAAAAATAATATTATAATAATAGTAAATTACCCTAAAACGTGTCCTAGACTTATTGGTGGATACATGTTCGACCATATTCATCTTTGGGTCGATTTTGGGACCCCATGGTGCCACTTGTAGGTGATAGGGACACTTTGTTTAATTAAGTTAAAATGAATACAAAATTGACACAAGCATATATCTTTTAGAAAAAAAAAATTTACATAGGGTTATATATGTTGTATTTTAGATTATAAATATTCATTAGAAAGATAAAAAGATTTCCTACATAATGATAGTTTATTTATAATTTTTAGACATTACATAATTTAATTTATGTATGACACAATAATGATGATGTAATTACTATAATAGTGAAAAATTAAAATAATTGATATTATAAATACCCAAATAAATATAATATGAAACTTTTAGTGAATTAAAATAATTTTCTAGGATAATATGATATATTAGTATTGATTTAATTTACTTTTTTCGAAGTAATCAATCTTTTATGAGTTTCACAAAAATCAACTATTGAATAGTGTCAAAATTGACATAAAAGAGTTCAAAAACAAATATTATATTATTAATTGATATTAAATTCCTAAAAATCTATGGTTCGGCCAAGAGACTTATATCATTATAGGTTCTTCATTAATGGACCACTTGGGGGTCTCTTGGATGTATATAGTAAGTTTATTAACCATATTATATAAAAATACAAACATACATTGTAAAAGTGAAACTAATTAACATAGAGTTAATACTTAATGATAAGGTTAATATAAGTACCCAAACCTGTCTAAATTCTATTGGTTGAGTTTTTTTCGACCCATAACCACCTTAAAATTTAAATAATAATCTTTGGAGCCATTATAAACCGAATATAAATTTATTATAAATTAATATTTCTAGATTTTCCAAAGGTTCCCCTCACCCCTCTTATAAAAGGGAACTCCTCCTTATCATTTATTCACACCTTCAAAGCCTTTTGGTTCGGCCAAACTCTGCCCAAATACTCTCCCAACTTCCCTAAATACAACCTAGAGGCCTTATTTTGATCATAAAGCCAACCTAAGGTGCCCTTTTTATCAAATCAAAAGGAAGAAACCGAAGAAGAGGTAATGATTTCACCACCCTTTTCCAAGTTCCTTTCTTCTTCCACTTCTTCTTCCTTTGTTGTTACCATTCTAAAATAACAACTCCAGTATCATATATATACTGTGATGTTATTATAAATATGGTACAACCATATTAACTATTCTATCCACCCTTTGAATGACATGTCACCATACGTGCGTACGTACGGCTTACCGTCTCCACGTCGTGGTGTAATTACTATTCAATATATTATTATTTGGATGGGTATAATAATGATATGTAACTCATGTAAATAATAAATATAACATGTTAATTATTCTGTATATATGATATACCATCCATTTATATATTATTTTAATATCAAAAGAATGATATTGTCGCTCGTGCGTACGTACGGACTACCGTCTCCACGAACGCGATGAGATTCATTCTCCATCGTATCCATTCAAGTATAATTATCATTTGATGATTTAAAAAATGATGTTTAAGGACTTGATATCATTCTGGATATTAATAATATGCAACCTATCCTTTACAAACATGTCTTACGTAACAAAACATATAAAAGAAAACAAGTAAGTTAACACTCGAAACAACGATAATACTAAGATATTATTATCAAATCAATATTAAAAGATCATATATGATATAATATTAATGTATATGATTCTTGTATAATTTAATAACAATTATTTCACCATTATACAGGAGGTTAACCTACCCCAACCAAGGAAAAGAACAAGGTAAGGGTTATTTCACAATCTCTTCATTATCCGAGGTTGTTTATACGTAATAATCTATTGGGATCTCTTTATCATCCACATCCATGTTTCATCAAAATGTATTTCAAAACATTTTTATTATTTACAAGAATATGGGTTAAAGTCATTTATACCCTTGTTTGACTTTTTATAAGAGGAATCTTTCGGTCGTTTTCAAAACAAGGTCCTTTTTAACCTTTTCGACAGAATTAAGGTAAGAATGTTTTTTTAACTTATTCGGCGGGTTTGGTTATTTTCCACCGTTATAAAATCTTCAAAGATTTTATTACAAGATTATAAGAATATTTTCAATGAAAATGTTTTATTTTATATGGTTCTTAAATGATTTCAAAAATATAAAGAGATATTTCTTTAAGAAGTGTTTTGATTTCATCTATGTCAACATCCTTTGATGGATTTTAAGCTTATTTGAAGTTGATTTATTATGATACAAAACGTCTATATTGTATTGAAGGTTTTGTGATAATTTTAGCTGTGGATGTGCTATTTTTATACCATTCATAGTTTTTGGTGAAATTATTGACATTTCGTATGCTAGTTTTAATACGAATGTTTATGTTATGTTTAAACCTTTTCATATGGGAATGCATTGGACTTAATATGTGATGGGTGGAGCCCGCTATAGATCCTCGATGCATCGGTAGGTATCATGAGACAAACTAGTGTCTTGGAACAAGGCCTTGAAAAAATATTATTTGTAGTCTTGGCACGAGGCCTTGGCTATGTGGTTATGATAGTCTGGCATTATGCATTCCAACATTATGAAAGTGGTTATTGATATTGCATGTGATTATTCAATTAGTAGAATATCCATGTGAACAAGTAAATGACATTATTTCATTTTACTTTTCCCATACTATGTTGAAGTTAAAGTTTAAAAGGCTTTTGTTTTAGTAATGCATTGCCTTAAATGTTTATGCTTATTTTTAATGTTCCGCTATATTGTTATCCTTACTGGGCATTTGAGCTCACCCTTTTTCTATGTTTTCTTTTTCCCAGGATGTGAAGAAGTATGTTATGAATGACCTGTAGGGATATTATGAGTGGATAATAGTGTGGACTGTGGATACATTACGTTGTTGTAGTATTTTTTCATTTTATGATGTAATGTAAAACTTATGAATACATATAGTGTTTACAAGGCTACTAATCCAATCGGTCTTTCGAGAGTTGATCTTTATTGTGATCATGCCAATGTTATGTAATAATGCACCGACTCTGGGTAACTAGGGTCAGGGCGTTACACAGGGTGTGTGTGAGTGAGGACAAAACACACTAAAAGAACATGTTATGGCATGTGGGGACAATCATTAGCCTGATAAGGGACCCTAGTGTGTAATATCCTACTATGTGATGTGAAGGAATTCAAGGTATTACGGAGACCAATGGGGTGAGATGATAAGGTTTATGGCCTGGGGAGACAGGTCATGACAAATGGAATCAGAGCCAAAACCCAGCCGGAAGTGCTTAGGCACTACCTGGGTTTGAGGCATGGGGTCCACAACGAGGGTGTTGTGATTTAAAGGGTTGGATAATGTAACACCCCTAGAAAAGTGAGACTTAAAAGGATAAATGTTACCACCCATGTCAACAAGGAACACCTTTATTTTTAAGAGCCCATCTGATTAGAACTCCAAAGTTAAGCATGCTTGGCCTGGAGTAGTAATTAGGAGTAGTGACCTTTTGGGAAGTTCTCAGGGTGTGTGTGAGTGAGGAAAAAACACACTGAATGAATTTGTGGTGGCCTGTGGGGATAGTCATTATCCTGATAAGCAAAACTAGTGAGTAATAGCCTACAGTGTGCTAGGAAGTAATCCAATGTATTACAAGAGACCCATGGGGTGATATGATAAGGTTCATGGCTTGGAGAGGTAGGTCATGACACATAAAATTAATTTCACTCAATTAATATTATGTTTTGACATAAAATAAATTTATGTCAGTTAATTTTATTGGTCAATGTCAAATTAATTGTTCTCATTTGTCCCGACATATCCTCGGGGCTTGTGTTGTGACTACCCTAAGCCCTCCCTCCAAAGTCCAGGGGATGGAGACTAGCACCAAAAGCATAAATCCCGATAAAAAAGGAAGTAATTGCCTTTATAAAAGAAACAAACACCATAGAGTACGCAAACTGAAGTAAACACTTAGTAAACTGAAAAAAGAAGTAAGTGATGAAAAGTAAATGGGCCAGAATACAAACCCATATAAAGGTGAAGTACAACTGAAATTAAAGTATAAATCAAGGACAACAGCTGATAGGTGAGAAGCCACTCCAAGATCATCCTCTGGATTCCTACCAGAAGGGTAGGTACAGAACTCCTCCCCAGCACTCCACGTCTGTCCATCTTCTCCGGTTACTGATTCGACGTGATATCTACATCCGGGCACCGAATAGTCGTGAGATCATCCTCCAATTACCATCTAGCTCTACAAGCCTCAACCACGATCAGTGATGTCCATCGTCTGCAACCAACACAATGTAGGTGCGGGCATAGCCCATGTAGGGGTGAGTATAACGATACTCAATAGAGACCCCGAGACCCTCAAGGTCTCACTAAAACCAACAAGGATAAACCACAAGGAACAATCACAATAGATAACCTTAACTTAGGTATATGACCATACATATACCTAAGTTATCAAGTAACCCATCTCAATCATGAGGTAAACACAACGGTCATTGACTCAGCTTAAACCGGGATTTTCATTAACAAAACCACAACTGCTGGAGAACTCATCATCTATTGAGTATAGCAGCCCTGTCACGACTCCGAGGAACTACTCACAAAACATAGACTACTGAGGTACTCCTCCTAGAAAGTACCGTTGGTCTTCTGCAAAATACCGGGCACTCCATTCACCGTGGGCCTGCCGCCAAATACCGGGCGCTCCCCCTAATAGCCGTCAGAGGTACTTCTCCTGTAGGAATCTCACAAGTGAAGGTCAAGTCAACAGTCTTAACCAGAACCTCTTAGTATCAACTATATAAAAGGACATGATAATTAACGTCACAAAGAAAAATGTCTTTTATTACTGCAGCTCAATGTACAAAGACACATGACAACCACAAACAACAACAACACAGAAACTAGAAGCACCAAGAACAAAGGCCTCCATGCCTGGAACTAGTCCTGATCCAGTACACCTACTTCCAGAGCTCCATAGTTGTATGATTTTGTTGGCTGATGATTTTCTCTCCCCTGTCCACCTTCTCCCTGTAGTCGGGGTGGTCCTCCCAGTGGAGGTGGTGGAATCACCTCGAAGCATCGTCCACCACCAGCTGCATGGAAAACATCTCTTCCACGGTCGCCTGCTCCTTGCGGTCCGCCTCGATCGAACCTCTGCCTCTACCTGGGTGTTTCTTCAACAATCTTCCTAGTGTTGTACACATGATCAGAAAATAGATTAAAAACCTCCCAGGAAGAGGCAGAGGTTCGATCGAGGTAGACCGCAAGGAGTAGGATACCATGGTAGAGAAGCTAGCCATGTAGCTGGTGGTGGACGACGCTTTGAGGTGTTGCCACCACCACCACCAGGAGGACCACCCAGACCATAGGGAGCAGGTGGATATGGGAGAGCACAACTTCAGCTAGCTGAATCATATGACTATGGAGCTCCGGAAGAAGGTGGATATGAATGGGACTAGTTCCAGGCATGGAGGCCTTTATTCTTGGTGCTTCTAGTTTTCGTGGTGTTATTGTTTGTGGTTGTCATGTGTATTTTTACATTGAGCTACAATAATAAAAGGCATTTTTATTTGTGACGTTTATTATCCTATCCTTTTATATAGTTGATACTAATAGGTTCCAGTGAAGACTGTTGACATGACCCTCACTTTTGAGATTCCTACAGGAGGAGTACCTATGACGGCTATTTGGGGGAGAGCCCAGTATTTGTCGGCAGACCCACAGTGGACGGAGCGCCCGGTATTTGGAAGCAGACCCACGATACTCGACAGAAGGAGTACCTCAGCAGTCTAAGGTTAGAGAGTAGTGCCTCAGAGTCATGATAGGGTTCATGTACTCAATAGAGGAGGATTTCTCCAGCAGTTGTGGTTCGTTAATGAAAATCTTGGTTTGAGCTGAGTCAAGGACCTTTGTGTTTACCTCATGATTTAGATGGGTTACATGATAAATTAGGTATATGTATGGGAATATACCTATGTAAAGGTTATCTGTAGAGATCTTTCCTTGTTTTTTATCTCTATTTGTTTTAGTGAGACCTTGAGGGTCTCAGGGTCTCCACTGAGTATCATTATACTCACCCCTGCACGAGCTTTGCCCGCACCTACATTGTTTTGGTTGTAGACGACGGACATCACTGATCGTGGTTGAGGCTTGTAGAGCTGGACGACACCCAGAGGAGGATCTAACGACGAGTCGGCTCCCGGAGGTGGATATCACGTCGAGTCGGTACGCGGAGGAGACGGACGGACGTGGAGTGCTGAGGAGGAGATATGTACCTACCCTTCAGGTAAGAAGCCATAGGACGATCCAGGAGCGACTTGTCACCTTTACGTTATTGTCCTTGAGTTGTACATTAAATTCAGTTGTACTTCACCATTAGATGGGTTTGTATTCTGGCCCATTAACTTTTCATCACTTACTTCTCTTTTCAGTTTACTTAGTGTTTACTTCAGTTTCCGTACTCTGTGGTGTTTGTTTTCTTTTATAAATACAATTCCATCTCTTTTTATCAGGATTCACTCCTTTGGTGATAGTCGTCGGCCCCTGGCCTATGGAGGGAGGTCTTGGGGTAGTCACGGCAAGGTCCCCGAGGACGGGTCGTGACATCTAGAATGACAACCAAAGGGGATTGAAACTTTTGGTCATAATAATTAATGAAATCATTTTTTCCTTCACCCCAGACCATGATCATTCTAAACAATCAATGATATCATTGTAAGGGGATAATACTAACCCACGGTATAGAGATTGATGCACCAGAAAATGGTGCAAACCACCCCACCTCCTTCAACTTTGATTATGTGACCGGCCCAAAAACCCTCCTTATCTGACATCGTATCTTTGGAGAGTTATTCCTCTACTTGAGTGACCCCTTTATATTATCATGGAGTGAAATCCTATTTCTCGAGGAATGAATTAGAGAACCGAAATCCTAATATTCTTAATGCAAGGAGACTAGAAAAATCATTTCGGGAAAACCCTCATAGGACCTTAAATCCATCACCAAAACCATAGGAGACTTTCATTTCACTGACTTATCCTTCAAGGGAACAGATCTATCAGATCTATTGAGGATAGAGTTATTTGTATAAATATATCAAAATATGGGAAGAAATATACCAATATGATGTAGAGGATGCCAACACCTTCTGACGATGTGGTTAGAGACAAGCGAACAAGTCACACTAATTCAAAGAAACCATCGAAGCAGGAAATTGAATGGTTGATGATGAAAGAGACCGATCTAAAATGATAACATTAGAAGAAAAATGAATCAGATCCCAATATTCATCCTGTACTGATGGAAAATCTAAATAAGGGGAATCACTAAAAAAGGGGCCTCACTGAAAAACTGGCCTCGCTAAGAAATTTGAATTCCTAAAATCTGCTACCCCAATGGTAACCCACACCCTCTCATCCATCGTGAAAGCATGCCTAACTCCACCATCCTCCAATGTCCCTAGATCCGGCCTTCCTGCCTTAGCATTCTATTACTAAAAAAACCATCATATAGTGACATTTAACTCCACACTCATCATAGAACCTTGGTTGTACTTGATAAATGAGACATTTCCACAACTAAAAACCATCCCCCAAATGAATTAACACCCATAGAGGGAATATTACCGAATGATCCATATCCTTCCAAATCCTCATATTATCAACCACTTGAATGAATCATGTGTTTTGATCATAACATAAAAACGTCCCCAATGAGTCTTTAATCAACCTCAAGATTGTAGAATTACGAAACAGCAACATCAGACAAAGAAATGTAATCCACAAAGCCACTGAGGATGATTCTTTTCCAATGTGACAGTACCATGACTAGAAGCATAAAGAGAATCACCAATAACTTCAAAATTTATCCTCCCTTACTCAGTCTAAAACAAAATCCACTTGCGTGGAAAAATTAATACATAATGTTAATTTAGAATGATCAGAGACCATCGCTGGATGATGAAACCCCCAAGATTTGATGAAAGATCTGAAGGTGTTGAGAGATGGTTTGCTGCATACAAACCATGACACCACTAAATTATTATGGAACTCCACCATGTAAAGAATCTTTGAATAAAAATGTAATGAAAGCTACTCTCATTGGTAAATTAAATAAAATATAATCTCAATTCTGCATGTAAGACAAGGTAAACTAGTTATTTTGTGTAACACAACATATTCAAAAATTTAAAATCATTTGAAAAATAAATTTCAAAAAATCATGGTGTATTACACATTGACGTTTGAATTCCATTTCATCTTAATTTTTTAATTTATTAAATAATTTGGTTATTAGGATTTATAAAATAAAATTCAATAACTATGTTAATTTTTTCATATATGCTATTAATAATATATCATGATTCTTTAACTTTTAGTCTGGTGTACCATTTGAATCACACAATTTAATCTATTATTAATTAAACGAGATTGTATACTGATATCTTATGTTATTACATTTTCACCCCATAAATATATTACAACCTAAAAAATTATATTATTAATTTCTAATGAAGTTAGATATGGTGTTTATATGATAACTCACTATTTTATTTTCTAATCATATATCCAGAATAAACTCTATGTTTGGTCATCTAATCCATTTGTGTTAAATACCTCTCAGGTATTAATATGAATACTTATTTTATTTTTCACTACATTCATTATCTGAAATGTTGTGAAAGATTATCAAAATTTGGTTTCACGTGTAATGCTTGATTCCAAAATTTTATAATATATACAACACATGCACTTATCTATCAACCCTTAGGGTTATTCATGATGTAGGTGATAGTGGAATTTTGATGTTCGATGACGAAGCTGATAAAGAATGACCATCCTTCTTACAAGGCCCACTGAGAACCACATTTATACCCCTCCGCAACCATTTTTGGAGTATCCAAGTCAACCACATCAGCTTGAGCTATCTCTAGCGTATCACCCACCATCATCATAAGACTCAATAGATAAAAACATACTTTGTTACCCACTTTTTTTCACAATTACTTATAGTGTACACTCTATGAATCCCTCTAAGGTAAATGTTGGTGGAGGAAGGATTTCATGCCTTGTTCAGTCATGGTGGAACTTAATGTAGCCAAACATGGACTTCTAAGAACATAACTATTCCCAACACATTTCTCATCGGATCACACTATCTAGAGACTTGAACCTAGTTATTTAGCTACTCACGTCCTCAATGCCACTATGAGGTCTCCCAAATTTAAACTTTACAACCACATCCTATTTCACTATAATTAGAATTGGAGGGTTTCTTTTTATGCTAATAGTTAGAAATTTTATTTTAAACTCTATAAAAAATATAGTCCTTTAAATTTTGTATTTTTATTAAGGTATGATGATGAATACTATCCATTTATGTTGATTGATACTGATTGAATGTTATGATATCGTGGAAGCTACTAATGGTAATTGTCCCTATCCCCATCCCTTATATACAATATTGGGGATTTTGGCAGTAATATTACCATTATCAATAAATAAAAATAATATTTTTAAATACATAATCCATTACTTGAATAATGTCACATCATTTTAAAATTACAAAACTAATATTTTTATTCACATAAATATATATTTTGAAAAGAAACTATCATACAATTCAATGTTTTAGTTCTAAAATGACATATATGGGTGGTACACATAGAAAAAAATAAAGGAATCATAGTGTGTCTAAAATAGATAATTATGTTTCCTAATTCTGATGATAAGGTTTTTGTTACCATTATCTACTTCATTGTTAGTCATTGAAAAGCCTCAACCTTGTTCCCAATGATGTGGTGGTTGTTCACACCTATCATTATTATCATCCATCATTATATGATATTGACTTTCTAAGTGTATATGTTTCATTATAATTAGGAATTAAAACATTAGAGGTGACTTTGGGATCACACATTCCACTCCCATCATGATAATCAACCTCTTCATATTTCATCAGAAATTTGATTCTTGAGGACCTCAAATTCCATATGTGAATAATTTTTCAATCCCATTGATGAAAGTCCATTGACGATTTTCCAAATTTATTGAAAAATAGGTTGTTAACGATATTTGTTTTGATCATCCTTAATTGGATTATTTTCATCAATATCCATCCTTCTCTTCATTGGTGAACTCATGATTTAAAATGTGGTTACATTATTAGTTATTTTTCATAATAGATGTTTTTTCCAATCTACAGACTCTTCATTGCATCTCTCATTCTAATTGGAGGACTATTGAGTTAATAATCAAATAATCATTCAAACCAATCGATAAAATTACTTATAATGGTTCCATCAATCACTAAAAATAAATGGGATATCATGAGTGATGAACATTGAACATCATGGGGGATTATTATAATCAATAACATAATGGGGATTCAATATTAAAATGTTATTTACTTTTAAATTATCAAATTAAGAAATAATTATTTTAGTTAAACCTATACTCGTATTAGTTTTTCTTGGTGACTATAAGTTTGGTTTTTTTATACTTCTCAATTTTTTATATTAATATAAATATTAAATCCATCCTTCATAGTGGTTTAAAAAAAGAATATTATTATCTAAATATTATCCAATGGGAGTATCAAAAAAGTTGTTCTATTGGGAAACATTATCATGCTATAGGTGATGATGATGTTGATATCCAATCCATCATTTTGGGTTAATTACCCCTCAGTATATCTATGATAGATTCAATATTATATTTTTATAAATAGATAATAATTTAATTTCTAGATAAATTACATTCTATATTTTTTCAAAATTTCAGGATATTATCCATAACATGGATGTATCATCATGGGTTTTCATTGATGTTATACTATACTAATCTACAAAAAATAACTCATCAAATATCTGATAATAATTATGGGGTCCTAATTCTTAATCACAATTTGTTTGATAATTATCCACCTGAATTTACAATAATTCCAATCCATCGATGTAGATGTCTATTTTCATGAAAAATGTCATTCATAAATCAACAATCGTAATCATAGTTTTATTTCATTGACCTAAAATACAAACTACTAATCCTAATATTTTAAGTCCTTTAAAATTAAAAAGGATTTCTTGGGAGAAAATATAAAAAATGAAAGAGTGATCTAAAAAGACCAATAAGGGAATAAATAAGGAAATAAACTATAAGAGGTAATAAATGTTGTATATCATGATACCATATTTTGAATGATAATATTAAAGGAAACATGGAATAAGGAAATGAAATCATAATTTCATGGAATCATGAAATATTATGCAACATCATAACAGATTATATAATAATCATCATTCAAGGTTTACTCCCAATACAAATGTCAGATTGTGGAAAAAGTGAATGTTGCATTATGTTTAATCCACAATCCATTAAATACCAACTCATGAGATATAAATAATTTTCCAATTCATTGGAGGGATATAGAATTTCGAAACCACACATCACAAAGCATAATATGATTTGGATGACCTATAATTCACCATTAGTAGTTCACAATGTTCCATGGTGGAGGAGGATCCTTCACTACTCTCAAATATAACAACTCATTAAATATCATGTTATAAACAATTAATTGTAGGGATAAAAAAGACACCCACGTAAGATCATAATATATATTTTTGAACATTTTTTCCATAATAGTACTAGTATTAATTCATAAATCATAGGCATGATATAACACTGGATATGACGTGGTATTCAGAGTCATGTTATATGAATAAAACAAAGGATATAATATATATATTATAAATAAAAACAAAAAATTTCAATTTAAAAGATTGGTTATTAGGAAAAATACATATTCTTCCAACACGAAGTTCCACTTAAGTAAATATTTCATAAGAAAAATATAGTGGTATGAATAAATACATTACACTAAGGTATTATTTTTTAATGTGTGGAAGGGGACTTTAATGAAATATTTTATTCTCATAAAACACAGCATTTTAACCTAATGTTTAATAAAAAATACTAAGGGATTTTAGAAAATACACATGTTTATGAAAGATATTCTTCAAGAGATATATGATATCAAAATAAGAATAAGGAAGTTCCCTTAAATTAGTACTATCTAAACGAGATGAATTTTAAGGGAACATAAGATTCTATTATCCCCAAATACTAACAACAATTTAATGTAGATATATATATAGTGATAAAAATTATAAAAAATAAGTATGATATACTTGAGAATTTGATAAATAAAAAATAAAGATATTGTTTTAATCAATGGTAACAAGTGTTGTTCAGAGGACCCGTTACATTAGGTCCCAACTCATTATGCACTTATACTGAACATCCAGGATAATAAAATTTTGTTCATTAATGACCTTCCTATGAAAATTATAATAATTTTTTTATAATGTAAATTTATAACTATCTGTCCACAATTTATACAATAGTTATCACTTTTATTTCATACTTGATGACATTGAGGGAATTTTTAGAAAATATTAATAGAATGTTTACAAAGGTAAAATTGATGTAAATTAGTTTCATAATCATTATATTTGAACTTAATATTTTTAATTATTATTTCATTGGTAAATAATTTAATTTAGTTGATAGTTTTTCCATGAATGGACAAAAATTAGAATTAATACTTTGATAGGTCTTTTGAGGTTTAATTTACTACAACAATTCAATTTAATAACTTCTGATAGTATAATACGTTAATTATATAGTATTATTGTTTTGAAGGAAAATATTTTTATACACTACTAACATGTTTTAGTACACCCATGTTAGTAGGTATGGAAAACTAAAAAGAAGTGTCATCATTTGGAGATGTGAGCCTATATATACACATTGTTGATGCTATTATTTTCATATAATTGAATGAAAGTCTAAAGAAAATCTATAATCATGTATATATCATTAAAATGTTATAATTAAAATTTAATAATTTTAATTATCAGTTCTTAACCAAATATGAAGGGTACTAATGAAATTTTGAATCTCTCGTTCATAGATATGTTGGCCCGAACATATACATGATGACAACACAAATTTATAAATATTTTTGGAGGAATGTATAAAATAGATTTTAGAATAGTATAATATAATAAAATAACGTTTGTAAATACAATTTTTATCATAATATCATATATATATATATATAAGATGTTTGGGGTTGTATAAGTAGAAAAGAAATTTGGTACATTAGAAAATATTACCTAACACATTGGATCATTTTCTTTGGCCATCCCCTTAAGGAAACATATATTAGACTTTTGTGAATCTGAAAGATTGTATGAATTGGGCAGAGGGTTTACGAGATATTAGTGTATTTTTATTATTATTAATATTGGGAAATGGATGTGTGTATTGGTGGACTGGTAGTTTTATTTATAATTGAAATAAAGGGAATTTTAGCACATAAAACCTATTAATATAAAGACAGCACATGTTTCTCATCAAATGTGAATCCAAAGTTCATAGTAAAAGGTTTTGTGAGGGGTTATGGTATATAAATCCTCAAAAAACATATTTTAGAAAATAATTCATACATTTTTATGTCATTTACTCTAATATTATTACATTTAACATTTTTTGTTTTTACCATGTCTTCTAATTTTACATAAGAAATTTATTTTGAATCGCTAAAAATAAAATGAGACTTAATTGATTAATTGAATATATAAATTATATTATTAAATAATATTTATCAAAAAATTTATATCTAAAATAAAAAATAATTATGAAATTATTCTATATAACGTGCAAACCCATGTTTTTAGAAAAAAATTTATTTTTAAGTTAGAAAGTTTTTTAGAATTTAATTATCAATGTTATATATTCTGTTGAAATAAAAATATTAATTAAATTCAAAATAATTTTTTGCTAATATTAAAATATTTTTTCCAAAAAATAAAAAAATTGAAACCACTAATTCCAACGTTGATATATCTTTATTAAGAGAAACATATGAAAACCTGTTTTCGTTAATAAATTTCTTAAATTTTCTAAAATGTTATGCATGATTTTTACATATAAAAAAATATTTTAACATAATTAATTTTAATTAATAATATTTATTTTATTTATTCAATAGCAATTCTAAAATAGTCATGTAATATTTTTATAAAAAATTCATAAAATTGTGAATTATTGTAAAATCAGTATATCACATTATTCACCTAAAAAATAAATAATTTTATAAAAAAACTAAAAAATTATTTATAATCTAATAATATCATGTTAAATAGAATTTGTTTTTTAAAATACTAAATTAAATTTTTTATTTTAAATTAAATATATAAAATACAATAAAAAAAAAGTAGTTATCAAAAATGAAATTTTTTATATTCACTAACTATTACTTAAAATTAATAATTAATATAGGTAAAATGTATATTTCATAAAGCCAATATATTGTTTTAAAATATATTAATAATAATTTAATTTCCTTGAGATAAATGGTAAATTTCTAGAAATTATATTTTTTATCATAATCTGAATTGAGAATAAAATACTTTCAGCATTATTAAAATTCACGATACTCTTATAAATATAAATATTTTATTCTGTATTTATTTATTCATATTTTATACTTATATAAACCCTTATGATCTTCATATAACAATTTACCATCAAATAAGCTCTTGTTTTAGTATTGGGTGGTGGTTATGATTACAGGTATCTTATAGAAATCTCCAAGATCTTTAGTTTCTATCATATAAAATCTCACTCAAAGAATAATATTGTGATTTTGGAATTGTCTTGGCCTATAGAAAATCCTACGGAATATAACTCCTTTATGTGATTAGAATAATTATATTTATAAGGAATACATTCACTGTTAGATTCCATTTCATTAAACTTTATTGATTTTGTGATATGGTTACTTCAGTTTATATAAAATAATTTAACATCTAAGTCTTTATAGTATTATTTAATATTTTAAATGAATAATTATTATTTTATTTTAGATTTTAATACAATAATAAACACACTATTTAATATTTTATACTTTTAAGGAGACTATGCAATGAAATTCAGGGTCACTATAATTTATATTTTAGAGAAATTTAGAATTATTCTGTTGTTGATTAATAATTATTTCATGTTCTTCCATATAAAATTAATTTTTTTGATTGATGTTTATGAATTTTTAGTAATTTCTTGAAATTATGGGATCCAATATATTGAAAATTATCAAAGTAAATAACCACTCTAAGGTATATATTGACATTTAGGAAGGATAATTCATCAAATTTTATAGAATCCAATGATATAAAAAACGTATTTAATATATTAAATAAGATATTGTACTAAAAAATAATTGAAAATAGAATAATTTAAAAATATATTTGTGATTTGATAGAAATTTTATGAGAATAAAGATAAAATATATTAAGGGATCACTACTATAATGACCCCATATCATGTATCAAGGGTCAATGTCTGCTTTATAACATTATAGTTAGATACAAGAGATAAATATTGGTAAACTAGATAGATAAACAATTCGCATATTACATTTGAAAAAAATTATAACATATTTTATTAAGATTATCAATATTATGTATTGTATATTTATTCATAACAATCATATTTCCTTATTAGATTACTAGGAAAGGAAACAAAATTTGCATTATCTAAAAAGAAATGTAAGGGTTATGTATAATGGAATCAATCATGAATCAATAATAATAATCAAAATGGTTTGTTAAATAACTTATCACACCTTCAATTTAAATTAAATATATATCATGATTAGATTAGGAATAAAAAACATGGAAAATTATGTAGTTCAACACACATTCCATTTAATCAATAAAATTTATATCATGAATAGATTATAAATAACAATTTTGGAATGTAAATTACTAAACACATATTCCATTTAATAAATAAAATCGATATCCTAAACTGATAAGGAATAATCAAAATGGAGTGTTTAATAATTGAAAACAAATTCCATTTAACAAATAAATGAAATTGAATTTAATGCAAATATAAAAAAAATTATTAAAATATGATGTATAATAATTTCCAAATTATTAATGTGAAAATTGATTAGTTGTTGTAATCCTTGATCTCAGGCATCATGATACCTCTAATGTCAATACATATCACAAGATATAATAAATAATTTGTTAATACCCCATATGATTCTGTCTTACGGATTTCCCTCAACAGATTACCAGTGCATCAAGGGGCTATATAATTCCTAGCTCGACCTCTCACTATATTTGCAAATCATTCATCAAATATTGAATAATCGATTTAATTCATGGACAATATATCATCTCTTAAAACATATATATTGAGTATATTATACATATTTATCAATATTTTTCTAGATAAAAAATATGTTCCTATATATAATATTTGATATAAAAATTATAAATGGTTTATTCAATAAATGTTTCCATAAAAAAATATGGGTATTTAGGTGAAATTTATTTTTTAATGATCATAAGAAAGTTAATATTTTAATGGAATGTTAATGATTATTGAAATTATTGAATAATGTTATTGTTAATATTTTATTATAAAAATGATCATAAAAAACCATATAATTAATAAATATTGTATATATAGAACATAAAACATATTTTTTATAATTAAAATAAAGGTTTATTGTCATTGATATATAGAAATCTCATATAAATTTCATTAAAGACTTATAGTGGAAAATATCCTTCTTTACATGGATTTTTTAAACTAAAAGATCAAAAATATTTTAAAAATACGTTTATTTAAAAATAAGCTTTGACACATATTATGGAAGAATTAGAACATTGATTATTCCAGAAAACATGAAATTATAAACATTATTTAGTAACTAAAATAAATATTACATTCACATTTTCTTTTAAAAAAAATGGGAACAAATATTCTATTCTGTAAGTTATTTAAAAAAACAAGGGTAAAAATTTATTTAAATATTCATTTTTAGAATGTTAATATATTTTTTCAAACCATATTTAGAAAACATGTTTTTTGAAGAATAAAAATTACCAACTGAAGAGGGAAATGATGTTTCATTTTTTGAAACACATTTTCTAATGACATTATGTACCAAAGAGTTGTAAAGTTGTACTAATACATGAAAATATAATTATTAAACAATTGAGAAGGAAAATAATTTTTTTATTGTTCAGTGATCAAATAGTTTTATTCCATGGAAATTGAATCACAGAAAATCCCAGTTAAAATGTCATTATGAAATAAATAATCATTGAAATCACAGTGTTAATATGAAAATTAATCAATGTATTGATTACATGTATCAAATTTAAATAAACATAAAAATATTTTAAATTTTCCATAAAATATTAAATAATATTTAAACATATATTCATATAATATCAAATATAGTGAAGCATTAATATTACCCAATGAAAGGAAATTAAGTTATGCAAATATTTACCACTTGGTAAATTTTATTTCTCAAGTCCCCATATATTAAATAATTCAGATAAAAATATAAAAATACAATGAATTATTAATAAATAATTATTTTTAATGTGATGGTGTATTTATATACACCATATCATGTAAATTAGGTGCATAACATTTCAATATGTCCAAATTGAAGGAAATTTAGATGATGTTCCTCATCTTATAATTAATTTTGGTTAAACATGATTTATAATCTTTTATAAGTGCTTTATTTATATAATTAGTTTATAATATATTAATATTCCTAAAATAATATATATTATTCTCATATAACATCTTGTTCCCTACACATTTGTAATATTTCATAATTTTCATTTTTTCATGTGCTAATTGGAATTTTATATCATGTGTGTTTTGTGACACATTTTAAGGTTGTTTTTTTATTATATACTTCAATTATCACTATAAATATATTAATATATGATTGTTTTCATTATATACATTTTTATAATCATTTTCCAAATTTTAACATGGAAAATGGAACACAATGCTTCATGGAGATGGTAGGTCGCAAGTATGCATGAGTGACATTATCATTTACATAATTGGTGAATGTGTAAGAACGAGGATGATAAATCATGTTAAAAAATCAAAAAAATAAATTATATCATATATTTCACCAAAATTTATCCTTATTACAATTGATAAAAAAATAATGTCAAATACCATTTAAAAAACTTCACGAGGTGTCAATATCTCGTATAGAAGAGAAATGTTATCAAATTTTAAAAGGAATTAAAACATAAAATATATAAGTGGTATTATTATTATAGAAATAAAATTTTTTCATAGATTTCATATAAATTTCATAAATACATAATTATACACTTCCTTGAAACGTGATAATGTAAAAAATAATTACATTTGTTTGCATGGTGGTGGTCTATAATACACATGATTGATGATTTCATTTTCCATTTGATTTGAGATGATACAAATATAGGACATTAAAATAAACTAATAACATATAAATATATTAATATATTAAATTTATTATATTAAATTATTTTATAATATTTTAAATAGGTGGAATAAAAAATAAAAATAAAAACTCTAATTTTAGAACGCTACATCTTCTTCAGAAAACATCATTAGGATTGCCCTGAAATACTTCCTAGGTATACATTCTGATCAATCCAAGGGATATATGATGATTCTAAGGTATTAATTAATTTTTTTGAGACATAATGTTCAAATATAAATGTATTTTGGGGTTTTAAGAGTGGAGGAGAGGTGGTAGCCATTTATAAGTGGGTGATAGGGAACACATCTAATTTTTAAACATATTCAATTAAACCCTAATATATATCATTTCACAATAAATAAAAGTTTACAATATATATTATTAGAGTTTATAATTTTTAATATATTCCTTAAATTTGCTTTTTAGTTGTTTTTGATCCTTTTAAACTAATATCATCATAGTTTGACTCCATGGTAAACCATTTTTTACAATAACTATTGTAACTAATATTTTCTGTTATCAATATTCATTATGGTAAAAAATTATGATTAATGTATTGGATAATATATATAATTATTATTATAAAAAAGTATTCTATTTTTCCATATTTTATTTATATAATTCTATAGTCTAATTTAAATTTATACTCATAGGAATTATGAAAGATGTGGTTTTTCAAAGAAATGATTATGTATTATACAGAAAGGTATAGTATCCAAATAAATTAAGAAATCTATTATAATAAAATAAATAGGTAAAATTGTCATATAATTGAACTATTTTTCTTTTATATATAATTTAATTTATAATCATAATTTATAAATTATTTTAATGAAAATATATTTTTCACTAATTGTCATAAATTTTCCTTATTTATTTTAATATTAATCGTAAAAAAACCAAAAGTTCACTCTAATATTATTCTGATATGTTGATTTCAATAAATTTAATAATTTTAGATGAAAATAAATTTTAAGATATATAAAATTTAATTTTAAATTTTCTGGGAAAATTATGACTATAAATTTTTTATTAAAATGATGTATTAATAAATTATGTTTTAATGATTCATATTTTTTTGAGAATAAATGGATAATCATTATTTTGATTATTAAATTATTAGTTTACATTCCAACAAATTTTGTAGGTTGGTAAAAATGGTGTACTATATAGTAGTTCATTTAGGATCATTGTTCCATGTTTGAAAAGTTATTAAAGAGAATAAACATAAATAAACACATTTTTTGGGATCTTTATGATCAATGTGGTTTGTAACAATGCCTATCAAATAAATTATTATTTTATTATAACATATTGGTCTTACATTAACCCTACCATAAACAAATTTAATCCTGATAATTTTATCTTGCACTCAGATATCAAGTGATTAATATTGGAAAATACCTTTGTTCAAAACCCATATTGTAAAAGAGTTAATAAAACATCCAATTAATAAGAGTTAAAGGAATGTAAAAAGGGTCATATATATTAAAAATTAAATATGTTTCTAAATAAGATAATATATGTGGCAGTTAATTTTAAAGACATATAAAAATAACTAAAAATTATATTTAGTGATAGAGATCATTAATCATAAGAAATTGAATGATTAACGAAACATTTTGGTCCTAAAAACCAAAAATATTAAATTATTTAAAAGATCATATGATTCATAATATATAAAGGTAATATGATATTATTTTATTCAATATCCATTTCATATGATAGATGAATTATTTTACTATCTTGGAATATATATAAATATTTTTATGTGATATCTCTCTATTTAATATGAACAATTTCATTATTTGGAAGTTCCTCGATCAATTTTACCATTCAATTATCACTCTAATAAATAAATATCCAAAAAGGAATTTATAAGACTTTAAGAAAAAAAATTATTTTAGTAGGTCAAATGATCTATAAGATATATTAAATTATTTACATCTATGTGTAATTATTTTCCAAAACCAATAGGGTTAGAAACCTTTCTCCAATATGTTAGAACCCAGAATTTACCTCGAGTATGTATAATTTAATATTCATTCTAAATGATTATTTTGCACCTAATATAAATTATTAATGGTTTAGAAAAGGTTTTAGTGGTTCTTGGGAAATTTCATAGCCCAAAACCCTTCTTTTTGGGAAAATTTTTCTTGTCACACAAATTAGAGTAAATGATGCAAGAATTACACTCAGTTTTTAAAATCGTCTGATTTGGGATTTTCTAGAAATAACCACCTCATAGGGTTGACATTGAAATGTGCAACCTAACTATGAAATGTTCCCTTCTTCCCAGTTTCCCATGCATGGTTTATGCATGGTTTGTCAAACTATGTAGAAAAACCTTACAGATAACATTTTCTAGCTAAAATGTAAAAAATTACCATAATGATCTAATTAACCACACTCCTCTTTCCTTAATCCATGATTATGTATGAGTGACCTAAATTGCTCTCAATTTGGGTGCTTTGGGGATCTAACCTTGGTCTCAAGATATATGTTTCATCTAGAAACCCATCGAGCTTCAGTTTATCACATATGATGCACAACTTACAGTAAGTACTCAGGTCCTCTTGAGCCATTCTATTTCTTTTTTTCTCTCAACCGAGATATCGAGGTGTGAGCATTTTTCTCCTTTTCATAGATCTACTCTAATATTTTCTAAATCAAGGATCAATATTTTAGGAGAAGTATTGTACAACCCAAAGGTGGGTGGTCTATAACTCATACATAAAGTTTTTTGATTTTGGATATTCCATGTGGGGCCCACCAATTTCATTAGGTTCCATTTATATAATAAACATGAAATGATTATAATTATTATAACTGGATGGATATGATCTTCCCATATATGGTATTAATTTTTAGTGGTTATGAACATAACTCAATCCCTTCTACATCGAAAGTTATTCCATTATTATTTCTTACTGTTTTGTCACATTCGTTCTGCCATCCAGGTGTGCCTTGGCTTGACCTCTCTAATGGTAAGTGAGTATATATTAATTGGCTTGGATTATATTGTGAATTGGATAATTGAATGTACCATTTATTAATACCACTTAACTCACCTAAGGTATGTGTTTCAAATTGATAAATAAATTTGAATGATTAATTGGTTTCATATCCATAGCACCCATTACCACGTTAATGGAAGGATGTAGAATGAACCTCTAATTTTGGGATATTCCATAAATGGAATAAAATGGGTGCATGATACATGTCCTTAACACACTAATGAAAGGTAAAGTTTTAACGAAATAATTTGATTAAAATTTTTATTCTACTTGACCTAATCACACTAATGAAAGACAAGGATTGATCCAGTTGAAATATTACATGACTTCATAATTAAATATGAATGTCCTAACTCGAGATCACCTTGGATTCTGATTATAGAATTCCATGAGCTATGGGGAACCCCATTCCAATTCATAGATATAGGTTTCATAGGATGTTACCCACCAATATCTCAATCATTGTTTGTTCTTGTATTACCATTATGACATAGTAGGATCCCTTTATATTACTCTAGGATGCCTTCGATAAACTAATTGGATCTTTTATTGACAAGTATATTACATGGTTAAACCCATCAGGTCGAGTCTCTTCTAATCATCATTTTACCTTGGTCGATAACATTGGACTTCATTGGTGCCTCATTGTGAAATCCTTGGATTACAATCTATGGATTAAACTTTTACCCCATGCATGGCTACATTTATTACTAGTTTGTCAACATTGATTACTATGTCACCTTGGATATTACCATGTGACTTCACTAATCATATAATTGATCATGATTTCTTTGTTACATCTTGGTACCTTCTCAATTTATACTATCATGAGGTGATGTTAGTTTTGGCTCTACCTCACATGACCTATTAATATAAATTGGAAAATTCATAATTAATTAATTGATTACAAGATCATACACCAGCCAAGGTTTATGGAATGTACTTGGGTATTTAGTTACATTGTACTTGATTTCCTTATATATGCATTCCTACACACTGTTACATTTCCAATACATAGGAATGATATTATAGGGACCATCGGTGGTGTCCCACTATGATTTTTCTCAAACCATCTCTGAGAACCGTTTGGTACCCAGGGAAGATTACGTGGTTTTAGGTGTTGACAATGGGAATCACAAAACTTCAAGCATTTGATTAATTTTTGTTTAGGATGTAGCTTGATAGCAGAGGACCAAGATGGATTTCATGATTCTTGGGATAGTCTTGGGATTATTTTATACTATTATGGAACATATTTTGCCCTCTGTCTTGTATCCAGGATATCTAGTTTTCTGATTTATGACATATAATCATCTATTGTTGAATTTTATCCTAGTTATTTTAGTTATTATTACTATTTTCTCTATTTTCAATTGTTCCTTCAGTTTACTTGTATTGCTTCAGAATTGTACATATATTTACAACCAATTCGTTCACTACAGTTTGGTAATGAGGGCATAGACTCCCCACAGACACAACCAAGGCCCTTTCTGCCAGTGAAAATCCTCTAGAATTTGTGGTTATGCACTTGAGGCCATGTATCCCACTGGGCTCGGGTCACCCATCTAGTGGAATTAAGGTCTTGAATGTCACAAATTGGTTTCAGAGGGAGGTCTCTACCCTCTGATCTATTTTTTATATACCCTCATCGGTTGGGGTGAGTAATTTTTCTAGTCGAGCCATTATGCTATAAATAAATGGGTGTCATTTCTAGTGATAGTGGTAGGGGAATAGATCCTACGGAAATTACTATCCATTATGATTTGAATCATGACATCTAAAATGAAATGTTTCATATCCTTATGAAACCATATCATGTTTATGAATGTTAAATGAATTGTCTTGGAAATAAAATTAAAATTGGAATGAAAAATATACTAGAAAACTTACTGATACCTGTCCGTTTAAGCGGGTAGTTGGGGTAGTATGACGTGGTATGTGAGTTTTCTTATATTCAGCTTCCAAAAGTGATTCTATATCCATTCATATGAAGTTTTTCTGAGGTGTGTTCTTGAAATTTGTATACCAGTTCCACCATGACCTCCTCATATCAAACTCTAGGAAGGTGGTGATAACCATCCTCATGAAAAGGTTGGTCGTGAGCTTCCAATTGTACCTTTAAGAGTTCCACATGAGGTAATGCCTATATTGCATGATTTGGTAAATGATTACAATGTTCATGATATTTTATTACATCTGATCAATTCCATGCATGGTGCTCTATTAAATTCATCTACGATGGGCAATCTGACTCGTAAGTTCCATCTATAGCATCTTCCTTCTTTTTCAGGGGATGGTTGTCCATAGGCTGTTGAGTCTTGGCTATAATACACTCTATCTATCATTGAGTATTAGAGAATTCCTCTAGAGACATGGGTTAATCATTCCACTTACATGATTTATGATTCATCCTAGAATTGGTGGGTTGTGATTTCCTAGGCTGGTCATCATCAAGGTATGTTATGGGTTGATTTTATGACTACCTTCAATGAAAAATTCATTCCACAGAAACTGAGAGCTAAGAGATCCAGAGAGATCATGAATCTCAAGTAGTTTTTATGTCATTAATGCTGTATTAATCAGATTTCATAGAGTTTTATCACTTTTCACATCTTCTTAATAGTGATTAGATTTCAAATGCTAGACGTTTTGATAATGGGATCCAATACACCATATGTACATAGATTAATGTCATTCATCGGTCTACTACTTCTAAAATATTTAATCAGGCTGTCATCATTAAGTGTGATGTGAGGAATGAAAATAGTATCATCTTTATGGTATCAGGGCCACATTATTCTGTTATTACATTTAGTGGCAGGAAGCATTCCCTAGAGGTTTCTCTTTAGGGAAGTGACAACCTTAGTGTCCATTTGGATAGCTCTAAAGTGTGTCATTTGTATAGAGGATGAGGGAATTCAATGATTCTATGTGATAGAGACCTAATAGATTGTTGGGATTGATGTCGTATGGGGTATCTCTAGATTTTCTATATGACCATTCCTCTAGAATTGATTTGAAAAGAATATATACTAGCTCCACCTTCTAGAGTGAGTTCTTTTTCATTGTGTCATGAACAAAGTTGAAATAGCACTAGCATGTCCAGTGGAGGAGAAGGTTATGGCCATCATATATAGACCCCTAATCACCATCAGCACCAATAAAGAATTATGATCATGACAGTCTATCGGTTTCATAGTTCTATAGATCATGTCATCTTCTTTCACACAAACTGATACCTGAGGATCAGGATGAGGGACCATATATAGTACAATCTAATATTCCAGTAGAATATAATATTGTATCGTCTTATTTGATATAGGTTCATCGAAATCTATTATCTCTGTATCTATCTTGGAGAGTCTTAGAGAAATGACACAAAATCACAATGGTGTCATGACCCTATATACACTGTTAGGGTTAAGAATATTGGGCATACTCCTATGCAAGGACAATCACCTTGAGGTAGGAAGTTACCCTTTCATATGGAACCACATTTTTCCTGAGATGAAATGCTTCTATGTCATTCTCGGGATGGATTTTTTGGTTCACTATAATGGTTTTGTAGACTGCAATCATTATAGTGTATCTTTTATATCAGCAGAGGGTAGTAGTTATCTACAAAAGGAAGAGTGGCATTTCTAGCAGGGTTGAGTTGGACCAATGCGTATTGGTCACAGTGGAGTAAATTTCCTTATTTCAAATAACTTCATGGAGGATCATGGTTTATGTCAAGTTGATTCCCCTCTAATGGTGCATAAATTTAGGAATGTATTTCCCTGAAATTTTTCTAGCATGCCTCCGGAGATATAGTTATAATTTACAATCGATCTTGTTCCAGGAGTAGCTCTAGTGTCTAGTTCTCCATACAAGATGCTACATATAGAGTTTCAAGATAACAACTAGTAGTTAGAGGATTTAAAGGTCGCAGGTTTTATATGGCCCTGTACATCCTATTGGGGTTATTATCAATTTCTTCAAGAAATAGGATAGAATATTATATCTATCTGTGGAAGACAGAATGTTGAACCAACTTACAGTCAAGAGCCAATATCCACATCCTCGAATATATGATCTCATTGACCAACTCTTAGGAGTGAAGGTCTAAATTAAAATCAAAATTAGATATGGTTATCATCAGTTGTTATTAAACCAGTCATACATACTTCATTCATTTTTTCGTAGCTGGTATGGTGTATATGATTATATTGTTATGGCAATTGTTCTTATGAATTATCCTACCATTTTCATGGATTTGATGAATAGAGTTTTCAACCAAATATGGATTCTTTTTTCATATTCTTTTTGTTATACATATTGGTGTATTCAAACACTTGTAGAGACCATGCCAAATTTTTTGAGATCATTGTAAATACAATGAGAGAGCATCATATTTATGTCAAGATTTCTATAAGCCACTTCGGGTTTCAAAAATTCCACTTATTGTATCAAATTGTCTCAGAGCCAAGAATATCTATTGATCCTAAAAGGGTAAGTACTGTAGTTTCCTGGTAGAATCCCAAGAACGTGATTTATATATATATTTTTGGGGATGTATGCATATTATAGTTGATTCATACAATACTTCTCATGTTTTGTTTCACCTCATACTCATCTTAGAAAGAAGGGTTCCAAGGTATTTTGGTTAGAATTATGTGAGAAATCATTTCATGAGATGAAATAGAGTCTTGTATAGACACATATTCTGACTATTCCGGATCTAGGTATAGGTTATATTGTACATTGTGATACATCAGTAATTGGACTACGAACAATACTGATATAGGAAGAATGAGTCATTTTATATATATCTCTGATGTTTTGGCCTCATGATAGGAATTGTCCGACTCACAACCTTGATCTAGTATCATCATTTCATGCCTTACATTGATGGAGAAATTATATTTTGAGTGAATTATTTGTGGTGTATAGTGACTACAAGAGTCTCAAGTATTAATTTTCTCAGTGTAGCTTGATCTTTATACAGAGGGGATTGGTAAAATATCTACAATCTGTTGATTTTGGACATTAATATAATATTGGGATGGGAAACAAGGTTGTAGATTCACAATGTCGAAGTACTCAAGAACATGCTATACGAGAATCCAGTGATGAATTGAAGTTAATGGTAGTCATTTCTAAGATTCATATAGAGTTCCATGACAACCATGAGTAGTCATACTTCTTATCCTTGATAGTTACATCTTCCCTTATTGATAAGGTGACGAGTAGATAGTTTTCAAATCCTAAAGGCATGGTATTATGTGAGACTATATCAGAAGATAACCCACCATTGGATTGGTTTTTGGATAGAGACGAAATCATAGTCTACGTGAATAGATTTGGGTTCCTATGGATATTAGGGAGTAGTTGATGAAAGAGTCATATGCCTCTTAGTGGGATTTTCATCCAGTCATCTCGAATATGTATTGAGATAAGTGATAACATTATTGGTGTCCTGGGATGAAGTGTTAGATACGTGGCATTGTCACAGCATATTCCACCTATCATTAGGTGAAGGCAGAGCTCCAGAGATGTGTATCCTTTCTTCTGCTCCTTCTTGTCCCAGAATGGAAATGGGAAGAGGTTTCTATGAAAATAATTGTTTGATTTTATAGGAAGCTGAGGGGTAGTGATGTTATCTGGGTAGTCATTGACTGACTAATGAAATCATCCCACTTAATTTCTATTTATAAGACCTTATCAGTTGGTGAGCATGGAAGAATGTATGTCTGTGATATCATACAACTACATTAGGTTCCATGAACTATCATTTTAGATAAGGATAATCATTTCCCGTCATGGTTATGACAGTGAATACATAAGGTATTGGGGACTCAAGTGATTCTAGGAATAGTTTTTCACCATACGACTGATGGAAAAGTAGCACAGACTAATATGTTATAAAGGATATGTTCTGAGCATGTTTTAATGATTTTGATGGTTCTTGGAAGAATCATATCAATCTTCTTGAGTTCTCATATAAAAATAGATTTCAATAAACAACATATATGGATCCTTTTAACGCCTTATATGGTAGGTCATTTTGTTTTCTCCCTATATTTTCTTGAGGTGGGTGTGGCATCCCTATTAGGTCCTTATCTCATTCAAGATACTTCAGATTAGGTTTTCTACTAAGGAATCCTATGACTACTGCATAGTATAGACAAATTTTTTATGTCAATTTCCTTCGACAACCTCTTGTGTTCAAGGTATGTTATCATGTTTTTCTTCAGTAATCTCCCAATAAAGGTCATAGATAGTTACAACTGTAGGTAAATATATTGCCTTGTCTTGTAAGGACATTTAAAATTCTAGAGAGAGTCAGGCTAATATAATATCATTTGCTACTATCTGAGAGGTACCATTCCATGCGTGATGTCTATCATGTTTCACAACTTCTATAATATAATATTGACTTTTCTATTGCATTTGATCCAACAAACTATGAGGGAGATATTGATACTACCTTTGAGAAGTATCTACTATGCATCATTGACCAGACCACCAAGGCTCTCCAAGGCCCAGTCATTCCCTATAGTATGACAGTTATAGTAGCACAACTGAGTACATGAAAAGGAATGGGAAGGGAAGCTGACATATAATCCCAATTGCTAGATTTTTATCATAGACAATGCTTCTCCACCCTTGGGAGGTGAACTCAGGGATGAGTTCTTTTTAGTGGGGAATATTATTAGAACCTGGTTTTTTTACATAGGTATGGATCCTTTAATTTTATGTATAAATCTATATTTTGAACCTCTTATAGATTCATAAGGGGTTAGAATAGGTTTCAGGTGTTATTGGGGAATGATCAAAGCAGATAACCCATAATTTTGGAAAAAAGTATCTTGGTGCATGGTATTGAGAAAACCAAACAGATTTTGTTTTTCTGGACAGAGCCACCTCAAACGGTTGGTGCATGGATGTGCAGCCTAATTTTGAAAAGTGACCTTTTTCCCATGTACCTGTATATTATTTGTACACATTTTTTAAAGCCATGTTGACAAACCATGGACAATCCATTTTCTAGGGAAAATGTCAAAAATTCATTTAATGATATTATTAACCTCCATCCTATTTCTCTAATATGAGATTATGAAGGATTGACCTAAATTTCCCACTATTTGGGATTTTTAAGGATCTAACCTTGGAATGAAGATATATCCTTCATCCAAAAACTGATCTAGCTACCATTCATCACATTAGATGTGCAACAGTATGTACTAAAGTCCTCTAGAGCAGTTCACTTTCATTTCTTCTCTAGATTGAGATATCATGGTATGACCATTTTTCTCTTTTTCTTATATTTATATATTTTTGAGCTAAATACAAGGCCTATAACAGAGTGGAAGGATCGTACAACCCTAAGGTGGGCGGTCTATAAAACATCCCTAAAGTTAATCGATTTTGTATTTGTCTTGTGGGGACTACTGATTTTATCGAGTTCCATTTATAGTATTAATATGCCATGCTTAAACTTATTAGAACTATATGTATATGGTCATATCATATATGTGATTAACTCTTCATGGTTATGAACACAAATCCATCCCTTCAATGAATATGTTTATTCCATAATTATTTCTTAGTTTTTTCTCACATTTACACCACCGCTCAGGTTTTCATTTTCTGGACCACTCCAAGGGTATGAATTTCTATACTAATTGTCATGATTAATATTGTACATTTGGTAATGGAATATACCATTTATGTGTAACACATGTACTTTCTAAATAATGGGATTCAAATTTATAATTAAAATTGAATGATTATTTGGTTTCATATCTTTAGAAACTCTTTCCATATTAATTAAAGGAAGAGGAATTAACCTTAAATTTTGGAATCTACCTTAACTAGATAAAAATGGTTTCATGATAATTTTACTTATCACACTAATGAAAGTTAAGGACTGAACCAAATGTGTTGATAAAAAGGTTTCATGATACATGTATGCATCACACTAATGAATAAATGGATTGATCTGAATGAAATATTACATGACATCATAATCAAATAAGAATATCCTGACTCGAGCTCACCTTAGATACTAATCAGATAATTCCATGAGAACTCAAGAACCCCATTCTGATTTAAGGATTCAACATTCATAGCATGATACCCTCTAAGATCTAAATCATTTTCTATTCATGGATTCTTAGTATGAAATTGTAGGATCTTTTCGTATTATTACAGGATTCCATGGATATAATCCTTGGAACGTCTATTGACATGTAGGTGACATTGTCAAAGCCCATCGGGCACTGTCTCTACTTAGAACTGTATACCTTTTTCAATCAACATGGAATTTTTAGGCACCAAATTGTGGAATTCCTTGGATTATTCTCCTTGGATTACACTCTTACCCCATTCTAGGATATATTTATTACTGAGTTGGCGACCCCTAAGGTCAATGTCGCCTTGGTTATTAATGATATCATATTCAATTTTTCACCACTAAAACAACATATATGGCCCATGAATAAACTATAAGTACCTTTATTACCATGATTAAAAAAAATAAACCACCATTAAGGAATACCATATTCCATTCATTGATCATCTGTATAAATGTGGTACCCAAAAATGTCTATTACATAATAATGTAATAATTTATAATTTATGAATATTAGGTATGATCATTGACATTATATGATATAATAAATTGAAACAATACTAGTTTATAATAAAATAAATATATCATTGTGATGTTCCACATATAAATTATATCCAAAATATTATTTCAAACATATTCATTTGGGCCATAATGTCATCCCTCTACCTGGCGACTGACACACTACCTTCTTGTTTCCCTATATTCCCACTATCCAAATATTGGAAAATTCAATTTTTTCATCAATGTTGTTTTCTTTTTAATAAAACAGTATAATGTGAAGTTTTTTCTTATATTATTGGATTCCTTATAGCATCCCGCCTTTTTATAACATAAACTTTCATTACATTACACAAAACTAGGGATCTTTAAGGTTTAGTGTCTTGGAAACTAGGAACATAATACATGAAAACAACATAAAACATTCCTCTTAAACACTTGAAAGGATTCTCCATATGTTCATCCTAGGTTCATTACTGCATCTCATAACCTGGGGACATAAATCAAAAGAAATGGTGAGCAAAAGGCCCAGTAAGGGGAACAAGATGAACATTTTACATGTGAACTTGAGATACTTCAATAAGGACATGAAAAGAACTTTAAGGCATTGGAATGAAATCATGAGGCATTTCATAATAAAAATAACATTTTTCATAACTTGAAGATGTGGCTGCAACATTTAATATTGACAATCGTTTTGTTTCACCAAGGTCCATCCCCAAGGTGTCATTAAAAATTACCAAGGTTATTCACCAAGGCGTTGTTAAAAATGGTCATCTCTAGAGATTAAGACTTTACCCAATGCATTGGAGCGCTATCAGGGCGCACCATTAAATTTTCCTTTATTATCATGTGAGCCACATATATCATCATCAAAAATTTCATAAATAACCAATATAGCATAAAATAAATGGGTTTCATTTCATAATCATAACATTTTAAAAACTGCTTTAAAGACATGATCTTTACGTCACTTTAAAACCCACAGAAAAGGAAGGTGGGTCTCATGTATGTAAATCCCAGAATTTAAAAAAGACATTTTGGTATATATGTGAATACCCCTTTAGAAGAAAGAGCTTTTAGTATTCACTTAATAATATCAAAGAACTTTAGAAAAAGAGAGATACAATTTGAGACGGAAATTCTGCAGCATAACGGCTATGTTACGAGGTTTTAGAAGACATTAAAAAGAGAGGGAAAATGGGTCAAACATTTATAAATGACCCATAAAACAGTATATTGACAGAATAAGAAGGATACATGATCATGGTAATGAAATTTCAAGGACATACCATTTGAAATGAAAAACATGGAAGGAAAACAAAAATTTGATTTCTCTTATGAAAGTTCGGCAGCCTAACGACGTTACATAAACTTCAACAAAAATGATTTGAAAAGATCAAATAGGGTCTCTAATCATGTGAACATAAGAGTTAAGTAATATAGATATAGAGATAATTCCCCAACATAATTAAAAAGGAACTTGAAAGACTTGACATGAAAGTAGAACTTTGAAAAGAATGAGAAGGGTGAAAGAATCCCCTAAAAAATTCGGCAGCCTAACAACGCCACTTAAAACATCAAAATACTGAATTGAAGAGATCAAATGGGGTCTCTCATCATATGAACATAAGAGTCCAGTATGATAGATATAGATATCATACCCCAACATAACAAAAAGGAACTTGAAAGAATTGACATGAAAGTAGAACTTCAAAACGAGGAGGGTGAAGAACCACTGAAACATTCGGCAGCCTAACGACGCCACTTAAAACTTCAAAATACTAAATTGAAGCGATCAAATGGGGTCTCTAATAATATGATCATAAAATATCACTATGATAAATTTAGAGATCATACCCCAACATAATAAAAAGGAACTTGAAATACTTTACATGAAAATAGATCTTGAAAAATGAGAAGGGAGAAAGGATCCGTTACAAAAATTTCGGCAGCCTAACGGCGCCACTTAAAAATTCATAAAACGAAATAATGAGAGTAATAGGGGATCTATAATTATATGAACATAAAAAGTGCAGTAATAGGTGTATAAAATAACATCCTCCAACATAAGAACATGTAGCATAAAAGGAATGACATAAAAGAGATTACTTGAAATGAAAGAGAGGTCGGATCCCTTACCTTAAAACGTGACTCTTGAAACTCAAAGTTTTGGACCTTGAGGGCTTGGGGGCACATTGGGAGGACTCCTTGGGAGGTCAGGAGACCATAAAAGCATTTGGGGAGAGTTGGGAGTGAAAACCAAAGGAGGAATGGGTGGGTATTTATAGGGAAAGTGAGGGGACAAGGCATTAATGGCCAAGGGACACCTCATTAGTGGTTTTGGAAAAACCATGGGCTTGCCCATGGTATGTGCCCATGGTATTGGCCACTTGGGACACCTCATACCTTATCTTACTATTCAAAATTCGACCATATTGAATATATACTTAATACATCATTTAATGATGTCATTAGACACCCGTAACTTAAAAACTGTATTTTCACTATTCATCGAAAATTCAACTTTCTCAGAATAATCCCAAAATTTCACCTTAACCAAATATCAACGCTCTGATTAAAAATATGAACTCCATTTTATAAAAATAATTTTCTAAATATTTTTAATTTAATTTTTAAATAAAAAAACTATTCACCGAAAATTCATTTTTTCAGAAAAACCCCAAAAATTACCATAGCATAATATCGGTGCTCTGAGTTCAAAAATGAAATCCGTTTTATAAAAATAAATTTCTAAATATTTTTAATTAAATTTTTAATTAAAAAACACTATTCACTCGAAAAACTAATACTTGAATAATAATTTATGAAACTTTTATTTAACCATTTTATTGAATCACATTACCTAATCAAGGTGCCTAGATTATATTAATACTTTCTTTAAGTGAGATTACTAATCCATTTGGACATTTGAAAATTCATAAACTTCATCATCAGAAGAAATCCAAATTTTTATTTAAAACAAAGGATTACACAAGGCAATCACGGTCTCCTTACATAGCCCCTTATCACACCAGCATTGGACCTAAGTGTAAGGTGTGCTAAGGTGAGGGAATCCGAGGGAGGCTCGGCCAACATCGCACGAGTCGTAATTTCTATTATTTTGAACTTCTCGCGAAGGCGATCCCGTTCTAGCTTCACACGATGTAGTTCAGCTTGGGTTTGGTCCTGAGAAAAGCCTAGTGGTGCTACCTCCTTCCCAAGTTCTGTTAGATGGGATTCGATCGGTCCAAGACTACTGGGTGAGGCCATCGAATATTCTTTCTATATTAATTAACCAAGATTGCTTGTATTTATAGATAGTAATCAAAACATTTAGTTTCCAGAGGTCACATTGACCAATGGTCAAATAATAGTCAAAACCCAACAGTCTCATTTTAATTATACTCATGTTATCAAATGAAACATTTTTGTTGAGTATAAAAATAAAATAAAATAACACATAAAATTAGGAAATAATATTTATTAAAAAATTTCGGGTCGTTACAATCTTCCCCCCTTAAGAAATTGCGTCCTCGCAATTTTTAAAATTGGGTTTTGAAATTTCATTGAAAGTCCCACATCAGAAAAGGAGTCAGTAAAACTATTACTTTAAAAGAAAGAAAGGGAAGTACAAAGGTCACCCGAGTTAACCCATACTAGGATTCCATGGAGGAAAACATGGACATGGAAGAAAAACAAAGGGTCAATTTCTAGGGAAGAGTGATAGAGAACATGATTAGGAGAACGTTAACCATAAGAAAATCCCAAACTTATGATGTGTGTAAATGGTCTTTGATTACCAAGTAGGAAACATAAACCAACAACGTAATGTTTCACGTTCCTTTTCATAATTTTTAGGAATTCATTTACAACATAAAACAAAAACATAAGAAAATATACCTATCTTCATATAGAGTTTCATCCTTTAATAAGTTTCTTCCCAAAACTAATCTTTTCTCCAAATTATGAGCATTCAAAACTACTTGGTCTCATAAAAACACAAGAATCATCTTCATAATCCACAAAAGATTAACTATCTATTTCTTCTATCTTTAAACATTATCCCAAAAACAGAAAGGGTAATGTAAAAAAACTCTTCAAAAAGAAATAATCCCATAGGAATGGAAACTACTTTTAAATCTTCAATGTTCCATGGTACTACCCAAAGTTCATCATAGTCCATTCCATAAATAACTGTCCTTAAAAATCCTCAAAATAAACCAAACTAAGATTGAAACCCAAATACAAGAAGGATTTGATAACATAGTCTTCCAAGGTAAACTTTATCATTCATCTCCAAACAACATCAACCACTCCTAACATCTTAGAAAAAAGTAACTAACCTAAAAATATTTACCCCATGATAGGTTAATAATTTTTATAAGTAACCTAAATTACTATAATTCCACCTTAAATTCATCGATTCTTCAAAATATAAGTCAACCCTACTCTTCAATGAAAATACCGTAGTAATCTATTTACCTCGATCATATAGGGTCCCCAAAATAGTGAAAATCTTCCAAAATAGTAATCATATTTTAATCCCCTAGTCATCCATGTCATATTAATATGACAATCGTCGCATTTCCTATCACATTGGTTGTTTGGAAATGTTCTTCCATTTCCCACCATTAACTATGAATAGAAAGCGTAATTAGGGGCTTAAGTACTTAGCCAATAATCATGAAAAGGAACTGAAAGCATATAAGGATAACTTGTAGAAGAAAAGTATACCCTAACTTGTGATCCCCTAGGTTCCCATATAGGTTATCCATGATCATATATTCTTATGTGAATCTTTATTTTATTTTATCTTTGTTCCTTTAACAATGGTTCATACAAAGCTTAGGAATTTACCAAAGCATATCCCCCGGGAGTGTCGTAACCAAGAGTGCAGCAAGGCCCGTTGTCGTGTACCAGTTCCCATTCGAGTATAGCTCAAAGCGGTGTTTTTGGGTTTTACCCCTATGTACATCTGTGCAAGAGCCACCTCTACCTGCTCGTATCCAGATAGGGATGTATTTTCTTGGCAACACCTTACTCAATACTCACCAAAATACCAGGAAGATTTCCTTTTTTTTAACTTTTCTATAGGGTTCTTCCTAGAGTTTTCATATCCTAATATCCACAAATAACTAAACCATCCATTGATACCAACTATATCATCCCGCCTTTTTATAACATAAACTTTCATTACATTACACAAAACTGAGGATCTTTAAGGTTTAGTGTCTTGGAAACTAGGAACATAATACATGAAAACAACATAAAACATTCCTCTTAAACACTTGAAAGGATTATCCTTATGTTCATCCTAGGTTCATTACTGCATCTCATAACCTGGGGACATACATCAAAAGAAAGGGTGAGCAAAAGGCCCAGTAAGGGAAACAAGATGAACATTTTACATGTGAACTTGAGATACTTCAATAAGGACATGAAAAGAACTTTAAGGCATGAGAAAGAAATCATGAGGAATTTAATAATAAAAATAACATTTTTCATAACTTGAAGATGTTGCTGAAACATTTAATATTGACAGTCGTTTCGTTTCACCAAGGTCCATCCCCAAGGTGTCATTAAAAATTACCAAGGTTATTCACCAAGGCGTCGTTAAAAATGGTCATCTCTAGAGATTAAGTCTTTACCCAATGCATTGGAGTGCTATCAGGGCGCACCATTAAATTTTCCTTTATTATCATGTGAGCCAAATATATCATCATCAAACATTTCATAAATAACCCATATAGAATAAAATAAATGGGTTTCATTTCATAATCATAACATTTTAAAAACTGCTTTAAAGACATGATCTTTACGTCACTTTAAAACCCACAGAAAAGAAAGGTGGGTCTCATGTATGTAAATCCCAGAATTTAAAATAGACATTTTGTTATATATGTGAATACCCCTTTAGAAGAAAGATCTTTGAGTATTCACTTAATAATATCAAAGAACTTTAGAAAAAGAGAGAGACATTTTGAGACGGAAATTCTGCAGCATAACGGCTATGTTACGAGGTTTTAGAAGACATTAAAAAGAGAGGGAAAATGGGTCAAACATTAATAAATGACCCATAAAACAGTAGATGGACAGAATAAGAAGGATACATGATCATGTTAATGAAATTTCAAGGACATACCATTTGAAATGAAAAACATGGAAGGAAGACAAAAATTAGTTTTCTCTTATTAAATTTCGGCAGCCTAACGGCGTTACTTAAACTTCAAAAAAAATGATTTGAAAAGATCAAATAGGGTCTCTAATCATGTGAAAATAAGAGTTCAGTATGATAGATATAGAGATAATTCCCCAACATAATTAAAATGTAACTTGAAAGACTTGACATGAATGTAGAACTTTGAAAATAATGAAAAGGGTGAAAGAATCCCCTAAAAAATTCGGCAGCCTAACGGCGCAACTTAAAACTTCAAAATACTGAATTGAAGAGATAAAATGGGGTCACTCATCATATGAACATAAGAGTCCGGTATGATAGATATAGAGATCATACCCCAACATAACAAAGAGAAACTTTAAAGAATTGAAATGAAAGTAGAACTTCAAAACGAGGAGGGTGAAGAACCACTTAAAAATTCGGTAGCCTAACATCGCCACTTAAAACATCAAAATACTGAATTGATGAGATCAAATGGGGTATCCCATCATATGATCATAAAATATCAGTATGATAAATTTAGTGATCACACCCCAACATAATAAAAAGGAACTTGAAATACTTTACATGAAAATAGATCTTGAAAAATGAGAATGGAGAAAGGATACGTTACAAAAATTTCGGCAGCCTAACGGCGCCACTTAAAACTTCATGAAACGAAATAATGAGAGTAAGAGGAGATCTCTCATTATATGAACATACAAATGGAATTAATAGTAGTATAAAAGAACATCCTCCAACATAATAACATGTAGCATAAAAGGAATGACATAAATGAGATTACTCGAAATGAAAGAGAGGTCGGATCCCTTACCTTAAAATGTGACTCTTGAAACTCAATGTTTTGGACCTTGTGGGCTTGGGGGCACCTTGGGAGGACTTCTTGGGAGGTAAGGAGACCATAACATCATTGGGGGAGAGTTGGGAGTGAAAAACAAAGGAGGAAGGGGTGGGTATTTATAGGGAAAGTGAGGGGACAAGGCATTAATGGCCAAGGGACACCTCATTAGTGGTTTTGGCAAAACCATGGGCTTGACCATGGTATTTTCCCATGGAATTGGCCAGTTGGGACACCTCATACCTTATCTTACTATTCAAAATTCTACCATATTGAATATATACTTAATACATCATTTAATGATGTCATTAGACACCCGTAACTAAAAAACTGTATTTTCACTATTCATCGAAAATTCAACTTTCTCAAAATAATCCCAAAATTTCACCTTAACCAAATATCAACTCTCTGATTACAAATATGAACTCCATTTTATAAATATAATTTTCTAAATATTTTTAATTTAATTTTTAAATAAAAACACTATTCACCGAAAATTCATTTTTTCAGAAAAAACCCCAAAAATTACCATAGCATAATATTGGTGCTCTGAGTTCAAAAATGAAATCCGTTTTATAAAAATAATTTTCTAAATATTTTTAATTATATTTTTAATTAAAAAACACTATTCACCCGAAAAACTAATACTTGAATAATAATTTATGAAACCGTTATTTAACAATTTTATTGAATCACATTACTTAATCAAGGTGCCTAGATAATATTAGTACTTTCTTTAAGTGAGATTAATAATCCATTTGGTCACATTACTAATCCTAAGCATAAAATCACTACTCATAATTTAATATTCATCAAAAATCAAGTTGATCTTATTAGACTCGAAATTTCGTACTGAACATAATTGTAGAAGACCATTTTTTGAAAATCATTACACATTTTTATTTATTTAAGGTTTACATAAACATTTTTAAAATATCCTTTCTCTAAAATTTATCAAAAATATGCATACTATATTTATATGGACATTTGAAAATTCATAAACTTCATCATAAGAAGAAATCCAAATTTTGATTTAAAACAAAGGATTACACAAGGCTATCACGGTCTCCTTACATAGCCCCTTATCACACCAGCATAGGACCTAAGTGTAAGGTGTGCTAAGGTGAGAGAATCTGAGGGAGGCTGGCCAACATCGCACGAGTCGTAATTTCTATTAGTTTGAACTTCTCGCAAAGGCGATCCCGTTCTAGCTTCACACGATGTAGTTCAGCTTGGGTTTGGTCCAGAACAAAGCCCAGTGGTGCTACCTCCTTCCCAAGTTCTGTTAGATGGGATTCGATCGGTCCAAGACTACTGGGTGAGGCCATCGAATCTTCTTTCTATATTAATTAACCAAGATTGCTTGTATTTAGAGATAGTAATCAAAACATTTAGTTTCCAGCGGTCACATTGACCAATGGTCAAATAATAGTCAAAACCCAACAGTCTCATTTTAATTATACTCATGTTATCAAATGAAACATTTTTGTTGAGTATAAAAATAAAATAAAATAACACATAAAATTAGGAAATAAGATTTATTCAAAAATTTCGGGTCGTTACAATCTTCCCCCCTTAAGAAATTGCGTCCTCGCAATTTTTAATAATGGGTTTTGAAATTTCATTGAAAGTCCCATATTGGAAAAGGAGTCAGTAAAAATATTACTTTAAAAGAAAGAAAGGGAAGTACAAAGGTCACCCGAGTTAACCCATACTAGGATTCCATGGAGGAAAACATGGACATGGAAGAAAAACAAAGGGTCAATTTCTAGGGAAGAGTGATAGAGAACATGATTAGGGGAACGTTTACCATAAGAAAATCCCAAACTTATGATGTGTGTAAATGGTATTTGATTACCAAGTAGGAAACGTAAACCAACAACGTTTTGTTTCACATTCCTTTTCATAATTTTTAGGAATTCATTTACAACATAAAACAAAAACATAAGAAAATATACCTATCTTCATGTAGAGTTTCATCCTTTAATAAGTTTCTACCCAAAACTAATCTTTTCTCCAAATTATGAGCATTAAAAACTACTTGGTCTCATCAAAACACAAGAATCATCTTCACAATCCACAAAATATTAACTATCTATTTCTTCTATCATTAAACATTATCCCAAAAACAAAAAGGGTAAGGTAAAACAACTCTTCAAAAAGAAATAATCCCATAGGAATGGAAACTACTTTTAAATCTTCAAAGTTCCATGGTACTACCCAAAGTTCATCATAGTCCATTCCATAAATAACTGTCCTTAAAAATACTCAAAATAAACCAAACTAAGATTGAAACCCAAATACAAGAAGGATTTGATAACATAATCTTCCAAGGTAAACTTTATCATTCATCTCCAAACAACATCAACCACTCCGTACATCTTAGAAAAAAGTTACTAACCTAAACATATTTACCCCATGATAGGTTAATAATTTCCATAAGTAACCTAAATTATTATAATTCCACCTTAAATTCATCGATTCTTCAAAATATAAGTCAACCCTACTCTTCAATGAAAATACCGTAGTAATCTATTTACCTCGATCATATAGGGTCCCCAAAATAGTGAAAATCTTCCAAAATAATAATCATATTTTAATCCCCTAGTCATCCCTGTCATATTAATACGACAATCGTCGCATTTCCTATCACATTGGTTGTTTGGACATGTTCTTCCATTTCCCACCATTAACTATGAAGAGAAAGCGTAATTAGGGGCTTAAGTACTTAGCCAATAATCATGAAAAGGAACTGAAAGCATATAAGGATAACTTGTAGAAGAAAAGTATACCCTAACTTGTGATCCCCTAGGTTCCCATCTAGGTTATCCATGATCATATATTCTTATTTGAATCTTTATTTTATTTTATCTTTGTTCCTTTAACAATGGTTCATACTAAGCTTATGCATTTACCAAAGCATATCCCCCGGGAGTGTCGTAACCAAGAGTGCAGCACGGCCCGTTGTCGTGTACCAGTTCTCGTTCGAGTCTAGATCAAAGCGGTGTTTTTGGGTTTTACCCCTATGTACATCTGTGCCAGAGCCACCTCTACCTGCTCGTTTCCAGACAGGGATGTATTTTCTTGGCAACACCTTACTCAATACTCACCAAAATACCAGGAAGATTTCCTTTTTTTAACTCTTCTATAGGGTTCTTCCTAGATTTTTCATATCCTAATTTCCACAAATAACAAAACCATCCTTTGATACCAACTATAGCATCCCGCATTTTTATAACATAAACTTTCATTACATTACACAAAACTGAGGATCTTTAAGGTTTAGTGTCTTGGAAACTAGGAACATAATACATGAAAACAACATAAAACATTCATCTTAAACACTTGAAAGGATTATCCTTATGTTTATCCTAGGTTCATTACTGCATCTCATAACCTGGGGACATACATCAAAATAAAGGGTGAGCAAAAGGCCCAGTAAGGGAAACAAGATAAACATTTTACATGTGAACTTGAGATACTTCAATAAGGACATGAAAAGAACTTTAAGGCATGAGAAAGAAATCATGAGGAATTTAATAATAAAAATAACATTTTTCATAACTTGAAGATGTGGCTGAAACATTTAATATTGACAATCATTTCGTTTCATCAAGGTCCATCCCCAAGGTGTCATTAAAAATTACCAAGGTTATTCACCAAGGCGTCGTTAAAAATGGTCATCTCTAGAGATTAAGTCATTACCCAATGCATTGGAGCGCTATCAGGGCACACCATTAAATTTGCTTTTATTATCATGTGAGCCACATATATCATCATCAAAAATTTCATAAATAACCCATATAGCATAAAATAAATGGGTTTCATTTCATAATTATAACATTTTAAAAACTTCTTTAAAGACATGATCTTTACGTCACTTTAAAACCCACAGAAAAGGAAGGTGGGTCTCATGTATGTAAATCCCAGAATTTAAAATATACATTTTGGTATATATGTGAATACCCCTTTAGAAGAAAGATCTTTGAGTATTCACTTAATAATATCAATGAACTTTAGAAAAAGAGAGAGACATTTTGAGACGGAAATTCTGCAGCATAACGGCTATGTTACGAGGTTTTAGAAGACATTAAAAAGAGAGGGAAATGGGTCAAACATTCATAAATGACCCTTAAAACAATAGATGGACAGAATAAGAAGGATACATGATCATGGTAATGAAATTTCAAGGACATAACATTTGAAATGAAAAACATGGAAGGAAGACAAAAATTAGATTTCTCTTATGAAAGTTCGGCAGCCTAACGACGTTACATAAACTTCAACAAAAATGATTTGAAAAGATCAAATAGGGTATCTAATCATGTGAAAATAAGAGTTCAGTATGATAGATATAGAGATAATTCACCAACATAATTAAAAAGTAACTTGAAAGACATGACATGAAAGTAGAACTTTGAAAATAATGAGAAGGGTGAAAGAATCCCCTAAAAAATTCGGCAGCCTAACGGCGCCACTTAAAACTTCAAAATACTTAATTGAAGAGATCAAATGGGGTCTCTCATCATATGAAAATAAGAGTCCAGTATTATAGATATAGAGATCATACCCCAACATAACAAAAAAGAACTTGAAAGAAATGACATGAAAGTAGAACTTCAAAACGAGGAGGGTGAAGAACCACTTAAAAATTCGGCAGCCTAACATCGCCACTTAAAACTTCAAAATACTGAATTGATGAGATCAAATGGGTTCTCCCATCATATGATCATAAAAGATCAGTATGATAAATTTATTGATCATACCCCAACATAATAAAAAGGAACTTGAAATACTTTACATGAAAATAGATCTTGAAAAATGAGAAGGGAGAAAAGATCCGTTACAAAAATTTCGGCAGCCTAACGGCGCCACTTAAAACTTCATTAAAAGAAATAATGAGAGTAAGAGGGGATCTCTCATTATATGAAAATAAAAAGGGAATTAATAGTAGTATAAAAGAACATCCTCCAACATAATAACATGTAGCATAAAAGGAATGACATAAAAGAGATTACTTGAAATGAAAGAGAGGTCGGATCCCTTACCTTAAAATGTGACTCTTGAAACTCAAAGTTTTGGACCTTGAGGGCTTTGGGGCACCTTAGGAGGACTCCTTGGGAGGTAAGGAGACCAGAACTTCATGGGGGGAGTTGGGAGTGAAAACCAAAGGAGTAATGGGTGAGTATTTATAGGGAAAGTGAGGGGACAAGGCATTAATGGCCAAGGGACACCTCATTAGTGGTTTTGGAAAAACCATGGGCTTTCCCATGGTATTTGCCCATGGTATTGGCCACTTGGGACACCTCATACCTTATCTTCCTATTCACAATTCGACCATATTGAATATATACTTAATACATCATTTAATGATGTCATTAGACACCCGTAACTTAAAAACTGTATTTTCACTATTCATCGAAAATTCAACTTTCTCAAAATAATCCCAAAATTTAACCTTAACAAAATATCAACGCTCTGATTACAGATATGAACTCCATTTTATAAATATAATTTTCTAAATATTTTTAATTTAATTTTTAAATAAAAACAATATTCATTGAAAATTCATTTTTTTCAGAAAAAACCCCAAAAATTACCATATCATAATATCGGTGCTCTGAGTTCAAAAATGAAATCCGTTTTATAAAAATAATTTTCTAAATATTTTTAATTATATTTTTAATTAAAAAACACTATTCACCCGAAAAACTAATACTTGAATAATAATTTATGAAACCGTTATTTAACCATTTTATTGAATCACATTACTTAATCAAGGTGCCTAGATTATATTAATACTTTCTTTAAGTGAGATTACTAATCCATTTGGTCACATTACTAATCCTAAGCGTAAAATCACTATTCATAATTTACTGTTCATCAAAAATCAAGTTGATCTTATTAGACTCGAAATTTCGTAGTGAACATAATTGTAGAAGACCATTTTTTGAAAATCATTACACATTTTTATTTATTTAATGTTTACATAAACATTTTTAAAATATCCTTTCTATAAAATTTATCAGAAATATGCATACTATATTTATATGGATATTTTAAAATTCATAGACTTCATCATAAGAATAAATCCAAATTTTTATTTAAAACAAAGGATTACACAAGGAAATCACGGTTTCCTTACATAGCCGCTTATCACACCAGCATAGGACATAAGTGTAAGGTGTGCTAAGGTGAGAGAATCTGAGGGAGTCTCGGCCAACATCGCACGAGCCATAATTTCTATTAGTTTGAACTTCTCATGAAGGCGATCCCATTCTAGCTTCACACGATGTAGTTCAGCTTGGGTTTGGTCCAGAGCAAAGACCAGTGGTGCTACCTCCTTCCCAAGTTCTGTTAGATGGGATTCGATCGGTCCAAGACTACTGGGTGAGGCCATCGAATCTTCTTTCTATATTAATTAACCAAGATTTATTGTATTTAGAGATAGTAATCAAAACATTTAGTTTCGAGCGGTCACATTGACCAATGGTCAAATAATAGTCAAAACCCAACAGTCTCATTTTAATTATACTCATGTTATCAAAGGAATCAATTTTGTTGAGTATAAAAATAAAATAAAATAACACATAAAATTAGGAAATAAGATTTATTCAAAATTATGGGGTCGTTACAATCTTCCCCCCTTAAGAAATTGCGTCCTCGCAATTTTTAAAATTGCGTTTTGAAATTTCATTGAAAGTCCCACATCAGAAAAGGAGTCAGTAAAACTATTACTTTAAAAGAAAGAAAGGGAAGTACAAAGGTCATCCGAGTTAACCCATACTAGGATTCCATGGAGGAAAACATGGACATGGAAGAAAAACAAAGGGTCAATTTCTGGGGAAGAGTGATAGAGAACATGATTAGGAGAATGTTAACCATAAGAAAATCCCAAACTTATGATGTGTGTAAATGGTATTTGATTACCAAGTAGGAAACGTAAACCAACAACGTTTTGTTTCACGTTCCTTTTCATAATTTTTAGGAATTCATTTACAACATAAAACAAAAACATAAGAAAATATACCTATCTTCATGTAGAGTTTCATCCTTTAAAAAGTTTCTACCCAAAACTAATCTTTTCTCCAAATTATGAGCATTCCAAACTACTTGGTCTCATCAAAACACAAGAATCATCTTCATAATCCACAAAAGATTAACTATCTATTTCTTCTATCTTTAAACATTATCCCAAAAACAGAAAGGGTAAGGTAAAACAACTCTTCAAAAAGAAATAATCCCATAGGAATGGAAACTACTTTTAAATCTTCAAAGTTCCATGGTACTACCCAAAGTTCATCATAGTCCATTCCATAAATAACTGTCCTTAAAAATCCTCAAAATAAACCAAACTAAGATTGAAACCCAAATACAAGAAGGATTTGATAACATAGTCTTCTAAGGTAAACTTTATCATTCATCTCCAAACAACATCAACCACTCCTAACATCTTAGAAAAAATTAACTAACCTAAACATATTTACCCCATGATAGGTTAATAATTTCCATAAGTAAACTAAATTACTATAATTCCACCTTAAATTCATCGATTCTTCAAAATATAAGTCAACCCTACTCTTCAAAGAAAATACCATAGTAATCTATTTACCTCGATCATATAGGGTCCCCAAAATAGTGAAAATCTTCCAAAATAATAATCATATTTTAATCCCCTAGTCATCCCTGTCATATTAATACGACAATCGTCGCATTTCCTATCACATTGGTTGTTTGGACATGTTCTTCCATTTCCCACCATTAACTATGAAGAGAAAGCGTAATTAGGGGCTTAAGTACTTAGCCAATAATCATGAAAAGGAACTGAAAGCATATAAGGATAACTTGTAGAAGAAAAGTATACCCTAACTTGTGATCCCCTAGGTTCCCATCTAGGTTATCCATGATCATATATTCTTATGTGAATCTTTATTTTATTTTATCTTTGTTCCTTTAACAATGGTTCATACTAAGCTTATGAATTTACCAAAGCATATCCCCCGGGAGTGTCATAACCAAGAGTGCAGCAAGGCCCATTGTTGTGTACCGGTTCCCGTTCGAGTCTAGATCAAAGCGGTGTTTTTGGGTTTTACCCCTATGTACATCTGTGCCAGAGCCACCTCTACCTGCTCGTATCCAGAAAGGGATGTATTTGCTTGGCAACACCTTACTCAATACTCACCAAAATACCAGGAAGATTTCCTTTTTTTTAAATTTTCTATAGGGTTATTCCTAGAGTTTTCATATCCTAATTTCCACAAATAAGAAAACCATCCTTTGATACCAACTATAGCATCCCGCATTTTTATAACATAAACTTTCATTACATTACACGAAACTGAGGATCTTTAAGGTTTAGTGTCTTGGAAACTAGGAACTTAATACATGAAAACAACATAAAACATTCCTCTTAAACACTTGAAAGGATTATCCTTATGTTCATCCTAGGTTCATTACTGCATCTCATAACCTGGGGACATACATCAAAAGAAAGGGTGAGCAAAAGGCCCAGTAATGGAAACAAGATGAACATTTTACATGTGAACTTGAGATACTTCAATAAGGACATGAAAAGAAATTTAAGGCATGAGAAAGAAATCATGAGGCATTTAATAATAAAAATAACATTTTTCATAACTTGAAGATGTGGCTGAAACATTTAATATTGACAATCGTTTCGTTTCACCAAGGTCCATCCCCAAGGTGTCATTAAAAATTACCAAGGTTATTCACCAAGGCGTCGTTAAAAATGGTCATCTCTAGAGATTAAGTCTTTACCCAATGCATTGGAGCGCTATCAGGGCGCCCCATTAAATTTTCCTTTATTATCATGTGAGCCACATATATCATCATCAAACATTTCATAAATAACCCATATAGCATAAAATAAATGGGTTTCATTTCATAATCATAACATTTTAAAAACTGCTTTAAAGACATGATCTTTATGTCACTTTAAAACCCACAGAAAAGGAAGGTGGGTCTCATGTATGTAAATCCCAGAATTTAAAATATACATTTTGGTATATATGTGAATACCCCTTTAGAAGAAAGATCTTTGAGTATTCACTTAATAATATCAAAGAACTTTAGAAAAAGAGAGAGACATTTTGAGACGGAAATTCTGCAGCATAACGGCTATGTTACGAGGTTTTAGAAGACATTAAAAAGAGAGGGAAAATGGGTCAAACATTCATAAATGACCCATAAAACAGTATATGGACAGAATAAGAAGGATACATGATCATGGTAATGAAATTTCAAGTACATACCATTTGAAATGAAAAACATAGAAGGAAGACAAAAATTAGATTTCTCTTATGAAAGTTCGGCAGCCTAACGACGTTACTTAAACTTCAACAAAAATGATTTGAAGAGATCAAATAGGGTCTCTAATCATGTGAAAATAAGAGTTCCATATGATAGATATAGAGATAATTACCCAACATAATTAAAAAGTAACTTGGAAGACTTTACATGAAAGTAGAACTTTGAAAATAATGAGAAGGGTGAAAGAATCCCCTAAAAAATTCGGCAGCCTAACGACGCCACTTAAAACTTCAAGATAATGAATTGAAGAGATCAAATGGGGTCTCTCATCATATGAAAAATAAGATTCCAGTATGATATATATAGAGATCATACCCCAACATAACAAAAAGGAACTTGAAAGAATTGACATGAAAGTATAACTTCAAAACGAGGAGGGTGAAGAACCACTTAAAAATTCGGCAGCCTAACATCGCCACTTAAAACTTCAAAATACTGAATTGATGAGATAAAATGGGGTCTCCCATCATATTATCATAAAAGATAAGTATGATAAATTTAGTGATCATACCCCAACATAATAAAAAAGAAACTTGAAATACTTTACATGAAAATAGATCTTGAAAAATGAGAAGGGAGAAAGGATCCGTTACAAAAATTTTGGCAGCCTAACGGCACCACTTAAAACTTTATTAAAAGAAATAATGAGAGTAAGAGGGGATCTCTCATTATATGAACATAAAAAGGGATGTAATAGTAGTATAAAAGAACATCCTCCAACATAAGAACATGTAGCATAAAAGGAATGACATAAAAGAGATTACTTGAAATGAAAGAGAGGTCGGATCCCTTACCTTAAAATGTGACTCTTGAAACTCAAAGTTTTGGACCTTGAGGGCTTGGGGGCACCTTGGGAGGACTCCATGGGAGGTAAGGAGACCAGAACTTCATTGGGGGAGAGTTGTGAGTGAAAACAAAAGGAGGAATGGGTGGGTATTTATAGGGAAAGTGAGGGGACAAGGCATTAATGGCCAAGGGACACCTCATTAGTGGTTTTGGAAAAACCATGGGCTTGCCCATGGTATTTTCCCCTGGTATTGGCCACTTGGGACACCTCATACCTTATCTTACTATTCACAATTCTGCCATATTGAATATATACTTAATACATCATTTAATGATGTCATTAGACACCCGTAATTTAAAAACTGTATTTTCACTATTCATCGAAAATTCAACTTTCTCAAAATAATCCCAAAATTTAACCTTAACCAAATATCAACGCTCTGATTAAAAATATGAACTCTATTTTATAAATATAATTTTCAAAATATTTTTAATTTAATTTTTAAATAAAAACACTATTCAATGAAAATTCATTTTTTCAGAAAAAACCCCAAAAATTACCATAGCATAATATCGGTGCTCTGAGTTCAAAAATGAAATCCGTTTTATAAAAATAATTTTCTAAATATTTTTAATTATATTTTTAATTAAAAAAACTATTCACCCGAAAAACTAATACTTGAATAATAATTTATGAAACCGTTATTTAACCATTTTATTGAATCACATTACTTAATCAAGGTGCCTAGATTATATTAATACTTTCTTTAAGTGAGATTACTAATCCATTTGGTCACATTACTAATCCTAAGCGTAAAATCACTATTCATAATTTACTATTCATCAAAAATCACGTTGATCTTATTAGACTCGAAATTTCGTAGTGAACATAATTGTAGAAGACCATTTTTTTTGAAAATCATTACACATTTTTATTTATTTAAGGTTTACATAAACATTTTTAAAATATCCTTTCTCTAAAATTTATCAAAAATATGCATACTATATTTATATGGACATTTGAAAATTCATAAACTTCATCATAAGAAGAAATCCAAATTTTTATTTAAAACAAAGGATTACACAAGGCAATCATGGTCTCCTTACATAGCCCCTTATCACACCAGCATGGGACCTAAGTGTAATGTGTGCTAAGGTGAGAGAATCTGAGGGAGGCTCGGCCAACATCGCACGAGCCGTAATTTCTATTAGTTTGAACTTCTCGCGAAGGTGATCCCGTTCTAGCTTCACACGATGTAGTTCAGCTTGGGTTTGGTCCAGAGCAAAGCCCAGTGGTGCTACCTCCTTCCCATGTTCTGTTAGATGGGATTCGATCGGTCCAAGACTACTGGGTGAGGCCATCGAATCTTCTTTCTATATTAATTAACCAAGATTGCTTGTATTTAGAGATAGTAATCAAAACATTTAGTTTACAGCGGTCACATTGACCAATGTTCAAATAATAGTCAAAACCCAACAGTCTCATTTTAATTATACTCATGTTATCAAATGAAACATTTTTGTTGAGAATAAAAATAAAATAAAATAACACATAAAATTAGGAAATAAGATTTATTCAAAAATTTCGGGTCGTTACAATCTTCCCCCCTTAAGAAATTGCGTCCTCGCAATTTTTAAAATTGGGTTTTGAAATTTCATTGAAAGTCCCACATCGGAAAAGGAGTCAGTAAAAGTATTACTTTAAAATAAAGAAAGGGAAGTACAAAGGTCACCCGAGTTAACCCATACTAGGATTCCATGGAGGAAAACATGGACATGGAAGAAAAACAAAGGGTCAATTACTGGTGAAGAGTGATAGAGAACATTATTAGGAGAACGTTAACCATAAGAAAATCCCAAACTTATGATGTGTGTAAATGGTATTTGATTACCAAGTAGGAAACGTAAACCAACAACGTTTTGTTTCACGTTCCTTTTCATAATTTTTAGGAATTCATTTACAACATAATAAAAAACATAAGAAAATATAACTATCTTCATGTAGAGTTTCATCCTTTAATAAGTTTCTACCCAAAACTAATCTTTTCTCCAAATTACGAGCATTCAAAACTACTTGAGCTCATCAAAACACAAGAATCATCTTCATAATCCACAAAAGATTAACTATCTATTTCTTCTATCTTTAAACATTATCCCAAAAACAGAAAGGGTAAGGTAAAACAACTCTTCAAAAAGAAATAATCCCATAGGAATGGAAACTACTTTTAAATCTTCAAAGTTCCATGGTACTACAAAAAGTTCATCATAGTCCATTCCATAAATAACTGTCCTTAAAAATCCTCAAAATAAACCAAACTAAGATTGAAACCCAAATACAAGAAGGATTTGATAACATAGTCTTCCAAGGTAAACTTTATCATTCATCTCCAAACAACATCAACCACTCCTAACATCTTAGAAAAAATTAACTAACCTAAACATATTTACCCCATGATAGGTTAATAATTTCCATAAGTAACCTAAATTACTATAATTCCACCTTAAATTCATCGATTCTTCAAAATATAAGTCAACCCTACTCTTCAATGAAAATACCGTAGTAATCTATTTACCTCGATCATATAGGGTCCCCAAAATAGTGAAAATCTTCCAAAATAATAATCATATTTTAATCCCCTAGTCATCCCTGTCATATTAATACGACAATCGTCGCATTTCCTATCACATTGGTTGTTTGGACATGTTCTTCCATTTCCCACCATTAACTATGAAGAGAAAGCATAATTAGGGGCTTAAGTACTTAGCCAATAATCATGAAAAGGAACTGAAAGCATATAAGGATAACTTGTAGAAGCAAATTATACCCTAACTTGTGATCCCCTAGGTTCCCATCTAGGTTATCCATGATCATATATTCTTATGTGAATCTTTATTTTATTTTATCTTTGTTCCTTTAACAATGGTTCATACTAAGCTTATGAATTTACCAAAGCATATCCCCCGGGAGTGTCGTAACCAAGAGTGCAGCAAGGCCCATTGTCGTGTACCAGTTCCCGTTCAAGTATAGCTCAAAGCGGTGTTTTTGGGTTTTACCCCTATGTACATCTGTGCCAGAGCCACCTCTACCTGCTCGTATCCAGACAGGGATGTATTTGCTTGGCAACACCTTACTCAATACTCACCAAAATACCAGGAAGATTTCCTTTTTTTTAACTTTTCTATAGGGTTATTCCTAGAGTTTTCATATCCTAATTTCCACAAATAACTAAACCATCCTTTGATACCAACTATAGCATCCCTCCTTTTTATAACATAAACTTTAATTACATTACACAAAACTGAGGATCTTTAAGGTTTAGTGTCTTGGAAACTAGGAACATAATACATGAAAACAACATAAAACATTCCTCTTAAACACTTGAAAGGTTTATCCTTATGTTCATCCTAGGTTCATTACTGCATCTCATAACCTGGGGACATACATCAAAAGAAAGGGTGAGCAAAAGGCCCAGTAAGGGAAACAAGATGAACATTTTACATGTGAACTTGAGATACTTCAATAAGGACATGAAAAGAACTTTAAGGAATGAGAAAGAAATCATGAGGCATTTAATAATAAAAATAACATTTTTCATAACTTGAAGATGTGGCTGAAACATTTAATATTGACAATCGTTTCGTTTCACCAAGGTCCATCCCCAAGGTGTCATTAAAAATTACCAAGGTTATTCACCAAGGCGTCGTTAAAAATGGTCATCTCTAGAGATTAAGTCTTTACCCAATGCATTGGAGCGCTATTAGGGCACACCATTAAATTTGCCTTTATTATCATGTGAGCCACATATATCGTCATCAAACATTTCATAAATAACCCATATATCATAAAATAAATGGGTTTCATTTCATAATCATAACATTTTAAAAACTGCTTTAAAGACATGATCTTTACGTCACTTTAAAACCCACAGAAAAGGAAGGTGGGTCTCATGTATGTAAATCCCAGAATTTAAAATAGACATTTTGGTATATATGTGAATACCCCTTTAGAAGAAAGATCTTTGAGTATTCACTTCATAATATCAAAGAACTTTAGAAAAAGAGAGAGACATTTTGAGACAGAAATTCTGCAGCATAACGGCTAGGTTACAAGGTTTTAGAAGACATTAAAAAGACATGGAAAATGGGTCAAACATTCATAAATGACCCTTAAAATAGTATATGGACAGAATAAGAAGGATACATGATCATGGTAATGAAATTTGAAGTGCATACCATTTGAAATGAAAAACATGGAAGGAAGAAAAAAATTAGATTTCTCTTATGAAAGTTCGGCAGCCTAACGGCGTTACTTAAACTTCAACAAAAATGATTTGAAAAGATCAAATAGGGTCTCTAATCATGTGAACATAAGAGTTCAGTATGATAGATATAGAGATAATTCCCCAACATAATTAATTAGTAACTTGAAACACTTGACATGAAAGTAGAACTTTGAAAATAATGAGAAGGGTGAAAGAATCCCCTAAAAAATTCGGCATCCTAACGGCGCCACTTAAAACTTCAAAATACTGAATTGAAGAGATCAAATGGGGTCTCTCATAATATGAAAATAAGAGTCCAGTATGATAGATATAGAGATCATACCCCAACATAACAAAAAGGAACTTGAAATAATTGACATGAAAGTAGAACTTCAAAACGAGGAGGGTGAAGAACCACTTAAAAATTCGGCAGCCTAACATCGCCACTTAAAACTTCAAAATACTGAATTGATGATATCAAATGGGGTATCCCATCATATTATCATAAAAGATCAGTATGATAAATTTAGTGATCATACCCCAACATAATAAAAAGGAACATGAAATACTTTACATGAAAATAGATCTTGAAAAATGAGAAGGGAGAAAGGATCCGTTACAAAAATTTCGGCAGCCTAACGGCGCCACTTAAAACATCATGAAACAAAATAATGAGAGTAAGAGGGGATCTCTCATTATATGAACATAAAAAAGGGAATTAATAGTAGTATAAAAGAACATCCTCCAACATATGAACATGTATCATAAAAGGAATGACATGAAAGAGATTACTTGAAATGAATGAAAGGTCGGATCCCTTACCTTAAAATGTGACTCTTGAATCTCAAAGTTTTGGACCTTGAGGACTTGAGGGCACCTTGGGAGGACTCCTTGGGAGGTAAGGAGACCAGAACTTCATTGGGGGAGAGTTGGGAGTGAAAACCAAAGGAGGAATGGGTGGGTATTTATAGGGAAAGTGAGGGGACAAGGCATTAATGGCCAAGGGACACCTCATTAGTAGTTTTGAAAAAACCATGGGCTTGCCCGTGGTATTTTCCCATGGTATTGGCCACTTGGGACACCTCATACCTTATCTTACTATTCACAATTCGACTATATTGAATATATACTTAATACATCATTTAATGATGTCATTAGACACCCGTAACTTAAAAACTGTATTTTCACTATTCATCGAAAATTCAACTTTCTCCAAATAATCCCAAAATTTCACCTTAACCAAATATCAACGCTCTGATTACAAATACGAACTCCATTTTATAAATATAATTTTCTAAATATTTTTACTTTAATATTTAAATAAAAACACTATTCACCGAAAATTCATTTTTTCAGAAAAAACCCCAAAAATTACCATAGCATAATATCGGTGCTCTGAGTTCAAAAATGAAATCCGTTTTATAAAAATAATTTTCTAAATATTTTTAATTATATTTTTAATTAAAAAACACTATTCACCCGAAAAACTAATACTTGAATAATAATTTATGAAACCGTTATTTAACCATTCTATTGAATCACATTACTTAATCAATGTGCCTAGATTATATTAATACTTTATTTAAGTGAGATTACTAATCCATTTGGTCACATTACTAATCCTAAGCGTAAAATCACTATTCATAATTTACTATTCATCAAAATTAATGTTGATCTTATTAGACTTGAAATTTCGTAGTGAACATAATTGTAGAAGACCATTTTTTGAAAATAATTACACATTTTTATTTATTTAAGGTTTACATAAACATTTTTAAAATATCCTTTTTCTAAAATTTATCAAAAATATGCATACTATATTTATATGGACATTTGAAAATTCAGAAACTTCATCATAAGAAGAAATCCAAATTTTTATTTAAAACAAAGGATTACACAAGGCAATCACGGTCTCCTTACATAACCCCTTATCACACCAGCATAGGACCTAAGTGTAAGGTGTGCTAAGGTGAGAGAATCCGAGGGAGGCTCGACCAACATCGCACGAGTCGTAATTTCTATTAGTTTGAACTTCTCACGAAGGCGATCTCGTTCTAGCTTCACACGATGAAGTTCAACTTGGGTTTGGTCCAGAGCAAAGCCCAGTGGTGCTACCTCCTTCCCATGTTCTGTTAGATGGGCTTCGATCGGTCCAAGACTACTGGGTGAGGCCATCGAATCTTCTTCCTATATTAATTAACCAAGATTTCTTATATTTAGAGATAGTAATCAAAACATTTAGTTTCCAGCGGTCACATTGACCAATGGTCAAATAATAGTCAAAACCCAACAGTCTCATTTTAATTATACTCATGTTATGAAATGAAACATTTTTGTTGAGTATAAAAATAAAATAAAATAACACATAAAATTAGGAAATAAGATTTATTCAAAAAATTCGGGTCGTTACATTCCTCATTGGTTATCATCACATAGTATGGATCTCTATCCTACATTTAAGTCAAGTTCATGGAACTAAATCTCGATGACATCATGAGGTATATTTTCGTTAATTATATTACTTTTATCTCGAAAAGGTAGTAACTTTATATCATGTTTAGTAGTGATGTTTGTTACATCTAGGAATTTTTGGACATTTCGTATATTGGGAACTTCTGCAGATTTATTCTATTGAGAGGCATTTTCTTTTTGAGAAATCATTGACCTAAAACCAAAGGAATCCAATTTACATCATGAGTAAATTGATTCTAGTGTTTTATGTCTTATTCATATTTTCCTTATAAATCCCATGTGTATTTAACTAGATAAGAACTCTATATTCAACCTTGAGTTTATCATTTTATATAAGAAGGCACAAGATTAATGTCTTGTGTGGACATGTTGTGTAATATGATCAATGTCTCGTTTGGAATGATAGTGCAGTGTGTAGCTAGAATGAAAGATTCCAAAATTTGATATGGAGCTTGTCCCCCCATTGATGATTATTTCACAATAGATGATATATGGATTGATCCTTTTTAGGTGTTTTACATACCCTGTTTAAGAGGCAAGGTTCAAAAATGATGTAGTTCAATGAAATTTTTTATTCATTCATGGGGGGAAAAATATATTTATTTTAGGGTCACATGATGAAGATTATTATGTTGCAGATGAAGAGTCAATGAAGGGTGATGTGGTGATTATGTAAAGAATAAACATTATGTGAGAGGATAACTATTGGGGACCATGGTGTGGGGATTACATGTTGAAGATAACTAATATAGATGTGGAGTTTCATCTCATGGATGCGAGAGACTACGTTGGAATTATGCATTGATGCTTCTCATTATGTTTCTTAGGGTTTCATGCTAGGTTTCAGGGTTATTCCCATAGAGTAAGATGTGGTGGAATATAATAATAATCATATACGGGTAGTCTTCTATTCATCACCAAGTGTAATACTATAGTTTGATATTATGTGATAAGGATGTTGTCAGGTAGTTTAATGTCATGCTACTAGGATGTGGATCAATATAGTGTAAGATCATGTAGCGCATATGAGGATATGTATTACACCTCAACGGGGTGTTAAGGTGGGAGTGATTTTTTCTTAAGAAATCCCCACTGATTAATCAGTTAGTTTCCCTAATAAATGATGCATCTTTGGATTACAAGACCTCTTCTCATCGCCTATATATGAGGTATGGTGTTGTAAATGTCATTTTGGATGGTTAGTCTAGATTCCTGATGTTAGGGTACCAATACATAATATTTATAGGAATTAGAGTAACTATTCATACGAGATGTTGGTAGGGTAATTATTCTACTATATTCATATGGAATTTTAATTTTGCAAATAAAATTTTATTTTCAAAAAATATTCTTTTATTGTGTGTAAATCTTGAGTGAGACAGGGGATTAATCATAATGGAAACTCATGTACTTTATAGAAATGTTTCTTTGAAATCAATTGAGTTTCATGATGGTCAGGGTTGCATAAAGGTATCTTCACTTGTGATAAACAGACCATCCTTGAGAGTTGTTTCTTAAGGATCAGACAACTATATGTCGTTTCATGTTTGATCCCATAGGAGGTCTTCCACAGAAGTTATCTTCCATTATGAAGACATCATATCTTGTGTTTTGTGCCATTGTGGAATATATGATTTTGCGTACCCAGGAGTGTCACTTCATCTTCAAGATATACTATTCCATGTTTGGTGGTGTGGGGGTATATTTATAGTTGAAATCATCGTTATATGGTGTGAATATTCATAAAAAATGAAACATGTTTGGGCACCTCTCAATCCTTTTCCTCATGGACATAGTCATAGAATATCTATTGTCTTAAATCATATTTTTCCTAAAAATGTAAACTTTCATGATAGGTTGCACAAAAATATAGACATTTTTCATACATTCTTCAATGTCGGGGTCCAAAATGTGAAACTTGTGGGAATTATCATTGCCTTTCGTGCATTCTAAATTGGTCATGAAATTGAATGAATTTGACACAAGACACAATTTTTGTGTTTATTTCCAGTCAATTTCATTTTAGACTCAAGGTATCTGTCTAAATAACCATCACATTTGGACCAAATTAATCTTTTGAGTGGAACTACAAAATTGTGCCTAACAATTGTAATTTTTTTAAAACATGATCCTATGACCCCAAAGGTTCCTTCAGGGGGGTCACATGTTCATATCATTTAAAATTTGAATCTTGGGGTATATGATATTATTTCAGTTCCAAAAAATTCCTCCTTTCTCCCACCTAATCAGAGCTGATAGAGGATGGAATGTTTGTGCATCGAGGGAAAAGTATAAAAGTATCGATGATTTTCATGATTTCCCACAACATCTGCCTTGGTTCAGGAAAAATTGTTGTGTTCTTCATGAAATCTAGTAGTACTAAGACACCAACTAGGGTTAGGTACCATAGAACAATACATTAAATTCATTTCATGATAATAAACCTCTTGTGTGAGTAACTCAAAACTTTTCATGAAATCCCAATCTTCAGTAACGAATTTCACAAAACCCTCCCTCGAGAAACAACATGTGCGATTTTGGTGGAAATTTATTCAAAAAACATCAATTTAAGATTCCAAGGTAAAATTGTATAAATAGAACAAAGACATGTACCATTCATTCTTAATGGAAAAAACATCATCAAATGGATGAACCTTTTAACCTTGTTGAGATTGATGTTTCTTCTATTGTTGATGTTGTAGCTGCTAACTGAAGGGATGAGATTACGGTGAACTCTGAAATTACCCATACCAGAAGGGTGTTCTATGAATATAATATGATTCTATGCCTTTCTCAAATTTCCAAGTGATGTTATCGTTGAATAAACTTCCTAACATTGTATAATATTTGGCTAATTGATAAGGGAGTTATCGCAACCACTGAAGTGAACACACCGACATCTAGTTTTATCATCTCGATTAGATTTCCTGGTAGAAAATCACATCTCTAGGCCACCCTAATTTGGATAATGAGGACACCACCATCTACACTTTGAGTGTGCAGATAAGAAAGTAAATTTGAATAATCCAAAGAATGATGATTTCCCATCTCATTGTCTAATAATTTTCCATTCCACAATATAGGAAAATATAAAGAGCTGTAGTAATGACTAGGTTCCTAGGGAGGGAGGATAATTCCCATACGAGTGGGAATCGTAAAAATGGGTATGCTTCACCTTCCAGTAATTAGGGGCTGAGAAGAACCACATCCAGTAATATGAGGTATCATGGATGTCATTGTTTCATGTGTATCTTCAGTAAGAGTTACTTCTAATGAACCTTTCCTATTTCTCCCTAAAAATGGACACCTCACACATTTATCACCGCATGATATGAATAATAATGTGGTACTTGAACTGCATTAGTTAAATCCCTCTCCCCATGTTCTAGTAGGATGATTTCCTTCTATCACTGAATTCATGGGGAGATAGGGAGAGGAACCCCCTTCTTAAAAAATAACATACAAAATTCCTTGACTAGAGTAATTATGCAACAGCCCAATTCACTAGGGTATCATATCCATGAAATTTTTGGGGATTTTTCTAATGTAATATCCAATCGTGAGAAAGCTAGTGTGGATGATGAAGTGTCTAGTGGTGAAACAGAGGTGGAAGATGGGATAATTCTAGCTGATTGTGGAATATGGTATTTATGATTAGTGGTCTGATAACATTCATGAGCACTAGTAGCAGATGTTCTACTATGAAATATTTCCTGACACTTTCTTCAATAAATGTCTTATTTCGGTGAGGGGCACATGCATGGACCTGTATATAGGGTCTCTCTTTATTTCAATTATCATGGTGTCTAATATTTGAGTAAACCTTGGGGTACTAGTGAAATCCTATCTCTACGTACATTTGGGCCATGGGGAGAGGGTGTTCATGCCTAGGAAGATCTGTGCTACATTATAATTCGGGTATGGGTAGAAGAAAACAAACATCAAAGGGTATGAATTTCTTCACATATTCACTCAAAAAACTATATTTATGTGAACTTCACTACTCATCATTACCATGGTTCATCTAGTGGCACTCATTGATGTTGAAGCCACAATTGTAATTTTTATCTTTGAGAACATCAACATCCACCCCTTGTTGACACCATTTCAAAGGATGGTGTAAATACTATAAGGGGTGAGGGGGAGTATCTATAAACCATTCAAGGAATATTTTAGAATCTAAGATAGACAATGATACTTATTTTAAGCTATGTACCCTATCTTAGTTTTCAATTATGTTCAGATTCATCCAGCAGCTGAAAATGTGAGTTTACATGTGGTCCCTGGGGATATGCATCCATATATCCTTCATCACATGTGGTGGATGTTTATATTAAAATGCCAAAGTAATTTTATCATGAAATTTTTGACTAATGTTAAAATTGGTCTCTATCATAAATATGTTTGAATTTGGGAGATAATGTACCTGGTTCTGATTCTTCATCCTTTTGTGAGTGTAATTTTTCAATCATGTGAGGTGAATGAGTAGTTGGGTGTCATGAATTTTAATCTATGAGGGGATAAAGAATAAGGGGTTCCATTTTAGGACATATCTATGGTAGCATAATGTTGAATTTCTCCCCCTCCTCTTAGAAGGGAAGGAATAACTCATAATCAGTCATGAGAGAAGGATGTGGGATCTCAATGTGGTATGAGTAGAGCTTGGAAGGCTACTGGAAATTGGATATAGTGCATTCTATATCTAGCATGGGATGTATCATTCCTAGTACATTTGTATCCCTAGGGAAAGCAATATATTACCCTAATGTCCAAGAAGTTCAACATGATGATTATTTGAGATGGTATTGAGTTTCCAAATGTGGGGTTATCCAAGATCATTTTTAGGGCACAATTCCAGGAGAAGATTGCATACTAGAAAACCATGGATATTTTTTATGCAATCCTGGGTAACCGAATCACCCTGTCATCCGAGTGTGCATGATGCTTTCTGAAAATCCTGATACAATTGAGACAAATGTTTTAAAAGTTTCATCATAGGCCGCATTGAATAGAAGTGATGTTAAGCAATCTTCTAGTGATGAAGAACCTTGGGGGACATATCATAGTTTGGTAACTCCCCAGGAAAGCAGTAAAGACACCCCTACAGATGATGATAAAAAATATATGCTTTTCGACAAGGTAAGATGAGTTTCATAACTCACATGTCACTCCCATATTATTCCCTTTTTTGGATGAAAATGCATATCTATGTGTTTCCTTATGGAGGATAAAGTCATGTGAGGAAAAGGGGATTCATTAATAGGGGATAAGTGTGCTTCATAGGATACTGTGGGGAGATACTTTGGAACATGTACCCATGAATTATAACACTAGAGGACTTTATATAGAGATTATATGGATAAATTTGGATCCCCATTCCTCCATTTCATTTATAGATAACTATGTTCGGACATTACAATGGTGTCATCTACTGATGGCATGGTATATCACCAATGGAAACTCATTTTTAAGATCCCTACACCTCAAAATAAGACTAAATCTCAATAAAAATAACTATTTTTATAATTTAAATGATTATGAATAATTGAATAAATATGTTTTATTTTCCATATATATATTCCACGTGATTAGGATTGCGGTTCCCGATGTGATCCATTGATGTGTAACCAATATTGAAGAGTTTTCCAATGGTGGAACTCTCTACTTAATCTCTAGTACTAGATCTCACCCAAGTCCATTATCTATGTAAGTCATTTTACATTACATAATCTATATTTTACCAACTCATCATAAAAGAAAAAACTAACTTACTTGATTTTTTAGGACGTTCTCGAGGGAGTATGCTTCTAGGAAGTGGTCATAGTTGTGAAACATGGTAACCTCCCCCAATGATCATGCTAACTCTTGGGGAGATGGTTTCCAAAGATGATCCAGCCCTAATCATGGGAGGGAATCCATTTACTGACATAATTTATTCCTCTAAATGGATATATATATCAGTTGATAATAATGTAATTAAAAAATAGAATTAGTTGTTGATGACCCCTATTAACAAGGGTCCTTTACCATCAATGATGACCATAAAAGTTAAATCGACCACTCCTCTCCTTGTGGCCTTCCTAGACTACACCACCAGATGAACTAGAATTCTCTGGTTCCGAAAATATTAAATAGGACCACATCTTTCAATTTTGGGTTAGGAGGATCGTGTATCACTTCATCACCCAATCATTGGATCCATACCTAGTGTTCTAGATAAGGTCCCTTCGCCGATAAATATACAACATTGGCCCAGAAGGGTTGGATAATCTCTATCTCCATGCATATCATTGTAATTTCCTTAATGAGTGGGTGAATACAGAGTGCCAATACTTTGATGCCACCATGAACAAGAAGAAATATAATGGCACCAGGAAGCACCTGGAGGACGATCATGAACTGAAATGTCTAGCAGAGTTGATGAACAATCATCTGGCCTTCATCAATGACCATGATGAGGCCATCATGAAATTGAAATTGTAGTTTGTGGTTGATGTGGTTCAAGAAGAGGAGGTAGTATACTAGGAAGATGAGTCTTGGATAAGCAAGATGAGGTATGGATCAGGGATGATGGTCTCTTCCCCATGGAAAATGAGGGAAAAGCAGAGATCGCGAGGCTACAATAGTACCTTGAGACTACGCAATAGAGGATGGATTGGATGTTTCAATCTATTACCCCATAAGATATGTATGGGGAATATTTTTATGAAAATTTTATGATATAGTGTTTGGATAACTCTTGGACATGTTCAATGTTGATTTCATTAATTTCACATATAAGTGGACATTCATTGTTCAATGCACGATACATTAACACTACAATCACAATAACTGGACAACCAATGAAATTTATATAATCACACGTGATTCAATCATGGTGTGAGAAACTAGGGACAACCGAGATATCACTAATTTACAAGATTTTGAACAAAAAGACAAACACTCAAGGTATGAATTTGTTGATTGAACACAATGAGTGTTCAAGCCATGAAGGGATATGACTTGAGGATGGGTTTCTTAGATGAAAAAAATTATTTCTCAATGGGTGCTAGTTCATGAATGGGGTAATGATAGGGGAATTGAATTGAACATAATTAATGTGGAATGATTATCAGGAATAGATATTCCCAAAATATAGAACACAAAGGGTGGAATAATTTTTTATGATAATAGTAGACATTATTGAAAACAAATCATAGTTTTTTCTATGTTTTGAGAAAAAATATTGTCTCATTCTAACCATGTTCAAAATTCAGGACCTATCTCAAACATTCATCAAAATTCTTTCACGGTGCTTAAACAGTACATTAGTGGAACTAGTGTAGCATGGGAAAAATCCATAAATGGGAAAAAATTTGGATGTTCATTAAGATGGGATCCAAATCAAGGGACAGAGAAAGTGTGCAGATGAATTGGTGGAATTTTTTAATAGAGTCCAATACACTTTTAATTACACCACTCTAACATTGAGCACATTTTGTAGGAGTATCAGTAAATAAAAATATCAATATCATCTTCCAAGGGAATCATCATCATGAATGTTGTGAAAAATTCTTAGAAAATTAATGATGATGTTGGTCACCAGAATTATAGAGAGAAAATGGATATCTTCTCAAGAGAAGGCCTATGAGGCACCATTATTTTATGATGTGTGTTTGGATGATAGAAAACACATTTTAAAGACATTCACTGAGGATTTTGGGAATTTATTTTAACATCATATTATAGGGATGATGTAACAAAATATTTAATGTTGTGTGACTAATATGTCATATCATACATTTGATTATACTGTGAATAAAACATCGAGATATTTTATTATTGTCATAAATGATGGACCGTGAGTTTTCCATTCTCATGGTGGGTATAAGTAGCACCAAGTATATGTAACTAATTATAAAATAGGAGGCTAGGAGGACTTACCACACAAAATATCTTGGGGATAATATTTACATAGTTTATGTTTAGGATTCATGGATATAGTATACATGTTTAATGACATACTTTTCAGAAAAATGGCATATTGGTTATGGTAATATTACTTTGAACTAATGGGGGGAGGGACTAATAGAAATGTTCTTATAGTGTAGGGAGATTTAGATTCTATGGAAACGGTGGGCACAAGAGGCCATGTACAATGAAAAATAATATAGGGAATGGTTTAAAAATCATTATGTCGTGATTTTTTCCATATGAAAGTGTCATTGGCTGAATATGAGTGTTTTAGGGGATATGTATGCTGAGGTGGAAGAGGCACCCCGGAGGCCAACTTATGCCACAAAAAATTATCCTGAGACAACTAACACATATTTTATGTTCATGAGGCTTAGACCATAGGTTGATCATCCAAAAATGATATGCGTAGAACTATGTAGTGACAACCTAACATGAATTGATGTCCAAGAAGGCCTAACATAGCACAACACATTTCCTTATAGGATTGAAGATAGTTCAAATTCTTGTTTCATGGGACATTTTTCATAGTTAATGGACATAATGCTTGGAGTAATAATTATTAAAATAGTTTAAAAGTCATAATGTATGGACCATGGGGAATGCATCTAAAAAATGAGTGCCTAGAATAGAAGGGTGGTAAATCCATGTGAAATGATGGCCAAAGAGGCCTGACATCACATGAGAAAAATCGTAGGATGACATTTAAAAATTTTAAAGTCTTGTTCCATAGACAAAAACTATATGTTTATTATCTATGAGTATAGATGGATTGAAAATTGTTTACGGTCATGATAATCTGACCAATGGTCGATGGCCTAGAAGGGACGTGTGAAACATTGATGATAGGTTACCTGACATGAAATAACTGGCCGAGGTGGTAACTTGATTCCATAGAAAATATCTTTAATAAAACATGCACAAGGATTTTAGTAATGATTACTATATCATTGGCCCTTATATTGAGGTCATATATCTTAGACCACCATGGGTTTATGTGTGTCAATCTTTCATGAAGATAAATTCCTTCCCACTATAATGTTAGTATAAGACATGATTTGTGTGGAAGTAATCAGTGGTATGAAGTTCACAACTCTTGAACGGGTGAATATATTGAAGGGATAAAGTGAAAAAAAAATCACATGAGTGCGATTCTGACTATACATACTAGGATAGAGAAAATGAACGCACGAAAATGCCTGGAATAAATGTTGACCATGTTCAAAACATAGTTTTTTTGTATAAAAATCAGTTTTGGGTTGGGAAAATAAATACACGATCAACTATTGGACAATTTCATAACACATGATCCATTGTTTTATATCTAACATATTTTTATGGACAAGACCATTACTATAGGGGATCTAGTGTTGTATATGACCATTTCTGTTAGAGATCCCATTCAAACTAGGAGGATAATGGTAATCTAAATAATATAAATTGTGAAACAATGAAGTAGAAATAGGTAATATCTTGAAGGGAATATCAACTGCCATAAGATCTATTTAACCACATTATTGAATGTTCTAGATGGAAATTCTTATAATTGATAATCACAGTGTTCATGGAGGGGACTGAACTCGACATGATTCTATAAAATGAAGTGTCCCAGGATTTGATATTTGTATATCACGACATATCCCATGGGGTTGGGAATTTATCAAAAAATAATTTTTCATTGATGTGTTTTAGGATAGAGAAACTAAATGGTTGAAATTATCTTTAGAGAGGATAAGAAGTCCACTTACATTCGAATGCATACCAATTTTATTAAGTGTATTTTTTTATCATCCCATTATTAATGAATGATCCCTCCCAATTTTATAAGAGTTAATATCACAGATTAATGTCATGCATTAAAGATTTTGGTTTAGTTCATCTCATATTTATCATATGTGGAACACAATTTCTATAATAGGTATCTTTTTGATCATCCATACTTATCATATGAGTCATATATGTTTTATATAGTGTCATATTGTTAAATGACGTCATGTGTGGGGACATTGGGATTTTCATGTTAAAATCATACAACTTGTAATATGTGTGCATCTAATTTATCGTGGTTGAGCATGGACCTATGTAAAGCATAGGTTTCTTATGGGAGGATTTACTAGAATTTGAGAGTGATAACATGATATAAATTTGTCCATCGAGGTTCTTCTCCATTAAAAATGTGAGACACCAAACCCATGATCGACTATATATTGCTAGGGATTAGGGGACCATGTAATGAGTAAATAAATGGGATTTGACTTGGAAGAGTTATATGAGAATTAGTAAAAATCCCATGAAGGTGGGAATTATGTAACATGTAGTTCTAGAAGGAATCAAGGTAGGAGATCAATGCTGGTAGGGTGGTCCTCAATAATGAGGACACTAAATCATTCCATATTACGATATGAGGAATCATGAATTTATTTGGGGTTATGATATAGTGCAATATCATATGATGGGGATGTTGGATTATTTTTCATCCCTAACATGTCACAATGTGAATCCTAATTCAATACAGTGTATGGTTACAATTTACCACAATGTTCTATAGAATTTGACAATGATTGTGAAATGAGATACATATTACATTTTTCTTTACATCGAGTCTTGATGGAATCTTGGTCCGATGTTGGGTAAATGAATTTGAATTCATATTATACATAAAGAGAAAGAACACTTGAGAAATATATTTAATATAAAAATGGTTAATGGATAATTTTATGGTGGATCTATGGATGATCCAAATGATAAAATGTCTAGGCATTACTATATATCACATAAAAATTGGAATGATGACAGATGTAGTTATAGAAATAGGTAGGGTCATATGGTTATTTAATTACCATGGATGAAGAAAATTTTTACCCTAAGGGGCCAAGGAGGCCATATTCAATTTTTTTAAGGATATAATTCAGGGATAAATGATTCTTGTTTATATTTATAGAGAATGGACAGTTGGGGTGGGAGATTTGAGGATATTAATGTGGTAAAAAACAGGTAAAACCCAATGATAAAAGATAGAAGTAGGACTAATGTCAATAAATTATGTAATAAAAAATATTTACCCAGAGTTTATTATCATGAGGCTTAGACCATTAAACCGATTTAAATAATTGACTTAGACTTGGGAAAAATGTAATGTTATGATGCTTAGACGCAGTGAGGGTGTTTTTTCTAGGGTATTTTTGTGGCACTGAAGAGGATATGCGTAATATATATGGAGGCCATGGAGACCCATGAACCACATAATTAACCTGAATTAAATATCACATATTTAGGGTTTTATACCATTATAAATGGTTCTATGGGGCAAATGGCATGGTAAATATTTTTTTGGACCTAAATAAGAAGGGTTTAAAAATCACTTCATAAGCCATGGAAATGAGAATGATGCCACATGTTTTTATGGGATGATGTTTGGTAGGATACAAATGTAAAAAATGGTGGAAACCTTACTAACAAATAAATTGAGGCATACCATAATTTTCATGGGGAATCCCATGTTTATGAAACAGTCTACAGATACCATTTTACAATATTTTCTTAAGAAATCCTCATTATTGGTCACCCAACACATATCATATAGGGAATACTGCATTCACTATATAGGATATGACAATGGTTTTATATCATTTGTGGAGGTAATTAGGAATTTTATTTTAATGTCATACAACATGGATAATGTGGTCTACTAATTTAATGTTATAGAGGTCAAACAATAGGGGTTAAAAATATTTTATTTTTATAATTCTTTTGTCTAAAAAAATAGTTTATGGTCATACTTATTATACCACAGTTTCTTTATTATTCTAAGGTTATATATCCCAAAACAATTCCTCATTGTGTATGGTCATACTTCTTGGAAAATTGGCTTTCTTTTAGATTATGTTCATAGAGCTCATAAATATTAAAAGTGGTTAAGGGTCTTACTGCTTGGACTGTGGGGCACCTTACACAATGTATGGCTTGAAGGACCCTGAATTCATTATATGTTTAATACACTCCCCATCCATCATTATTGAAGTGTATAATTCATTATAATATACTATATTAATGATTTATGTCCCTCCTAATTTGGGCTCTAAATTCAGTGTATTTTTTCAAGGTATCGTCATTATTCAATGAGACTTTACCATGTATCCTTACATGAAGGAGTGGTGGTGAACCTTCTTGTTGAACACTGGTTATATCATCTTCAAGTGCCTCTCTAGGTTATATATGTCATGAATAATGTTTTTCTAGAGGGTTTCCAACATATCTTGATGGGATTATTCCATTATTTTTGAGATCTCCAAATGAGGAATCGATTTTCGAAGCAATGACTACTAATCCTCGATGATCATGACTACCTATTTTCCAAATTCCATTATGTATGGGGTCACCTAGGTGGACTATAGAGTCGTCATTTTATAATACTAGAAGGAATTGGGGATCTTATCATGCCAGCTCATTTTTTATGGACAACCATCTTCTCTAGGATGATAGAGACGTTTTTGATGAATGCTATAATCTTCCTATTAACCTACTCATGAAGTGATAAATATGGATGTAGTGGATGTTGAACTTGGCATAAAATTTTATCATCTTGGAAATATTGAATTTGGTTTCATTATCTGTAATAAAAGCATGTGGAATTCCAAATTGATGGATGACATAAGCGATATGCAACTTGATCATAGATCAGGTTTTGAAATCCTTGAGTTGTACCACATCTTCCCATTTGAAAAAATTCTTGGCTGGGATGAGAATGCACCTACACAATCGATTAGTTAATATCAGGAAAGGTACCACAAATCCAAGTTCCCATATATAAAAGGAAAAATACTATTTGATAGTGGGTATAAGGTTTGATGATCAATGCATAATGTTTTCATATATTTGACATGAGTGTAACCACTTAGAGAAATGAATAAAATAATGTACCATGGTGGGATATAAGTGGGTAAAACATCATACTTGGTGAATGGTGTTTTCCAATTTGAAAACTCCATGACTTTCCTTGGACTTAAAGACCATAAAATTGAAGACAAAACATCTTATTGGTTTACCTATTTCACACCATCAATAGAAGTGTCATATTCTATGACCCTATATTGTGAACATGAATTTCACATTAAACATTATCAAGTTTTAAAACAGACACATCGAGGATTTATATGCAATTAAATTGAAAGTTCAATGATCAAGTGATTAGATTCACATTTATATTAGAATGAAACTAGGTCATCAAAATCCAATTATGTTCTTATAGGGGCATTATCTCTAACATTCAGATGATATATTCACCCACGATCTATTTTATAACATGGATTATCCCTTCACATGAAGAAAATGGAGATCAATATCAATGAAAAAACTGTGACTCATTATAAAAACATGATATTTTTCCTCATGGTTAGTAGATTCTTCTGAAAATATGATTGATTATGGAAAAATGACCTATACAATGATGATGAATTTAATCCCATGCCTACCCTTTTAATCATGAATTATTAGATTCTTATATAGGGATATACCCAAGAGGAACCATCATTAATTATTTTCTAAGAAGACTCATTTTAATCCATTTAGAGAATATCCTCATCTAGGAAATCAATGTCCAAGGGAAGCTCTTTATCAGCTGGATATGTAGCTAGGTTGTCTTCCAATTCCTAGCCTTTGATGTCCTTATCTAGGAAAAAGTAAATCATCAAACTTCTAGAGGATTACTACTCAAAAATACAATCATCCTATCATCATGGGGTGATTGGGGATATACTTTAGTAGTTAAACTCATGAAACCAGCTATATCACATTATGTAATAATCAGTCTCACAAATTATGCACACAAAAATTAGTGTGAGAGAACTCTTCAGGATGGAGTACAATCTGTTATCCATGTTTCTAGAGCATATTAATGAGATGATATAAGATGCTACCCATACCCTCATTATTTTTATAGACAAGAATGGTGTTGAGGGACTATTCAAGGTTGGTCATGTAGAGAAATAAATATTTTCACAAAATGGATGGAATCAGAAATAAATAATTTATCTAGTACTGGTTGTCATCTTGAAAGTATTTCTATTACACCTCATCACACGGTTAAATGGAACCCTTTTTCATGATCCTTGATATGGGATTTCTGTTTCTGTCTAGATTAGTGGTAAATTAGTCTAAGTATAATAAGTGGCCGTAGAGGCCACATAATTCCAAATGATTTACCATATATAAAATATTATGGATGGCGTTAATTAGATCATGATTAATTTTTTTGCTTCATAATATTATTATGTTAGTGATAAATTTCCTTACATTAACCCCAAATTCATATATAAATTGTTTCATCTATATGAGTTGGTTGAAGTGGAATTTGAACACCTTCACAAATTACTGGAGATGGTGTTATTGCTGTTTTGATTTGACCACCAGATCATACATGTAAAATTCTATAAGTTTCTTGATAATTAGCTTGAACTTGTTGTGTCTGTCACACTGATAACCGACTCCATCATTTTTTGATGATAAAATGAATCTCCATATTGAATAATTTCCATTGAGGGTACCTAATGTTGGCGGAGTTCTCATTCATGGGGTCTATCTATTTATGATTGTACTAGAAATATCCATCCTTGAAGGAGATGGCCTAGAACCATGTTGAAGTATCAATCAACAGATATTCCACAAAAGATGAAAAAAAATATTTTGATCAATGGTAAGTGAGGTCATAGATGATGTCATTGAATCAAATATAACCATTCTTCTACCCTGAAAATGATGATGTTTTCTTCAAATGTGTAGTTCTGGACACCCCCAATGAGTTAGATTACATAAGCTTTCCCAATTTAGCCTCATCCATAACACTATGATAGGGGTGCATCATCTGAGGAGGTTGATTGAACATGTGATGAACCACCAAATGTCTATGAAAATGAACATATACATGAGGATCTATAACTAGAATCTTTTGAGATATCCATGAATATAAGTGGCAATTTGTTTCATGAATGCGACAAATTGCTAATAATCCTCTAAAGAGATGGATTTACTAATCATTGACAGCATAATATCTTGATATACACCATGTTTCACCAACATTAACTCATCATATATGGTGGGGAAACCCTCTTCAAAAGATACAGAAACAACTTCCATATCCTATTCATTGTCAGAGTTATGAGAAATAGAGGGAGGGGTACGATTTTCCAGGATAGCCAAATTAAGGGATGAAAAGGGGAATTATTTGGAATCCATGATGAGGGGTTTCTACTATATTAAAATAATGGTAATATAATATGTTGATTTAATTCCATCTATACTATGACCATGAGGTCCGTTATTGATGTCTATGAAATGATGACATGTTGACTTTTGCTGATTTATCCATGGTCTTCCTAAAATGAAAGAATGGTGTGAAATGCTGTTTAGATAGTGGAAATCCCATTACTTCACAAGAGTAGGGGATTCTCATATTATAAGATCCTTCCTAGTGTAGGAATACTCGGAAATACATAAAATCTCCTTTTCATTGGATACATTGAAAATAAATTCTCAAATACAGTAATAATAACACATTGATTGTTGGTGTGGCATCTTACTCATGAATTGGGAGAAAATGATCCCATTCAAACCCCCATAAGGAACACATTTAGTGTACATTAGATAATTTATGTAATTTATAATTTCAACCCCACCATTCTGAAGCATTTTTTTCTATCTCATTTTGTATCATGTATTCATATACCAGGCCTCACAATAATCAAGGGATGCAACATCACCTTGGAGCACCCCTACTCGGCCATTGAGAGAGTATTTATGAAATATTTTATGTGAGGATGGGGCCAAAGTATGATAATTGATCCATATTCATCCTAGGATTACATTTTCGGAATATTTCGGCAATACTACCATAAATATTGTGATTTATATTGAACCATTTACATGATTCTTTTTCTGAATTTTTTTGCATGATATTTTCCCTATTTTATCATTATTCATAATTTTTAGGATGTTCGAGGTTTCACCTGATTCAATTTTTTCTAGCTTATTGAGCTTATGGATTGTTATTAGTTACATTTGAGAAGCATTATTCACATGGAAGTAATGGATTTTCATGCCGTAAAATAGTCCATTGATATAGAACATGTTTTTATTCCCTTGATGGGGACACCCTCATCTTCCTCAAAAAAACATGATGATGGATAAAAATTAATCATTATAGTGCTTATATATAAGTCCCCAGCCTTACACCTTACATAATCTTGAGTTATTACAAGATTACACATTGAGGATCTTTTCAGGTTTAGAATTTTAGAGAATTAGATCATGAAACTTGCATTATATTCCACATTTAAACAAAGAGGTTACATAAAAGACAATATTCATTCTTCCCATCAATGGAAACATATTTAAAATAAAAACACGGATTCTTTCTTGACACATCCTTGACACTATCATCACATCATGTACCTTTCCCTTGACCTGTGAAAAACATTTCAAAAACTTGGGATGAGCATAAAAAGCTCAGTAAGGGTTATAAAAACATGTATAGGAAACATGAGTTCATATATACATAAGAATGAAATCATACTTTTCCCATAAAACATAGGCACTTTAACATACCTCATCAAACCATGAATAAATCAAAGAAAACATGAGACATAAAGGTAACTTGAGGCATTCATAACATTATTATGTAGGGAGTAACCCTCTTGGTTACGTTTGGAATACCTATGATAGTATATTCCCTAAATCTCTTCGGAGAAAACCTTAATGTTTCACTCCTTCGCGTTACCCAATGCATTGGAGAGCTATATCGGGCTCACCCGCCCTTAGTTTATCACGGAACCACCCATTTTCATAACAATGCCCAAGAACCATAACATAAACGTATCACATAAAACATGCATAAAGGAAACATAACATTTCCACATTTCAATCACAATATAACATTTTAGTATATTGAAATAATTAATCCGTTCAAAAAGAAACCTTTTCCAAAACCATTTAAAACATTTAACAAGGAGATTTTTGATTCAAAGTGTCCCATACCACCTTGAAGCTTTTAAAATTTTAAACCATTAATATCCATATAAATAAATCCTTAAAACCATTTTGAAAACATGGATATTAATAAGAACAAATCATTAAAACATTTAAAGTGATATTTTGGTTAAAGGGATTTTACCAAAATTAGAGACACTTGAATACAATAATTGAGGAATAACATTAAATCAGAACTTTATAATATCATGAGAATAAATGGATTCATGATATAATATTCCAAAGGTCAGTATATACACCATATCAGAGTGAATTGGTGCATAACAAAAATGAAGTCTCAATAGGGATGTAAAATGTGATGAAATCCCGTATAAAGAAGGTATCCTTAAGTTAAGGATAAATCAATCTCAAAATTATGTGTGACAAATATAAATACACCCAATATAATTAGATATTAAGTGTAAATCAACAAAATGTCATTCCAACATATTCAAAGGATGACATATTCAATAACTACATGTTGAACCCAAAGAAATCGAAATTGGGTTAAAACGTTCCCTTGGTAAAATTCGACAGCCTAAACGACGTCACTTCAAAAATTCATAAAATGAGTTGATGAGAGATAAAAGGGAAACTCATCATTTGGAAATAAAATTTACATTAATCAGGATATAGAAGAACATATCCCAACATAATAGTATGTGAATTAAAAGACATAACAAACGAAGTCTTTTAAAATGAGGAGGGTGAAAGGTTCCCTTACCGACATGGGTATCTTTCAAAACATACACCTCGTGAAATAAGGACAATACAACATTGATTTAAATACTCATAAAAGAAAGTATATTACACAATGAGTAAAATAATGGGCAATACATACATCACTCAATGAAAATTGTGGCAAATGTATCATAAATCTCAGGGGAATAAAAGTGAGATGAAAAATCCCTTACGAATATTCGGCAGCCTAACGGCGCCACTCAAAAACATACAAAATGGATTGATGAGAGGAAATTGGGTCTCTAATCATATTTACATAAAAATTACAGTAATAGTAATATAAAATAACATCCCAATCACAAGAAAGATGAGATTTAGAAGGAAGGACATAAAAGAGTGTACTTAAAAAGAAAGAGAGGAGTAAGATCCCTTACCTCGGGTCCGACTTGACTCGATCGTTCTTTAACGTCCTGAATAATAAACTTGAGTTAATTTCCACTTTATTAAGAACATTTTTCTAGTTCATTATTCCTTTTATATCACTTATTTTTATGTTATAAACATTATGTAATCATTTATGTTAATAATGTTTGTTTTGTCGATATTTGGTTCTTAAGTCGAAAGTGGACTTCCTACAATTACATGTTGTTCGTGTGGTCAAATGTTCATTATATCCAGAATTATATTCATTATTTAGATATCATATATATCATATATATCCATAATTTACATGTATTTATAATATTACATAATCATTTAGAGGTAAGAAATGAAATGCATCGTTCATGGAGACGGTAAGCCGTTCGTACGCATTAATGCTACTTCCATTTCTATTTTGTATTTTATGGAATGGAATCATAATGATATAAGAGTATATTATAATTCAAGTATAATAAAATATATTATATCATTAAATTTATCCTTTACAAATCCCACATATAGTATTAACGAATCAAATCACTTTCAGGGGGCGGTAGTCCGCACTTCCTAAAATGATGATATCATGTTTACCCATAATGGAAATAATAATGGTATGCCATAAATGAAAAATACAGAAGCTTAAGGAAATAATAAACATATTATATATCATATATAAAAATAGTTACATCATAATGTCCACCTTTGAAGGTGTTAAGTGAGTATTAAACAATCATCGTTTCAGGATGCAGAATTTCGCCATCCACGGAAACCGTATGTTCTATAACCATTTGATGTAGTTGAGTGAGAGTGTAGCTTGAATAAATCTTATAACAAAATCCTAGTATATTGAAGATACTGTTGTTGTAACGAAAGAAGTAAATAAAAAGAGGTTAGGGGGTTAGAGAAACACAATAAAACAAATGAACATGAGAGGATGAATTACCTTTAGAAGTGCAACTCCTTTTGATTTGAGCCTAAAGGCTTCCTTTGAAATAATTCTGCCCAAAGTTAATCCTCTAGGATGAGGAGACAGATGTGGAGAGAGTAAATGGGCAGGGGATGGCCGAGCCAAAGGCTTGAGGAGTGTTTTAAATGAGGTAGAGTTGGGGGCCTTTTATAAGAGGAGAGGAGGGGCACTTTTGGAAATCATGAAACTATTATTTTATTTTCAAAAGTGTTTCGAATTTTTTAAGGTCCCACATTGATATAATTAGAGGATAAGGTGATAAGGGTTCGAACTACACTCATACAATAGGTTTTGGACATGTGTAGGTCTTAGATATTACATTATCTTTCCATTTTATTTAAATCGTTAAATAATGAGGCCATCGATGCATCATCATGATGTTATAAATACATTTATTTATTTAATGTCAAAAAATTATAAAAAACTACTATGATGTAGAAAATATATTTATCTTTCCAATGAATATTTATAGTAAAAAATCTGACTTGTATAACCCCATATAAAAATTGTTTTTAGTAAAATAACTCATGTTTGTGTCATTTTTACTTTAACATTAAATAAAAAGTTATTTATCTCATTTCCCAACCAAAGTGGATCCATGGGGTACCCAAGTTGACCCATGGATTTTCTTGGTCGGCCATGACACATCCAATAAGGTTAGGACATGTTTCAAGTTCATTTCATATTATTAAAACATTATTTTTACCTTAAACTACACTAATACCACTAATCGCGATTAAAAACATAATAAGTTACTATTCACCAAAAAACTATTTTAATCTCATTGAAGAACATTTTACTTCTTAATGACAACCATGTATGTCGGATTTTTGAAATTCAAAACACAAAGGTGGAAAAATATCATTTAAACAAAAAACCAGTTTCTTTAACTACCACTTAGTGATTTCACTATTCATCAAAAATTGATGTTTTTCAGAAAAATACCAAAACTTCACCCTAAGATATATTTGATATTCTGAATTCAAAAATGATGTCTATTTTACAAAAATCAGAACATATATTTCACATTAATTAATTTAATAATTAATTCCCGCTATCTGAGCAAATAGCGTGTTTTATGAAACAATAAGTATCAAAAGATTGACACCAGTTTAAGTCCAATTTCAAAATGAAATTGATTATAATGACTAAAATTGGATTAAATGGTAAAAATATATTCTAATTTCACCTCAAAACCAATTGAAAACATAATCTAATCATATAAATAAATTAGATTAAAAAGCAGTTTTGAATTAAAATACATCATTTTACACTATTCATTAAAAAAATGATCTTTATCGGAAAGATACCAAAAATTTACACAAAGTAAATTTTGATGTCCCAATTCTAAAGAAGAGTTTTATTTGGTCCAATAGAATTTATAAGAGTGAAAAAAACTATATTTAATGACGGTTCTCCATCAAAAGGCGATAAGTGAACCTTTAGTGAAAACTAGGGCATATACACCTAAAATTGAATTCTTTCCGTATTTTAAGATTTTATCCTTTATTGGATTCATGTAAAAACATTTAAAAACATATATAATCATATTTTAGTTATTTCTATCCATTCCCGCCAATACAACAGCTACATGTTAACTGCCATTTAAAATAATATTATTTTATTATTAGAGTGCAACGTAAGATTCCCAAGAAACTCGTTGTTGTGTGTTGGGTACGCCATCGAGCATAGCGTCCCCTTTAAAGTCATATTAATATTTTATTCACAAATATGGATAAATATTAAAATGTCATATTCTTTATTTACCTGGGGTGTTACATCCTTCCCCCTTTTAAGAATTGCATCCTCGCAATTTTTAAAATTGAGCTTGCAAACATCCTTGAATGTCCCACATCGGAACAAGAGTCGTTAAAACAATCACTTTAAAATAAAGGAAGATAAGTACAAAGGTCACCCGAGTTAACCCATACTAGGATTCCATGTAGAAAAATATGGACACAGAGGAGAAAACATAGGGTCATGTTCTGATGGAGAGTGATAGAAAACATGTTTAGGAGAAAGTTAACAATAAGAAAATCACAAACTTGTGATGGGTTAAACAGTATTTGATTCCCCAGTAGGAAAAGTTAATAGACAACATTTTTGTTTTAAGATACTTTTTATTGGGGAATTTATTCATAAGGAAACATAATGACTTGTCATGTTGACTTTTAAATTTTATTATATTCCTTACACAAACTCATATTTTCTCTAAAAGGCGTGTATTTAGGAAGACATGTTCACATTAAGAGTACTATAATCAAATTTTAGAGAATCACCTAATCCATAAAAGAGAACCATATACTTCCCATGTGTTTAGACTTTAACCAAAACCAAAACCAAAAAGTCTAGTACAAGATCAGATAATCCAGAAAAGGATAACCCTTTATAAAAAGAAAATCTATTCTTAACCTCCAAAATTAGTCCAACAAAACCCAAAGTTCAACGACGACCATTAGATAAACAATTTGTCCATAAAATTCTTCAAAGTAAACCAATCTAATATTGAAACCCAAATGTTTGAAGGATTTAGTCACATAGTCTTCCAAGTTAAATTGTAACATTTATCTCCAAACAACATCAGTTACTCCTAAAGTCTCGTATTTAAAAGTAACTAACCTAATCACATATCCTCCATAATAGGTTAATCATTTCAAAAATAACCCAAAATAAACTTACTCTTAATTCATAAAATCATATTACTAGAAAGAATCAGTCAAACTAACCAGGGACTTCACGTAGTCCAGTGGTAGGCGATAAATACTAGTCGCACTTTGGTTGTGGGTTCGATTCCCGCAGCATTGTGTGACGTGACAGGTTGTCACACGGTCTGCGTGTTGTCCTTTTTCCAAAACTATATAATTCATAAAACATTCCCTAAAATGAGATAAAGTCTTCATAAATGATCATAACATATTTTAACCTCAATTTTATCTCATGCCTTTCACCTCAATCATAACATATAGTAACCCATAATTACCTCAAAAGTAAGGATCATATAAACCCAAATGGTTCCTTATAACTATGTCCACTAAAGAAAAGATAACTATTCCTTGAATAAAATTGGATATATTAAACATCAGGGTTACACATAATATAAAAAGTCTTCTAATGTAACCCCATCATCAAAAGAGACTTAATACTCTTAAGAATTTCACCATAACTCTTGAAGCCCTTATATGTTGACATCTTACTCATTCAACATTCTTCATGATCCATTAACCATTAATTTCCAACTTATTCTGAAATACCTATTTCCTACAAACAAAATCATGAATCCTATCCTAAGATTCCAAAATAGGAAAACAATAGTCATGAAATAATACATACTTTTGATTGGTCATTGTCAGTTTCTTCATCCTCAATCGGAATGGCATTAGGTATTGGTAAACGAACATTTGTACTCTCTTGGTGATCCCATTCACGAAACTTCTTCACAGGACATGTGTTTTCATAATGACCATGCACACCACATTTAAAACATTCTATTGATCCCTCAGAAAGAACTTCTTTCCCTTTCCTCGAGTCAACAGGATGCTTCCTTTTTCCATGGCAGGTTCTTGCTTTATGACCCTCATTTCCACATCTATAGCATATTTCTGTCCCTTTGAAACATTTTCCTAGGTGTTTCTTTCCACATCATTGACACATAGGGTTTTGAACACACTTACCTTTATTATTATTACCTGTACTTCCGTAGGGATTTTTTTTCTTGCATATATGATGCCTTAGAGAAATCACCAAGGTTTAGGTGGTCAATCATGACTCCAGATAGTTAGTTGAGGATTATCACATGAGTTCTCATTGTATCTCCCATATCATTCAGTTTCTTTCTCAAAAAACTCTCACAATTTCCTTCACATCCACTGTTACTTTGGTGCCTTCTAGATCTAGCCATTTACTAAAACCAAAAAGGTCAGTGTGAGTATATCATCAAAACCATCATGTACTAATGACTAAGATATAATTACTAATTCACTTTATCCAAAACTAGGACTCTTTCTGAAATCTTAACCATTATGGTAATGTCACTAATGCTTAAAGAATACCCTAACCTCTAAAGTTATCTAAACCAACCTTTGATACCAACTATAAGGCCCCAGCCTTAAACCTTACTAAATCTTGAGTTATTACAAGATTACACATTGAGGATCTTTTCAGGTTTAGAGTTTTAGAGAATTACATCATGAAACTTGCATTACATTCCACATTTAAAAAAAGTGGTTACATAAAAGACAATATTTATTCTTCCCATCAACGGAAACATATTTAAAATAGAAACACGGATTCTTTCTTGACACATCCTTGACACTATAATCACATCATGTACCTTTCCCTTGACATGTGAAAAACATTTCCAAAACATGGGATGAGCATAAAAATCTCAGTAAGTGTTATAAAAATATGGAAAGAAAACATGATTTCATATATACATAAGAATGAAATCATACTTTACCCATAAAACATAGGCACTTTAACATTACTCATCAAACCATGAATAAATCATAGAAAACATGAGACATAAAGGTAACTTGAGGCATTCATAACATTATTACGTAGGGAGTAACCCTCTTGGTTACGTTTGGAATACCCATCACATTATATTCCCTAAATCTCTTCGAAGAAAATCTTAATGTTTCAATCTTTCGCGTTACCCAATATATTGGAGAGCTATATCGGGCTCACCCGCCCTTAGTTTATCATGGAACCACCCGTTTTCATAACAATGCCCAAGAACCATAACATAAACGTATCACATAAAACATGCATAAAGGAAAAATAACATTTCCACATTGCAATCACAATATAACATTATAGTATATTTAAATAATGAATCCGTTCAAAAAGAAACCATTTCCAAAACCATTTAAAACATTTAATAAGGAGATTTTTGAATCAAAGTGTCCCATACCACCTTGAATCTTTTAACATTTTAAACCATTAATATCCATATAAATAAATCCTTAAAACCATTTTGAAAACATGGATATTAATATGAACAAATCATTAAAACATTTAAAGAGATATTTTGGTTAATGGGTTTTTACCAAAATTAGAGACACTTGAATACAATAATTGAGGAATAACATTAAATCATAACTTTATAATATCATGAGAATAAATGGATTCATGATATAATATTCCAAAGGACAGTATATATACCATATAAGATTGAATTGGTTCATAACAACAATGAAGTCTCAATAGGGATGTAAAATGTGATGAAATCCCTTATAAAGAAGGTATCCTTAAGTTAAGGATAAATCAATCTCAAAATTATGTGCGACAAATATAAATACACCCAATATAATTGGATATTAAATTTAAAACAATATAAGGTCATTCCCACATATTCAAAGGATGACATATTCAATAACTACATGTTGAACCCAAAGAAATCAAAATTGGGTTAAAATGTTCCCTTGGTAAAATTCGACAGCCTAAATGGCGTCACTTCAAAAATTAAGAAAATGAGTTCATGAGAGAAAAAAGGTAATCTCATCACTTGGACATTAAATTTACATCAATCAGGATATAGAAGAACATATCCCAACATAATAGTATGTGAATTAAAAGACATAACAAACGAAGTCTTTTAAAATGAGGAGGGTGAAAGGTTCCCTTACCGACATGGGTATCTTTTAAAACATACACCTCGTGAAAGAAGGAAAATACAACATTGATGTAAATACTCATAAAAGAAAGTATATTACACAATGATTAAAATAATGGTCAGTACATACACGAATCAAAGGAAATTGTGGCAAATGTAGCATAAATCTCACAGGAATAAAAGTGAGATGAAAAATCCATTACGAAAATTCGGCAGCCTAACGGTGCCACTCAAAACTTCCAAAATGGATTGATGAGAGGAAATAGGGTCTCTAATCATATGTACATAAAAATTACAGTAAGAGTAATATAAAATAACAACCCAATCACAATAAAGAATAGATTTAGGAGGAAGAACATAAAAGAGTGTACTTAAAAAGAAAGAGAGGAGTAAGATCCCTTACCTCGGGTCCGACTTGACTCGACCATTCTTTAACGTCCTGAATAATAAACTTGAGTTAATTTCCACTTTATTAAGAACATTTTTCTAGTTCATTATTCCTTTTAGATCACTTATATTTATGTTATAAACATTATGTAATCATTTAAGTTAATAATGTTTGTTTTGTCCATATTTGGTTCTTAAGTCGAAAGTGGACTTCTTACAATTACATGTTGTTCGTGTGGTCAAATGTTCATTATATCCATAATTATGTTCATGATTTGGATATCATATATATCATATATATACAGAATATACATGTATTTATAATATTACATAATAATTTAGAGGTAAGAAATGAAATGCACGGTTCATGGAGACGGTAAGCCGTACGTACGCATGAACGCTACTTCCATTTCTATTTCATATTTTCTGGAATGGAATCATAATTATATAAGATTATATTATAATTCAAGTATAATATCATATATAATATCATTAACTTTATCCTTTACACATCCCACATATGGTATTAACGAATCAAATCACTTTCAGGGGGCGGTAGTCCACACTTCCTAAAATGAAGATATCTTGTTTACCCATAATGGAAACAATAATGGTATGCCATAAATGAAAAATAAAGAAGCTTAAAGAAAGAATAAACATATTATATATCATATATAAAAATAGTGACATCATAATGGCCACCTTTGAAGGTGTTAAGTGAGTATTGAACAATCATTGTTTCGGGAGGCAGGATTTCGCCATCCACGGAAACCGTATGTTCTTTAACCATTTGATGTAGTTGAGTGAGAGTGTAGCTAGAATAAATCTTATAAAAAAATCCTAGTATATTGAAGATACTGTTGTTGTTACAAAATAAGTAAATAAAAAGAGTTTAGGGGGTTGGAGAAACAAAATAAAACAAATGAACATGAGAGAATGAATTACCTTTAAAAGTGTAACTCCTTTTGATTTGAGCCTAAAGGCTTCCTTTGACAGGATTATGCCCAAAGGGAATCCTCTAGGATGAGGAGAGGGATTTGGAGAGAGTAAATGGGCAGGGGATGGCCGATCCAATGGCTTTAGGAGTGCGTGAAATGAGGTAGAGGTGGGGGCCTTTTATAAGAGGAGAGGAGGGGCACTTTTGGAAATCATGAAACTATTATTTTATTTTCAAAATTGTTTCGAATTTCTAAGGTCCCAAATTGATATAATTCTAGGATAAGGTGATAAGGGTTCGAAATACACTCATACAATAGGTTTTGGACATGTGTAGGTCTTAGATATTACTTTATCTTTCCATTTTATTTAAATCGTTAAATAATGTGGTCATCGCTGCATCATCATGATGTCATAAATACATTTATTTATGTAATGTAAAAAAATTATAAGAAAATACTATTATGTAGGAAATATATTTATCTTTCCAATAAATATTTATAGTAAAAAATCTGACTTGTATAACCCCATATAAAAATTGTTTTTAGTAAAATAACTCATGTTTGGGTCATTTTTACTTTAACATTAAATAAAAAGTTATTTATGTCATTTCCCAACCAAAGTGGCTCCATTGGGTCCCCAAGTTGACCCATGGATTGTCTTGGTCGGCCATGACACATCCAATAAGGTTAGGACATGTGTCAAGTTCATTTCATATTATTAAAACATTATTTTTACCTTATACTACACTAATTACCTCTAATCGCGATTAAAAACATAATAAGTTACTATTCACCAAAAAACTATTTTAATATCATTGAACCACATTTTAATTCTTAATGACAACCATGTATGTCGGATTTTTGAAATTAAAAACCCAAAGGTGGAAAAATTTCATTTAAAAGAAAAACCAGTTTCTTTAACTACCACTTAGTGATTTCACTATTCATCAAAAATTGATGTTTTTCCGAAAAATACCAAAACTTCACCCTAAGCTATATTTGATAATCTGAATTCAAAAATGAAGTCTATTTTACAAAATTCAAAACATATAAGTCACATTAATTAATTTAATAATTAATTCCCGCTGTCTGAGCAAATAGCGTTTTTTATGAAACAATAAGTATCAAAAGATTGACACCAGTTTAAGTCCTATTTCAAGGTGAAATTGATTCCAATGACTACCATTGGATTAAATGGTAAAAATATATTCTAGTTTCACATCAAAACCAATTAAAAACATAATCTAATCATATAATTAAATTAGATTAAAAAGAAGTTTTGAATTAAAATACAACATTTTAAACTATTCATTAAAAAATGATCTTTATCGGAAAGATACCAAAAATTTACACAATGTAAATTTTGATGTCCCAATTCTAAAGAAGAGTTTTCTTTGGTTCAATATAATTTATAAGTGTGAAAAAAACTATATTTAATGATGATTCTCCATCAAAAGGCGATAAGTGAACCTTTAGTGAAAACTAGGGCATATACGCCTAAAATTGAATTCTTTCTGTATTTTGAGCCTTTATCCTTTATTAGATAAATTTAAAAACATTTAAAAACATATATAATCATATTTTAGTTATTTCTATCCATTTTAGCCAATACAATGGCTACATGTTAACTTCCATTTAAAATAATATTATTTTATTATTAGAGTGCAACGTAAGATTCCCAAGAAACTCGTTGTTGTGTGTTGGGTAAGACATCAAGCATAGCGTCCCCTTTAAAGTCATATTAATATTTTATTCACAAATATGTATTAATATGAAAATGTAATATTCATTATTTACCTGGGGTGTTACAATATATGTATTGCAAATCCTATTTATATTATAGGTTCATTATTTTCCATATAGAGTTTCTATATTTGGATGGGGGTGGAGAAGATGATGTCGATGTGGATAGTGTGGGAATTATTATGTTGTAGTCTAGTTATCCTTATCTTAATAGAAATTCAATGACTATCTACTGGCTGAGGTCGGGCCCTAGATGGATGGGGCTAATAAAGACATGTTAATGGATGATATGCATGAAAAAATAACATAGTCATTTGCAGAGGCATTTTAGATGGTGTGAATCAAGGTAGTTTTGTCTGCTGATAACTGTGTAGGATCGATACTTTATCTCAATAGTAAGAATAACATGGTTTGAAGAACATTAATAAGAATTTTAGAAGAGCCCGTGTCCTCTATCTCTACTACTATTGAATCATCTAGATTCACCTTGGGGTTTTCATGGAATTAATTACTACCAATAATTGTGAATTAGTCTACCAGCATGATCGAATTCATTGAGGTGTAATCTTTCTCAACATCAGTGGTATATTACAAGGATGGGGGGATGCTATATGAGTCACCTAATCTATAAAGCATAAAATCTCAAAGGGTGTGATATTGCATAGACACGGATGGGGAAAACTAAATTACCTTATGTCATTGGTGTATATTCTTCCAATACATGGAATGTTGTGACACATATATAGAGGAATCAGTTGGAAGAGATTTTTTAACATCACAGGGGTTTAGTTTCCTCAAGTAGACATGGATAATATTTATGATTATGAAGAACTACATTGCAAGACAACCAATTAACAAAATTATGCATCCCACATGTGGGGTCTTATTATAAATCACCAAATCCTTAATTGTCTCTATCATGATTAGAATGGAAAAGCATCATCTATTATAGAAACTCACACTAATAAACCATACATAGTTCAGTTCATCCTAGAACTAATAATTAATCAGGAATAATTCCTCAATGGTGTATATAAGGATCTCATTATTAGGGGAATAGTTTTTATGGCTAGTGATATGGTAACCCTGGAGTCTCTTACACTTTTTAAATTACATAATTCCCTTCTATAGTATTAGGAAGAATTTTCCTTAGACCTATGAATACCAAATTGAGTATGTTACATTTCTTCAATTTGGGAAATTTACCCTATGTTCCTAGACTTGATGAGGGGCCAGATCTAAATTTCCTCATCGTGGAGGATGCATTGATTTTTTTTTGTGCCCAGCGATGCTATGTAGGTTAAGGATCTATATGGTATGAATATGCTTAGAGTGGATGATTCTAAATATCATCCAGTTTATATACTGGAATATGTCAATCTTTATGAATGTATGAAGTTTATATTCAATTATAGGACTTCTCACATGATTTTGAAGAGTAAATGTTTATGAATGTTTTCTAGTCTTCTATAAAGATTCTTTCAAATGATGTTATGTTTGAGAAATTGTTTTATTCTTCTATGTACTATTTAGGATATTAGTCATGTATTCACATAAATTCTAAAATTATCAATGGAAATTAAAAGAATCTATTCTTGGGATAGTGGCATGCTGAGTAAGTACATGAGTAATTTCCATTAAGAGAAAAAGTAGGTGAATCACTCATCAAGTATCATCATTCATTTGACGAAATATTTGACAATAATCTAGTGTGTGGTGAGATTAAACTGTTAGAGGAAAATTCATTGTAGATTCTCTAAATCGGTAACATACCCTATGTGTTTTTAGTAATGATAAGGACTAATGGGATCCCACCTAGGTATCTCGTGAATTATTGTCACCAGAAGTGTAGCTAGAACATCACATACCACCTCAAAAGAGGGTATTGAGTTGTGAGAGTGCTCCCAGAAGAAGATATCAAAGCTGTACACCATTAGAGGGAGGGGATTCCCTTTGTTTGGAACTTGGTGGTAGAGGTGTCAATGAGGCTCTAATTCCACATGTCCATAGTGGGCCATATACCTAGTGGGAATGTCCCCATCAAGTTCGTACCAAGGCCCCGTGGTTTCGATAACTCTCCTATAATGATTTTATATGGGGTGACAGGGTAATGGTACCCTATAATTTAATGTGTTGTGGAAGACATTGTAAGGAAGTAATTGTGCAGAATTTATTCAATAATGTTTTCCGTACCCCTATTCTTATTGGTGTGAGTTTGATGACTTCATGTAAGTTGAGTCATATAAGGAATTTGGATTGAAATATTAGAACAGTAATAAGGAAATAATTTCCAACAACTTAATTCCATCCAATATTGCTATAAATGTGGAGGGATACACACTAATGATGTTGTATACCAAGGATTACTAACATTAATCTCCTATATCAGTAGGTGAGTTTCATGTTTGGTAAACCATTTTCTAAGTGGTACTAGAGAAAAATTTTGAAATGAAAATCCATTGACTCACTAAACTATAATAGTTCCCTTGGTTGAAGAAAAATATTTCATTTCATGTTGATAATTTTTTTGATGCCTTTTCATGCACTACATTTCCATCCATACACCGAGAGGATTGCACAGTGTTTCCTTATTGAAATCAATTCTGGCATTCTAATTGTATAATTATTTCACAATATTCATCAGTGATTTATACTCATCGATCAAAATGGGATAAAGGAATGGAAGTTTCTCCTTCCATGAATTCCTCCTAACAGATGATCAATTAGTCTATGTCTCTATAAAATATTTATTTCACATACATGGAACTAATTCCTGAAAATATCTCTAGGTGGAAACTGACTAATTAAAATACTTCTATCTCCATGGGGAAGAAACATTCAGAAATGGTGAGTAGTCACATTGATAAAATTCATCAATGATTTGAAATTGTGTACATTTGGAACCTGCAAAGTCCTCTAATTTTTTGAGGCATCATGTTTATGAGTCATATAAGTCATGGAACCCGAGGTATCCACTAATGATCCCAAGGTAATTAATTCTAGAGGAATCTGTATTATGATTATTTTAAAATTAGGAATTCCATGTTTAATACTTGGGGTATAGATTCTAGATAAAGGCATGATATTAATTTTTTGTTGGGTCAGTCATAGGGTTTATGTCTCGTGGGGAAATTTCAGGTAATGGGTTTAACATTCTATAGGGATAGATGGTGGAGTGTGTCCCTATGTGTTATGATTTTTCACTTGAATGTTTATCGTGTCCCCCACAATGCGGATAATTTCATAGTACATGATCCCAGGATTGATCCTTAAGGATGTGTTCTACATCCCGTATTTATAATATAAGGATCACAAGCCTCATAGTTTGATGTTATTGTATAAGGTTCTGTGAAAGGATAGGTCCCTGTAGTTTAAATTATTGTGGCATGGAATATTTTGTAATGGAAGGAGAATCAATGATTTTTTGTATGAGTTTTACGTATAGAATCAGATCAATGATAGAGGATCACTATTTGGGGAGATGGTGTGGGTATTACATGTGTAAATTTTTTAATGTAGTGGTGGTGTTTCATATCATTATTGGGAGACATGGTGTGGGGCTTATCAGTGGTTTCCCTTGTGAGTGTTGGTGTTTCGTAACTAATTTTGGGGTTTCGGACCATGGAGGAGGAGGTGGTGGAATCTCATTATAAAATTATATAAGGTATATAATATTCATTACATAGGGTAAAAATATAGTTTTCTGGCATGTTCTTAGGATGTGGTCATGCAGTTTCACATCACGTGACTACGATGTGTAGTTTGGTGGTTTTACATCACGGAGTGCGGATGTGGATGGGGTCTAGAAAAATTTTGCAGAATATGTCAATTTTGAAGAACATCATCATAATGATTCCACACTGAGGAAGTTTCATATTTCCCTTTATGATTCATCTTATATGGATTACATGAACACCATGCATGTACCTCTAGATAGGGTATGGTGTTCTAACTACAATTGAAGAGTTGAAATCTGGTGGCCAGATGTTATAGTACATATTCATATTATTTATTGGTATTAGGGTTACTATTATTAATAGTAATAGGTAAAGTAATGTTACTATTAGAATCAAATTAGCTGTCGGTTTTGGGAATAGAATATTTTTTTTGAAAATTTATTGTATTTCGTCAGAAGTTAGACAAGTAAGGGGATCGAAAAAAAAAAGGAAAACTTATGAATTGAAGTGTCATAATCAAAAGAGTGATTTTGAGTTGTTCATTTGTTAGGGTTTCATGATGAAATAATCACTTGGATGAAAACAACCAGAAATGATAGGAGTTTTGAAAAGATCAATAAACAACATTCCAAGTAATTTTTTGGACAATAGTAGGCATGTCAAAAAAGTCATCAGCCATTGGGGTTCCCTCATCATTGGTGTTGCGCCAAAATTAGAAAGAGAAAAATATTCTCCAAAGGGAGTGTCACATAATCTATGGAAGATCTACTTACATGGTTGGGGGTTTTTTCTCTAGTAGTATCCAAATAAATATCAGCTTATGGCACAAAATTTCACATAGAATTGAATTGGTTTTCATGCTTCTCAATCCATTGACATAAGGGAATGCTCATGAATCATCCAAAGTTCGATGTCTATATTCATGTGAAAATGGATTGATGCAAATTTTTTTGCATGTGAGGATATAATTTAATTTGAACATGACTTGGTCCAACGGGTCAAGAATGTGAAAAATGTGGGATTCATCCTCACATTCCATGCACAAAACCTTGGTCTCAAAGATAAAATCCATCAGTGCAGGCCCTAGTTTTTTGCATGTACTCACCTTGGGAATAATTTGACACTAGGGGTATCCATGAAACACATCGTCACGTTTAGAGAACATTGCCTTTTTTGTGTGTAATAGCATCATTACATGCATCCATTAAATATTCAAACTACTAGCTTCATATCCCTATAGCATTACTTCAGGCTGAGTTACTCGTTTAACTCATTCAATAATATCCTATCAATGTGTGAAACATAATTTTGGTGCTAATATATTTATATCATTTGTTTTACATATTTTAATTAATTAATTTTTGTTAGGATTCAATTTAAAAACACATTATAATATTGAATCTAATTATCAAAATCAATACTATATAAAAACATGGATATAAAAGAAGTAAATTTAATGCATTTAAGAGTCACAATGATGTGGAATTATACATTGATCATGATAATATAAAACAATTTGGTATTACACATTATAAATAAAAAATTAATTTATAACCAAATACTAAATAGAAAAACATTATTCAATGAATTAATAATTAATATTCATCTAATAATATTATTGGGGGTTCTTTAAAATGTAAAAAATTCTATCTAAAATTATTACTAATAAATTTATCCATTGTTGGTTAAAAATCACTATAATGAATAGAATGAAATTATTTTTGTAAATTAAAATTAAAATTTATACTTATAATTATACTAAAAAAAATTTCATCCAATTATGACACAATCATGACCAAATACTAAATAGAAAATATATTCACATACTTATGAATGAATCCCATTATAAAAATATGATTATAGGTGAATTAATTTTTATATAATTAAATTAAATCTTAAATATTTTACTATATCATAATTTTTAGTTGTTGAAAAGTTAAATAAAGTTATTCAATCAACATTTAGAATCATGAATTTAAAAAATGTAATAGTCATTTATCATTTTCTCACTTTCTTTTTTTTTCCTCCCAACCAATTTCATTTATTTATCACATGAGTGTAGTAGAATAATTATGGAATGCAAATGAAAAATAAAGATATATGTATAAATATAAATAAAAAGGGGTCAGATTAAGGTAAAAAAATTCTGGTGAATAACGAAATTGAGATAGAGAAAAGGGGGATTGATAGTTACAAAAAATGGTTAGTGTAGTGGAAATAAACTGAAGCAGATAATGTTTTGGAAATGAACTGAATGGATGATCACATTACTATTGAGTTGATTTTGGATGAAAATAATGACCATAAACAAAGAATAGATATCATCTATACATTTACTTATATAATAGGACATGATATTGGAATATCCTTCCCATTATTGGGAGAAATGGGGGGGGGGTATATTTTATTCAATAAGTATGAAAACTAATAATAATAATAATAATTAAATATATGTAAAAGAAATTACCTATTATAGATACAGGGAACTAAAAATATTTTTTATATGTTTGTTATTTCTTTTGATTATGTCAATATAAATTTAAATCATACATCAATAAATTAGAATTATATTTATTATATTTGATGAAACATTAATAACATATACATAGTTCAATTTTCATATATAAGAATATATTTTTTATTAAAATGAAATAATTATGAATAAAATTATTAAATATATAAGAAATTATTAATATAATATTTTTGGATATTGAAAAATATACATTATTGTGGGTGTTTAATGGAATAATATTTTTTCCATAATTCTAAATAATAAATATATAATTATTGATGGAAGTATCTGAGGGGATAGAGCCTCTGAGCGGCGTCTCGCTTCTCTTCCACAGCGGCTAGGGTTTCCCATCATTCCTCCGTCTTCTTCCCCCTCCGGCTTGGATCTACTCGCCGCAACATCTGGCCTCGGCTCTTCGTAGGTGAGTCTTGGCATCGGGGGTGTGCGTCTGCATCCGGCGGTTCTCCGGCTCCTGTTCTCAGCGTCGTCGCTCGGCTCGATGTGTTGCTTCCAAGCGAGGTTCTCTGGCTTCCGTCCCGGCGTGGCTATTGACGTCATGGATCGGCATGGTCTCAGTTTGGAGCGTCTCGGATCTCAGTGCTGACGGTGGATTCGGTTCGGTGAGTCCTTCGTGACCTTGCCTCGCTTTCGGCAGGCTCCTTGTGTTGTTGGACGTCGATTCTGCGTTTCCGGAGGGGGAGGATTTGGGCTGCGGATTTGGTGAGCTTTTGCAGATTCTTCGTTTGGGTTGTTTTGTTTATTTCTGGTGATTTAGGTTCCCGTCATTTGGTTTTGAATCTGGTGGATTTTTGAGGATTTCTGTCGCTGGTTCCTCTGTATTCATCATGTTTTTATCAAATTCACGTACGGCCTGCTTCGGAACCCGGTGAGGGTTCATCCATGGTCTGATTGGAACAGATCTATGCCCGGGTGGCGTTTCTGGTTCATGATGACTTGGATCCTCCCATCGGTGGCTTTCCTTTGGTATAATGTTGGACTATCCAGTCTTGGTGATGATGGCGTGATCGCGTGTCCCTTAGAATGTCTTCTGAGCTTATGCACTGGTGGTGGTGTGATTCTCATGGAGTATAGTGGTTCTCTCCCATGATGGTGGTAATGTGTTGTTGAAACCTGGATGCGGATGGCTGATTTGCGATGGATTTGCTCGTGACTCGAGGTGGTTTATGGTGTTCTTTTTTAATTATAAAAGTTGAAATTGTTCGTTGAATGGGGTGTATTGGGTTTTATTGTTGTTGTGATGTTTGAATAGTTGGCACTCTTTCATTTTGTACTTTTTCTTTTATTAAATAAATGGTCAGGGGATTTATTCCCCTGGCTTCTTGGTAAAATATATAATTATTTCAACGTATGATAATTGTTGGTGTTGGTATGATATAGATATAAATTTATGTTATAATAAAATATTTTGTTATAAAAGAGTTATTAATATTATATCGATATACTTGTAAAATGAATCATTAGTACATAAAAATAATTCCATTAGAATGACAAATCTATTAGAATTACATATTTTTTACTAGTGTTATTTTATTTAATCAAAACATATTGTTTCTACAGATCCCAATTTCTGTAATGATTCAATATTTGAAGATTCATCTCTAATATCATTCCAATACTTCATTATATATTGACATTATAAGTATTTTTTTGGAAGCTCCACTGTGGTTTATTATTTTGATGAATATTATATTATTGATATTTCAAATATCGAACCACTAATAATATATTGTTTTTAGTAAGTGCATTATCAATGGATGAATCCATAAAATTTAAATTCCAATTTCAACCTTTTCCATATTTACAATCTCCATTTCAATAGGATTTTAGAAAACCACATCTTTTCAACGTATGTGGAGGATAACCATTTATGATATTCCCCATCCATAAAGTCCAACACTTGAAAAGGGATATGGTAATGTATTTCATTAAATACTGAAGTTATATGAAAGTGATGTAATTTGTTTAATGTCATAGATTATTAATCATAAAGGTGTCGTAAAATCAACTCTTGTTCTATGTATTTATACATTACCATGGTTTACAATTTAACAGACATATGATATCTAAAGAGCATTAGTATAACTATTCTAGTCATATCATTTGGAATTATGGTAGATTAACATCATATTCTATAACTATCATATATTACATTTAGATTACAGTGTAGATTATATATGAATTTGTAATGAAAATAATACACTGTAATCTGGTATAAATTTCTTGGTGATTCCTTCTAATTTTATATACTCCCATAAAATGTTATCCATAACATGGATTCATTTTCATAATTTTTAGTCATCATTAATTTTTTTTAAATGGGGGTTATTACATATGATCGGGATGGAAATAATATTGAACTTATTTAAATTAGGGATCATATAATGGTAAATCAATATTTTGATCCAATTTATTCAAAGATGGTATGATTGGTGTTGATTTTAGTGTAATTATGAGAGAATGAAACATCATGTATATATCGTATCATCTACATAATTTCAATATATCCATATATGAAGGAAACATTGATGTCATGGGAGTAGAAAATAGTGGTTCATGATTTATTGTAGAAAGGTGACATTAATCATAGGGTATTTCATATATAGATCTACTATTATTTTTGAAGATGGAATATTATAGTTTATGGTTTCACATTGTTTATTATTAGTTTAACCACATTATGGTGAATAAAGACAATTCACTGTTGAGGATTTGAAACATGTTGGATTAGTTAAAGGCATATTAATATATCATTAAGATTGATCTAGGGTTTGTATATCATCATATGGAAGTAAATGAACAGTATGATCCAAAGTTAAAATATTATTATTGATCTAGTGAATTTGAGTTCAAAATAATGGATTTTAGATTCATGAATTAGAATTAAAAATTTATGTTCCTTATTGAGAAAATATCCATGTGTACTTATACCAATATTGGGTGATTGTTGTTGATTTATCGAAATATTTGATGTCAGATAATGTGTATGTTAATCATTTTAAATATTTTTATATATTACTTATTGATATTATTTATATTTAAATTAGTATTAGTATAATATCTATACACATATAGCGATATTCCTTGGTTATTATTTCCCTCAAAAGGAATTTTTATCCTCCCGTAATTTAATGAGTTTATTCATTGGTATCACAGAAGAATATTATTTAAGTACATAGTTTACTTGGTAGTAAATTTGTTTTAGGATGTTAATTTCTAATTTCTCTTAGATCATGGTTCTAATAAATTATTTGGAAATGACTGGATACCTCTTTTAATGGAATGATTAGTGAAATATAATTTTTTTAGTATCTTGATGATATGATATTCGATTCTAATGCTGATGATTCACTGAAGTGGGAGTTATGTTGGAAGTAAAATATGATGCTACTCATTTTGGTATAATTTATGATTATATGAAAGTAAATAGTGATATCTTATGTGTATTGTAATTAACAAGAATGAAAATGTAATTATGTCACCCAATGTATTATTCATGCAAAATTACTATTTTTTCTAATGTTTTGGAATCATTAACTTGATAAACGTTTTCATTTTGGTTGATTTTTATTAGGTGATTCGTTCTATAGGTTGATCAATAACATATTTTTCTTTCTCTACATCACGAAGTTTAAAACAATTTAAATTTTTTGGATTCATGCAACTAGTTTGATGAATTTTTGTACTCTGGTTAATCTTTCTCAGACAAGCTACACGCCATTGCATATGAGGTGTTGGTGTTCTCTTGTAGTTGCTGCTTTATTTGATAAGGTGAATTATTGGTCGATGGAACAATGTTTCAATAATATATGATTCAATTTGATCTTTAGTTTTTGTTTTTTTTGAACCACAACATGTATATCCCTCAATTTCTTATTGGTTAAAGAACATTACATTGCATTCCTGTGTTGTGAATTTTTGATTCATTAATAACTTTATTAGGGTAATGAATTGTGTGACCAACTAATGTAATTGTTTTTTGAAAAAATAGAATATTGTGTTATATCCTCACCTAATGATTATTTATTTATTTTTTAAATATCATTAATACTTATATGTCGTAATGATATTGAGAAAACATATACTTAGGAGAATTTAAATGTTATGGACAATGTGTTGAGTAAGATGTTTCATTTAAATGTTTCTCAAGATGATGAAGATTAAAGGATGATTATAGAGTATCTTATAAAATTGGATCTTGATTTGAAGAAATTTAGTTGGGGATACTTTTTTTATTAGATGTTTTTTATTATTCTCTATTCCAACATATAGATAATTCTCAGTTATGGGAAATTTAGCTGTATGTAAATATATATCATGTGATCCATAGAGATTATATATATGGATAGTCGATGGATGCTTAATATTGAGTGTTTCTTCATAAAAAAAATCTTGTTTAGTGATTTATATAAGATGTATTTAAAAATAAGAGTCATTTCTCACCACTGAGAGTATGTCCAATAATATACATAATGCATTATGCTTTGAATAATTTGTTTTGGTGTCATTAAATGGAGTAATTATATGATGAGTTTGTGTTTAAATATCCTAAATATTAATGGATGAACATTATGAATTGTGTTTAAAAAAATTAATAATTTATTATTATTATTATTATTTGATTTGAATTATTTTATTATTTTATTGTACCATTTCCTTGATAAATGACATTTTGGTTTTTCAGACTATTTAGAAAAAGTATCTAATTTCATGGTAAATTGGTAGACCTATTTTTTAGTAACACAAAGAATTGTGGGTAAAATATATATTGTTGGTTATGATAATCAGTCTCTATGACTTGTTAAATTTATGTTCCACTTATTCATAGATTATAATCCTCACCTGTATTCAATATAAGAGAGAAAGAAGAAGGTACAGACATTATTTTTGGAAGGTTCTCCCCATGGTGGGTCAATATATTATTGATATGTTCATTTTTTCTTCAGAGATGTAGATGTATCAAAACAAAATTATTTTTTCACAGGAGAGATGATATCATACATGACCATAATTAATTTTTCATTAGAAATGGTTCATAGATCATCTTTATAAAATTGTTATCAATTTTCTAACGTCTTTGAAGTGAAAATTTATATGAACATAAATATTTTATGGGAATAATAAATTGTAGAAATTCAAAATTTATTACTGTCCCCCCTTACATTATGAATTTAAATTTCTAGACAATTCATAAAATAAATGCAGATAACTGATCTATATGTCAATACATTCTCATTCATAACCCCCACTTTTTCATTGATTAATTTCCTTGATTCAAATCTCAATATTATCATAGAGAGATATTATTATTTTCAAATTTGGAAACAACCTTTAAAAATGAATAATTATGATCTAAAAATTTATAACTTTTCAATTCATTATATAATTTTTAAAATATTTATAAAAATATTTAAATAAATTATTTTTAATTAATATAATCATTATTCAACCTACATACAACTTTTCATTGATAATCATCAATTAATTGACCTTAATAATCAACTTCTTTTTAATATCTACCTTATCCAAACATCTCAAAATTAAACATACCTATTTAATATATACATTCTAACATGTAAACCACTCCTTGTGTGAAATATTGTTATTTGTACCATGAAGGAACCATAGGTTGAATGATGAACACTATTAAATCATTGGGATCTTTATTAAAATTATTTTAATATAATTATCATATTTACATCTCACTTCATTTCAAAAAAATTAATATTACATGAATATAGGAAAGATGTGTATTACTATAAAATAATGGATAATCTTATTATTCCTCAAAATAAATCATATATATTTTATGAAATTTTACAGTAATTCACATATATCACTATGTTTTTTGAAAATATATTCCATGTAATGGTTATATATTCTCTATGTCATAATTTTTAAACATTATAAATATTATTTTTTTGTTACATATGTTCATTTTTAATTACTTTTCACAATTACTCACCATTGTTTACATTTTTGGACGTCAAGTTTTAACTCATACTCCATGAACTCATCTCTAACCCTCTACAAACATTTATGAAAAACTATACTAACATCAATTAAAATCTAAAACACTCTATAATATTGTCTAATTTTTATTAATGAAAAATAAATCAACAAAAAAAATTCCATGGGTTCTTAAATAATCCACATTATATTAGTTTTGAACTCTAAAACTAGTAAAATTTACTATTATATTAAATAAGTAAAAACATATCAAACTAAATTACTAAATAAAGACATTTTATTGAAAAATAACATATCTTTATTATATGAAAATTATTTTTAGTGAAAGGGATATTCTCCCCCTTATTAAAATCCTTAATCAAAAAAACCGTTACATCTTGGATTAATAATATAGAAATTATATTCCTATAATGAACAATCTTATTAATTTACTTTTCACCCATTGGTAATTGAGTCTAAACAACAAGGGAATATTATAGAACATCTTATGTACTAAGGAAATTGTATACAATAATTATAATGATTAATTATTCAAATTTGTCCCATGTAATTTATTTTCATGACATATCTATAATTTTAACTATTACAGAAATACATTATAGTGTAACAACACCATTTGCAACATTCCATTTGATTAAAAGGAATTTTATATGAATATTTTTGGATATATATCAATGAGTTAGATTTTAATCTATATTTATGTCAATGTGATTTTCAAACCATATCCTTAATGGCTTTTAACCACATATTTATGATTTTACTTATCAAAAACCATTATTGTCTAATTCATAATTAGGAAATAAAGATTTCTTATGACATAACTATTTAACATCACTGACCATCCAAGGTTGTAATATTTTTCTAGTGAAACTGGAGTCATCTCATGGGAATGTTTTCACCTAGTCCATAAGATGAGACCACATATTTTTATATAAATATGAATCTTAATCTCTCCATACATCAGTGATCTATGAATATTAGAAGTAAATAAGTATATAATAATATGAATATAAATAACTTAAAAAATTCATACATAATCATAAAAAACATAAAATTAAAAACGGATAGATATGAAACTGAGTTAAAACCAAAACACAAGTAGAATTAACTAGAACAAATATTCCATAATACTAAATAATAATCCATGATATCAAAAAAATTATTTTTTAGACCTCATGGTTAGTATCCATCATCCAAACTATCATACTCCGAAAGAGATCCCAAAACAAAACATGAACCCTAAATATTAATTATTTCCGACTGACCTTGAGTTTAATAACTAAGGAATGAATATAACATTTTAGAAGGAAATTAGTATAGACAAGATGCAATTCCTTTACCAGAACAAACAATAAATGAATTTTTTATTATTTATATTGAAAATAGTTTTAATGTTTTCATTGAAGCAATCGTGAAGTTCTCTATGAATCAGTCCTCAAAACTACAACATTACGTAAGGAAATTGTTTAGTTATTTTTGTATTTTAAACCAATATTTCAATTGAAATATTCCTAAAAAATTAAAAAAAAACACAAAACTAATAGTACCAAACAACCATCTAAAAGGGAATCATCATCTAAATAAATAAATAATATAATAAATATTTAAATGTAATATAAATTTGGAAGAAGAATAAAAAATCACAAGTGAACATGATATTAGTGGAGATGAAATAAAATATACCTTAAAAAGTTGGAAATATAAAGAAAGAGAAAATAATAGTAAATTTTGTAACATCTATATAGGAAATTGCAAATTTACAAAAGTAGATTTATCTATCATCCAATCTGCACATATATTGTTTATATTAAAAATGAAACTCCAAATTTTCCTCACTAGTGGAACTCCGCCATGGTCTATAATACCACATGGTATCTTGTTAATCTCATCATTTATAGATATTAACCATTGATATATTCTTCACTAAGATTCCTAGTATACCAATGATCATTGTCAATGGTGTTGACTTAAATTCAATCATATCTCAAATACTAATGAGAAATAGTTATAATATATCCTAATACCACCAGTTTACACCAAAAATATTTAATCCCCTCTATATTTTTTATAATATGATCACAATTATAGAATTAATTCTCAGGAACATCACTAAGCGTATATCTTATTTATGAAAGAAAATCCAAATGTGGAAATCTGGAGACATGGTCAAACACTATAGAATGATTTTAAAATTAATTTATATACCATTTCAAATCAAATTTCACTTGAACCTACATTTGAAGGTAAAAAATGTATCCCTTAACTGTCCTTCTAAATAAAATTTAAAAACCATTTTAAAATCATATTTGAAATAAAAATATCATATTTTAATTTTAGAATGAAATATATATATATATATATAATACTAATAATGTGGAACACACGTCATACAATTAATAATAAAATAAATAATTATTATTATCATTCACAAGTCACACCTAAATAATATATTTTTACATTGAATTCCCTAAAATTACATAAAAATTTTAAATGATGTCATTTAATAGGACAATTCTTTAATCCATTCATAATGAATCATTTGAAATACAAATTTATAAATAAAATAACCAAATTACCACTTCAATAACTTTTTTAATTTTTTTAAAACTCATAAAATCCATATATTTCATTGAAAAACATTACAAGAATATGTACATAATAAATAACCATATAGACTCATTATAAACCATTATAATGAACCATAATTTAATGAAAACTTATTGAGAAATATAAACAACCAACAATGTTCAATGATAAGAAAAAGGCCCATAAACATTTACAACAAATGGTTCCTAAAAAAGAGAAACCTTAAATTATATAACAGGAAATAAAATAAATTATTAATCTTAAACCATAACATCAAAATACATAATACATTAATTGGAATCCCCACCATGTGATTTTTCAACAAAATTCATGCAAAATAATGAAAACTAAACTAGATAGAAATATAAGTTGAAGAGAAATAGTGGAAAACTAACAAAATCATCTATATATCAAAGAAATAATCTCAATATAAACGTGCGAGAAAAGGATACTTGCTCATAAGGTTCATTATTCTAGGCCGAATGAGTGGGATGGCAGGACACAATGGTGGGGTTATATTTTTTGGGTTATATTATGATATTAATGATTTAGGAATTCTAGTTAAGTCTCATAGTTTTCCTACATGGCTTACATAACAATGGTCCACTCACCAGACTGACATGGAGAGCTTCATGATTTTTTATAATGATTTTGAAACTGTTATCTAATTGTAAAAAGAATGCATGTAATTAACTTAAGGAATTCTAATGGAATCTATTAATAATGGAATAATTGTGTTCCCTACACTAAAGAACAAAATTTAAAAAAATAATTTCAATTTAGAATCTCAAGGTAAATAATACATTAATTTATTATGATAAAATAATATGAAAATTAAATTAAGGGGGTGAAAATTCTCTACACCATAATACCTTCTACCCCAAGAATGTAGAAAAATTCTAAAATAATAAATGATGGATAAACATATCTAATGTTAAGTTAGATGTCCCTATTACCTGGTTTTTTGTTTTAATTTTATTAATAAAAAATGTATCTAGTGTATATACATTTATTAGTAATATATATAACAAACCAGAACATACCAATAGGATAATCATGAAATGGAAATCCAATGTGTGTCTCCCCACAATTTGGAATTTACTAGCACAGTGAATCATTAAAAATAACATAACATAAATGATGATACATAATATGATGTTTTAAAAAAATATAATTATATAATGATATCAAATCATAAGAACATTAATAATCCCCATAGATAAAATTTTTTCCCAAAAAAAAACACAAGTCACTAAAATCCATTATAATATGAAAAATATAAAAATAAGGGGGGAGATTAAAATGATAAAAGAAACCACAATTAGTATTTTCATGTTAACAATAATTTCTTCCCTAAAATATTCACCCATTTATAGAACCTCTAGAGGTATCTAGAATGATGATAATGGGAGAATTCCTCTAGAACAATCAGTAAAGAGTGATTGGAATTCATGAATTGAGCACACCTAAAACAAAATATAAATAACATATTTTTATAATTAATATATGTTTAAGAAGATTAATCTCTCAAAACATGTTACTCCCAGTTTTAATCCTCATATTATAAGGAACCATTATCAAAATGGTAGGAAACATGGGAAACATACAAAAATTATCACCCCCATGAGACTAAATATTATAAAAAGGTTTAATCTAAAAAATTTATAATTTGGATTCCCCCAGTTAAATGATCTATGTAACTATGATTATTATGAAAACACTTCATTAATAGGATTATTTCTAACAATCATATTTATTTTATCTTGGGATAAATGGATTCTATATTTCTAATGTGGTTAACATAATCGGTCACCATTTCTACAGGCTTATTATATATTCAATCTAATTTTCATAATACTCTTTTTAAAGGAAACAATGGTACTTTTTTCCATCAAAAAATTACCATGTTATCCTATTATAAATAATTTATAGAATTAACATCCTCGATTGATCCTTATTAGGGCCTTTCCTCAAACCCATGATACATCTCATTCTCAATGTCTGAGGAGTTCACATATGTTTAAATACCATTGTTGAGGAAAAATACTCATTCCATAGGAGAAGCCCATGAATCCATACATCATTCAATGAAAATACGAACCCAAATTTTCCAAAATCATCTTAAGGGGAGAGATTCATGAAATTCATGTATTTCAAAAATGAACACAGCTCATCAGAGCACCAATCATGAGTATGTTTGATAGTAACCTCTAAAAAATTTAATTATGGAACAAAAAAGCCCATTTCATGAAGGTACCAGACAAATGAATCATTGATTTTAACCTTCATGCAACATAACTATAATTCTCATAGCCACATTAGTACTATAATTTAAAAAATAAGTAAAAAGATCCTTTATCCTTCGTGATTTAAATTCACTACCTCTATAGGCCCTATAAATACCCCATGTGTCCATATTCAATGAATATGTGGTCTTTGAGATTATGATTTAAGCCCAAAGTTAACGATAATAAAAATATTAGTGATGTATATTGATGATGAACATCCAATGTTATCTATATTTTTTGAAACTGTATCCCATGAGTTTGCGAGACTCTCAATCTATAGTAAAGTTTCCATTTATGAATGTTCATGGATGTCATATATGAATAAATCTATTTTAGATTATTTGGGATTCATGAAATAACTATCCTTAGTGAAACCAACCCCTTGGGAATCATGACATTACCCTATGATAGGGTCACCTTATTTTCTGATTCAAACACATTCATGAGACCCCCATACTATCTAAGACCCTTTCCCTTTGCGAATCTCCAGTACCTTGTGAAACCAAAAATACCACAAATCTCATCCTCTATGACTCCCCATGTAATATCCTTTAATTATATCCCTTCTGTTAAATTTATATTCCTAGATCCCCTAGGATCATCAAAATCATGTTAAACACCAATCCATGTTCCTATATAATGTGTACCACTACCCATTTTGTATGTCTAATTTACTCAAACTGTGTAAAGAAACATCATCCAACAAACCAATACTAATAAAAAACAAACTATGTCACCTTTATCTTATGAATCAGTAAACGAATGTTGGGCCACAAAATTTATAATACTCTAGTATAGTAAAAAAATCAATGTCTCTCTCTGTGGGGCATGAGAGATGGAAACACCATCCCTAGAGATGTTATATTTTAGGGAAATAATTCTCCTATATAATTGGGGATTCCTTGTATATATATATATATATTTATTTATTTCCCATTCCATTATACAACCACATGATGTGTAAGCCTCGTTAATGTTTGAGCTGCATGATCCAAAATCACAAAACTCCACATCATAGTAATAAAACATTAAAATGCATGACAATGTCTTCATAACATGATATAAAATTGTAGCCTTAACCAGTGTGATGAGAACCAAATGCCTCATGTAAAATCGTCGTGGCATGAAACCACCTACACCACCATTGGATGAGACACCCGCATTGGGAAGCTTCCACATTTAATCCCTACATTATCCTTCCTCTATATGGAAGAAAACCCATTATTTGAGTGACATCATCACATAATAACCACACCGTAAATAATATACATAACATCCATGACATGACTGTCCTTACCACATGAAATTTAAATTCATGGATATGTCCCATAAAATTTCTTTATGCTATGGAATCAAAGTACATGGTCTTTGATCCTTGACTCGTAAATATTGTATGTAGAATTCCTCCCAAATCTTCAATCCTGAAACTATCCAGTATGAAATTATCCCCCTTTAGAAGACACCCACCACCATCTAGTGTGAAATTATCCCCCTTAGGGGGATAGTATCAGCAAATATGGTGTGAAATTATCTCTATTAGGGGGAAGGACTCCATCAATCCCAATGTGAAATTATTACCTTGGGGGGACATGCTCAATATTTTCTACGGTGAAATATTATCCCATTATGGAGGGGAATCCAAAAAATGTATTGTAAAATCACGCCCTTGGAGGGAAAAAACACCAATTATTGTTATAAATCACCCCCTTGGTGGGAAACACTCCCTATCTTACCCAGAAAGACGTTAGGAATGCATCCTATCCCATAAGATGTTAATCAAATGGATTGATCTTGAATCCCTACCCCATGAAATAACATGTGGATGCATAAGGAAAATATTACCCTAAAACATATTCACATATAATCAATTACCTATTGAAAAACATGGGATTACATGGTATTTGCACATAATATGCAATATAAATGAGATTCAGTCCAATATATGAGGACATTAAAGGGTCCCAATACACCCACCATGAAAATATTCCCATCATTATAAATTCTATACCATCTCTGAACTGAAGGATTATTACAAATAGAGATTAATGAAGTGTAAATAACCTATATCCTGCTCGATATCCCTCTAGGAATTAGTTTCATGAGCATGCCTAAAATATAAGAGGGAGAATATGACTGGAAATAATGATCAGTGGTGTAATACATTAAAGGTTCAACATACAACCCATATAACCACATTTTTCAGGGAGTATGAATTAACAATTAATTTGATGAAGGGAATATGTCTTTATAAAGAGGGAATGCAGGGAAACATAGAGATGTGTGTTTGTATCCAGGTAGTGTAATGGTGTTACATCCTAGAGAATGCATCAAAAAGGATATGGTGATTCCAACATGAAACTATTATCCACATCCACTGGGAATAGTATCTTTTAGGGAACTGATGGATTTTCATTTCACTTGATAATTATATTCAGTGCAATGCCCCATAAACGGAATGGTGTTCCCAACATGATACTAACATATTAATTGGGGATGTTAGTGTTGAGAATATTCATTCCATTAAAACATAAGTGTCGATATCTACTCAGTGTCAGAATTATTTGATGATATTGGGTAATTTTAATCACTTTACCAATTACATTATTGGTGGATGAATCCAAAAAGCATAAAGGGATTAAGATATAGAAATCTATCTCCCTTGTTCTGATAGGTACCAGGGTAAGAGGGTTTATTAATGTCATAATACCATATGACTACACCCCTAATATGACTTTAACCTAGATTTTAGATACTAGAACCCACACCTAGTATCGCCCTTTGAGATCATCCAATGGTGGGTGTTTGATGCCCCTATTTTAAAATAAATGAAAGAAGGGGTATTGCCCACCACAGAGAGGGACCATAGAGATCTTGAGTCATTTACAAAACACCACCAACTCCACATATAAGTTCCCCATTGGGGAAAATAGCAATCTTTATGATAATGATCCACATTCAGAGCCTCTATGTGTATTGTTCTATTCACTCACTCCAATATTCCTTGTTGGTAAGATAATTTTTGTTCCATTACTCTTTAAACATCAACTCGATATCTTCCTGGGATGTAACTCAATAGGCCTCCTCCTTATTGGGACCAATCAGCCCCACCATCTAAAGGTTTGTTTTACTCTTTCGTCACTCTACTATTCTTGGTCTCGAATACCCTACCCTATAACTTGGAATATACCCAATATATTTCCTGAAATGTGGAATCTTCTACATCTCATGTGTCCCCTAACAGTATTGGAATATCTTATCATATCCCAGAAATAGTTGAATAGGGATCTACCATTAACTACCTAGGATAGAGACCCCAACAACATCTTAGGTTAGCTAGGATTACTATCTTAGTCACTAACATAATTGGCATCAATTACGATGCAACTCACCATGAAGAGAATTGGGAATATATCATAATGACACCACCACCAATTAGTATATAGGCCCTCTGAATGCTACAAAAATTTAGTGATGAGGTCATCACCACACCAACACAAGTTGACACATAGGTCTTCCCATGTTTTCATCAGCCAAAGAGGAGGTTCTAACTACTCCATAAAAATCGAATGAATAGGTCCTCTCCACACCACCATCATCCAATATGGAGGTACTCCCCATTCCCCCACTAATCAACAAAGTGGTCCTCCTCATGTTCACCACAATCAAAGTAGAGTTCATTCACAATCCATAACTATCCAAATAAAAGATCCTCCCCACTCCATCCCCAACTAAAGAGATGCTCCTCCCTGATCCATCACTAAATAGTTTTGAGTTCCTCTAGTTGAAAAAGAGATGGCCTTACCTGAAAAACAATCTTTGGATAAGAGGTAAAAATTCCACCATCCTAGGTGAAACCCTGGAAAATGTAATGTCATCATTGACATCCCATATTCAGAGGAAAATGAAGACTCAATGAGGGAACCACCACCCCATGTACTAGAGTTAAGAGAAGAGGACTAAAAATTTATGATTTCTATCCCTAGACCCAAAGTCTAAAGATTCCCATATCAATACACTTGTACCAATAGGTGGAGGTTATTATGGCCCTTATTAACAGTCCCTCTATTCATCCATATCTTCCACCAACAAAGTATCTTCTATCCACATTTTGATAAGAATTTTGTGAAATGTCATGTTCAAGGATGACCCACTCATATGACATTGATTGCATTGATGACCCAAAAATAGATGTTCCCTTCTTCACACATGATGAAATAGTGATCTCACCATCCTATACAGAAAAGATATTTGAGATGGCTCCACCACCAAGTGATTTCCCAACAAGAAATGAATATTCAACTGATGAAAAACTGCCACTTTTAGAAGATGATCTATATATCCTATCTATATCAATTCCTCCAACCTTACCTTATCCAGTTATAGTAGGGGTTTGGGATGAACAAATGAATTATGCTTCATTTAATCAAGAGGGTTGGTGGGAGGTTCGATCCAATTATCTTCTATCATTAGTTTTTTGGATTCCAAAATAAATATAAAATGTCATCTTATATTCCATTAAATAGTTATAGGATGTGTGATTCCACTAGATTATCAGCATAATGGTCCAACTTATAGTGTACTAGAAACTGACCTACCCATAGATAATGATGTACTTATATTCCATCAACCAAAAACATGAGACGTTTTATATCACAGTTCTTCCAGTACCTTAATGTCATAATCCATATAAATACCAAAAAAATATTTTAAAAACAAACATTAGGAGCCTCAAAATTCTCTACATAGTCATTGAGGAGGTTTTTTTACATTTATAGACCACGACTAGAGGCAGTATGCTAACCTCATCACCATACCTATCTTATTATTAAAGTAGGACATACAATCAATACTATTTAACATTGATGATTATTCCCCTTTAACTACCACCATGGTAAAAATTGTCATAACTGATATTCCATTGGATTAGATGAATATTTCCACCAATGTAGGGAAAAACAGTGTATAACCCTTTAATGGGGTGACATAGTACCATCTATAAACTTTGGCATGTGTCCCCTATCATCACTAGTAAAAGAAACTGGGCCTCAAAAGTCCCCCAAATGGGACTTTTGTTCCATTATGTTTGTACATAAACATTGAAAAGGTACATGTCAATGCTTATGACCCATATTTTTATGTACCAAAGGTAGATTCCAACCCTATAGTAGCTTCATTTCCTCAGTTGCTCGAGGAACACAAAAGGATCACATTTGGTCTCCTTACTATTTGGAACCATGGCCCTAAAAATTCCTTAATGTAACCTATCTCACCACTATTGTGCCACCCAATACTCCCCTGCCAAAATCCCCCATTCATACATGGTATCCTCACATATCATTTCTTGGTGAAGTTGAGGTAAATTGAAAATTGATTTTTTATCAATTGTCGACCCCACCCACGAAGCATGGATATCCTCTGTAGGATAAATGTTGGGGTATTCCTCATTAAGATAAGAAAATAAATTCAATGTTGTCAAGATATCATTTAATGGATAATCTTGTTACTACTTTTACATATCACCATTTGGCTCTAGAAACACAACAGGTGTCTACCACACCAGGTAGGATGTCATAGCCCATTTGGGAGGAAAATGTTTTAGAACCCCTAGATTTTGGTAATACCAACATCTCCCCATTAAATTGGATAAAGGAAAAAATATATCACGATGTCTACATTTATTTATTTTGAAACCAAATGTTGTAAAATCAAAAATAGTGGGACACGATTAAGCTCCAATGGTTCATCAAAACCATAGAGAGGCCAGCAGTCATCTAATACGGCCAAGTGTGCATAGGGCCCATTGCAGTTGGGAGTATATTCAATGAATATTTCTATATTTTTCCATATACACCACATGATTGAATATAATAAATTAGTTTTTTAAATTATATTAGATTCTTGAATTTATAATCCCTGACCCTGTAAACGAATGGAAGGGTCTCACATACTCACACAACATGTCGATGTCCTAATAATAGCTACTAATGATATATGTGGATAATTTCATGAATGATATCATTATTATGCTCATGTCTAGGAACTAAAAATGTGAAATTATTAGTTCTTTGAAAAACATCAGCATATATGAGTAGCCCTACATTGGACTAGATAATTGTCATTCGCATTTGAATTTCCTTCTTGGATGAGGATAAGAGCAAATGAAGAGATAGAAAACACAATGAATGAAAAGGTACCTGAGTCAATACACCTATTAGAATATTTTTTGGATAAGCCTCGCCATGTTTATAAATATCATTCACAACGTCACCCAACATATCCTCTCCAAAAACAACCACTACAAAGATCTAATGTGTTCTCATATCCTCATCATCTCCAAAATCCCAAGGAACATTTCCCTGACATATGAAATAGAACCTAGTCCTTCAAAGACCCATAACACCTAGGGTATTTCATAAATTTCCTGAATAAGGGGATTCCCAAATTTTCAATGTGAAAAAGGGACCAGGAAGATAAACTCACTGGCTGTCCCAAGCATTTACTATATAATAAGATCCATAGACACATAATCAAATGATTCTTCATATTTGATGTCTGGATCTATGATGAATTGGTTCAATGATTATTAAATATAGGAGATGTTTTATCATAGGAGATGAATTTATTTTCTATCCCAAATAGTGACAATGATGGTTATAGTGATTGGTAGAGACACCCTAGTTTTGGTACCTAAAATATGATAATTGGTTACATTTTCATGTATTTTCGCATGCTCATGGCATCATTTGCAATTGCTTTAGAAAACCATAACCCCGTGTGGATTATATTTATAGACATATTACTGACTCTACATCTACAAAAACTAATTTTAATGTCTTGAAATAATGGACACTGATGACCTACTGTAAATCAAATTCCCACATAGGTTCTAAATCTTGCTAACATCCATTTTGATTTCAATCCTCCAAGATTATAAGATGTGCCTAGATTTGCCCCATGACTAAAATACTATATGTATGAGGAACATGAATATGATTTTATTAATTTCATCATACTATTGGACCACTTCACAATGTCTTAATGTGTGTCATTCAATTAAAATATCCTAGGTTACACTAGATAATGACATCTTTGGAGTGATAGAGGACACAAAAGCCATCAAAATGTTATTGATAATGACACATATTAAGTTATTAATGATAGTAAGGCTAGGGAAAATTATTTTTGTACATATTAGTACGAATATAAATCTTGATATACATAGTCTTATATGACTACAGAATCAAATGTATTAGTTGACAGTACAACACAATAGCAATCCCTTCCTGATTTGTTCTAACCATCCAAGTACCCACCTCATCTGTCCAACAATCATCCAGAAGTAGAACAATGAAATCAATATATCCTTGAGTATATTATTTCATACACTACCTAAATTACAATGTCTTAGTTAATGAAAATTTTCCCCCTCTACCAAATTTACTCCCCTTATATGAAAAGTATACCCCAAGCAAGGGAGAATGATTTTCTAAATCAACTTTCCAGTATACCCATAAGTACTTCAATACATAAGGATAAGTTATTATCCAATTTAATTCATGAAGTAGTTAAAAAATGCATGGAAATTATCCTACTATTAAAGCCAGAGAAATCATCCATTGAGGACAAGTACATAATGGATGTAGAGTAATAGGAATGCCGAGACATCATCGTGTTTTTGTAGATGATGAGGGTTTCACCATTCTGGGGAAAATATAACTATTTTACATCATCGATCAGTTCAATAGACATGAGATATAACAATACATAGTGTATTCTAATTCTTGAATCAACTTCATCAGGAAATAAATTCTATATAATATTGGATTTATGGAAGTGAATTTGACTCTATCCAGCCTTCTGATTCAAGGGTGTGATACGAGATAGTAGTAAATGCATTAAATGATTTGGATGAGGACTTAGTTAAGTTATTTGATTTCCAGAACCAGTTTTATCTTATCTAAACTGTATACAACATATGACTTTTTTCTGGTAAAATAATAGATCCATTTTAATCTATTGGGACCCTCTTTATATTACCAGTTCTATAAATACCCCGCAATTGTCACGTAGGGGGTCACACAGGGGACAAATCCTATTTTGATTCATGTGTAGGATTATATATAGATGTTGTGAACTAAAAAAGATATCAATGGTATTTTAGGATAATAATATAATGTACATAAATTCTCTTAATGATTTGATGGCCACATCAACTGATCCTTGGGTTGACATGATTGAGATATTCTTTCACATAATTCATTTGTTAGATCACACATTTCCCAAACCTGGATATTTTTTTTATCTCCATGAGAAATGTTTTATTGTATATATGAAAACTTAGTATCCATATACTGCCTCATATTCATACACTAAGATATCTATGTTGATATATAAAGCACGTACATCTACAATGTACAAATATGATTTCTACATGTCTACTAATCCACTATACTCTCATATGTTTTGTAGGGTATAGCTGATTCAACGAATATCAAATCATCTAAATTTCTTCAACATCAATAATGGATATCTTTATCTGAGGTTGGGTGGAATTGTATTTATGTATTATTTCACAAATGTTTTAACATATTAGTAACCCCTCATAAAAGATTTTGTTCCAACTAGATCACACACCAGTGCTTTCCCTATGTCGGGTGGACTAGAAGGGAAGCCACCCCCATGATTTTCCCACCTTAGAAGAAAAAGTGGATTTTAAAGATTCCCCTCCTATATTTGAATATATTTACTCCACCTCCATTGTTGAGTTATCCCGAGTGAACCTTGGCACTGATGAACATTCAAGGCTAATATTTGTTAGTACAATCTTGCATCTAGATGAGTAGTATGAATATGTGGACTCCTTAAAGATTCGATGTGACATATTCTGCTTGAGAATTGATGATATTATATGGATGGACAATGAAGTCATTCTTCAAATCCTTGGAATCCCAATGGTTCATCATGTGTTCAACCAACATACATGTTTAATTCACTCTGTTAGTAGTGTTTTGATAAATGATGAAGTTGGAAATAAAATAAAAATATCCAACAATGTCATGTTAGTTCAATACCCTATATTGTGGAAAACATTTTGAAATTTATGAGGATGAATTTGTAGATCAGATAATTTTTCTATATCTGGGACCCCAAACACCATTGATTAATGGATTATTTCCCTGTCTAGTGATAGATCTATTAATTTATTCTACTGCTGGTTTATAGTCCCTCTCATTCATGGAAATATATTCTGGGTATAATCAGATATAAATATACCTTGAGGATGAGAATTCCACCAACATAAGAGAACCCCAAGAGACTATTTTTATCAAGTAATTTATTTAGGAATGGATAATGTTGGATCCCCTCATTATCACAACATGTGCCACATATTAAAGACAAATATCTAGGCATTAGTTGTATTCGACATAGATGATCATACCTTAAAATCGTACTTGCATCTAAACCATCTCAAATATTTTGATATAGTGTTTGAATTCCTCCACTCCCGACACTTAAAGGTGAACCCCTTGATGTGTTGATTCATTTTTAACTTTGGTAAATTTATTCAATTCATCATATGATTGAGAGGTATAGATATTGAACTAGATATGTTCAAGGCCGTCAATCCAATGCTTCCCTCATGAAATCTCCTAGAATTGGAAGGGATAAAATAATATTTAGCACATATATGTTAATTAATAAAATATATAACTACAATTTGTATTCCATTCAAGAGTATCAATACAAAAAGAACCATTTTCCAGTTGTTTGAAGAGTAATAGAGTGATTTTGAGGATATCCAGTAGTATCTACTGCATCCTCCAATTCTGAGTCAAACCATTTATGGAAAGGATTTTTTCTTCAATATGACCACCCTAGAATGGTACCTCAATGATATTATATCCAATAAAAGTTATGAAGGCATGGAAATCAACATATTATATCATAGCCACATTCTACGGAACTTGGGGACCAGATACTCTAACATCGAGATGAGTTGACTCATGGTGGTTTTTTATATATAGAATGTGTGGCATAATATACCACCCCCTAAGAAAAATTTGGTTCCCCAACTGGAAATAAATATATATATCTTACATCTACACATTATATTTGGAAAATTGGATCACATGGAGGGGATTATCAAATAGTTTAACATCATGTTTGTCACATATATGTCTGTCAATGTCTAGGCATTGGATGAAATCCATGCTAGAAATATAGTCTCTAAAGGACTACCCATTGACATTGATTATTGAGATAAATATATTTTCATACTGGATCACATTGTATCGTGTTGGAAAATTATATACAATGGATCATCTCAGAGTCTGATGAGAATAAATCAGAAAAATCGCAAGCTTAACAAGTTTGGAATGGGGATCAACATTATCACTCCACTATAAGAACTCTTTCTGTACTTTTTCTTGTATAATTAAGGATTAAACAATTAAGATTCATAGTATTATGCTCCCATTATAGGTTTGATGTTAACCTTGAATATTTATGTTCCCTATTTTCATATGAAGAGAGAATCTGAAGAAGTCATTATGAAGATTAAGGGTGACTACATCATCTAAAAGAAATATGTCTTTCATCTGTTAAGGGTACTCACAAATTGATGGATTGGTTTTCTTCCTAGACAAATGAAATCCAAATCCCTCAATGACATAATAGTCAACTAAATTCCTTGGAAAGTTTATTTCCTTCTCCAATAGATCCTGACCAAGATAATTTGGTTATTCCTATGGCACATTTTACTACCATATCCCCATCCAATTTAGATGATGGAAACTAATAGTTAAATAAATTGTTTTTTAGTACAGATATTGAAATGTCCTTAGGTCTCCCCATAGTCGATGAATCCCCCGGTTAGACAACTACATTCATCGAGTATCTTTATCATTTAAATATACCATCATATTGTGCCAATCATGAGAGAATATATCAGTGTGAATCATTATTCACCCTCAAGAATTGGAATAACCTTGAATAAACCCATTATATACATGGATTCAATAATACTCACATATAATTCATCAAAAGAGATCTATTACCTTATTTTATGTCATAGGTTTATGTCATGTCATGTATCTACCATCATGGAAGACCAATGGCCACTCAAAAAATTCATAATATGGGGTTTGTCTATCCCACCCTGATTCCTGACTACATTAATTTTTTTCAGTAGATGTCATCTGTGTTAGATCAAAACAAAATTTGTGCATCGACTGACTAAGGATCACCGAAAGATGAATAATTCTTGAAAACTTTCTATATCTGGACTCAAAAATTTTGGGCCGTAGCCAACTATGAATGATTGTTTTGAAATTTCATTCTAAAAAAAGTATATCTATCTAAATTTTCAAAGGAAGTTCCCCTTAAGGAATTCAAAACCTAAACCATGGTCAATGTCAGGAGTTCCCACATCATTCATTGATTTTAGATCCTCAAGCTACTATAATGGATTCCTAAACTAACTTACAGGCATCTGAGATGAATATGTTTTTTTCCATGTTTAAAATCTGGTCCAACCAAATTTATCCCTATCATTAAAATGAATATGTTAAATTTATTCACCCACAATAACCTCTATAACATTTTATTATTCTAGTAGGATATAAAAAAATAAATTTATCCCAAAAAACACTCTAATTCCCTATGGTCTAATCATATGACAACCCCTAATTCCTCCAGTGTATCATCATACTTCATAGTTTATAGAAAAAATGGTTTTACCAATATAGATTCAATTTTCATCATAATCAAATATATTTATGTCCAATTGATTCTTTAAATAATAGAAGAAACATATAAATAAGATCCTGAGGTACTCATGGAATATTTACTTTAGAACAGTTAAAAAGTAGAGGGAAACTAGAATTGGATGGAGAGAGAATTTAAAAATTAGGTTCGACTAAATTACTTCATCTATGGTGATATGGTACTCTCATATATAGCACTGAGGATACCTGGAAAAAAGTCCACCTATGATGGATCACAAGATGGAAGGACCTTGAATTATCTAGAGGTATATTCTAATGAATCATACTTTTTAATCACAAGGGGAAGAAGTGTACCACACCTCCCACCATTGAAATGTTTTTAACGTAGTACATCATATGAGGAGCATCATGGTTCAAGCTTTATGAACTTAAAATATTTAATGACAAAGAGTATGAGTAGTCCAACCGTAAACTAGAAGCCATGGTATACGAAGCATTACTTAATACTATTTAAAATGGTTTTGATATATATGGACAGAAAATAATAGACACCCCATGTTCAATTCATTATGACTATTAAATAATTAAAACCCCAATATAAAAAACTACATGAATTTAAACTGGAAAAAACCATATTCCATGTTTTACACCATTAAACATCATATCCTATCAATCCTAGTGCATGATATTAAAATGTTATATTAATGTATATAGTGAGAACAAGATTCCACACATACATAGTGTGTGAAGAGAAAACAAAAAACCTTAGCACATGATGATAATATTTAGCCTTACCACACATAAAAAATATGGAATCCCTCATTAGAGAGGATATACCAAATCACCTATGTTGGTCTCCTAGCACGTTATGTTTTATAAATACATGTGGATTGATTCCCATTCCCATGGGATATGTGTCGAGTTCTAGACCTCATGTGTCCATTCCCATAAACAAATTTACCAAAATATGGACATGTGGCACAACCTATAGTCTATTAATTAAAACTATAAACTGTGTTCCATTTTATTCAAGGTATTTATGTTGTGCATGGGATCATCATATATCATTTAAAAGTGGCTTATACATATTATATATCACACAAATTCTATTTAAAACCCCTAGTCAAAGAATCATTACTTTAACATGTTTTTCTATATTCGATGAATCATGACATAAATATTATCTCTAATACTGAAAGTATTATAAAATTAAATAGTTTTTCATGATTCATACCTTATTATATAAAATTCTGTTGAAATGGATTCTATAATTTTTTCTATGATTTAAGACATCCTTGGATAATTTCATGTTGAATATTACATGATTGACTCCCCCTAAACATCCTCAAAGTACCCTCATATATGACCCATGATATATACAATTAAACTAAGAGTCCTGGTCCATGCATTATTACCTTGTAATATAAATTTTCATTCTTCAAGGCCCCTCATTAGGATGGTTTTCTTCATCCCATGTGCATTACTATTACTCTTTTTCTCTTTATAAAACATTCTGTGGCATGATTCCTATTCCCATACGATATGTAGTGATGAAAAGTCCTTCTGTCTCTAGTTCCATCTAGAAATTTCCAAAAAAACCACTAATTATACATAGAGATATGATCCTAGAATGCCCTAAGGCCACTTTTTAATGTATAAAATGTATCCATGTTCCTTGACCCATCAGCATGTCACGATTCCCCATATGTCATGTATGGATTGAAATAAAAAAATCATCTTCAAATGATGTTAAATAATTTAATTAACCTATATAAAACCAAAATTTCTCATACAATAAGTAAGAGATAAAAAATAAATAGCCTTACACCATTAAATCAGGGATTCCTCATATGATAAGCATGTAATGACAAAAAAAACCATACCACATATAACATCAGAATGCCTCATAATTTGAGTTTATTTTATGTCCTCTCTAAATAGGATGTCACCCCACACACACAATTCTACAACAACACTAAATCCTAGAACTACATTTAGCATTATCCCCTTCCTCATGGGATATATAATGTCACTTAGATATCTCATATTGGGCCCATTCCCCTTCAATTAATCATTATATGGTATTTCTTACCCTAGTAACATGATTATTACCTAGGGTATGGGTTTTCATGATTTGTAATGAATAAGTTTCCTTTGGAACACCATTCATGTTGGGTGATTAGACATTGATTCCTAAAATTTTCCATCAGGACAATGGTTCCCCAATTATTAAAACTTACATGACCTTAATATGAAAATTCCCATAAAGTATTATTTCTATTACTCCAAACTGACAAAATCAATAATCCATGTTTTATGACATTAAACTATAATGACAAAACATCATCATCACTCTATATTAATATATACCATTACCCTATGTAAAACTATGATGCCTCATATGAAATCAAATTAACCAAACCAAAATCCTCCAATCATGATGTTAAACTATTGTCACCCCATAGTAAAACCAAGAATCCCCATATAATGAATATGACATGATCATAAATGAAAAACATGAGAAAATGAAATTATACTATGGTTGTACTTCATGTAAAACTGAGGTTCCTCAAAACATGTGATTATTTGGTTTCCTCATGAATGAATAATTCACCCCTCTAGTGTCAGTATCCTACCACTCTACCTCCCAAAACAATGTGGGGTTCGATTCCCATCCTCATGGGATAATTAGTGATGAATTAATATTTTATCATGGTCTCATTCTAATCATTGACTCATTTTAGGGTCTTACCCTAATAGATCAGGGTTGAATCCCACTAATGGGCACTTATACATAAGAAACCGGACCACATAATATAATAGATATAAGGTAACATAATATTACCTCCCATACATTCCCCATTTTCAACTTCCACTATTTTTCTCTTTCTTGTATTTGGATATTCATCATACACAGAATCTACAAATATTCCCTACTTACAATTGTCGTATGACACACTCTAATTCCAATTTTATAAGTAACATTCCTCAAAGGTCCTTCCTTAACAAACAGGGTCCCCTATTTTTCGAATGCATTCTATGATTAAACACATATTTGTTCGAATTATCATAACTTACGTGAGTATAGATCCTCTTTTTGAACATGGTCAATAGTTGTTACCCATCTATCAATTATTACACTTTTACCATTCATGTCCAGAAAGTCATGATCTAAAACATGGAATTTTTCAAAAACATTCATCTCTCACAATGTTCTCCCTCGAAAACATATTTTTTTATAATGATTCAGGTTTCTCACACCAAAAATATTTTACAAAAGATTAGACTCTGGGAGGATGTTTTCGTCAATATATTATGAGATAGACCAGTGCAATATTGGTTAAAAATATACGAACATAATCTAATATCCCATTTCGAAGCATCTCTATCTTAAACTGTGTGCAATTTCGTGCAGAGCTATTTTGTACAACATTAAGTTGCCTATTTTGACCCTCCATACACATCGGGTATTGGTTCATTACTCCCATTCATGATGATTCGAGAAACACATCCTATTGTCTTGTAATTTTATCCATAAACTATTTTCCATTGGTGGGAACTGTTTAACCATAAACATGGAGCATATCCCTATGAACCATGACATTGATGTGTGTACATGTCATCTGGAGAATGTTTTAAATGTATCTTTTATCCAAGTCCCCCTTCTTACACTTGGTATCCTCCATTAAATTTCATACACATTCTGTTTTGATGAAGCCCAATGGTGTGAGCAATATGGCCTTAATCTATTTTCAATTTGTCTAAACTCGATAACCAAAAACTAAGAGTCTTTTTCTAAAAATTATGAATCTAAACTATTTGATTGTCACCTAAAGACATATTTTTATATCACTATTTATTCTTGGAAACTCAAATCACATTGGTTTTTCCACTATTCTATACTACACATGTCCCCTTTTGTAAAATATCTTCATTTTCCAAGAATTAAAACTTATAAAAAAATTTCACTTGTATAATTGAAATTTTGTGTGGAATTTGGTGGCCTCATAGGCCCCTCCTATCAGATATGAAACATTCCAATGATACTGTGAATATTCCTAAAAGAAACAATGGTTGTGGGATCCATGAATCCTGAATATTAATTTGTGCAACTTCCCTAGGAATATTTTTCATGGGGAAGGTCCATGTAGCTCTCTTTTCCACTTGATCTCTTTTAGGTATTTCCCCATCATAATACCATCTCACACCATAGAAATATTGTCTCTAAAGATGTTACACATTTTGGTTCACATTTCTTTGTAACATGAGATAAACTATATGAATTAAAATCACAATCATTATCATCCTTATTATATGATTTTAAACAATATTTCCATTATCTTCATGGCATGAAAATATTCTATAAAGCCTCTTTGTAAATCTTCAATGTAGTTGGTTCCACATTTAGTGTTAGTCAACTACCACACCATTCATATTCATTTACCATAACTCATAATTCATGATGTTTCTCCCCATAAAATATGATTATGACATTTTTTAGAAAAATAATCTTACCCAATGCAATCAAATACTCAACTGAATAATTAAAACAATTTTGATCTCCATTAAAATATTTCATCACTTCTTATCAATGCATAAAGTCTCCCCTGACTAAGATCCCTATAGCCTTTAGCATCCAACCCCCCCCCCCCCACCTCGATGGCATGGTCCTACACCACACTGGATCCCCTACCAACTAGGGATCATGTGTCGAAAGACTTCAAGCATCATCTTGAGAATGGTCCCATGTTTTGAACATGGTAATTGGTCAACCCTCATTTTTCCCCATCCCCTATAAATCAATAATGTATTCATTGTTTTCAAAATGGTTAGAATTTATCCTCTATAACCATGAAACTCTTTTTTTTGTTCTGAATATTGGGAGTCTTGACTCATTCTCTCCATCAATCATTTGTTTGAGTAGAATTTGGAACCTATGGAATTTTACCATTAGTTTATTGTCCCACATAGAGAATGAAAGACAGTTGTCTAAGGGGACTCATGATTTATCCAAAACTCTCTTAGTAGAGATTCTTTCTATGGTTGAAAAATAAATTTAGACACCGAGTGTCCATCCCTTCACTATTAACCTCATATAAAGAAAAAATATTATTTTGTTCACATGTTTTCCACATTTTCATGGCCGATTTAGGCTTAGGGATTGATTATTGGATTTCTTGTTAATATTAGAAGAGATGTTGTAAAAAATAATATTTTTCCAAGCACACATGGAATTTAAAAATAATTCTCTTGAGTTTGGGAGGGTCATCCTCATATTTGATCATCTCCATTATTTATGGATAAATATTCCCCTAATTTCCATCCTTGTAGATTGAGCACTCAATCTCTTCTAACCACTACAAAGTGGCCTCTTGTTTCTTCTACCATTCCTGATTTTCTAACTCTTCCTCACCTTTAGGAATGATTTATTGAAACCTAATTCTGATAAAGTCATGTACATCTCAGCATTCATCCACTAAAGATGTCACCATCCCTATATTATCCTTAAAAACCATCAATTGAACCATCAATTTTCCAATGAACTCATCATGAGTAGTAATGTTCATTGAACTCACCTGAGCCTTCACTTATATATATATATTATAAAATTAGTTAGGAGCCAGGAATTGCATGAGTAAATTAAGAATAATTTTTTTCATAGAAGCATCATATTTCTTAAATACATCTGATTTTCAAAAAACAATATTGCCCAAGTCTTAGTCATGGAAGCTGATAGAGCCCACCCCACCAATCCCTAGGATAAATTGTTTATGCTATTGGTATCTAGAATAGTGTGGAAGGACAACTGGTAGGTTGGATGTGTTTAAAATCTCACATTTACATCTTGTCCTAGAAAAGAATGAATCGATTCACCTTCGTATCATCTTGGAAAGTATCCATGAATCCCTTGCTAATTGTAGGTTCATATAGAGGAATGACCTCCGAGAAATAAGTATACAAATCATCCATATGCATGACATTAGGGTGAGTCAAATCTAGTAAAAGGGGAAATGGAACCTATTTAGACCCTTAATCTATAGAAGGATTCCCAAATGCATCATGTAGTACCTATAGTATAGATGAAACCATCCCATACTTCTTCAACACCCCCATTGGTTTAATGATATTGTGAAATTCAATTATCATTCAACAATAATAACTGTTATTTATGTAACGTTAATGAAAGGTGCGTCCGTTGTAGCCTCCCCCATTTTATCTATTGATGGATTGATTTTCACCTCCTATATTGGATTTTAGACTCCAAAAATTTCTTTTTATGCATATTCTATGATAGTTTTAGCAAGTATAGCCCCCTCATCTAACACTGTTGTGGGAGAAGTCGGGACCCCTCCATTAAGGCCACCATCTTGGCGGTCCCTTCCAATGACACCTCCACGGGTTGTATGACAACCATGGTGTCCTCATCCATCTATTCTAGAGGAGAAGTACCCATCGTCTCTACCACGACATCAGGAATGACTAACTGTGATGTTGAAATTTTTAGATGATCTTTTGGAGATAGTTTGAAATAATATTTAATCATCGGTATATCTGATGTAGAAAAGAATACATGATGAAAAATTGTTTAAAAGGTAAAACATCATAGATAAATAGTAAAACATTATGGGAATATCAAAATGGTTAATGGGAATCCCATTGAGAAATGGAATTAATATATCTTTTACTTCCATATTTATAGGTTACTCTTTAGCTACCAACTGGCATCCCATGTCATCAACATTAGGAATAGATCTATTAATTTCATGTTCATGTTTTGAGGCTCGATCATCCCATACCTATGAATAAACATGAACCTACCCTTCTTAAATGCACTCCAATTCATATAGATATGAAAATATAGTTAAGTAGTAGTTCTAATGTATTATTTTTTAGGGACCATAATATCATAGGATTTACTCGATTGATGTTTTTACAACCATCACTAAGTTAATAAAAAATTATGATACTTCCTCAGGACTCCTCTGATGAATTTGAAAGAACAGTACATGAAGATAGCTTGATCAATAAGAGATATAGAGGAGATTTTATTCCTAGAAGCACCTTCACCCAGCTTGTCTGGGGTTGAATAGTTCATTGAGAGTTCAAAAAGTCCTCTAACTCCATTATATATAGCACAAAATTATCTTGAGAGATATCGAATCCATCCTTAGAGTGACCCATAACTATGTATAATATCAAATCCTTTTTGAGATGTATCTATAGCTAATTAAGATTGGTGAATTTTAATCCCCCAGATCTCATAGGGATATAAAAGATAACATCACTAGGAATATACTAGGAGAACAGTTACTTCCCTAGACCTTCTACATATACCATTGGGACTACTAAAGAGGGATTGTCTTCCAACTGAAGCCATTTTCCATGGAGATTTAGTCCTATTGTTTCTCCACTCCCTATGGTTCCAATCTATCCAGGACCAATATTTGTTTACTATAATGTTTTTGTGGCTCAACCCACTACACCAATTCTTCCATAATGAGGTTCCCCAACCACAACTCATCTTCGACCAAATGGTTTCAAGATACATTCTCCAATATCCCAAATAGTTTCCACCTCAAAATCTTTTGTTGGATATGTGTTCTAATATATCAATTCATAGTTGTGGTTGATCTTATATGCAATGGTAGGCGGTGGTAGTTAATTCCACTTTTTTCTATCTTCATATATAAAAATGAACTAGATCTATTTGATGTATTAGGTTTGGAGTTTGTATCAAACAATTATGAACCCCATTAAGGTCAACTAGTGGAGGCATCAAAACTAATATTGGAACTAATTTGGGGTTTGTGTCTCACATGTCACCATTCAATCAACCATTCCCACCAATACACCACCTTAAGAGTCTATCACGTCTAACTGTTGGACAATTGTCTATGATCCATCATCGGTCTTTATTCTCATGAGAAGGGGGTAGAAATTGAAAATGATGTGGTCCACTAACCCAATACTCTTCATCATGTCCAATGGGCCCGATTTGAGAGGGATAATATATACAATATATAGATTATATGACCATATGTTCATCAGGGATAATATATGATATTAAGATATTCAAAGACTATGACTTGTATAGTGACCAAACCATACATATTTTGGATGGGCTACCAGACATAGAGAGGAGTATCCGCTTGTGTGATGTGGTGAATAACCTTGTAAAACGTCTCCAATATTAGGATAAGAATTTGTATGCGCTACACCATCAGAAAGGTCTCTTCCATGAAGATTGTTCTCAGTCAAAAAAATTTTTGTACATCCCTTACAATGAGAATCTAGCAACAAGTCAATGTGGTGATAAACCCAGTTAGACTAAATATGGGAGCCTCATGATCTACACTATGTCCACCCAACTATAACAACAATGCATCTATTATACTCTAGTAAGAGTGATCATTTCCTCTCTTAAATGACCCATGGAATTATCGAAACCTATTGTATGGACTTTCCGCATGATCAGTAAAAATGTACATGAACCACTACATGACCACTATGTCCTTAATCCGCATATTTTTCTTGTTTTTCCCTTTCACCAAATATATTAAAATCATTTCTAAAGCTGACAATTAATCCTTTTATTAAAAAAAATTATATGTGGGGTGAATCAATTTTATATTTCACCTCTAATTGTGATCCTTTTAATCTATTAAATACCCTATAAGATGATTCTGGCCTCATCGTGGTGAAGATGGAATGTTTTGGTTCATAGGGACCAACAGATTAGTAGTTCCAATAGGGTTTCCATGTGGAAACAAATGTTCATCTTTTAGGTCTATTAAACCTTGTAAAAACCTACATGCTTTAGATCAACCTCAATCACATTGATATTCTAGAATGAATATTACACTCATTCCCACTCATTTGTGAATTTATCACCCTGGAATAAATCATATCCATCTATCCACCCATTGAGTGGGTTCCCAAGGATCACCATGAGAATTTTATAATTTTATGGGGGGACACATCCACCTCAAATTCCTTCTCATTGATATTTCTTATTTGAATAGAGTGAGTATGTTCCAAATGAGGTTCATGAACCTTTAGGTTGGGGCTTCCAGTAGTCCCAAAACACTAGTATAGTCTGTATGATTTCATATTCCAATTGGTGGTATTCTCTCAGTCATCATAAAAGATGGAACATTTTCCCTCTACCCAAATCCATAAACTGAGTGCCACTTATGGAATGTGAATTGCTATAGACCCTATATATGTAGTTCAGTCAGTGCTTCAAAATCCATTGTGAAAAAGATACTCAAGCCTATTAAAATATTCCCAATGATCTCATATTAATTTTTTATGTAGCTTATTCTCCTTTGTTTTCCACATTTTCACAGATATAATTTTTTTGAAGATGGATTGAAAATTTATTATCTTCAGTGTTTGGATTGTGGTTGTCTATTTTTTTGAAGAATATTTGTTGGGATTGATCATTGAATAATGTTCATAGAATTGTTGATTTTATAAGATGGTGAGGATTAAAATTTAAAAACACTCATGATTTTCATGAGTATCAAAAATTGAGATAACATGCCAACCTTTTTTGAAATGCCCATTTTCCCATAATGGACCCCTACCCCAATTTATAGGCCTATGGTTTATTCGTAGTTCCTCGAAACGAGTGTTCTGGATTTTAGAATTAGTGTTTCTAGGCAGTTTCCATTGGATTTATTCATGGAACTAGAAAAATCTAACATTTCATTATCCAAAGAGGACCATCTATCCAAAGGTAGGTGTTCATTATGTTTTTAACATTACGATACTTATGAATGTGCATTGGTCAAGATGATGGGAGGTCGAACTAATCACACCCTTTTGAGGGAAATTATTGTCTACTCTGGGACTCTCTTTATAAAAATAAAATATTTTCATGAATCCTTATTAATTCACCATGTATATCATAAGTAACCCTTGTAATTTAAAATCACTTATTAACATGTGTAAAATTTAGATTCATCAGTATGATTTTAAGGTTATTCATCAATGTAATCATTTGTATGTATTCGAGGTTTTCCATCCATGATATCCTCTAATATACCAATTAAGGATTTTTTTAATCATCATTATAATGCTACTAGTCTTTAATTAACTCAGTGGGAAAATTTATTTTCATCCAATGATATGAAGGCTTGTTTTAATCATGGTATTGTGCTCATAAAATGAGCTACCTACGTATCCTTATGAATGGAATCAGAACTCTCATAGTTTGTTGCGGCTTAATAGGACACACCATTCCTTTTAATTTCATGTGATAATGACCTCTAAGAGAATGGTGTTTAGTCAAGAATTAGTGTTGGGCTTATGTTGAAGCAGGTCGAGGAATTTTGAAAGGATGTCAGTTTCCAAGTAGGATTAGACCCTATTGGGAATATGGCCCGAGGAGACTAGGATTGATTTGAAGAGTTGGGTTTGAACCTCAATGAGGATTCTTACATATCCCATATGGATGGGAATAAAATCCCACATAGTTCGATAAATCTCATAGGAGAGTATAGTCCTCAAAGAGAGATGAGTTTGGGCTTACATTTTAAAACGGATGCCTTGTTGATTTAAGGATTGCCTTTTGGGCTTATTTCTTAAGGAGGATTACCAAATTGATGGAATTAGGGTTGGATTACTAAAGAGGATATCCAGTGAGCTTGGGCCCTCAAAGGGCTTCCTACATATCCTGGTTTGAGCTGAAATCAATGTTCTCATTGTTTCTTCCAATGAGTGTTTGTGCACATGTTGTAACCATCATGTATCTCTAAGACCAAGTGAGTCATGATCAGTGTGAGAAACAAGAGGATGTGAAAGATTCATAAATGAAAATTCACACTTCCAAAATATTCCTCAATATTGATGGAAGAGGGCGCGTCGACCATTGAAGAGGGAGAGGTGAAGAGCCTTCCCTCTTATCTATCTAAATTGGACAAGGGTCTAATTTAAGAAAGAAAGGGTGAAGGAGATGGGATTATAACAAGATAGCTACCTGTGTAACAGGTTCTGGTAGGGGTGGGTGACATCTATTATTCTTGTACGGAACAGAAAGTGCGGAGTGTACCTTCTCTACCACAGAGCTAAGGTTCTGGGTCGCCTATTTTAAAATGGTGTGGCCAGTAACAAACCCTCCTCCAAACTGGGAACATCCCAACACTGTCTCTGGGAGAATGTTCCATGTGAATGTGGATATAAAACCCACAAGCATCCCATGAATATTAGACCCATTGTGAAACAAATATTGGTAACCCTTGACTGCGGAAAACTATCCCAAATAAGAGACCCACTGATGTGACGTTCCTAAAGGATTGATAAGTCAGGAGGTTTTGGTGGAGGCTTCAATTTAGTCCCTTTTAGATAAGGGAACCAAATAAGGAGATACCCTATCCTGAATTGATTTTAAAAAAGGGTACTTGATTTTTTTGCATAGGTCCCTCGTGTAAGTATGCTTCATAGGTACCCCATGATTCTTTATCACATAGGTATGGAGTGCAAGTGTACTGTGTGGGTATACCACGTAGGTATGGCGCGTAGATATACCGTGTAGGTATGGATGATGAATGAAGAATGTGAATAACATCAAAACATTCCCATCCCATTTAATTATCTCTTATCGCGTGGTTTGAAGAGCTACCTGATACAATTTGAGAGATCTCGACTAACGAGCTACGCAATGGGAGATTTAGAGAGTCCTTCAATTTTTTCTATCCCAAAATGGGCAGCCCAAGGGCTCTATTTATAGGCAATAATGGGCCTGGTCAAAGAGATGTTGCCCGCGTGGGTACTTCATGATGCTCCACCGTGCAAGTTCTCCACATAGGGAAAGAAATCTTCTGGCGTGGAGGTTAGCCGTGTAGGTCAGCCATGTAGCTCGGACACATAGCTCGGCCACGTAGCTCAGCTGCACAGATCCATGAAGGCACTCCACCACGAAGTTCTTTGGGAGTATTGTTGATTTTCCATTGTACTATTGAGTTTATCGTTGGGATGAGAAATATCCAGAGGTTGTCTTCATAAACATTTTGGTTAATTTCTCAAGTAGTGTTAACAAAAGATCCCCCTTAGGATTGGATCTCAAATGTACAATGAGGGTCGTGTCTTATGGTGAATGTTTCGGAACAGTGTTGGTTTACCGTGCAGGTTTACCGCATAGGTTTATCGCGCAGCTACTTCACAGAGGTATGGCACGAAGAGGTTGTGTGCAGTCCGGATGCATAGGTCTTCAGTTTCTTATAAATAAGTCTCACCTTTCATGGTTTTTTTCTTCACCTGTGCTTTCTCCAAAATTTTGAAGCCCTCGTTGCGTAGCTCATTCGCCCAGCTCTTATTGCTTTGTGCTCTCGCATAACATCTTTTTCAGGTAAAATAAAGTATGAGATGGATCTATTCCGAAAGTCATCATAGATAGGGTTAAGTTAGGATCCATGGAGAAGGTTCTATGTGATAGACCTCATTGAAGGACCTATTTGACATGCCTTGTCGAATGATCTCTGTGATAGACCTCATCAAAGGATCTACGCGAACAGTTTCCATTGCCAAAAAAAATTGAGATATCCTTTTTTAAATTCTGACATGGAATTTTGGTAATTCTTTAGTAGGAAAGAATATCTCATTTGATGACTCATACTGAAAAATATAAGGCTCTACAGAATGAAATGATAAAGATTGTTGGACCATACTATTATGACATTTTTGAGAGTACTATTCTTGGTCTTTAAAAGTGTCTAGATCCGTACAAACATGACTACACACAATGTCCTTATTTACACTTGTATTGGAATGAGATTTTTCAAGATTCCCATGTTCCATCTATTAAGAAGTACTTTTCAAAGAATTTGTTTCTTCAATACTCCAACTGTAACTGCATGAATATTAGTTCAAGGGGGTTCCAATAGAAGAAAAAACATTCCCTATTAGATGCATCCTTCATCACTATGGTTTCACTCCCGAACAATGGTTTCACTCCGGATATGAAAGATCATGTTGTCGAACCAAAACCACATTATTATGATTCCACTTTTCAGTATTCTCAAATAAATCAATCTAATGGTTATAAAGGATATTGGGACATTCATTATATAGGGGGTGTAAAAACTGAGTGTAATTGGAGATTCTGGGTACGTCAGACCTTTAAAAACATTAGAAATTAGTTGTCAGACGTTCATATCTATGAAGCTGTCTGGATGGGGGAAAACATATGTTTACAAAAATGAATTCATTCATGAATTACTGTGCTGATGGAGTCTAGAAACAAATTACTTTAATTTGACACACAATGAAGTTGGTATTAGTCTCTGGGACAATTACCAAATAGATTGAGTTCCCATTCTTGGGAAAATGTTTGATGAATTCACTCTCCCTACTACAACATGGGGTAATTCTTCTAGAAAACCACCGCTAGATCATGTATTATATAAGATATCAATGAATTTACCTATGTAAAAGAAAGATATTCATGCTAGAGTGTGGATGGCAGCCTTCTTAGAACCAACAATAGAAGAAGGCCCAACATGTGGATGTCATATTATTTGTCCTTCTACAGATAATCGAGGTAGTTCAGGAACATATTGGAATACACTGGAAGAAGGTGATTATAAGCACTAGGGCTATAATTTCAAACGTGATATAGATGAAAAATTACACCTATCTATCATACTTGATTTTTGGCTAAGTGTATTTTTGCTTCCAATCCATAAATATGGAGGTTGTGTAAGATCAAGGACTTTCATCACTACAGATAAATGGGTATAAGGAAAGTATATTGGGATAGAAACCCCTATATTATAAATAATTTACAATCTCATATTGCATTTATACAATGGGAAGAATCCATTTAGGATTTCAGGGCCATTCAAAGTGCTTTGGGGTTGGATTGTAGCACATTTTTTTCATACTTAGTGTTGTATTCAGTTAGAGTTCGAAATGGCTGATTCACCCAATTTTTACATAATGTTTTTGGTATTAAGCCACTAAACATCAAAACTGATGAGATGCTAATAGTATTTAATGACATTGGAGAACTAAACTCCTTTTTTTTGGTAACCTACCAACTGGAACATTTATTGATAATGGTAACGAAATTAATTATGAGCTAAGATCTTATATGAAGGCATTCAGGGATGGAATATTATCAACCAAGATTGATGGTGATATTATCAATGATTCTTATGTCTCCTATAGGTTTTCTCTTTAGTTCAGATGTCTTCATCAATGAAGCACTTTTCCACCCACATATGTTAGAAATGAGAAGTACCCAATGGTATCATGGCAATTGTGGATTCTAACAGCTTTAGAAGTATCCAAATTGTTGGTTACATTACCTCCACTAGATTCATCGATCGGATTGGAAGCTGGGTATGCCAAAGCTTAGGTTTCGTATTATTCTCAAGGGGCTCTGTCAAATAGAATGTATTGAGTGGTGGCTACAACGACTGTTGTACATGAAAATTGTTGTAAGATGTCCATGTCCAGAGATGACATAGAAGTTTTGAAGGCTTAAGATCCCTCAAAACATCTTTGCTGGAAGTATACTAGGAAGACCAGGGCCAATGGAGAAAAACCTCCAACACCAAGTTGATCTAGTTGCCACCATCAAACAGGTATTTCTATTCCATCGGATGACCTTTCTAAGGAAGAGATTCATAAACAAGATATCCAATCAAAAGATGTTTAATCTCCTCCATAGTAACCCATAACAAGATTTAATTATATGCTACCTTTATGCATTCATCATTGGGAGATTGTAACCCATGATCTTTGGGATTCATGGTAATTTCTCTACCATGGAATTTGAATAATAGATATTGCTAATATCAATGCACCTTCTGATTGCAATCTGGACAAAAACATGGCTGATGTACAGAAGTATATTGTGGAGTTGGAGACATTTATATGTGAAACTAATGAAAAAATCCTGGCCTCCAAATGAGTATCTCATATGCTGGACTTAGGAGTCCCCAAAGGGGTAATTATCGACTCTGAGGATGAGTGGGATATTTATGATAATACTGAGAATGCATTTAAATTTTTTTCTTTATCGCAAATCTACTTTACCATTTATCATCATTAATATTGTTAAAAAATGTATTTGTATAACTTGAATGTTGATAAAGATGATTTGGACCAATTCGTGAATCACATCAGTATTGTCCTACAGGCTCTCCTATTAACGTGACAATTGATCCTCCCAAGTCAGTATAACTTTCTCCAGGATCAAAAATCTTCACTCGGGTAATGGAAACAGATAATCCTCAACCATGACATTTGGTTTCCCTTACTAAGTGGAGTATTTCAATCTCTCCCCAAGATTTTCATCAAAAACTCAAGAGATCAATGAGATTGATTCGAAGTGTTTAGTGAAGATGTAAATATTTATATGATCCTTAGAGCATAGATCATTCTAAATATATTCTTGTAACCACATTTTATCCTATTGTAGGATCTATGTATATTTTATCTTTTAAGGGATTGAGAGTTGATTCTTCAAGACTAGAAATAAAATCCCTAGGGGAAACTCAGGTTCATGCTGACGAATCTGCAATTTTAGTAGATAAATTGTCAAAAGATTTAGCTATACCTACTCCTGTCTCTGATGAGATAGAGGAAATTCATGGTAAGATTAAATACATCCCTCAGTCTCTTTTGTCAAAGGATCCTGAAATAATCAATGCTAATATTCCTATTGCATCAGAAGAAATGAATGAAGATCTAATCCAATCTATGACAAATACTGATGTTGACCCAAAACTAGAAAGACTTGATGCTGGAATTCCAATTGAAGATCCAATGTAACAAATAGTTAGCGAATCCTATTTTGGCATCAACCAATGTTTTGTTGGATAACTTAAATGGTGAAGATTCTTTAACATTTCAGGCTATATACAGTAAAACGATGGACACCCTTAATCCAAATAATGATATTCCAGGTTCCATCAAATAGTTTGTGAATTTTCATGAGGAATTAAAAGTGTGTAAGTCCCTATTCATGCATTTCCCTTACATAATTTGTCCTTCAACATTATTTTTTACATCAATGTACTGGTTATGAAGCTTTAAATATAGAAACTGTCACAAAGAATCTTTAGGAATGAGATAAACATTATCCTTCTCCTGGATATGGGGAAATACCTAAAGACGATCCATCATCAAGAGATGTTCTAGATCCTTTAAATGTCATAACTGAGAAAATTCATGGATATTCCCCTTCTCAAGAAACATATTCTCAAAAAATTGGAGCTGAGAATACTGGGGACGAATCTAATCAATTAACTGACTTATTATTGGGTAAATATAATCAGCTATTTGAATAATATTTTCTTCCTGAATTTGAAACTAATAATGACCTTGATTTATCATTTTGGGTTATCAGCTTCTAGATCATAAGGTGAAGCTTCTACTGTCCCAAGATAAGTAGAACAAGGAAACTCTTCAGGTGACCTATTTCAAGAGTACCTTTTACCTCATGGTAGTGACTCAGATTGAGACTTAGAGATTTAATATGCTCTTTATATGGCTCATAAGGAGACATGGTATAATATCTGGAGCATAATTTCTGAAAATCCTTTAGATGAATTATTGTACCATTTTTTAAAACTCCCAGCATTATTATGTGTATTGGGATTTGGTGGATTTAATTATCCATCAGTCTATGAATCCATGAAAGAGACTATTTGCCAACAGGAGTGGGAGCATATCTGGAGAAAATATTTTGATGAGGCTAAATGATGCAACAACATTGAGAGCTTTCAAGATTCTTTAATTGAGGCTGAGGAAAATCATAACAAGAAATCACTCGAAATCAGCCAACAAATCATAGAGACCACGAAGAAGTTGTTATATCTGCAACAACAATTGGATGTTGTTCATAACATGTCTGAGCAGTTGAATCAGAGATTGGGAGAAACCCAGTTAGAGGGAATAACTTCCATTTCAACTAATAAGGAATCAGTTCATCAGGATGAGGAGACTAGAGTTTCTTAACTATCTCAACTTCAACAAGTAGCAGAAAGGGATTATGAAGTAGTCCAAAAAATGAAAAATCATGTTGAGAGTTTATTTTAAAACAAGTCCTAGAGGCTCCATTTTTTGGATGGCCCTCTATTTTCATATGAATGAATGAAATTTTGTTTTAAATCATAAATAAATCTTCATTCCTATTTTTCATGATTTCAATATGAAAGGTAAATAATGATAATGATTCCTTTATATTAAAAAATCATTGTGATTATAATAAAAATGAAGTGCTCAAAATTTTCTTATTAGGATGAGGGACCTAATGAGAATAATTTTACTGTATCTAGGGTTATATGGATTACCACAAAAAATTTGTAACTTTTGAATTCCTCTTTTTGATACTCAATATTACCCAAATCAATCAAAAATGTATCTATAATGAGGTGGGGCTTGAATTTTGTTTAGAGTTCCCTTTACAGGTTGTCAATCTAATGAGTGACAAGTCTTATGATAATAGTAGTATAGAGTCTTCCATGTTAAACAATAAAGAGCTAATATTTAGGGTCGAATATATTTGACTATAAATTTTCAATTAGATCCCAAACATGAATCAGTGGCTAAGAATTTCTTTAATATTATTTAAAAATTTCTAAAGGGATTCACGAGTCATGATTTTTACGGTCACCTAATCTAAAACATGTATCAACATAAGTAATTTCCTTTCCAAGAATGACATTACCATTATTTGATAAACCCGTTATGGGGGTCACGTTATGCAGAGCCAACTGGGGCATATGCTTCAGAGCCAAATAGGGGTATCTTTTGACTGATAGTCTTGTTATGTAGGAAACATATGTAAGACCACCCAAGGGTACGTGCTGTTAAGTCAGACAAAAGAGTTCTTTAGGAATTTAACATTTTCTATCGATAGATTGGGGGAAATAAAACGTGGTTGACTTAAGACCACAATAGGTGGTTTTTCCAAGGAAATGAATTTTAATAATGAAAAAGGGCTATTTTAGACGGACATATGTCATGAATACAAAAACTATTTTTATACAAATTTTGTGTATGAGTAATGGTTATAAAAAATTCAGAAAAGGGGAGATTTCCGATATCGCAATGTGCAGTTTTATGTCTTCCAGTAAGGGAACTAGTATTGTGTAGTTCTAATTCATGCAGTGAGAACAAGGTACTGTGTAATTTTAAGTCATGTAGTGAGGAAATTGGTACAATGCAGTTTTTAGTCATGCAGTGAGGACATTAGTATTGTGTAGTTTTATGACATTCATTGAGTACATTGGTATTGTGCATTTTAAGTCATGCATTGAAAACATTGGTACTATGCAGTTTTAAGTCATGTAGTGAGGAAATTGGTATTGTGCAGTTTTGCGTAATGCTATGAGGACATTGGTACTGTGCAGTTTTATATCAGGCAGTGAGGACTTTGGTACTGTAATGTTTTATGTCATGCAATGAGGACAGTGGTACTATACAGTTTTCAGTCATGCAGTGAGGACATTCATACTGTGCATTTTAAGGCATGAAGTGAGGACATTGTGAGGTTTTAATTTAATGTCCTTACATCTGACCAAAGATTTGAGTATATATTCCCAATTTCTTGAAATTGTTTTTGGAAACATACTATCATATTCAGGTATGGAAGGGAAAACAGTAAATTGTGATTTATGAATTTTTTAAATCGAGGAATGATATAGGAAAGGGGCTAAAAGAATTAGAGAAAGTATTTTCTATGAACGAATTACCATAACATAAGAAACCCGTTATGGGGGCTGTATTATAAAGGGAAAACTAGGGCATAAGATGCATAACCAAATAGTGTAATATTTTGACTGACATGCCTGTTATATAGGGAACTTATTCAAGGTCGCCTAAGGGCACATGATACATAGTTAGGAAAAATAAATCTTAGAAGTTAGACGTTCTATTGTTAAAAGTCGAAGAAAGCTTATGGATATTTAGATTTTCCAAATCATATGTTGTTATTTATGGAGAAAGGTACCTAAATATGGGATGGTTATTTCCAATCAAGATATCCATCAAATCAGTTGAACATTAATTTTATGAAGGTCTAAACCAAATGTAAAAGATATGTTTTCCATAGTTTTATTTCATACAACTAGGACATAAAATTGGAACATTATAGGATATGTGTCAATGTGAATTAGAGTTTATTCATAGTGCATAAAACACATGGTAAAGGAAATGTGTATACCACAGTCTTGAATATTTTCAGATTGTTAGAAAGACAATCAGATAAGTATACTTTAGAATAACTGTTTTAAAATAATGATTCTTATATATTGGAATCAATGTTTAAATGGTTCAAATATACTATAACAATGAACGAAGTTACAATTACGTGAAAAACCTTTTATGGGGGTTGTATTATGCAGGGCCATCTGGGGCATAAGCTGCATATCCAAATACTGGTATCTATTGACCGAAAAGATTTTTATATAGCAAACATATGCAAGGTCGCCTAATGACACGTGTTGGGTAGTCCGGAAAAAGAGCTCTTAAATATTAACAACATTGTGGAAGGATGTATTTTCTTAATGTACATGAGAAAAGTTTGAATCAATATTGTTTATGAGTTTTATGTCCATTACATAGACCTCACTAATATTTACAATGGATACTTTCTTTGTTTCCTTTGAATGAATAAGGTGATGTGCAGTTTTATGTCATGCAATGAGGACATTATACTATGCAGTTTTCAATGATGCAGTGAGGACATTATTAACCCCATAAGAAATTAAAACACTTTATATAAAGAAGCTGCTTACCCAATTCCTAATCCAACGTGAACTATTCTTAGTGTGAGAAACAAGGAGTAATAAGGGTTTCTTTTATAATACAAAGGTGATGCAAATGAAGAAGAGGGTTATTAGATTTCCATTCAGTTTAACGTCATTTTGTAAGGTTGACAATGAACCAATATAAAAGGAATGACATATTGTAACTATATTAAGTGATAAAACCCAAGTGACACTATATGTCTTGCTGGAGAAAATATCAATCCATACATTGTTTTTAAAACATTCCCTATGTAGATTTGATTTTTATATAAAAAATAAAGGTGTTTTTTTATTACGCTGCTAGGACCTATATTGGAGATCTAGGTGTCTCTACGTATCTCATTGAAAATGAGAATCATTCCATTTGCAGTTCTTGAAAAAAAATCATTCCTCATGCTAATGGAGTTTGACATGAAGAATGATGACATTTTTAAACGTTATGAGCGAAGGATAAATCTTAAAATATAAAATTGTATAAGCACCAAATCATATGTCTTAAGGAAATTCTCTATGTAGATCTGATTCTTATACAGAAGGTGAAAAAGAAATGATTTTGATGATTTTGATTGTGACTGGTCCCAGAATTGGAGTTATAGTAATCTCTACGTATCTCATTTAATATGAGAATAAAGCCATATGTAGTTCTTGAAACATGGTCTCTATGTAGATCTGACTATGACAGAGGAAAGAGAGGGACTCATGTAATACTAAGAAGAAGTGATGACGTCAATGTCATTTTGTTATGGAATCTTCTAAGATCCAATAGATAAAACATTAGTTGTACATATGATGTCATACCGTTCAACGTCATGTGATAAAGACAAAGATGCTATGCACTTTAACATCATGCAGCTTGGATGCTTATGGTTGTTATTCAGTTTAATGTCTTCCAACATGAACATGGTGGCTCTGTAGCATTAATTCTATCAGCAAGGACATAGTACTGTGCGGTTTAAAGTCTTGCAATGAAGACTAATGTGGTTGTTATGCAGTCTAATGTCTTGCAACTGGGACATTTGTGTTGTTTAGTTTTATGTATTACAACAAGGACATTGTACTTTGAAGTTTAAATACTTTTAGTGAGGAATAATGATGTGGTTTTGTAGTTTAATGTCTTGCAACTAGAACATGGGTGATGTGTAGTTTTATGTCTTGCAAAAAAGACATTGTGCTTTGCATTTTAATGTCATGCATTGAGGACTATTGTGGTTGTTATGCAGTTTAATGACGTGCAACTAGGACTTGGGTGTTGTGTAGTTTTAAGTCTTGCAGCATGGACATTGTACATCGTAGTTAGAAGTCTTGTAGTGAGGTCTAATGTGGTTGTTTTTTAGTTGAATGTCTTGAAACTAGGACATTGGTGATGTGTATTTTTATGTCTTGTAACAAGGATATTATACTGTGCAGTTTAAAGTCATGCAGTGAGGAATAATGTTGTTGTTATGCAATTTAATGTTATACAACTATGACAAGGGGGTATGTAGTTTTATGTCTTGCAACAAGGATATTGTGTTGTGTAGTTTAATGTCTTGTAGTGAGGACTAGTATGTTTATTATACTGTTTAATGTCTGGAAACTCAGATATGGGTGCTGTGTCGTTTTAAGTCTTATAGCAAGGACATTGTACTGTGTAATTTAAAGTCATAGAGTGAGGACTAATGTGGTATAATTACACAATGTATTTCTTCAAAAATCTCATATTGGATGGAGATGTACTGAGTTCTCCATCCACTGATATTAAATCATAAGCTCCATTTGAATAGACCTAATGTATGTAATAAGGTCCTTTACATTTTGGTTCAATTTTTGGAGGTTTCATTCATGGTATCATTGGAGTCCAAAAGACTAATACCAATTATCCTTGACAGAATAAATGAAGGATACATTTCTTATTTAATGCTCGCACTATTCTGTTCTGATAGAATTATAGATGATGCAATGTATGCAATATTTTCTCATCTGATCGTTCCAACTCCTCGAACCATTTCTAAGATCTTTCCTTTGTAGAAAACTGATCACAGATTGCAACTCTAAGTGAAGGAAAATATATTTTATTTGGAAAAACTTCTTTAGTTCTATATACAAATGAATAAGGAGTTGCTTGGGTAGCAGTATGGGTAGTTGTCTGATAATCCCATAAAGCATTCAAATGATTTTATGGAGATGATTTCTTATCTTTATCCACCATCTTTTAGAGTATATTCGATAGTGTTTTGTTTAAATCCTCTATCTATCCATTTTCCACCACATGATAGCGAGATGAATTGATGGATTTGATATTATAGTCCTAATTTAATTTTATTACTTTTTCAGAACAAAAAATGATGCTATTGTTCGTCAAAATACTATGAGGGACACCAAACCAGGTGATGATATTAGTTTTTACAAAACAAAAAATTATTTTGGTTCCGACATCCGTGAGAGGTATTGCCTCAGCCCATTTAGAGAAGAAATCACTAGTAGTGAGAATATACTTGAACTGCATAGCCGTGGTTGGAGGATAAGGCCATACTACATCAACTCCACATGTGGAAAATGGACAAGAGTATTTAGTTGTATGTAGCAACTCTGGGGGTTGATGAATGAAGTTGGAATTCACTTGATAGGGATGACATTTTTTAGTGAAATATGTACAATCTTGTGTCATTGAAAGAAAAAATTATCCCAGCATTCATATCTGATATGAGAGTCAGTTCCTAGATTAGTGGGCACCACAGGCTCCGGAATTTAATTCATTCATGACAGTTGAAGTCTCTTCTCCATAAATACACATGAATAGAAATCCATCAAAGCCCTGCTTGTAAAGGATCTTCTGTTTATCTAGACTATCATAAAGTGTAAAATTAGTCAGTTTTCACAAAATATAATCCTTCTAATCTCTATTTGGTGGAAGTACCTCATTTTGAATATATTCCATACTGGAAGTTCTACATCTCGTGGTATGACCTTATGGTTCAGAAGTAGGGACAATTTCATTAGTTTCTTCCATTTTGGTTGGAAAAAAAGGTAAGACCACACGGCGATGGGTTATACTGATAACTATCTCATCCCGATTTGGATATTCCAAGGTTGTAGCTGCATTATCTAGGGCATCTACTTGGGTATGTTTTGATCCCGGGGCATAGGAAAATATTGGATCTGAGGGAAATTGATTCATTAACTCTATGACATAATCACACAAATATATTAACTCTTATTTTTATAATATAATACTCCCTAGTGATTTGTTTTATTACCAATTCTGAATAACCTTTTACCTTTAAATGGCCAATTTTCACCTGAAGGGACAATTCCAAACCTGCGATGAGAGCTTGATATTCTACTTCATTGTTGGTACCACCTTCTGATAATAGAAAAGAATGATCCAACAATTTCTTTTTGGGGAAAAAAAATACTATTCCTATTACAACCTTGTTGTGTTTAGGATTTTCCAGACTCTTCCATATTGTACTTCTAGAAGAACCATCAAAATACATTATCCATGTTTGGTAATTATCTTGAATATAGAAGACCTCTTCATCAGGAAGATCAATATTAAAAGATGTGTCTTCCGTAGATGGGAGCTCAGTAAGGAAATCGACCAGAGATTTCCCTTTTATTTCTTTTTGAGGGTCAAACTGGATATCAAACTATTGAAAAATAACCACACATTGTGCTAGAAGTCCTGTAAGTATAGGGCGACTGAGGATAAATTTGGACAGGTTATTACGAGATAACAATTGGACCTCATGTTGTTGCAGGTAGTGCCTCAATTTATGAACATGAAAAATTATTGCCACTAAACACTTCTTAATACATGAATATCTATTTTCCCCATCAATCATTGTGTGATTCAGATAGTAAAGGCTATTTTCATTCACAACATCATTCTTATGGGGGATAAATGCACCTACTAATTGCTATAAAGTTTCCACAAAAAGAATAAGTGTTATTTATTCAACTAGTGGCATCGTTACTGGTGGACTCATGATATATTTCTTAAGTATATCAAATGCTTCATGCAAATCCTCAGTCCATTGATAAGTGACTACCTTATTCATTAATCTGGTGAATGGTAAACATTTTCCTGCCAAATTAGCGATAACGTGTTAAATATAGGCCAAGTGTCCTTGAATCCCTCTTATGTATTTCAAACTTCTATGAGATGATATATCATTGATTTATTTTGTTTTCTGAAGCTCAATTTTGACACCACGATGGAATACAATGAAGCCACACAATTTTCCCGAGGTTACCCCAAAATCACATTTTAAGGGGTTCATATTCACATTATGTTTCCAAAGTTTGTGAAATATGGTTTCCATGTGATCCAATTGATTGGAAATTTGTTTTTATTTGACTACCAAATCATCCACAGAATATTCAACACATTTCCCTAAGAGGGGTTTTAAGAAATTATTCCTAGTATGTTGGTATGTTGCACCTGCATTCTTTAAGCCAAAGGGAATTACTAAATATTAAAATGCATATTGACAAGATATAAAGGCTGTATATTCTTAAACCTATGGGACCATTCTAATTTTATTATACAATGATTATCCATCCATTAAGAGAAGAGATTCATATCTAGCCGTTGCATCAATTAGAAATTCTGTAATCAGGACTTTAAATCATCTTTAGGATAGTACCACATAAGATCTCTGAAATCAATGCTGACACTAATTTCCCATTATTGTTTTTCATTGGGACAATATTGGCCAACCATTTGGGATACTGTACATCCCTGACAAATTTTTCCATAATAAGATAATCCACTTTAGCTTCAATTTTAGAGGCATAAGTTGGTTGTGTTCTCCTTACTACTTGCTTGTATCCTGGATATTCTTCTGAAAACCCTATGTGATGGGTGGCTACATCATGATTAAGACCTAGAAATTCCATATAATAACAAGAAAATATATCTCAATTTTACTTCAGAAAGGATGTATACACCTCTTTCTCTTCAAAGTTTAGGGCCATACAAATTAGAGTAGGACATGGATCTTCTTCTGTACCCAGATTTAATTCTACGAGTTAATTCACTGTGGTAGGGACACCTTCATCAAATGTTGGAGGAGAATACCCGAGATCTTTCACTTCTTCTTAATTATGTGTTACCTCTTCTATGTCAATTTTCATGGTAGATGACCAGGAAAAACTCCCAGAGTTAGGGGATGCATCAGTATTTGAAAACCCTAAAGAACAAGACACCGTATCTAACCCTACTGATGATGAAGGGTCTTTATGTGGTAAATATGTATTGATGGATTGAGAATAAAAATTTGTTTCTTCCTCTATCCATTCTACAATATCTTCTATTTGGAAAGATGAAGTAGAGGCTCGTTGTTGTTCAGTAGATGAAACAAACACATCTCCATTCAAGATTCCATAGTTTCATGGTGTATCAATAATTTATCTCATGTTTTCATACTCAATTTCCATAATTGAAAGTATTGAAATTACCAGATAACTGCATGGATTTGGTTTTACCCATTCAATTTGATTTATGTGTAGCACCAAATCTGTACTCAAATGCATGAATGGATTTCCTGGAATCTTTTCTAATCCATTTAGAGCATTAACTCTGGTTATATCATTGGTCATGGACTTTGTTCTTTTTGTGTGATAAAACAGTACATCAATGTATTAAGATTCACATGTATTGAACAGATCCATGTCACCATACAATGTTCTGATTTAACCATTGAAAAAGTGTTTCAGACATTGGTGGTATGATGAAGGTATGGCTACATGTTGATGCAACCAAGGCCTTCCAAGAAGAATATTGATGGCTTTGTCCTGAAGAACAACCATGAAATCTGAATTAGACACAAGATCTCAAAACCGAGTTCTGAGTGAAATTTTTCCCAAAGGTTCTTGTTCCTTCTTGTCATATCCTTGCAACATTAAATTCGAAAGAGATATGTCAGATTCAGTCAGGCCCAATCGACGAAGTGTACCAATGGGAATGAGGCTGACCCCAGAGCCATTATTAATGAAGGTTTGTCATATATCTATGTCATTGACCTTTCTATATAGATATTAAGGTCCGATATTCCCATGTACCTCATAGTCTTCATTTTAATCCATAAAATATATTACTGCATGACATTCTGCAGGATCATTTTCTATACAGTAAATCTAAGCAGAAGCAACTTCGGTTTCAAATTCTCAAGGACTTGAAAAAACCTCAATGAGTTCCTCTAGAAGATATTTATATAAATTCAAAGAATCCATAATTAACAACATGGTCAGTACATGGGCCAATTGTTTTATAACATCATACTTTTGATCCAAATGTAAGTGTTTCCTAGCATGGATATGTGGATTTTCATATGCATTAGAAGTTTATGACTCAATTTTAGATGTATTCTATGATGAAACCAAAGTGGGAAATACTGCCGAATTTGGTAAATTATACTAACTATGTCTATTCATCTACTGAGATGAAGATGACATGGCTTCTAATCAGTCTTCCAAAATAATTGTGCCAGAACTAGACGTGTTTTTCATAGAAGAAACTCCTTGTTCTTCATGAGCTCACAAAAGGTCTCTTCCATGAGTTTCAGCCGCATATATGGTTTGAAAAGGAGTAGAGTTGAAATGGTGGTTTATGTAATTCCCATGTCTTCCCATGTATCCTTGACATTGACCACATCCTCTAGTTCCACAATTTGGCACAAGGAATTCTGGCTCAATACAATCAAAATCACCATTGGTATAAGTATATGTTAAATGGACAACATTAATGCAAACAAAGATCAATTATACATCTGATGAGGATAATTCTTGACAAGTTACTTCTGGTTGTACCATTTGGCGGGGTGGTGCCCGTGATTGTGAAATAGATGGCATAAAATCTTCTAGGGTTATGGACAACTTTGGTCTTGACGCGAGATTGTCTTCTTCTGATATCTTTTTATCTATATGGCCACTTTGTTTCTTTTATGAATGACCTTTTATGGAAGATGGGTTTTCTATGGAAGGAGTGGTAGAAGACACAATTGGTTGTTTCAACTGTGGTCATAAAATAGCTGGTGTCCGGTTTATCATTTTCCTAATCATGCAATCATAATATTTTTTCACACTTTTAATTTTAACCTCTTTCCATTCTCCCTCTTCCACTATATCAGTAGCAGTAACACATGCTAAATGAGTTGATTAATATTTCAATTTCACTTTTCTAGAGTCTACCATCTTTTGCAGAAGGTCTTGGAAATCAAAGAACACCTGAATGGGGTGTATCAATATATGATGAAAGAGACAATAATTTGGATGATCTTTATCTCCATATATATTTGGACTCTTCAACCTTGGAAACTAAACCAAATTGTTTTATAAGGCAGAGATGAAGTAACCAAGAACAAGTTCCTTCTTTGAAGATTATACTTAATTCTTTAATTCTTCAAATTGTTTCTGCATTTGATATCATTGATCATCTTGACGAGGTGGTCATTTCTACTGATTCTCTTGAAGCGGAGCCCTTAGGTATGATGATGGTCTAGAAGTAGAATTAGGTACAGGTGTTTTTATGAGTGTGACTATAGATGCTTCTACCTTTCCTATTCTCCTTCCTGGAACTTATGGAATTACACGAGTTTTAGCCTATGTTTCTATAATAGAGTCATTTATCTGGTGAGCGATTGATGTAAGGTCTCAAAACCCTCCTGTGTATTTTTATAGTGATCAATGGTGTGCATAATTAAACATGGAGATTTTCCACATAGATTGGAAGAAAAATTTCCTGAGGGAGTGCTAAATATAAATAATATGTTAATCATTTCCATAGATAAATGATAACTGAAACTCTTTTATTTTCCCTTAGTTTACAATTGGTATGATAAAAAACATTCATCTTTGGTAATGTTGAGATAAAATGAAAAAGTAATTTCTGATTGAGATATTCCCACCCTGTAATTGATTGAGATTGCAAACCTATATACCAGACAAATCTTGGTCCTTGTAATGACTAAAAAAAATACAAAAGATTTTCCATTTCTTGTTGTTTAGAATTTCTAATCATAGGATCACAATGAGAAACAAAATGTGTTAATTGTTGTTCTGGATCTCCCGAACCATTAAAAATTGGGAATGTGTTACTCAAAAATTTTGGTGGGGGTAGAATTACATCCCCCTTATTAGGCTAATCTCTTTTTTCTAGATTAACAGGTGCACTTCGTTTCTCCATATCGTCCAACTAAGTAGTTATTCCATCAATTTTATTCATAAGTATTTTGGAAATATTCAGAGGAGCTAGATTCTGTGCTGGTATAGAAAATGGAGTTTGAGCTGGTGCAACTACCGGTAAGACCAGTGATGGTGGTGCCGATATCTATCCCAGATAACCCATGGGAACAGGTAAATCAGGATGTTCATTATCCTATCTTGATTGTGTACCCAATGGAGGGAATTCATTTTTCGCTTCTTTAGTTACTAAAAATACCCTTTGATGAGGATCTCCTACAGGATTTGCAAGTTGAGGACTTTCCTGGGGATATCGTCTAGCAGAAATGAAGTTTCAAAGTAACTCTATATTGAGTCTTTTCAACTCCATCATTTCCTATTATTTCTATGAAAATCTCTTTTCAAGTGAAAGATACTGATCTTCTCCAGTGGAAAAGTGAGATGCAATCAAAAAAAATTCATTCCCCTTGTTAGATGACTTTCGTAGAGGGGGGAGTTGGTTATTTGAAGGCATAACTAAATTCTGGGTACGCCTCTGATTTTGGGTATGCATACATTCTTTATTTGCCTCTGTGTGTACCATATTGTAGACCATAACTTCATTTTATAATTCCCTTGAACTGTAATTATTTTCTTGAGGATCATCTAAAATGGTATTGATAACATTAACTGACGCAAAATGCATTGATGGCATTCTATCAATGTTTCTGCTAGATTATCTCCCTTGTTGTCTTTCATGAAACTCTATTATCTTATATAAAGAATTACCTGGAACTGTTTGGTAAACAGTAACATGAATGGAATCATTAGATAATTTAGTTTCACACTTTCCTATGGGATTATTCCCTAATCAGGATAAAACATCCTTCTGTTGGGGATGGGATTGTAGATGTGAAAAAGGCCCCCAGCCATGCAGGTTGGGGTTGATCCTATTCATCTTCTTCAAATCATTCAACATTATTTAATGAATTTGATTTATGAATTAAATGAGCAACCATCTTGGTATGCTATGGAAATTCATGAACTGTTATGGCAGAAATTCGGGCATCTTCTCTTCTGATTTTGCAGATTTTGGTTCGAACATTAGCTAGGTACATTATCCGACAATCACTTAAATCACCTATTTCAGTAGATAACTAGGATATTTCATACATTTTCATCCTCTGATGCATGAATTCATCTATACATGACGGTTGATCAAGATACTCAGAGGCTTGATGTAAAAGTAGCCTAACAAATTCATTTCTTTGGACCTGATTCTGATGAGAATTAGTTAATCCATGTTCTTGAGCATACATTTGATTACATGAAAAACCAATTGATTGGGGATAGCCATGGAAAATAACATTACATGAGACCACTTTTGGTGGAATTTTCTGATTTTGGAGTGAAGTGAAATAAAATGCTCCATATGCACCCCATCCTCTGATGTGAACACTAGATGGGGAATCAGAAATTAATTGGCGTAGCCTATTTAGAGAATTAATACATGAGCGTAGAAGGGTTCTCTTTTGTTTTTCAACCTTTGGATGTTGTGAAAATAAGAGAGATGCGAAGTAAATTTTTCATTGTAACCCTTATATTACTTTCAAATGATTTTGATATTTATCATATGGTAAAACACATTATTTTTCAAATGACGAAGAGTTTCCCATAAGATGAGACAAATGTCATGAATGCAATCTTCTATCATCAATTCTGGAATATCAAACTAAGAATTTGTTGAAGGCCATAACATGACTGGTATTTCTCCATATGATAATTGTTTCATCATGTTTAAATTATCCTCATTATCTTTCACAAGAGGATTCTCCACTAGATCAGACCAGAGTGGATTCTCTCTATTAGAAGATAAATGACCTAAAGGAGGATTAGAGAATGACCATTCCCTTAAGAATTTATCTGGTTGCTAAAGTGTTTCACCCATCAATGAGAAGGATTCATACATGACTGACACTGTGCTTTCAAGTGCCTTGAGATAGGAGGGGTTTCTCATTAATAAATTGTCAATTATGGAACTGTCTTGGCAATGTGAAATACCTCTATAGAGAAAACTATTGCAGTGAATCCCATCATAAGGAAGATCACAATGATGGATTGTAGAAATGGATAAATCTTCTTTCTCCTTGGTCTTCTAGCCACACAGAGGGTTGTCGTGGCTTTCAACTAGAGATAGGCACTCTGGATTGATTGAATTTTCATGAAGCCAGCATTCATGATGATGTGTCTGATGAGAAACTTCAGAATTAGAACATCCACTCCCATAATTTGGTAATGGGAATAAATGATCTTGAGCTACAACCAATAAATTTCTAAGGGATTCAAGAACTCCAGCATTAAGAGGATATAAATAACAACTTGACTCAAGATTTTACAACGCTTTTTAGTGAGAAATATTTTTGGATGATATCTTACAGTTAGATGGGGACACATGCTAGGAGAAGTGGTTATTATGGGAAAGTGAATGTTCCAGCTTTGGAGTAGTTAACAAAACAGACCGATTAACACCAATTGGAAATTGTGTATATTCTCGATCCTTTTGTTCGTATGATATGGGGGATTATTCCCCATGACCCTCTTGAACTGGAATAGAGGTATGTATCTACTCAGGGGTGGCATGCCAATGTGTCATCCCATGTGTGGGGATAGATTTATTTGTTTGTTCCTCTAATACGACTAAAGTAGTTGTTAAAATATCCTGGAATGCTTCCAGAATATGGGTAGAGATATGCGGCTACTCTTTCACCATTGATAAGAGGTGTTTAGTGACTTCAGTGGGTAGAATGGGAATATATGTTCATTCTGTATATATATTAGGTGCATATACCTGCTCATTTTCTCCTTTTCATGTCTATGGATATTTACAGCACTCACTCATGGGGGAAGAGAGTTGGGTCTGCCACAAATTTGTCTTCGGAGCATTCCGATTGACTTCTTCAGGTGATACCAAATGAGAATGTTGGTAGGCTTGATGAACATTGGTACTTGTATGTGCATGCTGGGTATTTTACATCATGTATGGTTGATGGAATTCCTTAAATACTGGCATAAGAGACTGCTGACAGAGTTGATGATTGTAAACAGATGTATGTTCTTGTTTACCAGTTTCCACCATATTAGATTGGCGGGCTTCTTTAAATACTGTCAAATCATCCTGGTGACTGGATGAAAACTTGTGAGTGGATTTATGTGCCTATTCATGGTACTATTTCAGGATTATCTGGTGGGGTTGGTGGGTTTTTGTTAGACAAGACTGCTGAGCAGCCAAATTAGGATGAACTAGTGTATGTGATGGCTCGCTGTTTGCCATCAAGTTATATTAATGGGCATTTCCAAAGGAGGATGAGGTGAGAACATGTCCCTATTAACTAGACATTATCCCTGGTGGTTCATCACTTGTGCCCTGGTTTGAGAGACCTGGTGTAACACCCCAAGATTTCATAGTGTGTTATTTCTTCAAAATAATTCAATAAATTGCACTACACGCAACACCGAGTTCAAGCGCACCATGACTTACCAAACAAGCCGGTCAAAAAAGGTTATGAATAGTATTAACTAAATTTTAAACTTTATATAATCCTTATAATTTTAGAATCCATATTATGAGTTTCTTAGACATAATGTAAGAACAAATTCATCTTCAGTATTGTAGTTTTACCAACTTTTAATAGTGAACCCTTTTTAAATAAAATATTTTAAACTTTTTGACTAAATGAGGACATCAAAAAATTTAAAATAAAACAACCCAAGCTTCCACGGTACGCTTTCCTTTGAATAAAGCAGTAACGTGTGTTGTACGCAACTTCGAGTTTTAAGACACACCACAACCGATCAAACTAGCCGTTATGAATAGTAATACTTAATTTTTTGAAATTATATATATTTTATATTTCAAAATGGACTTCATTTTTGGATTCGGAATATCAAATTTAGCCTAAGGTGAAATTTTGGTACTTTTCGGATAACTTTCATATTTTGATGAATAGTAAAAATTACTAAATTTTAATTAAAAACAACTTTTTTAATCAAAATAATTAATAGTGATAAATTATGAATTTGAGTGGTTTTAAAGTATATTTAGAATATATTTTTACCATTTAATATAATTTTGGTCATTGGACATAATTTTACAATTAAACCGAACATAAACAAGTGTCAATCTTTTGATAGTTATTATCTCTTAAAAACACGCTTTTTGTTTTGACAGCGGGAATTAATTTTAAATTAATTTCTGCCACTTCTGTGTTTTGAATTTAGAAAAATGGATTCCATATTTGGAATCAGGATGTTCAAATTGTGTAAATAGGTAACTTTTATTTTTATACATTTTGAATAATTATTGCGGTAAATATTTTATTTACCATGGTTAAGGGTAAATCCGGTAAATAAGGGTTAAAAAATAATTTTATAATAATACTAAATTACCCTAAAACGTGTCTTAACCCTATTGGTTTATACATGGTCGACCATGGGAATCTTTGGGTCAATTTTGGGACCCCATTGATCCACTTGAAGGTGATAATGACACTTTATTTTAATTAAGTTAAAATGAATACAAAAATGGCATAAGCTTACATCTTTTAAAAGAACAATTTTTACATAGGGTTATACATGTTGGATTTTCGATTATAAATATTCATTAGAAAGCTAAAAAGATTTCCTACATAATTATAGTTTATTTATAATTTTTAGACATCAAATAATTTAAATTATTAATGACACAATAATGATGCAATGTTTACCTCATTAATAAATCATTTAAATAAATAAGATTATAATGATTATAATATTATCTAAAACCTGTCCAATTATTATTGGTTGATGTTATTTAGAATATGAGTCATCTTACCTTCGACCTCAATGATTTTTGGACCATTATAAACCGAATATAATTATATTATAAAGTAATACTTTCACTCTTTCCTAAAGAGCCCCTCCTCTCCCTTATAAAAGGAGACCACTTCTACTCATTCATCACACCTCTCAAGCCACATGGCTCGTCCAAACTCTGCCCAACTAAGCTCCCCACATCCCTCTCCTCCTCCTTGAAGCTTCCCCTTAGGCAGAAAGCATTTCAAGAAGTCCTTTGGTTCCAACCAAAGTGAGTTACCTAAATTAAAGGTAACATTTTCTCTTAAATTATTTTCAATTATTTTGCTTCTCCAACCCCCAAACTCTTTTTATTTCCTTTCTTTTGTAACAAAAAAAGTATCCACAATATACTAGGATTTTGTTATAAGAAGGATTCAAACTACACATTCAGACAACTCCATCTAATGGATGATGAACATAATGTTTCTGTGGATGGCAAACTAACGCCTCACGAAACGATGATTGTTCAAATACATCTTACCGCCTCTCATGGTGGCCATTAGGATGGCACTGTAATTAAATATGATATTAATGATATATATATTCTATATATAAGCTTCTGTAATTCCATTTTATTTCATACAATTATTCGTTCCATGTTGTATATATATACGATAATTTCATTTGAGGAAGTGCGGACTACCGCCCCCTTAAAATGATATGACTTGTTCATAACACACATGGAACGTATAAAGGATGGTGTTAATGAACTTAAGTAACATATATAAAATATTATATTTTACTGGAATAGTAATATACCTATGTATCATTTGGATTCGATTCTTTTAAAATAAAAATTAAATGGAAGTAGCATTTGTGCGTACGTACGGACTACCGTCTCCACGAACGTGATGAGATTCATTCTCCATCGTATCCATTCAAGTATAATTATCATTTGATGATTTAAAAATGATTTTTAAGGACTTGATACCATTCTGGATATGAATAATATACATCCCATTAATAACGAATATGGCTCACATAACAAAGAATATAAAGTAAAATGAACCCGTTAACACCTGAAATGACGATAATTCTAAGATATTATTAACAAATCAATGTTACAAGATCATATATGATATCATATTAAAGTAAATTATTCTTGTATTATTCAATAACAATTATTTCACCATTATACAGGAGTTAAACCTACCATCGACCAAGGAAAAAGTACAAAGTAAGGGATTCTCTTATCTCACTTTCAATTCCGTGATATTTCCATTGTTCGCTACTAAATTATTGAAAGTGGTGTATTGTGTACTTCAATTTGATATATATTATCATGATTCACTTTATATTCATGTTATTCTGTAAATTATTTGGTGGTTATTAACTTTTGGCCATGCGACTCAGTTGATTAACGTGGTAAGGGGTTTCTTGTCTCACTTTTAATTCCGTGAGAATTCCATTGATCACCACTTAATTATTGCATGTGGTGTATGTGTACTACCCATGATTGTATTCATTGTGTAATATACTTTATTTTATGGGTATTTACATCATCATGGTATGATCTTTCTTTCATGGGTGTTTGTTTCTTAAGTTACCTAATCAATAAGGGAATTTGAGATTTCAATTTCCACTCATTTGGCTTTACGCATATTTCATTGATTATATTACCCCAAGATTATGTGTGGAATCACTATTCATTTGATTATGTCATAATTTACACTCCCATTCCTGTGGATATACTTTTGATACACATAATCACTCCATTGAAAATTCTCAAGTTATTGATATGAATTTGATAAGAGTAATTTTAACTCTTTCACCATTTGTTGAGTTAAACATCCAATTCGTTGGTGTTGTTTTTACAGGAATATGTGTGAATATACTTTGATTGTTTTACACTGAATATCCAATCATATTTAGTGTATTTAAATTTTTCACACATAATTATGTTGTTGATTTATCCTTAACCTAAGGATATGGCCTTTATGAGAGATTTCATCTCAACTTACATTCCATTGAGACTTCTTTGTTGATATACACCAAATCACTTTTATGTGGTGTATATAATGTACTTTGAGATAGTATAACATGAATTCCCTTTATTCTCATGATATTACAAAGTTTTGATTACCTCAATTATTTTCATTCAAGTGTCTCTCTTTTGGTTAGAATCTCTAACTAAAATACCATTTTTAAATGTTTTAAAGGCTTATTCATCTAAATCTTTCTCATTACTGTCCATGTTTTAAAAATGGTTTTAAGGATTTATTTATATGGACATTAAAGTTTAGAAATTAAAAATCCTTTTAAAAGGTTTCAAAGTGGTATGGGACACTTTGATTCAAAAATCTATTTTTAAATGGCTTCTTGACAAATAGTGTGACTTTTAAATGTTTTCAAGAAAAGGGGGATATTTCTCTCAAATAGTTTTGATGATTATTTTCATCTATGTCAACATCCTTCATTATTCATGATTGAGGTTAATGTGATACAATACAATCTTCCATATTGTATCAAATGAGTTATATTTGACTGTGGATGTTCTATTTTTATACCATTCATGGTTTGTGGTTAAAGTATTGACATTTCGTATGCTAGTTTTAATACAAATGTTTATTTTATGCTTAAACCTATTCATATGAGGAATGCATTGGACTTAATAAGTGACAGGTGGAGCCCGCTATAGCTCCTCGATGCATCGGTAGGTCTCATGAGACAAACTAGTGTCTTGGCACAAGGCCTTGGCAAAATATTATTTGTAGTCTTGGCACGAGGCCTTGGCTATGTGGTTATGATAGTCTGGAATTATGCATTCCTTCATTATGAAAGTGGTTATTGATATTGCATGTGATCATTCGACTAGTAGAATATCCATGTGAGTAAGTAAATGGCATTATTTCATTTTACCTTTTCCATTTTATGCTGAAGTTCAAGTTTCAAAGGATTTTGTTTTAGTTATACATTGCCTTAAATGTTTATTCTTATTTATGAATGCTTCTGCTATAATGTTATCCTTACTGAGCATCCGAGCTCACCCCTTTCAATGTTTTATTTTTTTTCCAGGATTATGAAGAAGTAATTTATGAATGACCTGCAGGGATAGTATGAGGGGATATGAAGACAAGTTGTTTTTTTTATGATGTAATGTAAAAATTTATGGATGTATCTAGTTATTACAAGGCTACTAAACTAATCGGTCTTTCGAGACTTGATCTTTCTCATGATCATGCCAATGTTATGTAATAATGCACTGACTCTGGGTAACTAGGGTCGGGGCGTTACAGTTGGTATCAGAGGAAGTTTAGTACAAACCTTGGTAGCTAGATTTAGATAAACTCTGATTAGAGCACGTAGACCTAAGATGAACGTTGAGGATTAGTATAAAATAACTTCCTAGAATTTTTGTATTGTAGAGATTTTGTGAGTTTTCCGAGCAATACATCCCTGTCTGGATACGAGCAGGTAGAGGCGGCTCTGGTACAGATGTACCTAGGGGTAAAACCCGAAAACACCGCTTTGAGCTAGACTCGAACGGGAACTGGTGCACGACAACGGGCCTTGCTGCACTCTTGGTTACGACACTCCCGGGGGATATGCTTAGGATAATTTACATTTTCTTTACAAAACGATTTAAGTAATATATACATAAGATGAGAGTAAATGACCTTGGTTAATCCTAATATGTTTCAAATTGAGAATATGGTGACATTTTAATCTCTAAATGATTTTACGACTACTATTACTCACACAATGCTTTCTGGTTTTAGTCAATGGCTGGATTCCAAGGAAGTCATAGTGATTTTGAGAATGATGTACAAGGTGGGAACAGTGGTGGAAATGAGCAACAAAATGGAATGTTGATAGGCGTAAAAGATATCGTCTTTATGCCAAATCAGTTTTCCAAAAATATGATCAACAACATATATATTAACCAACTCCCAGACTCAAAAAGGAAGAGAAAGGTGATAAATGATAAGATCTCCAGCAATGGAGACCATGGAGAAAAGAAAACTCAATTTTCATCATGCAGGAATTGTGGAAAGAGACACCCAGGAAAGTGTCTCAATGGGACAACGAAATGTTTTACGTGCGGGAAGGAAGGACATAAAGTGAAGAATTGCCGAAGAAAAATGAAGAGTACTATGGAAGAAGATAAAAATGGTCCCAAGAGTCCATTTACAGTCATTTGCCGTAAATGTAGGGGACCTGACCATTACCCGAGTGAATGTCCTATTTTATAGGATATTTTCTTGCTCAAAGAAGAAGCTATGTGGAAATAAATGGTTGGAGAAAATTTTAAAAAGTATTAGCACTCCTTGTTGATGGGTTTACTTTGGAATAATTTTCTCTTGTATTTGTAACCCCTAAGTTTTCCATGTGAGAATGATATTTGAGGAATAATTGTCTCTTCTCTTGTGGATATAGGTATAAATAACCATTTGGTTTTATATGATCATTGGGGTTTGAGAAAATGATAAGTTATTATAATTTGGGATGAAAATGCAAAGTATGATATAACATTTGTGGTTAAATTATGTTATTTTGAAAAATTTATCTCATTTTGGTAATATTATAGAATATAGTTTTTGAAAAAGGACAACATGTAGACCGTGTGACAACCCGTCGCGTCGGACAAAGCTGTGGGAATCGAACCCACAACCAAAGTGCGATTGGGATTTATCGCCTACCACTGGACTGCGTGAAGTCCCTGGTTAGTATGACTATTTTTTTTAAATGATTTTATTGATCAATAATAAGATGATTTGGGTTCTTATGTCTTATCAAATGAATACCCTTGGTATAGGAAAATGATTTGGTGATTAAGTGATAAATGTTATTTTGGAAGATGTTCGTTTTGTTAGGAACACTATATGCCCAAGGAAAATAGAATACAATGAGGTTTCATTTGTAGAGTAATGGTGGATTTTTATCTACATTTTTATTGTTGATTTATAGTGATTTGGGTTATTTATGGAAATGATTAACCTATAACAGAGAATATGTGATGATGTTAATTACTTTTAAGTATGTGACTTTAAGAGTATTTGATGTCATTTGGAGAAACAATGTAACATGGGAGACTACATAATCAAATTCTTCTATGTTTTGGGTTTCAATATTAGTTTAGATTATATTAAAGGATTTTAAGGACAATTGGTTATTGAATGGTATCTATTTAACTTTGGGGTATTGTTGGTTTAATTTTAGAAATTAAGATTAGTGCATATTTATCTCAATGAATATCCTTTTGGGGGATCATTAGATCATTCACTAACCATTTTGGTTTTGATTAATCTTCAAAGACAATGTAAATATATGGTTTATCCTGCATAGATCATGTGATTCTATAGAAGTTTATTATAGCTCTTCCAGTGTGACCAAGTCTTCTTGAATACTCATCGTTTAAAAAAAATTGAGTTAGTGGTGGAAATTTATTAAAGAATGAAAATCTACTTAAAATTTAAGTATATCTCATAATGTTCTTAGTCAATATCATAAATGAATTCCTCTTCCTTATGTAAGGTAACTTTAAAAAAAATGTTGTCCTAGATGGTACCTTAAATCATCACTAATTTATGGCTTTGGGATTGTTGGCCTTTTCATAGCCATGTTCTCTACCACTCTCCATCAGATAATTGATGGTTAGATTTCTCCTCCATATCCATATTTTCCTACATGGAACCCTAGTATGTGTTATTTTCGGTAATCTTTATACTTTCCACTCTTTATTTTAAATAGAGGCCTCATTAATTCATTTTTCGATGTGGGATTTCAACTAAGATATTTTGAAATGTCAAAAATGTGTGATCCCAATACCCTATATTTTGTTGAACTGATGGTACTTCAAATCATCATAGATTGATGAGTTTAAGGACCTCAATTTTATACTTGTTTGTGATTGATTACCTCAACCACTACCTATAAATATTTACGTTTTTCCTCCAATTATATGTCTCTAATTGCCACCAATGTTCTCCTAATCGAGATCATAATTTGGTGGTGACCCTTTCATTTCTCTTTTCCTCATATTAAGACTAAATTTTAGTAAACCAATTTCCGATGTGGGTTTTCCCACAAATATATTTTCTATTTTCAACCTTTTATTTTCGAAGAACAATTTCAAATTGCGAGGACGCAATTTATTGAAGGAGGGGAGAATGTAACACCCCAAGATTTCATAGTGTGTTATTTCTTCAAAATAATTCAATAACTTGCACTACACGCAACACCGAGTTCAAGCGCACCATGACTTACCAAACAAGCCGTTCAAAAAAGTTTATGAATAGTATTAACTAAAGTTTAAAATTTATATAATCCTTATAATTTTAGAATCCATATTATGAGTTTCTTAGACATAATGTAAGAACAAATTCATCTTCAGTATTGTAGTTTTACCAACTTTTAATAGTGAACCCTTTTTAAATAAAATATTTTAAACTTTTTGACTAAATGGGGACATCAAAAAATTTAAAATAAAACATCCCAAGCTTCCACGGTACACTTTCCTTTGAATAAAACAGTAACGTGTGTTGTACGCAACTTCGAGATTTAACACACACCACAACCGATCAAACTAGCCGTTATGAATAGTAATACTTAATTTTTTGAAATTATATATATTTTATATTTCAAAATGGACTTCATTTTTGGATTCGGAATATCAAATTTAGCCTAAGGTAAAATTTTGGTACTTTTTGGATAACTTTCATATTTTGATGAATAGTAAAAATTACTAAATTTTAATTAAAATCAACTTTTTTAATCAAAATAATTAATAGTGATAAATTATGAATTTGAGTGGTTTTAAAGTATATTTAGAATATATTTTTACCATTTAATATAATTTTGGTCATTGGACATAATTTTACAATTAAACCGAACATAAACAAGTGTCAATCTTTTGATAGTTATTATCTCTTAAAAACACGCTTTTTGTTTTGACAGCGGGAATTAATTTTAAATTAATTTCTGCCACTTCTGTGTTTTGAATTTAGAAAAATGGATTCCATATTTGGAATCAGGATGTTCAAATTGTGTAAATAGGTAACTTTTATTTTTAGACATTTTGAATAATTACTGCGGTAAATATTTTATTTACCATGGTTAAGGGTAAATCCGGTAAATAAGGGTTAAAAAATAATATTATAATAATACTAAATTATCCTAAAACGTGTCTTAACCCTATTGGTTTATACATGGTCGACCATGGGCATCTTTGGGTCAATTTTGGGACCCCATTGATCCACTTGTAAGTGATAATGACACTTTATTTTAATTAAGTTAAAATGAATACAAAAATGGCATAAGCTTACATCTTTTAAAAGAACAATTTTTACATAGGGTTATACATGTTGGATTTTCGATTATAAATATTCATTAGAAAGATAAAATTATTTCATACATAATGGTATTTTATTTATAATTTTTAGACATCAAATAATTTAAATTATTAATGACACAATAATGATGCAATGTTTACCTCATTAATAAATCATTTAAATAAATAAGATTATAATGATTAAAATATTATCTAAAACCTGTCCAATTCTTATTGGTTGATGTTATTTAGAATATGAGTCATCTTATCTTCGACCTAAATGATTTTTGGACCATTATAAACCGAATATAATTATATTATAAAGTAATACTTTCACTCTTTCCTAAAGATCCCCTCCTCTCCCTTATAAAAGGAGACCACTTCTACTCATTACTCACACCTCTCAAGCCACTTGGCTCATCCAAACTCTGCCCAACTAAGCTCCCCACATCCCTCTCCTCCTCTTTGAAGCTTCCCCTTAAGCAGAAAGCATTTCAATAAGTCCTTTGGTTCCAACCAAAGTGAGTTACCTAAATTAAAGGTAACATTTTCTCTTAAATTATTTTCAATTATTTTGCTTCTCCAACCCCCAAAATCTTTTTATTTCCTTTCTTTTGTAATAACACCAGTATCCACAATATACTAGTATGTTGTTATAAGAAGGATTCAAACTACACATTCACACAACTCCATCTAATGGATGATGAACATAATGTTTCTGTGGATGGCAAACTAACGCCTCACGAAACGATGATTGTTCAAATACATCTTACCGCCTCTCATGGTGGCCATTAGGATGGCACTGTAATTAAATATGATATTAATTATATATATATTTTATTTATAAGCTTCTGTAATTCCATTTTATTTCATACAATTATTCGTTTCATGTGGTATATACATACGATAATTTCATTTGAGGAAGTGCGGACTACCGCCCCCTTAAAATGATATGACTCGTTCATACCACACATGGAACGTATAAAGGATGGTGTTAATGAACTTAAGTAACATATATAAAATATTATATTTTACTGGAATAGTAATATACCTATGTATCATTTGGATTCTATTCTTTTAAAATAAAAATTAAATGGAAGTAGCATTCGAGCGTACGTACGGACTACCGTCTCCACGATCGCGATGAGATTCGTTCTCCATCGTATCCATTCAAGTATAATTATCATTTTATGATTTAAAAATGATGTTTAAGGACTTGATACCATTCTGGATATGAATAATATACATCCCATTAATAACGAATATGTCTCACATAACAAAGAATATAAAGTAAAATGAACCCGTTAACACCTGAAATGACGATAATTCTAAGATATTATTAACAAATAAATGTTAAAAGATCATATATGATATCATATTAAAGTAACTGATTCTTGTATTATTCAATAACAATTATTTCACCATTATACAGGAGGTAAACCTACCATCGACCAAGGAAAAAGTACAAAGTAAGGGATTCTCTTATCTCACTTTCAATTCCGTGAGATTTCCATTGTTCGCTACTAAATTACTGAAAGTGGTGTATTGTGTACTTCAATTTGATATATATTATCATGATTCACTTTATATTCATGTTATTCTGTAAATAATTTGGTGGTTATTAACTTTTGGCCATGCGACTCAGTTGATTAACGTGGTAAGGGGTTTCTTGTCTCACTTTTAATTCCGTGAGAATTCCATTGATCACCACTTAATTATTGCATGTGGTGTATGTGTACTACCCATGATTGTATTCATTGTGTAATATACTTTATTTTATGGGTATTTACATCATCATGGTATGATCTTTCTTTCATGGGTGTTTGTTTCTTAAGTTACCTAATCAATAAGGGAATTTGAGATTTCAATTTCCACTCATTTGGCTTTACGCATATTTCATTGATTATATTACCCCAAGATTATGTGTGGAATCACTATTCATTTGATTATGTCATAATTTCCACTCCCCTTCCTGTGGATATACTTTTGATACACATAATCACTCCATTGAAAATTCTCAAGTCATTGATATGAATTTGATAAGAGTAATTTTAACTCTTTCACCATTTGTTGAGTTAAACATCCAATTCGTTGGTGTTGTTTTTACAGGAATATGTGTGAATATACTTTGATTGTTTTACACTGAATATACAATAATATTTAGTGTATTTATATTTTTCACACATAATTATGTTGTTGATTTATCCTTAACCTAAGGATATGGCCTTTATGAGAGATTTCATCTCAACTTACATTCCATTGAGACTTCTTTGTTGATATACACCAAATCACTTTTATGTGGTGTATATAATGTACTTTGACATAGTATAACATGAATTCCCTTTATTGTCATGATATTACAAAGTTTTGATTACCTCAATTATTTTCATTCAAGTGTCTCTCTTTTGGTTAGAATCTCTAACTAAAATACCATTTTTAAATGTTTTAAAGACTTATTCATCTAAATCTTTCTCATTAATGTCCATGTTTTAAAAATGGTTTTAAGGATTTATTTATATGGACATTAAAGTTTAGAAATTAAAAATCCTTTTAAATGGTTTCAAAGTGGTATGGGACACTTTTATTCAAAAATCTATTTTTAAATGGCTTCTTGACAAATAGTGTGACTTTTAAATGTTTTCAAGAAAAGGGGGATATTTCTCTCAAATAGTTTTGATGATTATTTTCATCTATGTCAACATCCTTCATTATTAATGATTGAGGTTAATGTGATACAATACAATCTTCCATATTGTATCAAATGAGTAATATTTGACTGTGGATGTTCTATTTTTATACCATTCATGGTTTGTGGTTAAAGTATTGACATTTCGTATGCTAGTTTTAATACGAATGTTTATTTTATGCTTAAACCTATTCATATGAGGAATGCATTGGACTTAATAAGTGACGGGTGGAGCCCTCTATAGCTCCTCGATGCATCGGTAGGTCTCATGAGACAAACTAGTGTCTTGGCACAAGGCCTTGGCAAAATCTTATTTGTAGTCTTGGCACGAGGCCTTGGCTATGTGGTTATGATAGTCTGGCATTATGCATTCCATCATTATGAAAGTGGTTATTGATATTGCATGTGATCATTCGACTAGTAGAATATCCATGTGAGTAAGTAAATGGCATTATTTCATTTTACCTTTGACATTTTATGCTGAAGTTCAAGTTTCAAAGGCTTTTGTTTTAGTTATACATTGCCTTAAATGTTTATTCTTATTTATGAAAGCTTCTGCTATAATGTTATCCTTACTGAGCATATGAGCTCACCCCTTTCAATGTTTTATTTTTTTTCCAGGATTATGAAGAAGTAATTTATGAATGACCTGCAGGGATAGTATGAGGGGATATGAAGACAAGATGTTTCTTTATGATGTAATGTAAAAATTTATGGATGTATCTAGTTATTCCAAGGCTACTAAACTAATCGGTCTTTCGAGACTTGATCTTTCTCATGATCATGCCAATGTTATGTAATAATGCACCGACTCTGGGTAACTAGGGTCGGGGCATTACACCTGGTCCAAATTTCCAAGGGAAACACCCCCATCATGTTGGGGGTTCACTACTGCATGATTTTCGCAGTGATTACTGGTGGGAGTCCTTAGGATGGACTACTAAATTCTTGAATTTGTGGCCTTGAATGATATCTTGATCAACATGCCTATAGTATGTGAAGGACTGGGTGTTTCGTTATGGGGATAATCTCCCAGAACAGTTGGATATGGTGGTTTTCACCATCTTCTTCTTGATCATTGGTCGTAGTTGGCCACATGATCGAGGATTATTAATGACCTGGAGGGATGTCGAACAACCTTCAAAGTCAGGACTATACCGTGCTGGAAATATTCCATCACCATCACATTAGAGACTAGAGTCGAAGACGTTGGGTTGGTGATAACATCCTTCCCTTGGATGGAGATCTAGCTTGAGCAGCAGTCGAGAAAGTCACAAATGTTGTCTTGGAGAAAGTCTTTCTTTTGATTGAAGATGTTTTTTTGGAAAACAGAGACAACAATAAGCTCTATTAAAGAATCATTTTTCCAGATGGATACATGTGTGACTAATTACATTGTCTGGACTTCTTTTATCAAATTATAGGGGACTAACATAAGGGCATCATTATTAACTTGGTTATGGATTCACGTCGGGTTCACCATTTTTGTTTCATAGTTTCGTGAAACATGTGTTCTAGATTTAAGAATCATTGTTTCTAGGAGGATTCCATTGTATTTATTAATGGAACCGAAATCTTCTAGTAGTCCTTTATCCAAAGAGGACATACATTCCAAAGGCAAGTGTTCGTTATGTTTTGAAAATTACGATACTTAAGAACAAGTATTGGTCGAGAGGATGGGAGGCCAAACTCATCACACCCTTTTGGGGGAAATTATTGATTACTATGGGACTCTCTTTTTAAAATTAAAAAATTTTCCTGAATCCTTTTTATTTCACCATGTATATCATATGTATCCTTTTTAATTTTCAATCACTTATTAAAATGGGTAAAATGTATATTCATTAGTATTAATTCAAGGTTATTCTTTAATAGAAACATTTGTATGTATTTGAGGTTTTCCATAAACAGAATCTTCTAATATACCAATTAGAGATTCTTTAATCATCATTATGATGATACTGGTTTTTAAGCCACCCAGTGGGGCACTCTGGAATTTATTGACATCCAGGGAGACGAAGGATTGTTTTAATCTTGCGATTGTGATTATAAAATGAGCTACCAACATATCATTGTGAAAGGAATCATAACCCATGTAGTTCGTTGCCACTTAATCGGACAATCCATACCTTTTAAGGACATGTGATAAGGACCTCTAAGTGAATGGTGTTTAGTCAAAACATAGTGTGAGACATTTGCTGAATTAGCCTGAGGAATTTGGAAAGGATATGAGATTCCACGTTTGTTCAGACCCTAGTAGGAATATGGCATGAGTAGAATGGGGTTGATTTTACGTGTAGGGTTTGTACCGCAAGGAGGCTTCCAACGTATCCCATATAGATGAGAATCAAATCCCACCAAGTTAGATATATCTCATAGGAGAGTATATTCCCATAAGAGAGATGAGTTTGGGATTCAAAGCCCACGTGATTCATGCTTGGTGTAAGAAATAGGAGGATGTGAAAGATTCAAAAATGACACATCACACTTCCAAAATTTCCCCCCATGCTGATGGAAGGGGGAGCTTCAACTGTAGAAGACTGTTAGCTGACGATCCTTCCATATGTTCTATTTAAATTGGACAAGGCTCCTATTTATGAAAAAAGGGGTGATGGTGAGGGGCTTATAACAAGATGGTTGCCCAGTGAAACTAGTTCTGGTAGGGGAGGGAGACTTCTTCTATGCTTGCACATAACAGCAAGTGCGGAGTGTACCTTCTCTACCAGAGACCTAAGGTTCTAGGTCACCTCTCTTATAAGGGTGAGGCTGGTAACCAACCCTCCTCCAAACATGGAGCATCCCAACATTATTTCTGGGAGAAAGGTCCACGTGACAGTGGATATGCATACCCAAAAAGATCCCATGAATCTTAACCCCATTGTGAAATGAATTTGGGAAACCTCTGACTACAGAAATACAAACCCCAATAGAAGACACGCTAATGTGCCATTCTCAAAGGTTTGATATGTCAGGAGTTTTTGGTGGAGGATTTAATTTAGTTCCTTCAAGATAAGGGATCCATTGTAGGATATACCCTGCTTGAATGGATTTTAAAAAGGGTACATGAGTTGGTCGCGTAGGTCCCTCATGCTAGTATGTTGTGTAGGTACTCTGCGTTGCTGTATTGCACAGCTATGGCGTTCAGGTCTACCACGTAGGTATGGTGCACATATATACTATGCAGGTATGGATGATGACTGATGAATGTGAAGAACTTAAAAAAATTTCTATCCCATTAAATTATCTCTTATATCGTTGTTTGGAGAGCTACCTGAGACAATTTGAGAGATCTAGGTGAAAGAGATACACAATTGGAGCATCAGAGAGTCTTTCAATTTTTTGATTCCCGTTATGGGAAGCTCAAGGGCTCTATTTATAGGGATGGATGGGCCTGGTCAAAGAGATGTTCCCCGTGCAGGTACATTATGCAGCACCGTCACGCAGTTTCTCTGCATAGGGACATAAAACATTTTCTTGCGCGTTGGTCAGCCATGTAGGTTGGCCATGGAGGTCAGCCGCGTAGCTCGGCCGCGTAGTTCAACTGTGCAGATCCATAAAGCTAATCCATGGAGAAGTTCTTTGGGAGTATTGTTGATTTTATTTTTTTTCTCTTTCACTCCTGCTTTTGGATTTGAAATATCCAGAGGCTGACTTCATAATATTTTTGGTTACTTTCTCAAGTAGTTTCTACAATGGTAAGGAGGAGTATCACAGATGATTTTTTGGAACGGGATATACCAATCCCCAATACTTTGTGGTTTTACATCATTTTACACCCACTATTTCCTATCAAATAAAACTCTAGTGGGGGATTTGATTAATTATAAATACCTAATCCAAGAGAGAATAAAAGTAATTAATGTATAGTTCAATGTGAATTTTATCGAAAATAACAAAAATATCCACTTATGTGACCGGATAAATGATTTTTTTGGACCATTACAGATAACTCAATATCAAAAAGTCTATGAATTTGTAGAGGTTTGATTTTAACGACCACAAAGAAATAATTCCAACTCAAGGATTGTAATTTTTAGAAGGACCTCATCTGAGTGAATATTTAATGGTAACCTTCACGAAAAATAACATAGATTGGTAGATACATGATAATTAGCGATCCTTTTAAAGCTATGTGGGATCCCATATATTATACAAAACATATTTCACTACCCTTGTAGGGCCTATCAATACCCCTATATGTCAATTATTTACGAAAAAATATCCTTTATGCTTTTGGGAAAATCTATGAGTTCATGAGATTCTGATCCTTCACCAGTGAGAGATTATATAGACATTCAAATATACCCATTTTTTTCAAAACCACATCCCATGTGTTTTTAAGAAACTCAAACCACAGTAGAGATTCCTTGGGATGTATTTTCCTAGCTTTTCTCAAGGGTACTTCAAATGTTTTTTGAAATTAATTCATTTTTTAATCATTGAAAAGACTATCTATGGTATAAGGAATGATTCAGGAGAATATAGGGCTCTTTCGGATCCCAGATCCCTTAGAATTGGGAAAATAGAGTAGACATCATGATTACAGAATGGTTAGTATTAACCATGTGGGGTAACCATGTTGGAAACCTTAAAACATGTTAGTGGCTACACTGTCTTTCTTTAACTATGAAACCAAATTAGAAAACCCATGAAAAATACTATAGACATCTTGATAAAGGGATTTCACATGATCTGTGAATGCTTTGTGAAATGATGTGCCTTAACTATGTGGGGTCACTACTTGGACAGTGAAGGAAGAACGTTTTGTGCATGTCTTGTCCAAACCATTCACTACAACATTTTTATGTTGAAATTAAAATTTTACTTTAAATAAACATAAAAACTAAACCCTTTTTTCATGCTTTATTCGCCACTGACTAGGAACTCTTATCATGTTCCATAATCGCTCCTCAATCCTATTATATGGTCATTGATATCTCGGAGATTTATAATGGAAATCAAGTTCCATTATAATCAATGGATAATTCATGGTATGGTCTTGAACCCCTTGATTTCGTTCAATATTTATATTCGATCCAATGTTCTGTTTTGGTGTTGGCTTATTTTCCCAATTTTTATGGTGTTGGACCATTCTTTATTTTTCAATAGATTTACATTGAATCTGAAACCAATATAGTAAGATGGGTCATATTCAGTCATAATGTTTTTGTCATAGTTGTTTCCCATTAAATTTATGATTTTTTGAAATCCCCACCTTTATACTGCTTGTTTTACATTGCCATGTGTTTCCTTAAAATGAATTCTTTTATTCTATATTTTAATAGACACTATGTTATTCTCTATTTGATCAATTATCGTTTTTTAGAGGATAATTACCTCAACCAATTAAACCCCATTTGTAGTTAAAAATTATTTTTCCCTTTTCTATAATTGTTTTTGTGAGTGGAACACCATCCATGTGTGCTTCATGTAATATAATTTGATTTTCACATTATTTTATTTTTTTAGATTCCAGATCTCCTCAAAAGTGATTGGATTGTCATTAAATTATTTTTCCATTCCTTGATAATTAATTTTATTGTTATATATAATGGATTAGAATCAATATAGTTTTGATTGAATAAATAATTAAATGTATTTAATGATATGAGTAATATATTTCCTTAAGGCCTATCATTTTGATTCATCTTTCTACATATTTATTATATGGATTGTGACCCCATTTATAAATTGGGATTGATTATATGGATTCTAATGAGGTAATCCCTCCATTTATTATTATAATTATGACAATCCAATTGACATTGGATGTGTAATGATCACTACTAGATATATGATCTATACCAATAGTTTTGGGAAAACTGTTGGTATAGTTCCTTAATTTGGACCTATACCAACGGTTTGGCCAAAACCGTTGGTATAGGTCACTTATATGTACCTATACCAATGGTTTTGCCGAACCATTGGTATAGGGTCTCTATAATGGGCCGATTCTCATAACTGTTGGTATAGGTCTATACCAATAGTTTTGAGAACCGTTGGTATATATACATGTATTTTGACTGGAATCTTCTTACAGAGGACATTAAATAAATAAAAATTTGAAATACTTAGGATAATATATATATATATATATTTGAAATTATGTTCACAAAATTAAGTTATGTATGTGGTTAGGTCATTCAATCACAAACGGGAGGTGTTGGGATCAAAACCAAATGAATGATTTTTTATTGAATTACATATACTAAAGGTTTTAGTGAAATGTTGGTGTAGATTTTCCATTTACTTATACCAATAGTTATCCCAAAACTGTTATTATAGACCTATTCACATGGCATACTTGGCAACGGTGCTCCAAACTATTAGTATAAACAATACCAACGGGTTGGAGGCCTATACCAACGGTTCCAAACCATGGGTATTGTGTATTTTTCTAGTAGTGGATGGTTAAGGGTCTTTATGAGCATATTGTTTCGTTGTCCTTTACATCTGTTGTTAAGCATGATGTCTCTCATCATTTTACTATTTTCTGTTTGAACGGAAATAGTTCCACATTCCTTAGTTTAGGGTGTTGGGAAGATGATTCACCCCACCTATCTTAGGATCCAATCATGAAGTCTCATATTTAAAATGATATCAATGGAATTTACCCAATCATGGGGCTATATCTTATTAAACTAGTTTTGGATGCCTCAGTTACGCCTTGGGTATATCCAGTGCCTAGTATCTAGGTATATTTCTATATAGATCACTATGTACATAGTCTATATAGGTTGATATAGTATATGAATACACTATATATATTTCATTACTATATATATGGTTATTAATCAAACTCTTACAGTCGTATGCTGAATAGGTAGACCCTATAGGCATCCTTTTGTAACCTATTCTAGATGGTATTTATTTTTTCAAAATATATTTATTATTATACATGAATAGTGATATTGTAATGTACACTACTTGGATTACATCTAGACACTATTGGTACAGGCCTGATATTATTTTTTCTCACAACATACTCGATATACGTCTGAAACCTAGGTATATTGCTTGATTTTTGGTGTGGACAATGGATAGCTCCCTACTATAAATATTTGATATAATGTACTTATTTCTTTATGTATTGGAGGAGAGGGCTGAGCATATGATCATGATGTTAGTGGAGTAGTCTTTTTTCTATTCTATATTTTCAGTAGAATACTTTATATGCTTATCCCATATTCCCTATTATGTATAACATCATTCTTGGAAATCATTGTAGATAACCCATACGATTAAATATTGATATTATTATAGTTGGTTGGTCAATTAAGCTTCCACTAAATCATAACAAAATTTTCTTCCCTATGAGATATGTTTATATATGATGCTTCTAAAATGTGTTAATGGTCTAGTTATGATGGTGTCTATTATATCAAACACCTGCTAATGGATTTCACATGTCATATCACTCTGATATGATGATATATTCTCCAAATTGAACCACTTAATACCCTTTTTGATAGTTAGTTGCCTCCGGCTTATGGGTAGGCAAATTTGAGGACGTGTGTCCCTCTAGCTTGGGGCCAAAATTGAGTGGGAACCAAAACTGTATGTTATAATGTGGTATCAGATAATATTATTAATTTTTAATTATTGTTTATTTATTAGAAAGGATACTAAAAGCTAATGTAATCTGGTAAAGATCATGTTCTTGGGTATATCTAACACATGTACAGGAAGAACATAAATTACAAAGGATGGGTAGTTGATATTATTAATTATTCCTATTATAGTTGACATGAATTCACTTTTGCATGACTCACGTTTTTTATAATATTTTTATTATTGCATTATTTTAATGAGATTATTTTACACAGTCCTGAAGAAATGAGGGTGTTTCATGAAATGAATCATTACTGGAATGACAGGATGGATATGCCATTAAATTTTCCACGCCACATATACTTTTTGTATGGATTTTTAATTATATATATAGTTATTTCCTTATTGTCATATATTGATATGTGTCGACATATATGGTAGGGAGCATATAATTTAATTGATTAATGTTCCAACCTCAGGCTAAATGGTGTTCCTCAAATAGATTGGTGATGAAACATTAATTAGATGATTTTAAAATACTATGTGATTTGGATGTAGTGGTTATAGAATAGGATATGCATATATAAAAGATATTATATTGTAAACTAAAATGAAATTGAATCATTAATATAACATGGTTACCACTAAATGGGAATAAAATAGTAACATAAATGGTGTTTTATTCTATACCGTGCAATTTATGCTCTAAATAGACAAACCCATATCATTTTATATGAGTCCAAGAACCAAACCCAGTCATAGTAAATTAATATGATGGTGTATCTAATGTTCTTATAGCATGATATGGTATTCATTACCTCCTAGACATATATTTTCGAGTATGTGAGGGGTGTGTTCTCTTTCTATAGGAGGGCTTATCCCTATCTTGATGAACTATTTTAATGTTATTAAAATGAAAACAATATATTATTAGGCCCATTTCTTGCAAAAATTTAACATTACACAATGATAACATTGAGTTGTACACCATGAATATGATAACAACCATACACCGAAGGTGAATGGGATTGAGCCACAAGTGATTCCTCATAGAGTGAAACATGTCATGCCACATCCTATTGGAGATATGGGAACCAACATATAGTTCAGAGAGGGACTATTTTGTTTTATGAAATCAATGCATGGTGTCTCTTGACCTACCTTTATTATGGAATAATAGACCTAGGAGTTCTAGTTGGATGATCCTCTGACCTTATCAGGGAATTGAGGACCTCATGCCTCTGATTCAACGTTGGAATCCATGTCTTCTATATTTAATCACATTGAGACACCTCAATAGTAGAGATCTAAGGTTTTTTAATATATTCTACATGATTGTTCCTAGTGATCGTGGGATGTTATTTCCCAATTAGAACCACATCGAGATATAGTCCTGGGAAACATCTAAAATTAATTTTATGATTATTTCATTACAAATAATCTAATAGTTGAATAAGGTATAATGTTTTGGAACATAATGTAGGGATCATTTTTTGTCAAGGAAAATTCTAATCTCTTAACCATGATGAGGAGGTTAGCACCTAATCTAGTGGTTGATGCTGTTATAAAAACCATGAAATTTAATGATAGGTTGGTATACTCTATAAGGTCAAAGATCAATGTATTCAGGATGCCTTATATCATTGATGTAGTCACAGAAACCCTCATTATTGAGATGAATTTTAGGGATTCCAATGTAGTGATCCAGTATATATCACCACCTATATTATTTAGTGTTTATTATAGAGGATTATAAAGTCACATCATGGGTACTTATATATATATATATATTAGAATTGATACATCACATACTGGTAGTTTTATTATAATTATATAGTGAGGAAAACACAAACATATGAAACCAAAATGCATGAAACACATAGTGGAATGTAAAAGATATGGAATGAGGAAAAAAAAGAGATTCTGCAAGACCATTACATCAGTTTCTAGTATGTGGGGGTCTATACATACCCATCATTATGTAGTGGTTCTATTAGTATATAATAATAAATGAAGATGTAATAACAAAATATGGTGAGGCCCAGGAGGTGGTCGAGACAGAAGTTTTTAGCCTCGTGATTCTCATGCTAGTCTGGTGGGACTATGCAGGGTAGTCAGGATGTGACTAAATGTTATGGTAAGTTATAGTTACATGGGCATCAACCTATGTCATAAAATAATACCAATGTACCACCTACTATTCGAGGTACTACTATAGAATCCTCTACAATAGTATCATCTATATTTGACATAGATGCATAACACTCATCTATATCTATGGAAATATTGGAGAGTCTCATCGTTGAGATAGAACAATTATGTGGCATGTAGAAAATCAATACCCACTTATGTATTTGATAAGAATGTGTCTACCATTTTAAGGATTTTTCCCTTTAGATAGGCATATATCTCAATGTGTTGTATTTTTCTGTCCTCAACATGTGATGATTTTATCTAAAAATTATAATGGATTGGTTAGTTCCATACCAACCCATATTTAATTCTATCATTGAAGTTTAACATTTACATCACCATATGGTGGTAGGCATGCACATAATAGAAATTTTTATTTAATGTGACTCGAGTTTTTATTGAAAAGAAATTCATGGGTGCAATAATAGCTTATATCACTTATGTTTCATAGGATGATGAGGGGTGAAATCCCTATTTCTCCCTCCTATGGTGGATCATTTTAGGGACTTCTTTAATAACTATTTATATAAGATACCAATATTGTGGGAGTTAGAATTTATAATTTATCTTATGATATGAGAAGCACTAGTGACCATTCCTCTTTATAGGATGACACTTATAGAGGTTCTAGAGCTCATGAAATAGTTAAAGAATCTTGAGTATAATGGATTTATATGCCCCATTACTCTTCCATGGGGTTGAAAATAATTTTATTCATGAAGTAGGATGATATCCACACGATTCATGTGGAATAATGCCAATTAAATTAGCTGATGTTGAAGAACCATTATCCACTACCTCAAACAGAAGAGATCTTTGATTAGAGCTGAGCAGTGAGATTGTTTTCATAGATTAATTTGAGGATTGAAATTATCATATGCATGTTTCGACTCTAAAAATAACTTAGATAAATATTAATAGAATGTATATATTTTTTGACTATTTTGTTATTCCTCTTGGTTTCATGAATGCATCTATTGAATTCATGTATATTAGGATCTATGATTTCCACCCATATCAGTATTAATTATTTTGTAGTATTTTCTATCAAAATTTTTGTGTATTCAAAATTTCTTGAATACTATACTAATTATTTTGATAATGTTTGAATATACTGATAGAGCACTAACATTAGTTTGTGCTAAGTAAATTCTAATTTTTGATTGACAAATATCACTTCTCGGGTCATATTATAATTGATTTGAGTGTATCAATTTACACATTAAATGTGAGTGTTGTTGTTTCCTTGGAACATCACAAAAATGAATCTAACACAGGGAGTTTCTTTGGGATATGTGAATATTACAACTACTTTATACTATATTTCCCATTCATAATAGCACCACATAATGGTTTGACTGAAGAGGTGGAATATTTTTATAGACTAAAGCTGTAAATAATCATTTCATGAGTTATAGAGAATAGTGAATTCTAAACAGATACTGATTTTACCAAAGATAGACATGACCAATACTATTTATTGTGATTCATAATGTATCAGTATTAGAGCAGTTATGATAAAGAATGATCATGTCATCTAGGGTAGGTCACATTAGTTGATGCCTCATGAACCAAATTACAAGACACATTTCCATGATCTAGCTACTATAATTAATTCTCTACACAATTGGATTAAGTATTTTCATGGAGAGGTTTTTTGTGTTAAAGGACCACAAAAGACATAAGAAAATCTTTATGTAGTATGACATATATCTCAAGTAGTATAGATTGTTTTTTAAATACAATTAAATGATTTTGGTCTTTCCTATTTGCCTCATAAAGGTAATTATATAGCCTTCAATAGGAGATAGAATACCCCGACATAGGCAGTTTAGAAGGCCATTAGGGAGTGGAAGATCAATGATTTATTTTCAATGTTTCATGACGAGTCATAGGTAGATCATGGGCAGATTATCCTCTCATCATTTTCAATAGCCTCTAACCTTCTAGAATTGAGGAATATAAAGAAACTATATAATCTGTATTAATTAGTGAAGAGGGAATGTATATAAAATGATGAATATTTTTTATAATGTGCATGAGGATAATACATTACTCATTCCAAGGAATTTATGGGTCCCTAAAAACATCAGAGAGTAGCTGATGTGGGAATTTCATTCCTTATTTTTGACAATACATCCTCGTTTCACTAAGATGTATCCAGTGATGAATTTCTAGTATTATTATCCTACAATGAAGTGGAATATTACTTTTTTCACTTGGTGTTAAACCTTTCAGTATGTGAAATAAGAACATCAGTGAACAACATGTATTTTACTACCATTTTCAATCCCCGAGTTGAAATATCTTGATGCATTTATGGAATTTGTTTCTGTTTTACCTAAATCACCTAATGGAAATGATATTTTTTTGAATTTAAATGATCATTTAGAAATGTTCATTCATTTATTACATGTTCAATAGACCTTATTAGTAAATGGGATAAGGTGGATATACGTTAGAGAGGTCACACATCTTCATAGAGCTCCACATTCTATCACATCTATTACATATTATCTCTGCACATGATTATTCTAGAAAGTGTTGAAAAATCCCTTGTTTAGGAACGTTCTTTTTGGAATGGAAAATCATGGACATACCGATGAATAAATAGACTTCGTGATTCATGATTTAGAGTACATTTTATGTGCATCTTTCTTTAGTATCGGGGGTTCTTAAGAGAAAGATGTACCTCTTTTTAATTTCACTTATTACAACATAATTTAAGATACCATTAAGATTAATCCTTGTAAATCCTTACATGGTATTCGTTTTTTGTAACCTTAGTACTTTATAGAGGAAGTAGAGGAAGATTTTCATAGACCTGATATCATCCATGATACTGTAGAAACAGTCCGGGTGATCCAAAAGAACATGAAGACAACTCAGTCTATAAAGCAGTCATATTCCAATAGTTGTCAAAAAAAATCTTGACTATTATTTTGGATATTGGTATTTTAGTCAAGCTTTACATTGGTTAAGCCATAAATGTATTTGGAGGTAGGGTTTTCACTATACTCAGTGTGTTGGATATTTTTATGTTTTAAAACAAATCGTACTAGTATATTACTGGATAAAACTTCCTCAGATATATTAGTTTATGAATGTTTTTATTCTTTTATATCATCTTATCTTGTATTATATATACCATACTCACATATTCAAACATAATGAGATTGATCTATAGATGAATTATTCTTTTAAGGAGATCCCATTATGTATTATGGTTCAGAGAGTGAAGAAAATCTGGTGTAGGTCATCTTCTTTGGTGAGGGTGATATTTTAGAATGACCTTGCACAAGATGATACAATGGAGCAGGAAGATGATATATGAGATTAGTATATAGGAAATTTCTTATATGGTACCTATTTTACCTCATAATGACAAATCAAAATGAGTTTGTTTATGGATGGGAGGTTGTAACAATCCATATTTTCTCAAAAGTATCAATTGATTATCATAGTTTAAAAGATTTTTTATTCATGTTCAACTTATATATATAAAAATAAAGGGTTTTTCATCTCCTCGGGCTTGTTTTGATCATGGAGCCCCAAGAATTAGTAAAACATGGAAGTCCATACGGTTACTACACTATCATTACTAACTGTGCATCATAACCATATGGGGATCAATTGAAGCAGTAGGAGGCCACATAGTTTTTCTTTTATTGTGTGAACTGTGGAACACACATATTTAATAAAAATAGAAATAATTAAAATTTAATTTCCTATCATTTTTGAACGATTATGAAAAATGCGTTCCTTAACCATGAAACATTCCTTTTTGGATAGTAAAGGAAACATGATTTGTGGGTAGTTTGTAAACATTAGGTTTATAAACTTTGATATCCTTTTTTATTTTATGAAACTAAAGATTTATTCTTATTGATCATAAAAACATAAACCTTATTTTCCTACTTTCTTCTAATGCAGAAGAGCATCCTTCTATTCCCCCGTATTATATCCTGAAGCCTATTCTATATACATTGATATATACAAGATATAAATTCCAAATATATTATCATCAATATAAATGGACATCTCTTTGTAATATTTCAAATTTTATTATTTCCTTTCATGTTTTATATTTTATCTCTTTCACTACTTTTTTGTGGGCTTGTTCAACCATTTTTAGGGATTTGTACTGTTGTCTATTTTTATTCTATTCTACTACAAATATAAAGTCGATATTAAAACAATTTTCCTAAAAAAACACTATGTTAATGTTCTAGATGTTTTACCTAATATTTATAATGTTTTCATAGCCTCTAAACTATTCCACAAACTAGTTGTTGCGGTAAAACGCCTTAAAATTAAATCATTTATTTTAAATTGATCTGTACAAAATGTAATAATACTAATGACCCGTTTTTTGTGGTTATAGGGCGTTGAAGTCAACCATGTCCTCCATTTTTTGTTTGTTGATCGAATTTATATCCTTAATATACTTGTTTAAATTAATATTGAACATTATCTATAGTCATCATTGATTAAATGTGGATTTCCACTCATAATCTTGATTAGATTCCAAATATCCCCAAAAATTCATTACCTCTCGTGAAATGAAATTTCCATGCCAATATAATTAGTTGTATTTTAATATTAAATAACTTATATGTGATAAAAGTTTTATTTATTAATTGAATTAAAGGGATCAACTGAAATGATTAATAGTGGGTGACATGGACACACCATTTGATGCATGTCCCAATATCACAATTAAATCAAATGTTACATCATTTATAAATTAGAATTTTTGAATATGTTATTTATTATTTGATTCCTCAAGTAATTGTTTTTTATCATAATTTTATAGGCATTGGATGCAGAACAATTATTATGAGATATATTGAGAGTAATGTTTTAGTTTCCCTTGATTTTGGTATTCATCATGAAATCTCTCATTATTATTCTATTATCTATGTGATAGTTATGAAATTCAAAATTCCTATATTAAAGTTATTGGACATGATGACTTTACCCATCTATCACAAGTGTTTAGCATGATGTGTCCCATTTATTTTGAAATTCAGGTCGTGTAACCATTTCCTGAGCCTATAGCTCGTTAGACATGTTTATGGATGCATTAGTTAAACCCCATTTCAAACCAACACCAAGAATATAGGTATATTTCCACATATATCATCACAAAATTTTTAAATATTGGTGGAAGAAATATATCACTATACTATATATACCATTTATATATTTATGAACATCAATCAGAAACCTAATGGCCAATACTAATTCATGTAGATCCTCCATGTGACCTTGAGAAACCTAGGCTGGGTGGTATATATTTATTTAGATTTTTTATAATTCTTATACATCTAAATAATTTTATTCATTTAAACAACATTGATTAATTCAAGACACCATTGGTAGTGTCCTAATTTGATTTTATCTCTCACCCTACTTGAGTTCTTTTGGTACCTGGGTTTATTATGGGTTTTCAAGTATATTTAATGGAAAGTTCCATGCAACAATTATTAAATATGATTTAATTATAGGTTGGAGTATGGGAATAGAAGACTAATAATATTGTATTTTCTCTAGTGGAATGGTCTTTTTTTTACTTTTTATAGTTTTGTATAAAATGTTGTATGTACCTATCCCCTTTTCCATTTTTGTATATAAGAAATCCATTACATAAATGTATATGAATCAAGCAGTTGGATTTTCCCATTATTTTGATTTTTTTGTTATTGATGCTTTGAATTTTTCTTATAAAATTTATTATTTCCGTTCCATATTTTTAAATATGTTTCCCCTATAAATGGTTACTTGAGATGTTGTCATTATTTCTGTTGTATCAAGATTCAACTATAATCTATTAATTATTTTATCTTAAATTCCACTCTAAGATGAGGTAATAGTCTCCCCAATATACCACCTAATACCCACAATACTTGTTAACAGCCACTGGAAAATGGGGATCCACTCTTGAGGCCACATGACCCACCAGTTTGGGGATTTGGTTGAGTGGGAACTAGGTCGGGATGTTAACATGGTAAAGGTACAAGGCCATTGTGTATGAAGAAATAAATTTTTGTTTCATAGGGTTTTACATGGTAAATAAACATAAAAAACTTTCCTATTTGTAACTAAGACATTATCTCGACACACCATCACTATATTTCAAAAAAAAAAAATATTTCACGAGTCCCCAAAGCTCTAAGAGACTCTTATCCTTTGCAAATATTAAAACCATAAAAAATACCAAGTATTTTTGAAACATTTCATCTAGGCCTCTCTATGGATCCTAATTTTTTATAACCCTCTTTTGTAAAATCTCAGTACTTATGTCCCCTATGATCATCCAAAACTAGTTCATCTATAATCCAAGTCCGGGTGAAACCAATACCCCCAACACTTCTGTTAGACCACTTTACTCTAATTATGACACGGTCATTTAACCCACCTACTTCTCATAATAATTGGAAGGGTAATTCATATTGATCTAACAAATAAATAACCAAATGTTGGGCCTCCTAATTTCCCATTCTCCATGGCATTTATAATGATATGTTCAGACTAATGGTGCATAAATGATGGACATGTAAGGCCTTGATATGGAATCTTCAAGGGAAATAGTTCACCTTTATAAATGGGAAATCCTTTTTATGAATCTTCTTATAACCTTAATATTTCCCCCTCATAGTGTAATCCCTGACATCATGTGTCATCCCATATGTAAAATTTCCTAACTCTCCATAGAAGTCAGATGACAGTAAAATATATAATAGTATCCCAAATGAATGAATAAAAATGGAAACATTATCTTCTGTTATGATCATAGTATTACCCATTTATATTAATCATGGGATTCCACCACGCCCATCCCCTACATGGAATGATACACCAACAATGGGTAGATTCTATGTGTAAGGTCCAAAGTATCATCTCTCTACCTGGATTGATACCCCAACTGTGAGTGACATCCACAAATAATCACCCACATTATCCTATGTTGACAGTTCTTTTGCAACATAAGATTATATATTTAAAAATATAAACTTCATGGAGAGGCACCATATAATTCCATAAATGTGGTATCAATATATTTGGGTAGTGATCCCTATCTCTTAAATAGGGTACATAGGACTCCTCCATGAGGTTTGATCCCATCATAATCTAGTATAAAATTATCCCCCTTTGGGGGACACACTAAGTTATCTAGTGTGTAATTATCCCTTTTAGATTTTACACTCTAGGATCCAAGTGTAATATTATCCCCATGGGGGACACACTACATCAATCCTAATGTGAATGAATTCCCCTTGGTGGACACACTCAAGAAATCCACGTGTGATATCATACCCCGGGTGAAAAAACCCCATCAAATGAAATGGGAAATCACCCACATTATTGGACAAGACTATATCTAATGCTAGGGTACATACTCCACTATCCATCACCCATGAAATTAAGAATGTGACTATCTCTATAATACATTTAACTCATTCCCTGATCAATAATCCTTACCCCGTGTAATAAACATGATATTACTAATGTTAAAATAATCATAATACTTACACCATTGGAATCAATTTCCTCATGAATGACATGGTATTCCTTGGGTTATATGCCTAAGAAGAATCACACATTAGATTCCCTCCAAAAAAGAAAACATTAAAATTTCCAAATCTATGAAATATCAAAACATTCTCATTGTTCCTAATTATAATACCTCACATAACTAATGGAATATTCCATTTCATGTTTTAAGAAACCTAAATATCTACCATTCTCCTCAAGATGGAGCTAGAAATGTCTTTCATGAGCATAAATCAAACCCATGAGGGAGACCCAAACTAGTCGATGATTCCCGATGTGGAATCTGTGAATGGTGGAAGTAACATCCCATTATACAATTTCATTCAAAGATCATATATTTTCAATGAATGTGACAGTATCCGGAATATTTTGAAAGTGGGAATATGGTGACGAAGAAATTAGTGCATCAACCACCAGGTAGAGGGATGATGCTACTCTTCGATGAAAGTGTTAGTAAAAATCCCCTCAACCTTTTTGATAAACTCTAGAACAAAAATAGGGACACAATAAATATAAAATTAATAAATGGAAATAGAGGAAACTAACATCATCACTCTATTTTTTTGGTTGAATATCTAATTGACATGTCCACTCTGAAATCCTATGACACTAACGCCTTATGAAACTTAAAAAAATTTCTGAGGAGAATACTCTAAATTCAATTGAAAGCCTAATACTCAATAAAAAACCAATCAAACCATATTCACGACTAGTATTAAATAATACACATTAAATGAAATCTCAGGAAGATAATTCAAAATAGCAATTCTAGAGGCCACATCATAAAAAATATTCAAATTTAATCTTTTCTAATAAATTAAAGACCACACAATTTAGTTTGAAATTTGTAATCATAACTTGAATATTCATTTAAAAAAAATTCTAATTATTTAGTCAAAAAAATAAATTTATCTAAGAATAAATTTTTTATTAATAATATTGGGAAAAAACATTATCATATTCAATAATAAACATTATATCATAAAAAGTAGGGTTCTATTGATAAATATCATTAGAAATAATTATAATACCACAAATATAACCTGAAAATATCACTTAAATAATTCAAAAAATTGTACACTAAAAAATGATATTGAAAATATAAATTGTCCCAAAAAACAATCAATTGAGTTGGTTAATACTTATTGTTTAACCATATGATATAGAAAATCATTCACCAACCATGCAACTTACACAGGAATGAAATACTAATATACCTCATAGGATCTACAATGTTTTCCAATCCATGGTAATAACCATGAACCTTCGGTTCATCACACCTTTTGAACACAAAAATACAAATAAAATTATGAAAAACCCATAAAACATTGATACAAGAAAAAATTACAAATATTCCGAAAAATGATACAAAAATCCAAGGAAGAAAACGTAAAATAAAATATCCATAACAAAAAATCTCATAAAACTGAATCATCAAAATGATAATGAAATTATGATTTTGTCATGATAACTTGTTCTAGTATTATATTATAACTAATTATTTTATAGAAAACACACTATATATTAATGGGGATTCTTGAAAATGGTCCCTATAAAAAAGTATTTGATATAATTTCTTCAAGAAACATCATTGGCCACCACTGGACTAGGAACTTTATCCATCCATGACACACAAATGATGCATTCCAAATAAAAATTAACGTAAAATTTGATCAATAATATCATGAATAAAATTATGGGAATGATTTAACCAAAAAATTTGAATTAATAATGATTTTCACATAGAATTTTTCAGGACCAATTCATAAATAAATTATTCATGCTTTAAAAACATTATCTAGTATAGAATGAACAAAATCTCAAAAAATTTGAACAAGTATACATATGCCCATGAAACAAAAAATTTATTTGAAATTGTAATAGATAAGATAAATTATAAAAAAATTAAGGGATATTGACATGGTGGTTACATTGATAAAAAAATATACAAAAACTAGATACCTAACACAATCAATATGTTACCTCATTGACACTATTGATCCACCAAACAAATCTTCTCCTATAGAATTCCAAAATTGGTATCTGAACTAGTAAAATAGAACAGTGTCCAGTGAAATTGAGTGGAATAGGTGGGGTGTGAGCATAATAACATAATAATAAATAACTAAAGAGTCCATATATTTCCATTAGAAGAGCAATACAAAACTAATATTTTGATAATTCAAGTATAAAAAATGGTTTCCTCTTTAAAAATTCCACAATGATATTCACAATGATTTTTCATTGAAAATACAACATGATTTAATGAATCAAATACATTTGTATCTATAATTTAAAACTCACATTTATTTTATAACATTAGTTAAAAAATTCCCTAAAATTCTAAAATGTATCCTGGAACCCATCCAAAAAAGGATATAGAAACTAAATTAATCAATAAAAAATAAAAAAATAAATGTAATATAAAGAAGGAACCATCAAAACATATCATGAGATAATGATAAAAATATGTGGAGTTCTAAAAAACCAATTATTTGAAAATAAGAAATGTTAATATATAAATAATCATACGAAATTTCCGAAATATCTCATCTGGTGATCCTAGAAGAACACAGGTGGAATCATCTCCAGAATTATCAAGGTATCCAAAGACTACAAACAAGAAGCTAATATGACCATTTCTCAATAGTGGAACTACCCTATGTTCTGAAAATCCCTATGATATATAGTTGGTTTTATCATGACTAGATATAAGCCGCCTCTATGTCTCTCATTAAAATTTGAAGGATGGCGGTCAATCTAGTGGTGTTTGGAAATGTAACATCAATAATATCTTAAATATAGGTAGAAAATAGTGATACTATATCTTCATAACACCACCTATCACAAACCAATTAAAATCCCCAATAGGATATACAAAACACTATCTCAAAAAAAATCACATGGATGACATTTGTTAATGGTGTATCTCAATTTTAAAAAACATTACCAAGGTGAAATCCATATAATTTTTAAAAATACTTTTGAAACACTTATAAAAAATATAAATAATTTATAACCAAAGTCAACATAAAACACACTAAAAATTTTCCAAATGTAACGTATTTATTCCCCCCCCCCATGAAATATCATTTAAAAATAATTTTGTATGTAATTTTGAAAACCATATATTTTATTTTATTATTTGAAAAAAAATAATGTCCAACACCACCCATGTGGAAGACACACACATTATCCATTCATTAGTAAATAATGAATAATAAGTCACATGACCATTTCAAAAATGAAAATTAGATGTATTACTAAAAAACAAACTGAATCCCCAATGAAATAATTAATAATACCCCACATTGTGAAAATAGGTCAATTCAATATAGAATGATATTTAAAATGATAAAAATAACAATAATAACAAATATACCATATTGGTAACCACATGATATTTTGTAAAAGACCTAGATCATGAATATTAATAATCACAATATTGGATCAACTTAATCCTTTGTAACACCAATAAATTTAGTAAAACATTTTTCAAAAATCTAACCCACACATGGTGTTTAAAAAAATGGAAAAGTAATAAGAAAAATTACATATACCTGTTTGTGGGTGAAGCTAAACCTATGATTTTAGTTGGAAATGAACTCAATACATGATATGAAATTCCAAATATAAAAATCCATATGGAATTAAAAATAATTATCCCTTATAGGGTTCAGAAAAAAAAATTTCCACTGACAATACAGGACTAAAAACTATTGACAAAAACAATGTAAAATAAATAAGGCTCAAACCATGGTTTAATTAAACAAAAATTTATGAGAAATCCAAAAATGGTTGTGGATAATAATATGCGTATGATTATTGATCATTGGGGAGTTTTAAGTGAGATGGGGAACAGAACAATTCTATGGATATTTATTTTTGGAGTGTTTATTTTAGAAAATCAGGTTTTATGAAATATTGTTATGTCACATGGTTTGGTATATTGCATTAACAAATCACATACCTACATTATTACCCTAACTAAAATCAAATTTATAGTTTCATGGATAGGCCATTAATTTTATGAATTCATTCAAAAATAATATAAAACATTTATTTCATGAACAACAAACTGAATCATGTATATTACTAATTATGTGACCATTCATATTCCTTGTATTGAAACTAAAAAATATCCCAAATTTATGCAGTCTAAAATAAAAAAAATAGAAATAATAATTATAAGTAAATATATGATTTAATTTGTAATTTGAAGGTTTTGGAATGAATTTATTTTTTTTATTATAGAATATTTTTAATACAATCATGAATATAAACCACATATTCAGCCTCTCTAATTCTTAATGCCATATCTTATTTTTCTTATAGTTTCAACTCACACCACTAATCTACAAAAATAAAGGACCACATGTATTTAATTTTCTATCATCTATACATCCATTCCAACAAACATTATTCTAACCAAAAAATTTACCTTCCAACTCCTTCGATACATCAATCTGTTATTCAAAGTCCCTATAAGTTATCTATGAATTATACTAATAGATCATCTGTGTGAATATTTCTAATAAATTGGAAATCAAAAACACAATACCATAAAAAATAAATTTTTATCTAGAATCTGTTAAAAACAAGAAAACCATTTTATAGGCCTTCTATAATATCTTTGATTCACTCACTATCATTTAATATATTGGATACTCTTTTTACTAACATCAATATGTGAATAACCAAATTTGGATTCTCTGTTAAAAATTTATTAAAAAATATAATAGAATCAATTTAATTATATTTTGTTCCAATTCATGTCAAATTGTCCCTAAAATAATCTCATCCATCTAAGCCAATACTTTTGAAAATTACAATTATTTAAATTTAAAAAATCCTCAAAATCATACTCCTTATCAGTAATAAAAGAATCACCAGGATATACAACTGTAATGATACTAATCTTCTCAATCTTCTTTACATGATGTTTATTTTACATGATACATTTTGTTCATTTCATCACATTTACACAAATTTATATAGTGGTCCACACTTTTCAATAATAAATTTTACATAAAGTTTTATGAATATTCAATACACAACAATTAGATCTACTATGAAACCATAATGGTTTAGTGTATTTGGATAATAGATACAGAATCCCAAAAATTCATGAATGATCTGGATGATATCCCCAAAATATCACCCATATAATACTCTTCTTAGAAATAAAATATAGAAAATCCTTCTTGATATCCTGGTGAGTAAAAACATAATAAATTATGATCTCTAATATCTATTAAGGATAAAGAGGGACATATAAATGTTCTCTTAAAAACATGATCATACAAGAATGATAATAATATATTGACATTTGAAATAACATAAAAAATATATTATAGATCATAATATTTAATCATTGAATAAATCTTGGTATTTCACTACACATTAATATTAATGAAATAAATGAATATGAACCATGAGATATTAACATTGGAATAAGACACATGTTTATGACTTGAACAAAAGCATTGAAAAATAATTTCCATAATCAATCATAATATCCAACATAATCAATCTATATTTGGTTCAATTTCCATTATAATATATCTTTATCCAATGTTCACTTTGAGGAATATTATTTTTGATAAATTCTTTGATTGAATTTGGTACATGACCCATTCTAGTACTTATTATCTAATTAAATATTCTTATTTACCCAATTCATTTGGTGTAAATAAAATAATTGAGAAACCCATATCATAAAAATAATAAACTATTATTTCTTCCACATGATCATAACTCATACATCATTTATCAAAATTCGTATATTTGATTTTGTTTTCACAAAAAATTAAATAATTAAAAATTCTTATGGAATGTAAATAGATTTTAGAAAAATACAACAATAAAAATAATATGATATCTCAAGAAATAATAACGCTTATATCATATGATTATATAAGGACCATTCTTAGATCATTACATAATCATGAATTAAATGAATAATTCATAGTGAGGATCATTTCAGGTTTAGAATTTTAGAGAATTAGGACATAACTGTTACATATCAATGCTTACAAAGTTGATATATCTACTCAGTTTCCATTTTTTCCACAAAATAAAAACTCCTGAACAAAAGAGTCATGTCTAGATAAATGTTTTAGATATCATGACATTTCCATGATCCCATCCTTGACCCTATTCCACTTTATGTCATGTGGAAAACTATTCAAAAACATGGGATGAGTATAAAAAGCTCAGTAAGGGGTATAAATATATGGAATGAAAACATTAGTCCATGTATACGTACGAATAAATGAATTCATACTTTACTCATAAAAAATAAGCACATAACATACCTCATGAAATCAAAATATTTATGAATAACTCATAGATATCATAATACATAAAGGTAGCTTGAGGCATTCATAACATTCTTACGTAGGGAGTAACCCTCATGGTTACATTTGGAATACCCATCATAGTATTTTCTCTATATCTCGTTGGAGAAACCTTAGAGTTTAACTCATTCATGTTACCCAATGCATTGGAAAGATACTTCGGTCTCACCCACCCTAAGTTTATCATGGAACCACCTAACCTCATAAACAATTCCAAAGAACCGTAACATAATTGTGTCACATAAAACATTCATAAAGGAAACATAACATTTCCACATTTCAATCACAATATATCAATACAAAACATTAATATAATTAAAATATTATCAAAACTATTTTCAATACCAAAATAAAAGAAAATAAAACATGGTAATTATTTTACAATTTTAAAAATTTATGGCTTGAAGAGGAAGCTGAAACTCATATAATGGTCACGGCAGCGAAGAAGTCATTGTCACCGCCAACGTAAGACAAAAAAACATTCCTTTTTCATTTAGTAAAATGATTCATGTAAAAAGATTCCTTTTTAATGAAATTAATAGTAAAAATAATTTATTATATAAATAATAAAATAAAATCGAATATAAATTGAAGTATGCCTCAACGAAATGAGATTGAGATGAAGTCCAACACAAACACAATATCCTTAGATTAAGGATAAATCAATTACATAATTATGTGTGATAAATATAAATAAACCAAATATATGTGGATATTAAGTGTAATAAAATCCGTGGTCATCTACACATATTCATAGTATGACATAATCAAGAAGTACAGGTTTAACCCAAAGACTTAAAATTTGGTTAACAAGTCCCCTTACAGAAATTCGACAGCCTATAAGCGTAACATTAAAATTCCGAAAATGAGTTGATGAGATATAAAAAGGGCATCTCATCACTTTGAAATAAAATTTACCACAATAAATATATATAAGAACATATCCCTACTTTAGTAATATTTATATTAAAAGACCTAACAAAAAGAAGTCTTTTAAAAAGAGGAGGGTGAAGGGTTCCCTTACTGATTATGATAAATATCGAAACGTACAACCCAAGAAAAAAGGTTCATACAATGAATATGTAAATACCCATAAATTATTTTATATTTCACAAAAAATACAATCATGGGAATTACATACACCACACAAAAGGATAAAGTGGTATATGTAGCATGAATATCATGAGTATAAAAAGTTAGATAAAAACCCCTTACCTCGTTGTAATCATTAGATTCGTACGAAAAAAAGATAATGAACACCAAATGAATCAAAAAATACCATGAATATAAATTGAATAATGATAATATATATGAAATGTCAGTACAAAATACATCACATGCAACAAATAAGTGGCGAACAATGGAAATATCATGGAATTAAAAGTGAGATATGAAATCCTCTTACCTCAAGTCTGCTTGTCTTGATCATTTCATTATATTACTAAATAATAATAGTTGGTAAATTTATAAATTATTAAGGAATTTATTTAAAGTTTATTATTCAATTCATATCACATATTATCATGTTATAATAATTTGTTAATTATGTGAGTTCATATCATACGTTTTGTTGATGTTCAATACATGAGTCAACAATGAACTTGTTTGAAGTGAATTGTCCATGTAGTTAGAAGTACATCATATCTAGAATGGTGTTAATGATTTAAATATCATATATATCCAGTATATATGTATTTAATAATATTCCATAATGTTTGGATATAAGAAATTAAATGTACCGTTCATGGAGACGGTAAGCCATACATACGCATTAACGCTACATTCATTTTTTGTCATAATAATGACTTTAAAATAAATTAGACAAAGATATATTATAATTACAGTATAATATATATGTTATATTGGTAATATATATTCATTAATTACATTAATTATTAATTCCCTGTTTGTCATGAACGTGTCACATCACTTGAGGGGGCAATTGTCCACACTTCCTCAAATAATATTATCGCATATACACAACATGCAAAACATAATGGTATGTCTTAAATATAAAATACAAAATAATTAAGATGAAATAAATATAATATATAACATATATAAATATAGGTCCATCATAATGGACACCATGAATGGTGTTAAAAGAAGATTGAATAATCATCGTCTCATGAGGCGGTATTTCGCCACCCATAGAAACAGTATGTTTTTTAACCATTAGTCGCAGGTGTGTGTAAGTGTAGGAAGAATTATTATCATAATAACATCATATTATATTTAGTATTATAGTTTTTTTATGATATCAAATAATAATAATATTCTTTTTATTGAAGAAGTAAAATAAAAGAATGAAACTCGAGAAGAAGACATTACCTCTGAATCGGGTAACTCTTTTTGATTTGAGCCAAAGTCTTCCTTGAGAACGACTTCGGCCCAAAGTGAGGCTTCTAGGAGTATGATATTGATTTGGATAGATAATATTATAATATCTTTGTCGATCCAAGGTCTTGAGAAGTGTGAGTAAGGGGGTAGAGGTGGGGGGATTTTGTAAGATGGATGAGGGTCACTTTTGGAAATTCTTAAAATGTTACATTATTATAAAATGAATTTCCGATTTTAAAGGTCCCACAATGATTTATCATCATTATAAGGTGATAAGGGTTCAAAATAGACCCATATAATAGGTTTTATCCAAATTTATGTCTTATATTTTACCTTATCTTTTCATTTTATTTATATCGTTCATTAATGAGGTAATCACTTCATCATCATGGTGTCTTAAATAAATTAATTTATTTAATATCTAAAAATTATAAAATAATACCATGATGTAGGAAATATTTTTATCTTTCTAATTACTATTCATAGTCTATGAGATCATTTACGTAAACAAAATTAAAATTGTTTTACTTATGATATACAAACCTTTGTAATATTTCTCTTATTTTTAAAAAATAATGTCATAAATATCTATATCACACCCATGTGACATTATAGGCCCTCAAGTTTGGTAAAACTTTTCCCATGGTCTGACATGACTCAAATAAAAGGATTTTGACACATGTTGGGTTCAATATATTTTTATTATGATATCATTTTATTACCTTTAACTACCCGATTACTAATTAATAATGATAATTAAAGATAATTGTCGCTGTTACTATTCACAATGTTCAAAAACAAAAGTGTATTAATTACAAAATTTGGACCTTTTTATTCCATATATGGAATCCATTTCACCACATTCCAAACACAAAAATTGTATTAATTAATTTAAAAATATTTCTCATTATCCAATCAAAGATGAGTTTTTATGAAGTAAAATTTTCAAAAGATTGACTTGTTTTTACATCCAATTGAAATGTGAAATTCCTTCCAATAAAGAAAACATTATTAATTGATAATAAAATAATTTAATTAAACTTAAAAACCAATTAAATGGACAGTCATACTATATATTTAAATTAGACGAAAAAGAAGTTTTGAAGTAAAATGTAGTATTTTTCATTATTTATTAAAAATTAACATTTGTCAGAAAAATAAAAAATATTTATCCAAAGTAAATTTTGTATTCAAAATTTAAAAATTATGTCCATTTTAAAAATTCGAAAAATATAAGTTTCATTAATTATTTTGATAATTAATTCCCACTTTCAATACAAATATCATGTTTTTAAGAAACAATATCTATCAAAAGATTGACACTTGTTTATGTCCAATTCCAAAGTGAAATTAATTTCAATGACAAACATTGGATTAAATGGTAAAAATATATTTTAACTACACTATAAACCCAATTAAAACAATAATATGACCATATAAATAAATTATATTTAAATGAGGGTTTGAATTTAAAGACATCATTTTCACTATTCATTAAAAATGATATTTATCAGAAAAATAAAAAAATTTACAAAAAGTAAATTTTGATGTCTTGATTCTAATGAAGGATTTTATTTTCTCAAATATAACATATAAATTGAGAAAAATTAGTTGAAAAAAAGGTTCTCCATCAAAAGGCGGATAATCAGCCTTCTAAATAATATTAGAATATTTATGCTTAAAATTGGATTCATTTTCATTTTAAGCCTCTATCATTTATTGGGTAATTGTTAAAATTTTTAACAAAAATATATAATCATTTTTTAGTCAGTTCTATTCATTCCCACCATTACAATGTCTATGTGTTAACTACCATTTAAAATAATATTATTATATTATTAGTGTGCAACGAATGATTTCAAATAAACTCGTTGCGTATTGGGTACACCATTGAACATAGACTTCCTATTAATGTAATAGTAACATTTTATTCAAAAATATTAATAAATATGAAGATTTCATATTCTTTATTTACCAGGGATGTTACATTCTTCCCCCTTTTGGGAATTGTGTCCTCAAAATTTTAGAATTGGGATCGAAAACTTCATTGAAAGACCGAAATCAGAAAAGGAGTCAATATAACTATCACATTAAAATAAATAAAGAGAAGTACAATGGTCACCTGTGAAAATAGATACTAGGATTCCATGAAAGCATGGATATGGAGGAGAAACAAACCATCAAGGTCTGAGGGAGTGTGATAAAAAAATGATTTAGGAGAAATTTTATCACCAAAAAATAAAAAAAATTGATGGGTTAAACAATATTTGATTCCTCGGTAGGAAATCTTAACAGAATTTTTTTTTTGTTTTAAGTTACTTTTAAATGAGGAATTTATTTATGAGCATAACTAAAACATAAGTAAACCTACTTAATTGTCATGTAGACTTTCATCTTTTACTATATTTCTAACACAAACACCTATTATCTCTAAATGATGAGTATTTAGGATGAATTCTTCACATTAAGAGCACTATAATCTTCTTCGAGAGAATCACATAATCCAAAAAAGATCAACAATATATTTCCCATGTCTTTAGACCTTTACCAAAACCAAAATTTTCAATACCAGATCTGATAATCCCTATAAGGATAATCCTTTATAAAAAGAAATACTACTCTTAATCTCCAAAATTAAACAAAAATAACCCAAGTTTCAAGAAAGACCATTAAAAAACATTTATCCATAATATTCTTCAAAGTAATCAAACTAAGATTGAAACCAAAATCCTTGAAGGATTTAATCACATAGTCTTCCATGGTAAATTATAACATTTATTCCCAAATAACATCAGTTACTTGTAAAGTCTCTTATTGAATTGTAATTATCCAAATCACATATCCTACATGATAGGTTAATTATTTCCCAAAATCAACTTATTCCTGATTCATAAGAACATATAACTAAAAATAATTAGAAATAATAACTAGATAATTCACGTAGTCCAGTGGTATGTGATAAATACCGGTCGCACATTGGTTGTGGGTTTTATTCCCGTAGCTTTGTACGACGCGATGGGATGTCACGCGATCCGCATGTTGTCCCTTTTCAAAACCTATATAATTTTATAACATTCCAAAAAAATAGATAAATTGATCAAAAATAACCATAACATATTTTAACCACAAAGGTTATCTAATAACTTTTTTTTTGTATCCCAAAATGTATTAACTGGTAATTACCTCAAATTCAAGGATAATAAAAACCAAAAAACATCTTAATAACTGTATCACGAAAAAAATTAAAATATTCTGGAATATAATTTTCATACATCAAACATCAAGGTTACACATAATATAAAAAGTCTTCTAATGTAATCTCATCAACAAAAGAGCCTTAATACTTTTATGAATTTCACCATCCTAAAATATACCATAACTTTTTAATCCCTTATATGTTGACTTCTTACTCATTCAACATTATTCATGATCCATTAACCATTCCTTTCTAACTTATTCGGATATACTTATTTCCTATAAACAAAATCATGAATCATATCCTATAATTTCAATAACAGGAAAACATATTTTTAGAAATAATCTATACCATTCATTGGTCATTGTCAGTTTCTTCATCCTCCATCGGAATGGCATTCGGTATTGGTAAACAAATATTTGTACGATATTGGTGATCCCATTCCGAAAACTTTTTCGTAGGACATGTTTTTTCATAATGACCATGCACACCATATTTAAAACATTCAATTGATCCTTCAAAAAGAATGTATTTCCCTTTCCTGGAGTAACCAAGATGCTTCCTTTTTCTATGGAAGGTTCTTTATTTATGACCATCATTCCCACATCTATATCATCTTTCTGTTACTTTGAACCATTTTCCTATGAGGTTCTTTCCATATCTTTGACACATAGGTTTTTGAACATACTTACCATTATATTTATAACCTGAGCATCCATAGGGATGTGTTTCTCTCATACATGATGGCTTATAAATATCACAATGATTCAAGTGGTCAATAATGACTACAAATAATTGGTTAAGAATAACCACAAGAGTTATCATTGCATCTCCCATATCATTCAGTTTCTCGTTTAGAAAACTGTCACAGTTTTCTTCACATCCACTGTTACTTTGGTGCCTGATAGATCAAACCATTTACTAAAACCAAAACTATTCAGTGAGATTATATCAGTAAAATAGTAATATAATCTCTTATGAGGAGGTTAAATACTAAGATATACTCATTCATGTTTTCTTAAACTCATTCAATCTATAAAAATAACTATGACTCTTTATAAAATCTTTATAATTATGGTAATGCCACTTGAGCTTAAAGAATAACCTAACCTCTAAAGTTATCTAAACCTACCTATGAAACCAACTATAAGGACCCGACCTTAAAAAATTACATAATCATGAATTAAATGAATAATCCAAATTGAGGATCTTTTTAGGTTTAGAGTTTTATAGAATTAAGACATAACTATTACATCTCAATTATTAAATAGTAGACACATCTACTCAGCTTCCATTTTTTCACAAAATAAAAACACTTGAACAAAATAATCATGTCTCGTTCAATGTTTTAGAGAGAATGAAATTTCTTGATCCCATCCTGGACCCTTTTCTACTTTAACTCATGTGGAAAAAATTTCAAAAACATGGGATGATCATAAAAAGCTCAGTAAGGGATATAATAATACTGAACGAAAACATTAGTCCACACATACATAAGAATAAATGAAATCATACTTTACTCATTAAACATATCCACTTTAACATACCTTATGAAATCATAGGATTTATGAATAACTCATAGAATTCATAAGTCATAAAGGTAACTTGAGCCATTCATAACATTCTTACGTATGGAGTAACCCTCATGGTTATGTTTGGAATGCCCATCATAGTATATTCCCTAAACCTCTTCCGAGAAACATTATAGTTTAACAACATTGCATTACCCAATGCATTGGAGAGCTATCTCGGGCTCACCACACCTTGTTTATCACAGAACCACATGTCTTCATAAACAATGCCCAAGAACCATAACATAATTGTATCACATAAAACATGCATAAAGAAAACATAATATTTCCACATTTCAATCACAATATATCAATTCAACACATTGATATAATCAAAAAATTATCAAAACTATTTTGAATTACAAAATATAATAAAATTAAATCATCATATTTATTTTTCATTTAATAAAATTTATGGCTTGTAGAGGATGCCGAAACTCAAATAATGGTCACGGCGGCAGAGAAGTCATTGTCGCCGCATACGTAAGACCAAAATACATTCCTTTTGTAATTTAATGAAATGATTCATGTAAAAAGATTCCTTATTAATGAAATTAAAATTTAAAAGGGTTTATTATACAACTAATAAAATGAGGTCGATTATAAATTGAATTATGCCTCAACTAAAGGAGATTGAGACGAAGTCCCGTACAATGATTGTATCCTTATATTAATGATAAATCAATTACATAATTATGTTTTAAAAATACAAATACACCCAATATAAGTGGATATTATGTGTAAAACAATCAAAGGTCACCAACACAGATTTATAGTACGACATAATCATGATGTTGAGGTTTAACACAATGAATTGAAATTGGGTTAAGAAGTTCCCTTACAGAAATTCAACCGCCTAACGACGTCACATTAAAATTCATATTATGAGTTGATGAGAGATAAAAAGGGTGTCTCATCACTTGGACATAAATTTTAATGAAATAAGGATATATAATAACATATCCCAACATTAAAAATATTTAAATTAGAGGACCTAACAAGAAGAATTCTTTTAAAAAGAAGAGAGTGAAAGGTTCTGTTACCGATTTGAATAACATTCAAAACATACACCCCATGAAAGATGGTTCATACAATGAAGATTTAAATAAACATAAACTAAATTATATTACACAAATAATACAATCATGGGAAGTAAATAAACCACACAAAAAGAAATAGTGTGAAATGTATCATGAATCTCACGGGAATAATAAGTGAGATAAAAACCCCTTACCTCGTTGTAATCAATCAAGTATTATGACCAAAAGATAATAAACACCAAATGAATCCCATAATAACATGAATATAAATAGAATAATGATAATATATATTAAATGGAAGTAAAAAATACACAACATGAAACAAATAAGTGGTGATCAATGGAAATCTCACAGAATTAAAAGTGAGATAAGAAATCCCTTTACCTCAAGTCTGACTTATCCAGTTCGTTTCATTATATTACTGAATAATAAACATTGGAAAATATATAATTTCTTAATTAAATACTGTAAAGTTTATTAATAAATTCATATAACATATTATCATGTTATAATAATTAATTAATTATGTGAGTTCAAATCATACGTTTTGTCAATGTTCAGTACATAAGTCAACAATTAACTTGTTTGAAGAGAAATTATCCATGTAGTTATAAGTACATCATCTCTGGAATTGTGTAAATTATTTAAATATCATATATATCCTGTATATATGTATTTAATAATATTTCATAAAGTTTTGAGATAAGAAATGAAATGTACCGTTCATGGAGATGGTAAGCCATACTTATGCATGAACGCTGCTTTCATTTTTTTCATATTAATGGACATTAAAACAAAATTAGACATAGATATATTTTAATTCCAGTATAATATATATGTTATATAGGAAACATATTTACATTAATTACATTCATTCTAAAATTTATGTTTGGCATGAATGTGTCACATCACTTGAGGGTGTGGTTGTGCACGCTTCCTCATATGAAATTATCACATATGCACATCAATAAAAGCATAAAAGTATGTTTTAAATATATAATACAGAATAATTTATAGGACATAAATATAATATATATCATATATAAATATATTTCCATCATAATGGCCACCATGAAAGGTGTTAAAAGAAGATTGAACAATCATAGTTTCGTGAGTTAGTAATTCACCACCAACAAAACTAGTATGTTCTTTTAAAATTAGATGGAGGTGTGTGTAAGTGTAGGTAGAATCCTTATCATAACAAAATCCTAGTATATTGATGATAATTGTATTCTTATGGGATCAAATAATAAAAATCTAGTGGTGAGTGGAGAAGGAAAATAAAAGAAAGAAACTCGAGAGAAGACATTACCACTAAATCGAGTAACTTGTTCTGATTTGAGCCAAAGGCTTCATTGGAAAGACTTATAACCAATGTGAGGCTTCTAAGAGTAATATATGGATGTGGATGGATAATATGAGAAAATTTTAGATGAGCCAAGGTCTTGAGAGTTGTGGGTAAGGGGGTAGAGGTGGGGGCCTTTTATAAGAGGGAGGAGGGTCACTTTTGGAAAGTCTTGAAATGATACTTTATTATTAAATTATTTTCGGATTTTAAAGGTCCCACGATGATTTATTTTGATTATAAGGTGATAAGGGTTATAAATACACCCATAAAAGAGGTTTTCGACAAGTTTTGTCTTTTATTTTACTTTATCTTTTCATTTTATTTAAATCGTTCATTAATGAGGTCATCGATGCATTATCACGGTGTCTTAAATAAACTTGATTATTTAATGTCTAAAATTTATAAGAAAATAACATGATGTTGGTAATATTTTTATCTTTCCAATGATTATTTATAGATTAAATGAACATTTATGTAAACAAAATTTAAATTGTTTTACTTAGGATATACGAACCTTTGTTATATTTGTCTTCTTTTTGAAAAACTAAAGTCATAAATGTCACTATCACACCCATGTGACTCCCTGGGCCCTCACATTTGGTAAAAATCTTCCCATGGTCGGCCATGACTCAGAAAGAGGAATTGGACACATTTTTGGGGTTATTTTATATTGTTATTATATTATTTTATTACCCTTAACTACATGATTACTGATTAATCATGATAATTAAAGGTAATTGATGTCGTTAATATTCATAACGTGCAAAAACAAAAGAGTCTTAATTAATTAATTTGGACCTTTAGATCTATATATGGAATCCATATTACGAAATTCCAAACACAGGAATTGTAGTAATGAATTTAAAAATAATCCCCGTTGTCAAAACTAATGACGAGTTTTTATGAAGTAAATTTTATCAAAAGATTGACTTAGTTTTACATCCAATTGAAAATTTATATTAATTCCAATGACCAAAATTGTAATAAGGGATAAAAAATGTAATCCAATTACACTTTAAAACCAATTAAAAAGACAATCTGACTATAGAATTAAATTATATGAAAAAGTTATTGTGAAGTAAAATGTAGTACATTTCAATATTCATTAAAAATTAACATTTGTCAAAAAAATACCAAAACATTATCCAAAGTAAATTTTATATTCCATATTAAAAAATGATTTCCATTTTAAAAAATTAAATACATTAAAGTTTCGTTAATTAATTTTATAATAAATTCCCACTATCAAAAAAAATAATGTGTTTTTTATGAAATAATATCTCTCATAAGATTGACACTTAATTATGTCCAATTTCAAATTTAAATTAATTACAATGATAACTATTGGATTAAATAGTAAAAATATATTTTAACTAAAATTTAAACCCAATCAAAAAGATAATGTAAACAAATAAATAAATTAGATTAAAAGGAGGTTTTGAATTAAAATACAACATTTTCATTATACATTAAAAAGGAACTTTATCATAAAAATAACAAAAATTTAATCAAAGTAAATTTTAATGTCCTAATTCTATAAAAGGATTTTATTTTGCCAAATATAACATATATAATTGAAAAAAGTAGTTTAAAAAAAATTTCCCATCAAAAGGAGGTTAATCGACCTTTTATAAAATATTAGAATATTTATGCTTAAAATTGGATTAATTCGCATTTTAAGCCTCTATCATTTATTCGGTAATTGTTAAAATATTTAACACACATATATAATAATTTTGTAGTAAGTTCTATTCATTATCCCCATTACAACTGTTAGGCATTAACTACAATTTAAAATAATATTATTATATTATTATTGTGCAATTTAATATTTCAAAGAAACTCGTTGTTGCGTATAGGGTACTCCATTAAATATATCATTACCTTTAAAGTAATATTTACATTTTATTCACACATATTAATAAATAGGAAAATTTTATATTCATTATTTACCTGGGATGTTACAGATCATATACCCATAAAATTATAATTAACATCAATGGATATCATCTTGTATTAATTCCATTATAAGATCAATTAATATATTTATTAAGGAGAATAATATTTTAATATTAATAAAATATTTTAAATCTAAAAATATTCAAAATTTTGGTCACAAATTTTTCTTTGAAAAAAAATATAAAAAAATAAAAATCAACCTTAAATCTATGATATTCCATGTTGGCTAGAAATTTTATTCATTACATATACATTAAAACAGTGAATCCATTTACATTGTTGGTTAAAATTCAAAATTAATTCCATTATAAAATGTCAATAAGAATAATTTTATTTAATTTAAAATAATATAAATCATAGATAAATGTAACATTAAATAATAATAGGTCAATATTAATACATTCAAGAAACTATATTTTATAAATAATACACATGGATGAAAAAGAATTGTTTACTAAATAGAGAAATAAAATTGATTTTCATTAAAAATATTGTTTCTTTTACTTGAGATCATACAAAGAGGTAAATGAACTAAACACTTGTAATCTTAAAAAATATCCAAATGAGAATAAAATATATGAAATCATTTAAAGGTATATCATGAAATTTCATATAAGGCCCCAAGCTTAAACCTTACTTAATATTGAATTAAATGAATAATTCACATTGAGGAACTTTTCAGGTTTAGAGTTTTAGAGAATTAAGACATAACTAGTACATCTCAGAAGATTACAAAGTAGAAACTTCTACTAAGTTTCCATAAAATAAAAACTCTTAAAAAGAAACATGTCTAGTTCCATGTTTTAGGTAGCATAACTTTCCCTTGATCCCATCCTTGACCCTATTCCACGTTAAGTCCTGTGAAAAAAATTTCAAAAAACTTGGGATGAGCATAAAATGCACAGTAAGGGATTCACAAAGAATGAAAACTTTTAGTTTTTCAAAACAACAAGTAAACCATGTATACTTTATCAAAGTAATACCTTTCACCTTTTCTAAGTAGTAAAAAATCATCACTGAATAAAAGTTCAATACTTACCCTTTAGTAACCAAAATATTAACATAAAACCCATATAAAGATCACATAACATATAAAGTTAACTTGGGACATAAACATACTTAATTGGAATAACCATATGGTCGACTTCCACACATAATTAATGGATTATCCATATGGCCGACTTCCATACCCAATGCATTGGAGGTTATAACATAACCACCCATCCTGGTATTCACGACACCACCCGTCATATGGTTTATCACGTAACCACCCGTTAAATGTCCAAGTACCATTATAAAATCATAAGACATAAAATAAACATAATGTAAAGAAAACATTTCCACATTACGATCACATTATATCACATAAATATATTGACATAAAAAATACATTCTAAAAACCATTTTCAATACCAAAAAAACATAAAAGAGTATATGGTATTTATTTCATTTTAAAAAAACATTACGGCTTGTTGAGGAAGCCAAAGACCAAATAATACTCGCGGTGGAGGAAAAGGTCGTTGTCACCGCATACGTTAAAAAAACATTCCTTTTTGTCGTTTAGTAAAATGCTTCGTAGAAAAATATTCCTTTTGTAGAAAAGTAAAAATCAAAGTGGTATATACACCGTATAAAATAAAGTTGTGTATAAAACAAAATATGCCTCAATGAAAGGAGATTGGGAATAAGTCCCTTACAAAGATGGTATCCTTAGATTAAGGATAAATCAATTACATAATTATGTGTGACAAACAAATACACCAAATATAAGTGGATATTAAGTGTAAAAAAATCATATGTTATTCACACATATTCATAGAATTACATATTCAATGAGTACAAGTTTATCAAAAAGAATCAAAATTGGGTTAAGAAGTTCCCTTGCAAAAATTTGATGGCCTAACACCGTCACTACAAAATTAAGAAAATGAGTTGATGTGAGATAAAAAGTGTATCTCATCACTTGGAATTAAAATTTAAATCAATAAGGATATAATAGAACATATCCCAACATAACAATAAGTAAATTAAAAGACCCAACAAAAGAATTATTTTAAAAAGAGGAGGGTGAAAGGTTCCATTACCGACATGGGTATCTTTCGAGACATGCACGCCATGAAATAAGGACAATATAACATTGATGTAAATACTCATAAATGAAAGTATTATAGACAATTAGTAAAATAATGTGCATTACATACACCACTCAAAGGAAATTGTGGAAAATGTAGCTTGAATCTCACGAGAATAAAAGTGAGATGAAAAATCACTTACGAAAACTCGGCAGCATAATAGCGCCACTTAAAACTTAATAAAATTGATTGATGAGATCAAATAGGGTCTCTCATAATATTGAAATGATGTTTACAGAAAGAGGAATATAAAAGAACATCCCCCAACATAACAAATATGAGCTTAAAAAAAGTGACATAATGGAGAGTACTTAAAAAGAAAGAGAGAGGTTATATCTCTTACGAAAATTCAGCAACCTAACGGCGCCACTCAAAACTTCCAAAATGGATTGATGAGAGAGAATATGGTATCTCATTATATCAACATAAAAATTACAGTGAGATTAATATAAAATAACATCAAAATCATCAGAAAGGTGAGCTTAAAAATAATTACATAAAAGAGTGTACTTAAAAAGGAATATAAGAGTAGGATCCCTTACCTCGGGTCTGACTTGACTCGATCATTCTTTAATCTCCTGAATAATAAACTTGTGTTAATTTATAATTCCTTAAGATCCTTTTTCAATTTCATTATTACTTTTATATCACTTATTACAATGTCATAAACATTATGTAATGATTTAAGTTAATAATGTTTCTTTTGTCGATATTTGGTTCTTAAGTTGAAAGTGGTCTCCTTACAATTACATGTTGTTCGTGTGGTCAAAGGTTCATTATATCCAGAATTGTATTCATGATGTATATATCATATATATCATATATATCCAGTATATTCATGCATCTATAATATTACATAACATTTAGAGTTAAGAAATGAAATGCACCGTTCATGGAGACGGTAAGCTGTACGTACGCATGAACACTACTTCCATTTCTATTTCATATTTAATGGAATTAAAACATAATTATATATAATAGTATTTTAATTACAATATGGTATCATATAAAATATCATTAAATATATCCTTTATACGTACCACATATGGTATTAACGAATCAAATCACTTTGAGGGGGCGGTAGTCCGCACTTCCTTAAATGAAGATATCACGTTTACCCATAATGGAAACCATAAAGTAATGACATAAATGAAAAATACAGAAGCATAAGTAAAACATAAACATATTAGATATCATATATAAATATAGTGTCAACTTAATGTCCACCTTTGAAGGTGTTAGAAGAATGTTGAACAATCATCGTTTCGGGAGGCAGAAATTCACCATCCATGGAAACAATATGCTTTTTAACCATTAGATGTAGGTGTGTGTAAGTGTAGCTAGAATAATTCTTATAAAAAAATCCTAGTATATTGAAGATACTGTATTTGTTACAAAATAAATTAATAAAAAGAGTTTATGGGGTTGGAAAGCAAAATAAAACAAAAGGACTCAAGCGAAGACATTACCTTAAAATCGGGTAACTTCCTTTGATTTGAGCTCAAAGGCTTCCTTGGAAAGGATTATGCCCAAAGTGAGGCTTCAAAAATTTATAGAGGGATGTGGAGAGACAAAATGGTCAGGGGTGTCTGATCCAAAGGCTTTGTAAGTGTAGGTAAGGAGGTAGAGGTGGGGGCCTTTTATAAGAGGAGACGAGGGGAACTCTTGGAAAGGTATAAAAGGTAACTTTATTTCCAAATGAGTTTCAGGTTTTAATAGTCTCACATTGAGGTGTTTCGAGGATAAGGTGATAAGGGTTCTAAATCAACCCATCCAATAGGTTTTAGACATGTTTAGGTCTTAGATTTGACATTATCTTTTCATTTTATTTAAATCGTTAAATAATGAGGTCATCGCTGCATCATCATGATGTCATAAATAATTTAATTTATTTAATGTCTAAAAATAAAAAAAAATTGTTGTAGGAAATATTTTAATATTTCCAATGAATATTTATAGTCTAAAAGATCATGTATTTAGACAAAATTAAAAATATTTTACTTAGGTGATACATTCGTTGTTACATTTAACATTCTTTAAAAATAAAAAGATAAAAAGTCACTTTCTCACAAAGGTAATTCCATGGGGCCCCCAAGTTTGGCACAAGCCATCCCATGGTCGGCCATGAGACAACCAGTATCCTTAGGAGACATTTTGTGGTAATTTTTTATTATTATGATATTATCTTATTATCATTAACAACCTGATTACTCATTAATCAAGATAATTAAAGATAATTACCGGTGTTACTATTCATAATGTCCAAAAACAAAAGAGTCTTAATTAAATAATTTGGACCTTCTGATTCTAAATATGTAATTCATTTTACCAAATTAAAAACACATAAATTGCAATATTTAATTTAAAAAAAACTTCTCATTGTCAAAACAAATAGCGTGTTTTTTAGAAACAATATTCATGAAAAGTTTGGCACTTGTTTATGCCTAATTCCAAAGTGAAATTAATCCCAATGACCATCATTGAATCACAAGGTAAAAATATATATTCTAATTAAAATTTAAAAAAAATTAAAAATATAAGATAACCATATAATTAAATTAAATGAAAAAGCAGTTTTGATGTAAAATGCAGTATTTTTCACTATTCATTGAAAAATGAACATTTTCAGAAAAATACCAAAAATTAACCCAAAGTAAATTTCAATGTCCCAATCATAAATAATATGTTTATTTTGAAAAATATATCTTATAAAATTGTCAAAAAGTGGATTTAAAAGGGGTTCCCCATTAAAAGACGGTTAATCGACCATTTAAAGAATATTAGAATGTATATGCTTAAAAACTGGATTCATTTGCATTTTTAATCCTCTAACATTTATTATAAAGAGTAAAACTATTTGAAAAACATATATAATCATTTTGTAGTTAGTTCTGTTCATTCCCATCATTACAACGGCTAGGCGTTAACTACCATTTAAAATAATAATATTTTATTATTAGAGTGCAACGTAAGATTCCAAAGAAACTAGTTGTTGCGTATTGGGTACGCCATCGAGCATAGAATCGCATTTAAAGTAATATTAATATTTTATTCACAAATATGGATAAATATAAAGATGTCATATTCTTTATTTACCTAGGGTGTTACATCCTTCCCCCCTTTTGGGAAATGCGTCCTCGCAATTTTAAAATTGGGCTTCGAAACATCCTTGAAAGTCCCACATCAGAACAAGAGTCGGTAAAACCATCACTTTAAAATAAAGAAATATAAGCAAAAAGGTCAACCGAGTTAAACCATACTAGGATTCCAAGTATGAAAATATGGACATGAAGGAAAAAAAAGAAGTGTCATGTTCTGATGGAGAGTGATAGAAAAATGTTTAGGAGAAAGTTAACCACAAAAAAATCACAAACTTCTGATGGGATAAATGGTATTCGATTCCACAGTAGAAAAAGTTAATAGAAAACATTTTTTTAAGTTACTATTTATTGAGGAATTTATTCATAAGTAAACATAATCACTTATCATGTTGACTTTCAACTTTTATTAGATTCCTTACACAAACTCATATTTTCTCCAAAAGACGAGTATTTAGGAAGACTTGTTCACCTTAAGACTAATATAATAAACATCTAAATAATCACCTAATCCACAAAATAGAACTATATACTTCCCATGTCTTTAGACTTTAACCAAAAACCAAAACAGTTAGTACAAGATCAGATAATCCAGAAAAGGATAACCCCTAATAAAAACAAAACCTATTCTTAATCTCCAAAATTTTTCCAACAAAACCCAAAGTTCAACGAGGACCATTCGATAATCAATTTTCCCATAAAATTCTTCAAAGTAATCCAAAATAAGATTGAAACCCAAATATTTGAAGGATTTAGTCACATAGTCTTCCAAGTTAAATCGTAACATTTATCTCCAAACAACATCAGTTGCTCTTAATGTCTCGTATTGAAAAGTAATTAACCTAATCACATATCCTCCATGATAGGTTAATAAATATCCATAGATAACCCAAAATAAACTTACTCTTAATTCATAAAATCATCTAACTAAAAAGAATCAATAAAAGTAACCAGGGACTTCACGTAGTCCAGTGGCAGGCGATAAATACCAGTTGCACTTTGGTTATGGGTTCGATTCCCGTAGCTTTGTCCGACGCGACGGGTTGTCACATATTCTTCGGGTTGTCCTTTTTCCAAAACTATATAATTCTCATATCATTCCCCAAAAAGAGATAAAATCATCAAAAATAACCATAACATAATTTAACCTCAATTTTATCTCAAGCCTTTCACTTTCATCATAACATATAATAACCCATAATTACCTCAAAAGTAAGGATCATATAAACCCAAATGGTTCTTTATAACTATTTCCGCAAAAGAACAGATAACTATTCCTTGAATAAAATTTTCATATATTAAACATCAGGGTTACACATACTATAAAAAGTCTTCTAATGTAACGCCGTCATCAAAAGAGACTTAATACTCTTAATAATTTCACCATAACTCTTGAAGCCCTTATATGTTGACATCTTACCCATTCAACATTATTCATGATCCATTAACCATTCCTTTCCAACTTATTCTGAAATACTTCTTTCCTACAAACAAAATCATGAATCCTATCCTAAAATTACAAAATAGGAAAACAATAGTTATGCAATAATCCATACCTTTGATTGGGCATTTTCAGTTTCTTCATCCTCAATCGGAATGGCATTAGGTATTGGTAAATGAACATTTGTACGATCTTGGTGATCCCATTCACGAAACTTCTTCATAGGACATGTGTTTGCAAAATGACCATGCACACCACATTTAAAACCTTGAATTGATCCCTCAGAAAGAACATCTTTCCCTTTCCTCGAGTCAACTGGATGCTTCCTTTTTCCATAGCAGGTTCTTGCTTTATGACCTTCATTTACACATCTATAGCATATTTCTATCCCATTGAAACATTTTCCTAGGTTTTTCTTTCCACATTTTTGACACATAGGTTTTTGAACACACTTACCTTTATGATTATTACCTGTAGTTCCATAGGGATTTGTTTCTCACATATATGATGCCTTAGAGAAATCACTAAGGTTTAGGTGGTCAATAATGACTCCAGATAGTTGGTTAAGGATAATCACAAGATTTCTCATTTCAGCTCCCATATCATTCAGTTGCATGCTCAAAAAAATGTCACAGTTTCCTTCACATCCACTTTTAAATTGGTGCCTGCTACATCCAGCCATTTACTAAAACCAAAAAGGTCAGTGTGAGTATATCAAAAAAACCATCAGGTACTAATGAGAAAGATAAACACTATGATATACTTACTAACTCAATTTATCTTAAACTAGGACTCTTTCTGATATCCTAACCACTATGGTAATGTCACTTATGCTCAAAGAATACCCTAACCTCTAAAGTTATCTAAACCGACCTTTGATACCAACTATAAGGCCACAGCCTTAAACCTTACTTAATATCGAATTAAATGAATAATTCACATTGAGGATATTTTCAGGTTTATATTTTTAGAGAATTAGGACATAACTATTACATCTCAAAAGATTATAAAGTAGAAACTTCTACTAAGTTTACATAAAATAAAAACTCTTAAAAAGAAACATGTCTAGTTCCATGTTATAGGTAGCATGACTTTCCCTTGATCCCATCCTTGACCCTATTCCACGTTAATTCCTATGAAAAATATTTCAAAAACTCGGGATGAGCATAAAAAGCTCAGCAAAGGGATACACAAAGAATGAAAACTGTTAGTTTTTCAAAACAAAATGTAAACCTTGTATACATTATCAAACTAATACTTTTCACCTTTTCGAGGTAGTAAAAACTCTTCAATGAATAAATTTTCATTACATACCCTTCAGTAACCAAACGATTACCATAAAACCGATATAAAGATGACATAACATATAAAGGTAACTTGGGACATAAACATACTTAAGTGGAATAACCATACGGTCGACTTCCACACATACTTAATGGAATACCCATACGGCCGACTTCCACACATACTTAATGGAATAGCCATACGACCGACTTCCATACCCAATGCATTGGAGTTTATAACGTAACCACCCATCCTGGTATTCCAGGCACCACCTGTCATATGGTTTATCACGTAACCACTCGTTAAATGTCCAAGTACCATTATAAAATCATAAGACATAAAATAAACATAAGGGAAAGAAAACATTTCCACATTCTGATCACATTTTATCATATAAATATATTGACATAACAAATCCATTATAAAAACCATTTTAAATACAAAAAATACATAAAATAGTATATGGTATTTATTTCATTTAAAAAAAATTTAGGCTTGTTGAGGAAGCCAAAGACCAAATAATTCTCGCGGCGGCGGAAAAGGTCGTTGTCACCACGTACGTTAAAAAACATTCTTTTTTGTCGTTTTGTAAAATGATTCGTAGAAAAGGATTCCTTTTGTATAAAAGTAAAAGTAAAAGGGGTTTATACATCTTATAAAAGAATGTTATGTATAAAACTAAATATGACTCAATGAAAGGAGATTGAGACGAAGTCCCTTACAAAGACGGTATCCTTGGATTAAGGATAAATCAATTACATAATTATGTGTGACAAACAAATACACAAAATATAAGTGGATATTAAGTGTAAAACAATCAGATTTTATTCACACATATTCTTGGAACGACATATTCAAAGATTACATGTTTATCCCAAAAAATCAAAATTGGGTTAAGATGTTCCCTTGCAAAAATTTGACGGCCTAACGACGTCATTACAAAATTCAGAAAATGAGTTGATGAGAGATAAAAAGGGTATCTCATCACTTTGACATAAAATTTAAATCAATAAGGATATATGATAACATATCCCAACATAATAATATGTTAATTAAATTACCCAACAAAAGAAGTCTTTTAAAAATAGGAGGTTGAAAGGTTCCCTTACCGACATGGGCATCTTTCGAGACATGCACCCTGTGAAAGAAGGACAATACAAAATTGATGTAAATACTCAAAAATGAAAGTATTATACACAATGAGTAAAATAATGGGCAGTACATACACCACTCAGAGGAAATCGTGGAAAATGTAGCAAAAATCTCACGGGAATAAAAGTGAGATGAAAAATCCCTTACGAAAACTCGGCAGCCTAACAACGCCACATAAAACATACAAAAATGGATTAATGATATCAAATAGGGTCTCTAATAATATTGACATGAATTTTACAAAAAGAGGAATATAAAAGAACATCCCCCAACATAACAAAGATGAGCATAAATTAAGTTACATAAAGGAGAGTACTTAAAAAGAAAGAGAGAGGTTAGATCTCTTACGAAAATTCAGCAGCCTAACGGCGCCACTCAAAACTTCCAAAATGGATTGATGAGAGTGAATATGGTCTCTCATAATATGAACATAAAAATTACAGTAAGAGTAATATAAAAGAACATCCAAATCACAAGAAAGGTGAGCTTAAAAGGGATTACATAAAAGAGTGTACTTAAAAAGAAAGAGAGGAGTATGATCCCTTACCTCAGGTCTGACTTGACTCGATCGTTCATTAATCTCCTGAATAATAAACTTGAGTTAATTTATACTTCCCTAAGAACCTTTTTCAAGTTCATTATTCATTTTATATTACTTATTACCAGTCATAAACATTATGTAATCATTTAAGTTAATAATGTTTGTTTTGTCGATATTTGGTTCTTAAGTCGAAAGTGGTCTCCTTACAATTACATGTTGTTCGTGTGGTCAAAGGTTCATTATATCCAAAATTGTATTCATGATGTATATATCATATATATCATATATATCCAGTATATTAATGCATTTATAATATTACATAACATTTAGAGTTAAGAAACGAAATGCACCGTTCATCGAGACGGTAAGTCGTACGTACGCATGAACACTACTTCCATTTCTATTTCATATTTAATGGAATTAAAACATAGTGATACATAATATTATTTTAATTCTAGTATGGTATCATATATAATATCATTAAATATAACCTTTATATGTACCACATATGGTATTAACGAATCAAACCACTTTAAGGGGGCGGTAAACCGCACTTCCCTAAATGAAGATATCGCGTTTACCCATAATGGAAACCATAAAGGTATGCCATAAATGAAAAATAACAAAGATTAAGTAAAACATAAACATATTATATATCATATATAAATATATTGTCATCTTAATTTCCACCTTTGATAGTGTTATAAGAATGTTGAACAATCATCGTTTCGGGAGGCAGAAATTCGCCATCCACGGAAACAGTATGTTCTTTAACCATTAGATGTAGGTGTGTGTATGTTTAGCTCAAATACATATTATAAAAACATACTATTATATTGAATATACTGTATTTGTTACAAAATAAATTAATAAAAAGAGTTTAGGGGGTTGTAGAATAAAAATAAAACAAAAGGACTCAAGCGAAGACATTACCATAAAATCGGGTAACTTCATTTGATTTGAGCTCAAAGGCTTCCTTAGAAATGATTATGCCCAACGTGAGGCTTCAAAGAGTTAGAGAAGGATGTGGAGAGACAAAATGGGCAGGTTTTGGCGGAGCCAAAGGCTTTGGAAGTGTGGGTAAGTAGGTAGAGTTGGGGGCCTTTTATAAGAGGAGAGTAGGGGCACTCTTGGATAGGTATAAAAGGTAACTTTATTTCCAAATGAGTTTCGGATTCTAATGGTCCCACATTGATGTGTTTCGAGGATAATGTGATAAGTGTTAGAAATCCACCCATCCAATAGTTTTTGGACATGTGTAGGTCTTAGATTTTACATTAACTTTCCATTTTATTTAAATCTTTAAATAATGAGGTCATCGCTGCACCATCATGATGTCATAAATAATTTACATTATTTAATGTATAAAAATTATAAAAAAAATACTATGATGTAGGAAATATTTTTAGATTTCAAATTAATATTTATATTCTAAAATATAATTTATGTGGACAAAATTAAAAATATTTTACTTAGGTGATACATTCTTTGTTACATTTAACATTCTTTAAAAATAAAAAGATAAAAAGTCACTTTCTCACAAAAGTGATTCCATGGGGCCCCCAAGTTTGGCACAAGGAATCCCATGGTCGGCCATGAGACAACCAGTAGTCTTCTGACACATTTTATGATCATTTTGTATTATTGTGATATTATCTTATTATATTTAACAACCTGATTACTCATTAATCAAGATAATTAAAGATAATTATCGTCGTTACTATTCACAATGTCCAAAAACAAAAGAGTATTAATTATATAATTTGGAACTTATGATTCCAAATATTTAATTAATTTTACCAAATTCCAAACACATAAATTGCAATAATTAATTTTAAAAAAACTTCCTGTTGTCAAAACATATAGCTGGTTTTTTAGAAACAATATTTATGAAAAGTTTGACACTTGTTTATGCCTAATTACAAATTGAAATTAATCCCAATAACCATCATTGAATCACATGGTAAAAATATATTCTAATTAAACTTTAAAACAAATTCAAAAGATAAGATAACCATATAATTAAAATATATGAAAAAGCAGTTTTGATGTAAAATGCAGTATTTTTCACTATTCATTGAAAAATGAACATTGTCAGAAAAATACCAAAAATTAACCCAAGGTAAATTTCAATGTCCCAATCATAAATAATATGTTTATTTTGAAAAATAAAGCTTATAAAATTGTCAAAAATTTTATTTAAAAGGGGTTCTCCATCAAAAGGCGGTTAATCGACTTTTTAAAGAATATTAGAATGTTTACGCTTCAAAACTGGATTCATTTGCATTTTTAATCCTCTAACATTTATTATAAAGATTAAAAAAATTTGACAAACATATATAATCATTTTGTAGTTAGTTCTGTTCATTTCAACCATTACAATGACTATGCGTTAACTACCATTTAAAATAATATTATTTTATTATTAGAGTGCAACGTAAGATTCCCAAGAAACTTGTTGTTGCGTATTGGGTACACCATCGAGCATAGCATCCCCTTTAATGTAATATTAATATTTTATTCATAAATATGAATAAATATAAAGATATCATATTATTTATTTACCTGGGGTGTTACATTTCATCATAAAAAACTTCATCCAAAATAAACCCAATAAATAATGAGATGGTAACACAAAACCCTTACCTAATGATGAACTTACTTCAAATGTTCACCAACTTTTTTTATTAAATTTAAATTTATTATAATTATACACCTAAACAATTTACAGATATATAGTATCATATTTATACAAGATATATCATTTTAATACCCATTTATTAACAATAGATTATTTAAATTTCCATTTTCATGTGTATACGTTTTCATTTTTCCATGCATGTTTCAATTATGCAGTTCATGCACTTATAAATTGATCATGTATTCATTATATATGAAATTATAAAGATGAATTTAATATTATAAATATTCATTATATTTATATTTAAAACCATCCATAAATAATAGAAATATTAAATAAATAATTCATAGAGATGGTACGCCCTATCTAAGCATTAACATAGTTTTCATTTTTTAATGGAAGGAAAAAATTAAGGGAAAATAAAAATTAACCATTCCCAAAAAATAATTAAAATAATTTATATTATATATATTTATTAAATCCATAAGTATATCAATCCATATTAATTGGTGAAGAAAAACGAATTACAATGATACGTGGAGATGATATGTTATATGTACTTGGAGCAATGATTTCCCTTCACATAAGATGAAAAATGGTGGATAATGGTTTTTTTTATCATCATAATAAAAATTTAGTATATTAAATTTACATAGTTTATTATTTTATAATTTATACCATGGAATTTGAGTATATGGTAGAGGAAATAAAATTTATAACACTAGGATTAGTGTTACAAATATTTTTTGATAAACCTCATTGGGCTCACTCTTTAATACATGAAATAATACTCATTTTAAAAGTGAACATGATTTATGATATGGTTATAAAATCCAGTACAATATAAAATTATATATTGGTTGAGCTATAACGAAAAATATTATTAATTTTTATCGATAGTATGTTACCTATTATATGTAGGGGGACTTTTTGAATTATAAAAATTAATAAATTAGTAAAATTTAAATTTCAATGAAAAATGGATTATAAATTATTTAATTCTATGAAAGGGTGAATATGTGTTAAAATAATCCAAAAATAATTTCAATTTTTTGTTATTGTTTGTTCTTATCTCTTAGTTTTAACTCAATGTTATTAATTTTTATAACAATTGTGATATAATGTTTTTACATTTTAGGGCTTTAGAAAGTAGATAATAAGGGAATAATGTCCCATAAATGAACAATTTTGAAATGTTTTTCCACATCCGATTAACATGAATACATATTTTAGTTTTATGAGTAATATCTCATTTGATAAAATTTTATTTACAACAAAATGACGTTAATTTATTTTTTGGAAATAGTTGAATGTTTATAATATAGAATGTTTCTATATCATGTCTTGTAGTTAAAAATGATATAAATTATAATATAAGGAATATATGATCTTAATAAATAAACCAAATTTTATTATAGGTTAAAAAATCATTTCTAATCTTATCATTTGGTTTAACAAAATGGATAACAAATTTAAATGTTAACCATGGTAATTAATTATTAAATTTTGATTGAAATAATTTTTATTATATGGTGAAATTTGAATAATTAATTATAATGTGATTAAATTCTAGACTGTTTCATGTTCTACATGTCTTCTTGAATATTTTTTTAAATTTCATATAATTTACTACAATATATTTATCCTAAAAATATATTAATTACAGTTTAAAAATATTTAAAAAAATTTGTTTTTGAAAGTTTTTAAATTAATCAAATTGGATTAAAACAATTTCCTAGAAAAATAATATTTTATATGTAAAATATATATTTTTAGGACACTTTAACTCACAAAAAAATAATACCTTTACTTTTTTCAAAATCATTTATATAATTTCATTAAATAATTTACAAGCACGGTATCGATAATGCCAAAGAAATAATTATATTTATGTCATAAATAAAATTTTAAATTGAATTCTAATTATTAAAAATGTAATTCATATTTCTATATAATATTTATTACTGAAAAAAATATTTTTAACTAAATCATAAAATAGTATAGATATTTAGAAAAATAGATTGAAAATTTTTACATTATCATTTAGTTAAACACTATAACGATCGAATTAATGTTAAATGGTAAATTGAAATATTCTAAATTATTTGATGAATATAGTTGAAATTAATAGGTGTAATGAAATAAAGGAAACTATTTGAAATATTTTTAAGTCTCCTCATATTATTTTTATCCCTAATTAACCATTTTAACATTTCCTTTTTAATAAAAATTTTCTATGTTCACTATTAAAAATTACCAAATCTAATGTAGACTTGTATAATGAATTTGTATCTCTTAATTTAGAAAGTAGAATTTTATTTTTCGAGATTCAATTTATTGAAGTCCTAAAAACAAATTTTAAATAATAGCACAAATCTAAATAAAAAATAAGATTTTTTAAAAATGTAATTATATATATATAAATTGTTTTACATGAAATTCAACCATAAAATTGATTTTAATAATCTTGATTATATTATTATTAATATAAAAAGAGTAATGTTACCTTTAAAAATAGAGAAAATTATATTATTGAAAAAAAGTATACAATTTTTTGAAAAAAATAGTATTTTTCACTATTTAATATAAAACCAACCATTAAAATAAAATACCCAAATATTACATTAATAATAATATTTTAAAAATGAATTTTTTTACCAATATATTTCTTAATTTTTTAGAAGATAAATGGAATCTTCACTGAAAAATGTAATAAAAATTAATTTCGAAGAAAAATACAGCTTTACTAAAAATTTAGTTCTTATTTCATAAATATTTATCAAAAAAAATTAATTATAATAACATTTATTTAAATTTCATAATTAAGTTTCTTCATTATCTACATGTATATAGTTTTTTTAATAATTTTCCTAAAATAGTAATATTTCATTCATCATTAAAGATCACATAACCTGTGGTACACGATATTCAAAATTGTGTTCATTTAAAATCATTAGGTGTTACATCGCCCATATTTAATAAATTTCATCCTCATAATTCGAACATATTCATAGTAGTAATGTTTTTGATAATTGAAAATTATACTGTTCAAAACTTATATCGTAAAAATAATTAATAATACTTCCTCCTGAATATAGGAAAATGAAAATATTTAGATCAGATAGAATAACACAATACTAGTTTTATAATTAAGACAACATTAATTGGGAATTAAAATATTTATATGGATAAAAATTTAATTTCCAAATAGTGGTTCAGATTTATATAGAACATTTATCATACGAAACACAATGATCACAAGAATGTTAACTAAATAATAGCATAAACTAAAGAGGTTTTAAAAAGACTATTGATTCTTCAAAAATGAATATAATAAGACAAAAGTTTTTTTTCATGATACTTTTCATAGAGTTAAGGAATTCATTAACCATTTATACTAAGTACATGAATAAATATTCTTACACGGAATTCATACTTTAATCTTTAAATTTTAAATATAATCTCAAAATGTTTATCTAAATAACGAGTATGCAGGATGAATTTGTTTCATTCTTGAAGAATTACTATCAACACATAATGAATCAAATAATCCTGAAAATTATAATGATCTTTTCCGCCCACATGTAATCATTAAACCAAATGAAATGGTTATAAAAATCTAGAAAAATATCCAAATTTATAAACCATCATGTGAAGAAATATTGCATTTTACGTCAGAATTCTAGAATAACAACAAATCTTAAACATGGTTAATTAAAAAAAATAACCATACATCAAAAATTACATTAATATACTCATAATTAAACAATTCTATAACCGTAAATGGAAAATCAATAAATTTAGCTTAAATCACAAAAATTTATTTTTATTTGTACTAATAATAATTCATATTAAATCAAATATTAAATCCAAGGGTTTCATATACATCAACCGAATGATTAATCCACCATAGTATCATTAATCACCATGATATATATATATATATATATATATATTTATATAATATAATGTAGATGAATACAAAAAAACTATCTTGAATAAAAATTATATACTTACCTCGATCGCAATTCTTATAAAGATAATAAATATCCCATAAGATATCATATTTTCAAAGAATCAATTTTCAATCATAAGGATTTTATATATCCCACTATCTTATTTCCCATAAGAGACACAATCAGAAATCATATATCGGCCCAGATTTTTATGTAATCATGAATATGACATTTATACAAAAAAGTAGAAAATGTATCAAATCACCTCAAAATCCCATCAAATAAAGCATTAATAAAAACAGAAATTATAACAATCATTAAAATATATACTGTAAATCCAATATAAAGAAAACAAACATCACAAATAATCATCTAAATCACATTATCATTGAATCACCAATCAATTTTATGGTTATAAATAATTATTTTTCTCAAATACTTAAGAAAAAATATTTCCGAACAATAATGATATGTTTCTTGATTTTTATAAGCATAATATGGTTGATATAACACTTTTTAAAAATAATTTATTAATCCCAATACAAAAAAACTTATATTCATTCACTATATTTATTGGTATATCATTTTTCATTCCTTATACTATGAGTTTACCCTTGTTTTTGTAATATATATTGATAATGACCATATTTGTTATACATAATATAATAAATTGAAAATGGTACATTTAGATGAATTAAACATCCCTCCATTTATCTCTAAGTTTTAATAAAATAACTTTCTCTATGTCATTATTTTCCACATATCAATCATTTTCCAATTTCCTTGAATATTTTCTTCGAGTAATTCTTCTAACATACATATTGTGGGGGAAGATGAATCTTCTTTCCTCCGATTCATCCTTAAACTCTATTTTATTCTTCTTATTTGTTTCATGAAATTCAAAAATATGGTGACTGTCAATCATACAATGAGATAAAGGATTTTTCATAATCACATAGTCTTAACAGCCATATCATTTTTTATTTGGATTCCCATGAAAAAATAATTCCATTACCCATAAATTCTATATTAACAAGATTCCTCATTATTACATGCATTGAATAAAAAAATGATGTATATTGTGAGAAATAACAATCATAGCGATAAATCATTAAAAACTAAAAAAACACTCATAGGATGTCTAAATACATAATCCATCATTTTGATTCATGAATCCATATGTTTACCATTGCTCATCCCCATTAACCATCTGTTAAGATATTTTATAATGGTTTATAAAGAAATATTAACCAAAGCATATCTTCCTAGTGTGTCAAACATGTGGAATAGTAAGGGATTAATCCAAATGTACACAAATAATGGTTTAGATATACTCAAATGATTTTTTTCGGTTTATTACCCCTAGATTAGTCTATTTATAACCATATCCACTAATAATGTTTACACTATGATCTATTTCTCCAAATTCCACATAATTGATACATTACTAAAAATTTAGTGTTGTAACACATAATAAGAGTTATTAAATAGAGTTTTGAACAATATTCTCTGTTAATAATATATAATTTTTCAAAAAACACTACTCTAAAACAATAATTAGAATCTTGTACCTTGTATATAAAAATATAAGATCATTTTAGATAAATAATAAATACATAAAATTATGATCCACTATCTAACCATAATGGATTAATATATTTGGTTAATAGATACCCAATATTATTATATAATTATTGACATTAAATAAAATGAAAAAATATCTTCCCACATGTTACATATCTTAGACCCAACCTTATTAAATATTTCATTCATTATAGGGGGAAAGAAAACCTAATTAAGCACAAGATCATATTTCTTATACATGTAAACAATGGATATATCAACGACCATTTATAAATAAATGATAATAACGGTATGATAACTTGATATTAACATTTTTAATCCATAACCACCATAATTTTGATCATAATATTTTATTACATATATGTATTGGCATTTCAAAAGACATTAGTCTTAATGAAATTAAATAGCTTGAGCCATGATAGAAAAAAATTGACATAATACATAATATTATTTCATGAACATTATCATTAGAAATATTATCCTTATTAAAGGATCAATACAATCACTATAATATTGTATTGGGATCACTCCATATTCAATTATATCATTATAAAAGGTTTATTCAATATAATATCATAGTTCTATATTCCTTTTATTGATCTGGGTATACTACCCATTCCAATCCTTATTTTATAATGAGATATCCAAATATAAAAAATAAATTAGATTGATATTTAATAATGGACCCACCCACAACATAATAATAATCCACTAAATTATGTGAAACAAATGATTAATCATTAATAATATATCATAACGGAGGGGAAAGAAGTGGGTTTCAAAAACATTATAATTGTTCATCATTACATAACCCATGAAAAATAAATTTATTTCATAAAAATACAATTACCATTATAATAAACCATATAGAAAATTAATAATGATGGTATCATTAGATCATGTCCATAATATAACATAATTCACATTATGTTATATCGACATAGATGAAAATATCTTTTATTTACCACATGGAATATGTCTTGATGAAAATACAATTTTTTTGAACTAGTTAATTTAAAAACAAAAAATTTACAAAATAATATAGAAAATATTTTCACTTATTATAATAATAGAATCATTTAATATGAGATTAATAACATTGATTATTTTTCATAGAATTAAATTACATTCATTCTTGGTAATTTAAATTTAAGATTCCTTTCGTAGTTTTGATAATAAGTCAAAAGTACCTTATTCAAAAAAAATTAGAACATTCGATTAAAATAATTTATTTTAAAAAAAAATCATAGATATAAATTAAATTAAAAAAATAGGAGGGTATTAAAACATTTATGGAATAATTTTTCATAAAACATAGTCTTGTAAAAATAGAATTTTTGATGGAAGAGATAAATAAATTCAATTTTCATTAAAAATATTATTTTTCTCTCATAACTCCATGAAGTGATTAAAATTGATAGAAAATATATATAAAATATAAATAAATATAGGATATAGAAATTCAAGGGATTCACTAGAGTATTATTATTAATTATTTTCATTAGGAACATAAAAAATCGTCAAAAATAATGATATTTTAACATAAAATATTTACCTCATGTTCCACATGATTCTAAAATGGTTTAACCTCCAATTTAATAAATATAAATTAATTCAAATTAAATACTAAAAAAATTTATATATAAATAATATCTTATATAATTCACTTATAAAATTTCATTAACTAATTAATTATACTTCTTTATTAATATCATTTTTATGGTGTTAAATTTTTTAATATATTTTTCAAGGGAGTTTCTGTTCTATAGTTATGGTTCTTTTAAATTGATCATAGTTCCATAATTTCTATAATGGATCAAAATGATATAAATATAATTAATATTATATATATATATATATATTCAACCATAAAATATACAAAATTAATTATACAATTCATTGAGTTGGTAAGTCATGTGTATGCAAAACTTTTGATTCCAATTTTTATAGATTTCATTAAATAATTGAAGTTAAATATTTAACTATAAAAAATCATATTAATATCATTAATATATAAACAAATTATTAAATAACTCATTATAAATATCAATGTAAGGTCGTTATGAAAAAATAATTATAATGCTATGTTGAGTTGATAAGTTGTACATACACATGTGAAATGTTTTCTCTCCCGTATGATGGAAAGTGAAAATTAGATGTTGTTCCTATAGAGAAAAAAATACTCATACAATGGAATCACATATAAAATGATAAATATTCATTACATTTCACAATTACACTCCAAAACAGTGATATTTTATAGTATTTTTGGATACTAGGTACACAATATTAATATTTGGTGAACGATCTTCTGCATCTTCCATAAAGATCATCCCTATTTTAATATTCAAAAACATACCATACATAAATACCATATTCATAAACTAGGATAAGAAACATATGAATGTATTATCTCAGAATCTTGGTAAGGGTAAACATGGTAAATTCATTATCATATCATGATCATAAATGAATGATAACTATTATATAAAATATGAAAATAATAATCTACATATCAATGATCCGAATATCATGTCTTGTCATAATGATTGGATGTTGTTAACACATGAATCACATTATAATCAATAAACATGATCCATGATAATATAAATATTGAATATGGAATATTTTTTTTATAAAAATAAGTTTACAACAATGTGAATACGTATATATAGAAATAGGATCACTCATTATATTAGTGATAAGAAAGAAGTAGATCACACATACTTATGTACATTCAGCCAGGTCCACACTTAATCATATGGTTATGAAATCCATATCCATCCATAACATTATTATGATTTAATTATTTGCATGATTAAGCTTGTGAACATGTCATCATGTTCAGGCGTACCATTGTGAAATTGTAATCTGTTTCATGCATAACATAATAAATCACAAATTACCAAATTTTCCCATTTCATTTGATGTAAATATAGTTTCTAGCCATTATAAAATTGATACATATCTATTCCAAAATATGAAAATAATAACAATCATCATATCATAACATAATAACCCACGTAAATTAATGGGTTACATAAACATTTCCTCATATTCTCTATATCATATCAAATGAAAAATAAATGGTTTCATAAGCATTTCATCAACATCGACATAAAACATCTATAGAAAAAATATAAATTTCATCTTTAAATAATGTCCCTAGTATTTTTAAAGTAACATTAAAGGATGTATTGATTGATGGAAAATAAATTTTGAAATACCACATTGTCAATTTATTGAGGAAAATAGCCTTTTGAATTTGATAAATACAATATTAAAAATATAAAAAAACAATTCATTGTTACTTTAATAAAAAATAGCAATGGAAACATATAGAAGATGATTTAAACATAATGAAAACTATTTTATGGGGAAAATAACCATTATATTTTGATAATTTTGAATAATTAATAAAAAAATTTGAAATAATTTCTTTTGGAAATATTATTTTTCAACTAAAATGTAATAGTTAAAATAAATTTTATGTGAATATTTAATATGATATCATTCATGTCTTAAGTTTTACAAAACATCCCATTACATTAATGGGAAAAAACAAATATGAATTGTTTGTAAAATTAAATGAATATTCATTTCAAAAAAAATTAACAATTAAAACATGGGTAAAAATAAATAAAATAAATCATTTTATGAATTTTATAATTTTTTTTGAATTTTTTTTAGAAAACATGATTTTGGATGAAAAATTAATATTGACCAATAAGATAAATGTTGTCATATTTTTATTCAAAATATTATTTTAAACTCATGAATACATAAAGAGAAAAAATAAATGGAAAATTTTTTTTATCATGAAATATCTATAGGAGAAGAAAATTCATGATTTTAATGAGTGACAGATCACGGGGTTTCATCATCTATAGGGTATGTAAAAATTATCTGGATGAATGGTGATATTGTTCCATAAACCCATTACCTCTTTGGAAACATTTAATCATAAGCCCCACAGAACAATAACATTATATTGAACAGAAAATTAAAGGATAATCAATATATTACAGAAATTAAATATCAATGTGTATATATATAAACATCATATAATAGGATACATGTATATCATGACATATGTCTCAAAGAATGATGTTTTTGAAAAAACTTCCTGAATGAGTTGGTATCTTTTGAACCATAAGACCCATAAAAGGGATGTCATCAACTATAAAAGATAATAAATATAATATTCATGTTCTTAATCATGAAAAACATTCTTGGGTATTATACATGCCACATAAAAAATATGTGGTGAATATGTAATGTGTCACATAAAAGTAAAAAAAGTGATGTGGATATCTCCTAAATTAATTATAAAATTATAAATAACATGTTAAGACCTCCTATTAAATAAATATAAGTTTTTATAAATATAATAATGAACTGAAATTATATATATCATAATATAAATGATTTAATTATTACCTTATATTACACATTTATGAAAAAATTTAAAATTACAGTCATGATTTAGGTAACAACAACTTTATATTTCATGAATGTTGGATTCATTATTTTTCTTCACCTTTATTTTTACTTGGTTGTATTATATACTGAATATTAATAATGATATATATATATATATATTAGTCTTCAAATAATATTTATTTAGTGTAATCGAAGAAATTGAGATTGGGAAAATGTTATATATTTTTCTTGAAGATAGTAGGTTGGACAAACTCAAAGAATTATATTATTATTTCCTCAAAGTATTGAATGGATGAAATTTGAATAATATAGTACCACTAAAATTATTTTAATGTCATATATATCAAATATTTTCAATAAAAAAATCTGATTACCTTCCATGTAATGTGTAAATGAATCTCAATACATCACGAGGTGATAGACGTCTGTATAGACGAGCGCTAGTATCTTATATATATAGATTGAATAGTAAGGAATTATATATTATATATTAACTATGTAGTTATAAATATTCTACCAATAGGATTTATATTCATTTACTATAACCTTATTACAATCTGATAAAAAGATAAATAAAAAATACATCACATCTATTCATGAGGTGGTAGTCCTCCATACACTGAAATGATGTTATTTTTTTCCAGAGGGTTTGGGGGTAATAAGGTTGTTTTATATTATAATTAGAGTGGTATAATCATATCATTTATATTTAATATAAACATTAAATCATTTATTATATCTACCTATTAGAGGTGGAACGAGAAAATGAATTACATTGGTTCACGATGTGGTGGTCTTCCATACATAGAAGCGATGATTTAATATCCCATTTGATTGAAGAGGAAGATGATTTAATTTATTCATCTAGTGTCACAACTGATCTTTTATATTTGATAATTTTATTTAGTTCATTTTTTGATAATAGTTATTATATTCAGTTTCGAGGATGATGGGTTTTAATTATTGATGTAATGATGTGTTTATCCTTGGTTTTGAGGTTATTCCATAGCATCATCTGTGTTTTTTTGTTAAAATTTTTATATTTTGTTCTCTAAAGCAGGTGGTGTATAGTTTCCACATGGTTAGAAGAAAAATGAAACATGCTCCAAGAATCTGTTCATGCCTTGTGGTTCTTCTTGTTGAGGTTGCATGACCTACGCACTGTTAGTCAAAGCATGCATAATTTGTGCAGGAAGCAACCATGTAATGGGAGAACCATAATTAATAGTTGAATCTTGATTTATCAAACCATATAAGCTACCATGATATTAAATATTTAAAAATTCATAGTCTATACTCTTTGGATATTAACCCCAAAATTTCACCCATCTACCCCCTCTGGACTTTGATACCCTATGGGGCCTCTTACGATTTTATCTAATCATCTAATTCCCTCTAATGGTTTATATCTAGTGATTCATCATGGTTTTATGCTATATTTCTTAGTTTAATCCTTTCTTCTCCTCTCCCCTTCTATATTTTATTCTTCTTGTGTTATAATTCCCTTGTGGTCCTTTGATCCTAGAATTTCAATCGATCATTGATTTTCATTGGGGGGTTTCCTTGATTAGGGTTACACATGGTTTTTATAGGCTCTTGGAACATTCTTAGAGTGGTTTCAGGTGTGTTTTGATGAAGCTACGTGAGATTCTGGTAGGATTCCCTTGAATAATTTCTTTCAATTTAAGAATCATTGGATTCTTGTATTTCTCACCTTAAATGAATCTATAATACTTATATGTGATATTTGAAATTTTTTCATGGTGTAAAAAGTGCTGATTTCTTAATTGTTTTTTAATTAATGGAATATGACTTTTGAATGTTTCTCACATAGTGTTTGATGATATTCTTACATAGCTTTTGCAAGTGATTTGTAATATCAAAATAATGGATTTTCTTTGTTAAAATATTTTTTATATGTGAAATAATGATTTGGTTACCCTAAATGTGTTTCCCATGTGGTATATTATATGGAAGTAGTTTTTATTTGGTATTTAAAAATGGTATGGAAGGTGATGGTCATTAATGTTCCATTTAGAAATTTCAGGAAATTGGATTATGCCTGAAAATGTTACCTAACAATTCAAGTGAGATTTTATAAATTATTGAGAAATAAAAAAAATGATTGTCGCCTTTTTAAAATGTAGTCTTTATTCATTTGAATACGAGATTTTTGAGGCCCATTTGGAATTTTGGAAAAAGTTATAAAAAAATTTATTGTGATAACCCTCCTTGGATAATATTATTTCATTTATTATGTTGAAATGGTAAGGTGTACACTCTTTGGACTCCACATGACCCATTTATTTTTACGGGAATGGGAGATACTTTGTGTAATCTCCTTTGATAAATGTAATTTTATTAAAGAGATATTTCCTTGGGGTGGCTTGGGTGATGCCTATTGTGTAAACATTTATTATTTATGTGTGCATATGATTTGATGCGCGGTTGGTATGGGTTAGATCGGCCTATTTAAACCATGACATGGGAACTTTTCATAGGGATCAATTTTTTGAAGAATTATTGTATCACTATTATAGAATAAACTATGTCCAGTGTCCCAATACATATGGATATATTGAATTTTATTTTTATTGGATATCAGCTCTCGGTTTGTACTATGTACGGTGTGGATGTGTGTGTCGGGGATTTTGTTTTTTCATCAAGTTACGCATTCATTCTAGGATGATTCCCCACATATTAGTATGTTCTATATTGTTAACAACCTTATAGTCCCACCCATAGCTATTAAAACCTAGTTTCCTCGATCGATTGATTGAGAAGAATTTTTGATTAGTTACTTTTCAGTTTTTTTTTTATTTTTTCCTTATTTTATGATTTGTTTTCATTATTTCATTAGTAGTGTGGATTTCATAGTAGATGGATGAAATTATTTTCAAGCGTTAATGAAAATGTTTTTGGAAATATTTTAAACTCATTTTTTAAGAATAGAATGTTACCACTCCCTTTGTAATATATATATGATTCCTCCTTGTAAAAGAGTCTTGTTTTAATTAGAAAATTGGAAATAGAATGTTTTTTGTTTTAATGTGAAAAATGTTTGGAAAATATTACATTTATATATTTTATTTCAATCATAATTATTATTTTTAATTTATTTTAAAGGAAGTTCATTGTGAATTAATTTGTTTGATCACACCTAGAGAGTTTTAGCACTCATGCCTATAACTTCTTCTTTTTTTTATTGTTGTATAGGTTTAATACTTCTCATGATCAATATGGGTGATAATATTTCTTGTTTTTGGAGATTGACCAATTGTGGTCACATGATGATATTGTGTTTTTAGGATCAATTGATTTGTTTGTATTGTTTGGTGGTATTTTCATCCTTATAATAGATATTAATTTTTTATTTATATATTTATGAAATTGTGTGTTTTTCCTTTATTTTTATTTTTTATTTATATTAGGGAAATCATTCCATTATGTTTCCCTGTTGATTCCCTACAATAGTTCCCAACAAATGAGGAGTGGGAATGCCCTTCAGCCCAAGACACAGATCAATAATGGTATCCTATTCAGGGTCAACTCGGGTTGTTTTGTGGAAAAATGGTGTCACATGAGGTTGGTTCTCTATAGGACCTAGGTTTTTTAGAACCCTTCTCTATTTGGGATGATAAGGTAGATGGAGTAGGATAGTCGGAGCTTGGGGTGAAAGTCTGGTGGAGTGTTTAGCCAACATGTTCATGACTAATCCTTGATGATTCCACTTGACATTGGCTTTCATTTGGTTTCTTTGGGGTTTGTTGGGTTTTCTGTGTTTGGGATATGAAAAGGATGTTATGACAATGGTCATTGTGAGATCACATGAACATGAAATCCATATGTAGATGGGGGTAATGGTTGTAGAGTACTTTCTATGGAGGTGGTGTGATTGGAATATTGTTGCTATCCTTATGGCTAAGTAACCCATCAGAAATAGTTTTCCTCTTATGGGTAATTTGGGTTCTTCTTTTGTTATGATTTAATTATTGAAAACTGTTCTTTTTGGATTGTGAAAATTGGATTTATAGTTACACTGGTTTGGTTTTAGGACAATATAGAATTTATTTTCATAATTATTTTCAGAAATATTTAGAAACTGAATTGTAATCAATTCATTTTTATGGAATGGGATTTTTTGAGCACGTGAAAATATTTTTAATGGGAGTCATGGGATTTATTTTTTGAAATGATTTTATGTTTGGAGATTGAAAATGTTTTTTGATTAGTGGATGGTAAACATTTTGAAAAGATTTATGAAATATGAAATGGAATATGGATTCCAAGCATGAAAAAGATATGTGGTATGTTTCATTTTGGAATGTGTAAATGTTTTCTTTTGAATCATGGTATTTCCATGGTTGATCACATGCATGATATATGTTTTAATGAGTTTAATATGGGTTCTTAGTTTAGCATATGTTCATTGGTTCCTAGGGTGGTATGATAATGTTCATGTTTGAGGCACCATGGAATACCATTGGTGAGTGTAAAAATCCTTCATCTTAATTTTTTTTCTATAACTGTTTTCAAGAATAAATAATGATTTTTTATAGCCAATGGCTGTGTTATTTTTTCCCTTTTATTGGGAATGATGTTTTTATCATGTTTCGATTTTTAGTGTTCTTATTAATGAGTTGGTTTTGATTGAGATCTTTGTTTAATTATTGCCTAATGTCCACCCCCATAAATATTCAACAGATATTCAATGTACACACATGGTTTGTTCACCATTAAAAGATACTATTGTTGACAATATAAGGAGTTCCTTTATTATTTTCATAAGTTAAATCCACCTCTCATTTATTGGAAAGTGGATCCTCTCTAAGTGTAAGAGTAGAGGAGTAAAATAAATAGGATTTTTATTATTATTTAATTTTCATAATCATTAAAGGTATTGTTATCAATCTTTATGCTTGAATGTCTGACCTCGAAGTGGTGGATGTTTGTATCTCATATCAAGCCTCATGGATATCTTACATTTGAGTTTTTTATGAAACCATTTGATGATAATTCTGAATTGTGAGTTCTAATAATGTATTGTCAGATTCTGAGTGTGTGGTTATAGATGATTCAAATTCCATGTTGAATCCATTGGCACTAGAGTTAAGTTGGAATGTATTCATGATTCCAAGGGGTGTGGGGACCATGTTCTATATTTTTTGTCTTTTGTAGTAATAGATATATTTTAAGGTTTCATGTTGCATCTCTTATTTTCCACTTTTATAGCGAGGGTTTTTTGGTCAATGTGGGGAAAAGATTATATGTTGTCTCATGTAAGGTTTCCCATGAATATCAGTTCTTAAATGATCAGGTGACCCACCATGGTGAAAATTATGATTTCTTATAGTTTTTATATGTTTTAGGTGATTTATTTTAGTGGGAGCCCATTATGGCCTACTACGATGAGGATGCAGTTTGGTTTCAGATGTTGGTTCAGTCAATGTGTCCTTCTTTTGAGGTTATTTATTTCAAGTTTGATTCAGATTGGGAAAATGTTGAGATTAATTAGAGTGTTAGAAATATTAATTTTTGTAGTGGGGTTGTATAAGTTGTTTCTTTATTTCCTATTACCTCACGAGAAATTGTATTGGCCTATTTCATTATTCGGGTAAGTGGTGTAAGTTTTGTTTGGATATAGTTGAGATGTTCATGGTTTAAGTGGTTTAATTATGTGGTTTTCAGAATCATATGTACATTATTGATCAATTATAATATTTTGTGTCTTTTATATAGTAGAAAAAATTATGGTGGGAATAATTGTGATGACTAGTTTTTTATTTTTGATCCTTTGCTTCGGTTTATTTTTTGATCTCAATCTTTCACTCAAGTATCAAGTGTGATGAGTTTTAATTTTAAAAGTGATATTTTTTTATCATTGGACATGAGGTTATTCTTTAGTTTCTCCTTATATACCTATTAAAATGTATAATTGTATTTGTTGAATGTGGGTGGATCATGGTTTAATCATAGTTAAAGGAAATCATGTGTCATTCTCCATGAAATAATGAAAGCCAGTGGGTGCATCTAGTTGAGGAAAAAATGCATATGATTGTTTAGAAAAAACCTGATTAAATCATGTAGGAATCCACAATATTATAGAGGAGAAATCCCTCAAGTTAGTTCATGTATTATCATACCGTGCAACCAACCACGCGAGTTACCTAGATCTTAAAAATTTTCAAATTTATATTCTACCCTCACTAGATTTTAACCCAAAAACACCTCCTATCTTCTCACTGTAGTTCACGCAACCCAAAGGTCCCCTTGTTTCTAATCCAAGTCTCCATTTATCTCTTATGGTGTTGATCTAGTGATTCTTCGAGGTTATGGGCTAGATATCTCAAGGTATTTCTATATTCTTTTATCCCACTTCCTCTTTATTTCATTTTCATTTGAGTTCTATAACTCGTGTAATAACATGGAACTAGGGTTCATGTTCCTCCTTGATTTAGGTTGGGTTATTTTTATTTTTTAGGGTTTCTCATGGTTTTTAATGGCTCTTGGAAGCTTCATAGTGTGGTTTTGATCATCGTTTGTTGAATCATAATGTCTTTGAGGTAGGTTTCCCTTGCACATGCCTTTAAAATTTAAGAATTATTGGTTTTATTTTTCTGAACCATCCATGAAAATTTAATAGTGATTTTTGATTATTTTAAATTTTTCGTTGTGTGACAAGTGGTGATTTATTGCTTATTTTTGGATAAATGGAATTTTTTTTGTCAACTGTAACACACAAAGTCTTCAATGAAATTCACAGTTAGATTTTGAAATGGATTTTTGACTTATAAAGAATCGTTTGGATTTGGGAATATATTTTTTATATGTTAAGTGAATATTTTGGTTTCATGATAGCATTCGAAAGGTGGGTTTGGATTTGGATGAAGTGTGTATTTGACATTTAAAAATGGTCCAAATGGTAATGGTGGTAAATGGACTATTTGGCATTTTGATGAAAATGTGTTTGCCTATATAGTGTGTTATGAAAATTCAAGTGGGATATTAGAAATGATTTTGAAATGAAAATTGTTTTTTATTATATTTTTAAAAGGTAGTTTTGATACATTTGCAAATTATGGTTGGGTGCAGTTTTGAATTTAGGTAAATTTTATGAAAATGATTATTGTGAAAACTCACCATGTATAATATTAATTCATTTTTTCAATTAAATGTGTGAATGGTCCCCCCTATAAACTCATAATGACCCATTTATTTTTAGAGGAATGGTAAATCATTAGTGTTTTATACTTTGATATATATATATATTTTTATGGAAAAATAGTGATCCTTGTAATGAATCATGTGATTTATGTTCTGTGAATTCAAATTATTAATGTGTGCATATGCTTTTAAGCTCAGTTAGAATCATCCGGCTCACACTATTTACAAACTAACATGGGAACCTAGCATTGTGAGTCAATTTTATGATAATGACTGCATAAATAACATATATTACACAATAGAAAGTGCCCCAAAACCTGGGGATATATAGGGTTTTAATACAATGGGATAGTGCCCCTTGGTCTGTACCATATATGGTGTGGTCGAGCGTGTGTTGGATTCTTGAGGTCATCGAGTTAGATATGCTTTATGGGATGAGTAAACGTTAATTAGTATGTTTCGGATTATTCATAAGCTTATAGGTTCACACATGTTAATTGGAACTTAGTTGTCTATAGATATTGATTCAAATGTATTATGGATTAATGAATTGTATGTGACATTATGAATTTTCTTTTTTTTTATGATTTTTGTGATTACATCCGGAGCTGCGTGTATCTTTTCCAAGAATTATGAATATTTTTTCATGAATTTATGGAAAAATGTATTTAAAATTATTTATTCCCTTTCTTTTTTTTAATTGGAATATAATCATTCCATTTAATACATACACATGGTTCCAAAATAGAAAACATTTTGTTTTGATGTGTAAAAAGTTAAATGTTCTATTCATTATTTTAAAGTGGATAATGTGACTAAAATATTAATTTTATATATTGTATTTCAAACCTGAAGTTGATGTTTCTTTTATTTTAATGTAATTTCAATGTGAATATATTTTTTCAGGGACACCTACTGAGTTTTAATACTCATGACTATTGTTTCATCCTATTTTTTGATTTTTTAGGTATAATCATGGTATAGATCAATATGGATGATGGGTGGTGTTTTTTTACTAAGTGACAATCAAGGTCACATGGAAAGATTGTGTTATTAAAATTAGTTGAGTATGGTTTTATAGTTTTTGTATTATTTTTTAGCCTTGTAAAATATATTAAGGCTGTTTATTTATTTTTATTTAGATTATCTATATTGATTCCAGAATTCAATTAATTTATTTATATTGGGAAAAAATATTCCCACTTTTATCTTCATTGATGGAAGAAACTTGTTTCCAATAAGTGGGGATTGGGAATTCCCTTTGGGCATTTTCGTAGATCATCTTAGGTGGTGGTTTTGAGTCGAACCCGGTAGGTTCATGAAAATTAGAATAATAAAATCTATATATATGGAAAATATATATTTTATTATTTTATCATTCTCTAATAATAATTTAATTTAGTGTCTCACAAAATATAATAAAAAATTCAGTTTTGGATGTTATATCTTTTTCAGTAAAAAAATATTCTTGTATGTACCAAAAGGCTTCATAACTTGGCTTTCTAAGAACATTATAGCTTATAAGATTATAAGAGTAAATAAAGAAGTTATTTGTCTTGTTATTCTCAAATGAAATTGGTTTTTTATGTTTTAAGAGTAGATTATAGGGGGTAGCCTTTTATATGTGATGTCTGTGTAAGACTGATTATTTTTGAAAATAAAAATACATACCCACATTTTTAAATCTCCAAAAGCCTCCAAAATGGTTCATTTTAGGATATTAGAGGTGGTAATGTATCAATATGTTCATAAATAGGTTTATAGACATATTTTTAAATAATCTAAACCCTTATCATATTAGAATAACACCATGTAAATCCATTTTTACCTTAACCACATTATTGAATTTTTACTCCATTTATTATTCAAAATAGTAAAAAAATTAATTTAAAAAGTTTATATAATAAAAATTAATCTAATTATGAATATTGAATAAATTTTTCAAAAAAAAATTCACATTATTGAAAAAATGTATTCAAAATTTGATCTCATAGATGTGATGAAAAGAGGTCTTCCAAAGAGAAATGTTTCTAATGTATAAAAAAACATTCCAAAAAATTCATCAACAAATATACTTCAAAGAACTAAATTTGAATAATAATTTTATAGTTTTTTTAATCTTATTACCATTTTAATATAATTTTTCTATTTTTAAGTATGTTATATGAAATTAAAATTCTTAACAAAAACCTGAATTTGTTTGTGTTTATCGTTAAATTTATCTTTGAAAAAAGTTCTAAATATTTCACAAAAAGAGAATACTGATATGATGTTATAAGAAATAATATATGGTTTTTCCAATAAATATGTTTAATTTGTAAAAATAGTATTTTAAAGTAAATTCCCAAAAGTATATAAAACTTATTTACATAGAAATGTTGTTTTTAATAGTAAAATTGTACTTTTTTGTTATCAATTTTCTAAAAATTAGAAAAGATGAATGTTAAAATATTATTTAATATAAAATTTATAAATTTCATTAAAATAATAAAAAAAAATTTAAATTAAATTTTGTAAAAAATGTATATTCATAAAAAAAATATTTTTTTAAATGATTTCTCTTGATTTTAAATGGTTTTTATTTTCATTTCTAATTTTTTTCCCTATGAATTTATTATACATGCATGTGTAACCCATATATTTACATAATTTATTTAATACTTTTCATATCCATCATTACAATTCCCTGGTGATAAGTATAATATTATATAATAATATTTCATTTGTATGTCATGTTTCATTAAATAACATTGTTCTTTGTAACACAAGAGGATCCATATATTTCATGGAAAGAAAAATGTCATAAATAAAAAAATTTGATTGATAAAGCTATATATTTTGAAAAATATATCATCGTATTAATATTCCAACCATAAAAATAATTTCTCACTCAAATATCATAATGATGGTACTAACAATAGTAGATAATTATACTATATTAAATACTCAGGTTCCCATGTAACTTTCTCAAGAAGTTTTTTTAAAAAAATTTACAAAGTGAGTGTTCTTATTTCATATAACATTATCTATTCTAGAATCTCAATTTTTAAATACTTATAATAATGATATTGTGTCAATATTACTTCCACTATGTTCAATATATATGATGGATTAGGTGTTTTTCTCTATGAAAGTGATTCTTGAAAAATATTATGAACAGAATAGTAGATTTTTTGATGCACTAAGTGATAAGCTATGGTCCAAAATCAATCAATAATTTCAATTGGACCAATATATATAGTGAATAATTCTGGATTTTTTCCTATATAGAAATAAATATTAACACCTTCTCACAAACATCAAATTCATGATCACATCACAAAATATCAAAATAAAATTTATTTCAACGTTTTTATACCCTTATATGTTGTTGAAGAGATATAAACTTCTATATTAGATTCATCAGCTTGCTTAAGATCCAATATCAATATTTCTATAACCTCATTTCAGTATAGTGTCTCTCTACAAATTATTTCATTAAATGTTTTAATATATATTTATCTGAATTTTTGAATGAAATATGTTGTTGTAAGAAAACTCAAATAGTAAAATCCACCATTGAAATAAATAGATCAATATCATATCATATCCTCTAGGGTTTTAATTTTTCTCTCAGACTGACAATCTATATGAGGATGACATGTAGTTATGATACTCAAATTCATATCAATATCATGAGAAAGTCCTCTCTAAAAAATTGATTTACACATTGTATCCTCATCTGATACAATTGAATGTGGTACTCCATTAAACCATACAATGTCATTAACGTATATAATGGAAATTATATCCAAATAGACATCTTATTTTGGTTAATTAAGTGTGTATAATTCTTAATGTGACTAACTAAAACCTATAACATACTAAAAAACCAAGATAAGATAATCCATAAGGATTCTATTACCTTAAATCATATGTTCACAAATTATAAAGGAATTCCTCCTCAAATACGTTTTTCACTAAAACATAAAAAAACTAATGTATATTTAAAAATAACAATCAAAATATCATTAAATATGATAACATACCATCATATAAATCATTAAATAAGTATTATATTACAATTAAAATATGATCACCCATAAACTCATAAAATATTAAATGTTTTCGTAACTCTTTCTTTAATATTATGTGGAGACATATAAATATTTAAAAGTTAATTCAATCTTTATTCATTATATAATATCATATCATTCAAAAAAAATATTCACTAGAATAATGGGATGATCCTTATACTGATAGAATATGAAAATTGATTTTATTATTCTAGAATCCATGTAGATGGAGATAATAATATGAAATATCACCAATGTATGTATAATAATATTTTCATAGGATTCATATATACAAAACCAACAATTAAATTACCAATATTGGGGGAGTTATGTTTTCCATAATTATCAATAATCACTTTATCCATATTAATTTCATATTATCTCTATTTTTTCTTTTTTTCTTTAGTGATTTTTTGTGGGTTGATATCAATTATAATCCTTGAACTAGACTATTGATTCACATAATTACCAATTTTTATTTCCTTGCAACAGTAGAGTGTGGTTGGAGAATTAAAATTGCTTCTAACACAATTTATTTCATTGAATAGAATCTTAAAATCATTGATATATTATTTTTCTCAATGGAGAGGCTTCTTAAACATAATGCACTATCTTATTTCTCTGAATATTTAACCCGAGTGGTTATTTACATATTTCTAGAATGTGTGCGACTAAAATTTCATTCAACCATTTGACTTATTTGAGCTCTTATGAGACATGATCACTCATTTCTTATCAAAACTATGTGAATTATGGGATACCCTATTTACACATCCACATTTTGCGGACATTTAATAAAATATCTATAGCTACTAATGTCTCTTATAGATAATTCCATTCGATGAAATTTCCTTACTAAACTAATGAATTGATCATTTTTCTGTGTGGTATGATTATTATACCTGATCTGTATCATGAAATTCATATAGTATTACAATTTTAGGTTCTCAAAAAATATTCATCCTTTTATTCGTGCTTGGTAAATCCATTACCCATTGTTTTTCATATAATATGGAGAATTCCATTACAAAAAAATAATTTAAAATTAATCCCATTCCATGTAGTCAATTGCTACCTCTTGAGTCATATTCTTAATTAGCTTCCACCATTAATCGACGTCATCATTAAAATATTTTACACCCAAAGTTATATTTTTATTCTCTGACCAAGGAAGAATGGAAAATATATTTTTTGTGGTATGCATTCATTTCAAGGTGACCGGTTGATTAATGGACATTCTAAAAGAGGGAGGGAGTTTAAACATGATGGACTCAATATAAATTTTCTCCTCCAACTTATCATTTGGATTTTATGCATTATTCATATTATGGGAATATTTTTTGAGAATAAAAATACATTTTTTCTTATATATTCAATGGAATCTATTTTATATGGGGGAATATAATATTATTTCCTATTTAATTCATCATTAACACAGGTCCTTTGCATTAAAACCATTTAATAAAGTAGAAATCATAGTCTGATAAAAAATAATAAATTTTCATAACAAAATAATATTTCAAAACCATTTATAGGATGGCTAAATCACAAAATAAACATTTCAAATAAAAAAATCATTATTTTATCCTAGCTAATTCATGTTCAGTATTCATATCATTTTTGATGGTTCATAATGAGTTTGTGAATTTCCAAAAAATATCCCCTCTGAGTGTCAAAACAAGTTTACAGAAAAATAATTTTCATAAAATAGGTGATGATCATGTATTTAGTAATGCACCATTTTCAGAGTTATTCTCATATGTACCTCTATTATAGAGCCACATCCACATATAGTATCTATATACATATGTAATTTCATGGAAACCACTCACATAAACATTAAAAAAAATTCTAAGAAAATTCATATTCATTGAATCATCTATATAATTATCCTTATTAATATACCTAGATATATTATTATAAATGTATCTTGGGATCTTAATAATGTTTTATTATCCGAAATTCCAAAGGATAACTAATCTTTTTCAACTAATACAAAATTAAGAGAGTGAAACTTCTCATTCATAGATATCATTTCTTAATAGATAAAATTCAATATATTTCACAAATACAAACTGGATGACTAAAATGGTTTAGTGACTTTAGAGACATGGTATATAATCATAATTTTAGTGAATTATTTTCAACATCCCTCATATATATGTTACCAATTTGTACTCTTAAAAACACACCTTACATAAAACATTTGTTCATAACATGTGAACGGAAATATAAGAATGGGTGATCTTAGATTCTTAGTAAGGGTATACATGGAAAATACTTAAACATAATGTCATCATATAGGAAAGATAACATGATCAAAACATATATGTACTATATTCTCCATCTCATAGATCAAAATCATGTATCATGTAATAAGGATTGGAATTCCATGAGTAATGAATAACAATTTAATCAATGAATACAATCCATGAAAATATACCATTGGTATATGTCATAGATTATTTAATATATATTTTATTTTTTCAACGTTGGGAATTTCTATATAGAAATAGTATCTCTGATTAAATTTTGTGTAGTAAATGGATCCCTCATATAATCTTACGGACATGAAACATGTTTCATGAAAAGCCTTGTGGACATGAAAGAAATCACTACACATAAAATATGGAATATATAATCAGGTTTTGGAATATAATATTGAACATTTTATGAGGGTCAAACATAAAATTCTGAGAATTAAATCTATATCACAAAAATCATATTTACTCATTAGTTACACATCATTACCAAATCTATTTTTGGTAGATGTTGGTACCACCTGTCACATAATCCATACAACAATGTGCCATAATATGATAAAGAATTTCTCATTTAATAATATAATAAATCATTTAAATAAAATTTATTTCATTAATATTTTATATATTCACTAGAGAGTAACAAATGAAAAATAAATGTGTTTCATAATCATTTCATTAAGATATACATTATCCCTCCAAGGAATGAATAAGTATGGTAACATTCATGTTTCAGGTAATATCTACTTTGTATTTCATATAAGTTTTTTATTGTAATTTTTATCATATTACATTGATCATGGTTCCATAATATAAATAATATTTTCAATGATATAAATATAATATATATTAACTATATATATATTAATTCATAAATTATAGAGATTGAAATTTATATACATTGTTCATGGATATAGTATGCATGATGTACACTTGAATGTTTTGTCCATTTTATTGTTGGATTCAATGGAATGAAATAAATAAAATATAAAAATTAAATAATTATTTTTATGTAATATATATCAAATATTTTCACTAAAAACATCCTTATTAACTTCCATTTAAACTATTAATGAATCACATCGCTTCGAAAGACTGTAGGCCATCACACACACAAGTGATGTTATCATATTCCCATAGAACTGAAAGTAAGGAGGTATATTTGATTTGATAATTAGAAAACTATAAATATTATACAACTATAAAATATATATATTTATTTTATCCTTATTACCATCCATTTAAATTAAAAATAAAAAACATATCACATTGATTTGAGAGGTGGCAGCCTTCCATACACATGTGCGAAGTTATGCTTTTCCAATGGGTTTACGGGCTATAAAGTAGACGGGGTATTATAATTATATAGGTATAATAATATCATAAATACAACATATAATGATTAATTACAAAAAAATATCAATACATGAGATTTGGTGATGGAAAAATAATAACATTTGCTAATGAGGCAGTAGTCCACCTTACACATGAGCGATGATTATAAATCCCAATCAATTCAAGAAAAAAAGGATTTATGTTATTAAAATTACATAATAAAATATAAGTATATTTAATATACCTATATTGTTATATCATAAAAATTTAATAATAATTTCAGTGAATTGAATAAGAAATAAAATAAAACTCTTGGTTTGGGATGTTACCTCTTCTCCAGACAACATCTTTTGGTTTGCCAAAAAGACTTCTTAGGTTGGATTTCTGAAGAAACTAATAATTTTTGGATTATTGGATATAATTAATAAATTTCTTTTTTATTTAATTTCATTTTAAATTGGTCATTAATATGAGAATTGTAGAATATAGGGGTGAGGCTTTCCTCAGTGAGGTGAGTGGTACACTTGTAATTTTTTTAATAAAGGTCAACCCATATTTTTTAGTTAAAAAGTTTCACCAAAGACATGTTATTATCCAACCTTAATTGATATAAGGTATAAATAAGGTCATATTAATTTATTTTTTATATTTTGTTTGAGATTTTCACTTTATATGTTTAGTTTAACCCTCTGGTAAACCCATTTTCACATTAAACATGAAAATTAATTTTTATACTTTCACAATTTATAATGGTAAATTATTTTGTTTAACTTATCTGAAAATATATATAAATATTATTACAAATAATGAATTCAATTTTACAAATTTTGTTAATATAACATTGAAATTTCAATTTAAAATAAATCCATCATATTTGAAGAAAAACAGATTTAAAAATAGTAACATTTCATAAGATTAAACAAAAAATAGATAATAATTCAAAATGAAATTAATTTCGAAGACCTATATTGTTTTAACATATATATATATATATAATTTTATTATTTTTACATTTAAAAACATATTAATATAAAATTTAGGTTCTTAAATTCATTTAAATAAATGAAAATTATTAAAAAATCATGTTTATTCACTATTCACAGTAACATTTATCTCATGAGAAAATTATAAAAACCTCATTCAATGATAAATATTACATGATGATTTAATAAAACTATTTTTTCTATAATTTAATCTTTTAATAGTGTAAAAAATGATTTAAATTTTATGTTTCAAAAGGCTACAAATAAACCTTTAGAAGAAGAAAAATTATTCATAACATTGTATTTTTTTATCTCCTTTGATGAAAACACATAAGATGAATAATAAACATTTTGTTGAATATATAATATATAGATTTTATTAGAATGATTCACCAAAAGTTATTTTTAAAATTTAGGGATATAAAACTTGTTTTTTTGAATGAAAATATAATTAGAAGAAGATGTCATTTGTCCTGAAATGGGTTTTGTCTTCATTTATAATTAATTGTTCACAATGAAATTAAACATATATACTTTTTTAAACAATATATTTTAATTAATTAGTTAATAATAGTCATAGAATCCAATACAATAACATAGTGGTAACTAAAATTTTAAATAACAATATTTCCATAGTATTTTATATTTCGTTAAAACTCGGTGTTGAATGTAACACAAGTTGATCTTGGTGTTATATGTAACAGAAAATATCAAAAATATTAAATTTATTTGAAAAAAAACTACTTCAAAAAATATACAGTTATTATTGTTAAATAATATAGATAATAATTCACTATATTTAGTAAATTTAATTCATTATTTTAAAATGGATACCATGAATTTAATGGATGTAGAAGAAGAAATAAAATTGAAAATGCTATGTTTAGAGTTATAGCACTTAATTGAGGAAACTATCTTGTATTAAGCATTAGGCAGTAAATAATGGTATTTCCAATTTAATATAAGATATAGGATGTGTTGATAGAATATAAGATAATTTTATTCTTGATTGAGGATGATTTATAAGGCTCAAACATTGTGTATATTGGTCGATAGAAGGTTCTATTTTTTATAAGTGGGAAGGGGAAATCTTGGAATTATATAAAATTATAATGTAGAATAAATTATTTGTGATATAAAAATAGATCAAAATTGATAAAATATAATATATGGTGAGGATGAGACAATCAAGTATCATATAATAAAATTATTAAATGTTTTCTTTTCACCCTTATCTCTTCGTTTTAACACCAACTATAAATCTTTTTTAAAATTACCTCAATATAAGTGATTGTTTTTCCTTTTGGGGTATATAAATAAAATATAAATTTAATAGTTTCCCATAATTGGACCATGGATAATATTATTTACAATATTAAATTCACTCGGTCGAAGATATTATATTTATGACTATAAAATCATTTTAAAAAATATTGTTTACTATAAAATATCAATATTGTCATTTACGGAAATAGATGAAAATTTATAGTATAATACGTGTCCCAATAGTGTAAACTGGTTCTAAAATGTTATGAACAAAATTTTATGTAAGATATTATATTAATATAATCATTTTAAAATAATTTTACAGGAATACATTTCATTTTAGATATTATATTTTTGTTAAACACCTTGGTTATGAAATTAAAATCCTAAATGTGGTAGTGTATTTTTTAACATTTAAACATATTAAATTTACATAGATGGTGAACATTAGCTCCTTTAGTGAAAAAATTTTACATTTTAAAACATTTCTATTCCTAAATTTATTATTTTAATATTTTAATGTTTTTCCCATAATTCAATGATATATAATTAACATAAAATACAATTAATTGAATTTTAAAAACTATTCACATAATTTGACAATGAATAAATAATGAAATCACTATAAATCGAATATAAACCATTGATACATAAATTATATATTATATGTATCCTCAATATTCTTGAGACTCTTTACCTCCTCTGAATCATATTACATTTATATTTTTGAAATTATTTTTATTTATTTAGTATTACTTGAAAATTTATTGTATTAGTGTTCTATAAGCATTAGAGGTAATCATATCATCACTAGATATTAAAAATTAATTTAAATGAAAACTAAATTAATTTAAATTGAATATATAAATTTAATCACTAAAATCATTTGTTTTTATCTTGATTTCAAAATATTATTGATATTTAAAGTAAGAAAGTTAAATTTTTGACATTATCTTCTACATAAAAATTATGAACCTAAAAATAAAATTCAAATGGCATAAGAATGTCATATTGTAAAATATTGGATTATTATGGGAAAAATAAATTCATCCAATTAATTAAACACTAGATTATGAATGAATTTAATTCCTTATAACATGTGTTTTAACCATAATTAACGCATTTTACGATTACCATGGATGAAAAAAATTATAGAGTAATTATTAATAAAGACAAAAAATAAAAGTTAAATTTTAACCAAATTTTAAAAAACATATTAAAAATATGAAATATGATTTTCAATATTTAATTTCTATATGTTAACTAAATTAAATAAAAATGAAAAGTCAATACGCAATTAAAAAAACCTATTTTTTTAGAAAAATACATTTATATATGTGATAGCATTTTTACACCAAATTCATTAATAATATAGATTAAAATTAACATATTTATTTAACCAATAATATAAATAAAATAATTTTTTTAATCCATTCAAATATTTAAAAATTGTTAAAAATTGATAAAATACAATTTTTTATAAAAAAAACTGTAATTTTCACTACTAAGATGAACATATATATTTTCAGAGAAAAAATAAAATTGAACACAATGAAATTTTGATAATGTCATTTAAAAAAAATTATTATTTCTAAAATGTATTATTTAAAATATCTAGAAATTACTTATAAAATTCACTTAAAATGGACATATTTTAATGAACTAATTAACATTAACAAAAAATTATTTTTTGTATCCTAAGAATTTTTTGTTAATTTCTTTTTTGAAAACATCCTTTATATGTATTTCATTTTTTATTTAAAACTATTAAAACCTATAAATTCAATGATTGTGTCATAAAAATGAAATAATACTATTTTAATTTTTGTTAAAGCTTAGTGTTTCATTTTGAATAAACTATAAAACATTGTGTTATTTTAATATTTTATTTTTTTTATACTAATAAATATTTATTACAAGGATGTATTGGATTTTTATGAAAAAATATCCTTATCTATCCATCAAATAATTATAAAATAATTTTCAATGATACATCAATCATGTTGATAATCCAATAAAACTCCCTAAATATCATCATTCAAGAATGTTAATTTAAAGTCTATTTCAATTTATTTATATTTATTATTTGATAAAATAGTCAATACCATTATGGTATCCACTACTAGTTAAATATGTAGTAATATTTCTTAAAACCCAACTTATTATACCTTTTAATATCATTATCATTTTAATAAAAAACTTTTTCCTTAAAATCTTTCATTTTTAAATGATTTATTAAACACGCACATTTTTAGATGAAATTATATCCCTTATGTCTTGTAGAAATATCCCAAGTAGCATTATATTCAATCAAATATAAATCCCTAAAAAAACGTTTAGCCATTGTTTTTTCATCAATATCTTCATCAATTTAATAGGGCTCAACATGTGAAATAAGAGCTATTTACTTATTATGTCTCTATACTCTCCAACTATACATGGATTTTTCCTATCATCCTTCAATATATTCACTTTTAAAATTGATTTTTGAAACATTCATACATGAAATTTCTTTTTACACTAGTACCCTCATTATCACATGTCTGATCTAAATCAATATCAACATTTATTGATTTTTTAAAACATTGACGATAAAATTCATTGATAAATTCATCACATATAATTATTAATATTTATTATATCTAGATTATAAACCTCACTCAAAATGGGATTATATTTAACAATATTCTCATCATGTATGTCTACATGTTTTTTTTTTCACTTGTTCTAGAATATATAGCATGTTCTATTGTATAGATAATCTATGAAATCTTATTCTTTTAATTAATCCTAAAGAAATCATATTTGAATAATATATTTTCATAAAACATTGAATGGAAATTACTCTAAAATAATTAAATAATGGATTATTTATTAACCTTATATCAATTTCATTCATATTTTACTAGGGACTCATTAATAATCTATTTTAAAAATACATATGTATTTGAATCACTCAACTTTCAAATAAAATTATGATCTTTTACTCATCTAATATTTTTCATCCCTTTTCAAAATGTTTTAGATTCCTCTGATAAACATCTAAATCTTGGTATTACATGTCTATATTGTTCTACTTGTGTTTTATTTCATGTTAAGAGATATCTGATATACCAGAATTGTTTATATACTCTTTCACATTATTAGTTCTCAATATTCTTATAAACACTCCAAACTCCATCTCATCATTTTATTTGAATTTTTATTAACATATCCACAAAGTCACAATTTTTATAAACATAAAATGCTCCACCCCAGTGAAATAATTAAAAATTATAATGATATAAATGTAAAATTTATTTATTTAATTTCTAATTAACACACATAAATCATAATCGATTAATTTAATTATCTAGGATGATTTAATTTTCATCACTTTATATAGTTGAACTATTTATCCCTTTTGATAAATCACACACATAATTTATGTTTCTATTTTTTTATGATGATCAATTACTAGTATATGTTTATATAACACTTTGATAAACTACTAAGAAGGATGTATATACCTTTTATTCTATAATATATTTTTATCTTCTTCTACAAAAATACAATGAATCACTAGAGTATCCAATTATTCTAATTTTAACACTTATCATAACATTAAGAAAGAATTTTTTCATCCCAAAAAAAATTAATGATGACATTATAGTATAAAAAAACATCATTACCATCATCACATAATAGTACAACACATAAAATATTATGTTTGAAACATAAATAAATATAACAACAATGGACCACAATTTCTCATAATTAATCCCAGTCATACTAACTCCTATGATTTTTAATGAATTTTTTACTTCCAAAATTAACATAAAATCTATTACCAAGATATATATTCATCATGATATTTGTTCCTCTTATTATGTGTTATGAAGAAATGTAAATAGGTATCCATGTATGACTCATTTTTTTATATTTTAGACACATTTTTATGCATCGACTTCTCTATTATTCCATTTATTAGAAATTTCTCATTTCTAATAACATTATGTGTTTACCCTAGAAGATTTATTAAACATTATTCATTTAAATCACCGTATATGTGATATCATCTAAAAATAATAATAAATAATTTTAACTATTTTATTTGTATATATTTATATAATTTATAGTCACCATTTTATTTTCATTATATTTTATCACATCTTCTCAAAGTATCCCTACCATGATTTTGTTATTGCTGGAATATATGAAAAAAAAATTTGTTACTAGAAAATATGATATTTGTGCCCACAAGATAAACATCCAAAGTAATATTATTTGAAACCAATTCTACCATAATAATTTGAATTCCATTGAAATAACTGTTATTTAATTTGATGTAAAATTTGAACATCTTTATGGATTTATGTTGGGGAAATGTTTATTTTAGAATTTCCCTCAACCACTGTTAATAAATGAATATATTTTTAATGATTTAATCAGTCCAAAAATATCAATATTTTACAATAGAATCTATAATTTTAGTTTAAACTTATTGAATATTTTTTGTATGTATAATAGTAGATTTTACCTTCTGGGTTGGGATATCCTCCTCAGTAGAACAATTTGATTAATTTTCCACTATAATTGATTTATTATTTCATTACGTAAAAATATTTACATTTAATTTAGAATAAATACACATTTAATGGATCTTTTAGTTCTTATTTTATTTTTTAGAATCATTTTTTAACAAAATAATTTATATTTAATTATTTTAGATTTAAATCCTTTAGAATCTTGAGTTCTAATTTTCTATGTTCTTTATTATTAACTCATATTATCCAAAAAAATCACCAAAACCCCCTCCTCTAACACTATTACTTTTTGCATGAGGATTTGGTTTTTTACAACATTAGATTTATGTCATATTCTTATCATTTAGATACATTAATTCTCGTCATATTTATCATCACATAATGTTCATTCATCATGGTTTTTAAAATGAGACAAAAAATTATGATAACATTCAATTGTTAAATCATTTTGTAGAAAAATAATGTATAAACTGTTTTTATTATCTACTATTTTATCATAATTTTTCTATTATAAAATGTAACATAATTCTACCCCTAATTATCATTGTGGATATTTTCTATATTTTCAATGGAAAATTATCCCTTGTTATAATTTCATATAACAAATAATCTTCTTTTTTTGACAACCATCTATAAGTGGTTCAGTTCTAACTTAATTAAATTGTTTTACAAAAAATTTATATTATATTTTACACTTATTTTTTCAATTTTTTTAATTAAATAAATCATCTTCTTATAATATTCATCATTGTCTTTATACGACTTCAGGTTACATACTAAATAAATATGGCTTTAGGGGTGAGTAATCCCATAGGGGGGAGGGGGTACGACTGACATTTCTGTATTTTTTGTGTGGTGTGTGGGTGTTTAATGTAAATATACCCAAAATAACCTAATATATATATATATATCCACGATATTTCATTTTTATGCAAAAAATCAACTGCATCTGAAAATTAAGAAAACTTTATCACTTAGAAATTTCTAGGATATGATTTCAAAAATAATATTCAATTTATCTAAATAATTTTTTAAATATTATGATTTCGATTTTTAAAATAAAAGTGACATTTATTAAGAAATGTTTGTTTTCAAAGAGTAATTTTTTTAGAACCCATATAGAATATAATTTTGATTTTAAAAGAAATTTGATTATATAAATTAAAAAAAATTATTAATAATAATATTTTGTTTAAATATTATTTATTTAATAAAAACATTAATTCATTAAAATAAACTCTATAATTGAATTAAAATATTACCGAAAATCTATTTCGGTATTACTTTATCTAAAAAAATATTATTCATAAAGTAAACACTATATAAAATAAATATAATATTCATTCCCATAAAATGAAATATAATAGTTCACACAATTATGGATATTTTTTTGAAGTATATTTTATATTATTTGAACACTTAATTAATCTATTTTTCTTTTATTATGGTCATAAATATTTACAAAAATTAATATTTATAATGTTCAAATATTATGTACACCTTATTAAATTATACTAATTATGATGATTAAACATTTGGAATCCATTTCATAAAAATAAATTCAAATATTTGTATGAATTTATTTTAATAAAAAACTCACAAGTTCGATGGAAAGTAGTTTTTTAAAAAATTCATTTTTATGGAATGTGGATTTGGGATTATAGATCGACATACAAAGACGAAGGATCATCCTTGAGAAATCATATTTCCCAGGTAGGGGATAAAATTATTAATGAATTGTTTTCCCCACTCTCCCCCTCTAAATAAAGAATGTAGATCAACTCTCTATAATGTTGATCCACATACTGATTTTCCTTGTGGAATTTGGAAATTTAATTTTGGGTTGATATTAAGATTAAATTTTATTTATTTAAAATTTATACGTCGTGATCCTCCTAACACGAACAATTACAGAACAACACGAACAAATTCCAGTTGTTCATATGGGTGTTCTTTGTGATACCCTACATAACACTCTCCCCTTTTCCGTGTCTTAATAGACAGTGGCGCACTGGTTGTAGAAGCTCCAGGAGGAAGGGTTGTGGCCATGCAATCTGCCACTCTAGAAAGAGACCACAACACATGTCTATTGTGGTGGCTCACGGCTACGGCACCATGGTAGCAGTAATGGTGGGAGCTAACGTGCGGGCAGTGGGTTACGATGGTGATCGAAGACGCTATCCTGGAGGCTGGTGGATGGCTATTGGAGGATGCTACCACCCAGTAGTGTCATATGCCCATGTGGTGTAAAGGCGTAATCCACTGACTGTAGTAATGAGCATGACCCGTAGAAAATTTGTGGGCCATAGGGGGGAGGCTGGCCCATGTGAGGGACCTGACACTATAGTGTGGTGCCTCTCGGGTTCCATGTTGGAGGATCGGCCCCCAAAAGGAGCTTCCAAGGTGTCTTCGATCTCATGCAGTGCAAACGGACAAACCATGAGGGTCTGGGTATTGGGAATTGGCCCGCTTAATGGGTCAGGCCACTGGGAGAACTTGGATGGTGAAGAACTGACCTGCTGAGCATGCTGGGCTGATGGGATGAAACTAGTAATTGGGCGGCCAGAGCGAGGAAAGAACCACCCCACCAGTTGCGAACAAGGCTAGATGAAACTGGGTTACTGGGAAACCGGGTGGGCTGGACCCACTGTCAGACCTGTGTGGCCCATAACCAACCACTTTTGGTCGGGCTGACCCCACCAAGTCAGGTCATGTGGGACCCCCTGGATCAGTTTTTTCGGGTCAGTCTGACAATGTCAGAGTGGGCCCAGACACAACCGAACCCTGATTACTAAAACACTAATATCATTCTTATCGGGAATCCAATTGACATGCTATTAGTGGCATTGGAACCCTCGTGATGAGGAGATTCTTTTGGAATAATATAACGTGGATTTAATTATAAGGACTCGAATGTAAAATAGTTCATAATTTTGAATTAAATAAATAATTTACATTGTGGATATTTTCAGGTTTACAGTTTTAGAGAATTGGGCCATAACTATTACATTACATCTCAAATATTAAAAGTATACACCTCTACTCAGAATCCCTTTTTTCAAAAAATAAAAACACTTAAAAAGGGATATTTCCAGTTCCATATTTTAGGTGGCATGACTTTTCCTCAATCACGTACTTTACCCTATTACTCATTATGTCATGTGATAATTATTTCAAAAACATAGGATGGTCATAAAAAGCTCAGTAAGGGTTATAAAACTAGGAAAGGAAACATTATCTCATTAATAAATACATATCAATGAAACCATATTTCTCAATCCTAACATACATCATGAAATCATATGATTTATGAATAACACTCCGAAATCCTAAATCATAAAGGTAACATAAGGCATACATAACATACATACAATGTAGCTATCACAACTATATAGGGAGTAAAATTTAGAATACCCATCGAAGTATATTCGCTAAATCTATTTTGAGAAACATTAATGTATACCTCTGTCACATTACCCAATGCATTGGAGAGTTATTGTGGGATCACCCGCCCTAGGTTTATCACAGAACAACACATATAAATAAATAATACTCAATAACCATAACATATTCATAAAAAATAAAATAATCATAATGTATAGATAACATTTCACATTGCAATCACAATATATAATTTCAATATATTGACATAATCAATGCATTATAAAACCATATTCAAAAAAATTTAAAACATTTAACAATGATATTTATAAATTAATGTTTCCCATAAAACTATGAAACTTTTAAAGGATTTATCATTTTAAAACATTAATGTTCATATATAAATAAATCCTTAAAAAATTTTCAATACATCTAAATTAATGAATAATGTTTATAATAATAAATCTTTAAATCATTTAAAATGATTTTTTAGTTACTGAGTCTTGTAACACTTGAAAAACACTTCACTAAACATAATTAAATAATAGAATAAAACAAAAAATATAATATAATTAGAATAAGGATATTAATTATATAATATTTCAAAGGGAATTATATACACCATAGAAAATTTAATTGGTGTATGACAACAAATAAGTCTCAGTGGAATATAGATTGATACGAAATCTATTACGTAGAATGTATCTTTAGATTAGAGATAAATAAATGACATATATATCTGTGAAAAATTAGAATACACCCTATACAAGTGGATATTAATTGTAGAAAAATAATATTTTATTCACACATATTTAAAGCATTATGTAATCAAGAAGTAGAATTTTAACCCAAAGAATTGAAATTGGGTGAAGAAGTCCCCTTACAGAAATTCGACACCCTTATGGAATCACACTAAATTTTAGACAATAATTTGATTAGAGTAAAAAGGGTATATCAACCCATAGGCATAAAATTTACCTAATTAATGATATATAAGAAAATATCCCATCATAATAATATGTAAATTAAAATACATTAAAAAAATAAGTCTTTAAAAAAGAGGAGGGTGAATGGTTCCCTCACAGATTTGGTAACTTACAGGACATACACCACATAAAAGAAGTATAATTCTATGAAAATGGAATTACCCAAAAATTAATTTATATTACACTAAGAGTACAATCATGGGATGTATGTACACCACACAAAAGTAAATAGTGGAAAATACAGCATGAATCTCACGAAAATAATAGGTGAGATGAAATCCACTTAACATATTGTAATCAATCGAGTCATATGACCAAAGATAATAACCACCAAAAGATTCAGAGAATACCATGAATATAGTGATAATAATTATTATATATATCCAATGGATGTACGCAATACACCACATGAAATAAATATATAGCGAACAATGAAAATCTCAAACAATTAAAAGTGAGATAAGAAATCCCTCACAACATTATATTAAATCGAGTCGTATGACTAAAAATTACTAAAAAACAAAAGAATAAAATAAATATAAAAATAATAATGTTAATATATATCACATGTTATAAAAAAATACACCACATTCAATAAATAAGTGGCGAACAATTGAAATCCCACTGAATTGAATGTCAGATAAGAATCCCGTAACTCGTGTCCGTATTGACTTGTTTGTTCCTTATTTTTCCTGAATAATAAACATAAATTAATTTCTTCTAGATTAAGAACCCTTAATAGTTTATTATTACTTTTAAATCACTTATAACCATGTTATAAACATTATGTAATCATTTATGAAAATAATTTTCGTTTTGTCAATATTTGCTACTTGAGTAAAAAATGAACTTGTTATAATAATAAATTGTCGATGTGGTAAAAATTCTAGTATCACCATACTGGTACTCATCATTTAAATGACATATATATCATATATATCAAGTATATATATATATTTAGTTATAATATTACATAACATTTGGAGATAATAAATTAAATTTACATTTCATGGAGATGGTAAGTCGTACGTACGCATAAACACTACTTTCATTTCTATTTCATATTATAACAGAATGAAAACATAATGATAAATATGTAGATTATAATTAATTTATAATATATATGTTATATATTTTACATAAATTTATAAATTCTATACTATATATGTTCCATGTTTGGCATGAACATGTCATATTATTTTGAGGGGGCGGTAGTTCACACTTCTTCAAATGAAATTATCACATTTACCCATTATGGAAACCATAAATGTATGTTATAAATGAAAAATACAAAAGAATTGAAACAATATAAATATAATATAGATAACATATAAACAATGTTCAACCATAATGGCCACCATGAGAGGTGGTTGGAGATAATTGACCAATCATCAGTTCATGGGGCAATAGTTCGTTGTATACAGAAACAGTATGTTCTTTATCCATCAGATTGAGGTGTGTGTATGTGTAGATCGAATAATTATCATAAAAACATAATAGTATATATATGATAATTTTTTTATGAAATAAATGAGAAAAAATATTTTAGGGGGTTGGAGAAGTAAAATAAATCAAACGAACTTAAGAGAAGACATTACCTTAAAATTGGGTAACTCCCTTTGGATTGAACTAAAAGGGTATCTTGAAGTGCTTTATGAATAAGATAAGGCTTCTATAATGTATTTATGGATATTGGGAGCTTATTGGTGCAGAGTTTGGATTATCCAAGGGCTTTATATTTGTGAGAAATGGGTAGGATGTGAGGGCTTTTTATAATAGAGAGGAGGGGCTCTTTTGGAATGTTTGAAAATTTTATTTTATTATAAAATGATTTTCTATTTATAAAGGTCAAAAAATCAGTAAAGAAGAATATATAGTGTCCCATTTTAAAAATAAAATAATCAAATAATAATTGGACATGTTTTGGATATTTTTTTAATTCTTATCTTCTTATTTATTTAAATCATTCAATAATGACGTAAACACTACATCATCATTATGTCATGAATAATTTTATTTATATGATATATATAAATTAAAAAAAAATTACCATTATATAGGAAATTGTTTTATATTTCTAATTATTATTTATATTCCAATATATCAACTATATAACCCCACATTAAATTTGTTTTAGTAAAACAATATATGTTTATGACATTTTTAGTTTCACATTATATAAAATGTTATTAATGTCATTTTCATACACAAGTGGCTCCATGGGGCCCCAAATTGATTCATATATTCTATTGGTAGGACATGAATCATCAAAATGGTTAGGACAAGTTTCAAGGTAATTTTTGTTATTATAATATTATTATTACCATAATTAACCATAATTACCTTTAATCGCGGTTAATAAAATTCAAAATTTTCTATTCACCAAAAATTATTTTCATCCCATTGAACAACATTTTACTTACTAATGACAACCATGGATGTTGGATTTTTGAAATTCAGTTCACAAAAGTGGTAAAATTATGTTTTATGCAAATTTGGAAAAGCACATTGAAGGTGGGTAAAAAGACGTTAAAATGTTCAATAGAATTTTATATATCTAAATTTTTTATAAAATGACTCCAATGAATTAAATTGAATCAATATGGTTATTATGTATCAATTTTAAAATTTAAAAAAATTTAAATTAAAAAAAATAATTTAAATAAAAATTGGATTTTAAACAACAATGCAATTTTTTTTACTATTCATAAAACAATTGAACGTTTTCATGAAAATACAAAAAATTCACTCAAAGATAAATTTGATATTATGAATTCAAAAATGATCTCAATTTTTCAAAATTCAAAACATAGAATATTCATTAATTAAATTTAGAATTAATTCATGTTTTCAAAAGAAATAGTTTTTTTAAGAAACAATATCTATCAAAAGATTGAGACATGTTTATTTCCAATTTCAAAGTGAAATTAATTAAAATGACCACAATTGGATTAAATGGAAAAATATGATATAATTATACTTTAAAAATAATTTCTATGATAAACTATCAATATAAATAAATTAGATTAAAAGTCATATTTGAATTAACATACAATATTTTTCACTATTCATAAAAAACGAATTTTATCAGAAAATAACTAAATATAACCCAAAGTAAATTTTGATGTTTTGATTCTAAAGAAGAAATTTATTTTTTCAAATAGAACATAGGAAACCGACATAAACTAGATTTAAAAAGGGTTCTCCATCAAATGGTCGTAAATAGACCCTTTAAAATATATTAGTGTATTTATGCTTAAAATTAGATTTATTCAAATTTTATGCCTCTAACCTTTATTGGGTAAATGTAAAATCATTTTACCAACAAGCATAATCATATTTTAGTTAGTACTAATAATTCCGGCCAATAAAATGGAAAGACATTAACTATCATTTAAAATAATAATATTATATTGTTAGTGTGCAATGCAAGATTTCAATGAAACTGATAGTAGTGTATCAGGTATGCTATCAAACATATAAACCACTTTGTTGTAAAATTAATAATTGATTTTAAAATATTAATAATTACTTAGGATGTTACATCTTTCCCCCCTTTTGGGAATTGCGTCCTCGCAATTTTAAAAAATAATTCATCTCCGAAACATCATTGAAAGCCCCACATCGGAAAAAGAGTGAATAAAACTATATCATTAAAATAAATAACAGAAGTAAAAAGGTTACCTAAGACAATAGATACTAGGATTCCATGAAAATAAGGATATGGTGGTGAAAAAAACCATACAGTTCCTATGGAGAGTGATAGAAAACATGATTAGGAGAAATTTAACCACTAGAAAATCATAAATTTGTGATTGGTTAAACGGTAATTGATTACCCAGTAAGAAACATTAATGGACTATATATAGGTGTTAAGATACTTTTCATAACATTGAGGAATTTATTTATGCTCTTAACTAAAAACATACAGAATCATACATACTTTTCGTGTAGACATTCATACTTTACTAAAATTCTACCAAAAACACATCTTTCCTCCAAACGATGAGTATTTAGGATTACTAGGTCACATCAATAGCTTTATAATCAACTTCTATAAAATCACATAATCTAAAATGATGAACTATATATTTACATCTATTTAGATATTACCCGAAACCAAAATTCTTAGTATAAGATCATCTAATCCCAAAACATTATAATATTTTTTAAAAATAACTACTGCACTTAATGTCCAAAAAAACAAGCAATACCCAAAGGTTCAGAAAGACCATACAATACAAAATTTCCCTCAAAATTCTTCAAAATAAACCAAATTAAGGATGAATTACAAAACACAAAAGAATTTTATTATATAGTCATCCAAAATATATCATAACATTTATCTCCAAATAACATCAGCTACTCTTAATGTCTCATACTGAAAAGTAATTAATCTAATAACATATTCTCTATGATAGGATAATCATTTTTCAGAAATAACCCAAATGACCATATGACCACAACAAAAATAATGATTTTTCGAAAATAAAATTTCAACCATTATTCCACAACTAAAATCCAATAGTATTATATTTTACATAGGCATATAGTGTTCCCAAAAGTGTGAATGTATTCCAAAATAACATTTATCACTTATTCAACCAATCATTTTTTATATCAAGGATATCTATTTTATAAAACATTAGATCCCAAAATAATCTTATTCTTTATCCCTAAAATCATTTAACTAAAAATAGAATTAGTCATACTAACCAAGGATTTCATGTAGTCCTGTTGTGGGAGATTCACCCTTTTCATCATTCGGTTCTGGGTTCAATTCATGCGGTCTTGTTGGACGTGACTAATTTTCACCATTCATGTGGGTTGTCCTTTTTCAAAAACAATATAATTTTATAACATTCAAAAAAAGAAAAATTCATAAAAAATAACCATAACAAATTTTAACAACAAAGGTTATCTAATACCTTTAATTTTGAATCCCAAAATATAATAACCATTTATCACCTCTAAAATAATTCTTATTGTTTCTAACAAGATATTGTAACATATGCTTGAATAACAACATAACCTCTAAAATTATCTAAACTGGCCTTTGATACAAACTATAAGGACCCGTCCATAAAACATTTCATAATATTGAATTAATTGAATAATTCAAATTTAGGATTTTTTTAGGTTTAGAGTTTTAGAAAATTAAGTCATAACTATTAAATTACATCTCAAAAATTACCAAGTAGACACTTCTACTTAGAAACCATTTTCTTTATAAAATAAAAACTCTTAAAAAAGCATTATGTTCAGTTTCATATTTTAGATAGCATGACTTTTCTATGATCTCGTCTTTGACCCTATTCCTCTTTATGTCATGTGAAAAAAATCTCACAAACATTGGATGAGTATAAAAAGGTCAAAAAGGGGTTATAAAACAAGGAATGAAAGAATTATCCCCTCAATAAATACTAACTAATGAAACAATACTTATCAGTCATAAAATACAACATGAAATCATAAGATTTATGAATAAAATTAAAAAATCATATATCATAATGGTAACTCAAGGCATACATAAAATACATAAATTGTAGCTATCACCACTACATAGGGGGTCACATTTGGAATACTCATAACAGTATATTCCCTAAATCTCTATTGAGAAACATTATCGTTTACCTCTTTCACATTCCCCAAATCATTGGAGAGCTATCTCGGGCTCACCCACCCTAGGTTTATCACAGAACCACCCATATACGTAAACAATTCTCAATAACCATAACATATTGATAACACATAAAACAAGAATAAAGGAAAGATAACATTTCCATATTGCAATCACAATATATCATTTCATGATAATTGACATAATCAATGCTTTATCAAACCATGTTAAAAACCATTTAAAACTTTTAATAATGATATTTTTGAATAAATGTGTCCCATACAACTTTGAAGATTTTAATGGATTTAGAATTATAAAACATTAATGTCGACATATAAATAAATCCTTAAAACATTTTTTTAAACATGGACATTAATTAAGAATGTTTAGAAGAATAAATCATTAAATCTATTAAAATGATGTTTTATTTAAAGATTCTTGAAACACATGTCAAACAATTGACTAATCATAATTAAAGAATAAGATTAAAAAAAACTTATAATATCATGATAATAAGGATATTCATGACATAATATTTCAAAGGGCTTTATATAAACCATATAAAAGTGTATTGGTGTATAACATCAAATAAGTATCATTGGAATGTAGATTGAGATGAAATCCCTTACAAAGAATGTATTCTTAGATTATAGACAAATCAATGACAAATTTATGTGTGACAAATAAAAATACACCCAATACAAGTGGATATTAAGTGTAAAAGAATCATATGTCATGACACATATTTATATCACAATATAACCAGTAAGTATAAGTTTAACCCAATGAATTGAAATTGGGTAATGAAGTTCCCTTACAGAAATTCGACAGCTTAACAATGTGGCATTAAAATTTAGTCAAATATTTAATGACAGAGAAAAAGTAATCTCATCACTTGGACATAAAATTTATAGAATTAAGGGTATAGAAGAAAATATCCCAACATAAGAATATGTAAATTAAAAGACCTTACAAAAAGAAGTCTTTAAAAAAGAGGAGGTTGAATTCTCCCTTAGCGATTTGGTAACTTACGATACATACACCACATGAAAGAATGATAACTCAATGAATATTTAATTACCAATTAATTATATTATATTACACAAATAGTGAAATCATGGGCATTAAATACACAACACAAAAAGAAATAGAGGCAAATATAGCATGAATCTCTCGGAAATAAGAGGCGAGATTAAATCCCCTTACCACATAGCAATCAATTGATTCGTATGAACAAAAGTTAATAACCACAAATTGATTCAAAGAATATGATGAATATAAATATAATAATAATTATATATATCCAATGTAATTACACAATACACCACATGAAATAAATAAGTGGTGCATAATGGAAATCTCGTGGAATTATCAGTGAGATAAGAAATCCTTTACCATGTTTTATTCAGTTGATTCATATGAAAAATAATTAATAAACACAAAATAAGTACAATTAATATAAAATAAATCATGATAATATATATAAAATTTTAGTAAATAGTACACCATATCAAAGAAATAAGAAGCCCACAATTGAAATCCCACAGAATTAAATGTGAGATAAAAATCGCTTACCTCGTGTCTGACTTGACTTGTTTGTTCATTGTTCTTCCGAAATAATAATCATAAGCTAATTTATACATTAATAATAAAATTTTCAAGTTTATTATTTCTTTTACATCACTAATTTCTATATTGTATAAATTATGTAAAAATATATGTTAATAATGGCCGTTTTGTTGATATTTGGTACTTGAGTCAAAAATGAAATTGTTAAAATTATAAATTGTTAATGTGGTAAAAATTCCATTATCTCCAGAATGATATTCATAATTTATATGTCATATATAAAATATATATCTAGTATATATATTTATTTATAATAGAACATAGCATTTGGAGATAATAAATTAAAGGCACCATTCATGGAGACGATAAGTCGTATGAATGCAAGAACACTTCTTTCATTTCTATTTCATATTTTAATGGAATGAAAACATAATGATACATATGTATATTCTAATTATAGTATAATATATATGTTATATATGTTACATAAGTTAATAAATTCTATCTTTTATATGTTCCACGTATGTCATGAATGAGTCATATCATTTTGAGTGGGCAGTAGTCCGCAATTCTTCAAATGAAATTATCATGTTTACACATTATGGAAACCATAAATTTATGTTATAAATAAAAATTATAGAATAATTGAAATAACATAAATATAATATATATCACATATAAATAACATTCCATCATATTCTCCACCATGAGATGTGGTTTGCGATAATTGAACAATCATCGTTTCGTGAGGCAGTAGTTCACCATCCATAGAATATGAATGTTCATTACCCATTAGATAGAGGTGTGTGTAATTTTTGATCAAATAATTCTCATAAAAACATCCAATTATATTTAGTAAACTTATTTTGTAACAAATTAAATGAATAAAAAGTGTTTAGGGGTTGGAGAAGTCAAATAAAACAATAGAACTTAAGTAAAGACATTGCCTTAAAATCGGGTAAATCCCTTTAGTTTGAACTAAAAGTGTTTCTTAGAGTGCTTTCTGCCCACTTTAAGTCTTTTATGATGAAGAGTGGAATCATGGGAGATTATTGGAGCAGATTTTAGGTGATCCATGGGCATGAGAATCTGATAAATGAGGTGGAAGTGAGGGATTTTTATAAGGGAGAGGAGGGGCTCTTTTGGGATGTTGAAAATATAATTCTATAATACAATAATTTTCAGTTTCTAAAGGTACCAAAATTATTAATTTAGAAGATACGGTGGACCATGATTGAAATAAAATCATCCAATAAGAATTGTACATGTTTTGGAAATTTTATTAATTCTTATCTTCTTATTTATTTAAATTAATCATTATTGACATAAACATTGCATCATCATTGGGTCATAAGTAATTTTATTTCTTTGATGTCTAAAAATTATAAATAAATTACCATGATTTTGGAAAGATTTTTATATTCCTAATTAATATTTATAGTTAAATATATCAATAACATAACCCCACATTAAAATTGTTTAATAAAACAATTCATGTTTTTGACATTTTTTCACTTTAAATAAAAAGGTATTAATGTCAATATCTTACCCAAGTGGCTCTGTGGGGTCCCAAAATTGGAAAATGGATTTTCTTTGTTAAAAATGACTCATAAAATAATGTTAGAACATGTGTCATGGTAATTTTATATTATTATAGTGTTATTTTTACGTTAAATTGCCCTAATTACCATTAATCGTGGTTAATAAAAGTCAAAAGTTACTATTCACCAAAAATTATTTTCATCCCATTGAACAAATTTTTTTAATAATTACAACCATGTATGTATTATTTTTGAAATTAAATTAAAAAATGTGGTAAAATTACTTTTTATGGAAATTTGGAAAAGCACTTTGAAGGTGGGTAAAAAGACGTTAAAAAGTTCAATAGAATTTTATATATCTAATCTTATTAAAAAATGATTAAAATGAATTAAATTTAATTAATATAGATATTATGTATCTATTTTTACTTTAAAAAAATTAAAATTAAAAAATAATTAATTAAATAAAAAGTTGTTTTAATAGAATAACGTGGTGTTTTTCACTATTTATCAAAAATTGAATGTTTTCCGGAAAATAAAAAAAAATTCACTCAAAGATACATTTGTTATTATGAATTTAAAAATGATGTCTACTTTACAAAATTCAAAACATATAAGTTTCATTAATTAATCTTATAATAAATTCCTGTTGTCAAAACAAATAACATGTTTTTAAGAAACAATATCAATCAAAAGATTGACACATGTTTATATCTAATTGCTTAGTGAAATTAATTCAAATGACCACAATAGGATTAAATGGTAAATATATAATCTAATTATACTTTAAAAAAAATTAAAAATTTGACCTAACCATATATATAAATTAGATTAAAAAGCATAATTTAATTAAAATACAATATTTTTCCCTATCCAGTAAAATTGAATTTTATAAGAAATACCTAAATTTTACAAGAAGTAAATAATGATGTACCAATTCCCATTAAGAAATTAATTTTTTCAAATAAAACATATAAATGTGAAAAAATATATATTTAAAAAGGCTTCTCCAACAAAAGGTAGTAAATTGACCCTTTAATGAATATTAGAGTATTTATGCTTAAAATTAGATTTATTCACATTTTAAGCCACTAACCATTACTAGGTAAATGTAAAATCATTCAACAAACATGTATAATCATTTTTATTTTAGTTAGGTTCATTTCATCCAATACAACGACTAGACATTAACTATCATTTAATATAATAATATTATATTTTTAGTTAGTAATGTATGATTTAAAAAAACCCCATAGTTGCGTATCGGGTACGCTATCGAACATAGCAGCAACATTAAAGTTAAATTAATAATTAATTTTCAAATATTAACAAATATGAAAAATTATTATTCTTTATTTACCTAGGATGAAACATCCTTCCACCCTTTTGGGAATTTCATCCTCGAAATTTAAAACAAATTGGTCTCAGAAACTTCATTGAAAGCCCCACGTCAGAAAAAGATTGAATAATGATAAAACATTAAAATATATTAGATAAGTACAAAGGTTACCCTATAAAATATATACTAGGATTCCTTGAAAACATGCATATGGTCAAAAAAACAAACCATCATGTTCTGATGGAGTGTGATAGAAAACATGATTAGGGGAAGGTTAACCACCATAAAATCACAAACTTGTGATTGGTGAAACGGTCAAAGATTCCCATGTAGGAATACTTAATGGAAAATATTTTTTTTAAGTTACATTTCATAATGTTGAGGAATTTATTTATGATATTAAACAAAAACATAAGGAAACATAATTACATGTCATGTAGACTTTCATACATCACTAAAATTCTACCATAAACCCATCTTTCCTCCAAACGATGAGAATTTGGGATAACTTGGCCACATCAAATTCTCTACAATCATCTTCTAGAAAATCACATAATCCATAATAGTGAACTATATATTTCCCCTACCTTAAGATATTATCCAAAACAAAAATGGTTAGTACAAGATCAACTAATCCCCAAACAAGATAATACTTTATAAAATGTAGTATAACACATAATGTCCAAAAATCAACAAGAAATACCAAAAGGTTAACAAAGACCCTTCAACACAAAATTTCCCTTAAAATTCATCAAAATAAACCAAACCAAGGTAGAATCTAAAAACTCGGTAGAATTTTATCACTTAGTCATCCACAATATATCCTAAAATTTATCTCAAAATAACATCGGCTACTCTTAGTGTCCCGTAATGAAAATTAATTAACCTAAACACATATTATCTATGATAGGTTATTCATTTTTCAGAAATAACCCAAATAACTATATGACCACAATAAAAACAATGATATTTCCAAAATAAAATTTCAACCATTACACCACAATATAAATACCATAAAATTCTATTTTATATAGGCATAGAGTTTTCCCAAAATCACAAACGTCTTCCAAAATAACATTTATCACTTAATAAAAAAATAATTTTACTATATTATGTATATAATTTTGATAAAACATTATATCGGAAAATTAAATTATTCTACATCCATACAATCATTTAACTAAAAAAATAATATGTCATACTAACCAGGGACTTCATGTAGTCCAGTGGTAGGCAGTGCACCCTTTTCATGTAGAGACCCAAAGCTTGATGTACATGTAAATTACATTACTTTTGTGGAATACATAAAACATAACAAAAACCAACACTCAAGGATCATAATAGTTTAGTGTCTTTGGAAACTCAGAACAAAATCTTCTAATCATTGTGAATAATCTTCAACATTTCCCATAAAGATCTTACCTTTTTTTTTCTTAACTAAACAATTTCTTTATATCCTGGGGAATAGAAAAAATATAAATGGTGAGCTCAAATGCTCAGTAAGGGTAAGCATGGAGAGAATAAAACAAACCATATACATTTGAAGTTAAAAACATGAACATAATGTTTAAACGTCAAAATCTTGAGCAATGACATAAAACATAACAGTACATAAGGAATAGATACATCAATAATGATAAAATATCACGGGAATAAAACATGTAATTTTGGAAACCATTAATCACATTATATGATTTCCGTAGTAGCCAAGGCATAGCTTCCAATACCATCTTAGTGGACAAAGTCCCTTTCTGAATCGATTTCACTTCTCGTTCCAGTCTTGTAACATTGAACCAGATTAACTTACCATTCTAGCCATGTCTATCTCATCAGATATAAATCTATACTCAATTAATTGGAGGGAGATATAGGTCCCACCCATCTAATAATGAAATCATTCTTACTTGTGCCACAATATAAACAGAAATCATTAATCATAACCGAAAAAATAAAAATGGGTTATATAAATATCATCCCATCATAACAAAATCCACATAAAACAAATGGATATAATTTCATTATAAAAAAGTAGAAAAATGTAAATCATAGAGACATTATACTTGAAACATACACATATGAAATAATGTCATCTTATATGGAAAATGGTTTTGATAAAACACTTGAAATGAATTCTTGATGAAAATATCCATTCTTCTTCAAAATAATTTTCTTTTCACAAAATGCCATGAAGTATTAAAAGAAAAGGATTTTTTTCAAAATAGCAATTAAAAATTATAGAGTATTCTTCTTAAAAATAAGGCATTATGAAACTATAAAAATCTGTTCATGCCGTATAAGTTAAAAAAAATTCTTCTCGTACTTTTTCCAGAAAAGTAAAAAAGTACCTCGTATGGTAAAAAAAGATTCTTTATATACCATGTAGTAAAATCCAAAATTGTGTAAGGAGAATTTAAACATACAAGAAACAATTTTTATAAAATAGGGACATGGATGATAAATATAACCCCAGTAAATACTTAAATATATGCAATCTCGGATAAAAATGAGATTGAAAAATTATCCATTACCTTAGGCCTGATATGCTTCGTACGTATCCGAACCTCCTGTATAATGATTTAAATAATTTCATTGAATTATTACAAAATCATATTCATTGTTATGATATCATATATGGTTCACTTAAGACTTTATATAACCCGTTCTTTTTTAAATTCCATGTTAAAGCTTCGTTTTCGGTCAAATCGTTTTATTTATTGTACATGTTTGGACTTGTTGTTCATGATATTATTATTACTTATATCAGGATTTAATTACTTCCTGAACGTAAATAATGATTTATATATCATATATATTCAGTATATATATATAATAGATAGATAAATGAAATGAAATACACCGTTCATGGAGGCGGTAAGCCGTACGTACGCATGAACGTTGTTTTCATTTCTTTATTGACTTGAATGGAAGTATGTAGATGACATATATATAAATATTAAAAAATACAGTATCTTTATAATCAAATATATTTCATTATTATTCATTATATATACTTGACAATCATTCTAAAGAGGTTAACATGGAGAATGAATCTCATCGCATCATGGAGACGATAATCCGTACGTATGCACGAGCGATGATATCTCTCCCATAATTATTGAATTGAATTGGAGTGGATGATATAATATCTCAGAATCAGTATTATGTTATAATAATCATATATAGTTATTCTTTACACCATTATACCAATCCAAGTATGTTGGTGGTGGAAAAACTGATTACACCATGGCGTGAAGACTGTATTCTGTACGTACGCACACGCGGTGATTTTGTTTTTTGTAGGATAGATAGAATGTGAAATAGGGTTGTTTTATATTTATAATAAAATATAAGTACATTATTAATACTGATGTTATTACATTAAAATTAAACAACAAAAGGAGATGAACTAGAAGAAGAAAGAAACTTGAATGTTTCGGTAGAAGAGATTACCTCTTCCTTGATGCACCTCCTTTAAACTTCTTCTTAGGGCACTAGAGTTGGTATTTTGAGAAGACCAGAACCTCTATGAGATAACTAGATAGGTTTAGAAGTGTAATTGGTTGGTTCTGTCCATGACTCAAGGCTCCAAATGGTGTGAAAAGAAGAGGGATGGGGTTCCCTTTTTATAAGGGAGGAGAGGGGCACCTTTGGAAAAACATAAAATATTATTTTATAATAAAGTCATATTCAGTTTATAATAGATCCAAAATGATTATTTTATAAGATAAAGGGGGGTTGGGTAGAAATCCTCTCAACCAATAGGTTTTAGAAAAGTCTATGTTACTATTTTAACCCTATCATTTATATTTAACTCTAAGTTAAATAATTTATCTTTTAACGTGTCTTCTTGTTTTCTTACATTATATGGTTTATAGAATTACTATAACAGGACAAATGAACCCCATGTTGTTAATTATTAATATATAAAACCTTATACAAGTCATTTGGATGGTCATTATATTTTTATTAAATGAATAACAATTAATAGTAAAAATATTTGTTTTAAAAACTATTTTATGTCAATTTTGACACTATTTGTTAATTGATTTTTGTGAAAATTATAACAACATGATTATTTCGAAAAAATTTAATTGAATCCATACTAACATGTCATAGTAACCTGGAAAATTAGTGTAATTCATGAAAATTCTCAAATTAAATTTATTTTGGTATTTATAACATCAATTATGTGAATATTTCATTAATAAGGTAATTACTGCATCATCATTGTGTCATAAATAAATTAAATTATTTAAGGTCTAAAAATTATAAATAAACTACTATCATGTATGAAATATATTTATATTTTTAATGAATATTTATAGTCAAATTTATCTTATGTATCACACTATATTAAAAATATTTTAGTTATTAAACTTTTATTTTAACTATTTTAACTCTTCTTTAAATTAAATAATAATAAGTGTCCTAATCTAATCCAAGTATACCTAAAGGGTAATATTTTATTCCTAAGGTTGTTTTTGGTCGAATTAAACTTATCTAATAGAATTAGGACACGTGTTAGGGTAAAAATAATATCATTTTTACCCTTTATTACCCTATTTATTTTGAACCGTGGTAAATAAAAGTAAAAAGTTACTATTCACCAAAAATTATTTTTATCTTATTGAACCACATTTTAAAACTTGATATTAACCATGTCTCATAGATTTTTGAAATTCCACTCACAGAAGATGTAAAATTATGTTTTATGTAAATTTTCAAATTCCCCTAGGAGGTGGGTAAAATATGGTGAAAAGTTCAATAAAAATTTTATATATCTAAAATAATTATAAAATAAATCCAATGAATTAAATTGAACATATATAGGTATTATGCATAAATTTTTACCTAAAATATATTTAAATAAAATGAATATTTATTCAAATAAAAAGTCTGTTTTTAAATAGAATCACAGTGTTTTCATTATTCATCAAAAAATGAAAGTTTTCAGAAAAATACCAAAAATTTACCCTAGGATAATTTGGATATTCTGAATCAAAAAATGATTTACATTTTGAATGATAAAATTTATAAAATTTTACAACGTGGGTTTTACTATTCATAACATATAGTTTATATAATATTTTATTAACATATCGTTGTTTAGTGACACACGATATTGCGTACAACACACGCTATCGTGGAAGGTCGCGATTGCATGTAAAGAAAGCCAGGTTAGGGTTGCGTGTAGTGAAATATCCCTTTGGTGTTGCAAATAACATAATCAAAACATATTTCATTTATAAATTAAAAAAATCTATACATAATGTTGTGTAGAATAATTTCCGAAAAACACAAATGAAATTGTGTGTAACACAAGCCGAGAATAGTGTTGCATATACTGCTAACTAATACGATTTACCGTATAGCACAATATCATCTTGTTGTAGCATAATACACAATACATCAAATAAATTATAAATAATACTTCTCATAAAATCTTGGGGTGTTACATTCTACCCCCCTTAAAATGAATTTCTCCCTCAAAATTCGTCGGGGTAATAAATGGTTTAGTACATGAAAGTTTCTTTCAAAGAAACAGACATTGTAAAAAGGAATACTAAAACATCATTTTAAAAAGGGAAGTTAGAATCATAACGGTCACCCTATGTAACTCAACACTAGTTTTCCACATTGGACAACTTATGTGAATATATTGATATGGAAGGGAAATATAACCATCAAGTTCTGATAGAGAGTAGTAGAGAACATGGCTATGAAAAATTTATAAATCAAAAAGCCATAAATTTGTAATGATTTAAGGTAACATCTGATTCATAAGATATAAGGGCACTAGGAAAAAAATTTTGGTATTCAGGATAATTTCCCTAAAGTTGACGAATTTGAATTAGAAGAAATACTTAATTTATTTCGGTACAATCTCACCGTTGTTCATGCCTTGAACAATTTCTACATCATCTCTTACAGAAATGATGTTGATTTTTACATTCGTCAAGTGTTAGCAGATCATGTGATAGAATGATGGGGCATTCCATCTGTCTCAAACAAAAGGTTAGCAAAAGTTATCAAATATATATAAGTCCATCTATGGGGAGGCTAATTGTATATGATTCCAAAAATTGACTTATACTTCATCTATCATAACGATTAATAAAATAAAACTCGTTTCAACTAACCAAGGACTTCCTGTAGGCCAGTGGTAGGTGATAAAGGCCTATCACATTTCAGTTGTGGGTTTTATTTCTATAGCCTTGTCCGATGCGACTGGTTATCGCTTATCCTGTAGGTTGTCCTTTTTCTAATGCTACATTATTATAACATTACAAAAATTATATCAAAAAAAACTTCTAGCGTTAAACAATACTATCCTATGTCTATCTTAATTCATTCCAATCATTAGGCATATCCAAAATACTACGGTCCAAGCTCATAGTATAAATAAAATTTTTACTGGATAGGTCACATAATAAGAAAGTGAATACCATCATTTATCCACCATATATCATAAGATATATCTTGTTTATTCCATTCCAAACAATTGAATACCTTTATCATGTAATCTATTGAAACATAAATTATCATTAAACCATAGTGAAATCATGAATTCTATCAAAAGGTAACTCTTTCCACATACCAAAATCCCAAAAAATCTATATACTCAAACCATGATATCACTTTGTCCTTATATCAGTCATGAGCTCTTTAATAATATCAAAAATTTCATTATCTCTTTATCCCTTATTTATGTGTATATTAGGTGCTTTCCAAAAATATCTGAATAACCTTTCAAGGTTACCGGTACCATTCAACATATACTTTCAAAAACATAAGGAAAAACAATAGTTTAACAGTCCTTAGATGTCTCATTATTCCATAGTACCATGAGATTACTTATACAACATTACTCTTGATAAACATGTAATCATTCCACTACCTTCTTAAACCATTTACCGATCATGAACAATTCTTTCATGACACATATCATTTGTAGTCACTTCGTCATCATCAACAGAAATACTACCCATATGACTATGCTGATTCTCTTCATGAGACTTCCCCTTAGGGAATTGGTTTGCATAATGCCCATACATTCCACATTAAAAAAATTTGTTCATTGTTGATTTCGTAGAAATAAAATTATCATTGTCCATGGTTTTAACTAAACCTTTTACTTTGCACTTACTGGCTTTGTATCCTTCCTTTCCACACCCAAAGAATCTACTAGTTCCTTTGAAACATTCTCCTTGATTCCTCTTCCCACATGACTTACATGAGGGAAGTTGAACATTCTATCCTGTATGATCATCATGAAACTCTATCTTTCTATTATTAGATGAGTCGGGATACATACCATAGTTGAGATTATTGATCATATTGAGAGATTACTGATTAGGCATAATAATGATGTTTTTACTTTCAAATCCTGTTTCATTTGGTTGCTCATGAAGAATATCATTCCATTGTCCATCATATCCTCCATTATCGTGAATCTTCCTGTTTCTGGCCATTTTCTAAAACAAAAAAAGTATGAGAGGAAAAAATAATTCTAGGAAAACAACATAATAAATGGGGATTACCTTCAATATATAACATCTTAGGTTTAATTATAATATCGTTACTATTATTCTAGGACAATAACATATACGTATACTTAACCTTAGGGACATCCGTAGACATATTGTAGAAATATCTCTAGGGTACTCACTAATGTTTTCGCATCCTAGTTTCCAAAGGTTGACTAAACCTTTCCTCTGATACCAACTATATAAACCCAAAGCATTACATACATGGACATTACAATACTTTTGCATAATACTTAATACATAACAAAAACCAACACTCAAGGATCGTAATAGGTTATTGTCTTTGGAAACTTAGAACAAAATATTTTAATCATTGTGAAAGATCTTCAACATCTCCTATAAAGATCTTACCCTTTGGTTTTCTTATCTAAAACATTTCTATATATCCTTGGGAAAAGAAAACATATAAATGTTGAGCTCAAATTCTCAGTAAGGGTATGAATGGAGAGAATAAAACAAACTATATACATTTTATGTTAAAAACATGAAAATATTATTGAAACTTAAAAATATTGGGTAATGACATAGAACATAGTAGTAAATAAGTCTTAGATACATCAATCATGATAAAATAGCATGGGAATAAAACATGTAATTTTGGAAACCATTAATAACATGATATGATTTCCATAGTAGCAAAGGCATATTTTCCAAGACCATCTTGGTGGAAAAAGTTCCTTTCTGGATCAAGTTATCTCCTTGTTCATGTCCTATAACACTGAACCGGATTAACTTACCATTCCAGCCATGTGTATCTCAAGAGATATAAATATTTACCTAATGAATTGCTGGGAGATATAGGACCCACCCATCTCATAATGAAATCATTCTTAATTGTGCCACAACATAAACATAAACCATTCATCAAAACCCAAAAAATAAAAATGGGTTTCATAAACATCATCCCATCATAACATAATCTATATAAAAAAATGGATATAATTTCATCATAAGAATTTTGGAAACATGTAAATCATAGAGACATTATACTTGAAACATACACATATGAAATAATGTCATCTTAGATGGAAAATGGTTTTGATAAAACACTTGAAATTAATTCTAGAGGAAAATATCCTTTATTCTTCAAAATCATTTTATTTTCAGAAAATTCCATGAAATTTTAAAAGAAAAAGGATTTTGTTGAAAATAGTCATTAAATCATATAGATTAATCTTCATTAAAATAAGGCATTATGAAACCATCAAAATCTATTCACGCCGTATAAGTTAAAAAAACATTCTTCTCAAACATTTTCTTGAAAAGTCAAAAAGTACCTCATATGGTAAAAAAATTTTCCTTATATAACATGTAGTAAATGTAAAAAATGGGTAAGAAGGACTTTAAAGACACATGAAACCATTTTTAGAAAATAGGTACATCGATGATAAATATAACCCCAGTAAATACTTACATATAAGCAATCTCGGATAAAAATGATATTGAAAAATTATCCCTTACCTTAAGACCGATATGCTTATACTTATCCGAACCTCCGGTATAATGATTTAAATAATTTCGTTGACTTATTACAGAATCCTATTAATTTTTATGATATCATATATGGTTCACATATGACTTTATATTACCCGTTCTTTTGAAAATTCCATGCTAAAGCAGCATCTTGGGTAAAATCGTTTTATTTATTGTACTTGTTTAGACTTGTTGTTCATGATATTATTATTACTTATATTATGATTTAATTACTTCCAGAATTTAAATAATTATTTATATATCCCATATATTCATTATATATATATAATAGATAGATAAATGAAATGAAATACACCATTCATAGAGACGGTAGGCCGTACGTACGCATGAACGTTGTATTCTTTTCCTTATTGACTTGAATGGAAGTATGTAGATGAAATATATATAAATATGCATAAATCCTGTAGCTTTATCATGTCATATATTTCATTATTATTCATTATATATAATTTATAATCATTCTTGAGTGGTTAACATGGAGAATGCATCTCATCACGTCATGGAGACGGTAATCCGTACGTACGCACGAGTGATGATATCATTACCATAATTATTGAATTGAATAGGAGTTGATGATATAATATCTCAAAATCATAATGATGGTATAATAATCATATATAGTTTTTATTTACACCTTTATACCCACCCAAGTAAGGTGGTGGTAGAAGAACTTATTACACCACGGCGTGGAGACGGTATTCTGTATGTACGCACGCACGGTGATTTTGTTTTTCATAGGATGTATAGAAGGTGAAATACGGTTGTTTAATATTTATAATAACATATCAGTATATAATTAATTATTATGTTATTATTTTATAATGAAAAAACTAATGAAGAGAACGTAGAAGAAGAAAGAAACTTGAAAGAGTCGGTAGAAGAGATTACCTCTTCCTCGATGCACCTCCTTTAATCTTCTTCTTAGGGCACTAGAGTTGATATTTTGAGAAGACCAGAACCACTATGATATAACTAGAGAGGTTGAGAAGAGTAATTTTCATGGGTTTTCCATTCTTCAAGGATCGAAAGGGTGTGATGATAAGAGGGAAGTGGTGCCCTTTTTATAAGGGAGGAGAGGGGCACCTTTGGAAAAAGTTAAAATATTATTTTATAATAAAGTCATATTCGGTTTATAATAGCTCTAAATTGATTTATTTATAAGATAATGTGGTTATGGGTCGAAATCATCTCATCCAATACTTTTTAGACAAGTTTAAGTTACTAATTTAACCTTGTCATTTAGATTTAACTCTAATTTAAATAATTTAACTTTTACCATGTCTTGTTGTTTTCTTACACTATATGGTTTATAAACTTACTATAACAAGCCAAACGACCCCCAAGTTGGTCATTATTTATATATAAAACCTTATCTAAGAAATTTTACTAAACCATAGATTTTTAATAATAGAATAACAATTAATAGTTAATATTTGTTTTAAAAACTAATTTATGTCAACTTTGAAACTATTTGGTAATTTATTCTTGTGAAAATCATAACAACATGATCAATTCAATGCAAGTTAATTTAATGATTAATAACATGTCATATTAACCTATAAAATTAGTTAAATTCATAAAAAGTCTCAAATTACATGTATTTTAGTATTTATAACCTCAACTATGTTAATATTTCATTAATAAGGTAATTACTGCATCATCATTTTGTTATATATAAATTAACTTATTTAATGTATAAAATTATAAATAAAATACTATTACTTAGGAAATATATTTAGGTTTCTAATTAATATTTATAGTCTCATTTATCTTATGTATATACCTATATTAAAAATGTTTTAGTTATTAATCTTTGATTTTAACTATTTTTACTCTTCTTTAAATAAAATAATAATAAGTGTCCTAATATAATCCAAGTAGACCTAAAGGGTAATATTTTATTTCTAAGTATGTTTTTGGTCGAATTAAACTTATCAAATAAAATTAAGACATGTTTTATGGTAAAAATAATATCATTTCTACCCTTAATTACCCAATTTAATTTTAACCGTGGTAAATAAAAATAAAAAGTTACTATTAACCAAAAAACTATTTTTATCTTATTGAACCAAATTTTAATACTTGATATTAACCGTGTCTCTTGGATTTTCGAAATTCCACTCACAGAAGCGGTAAAATTATGTTTTATGTAAATTTCCAAATTCTCATAGGAGGTGGGTAAAAGACGGTGAGAAGTTCAATAAAATTTTTATATATCTAAAATTATTATCAAATGACTCCAATGAAATACATTGAACTTATATTGGTATTATGTATCAATTTTGACCTAAAATAAATTTAAATAAATTAAATAATTATTTAAATTAAAAGTCGGTTTTTAAATAGTAACCTAGTATTTTCACTATTCATCAAAAATTGAAAGTTTTCCAAAAATACCAAAAATTCACCCCAGGCTAATTTTGATAATCCAAATCCAAAAATGAAGTCCATTTTTAATGATAAAATTTATAAAATTTTAAAAAGTGGGCATTACTGTTCAAAACATATAGTTTATATAGTATTTAAATAACTTATCGTTTTTTAGTGAAACTCCGTATTGCGTACAACACACGCTATCATGGAAGGTCACGATTGCGTGTAAAGAAAGCCAAGTTTGGGTTGCGTGTAGTGCAAGATCCCATTGGTGTTGCATATAAAATAATCAAAACATATTTCATTTATACATTAAACAAAATCTATACTTAATGTTGCGTAGAATAATTTCCACAAAATGAACTTGAAATTATGTGTAACACGAGCCAATAATAGTGTTGCATATACTGCAAGCTAAAATGGTGTTGTGAATAGCGCAAGAAAATCTTGGTGTAGAATAAAACACAAGACAACAAATAAATTAAAAAGAATACTTCTCATAAATTCTCAGGGTGTTACATTTTAACCTTCAGTTGTTGGTTCGATTCATGTGGCCTTGCCGGATGCGACAGGTTTTCACCCTTCCTACAGGTCATCCTTTTTATAAAACAATATATTTTTATAACATTCAAAATAAAGACAAATTCCTCAAAAATAAACATAGCATATTTTAACAATAGAGGTTATCTAATACCAGTCATTTTTTATTCCAATAGGTAATAACCATTAATCACCTCTAAAATATTTATTACTCTTACTAAAATGATAAACATGTATTGTTATGTCACTTATGCTTAAATAACACCAAAAACTCTAATGTTATCTAAACTGACCTTTGATACAAACTATAAGGACACGACCATAAAAAATTTCATAATATTGAATTAAATGAATAATTCACATTGATGATCTTTTTAGGTTTTTATTTTTAGAGAATGAGGTCACAACTATTACATTACATCTCAAAAATTACATTGTAGACACTGCTACTCAGAATTTTTTTTTCATAAAATAAAAACTCTTAAAAAAAGTTTTATGCCCAGTTCTATATTTTAGATAGAATGACTTATCCTTGATCCCATCCATGACCCTATTACTCTTTATCTCTTGTGAAAAAACATTTCAAAAACATGGGATGAGAAAAAAAAGATAAGGAAGGGTTTTAAAACAAGGAAAGGAAACATTATCCCATCAATACTTACAAATCAATGAAACCATACTTCTCAATCATAACATACAGCATGAAATCATAAGATTTATGAATAAAATTCAAAAATCATAAATCATAATGGTATCTTAAGGCATACATACAATACATACATTGTAGTTATCACAACTACATAGTGAGTCAAATTTGGAATACCTGTCACATTATATTCCCTAAATCTCTTAGGAGAAACATTAACATTTTCCTCTATCACGTTACCCAATGCATTGGAGGGATATCTCAGGAACACCCGCCCTAGAATTATCATGAAACAACCCATATACATAAACAATTACCAATAACCTTAACATATTAATAACACATAAAACAAAAATAAAGGAAAGATAACATTTCCACATTTCAATCAAAATATGTCATTTCAAGATATTGTCATAATCAATGCATTATCAAACCATTTAAAAACCATTTGAAACATTTAACAAGGAGATTTTTTTATCAAAGTATCCCAAAACACTTTGAATCTTTTAGTAGATTTATCATTTTAAAGCCTTAATCTCTATATATAAATAAATTGTTAAAACATTTTTGAAAATATGGAAATTAATGAAGAATTTTTAGAAGAATAAAACTTTAAATATTTTAAAATTATGTTTTAGTTAAAGATTATTGTAACACTTGACAAACACATGACTAATCATAATTAAAGAATAAAATAAAACAAAACTTATAATATCATGAAAATAAGGATATTCATGATATAATATTTAAAAGGGCAGTATATACACCATATAAAAGTTAATTGGTGTATAACATCAAATAAGTCTCAATGGAATGTAGATTGAGACAAAATCTCTTAAAAAGATGGTATCCTTAGATTAAGGATAAATCAATGACATATTTATGTTTGAAAAATTAAAATACACTGAATACAAGTGGATATTAAGTGTAAAATAATCATATGTCATCCCACATATTTATATCACGACGTAATCATGAAGTAAAAGTTTAACCCAAATAATTGAAATTTGGTAATGAAGTTCCCTTATAGAAATTTGATAGCCAAACAACTTCACATTAAAATTTAGACTATTATTTGATGAGAGAGAAAAGGGTATCTCATCACATGGACAAAAGATTTATAGATTTATGGATATAGAAGAACATATCCAAACATAAGAATATGTAAATAAAAAAACATTACAAAATGAAGTCTTTAAAAAAGAGGAGGGTGAAAGGTCCCTCATCGACTTGGTAACTTACGAGCCATACACCACATGAAAGAAGGATAATTCAATAAATATGTAATTACCCATAAATTAATGTATATTATGCAAAGAGTACAATCATGGGCAGAAAATACAACAACAAAAAAAAAAGAAATACTGGACAATATAGCATGAATCTCAAAGAAATAAGAGGTTAAATAAAATCCCCTTAACAAGTAGTAATCAATTTATTTGTATGAACAAAAGTTATTAACCACCCAATGATTCACATAATACCATGAATATAAAAATAATAATGAATATATATATCCAATGGAAGTACAAAATACACCACATGCAATAAATAAGTGGTGAACAATGGAAATCTCATGGATTTAACAGTGAGATAAAGAAATCCATTACCATGTAGTATTTAATTGAATCGTATGAAAAAAATTCCTAAACACCAATTTAATAGATTTAATATAAAAAGAATCATCATAATAAATATCAAATTGTAGTACATAATACACCATATTAAAGAAATAAGTATCAAACAATTGAAATCCCACCGAATTAAATGTGAGATAAGAATCCCTTACCTCATGTCCCACTTGACAAGTTTGTTCATTGTTCTTCATGAATAATAAAAATAAGTTACATTATACTTTATTAATAGACATTTCATTTTTATTATTTCTTTTATATCACTTTTTACCATGTTATAAATTTTTTTAATCATTTAATTTAATAATGGTTGTTTTGTCGATATTTGGTTCTTCAATCAAAATGAACTTGTTATAATTATAAATGTTCCATGTGATCAAAAGTAAATTATCTCAAAAATGATATTAATCATTTATATGACATATATATCATATATATCCAGAATATATATTTATTTATAATAGAACAAAACATTTGGATATAAGAAATTAAATGCACTGTTCATGGAGATGATAAGTCGTACGTACACATAAACACTACTTTCATTTCTATTTCATATTTTAATGGAATGAAAACATAATGATACATAGGTATATTATAATTCTAGTATAATAAATATTTTATATATGTTACGTAGGTTCACAAATTTAATCTTTTATATGTTCTACATATGGCATGAAAGAGTCATATCATTTTGAGGGAGCGGTAGTCCGCAATTCCTCAAATGAAATTATCACGTTTACCCATTATGGAAACCATAAATTTATGTTATAAAAGAAAAATATAGAAACATTGAAACAATATAAATATAATATATATCAAATATAAATAAATTTACATCAAAATGGACTCCATGATAGGTAGTAGAAGATAATTTAACAATCATCATTTCGTGAGGCAATAGTTCACCGTCCATAGAAAATGTATGTTCCTTACCCATTAGATAGAGGTGTGTATGTGTAGCTAGAATAATTTTCATAAAACATCCTATTATATTTAGTATATTTTTTTATAAAATAATGGAATAAAAAGTGTTTAGGGGGTTGGAGAAGTAAAATAAAACAAAATAACTTAAGCGAAGACGTTACCATTAAATCGGGTAACTCCCTTTAGTTTAAACAAAAAGGGTTTATTTACGTTCTTTATGCATATGTTAAGGCTTCAAGGATGAAGATAATAATCTTGGGAGATTATAAGAGTAGGGTTTGGATGATCCGTGGGCTTGAGAAGTGTGATAAATTGGAAGGAAGTGAGGGATTGTTATAAGGGAGAAGAGGGGATATTTTGGAATTTTTAAAATATTATTTTATTATATAATTATATTCGGTTTCTAAAGGTCCAAAAATAATTTAAATATAATATAAGGTGGAACATGTTCAAAATAAAATCATAAAATAGTAATTGGACAAGTTTTGGATAGTTTTTTACTTTGTTTCTTCTTATTTATTTAAATAATTCATTAATGACGTAAACACTACATCATCATTGTGTCATAAATAATTATATATATTTTATTTTTAAAAATTATAAAATAGTTACAACGATAAATAAAATCATTCTAAATTTCTAATGAATATTTATAGTCAAATATATCAATTAAATAACCCCACATTAAAATTGTATTAGCAAAAAAATACATATTTTTGACATTTTTTCACTTTAAATAAAATGTTATTAATGTCATTATCTTACCCAAGTGGCTCCATGGGATCCAAAAATTGACACATGAATTTTCTGGGTTAGCCATGACTCATCCAATAAGTTTAGAACAACTGTCAAGGAAATTAATTATTATTATAATATTATTTTTACATTAAATTTCCCTAATTACCATTAATCTCAGTTAATAAAAGTCAAAAGTTTCATTTCATGAAAAATTATTTTAATCCCATTGAACCATGTTTTAGTTACTAATGGCAAACATGTATGTTGGAATTTTGAAATTCAATTTACAAAAGTTGTAATATTATGTTTTATAGAAATTTGGAGAAGCACTTTGAAGGTGGGTAAAAAGATGTTAAAAAGTTCAATAGAATTTTATATATCTAAAATTATTATAAAATAAATCCAATTAATTAAAATTAATTAATATAGGTATTATGTATCTATTTTGACTTTAAAAAATTTACATTTTTAAAAAATTATTAAAATAAAAAGATGATTTTAAACAATTACGCTCTGTTTTTAACTATTCATAAAAAATTTAATGTTTTCAGAAAAATAAAAAAAAATTCACTCAAAGATAAATTTGATATTCTAATTTAAAAAATTATTTCTATTTTACCATATTAAAAAAAATATAAGTTTCAATAATTAATTTTATAATTATTTCCCATTGTCGAAACAAATAGTGTGTTTTTATGAAACAATATCTATCAATATATTGACACTTGTTTATGTCCAATTTCAAAGTGAAAATATTTCCTAGATCCACAATTTGATTAAATGGTAAAAATATAATATCATTATAAGTTAAACCCAATTAATAAGATAACCTAACCATATAAAATAAATAGATTAAAAAGCAGATTTGAATTAAAATACATTTTTTTTACTATTCATTACAAATGAATTTTATCAAAAAAATACCAAATATTTAGCCAAAGTAAATTTTGATGTCCCGATTCTAAAGAAGAAATTTATTTTTGTCAAATAGAACATATAAAAGTGACAAAAATTAGATTTAAAATTGGATCGCTATAAAAAGGCGATAAATCTTCCCTTTAACGAATATTAGAGTATTTATGCATGAAATTATATTAATTCACATTTTAGCCCTCTAAATTTTATTTTGTAAATGTAAAAACATTTAAAAAACCTGTATAATCATATTATAGTTAGTTCTGTTCATTCTCGCCAATACAACAACTAGGCATTATCTACCATATAAAATAATAATATTATATTGTTACTGTGCAACATAAAATTTCAAAGAAACCTGTTGTGGCATATTAGGCACGCTATTGAACATAATAACCCCATTAAAGTAAAATATATAATTAATTTACAAATATTAATAAATATTAAAATGTATTATTCTTTATTTATCTGGGATTTTACATTAATGAATGTTGAAATTTAACGAATGGACTGATGAGTGGATTCTCCCGAAATCATGTGCATTACCCACGAGAATCATGCAGCTTGCTAAGAACAAAATACTACTGGCAAGTGGGTCTAAGTGTCTCTTCATGCCTCAATTATAAGGGGACCTATGTGGATCAGTTAAAAGAAGTACTATCTGAACCAGCTATAAGTGGATCTATGTGAACCTACTATAAGTAGTACTATGTTGACCAGCTATAAGCATCCCTATATTTGAGCATCTCTGATGGAAATTGTGGGTTACGACTTTGTGTGACCTAGAAGAACCATGAAAGAGAGGGTCTCTGTGTGACCCAAAAGACCCATGCTACATATCAGGGATGAGTACCTCAGTATTGAACAATGTTCAGTGTTACGACTGATTGTTTTTTCATATATAATTTATGTATACCTGGTGTGATCTATCATTTCATTGTGATATTATTTTGTTGTCTTAAATTGTGGTGTTTCCATTGTGGTTTGGGGACATCCCTGAATAATGTATAACTCAACCCTAAATGAGCTTCACCTATATGTATAGTGTGTCGTGCAGGAGATCAACGCTTTTGATGAAGACCTTAGTGGATCAAGGCTAGGTGGTTATCAGTGAGACAATACGAAGGATATGTAATTCCATGGCTACCAATAGCTATCCTCCACCTACCCTCTAGGTAGGACATCAGAAAAAGGTCGTTGGAAAGTGTACTTTTTCTGATAGATTTAGGCTTTTATTTTGGCCCCTTTTAATTTTCAGTTGTGATTTACTTTTATTAGTTTTTTTGTTATAATTGTTGTTTAATTATTTTTTAGATTTCCACAATTTTTGTGGTGTTTATGTGTATAGGTTTAAAGGCTAATTTTTTCCCTTTTTGGGATATTCCTATTCGATGCTAGTCGTTATCCCCTTGCCTATGGAAGGCGGGCTTGGAGTAGTCACAGAATGGGCCCTGGGGGACATGTAGTGATAGTATTACAATTTTTTTTATAATTAAGTAAAAACCAAATCCAATGAATATTTGAAATAGAGAAATATAATACATAATTTAATTTTACCTACTAAACACACACATATGATATTTTTACCTGTTATGAGTAATACGAAACATATTTTTTTTTCAAACAAATATAACATATAGTGTTTTTTCAGGAATAATATATTTTCAAAGTTAAAGTTATATATTTAAATCAATAAAACACAATAAATAATATGAATTAATTAAATAATTTCTATTGGAACTCCTATATATCGTGTCAAAATAAAAAGTATACCAATTAAAAATACTACAAAACAATTAAATATTATAAATTTAGAATTATATAAAAATAAAAATAAAACCTATTGAGTCAATAAGGTTTTCCTTATGACTTTTTCATTCCATATTGTTTTGAAAATCACAAACTCCTTATTCTTAAGGAAAATTGCTTTTATAAGGAAAATTTCTTTTATAAGGAAAATTGTTTTCTTAAGGAAAATTTATTTTATAAGGAAAATATCTTTTATAAGAAAAATTATCCTTATCATATTTTCATCTAGGTTTTTCTTAAGTATGAGATTCGGATTCATTTCTATTTTCTCGGAATTGCTTGAATCTTTGATATGAAGTATTCTGTTTTAGGATCCAAATTCTGGATAAGAACTGTGATAAAGATTCACTCCGTAATCCAGAATGAGAACTGTGATAAAGTTTCATTCCGAATTCCGAATACAGTTTCAATCCAGATTCAGGATACGAATTCTTATGAAGTTAGATAACTAATTCTCAATATGAATTCAAATGATTAATTCTCATTACGAATTCGGATGACGAATTCTCATTAAGAATTCTGATTAGTAATTCTCACTATGAATTCTGATGAGTAATTCCCATTACGAATTCTGATGAGGAATTCTCACTACGAATTCTAATGACCAACTCCCATTTTGAACTCTCATTCTGAATTATCTTATTAAACAAAATATGATTATCTTTGTTTTATACACTCTGAATTTATTCAGACACTGAAAATTATTTTTGGTTAGACTCCGAACCGTCACTCTAAATCTTTCATTACGGTCTTTTGAGTTAGAATTAAAACGATGGAGTACATTTTGTTACATTTGTTTCGTTATAAAAAGATGTCATCCAATCTGTTATAAACTAACCGTTGGTTAAGTTACACGTGTACAGGTACCTCTGATTTTTAAGGAAGATATGACCTTTGGGAAGGAGGCCGACCTTTCCTATAAATAGGAGCTCATTTGAAAGAGCTCATACACAACACAACAACGGTTTTTGACATTGTGCATACATGATGTTGAAGTGATTTCTAGAGAGAGAGAGAGGCTCTTATTAACTTTCAATGCTTCATGTGACTCCGAATGTTGGTGATTACATTCGAGGACTTCCAGGGATAGGAAGAAAGAGGTGCCGACTACCTTAAAGATCGAGGGCTTCCTTGCTGAGGAAGACAGAGGTTTCCAACTACCTTGAAGTTAAGGGCTTGCAGGGATAGTAAGGCAGAGACTCCGATCTTCGTAAGGAGGGCTTACCCTGGTGTGGGTAAGACAAACTTGCTTGAAAGTATAAATCAAGGGACCTTTATCCAAGGTTGTTGGATACCCTTCTCTTTGGGTTAAAATACTTATATCTTGTTACTCGTAGTTCTACTACATGTTTATTTTCCACTGCATAATGTATTGTAAGGAATTTATAACTTTCTTATACTTACTTACTTGTACTCTGTTACATTTAGATTCTATACGCTTTAAGGTAGAATCTCATATTGTAATCATTCGTTAAGTTTCTATTTCCAGAACCATATTTCCATAACCTACCTTCAGAATCTATTCCCAAGTTTTCATTCGGTGTTAGAGGTGTTGTGAATTTGCTTAGTTTAATCGTTGTTAAACTTCATCCTTTCCTTCTCTTAAGGAAAATATAGTTATTCATAACTTACTTTAAAGGTTCCAATGGAATTTTTAAAGTGTACAATTCACCCCCTCTTGTATATTGAGCATCTACATCACTATTTCGATCCTACAATTGGTATAAAAAGAGGTTTCTGAAATACTTATACTCAAGAATAAGTTTTTCTATCTCACTTTCCCAATCCGAACTTTCCCATTCCAAACTTTCCCATTCCAAAATTTGTTATAACTATCTTTTTTCTACTAACAAGTTTGTGTATCAAAATTTTCTAGTATGAAAGGAATTAATGTTGGTACGATTGATAATCTAAATCCTACAAGACCACCAATCTTTGATGGTAATGACTATGAATACTGGAGAGATCGCATGAAGACTTTTGTTATCAATACTGGAGTGGAGAACTTCGTTATGCTTACTGGTGATTATAAAATTCCCGACAAGGAAGTTAGAACTTTCACTAACCAGGAAAAGCAAGAATATCAACTCAATTATAAGGTACACAATACTTTATTGTGTTCAATGACTAGAAATATATATAGCCAAATTTTTCTTGTGAAGCAGGAAATTGTATATGGAAGATGTTAGAGGTTACACACTTTGGAACTTCTAAAGTGATTGAGAATAGGAGAGCTATGCTTAGAGCTGAATATAATGGCTTCAACATTCCTTATGGTGAATCAATCTGTAACATTCAACAGATATTTATGACCATTGTTAACAGCTTACAATCTAAGGGAGAGAAAGGTTTAGGTGATGAAGATCTCTTAGATAAAATAATTGATATTATGCCCGATGAGTGGGAATCCAAAAGAACTGCTATAGTTGAAAACAGGACGGTCACTCAAATTACTTTTGATGAAGGAACTCTTCTACAACATGAAACCAGAATGAAGAGAGATGCTGACAACATCAAGAAGAAGAATGGAAATGGTACTGTTGCTTTTACAACAACTTCAAATCATATGAAAGCTAAGAATCCTAAGAGAATAACCAGATCCAAGTCTAAGAAAGTTATTTTCCAATCCGAATCTAGTTAGAGTAAAGTCTCAGAAAATGAACTAGCAAATCTTGCTCGAAGGATGAACAAGATAGCTGGCCAAAAAAATTTCCACTCAAAGTATAAGAAAAAGGAAAGGAAAGATGGAGAAGATGGAGAAGTTACTTGTTATGAATTCAAAAGAGCTGGACATATTAGACCAGATTTCCCTTTGCTCAAAAAGAAAGAAAGGAAAGAAAGGCATTCCGACAGGAATAGAAAGAAATATTATAATGCCAAATCTAAGAAAGTTCTGAAAGCTAATGACACCTGGAGTGCCAGTGGTGGTGACTCTTCATATGAATCTTCTGATTATGAATCTTCAGGACAGAAGAATCTTGGTCTTATAGCCATACTGCCTATTAATAATCATTGTCTTATGGCTAAGGTATGAAATGCTGAATCATTGACCAATGTTTCTTTAAATTCTAATGATAGTAAGTATTATAACTATTCTGATGAACAATATTCTTCTGATGAAGAAAATACTTTACCTACTTATTAAGAAGTCTCTAGGCTTGCTGAACTTCTTGAAATATAGAATTCCAAACTCAATAAGAAACTTGATAAGGCAAACTCTAGGAATTCTATTCTTACAAAAGAGATATCAGATCTTTCTAATGATCTTGAAAAGAAAAAATTCTGAATTTGAAAGTATTTTAAAAAATCTTGAGGAAGTATGTTCTGAGAAGAACAAACATTCTAAAGAATTTGAAAAAGTAATTTCTAAGAAAAATGTTTTCGAGCCTAGCTCTAGTTCTAAAACTAATGATTTTGAAGATTAAAACTTGGTTATAAAACTCAAGACCGAAATTTTTTTCTTAAAGAAGTGTTTATCAAACTTTACCCATGGTAAGGAAAATTTTGATAAAATGTATTCCCAAATACGACCTTTAAGAAATAAATCCGGATTTGGTTATACCCATGCAAAACCAATTTTTAGTAACAATTATTTTGTTCCTCAAAGTGCCCCATTTTGTACCAAGTGTCAATGTGGCGGTCACTGGGCAAAGAATTGTTCCTTAAACAAAACCCAATATTTAGGATTTCATAAATCTTACTTTTCTAAGAAGATGTGGGTTCCTAAAATTTTATTATCTGGAAATGTCGGATCCAAACAAGTTTGGATTCCGAAAGTCTAATTTTCTTCTTGATTTCAGGAAAATAAAGAGAGTACCAACAACAATACATGGTATATGGATAGTGTTTGTTCCCGACACATGACTGGTAACAAAATATATTTTGAAAATATTATCAAAACGAAAGGAGGAAAGGTAACTTTTGGAGATAATGCTAGAGGAGATATTATTCTTCAGTTTATTGGAACGCAAGATCAACTTGCTGATATTTTCACAAAATTTTTGCCTTCTGATAGATTTGAATATATTAAACAGAAGTTAGGAATGATAACTATAAGGTAATCCTCCTTAATTAACTTTCTGTTGAAAAAGTATCCTTATAGTAATAAATTCCTTTTCATAGGGGAAATACATTTGTTTGTTAGAATAACAAAGTTTTTCAAAGTTTGTTTTCATACTTTTCAAAACTAAGATATCCAGAATGGAAATGTCTGGAACTACAATTTTCCAGAATAGATATTTTCATATAAGAAAACTTCTAAAATAGAAATTTTCGTATTGAAAACTTCCGGAATGGAAAATTTCGTACTGGTATTTTCATAACGGAACTTTTGTACTGAATCTCTCATAATATGTTTTTTTCCTAAATTCTTGGAATGTGTTTTTCGTACTGAGTTTTTTTTCCATACTGAGTTTGTTTTCCATACTGAGTTTGTTTTCCATAATGAGTTTGTTTTCCGTAGTAATGTTTTTTGTAGTCATTTTTATATTACCCATTACGAATAATCCTCCTAAGCCAATCTGAAAGATATGATTTCCTTACTCAAGTTTTCGTAGTCATATTTTACTTGATGGCATTTTCTTGTATTATGTTTTCGGATTATAGTTTTCTTAATTATATGTTTTAATAAAAACCTCAAAAAGATCAGATTCAAGTTTTCTTGAGAATTCGTTTTCAACCATCAGATCTGATCTCAGCTTATCACAACCGTTCGATCAACCGAGGAAGTTGAACCATCGTTTCATTGCCTATATAAAGGGGACCCAAATACTTGTCCCACATTGGTTTTCAAGATCTCGCATCCCGAATCTCTGCCTCTCTGTTTTAAAGCCGTTCCGAACATCAGTTTTCTCCATTCTGAACTTCTCAGAGGTCTTCAGATCCAAATGTCTATGGAGTTAGCTTCTCAAGAAATGTCATCCTCCAAGCCTATTTCACAATGGTTAGTTTACAGAGAAAGGCTAGTCCATCTAAATTTCTTCAACAACTATGATTCTCTTATTTCGAAGAATATTAAGTTGAATGGATGGGAAGATATTGCTGTGTCCAAACCGAGAAATCAAGATGATGTTTTTTCGGAGTTACTTGTTGAGTTCTATGAAACAGTTTCCTTCTTTAAGGAAGATAATATAGAGAAATTTTCTTTTAAGTCTTATGGAAAAACTTATAATCTTTCTTATACCAAGGCAGCAAGCTTGGTAGGGCTGACCTATGAAGGAGAAGCCGAGTTTATATCTCATGTGTTTCCGGATTCTAAGGGTAGCTTCGACAAGGAAAAAGTCTAGAAAACTCTCGGACTCTCAGATGAAAAAGCTCTGAAAATTTCTAGTTTTCCTTCAAATTTATGGATTCTAGATTTGTGGGTACAAGGTCTTATCATACCTAGGAAAGGTGATAAAGATAGTTTGAAGAAGAGTGACATCTATATCTTATATTTCCTGATAAATCTAAGGAAGTTTAACTTCATGAGGCACATTCTTATAACCATTGAGAATCTTAAGAAAGAAAATCTTAGAGCCCAGATCGTAATGTACCCATCAATTTTATCAAAGTTGATAGTTCGGTGCCTTGAGTCTTTCAAGGAAGCTTGCAGATCTATGCCAAGGGTTTGCAAAAATTTTTTGGTCAGTGATGATACCCTTAAGAGGATGGATGTGGCTTTCAACAAGGAGAATAGTGTGTTCTTCGATTTTCCTAATCATGAAGAAGCGGCTCCGAAGGCTGCTGAACCAGAATCATCTAATCCAGTAAAGAAAATAAAGTTGAAAGAAGTTGTATTTGAAGTTGAGGATCCAAAATCTAAGGAAGTTCAAACCGCACCTCCAAAACCAATGAAGAAGAAAGCATATCCCGATGAGGTTGTTGCGAAGTGGAGATCAGATAAAGAGAAAAGGAATGAAGGGGATCCGCAGTTCGGATTGGACCCTGCGGAGGCTAAGGCCTTGAAGGAGAGAAATTCTGATGAGCTTGAAATACAAGTAAAGGAAAAGAAGCTCAAGAAGAAGATGATAGAATTCAAGGCAGTCCAAGCATTGTTAAAATTTAATGAGATGGTATCCAGAAGCATTCCAGTTCCGAGATCCTTCTCCTTGGAATCTCTACCTGAGACTCTAGGAAGAAACCTCGATTTTTCGGAAGAGATTACAACTGAGCATGTTGAGCAACCCGATCAGATTCAAAAAGTTGAAGAGGAATATGTAGTTGATGAAGGAAGTGGTGAAACAGGAGATTTATTGAAAGATGTAGATGATTATAAGTGGTCACCTTCGGAACATCTGTCACTCCGAACTTCAGAGGCTGAATCATCTAAGTTTGTAACTCCATAGAAGGATAAGAATGAGGAAGATGTTGTTCAAAAAGTTGTTGATGATGTTATTGAAGTATCTACTAGCGAGCGGAAAACTCCCGATCAATAATCTATTCCGAAAAAGGACAAGGGAAAACAACTCCTTGTTGAGACTCTGAAATCAGTGGCTAGCAAGAATAGAGAAATTGGCGATTCGTCTAAAAGGAAGTTGGAGCTTATTGAGGAAGAAAATTCTTCAAGAAAAGTTTCAGATTTGGTGGCATCCTCGTTGGGACATGACTTTATTGTTCAATCTTTGAGGAAGTTAGTTGGTTCCATTCTGACCATCTCGACTATATACTCAAGATTCCAAATGCTCCAACATGCTCTGAACCAGAAATCAGATTCCGTATCCTTGGTTATGGATAAGTGTGTCGAGTTTGAAGCTGAGTTCAAATATTTTCTTGTTGGCTATAAATCCCATGAAATATATTGCAAAATAATGACGAGATGGTCGATGAAAACTGCAAAAGAGATGAGGTTATTTGATGAGTTTCAAGAAAATGTTAAAGATGCCTTTGAGACCGAGGACAAGAAGATAAATGACTTGACTTCATCCTTTGAAGAGAAGCTAACAGATGAAAAGAACTTCCGGATTCAAGAAGCTAGAGATCTGAATGGGAAGCTGAATTCTGTTTCTCAAAACTGGATGTTTGAAATGGATAATCGGATTGAGTTTGAATAGAAGATGAAGGCTCAGGAAGAAAATATCAAAGCTCAGGAAGAAAAGCTGAAAGCCCAGGATGAAAAGAGTGAAGCTCAATCTGCAAGAATAGTTGTCTTAGAGAAGCAAGCTGAAGAATATCATAAAGACCTGAAGAAGATGAAGACTATTCTTAAGGGGCTCATTTCGAAGGAAAAAGATCTAAAATAACTAAATCCGATCTTTTTGTTGTATCTAGTTTTCTTTGTTGCCAACATTTCAAATCTAATGAAAATTGGGATTCTCGTTTCTTTTGTTGTTATTATTAATTTTCAGGTACTCTGTGATTTTTTTCAATTCCTTGAATTTCTTTTTGAAAATCACAAAGGGGGAGAAGGAAAAGATCCTTAAGGAAAAAGAACTCTAATAAGAGTCTATCTAAGGGAGAGTTTTTTATTAAAGAAGAATTTCTTATTCGTAATAAAATGTCACTCCGGACATCTAGAATATGATCCTTAGAGATTCAAAGCCTAAGGGGGAGTTAGTCGTATTCATCAATTTCCTTTAAGTAAAGGGAGATAAGCCTTAATTTTTTTCTTTCTTCTTAGAATTTCTTTTTCGTAAGGATGTTTCTGCTTTCCAAAAAGGGGGATATTGTTGAGTCAATAAAATTTTCCATATGACTTTTTCATTCCTTCTTGTATTGAAAATAACAAACACCTTATTCTTAAGGAAAATTTCTTTTATAAAGAAAATTTATTTTATAAGGAAAATTGTTTTCTTAAGGAAAGTTTATTTTATACGGAAAATTGCTTTTATAAGAAAAATTGTTTTCTTAAGGAAAATTGCTTTTATAAAGAAAAATCGCTTTTATAGGAAAAATTATCCTTATCATATTTTCATCTAGATTTTTCTTATGTATGAGATTCAGATTCATTTCTATTTTCTCATAATTGCTTGAAACTTTGATATGAAGTATTCTGTTTTAGGATCCGAATTCTGGTTAAGAACTGTGATAAAGTTTCACTCCGAAATCCAGAATGAGAACTGTGATAAAGTTTCATTCTGAATTCCGGATACAGTTTTAATCCAAGTTCAGGATACGAATTCTTATGTAGTTCGATAACGAATTCTCAATACGAATTCAAATGATTAATTCTCATTACAAATTCTGATAACGAATTCTCATTACGAATTCTGAGGAGGAATTCTCACTTCGAATTATAATGAGTAATTCCCATTATGAATTCTGATGAGGAATTCTCACTACGAATTCTAATGACCAACTCCCATTCCGAACTCTCATTCCTAATTCTATTATTAAACAGAATCTGATTATCTTTGTTTTATACACTCTGAATTTATTCAGACTCCGAAAATTATTTTTGGTTAGACTCCAAACCTTCACATCGAATATTTCATTCTGGTCTTTTGAGTTAGAATTAAAACGATGTCAAACATTTTTTTACACTTGATTCGTTATAAAATGATGTCGTCCAATCTGTTATAAACTAACCGTTGGTTAAGTTACATGTGTACAGGTCCCTCCAATTTTTAAGTAAGATATGACCGTTGGGAAGGAGGCCGACCTTACCTATAAATAGGAGCTCATTTGAAAGAGCTCATACACAACACAACAACGGTTTTTGACATTGTCCATACATGCTGTTGAAGTGATTTCTAGAGAGAGAGGCTCTTATTAACTCTCAAAGCTTCGTGTGACTCCGAATGTTGGTGATTACATTCGAGGACCTCCGGGGATATGAAGACAGAGGTGCCGACTACCATGAAGTTCGAGGGATTCCTTGCTGAGGAAGACAGAGGTTGTCAACTACCTTGAAGTTGAGGGCTTGCGGGGATAGCAAGATAGAGACTCTGATATTCGTATCGAGGTCTTACCCTGGTGTGGGTATGACAGACTTGCTTGAAAGTATAAATCAAGGGACCTTTATCCAAGGTTGTTGGATACACCTCTATTTGGGTTAATAGTCTTATATCTTGTTACTTGTAGTTCTACTACTTGTTTATTTTCCGCTGCATAATGTATTGTAAAGAATGTATAACTTTCTTATACTTACATACTTGTACTCTGTTACATTTAGAGTCTATATGCTTTAAGGTAGAATCTCATATTGTAATATTTTGTTATGTTTCTATTTCCGGAACCATATTTCAGGAACCTACCTTCGGAATCTATTCCCATGTTTTCATTCGGTGTTAGAGGTGTTGTGAATTTTCTTAGTTTAATATTTTTTAAACTTAGTCCTTTCCTTCTCTTAAGGAGACTATATTTATTCATAAGTAACTTTAAGGGTTCCAAAGGAATTTTTAAAGTGTACAATTCACCCCCCCTCTTGTATATTGAGCATCTACATCACTATTTCGATCGTACAAAACCTTAATAATATAGAATAAATATTTAAATGATTGATGATATTTTTCAGTACAAAAGCCCACTCCTGCATATTTAAAGATCCACTCTAACAATTCATTCTAATCATACAATTGACTTCCTTGATCGCTCGAGCTTATAACGCATATGACATGACCTAGTAAATTTAATAAATGTCAATATATTTACAAGATAAAATTACAAAGTGATTTTACATCATTGAAAATGTAATAAGATTCATGTGGTCATTATAAGAACCTAGACTTAAACATTACTTTTTCTTGAGTTATTTCAAGAATACACGTAGAATATCGTTACAGGTTTAGTGTTTTAGAAAATTAGATCATAAATCTGGCATTACACTCCACATATAAACATAGTGGTTACATAAAATATAGTACTCATTTTTCACATCATCAGAAAAAGATTTAAAATAAAACATTCATTCTTTCTTGACACTTCCTTTACATTATCATAACATAATGTACCTTTACCTTGACCTGTGAAAAAAATTTCAAAAACATGGGATGAGCATAAAAAGCTCAGCAAGGGATATAAAAGTAAAAAATAAAAACAATACTCCATGTATTAAATCATAATTTACTTGCAAAACATAATAATTATAACACACCTCATCAAATCATGAATAAATCATAGAAATCATAAAACATAAAGGTAACTTGTGTCATTCATAACATTCTTACATAGGGAGTAACCCTCATGACTACGTTTGGAATACCCATCACAATATATTCCCTAAATATATTTGGAGAAACCTTAATGTTTAACCCCTTCGCATTACCCAATTAATTGGAGAGCTATATCGGTCTCACCCACCCTTAATTTATCACAGAACCACCCGTCTTCATAACAATTCCAAAGAACCATATCATAATTGTATCACATAAAACATGCATAAAGGTAACATACCATTTCCACATTTCAATCAAAAGATATCCATAACACATTTATATAATAAAAACATTATCAAAACCATTTTCAATACCAAAATAAAATAAAAGTAAAACATGTTATTTATTTTTCATTAAATAAGTTATGGCTTGTAGAGGAAGCCGAAACTCCAATAATGGTCACGGCGGTGGAGAAGTCATTGTCGCCGCAAACGTACGACAAAAAAACATTCCCTTTTATCATTTAGTAAACACTTCATATAAAAAAGATACCTTTTGAATAAACATAAACGTCAAATGGGTTTATACACCTTATTAAAGAAAGTTGTGTATAAAACAAAATATGCCTCAATGAAATGAGATTGAGATGAAGTCCCTTACCTTGTATCCGACTTGACTCGATCATTCTTTAATCTACTGAATAATAAACATGAGTTAATTTATACTTGCTTAAGAACCTTTTTCTAGTGAATTATTCCTTTTATATCACTTATTACCATGTCATGAACAATATTTAATTATTTAAGTTAATAACGGTCGTTTTAACATTCATTGGTACTTGAGTCAAAAATAAACTCTTTATAATTACAATTTGTTCATGTATCAATTATTTCCAGAGTTATATCCATGATCTAGATATCATATATATCATATATATCCAGTATATACATGAATTTATAATATTACACACCATTTAGAGGTAATAAATGAAATGCACCATTCATGGAGACGGCAAGCCGTACGTACGCATGAACACTACTTTCATTTATATTTAATATTTTATGGAATAGAAGCATAATGATATAAAAGTATATTATAATTCCAGTATAATAACATATATAATATAATTAACTCCATCATTTATACGTCCCACATATGACATTTACAAATAGAATCACTTTGAGGGGGCGGTAGTCTGCACTTCATAAAATGAAGATATCACATTTACCCATAATGGAAGCCATAAAGGTATGCCAAAAATGAAAAATACAGAAGATTAAGGGAAACATAAACATATTATATATCATATATAAATATAGTTTCATCTTAATGGCCACCTTTGAACGTTTTATAAGAATATTGGACAATCATCGTTTCATGAGGCAGAAATTCTCCATCCACGGAAACAGTATGTTCTTTAACAATTAGAGGTAGGTATGTGTAAATGTAGATAGAATAATTCTTATAAAAACATCCTAGTATATTGAATATACTGGTTTTTTTACAAAAGAAATTAATAGAAAGAGTTTAGGGGGTTGGAGAAGAAAAATAATACAAAAGAACATTAGAGAAGACATTACCTTTAAATCGGGTAACTCTTCTTCGTTTGATCCAAAATGGTTTCTTGAAGAGAATTCTGCCCAAGGTAAGGCATCTAGGATTAAGAGAGGGATGTGGAGAGATAAAATGAACAAAGATTGGCAGAGCCAAAGTCTTGAGAAGTGTGGTTAATGAGGTAGAGGTGGGGGCCTTTTATAAGAGGAGAGGAGGGCACTCTTGGAAAGTTACAAAATGTAACATTATATTGAAATGTGTTTCGGATTTAAAAGGTCCCACATTCATTTATATCTAGGATAAGGTGATAAGGGTTCGAAATATACTCATCAAATATGTCTTTGACAAATGTAAGTCCTGGAATTTACATTATCTTTTCATTTTATTTGAATTGTTCATTAATGAGGTATTCGCTGCATCATCATGAAGTCATAAATAATTTAATTTATTTAATGTATAAAAATTATAAAACAAATAATATGTTGTAGGAAATCCTTTTATCTTTCCAATTACTATTTATAGTCCAATAGATAATTTATTTAGAGAAAATTAAAAATGTTTTACACCGGTGAAACATTCTTTGTTATATTTAACTTTCTTTAAAAATAAAAAGATAAAAAGTTGTTATCACACAAAAGTGATTTCATGGGGTCCCCAAGTTTGGCACAAGGCATACCATGGATGGAAATGACACAAAAGGTTGCATTAGGAAACATGTTGGGGTCATTTTTTATTATTATGATATTATTTTATTATCCTTAACTACCCGATTACTAATTAATCAAGATAATTAAAGATAATTACTGTCGTTACTTTTCATAATGTCCCAAAACAAAAGAGTCTTGATTTCATAATTTAGACCTTATGATTCCAAATATTTAATCCATTTTACCAAATTCCAAACTCAGAAATTGCAATAATTAATTTAAAAATAATTCTCGTTTTCAAAACAAATAGCGGGTTTTTTAGAAACAATATCTATGAAAAGATTGGCAATTTTTTATGCCCAATTCCAAAGTGAAATTAATCACAATGACCACCATTGGATTACATGGTAAAAATATGTTCTATTTAAAATTTAAAAAAAATTAAAAAGATAATCTAACCATATAATTATATTATATGAAAAAGCAGTTTTGATGTAAAATGCAGTATTTTTCACTATTCATTAAAAAATGAACATTGTCAGAAAAATACCAAAAATTAACCCAAGGTAAATTTCAATTTTACAATCATAAAGAATATGTTTATTTTGAAAAATAGAACTTATAAAATTGTCAAAAGTTTTATTTAAAAATGGTTTGCAATCAAAAGGTAGTAAAACAATCTTTTAAAAATATTAGGGTATTCCATGCTTAAGATTGGATTTTTTCTCATTTTAAGCCTCTAAAACACTATGTAATTCAGAAATAGAAATAGATAAAAATATCTATTATTCATTACTTACTTGGGATGTTACATCCTTCCCCCCTTTATAAAATTGCATACCCACATTTTAATTATTTAATGAATAAGTGGGGGTATTTATCCCTCGTTGCATTTTAAGATTCCCATGTGGCCTCTTCAATCATGTGGTTTTTCCAAAAAAACCTTTACTTGATGAATCACCTTATTTCGCAACACTTGCTCCCTGTGGTCAAGAATCTAGACAGACCGTTCCTCATAAGATAGGTTCCCTTCCAACTGAACTACCTATGGACTCAAAACATGAGATGGATCTGGAATGTACTTCCTTAACATCGAAACATGAAAAACATTGTGATCATGAGAGAAACTCAGAGGTAAAGCCACTCGGTATGCAACTAATCCAACTCTCTCCAAAATTTCATATGGTCCACTGAACCTTGGACTCAACTTTCCTTTCTTACCAAATCGCATCACACTTTTCCATGGTGAGACTTTGAGGAAGACATGATCACCTACCTCAAAAGGGAGATCCTTCCTCCTGTTGTCTGCATAACTCTTCTTCCCGCTCTGAGCTGTTCTCATGTGTCTCTATGTCAGCTGAACGTTTTTTGCCAACTATTCTACCAATTATGGTCCCATAAACTTCCTTTCACCCACATCATCCCAGAAAGCTGGTGTTCGACACTGCTTCCCATATAATTCCTCAAATTGTGCCATCTGTATATTCGAATGAAAACTGTTATTATATGAAAACTCAACCAATGAAAGATGTTGGTCCAAAAGTCCCTAATAATCCATCAAAAAAGCACATATCATATCCTCCGAAGTCTGAATTGTTCGTTCTGACTTCCCATCTGATTGAGGATGAAAAGTTGTACTAAAATTTAATTCAGTACCCAATGTCTTCTGAAGGACTTTCCAAAAGATAGATGTGATCCTGGGATCACAGTCAGATACAATGGAGAGAGGAACTCCATGTAATCTGACTATCTATTTAAGATAAAATGGAAAATTTAATCTAGAGAAAAAGTATATCGTATATCAAGGAAGTGAGCAGATTTAGTCAAGCGATCAACAAAAACCCAGATTGCATTATTACCTCAAGGTTTCTTCGGTAATCCCACAACAAAGTCCATGAATATATTCTCCCATTTCCACTCTGGTACTGGTAATGGCTGAAGCATCCCTTTTGGTAACTGCCACTTTTCTTTAACCTGTTGACAGGTCAAACACTTCACAGTAAAATCAGCAATATCTCTTTTCATTCCATCCCACGAGTAGTACCCCCGAAGATCTCTATACATCTTAGTACTGCCTGGATGAACTGAAATTGTAGAACTATGAGCTTCACATAACAACTCTCTCATCAACTGTGAATCACAAGGCACACACAATCTCTTACCAAATCTCAAAACACAATCATTATCACTGTTGAATTCAGGCGACTTACCCTTCTGAACCAGCTCTACCTTTTTCTACAACTCACTGTCTTGCTTCTATGCTTGATTAATTCTGTCTGATATAGATGATTTCACTGATACATGGAACAAAACAGAAGTACATATTGAACCAACAACTTCTATGACAAAGTTCATCAAATCTTTAACCAAAGGATCAAATTCCAAATGCAACATTGTAAATGAAGCATTACTTTTTTGACTCAAAGTATCAACCACTTTATTTGATTTTTCCGTATGGTAATGAATTGTACAATCATAATACTTGATTAATCCAGCCATCTCCTCTGTATCACGTTCAATTCTTTATGAGTGAATATATACTTTAAAATTTTGTGATCGGTATATGTTTCACACTTTACTCTATATAAATGATGCCTCCAAATTTTTAAAGCGAAAACAACAACAGCAAATTCCAAATCATGTGTAGGGTAATTTACCACATGAGTTTTCAACTTTCGTGAAGGATAAGCAATTAATTGATCATTCTGCATTAGGACACAACCAATTCCTTTCAATGAAGCATCACTGTAGATAACAAACTCACCATTCCTGGATGTTAGTTCCTAAATTGGAGGATTCACCAATCTTTTTTATCAATTCCATAAAACAATCATCACAATATTTTGTCCAGATAAACATAACACCCTTCCGAGTTAGCATAGTCATTAGACTAGATAACCGTGAAAAATTTCTAAAAAACCATCGGTAATAGCCTGCCAAACTAAGGAAGCTATAAATATCAGTTACATTTTTGGGTCTTAGTCATTCTTCAACAACCTTTGTTTTTGCAGGATCAACAGTTATCCCATCTTTAGAAATAATATGACCAAGGAAAGAAATTTTTTACAACCAAAACATACACTTGCTGAATTTCCCATAAAATTTATTTTCTTTTAAGGTTTGAAAAATAACCCTTAAATGTCTTTCATGCTCCTCTTTACTTTTAGAAAACACCAAAATATCATCAATGAAAACAACCACAAAATTATCCAAGATCTCATGGAAAATTCTATTCGTAAGGTCCATGAATATAGTAGATGCATTGGTTATTCCAAAATGCATTAATACAAATTCATAATGGACATATCTTGTACGAAACGCGGTCTTCGGAATATCTTCTTCCTTTACCATCAACTGATGGTACCCCGATCTCAGGTCAATCTTTGAAAACAACTGAGCTCCCTTGAACTGATCAAACAAATCATCTATATGAGGCAAAGGATATTTTTTCTTAATAGTGATGTTATTCAAGGATCGGTAAAAAAATGAAAATTCTAATTGAACCATCTTTCTTTTTATTAAATAAAAGAGGAGTACCCCATGGTGATGTGCTAGGTCGAATGAAACCTTTATCTAATAAATTGTGCAATTGCTCCATCAACTCTAAAATTTCAATTTGAGCCATTTGATAAGGGGGTTCTGATATTGGATTAGCATCAGGAACTAAGTCAATAGTAAATTCAACTTCCCGATCTGGAATTATTCCAGGAAACTCATCAGGAAAAACATCAGTATACTCATTTACCACTGTCACATCATTAATCTGAACAGTTCCCTAGTTTTCTATGATATGTGCATGGTAACACTCATTTTTATCTTTTACAAGTTTCTCGAACTCTTGATATGTTATCAACAGTAAGGGTTCATTCATGTACACAAACTGAAGGTCTTTCTGAAAAGAAAATTCTTTATCTCTACATTCAATATTAGCATGGTAAATAGTGAGCCAATCCATACCTAGGATAACATCAAACTCTATAAGAGGTAAAACAATAAGGTTTGCAAGTAGGTTCATTCCACAGATAAGGATAGGAAGATTCTTATAAATTCTTTTTGCCTCAACATTTCTCCCAAGTGTTTTTTCCAGAGGTTCAGGAGTCATTTCTTGAGATGGTATTCCCATTTTACTATAAATGACTTCAGATATTAAAGAATGTGTATACCCTGAATCAAAAAACACACTGGAATAATATGAAAAAACAAACAAAGTACATGATACCACTTTATTTGATGGCCAAACATCTACTGAAGTAGTTTCAAAGGATTTCACCACCCCTTTATGCTTGTAGTCTAACTACTTCTGATCACTCAATCTCTTTGTCAGACACTCGTTTTCATAGTGACCCATCTCATTGCAATTAAATCATTTCACTAACTGTATATAAAATTTGGTCTTACCATAACCCTGATCTCTTTTAGTGCAATCACGAGCCTTATGTCCCATCTTACCGCATCGGTAGCACCTCCCAGAATTTAGAAGACATTCCCCAACATGCCTTTTACCACATTTATCACATACTGGAAACATAGTTTTCTTACCGTCAAAACTTTTTGAAGAATTGTTTCCTTTCTCCTACAACCTCGGTCTATTCTTCTACTGGTTGTTATAGAACACTTGATCATCAGCAAACTCCATTTCCACCTTCTCAGCACATAGAACAAGATTTTCATAACTCTTTAACTCACGAGAAGCTAAATCACTTTGATATTTTGGTTTTAATCCTGAGGAAAAAGGATTGATTCTACTATCAAGGTCTCAAATAAAATTTGGAGCATACCTTGCAAATCGAGTTAACCTCTCTTCATAAGAATCCATTGGGGCGTCCTCTTGCCTCAATTCAACAAATTGTTTTTCCATCCTAAGTAGAACAACCTTAGGAAAATACTTCTCAAGAAATATACCTTTGAATTCATCCCAGTCGATAGCATCAATCTCATCAACATCCCTAATATTTTTAACCATCGACCACCACTGATCTGCTTCACCCTCTAAACGGTAAATAGAATGTCTACCTTTTGATTGTATCAACACACCATGACATCAAAAATCTTCTCCAGTGCTTTAATCCAGCATTCAGCTAGCACAGGGTCATATGATCCTCTGAATGATGGGGGATGTTGCCTCATGAAATGTTCCACCACTGACATGTTCCTCTGCGGTTGATCTGGTTGATCTCATGCATGGATACCACCACCATTTATCGCTTGAGTCAACTACTCCATTACTACAACAAACTGTTAAATTCTAATTCCGACCCTCTTAGGATGTTGATTCAGAAGGTTATTTCCTTCTATATGCCTTCCTAACACTGCTTCCGTGTTTCCTCTACGGAAAACCATTCTGAACAAACATGTCTTAGATGAAGCAACATGGTAATCTTCAAATGCTATATCATTTCAATTTGACCATAAAAAAATATTTTTGGATAATCATTTAATATAATTATAACTCCTAATGTTATCTAAACCGACCTCTGATACCAACTCTATGGCCCCAGCCTTAAACATTACTTTTTATTGATTTATTTCAAGAATAAACATTGAGGATATTTTCATATTTAGAGTTTTAAAAAATTAGATCATAAATCATGCATTACACTCCACATTTAAACAAAGTGGTTAAATCAAAGATAGTACTCATTTTTCCCATCATCGGAAACATATTTAAAATAAAACATAGATTCTTTCATGACACTTCCTTGAAACTATCATCACATCATGTACCTTTCCCTTGACCTGTGAAAAACATTTCAAAAACATGGGATGAGCATAAAAAGCTCAACAAGGGATATAAAAGTACGAAATGAAAACATTAGTCCATGTAAGAAATCATACTTTACTCGTAAAACATAATTATTTTAACATACCTCATCAAATCATGAATAAATCATAGAAATCATAAGACATAAAGGTAACTTGAGGCATTCATAACATTATTACGTAGGGAGTAACCCTCATGGATACGTTTGGAATACCCATCATAGTGTATTCCCTAAATATATTTGGAGAAACCTTAACATTTAACCCCTTCGCATTACCCAATGCATTGGAGAGCTATATCGAGCTCACCTGCCCTTATTTTATCACAGAACCACCCATCTTCATAACAATTCCCAAGAACCATAACATAATCGTATCACATAAAACATGCATAAAACAAACATATCATTTCCACATTTCAATCACAAGATATCAATAACAGATTGATATAATAAAAACATTATCAAAATCATTTTCAATACCAAAATAGAAGAAAATTAAAACATGGTATTTATTTTACATTAAAAAAATGTATGGCTTGTAGAGGAAGCCAAAACTCAAATAATGGTCACGGCGGCGGAGAAGTCGATTTCGCCGCATATGAATGACAAAAAAAATAGATTCCCTTTTGTCATTTATTAAAAGATTTGTATAAAAAATATACCTTTATAATAAACATAAAAGAAAAAGAGGTTTATACACCGTATAAAATAAGGTTATGTATAAAACAAAATATGCCTCAACGAAAGGAGATTGAGACGAAGTCCCTAACCTCGTATCCGACTTGACTCGATCGTTCTCTAATCTTCTTAATAATAAACATGAGTTAATTTACACATTCATAATAACCTTTTTCAAGTTCATTATTCCTTTTATATCACTTATTACCATGTCATGAACACTATGTAATTATTTAAGTTAATAACGGTCGTTTTAACGATCATTGGTACTTGAGTCAAAAATAATCTCTTTATAATTACAAGTTGTTAATGTATTTATTATATATAGAGTTATATTCATGATGTAGATATCAAATATATCATATATATCTAGTATATACATGCATTTATAATATTACATAACATTTAGAGGTATGAAATGAAATGCACCGTTCATGGAGACGATAAGCCGTACGTACGAATGAACACTACTTTCATTTCTATTTCGTATTTTATGGAATGGAATCATAATGATATAAAGGTATATTATAATTCCAGTATAATATAATATATAATATCATTCATTCCATCCTTTATACATCCCAAATATGGCATTTACGAATCAAATCACTTTGAGGGGGCGGTAGTCCGCACTTCCTAAAATGAAGATATCATGTTTACCCATAATGGAAGCCATAAAGGTATGACAAAAATAAAAAATACAGAATATTAAGGAAAAAATAAACATATTATATATAATATATAAATATAGTGTCATATTTATGGCCTCCTTTGAAGTTGTTATAAGAATATTGAACAATCATCATTTCGTGAGGAAAAAATTCACCATCCATAGAAACAGTATATTCTTTAACCATTAGATATAGGTGTGTGTAAGTGTAGCTCGAATAATTCTTATAAAAACATCCTAGTATATTGAAGATATTGGTTTTGTTACAAAATAAACGAATAAAAATTGTTTAGGGGGTTGGAGAAGAAAAATAAAACAAATGAACATTAGAGAAGACTTTACCTTTAAATAAGGTAACTCTTCTTGGTTTGAACCAAAATGGTTTCTTGAATATCTTTCCTCCCAAGAAAAGGCTTCTATGATTAATAGATGTATGTGTAGAGATATAATGAGCATATCTTGGCCGATACAAAGGCTTGAGAAGTCTGGGTAAGGCGGTAGAGGTGGGGGCCTTTTATAAGAGGATAGGAGGGCACTCTTGGAAAGTTAGAAAATGTTACTTTATATTGAAATGGGTTTCATATTTAAAAGGTCTCACATTGATGTATTTTTAGGATTAGTTGATAAGGTTTCTAAATATAATCATACAATATTTCTTTGACACGTTTAACTCTTAGATTTTACATTATCTTTTCATTTTATTTCAATCATTCATTAATGAGGTAATCGCTACATCAGCATGATTTCATAAATAATTTATTTTATTTAATGTCTAAAAATTATAAAACAAACACTATGATGTAGGAAATATTTTTAGATTTACAATGACTATTTATAGTCCAATATATCATTTATGTAGACAAAATTAAATTTTTTTTACTTAGGTGAAACATTCTTTGTTATATTTAACATTCTTTAAAAACAAAATGATAAAAAGTCATTATCACACAAAAGTGATTCCATGGGGTCCCCAAGTTCGGACCAAGGCATACCATGGTCGGACATGAAACACCCAGATGTATTAGGACACATGTTGGGGTAATTTGTTATTATTATGATATAATTTTATTATCCTTAACTACACGATTACTAATTAATCAAGATAATTAAAGATAATTATCATTGTTACTATTCATAATGTTCAAAAACAAAAGAATATTGATTATATAATTTGGACCTTATTATTCCAAATATTTAATCCATTTTAACAAATTCCAAACACATAAATTTGAAAAATTAATTTAAAAATAATTCCCATTGAAAAAATAAATAGCGGGTTTATTAGAAACAATATCTATGAAAAGTTTGGCACTTGTTTATGCCCAATTACAAAGTGTAATTAATCCCAATGACCACCATTGGATTACATGGTAAAAATATATTCTATTTAAACTTTAAAACCAATTAAAAATATAATCTATCAACATAATTATATTAGATGGAAAAAAAGTTTTGATGTAAATTGCAGTATTTTTCACTATTTATTAAAAAAATGAACTTTGTCAGAAAAATACCAAAAATTTGCCCAGGGTAAATTTAAATGTCCCAATAAAAAAGAATATGTTTATTTTTACAAATAGATCTTATAAAATTGTCATAATTTTGATTTAAAAATGGTTTGCCATTAAAAGGTAGTAAAACAATCTTTTAAAAATATTAGTGTATTCCATGCTTAAGATTGGATTTATTCTCATTGTAAGCCTCTAAAAGACAATCTAATTCATAAATAGACATATATAAAAATTTCTATTATTCAATAATTACATGGGATGTTACAGTCATCAATCAATGATATCCCCTAAACATTTAAATAAAAAGATTCATTATTTCAAGATGATCCCATATTAATTCGAAGGGAACGTAATAAAATTATAAATTCACCCACTAATACATTAGAAGGAACCTATGTGATAGATAATTGGATGTATGATAGGATTAATATTACATAAAAAATAACAACACATATAGAATAAATCTTAACCAAGGGGTTTTGGAGTTAAATATAATGGGGGAAGTAAATGGTTAAATGGAAATCCTAGGTGCACTATAAAACCAAATATTTTAGGGGGTGACCAAGAAATTATTGTCATAACCCTCTTATATGAAATATATCTGTTTTTTTATTATGTATATGATATAATTTAAGTGTTTACATAATGGATCTACTAGTTGGATACTAGGCTGGACACACTACTAGGTTAATGGAACTCTATCATGAAGTAAGTGGTGGTAAATCAAAGAATGTATGAACCACAAGTACCTCACTAAACATATGGTCAGTCACCATATAATACATTGTAGTTATGTTATTTCAATGATATAATATGAGTTTCAAAAAAAATTTTGACTCTTCAATACACATGAAAACCTTGAGTCGTATCTAAAAACATCATCTGTTTCATAACTAATAATATAAGATTCAAACTAAATACAAAAAATCAATCCCACTAAAATTTAACTAAAAAAATTTATAATTTCCACTACATTCACCAACAATAATGATTGGATTCAAAAGATATTCCACTCGAAATGTCTTATCTTCCATGACATGCATCGGTGACAATATGACGTATTTTAATTTGTTTTTTTTAATTTAACACCACTCATGTTTTTTAATTCAAAACATGCCACCATCAATCTAATTATTTATCCAATCAGGATATAAAATAAATCCACTAGAAACCTCTTACTACAGATGTTTAAATATAATATTATTGTCTTTAATTAAGATATTGTTTCTATCAATATTTTTTATATACAATTGATTGTATAATGTACCATTTGGTATACCATTCCACTAAATTATAGTAAAAACATCAATGTACATATCTCCTATAAAATTTAAAATGTACAAAATCATTGACATAAATTTACCTTAGCTAATTCTATGGGTCTATAAAGGACACTATATCATTAATAACTATTCTTGATTATCTAAAATAAACACTATTCTATAAATTATATTCTAATTGTTGTTTCTTAACCCAACTCATAAAAGATTATGTTGTGGCATACATTTCATGCATTCCGTAATTATAAAAATTTCCCATAATTATATACTAAGAATCTCCATTCCCTAAAATCATAATTTTTCATTCTACAATTTTTTTTCATAATAACTAAAAATATTCATGAAAAAAATATATTTACCAAAAATATTCATTGTATAAAGTCATATACTAGGGTATCCCCCCACACACATAAAACATATGTAGGAATATTTAATTAAACCTATATAGAAACATAATCGCCACTATAAATCATTTATTCAATTTATAACACCACTAATGTTCACTAATTTTTATTAAAAGATATTTTCACACAATAATGTCTTCAATAGTTCACCACCCATAATTGGGTTTTGATATGCCTAAACTGTGAGAGAAAATTTTAAAAAAATAAATAATGAATTTAATTTATTTTAATATGATTTCGTAAAAACATATAATTCGTATATTATTGTTTTATGGTAATAAATTATTAATATATTTTTGGAAAATAACATTAAAAAATTAGAAATAGAATATTTTTAGTTTAATAATTAATATTTCACTTTTGATGAATTTTGAAAAATACATATTTTTAGGACAAATGTTTTCATATGTTGACTGAAGAATAGTAGAACATACATGGGTGACAAGAATGTATAAAATGGATGTGGCATACATGAATATAATAAAATGACATATTTGATGAATGAATAATCAATGTAGGGAATAATCGATCATGGTACGGGTCATCTGACCCCCGTCTGACTTCAACAAGCCCACGATGACCTATATTATGCCTAAACACATTTATATTCTGATTGATGTGGAACAAAAATATTTTATTGAACTATGTTTCCCATTCTATCCCCATAATCCATTTCCCTGCCTCTACATCAACATTTAAACTCACTGGTGCACCAACAGACCTATTAAATCAATCAACACAACCATTGTTGATCTCATTCATGACCTATAACACCACCATCATGGAAAATAATCACTTTGGAAGAACACTATAATCTTGAATGATCCACTTTGATCCCATTTTGATGAAAATTATGTCTGTCATCAAATAGAGGATGTAACAGTTAATCCTACGATGTATTTTCCACGGCCATGATCCACAAGGTTGTTAGAAGATCAAAAAAATGAGATAAATGTTTTGAATCACATGTCTATTGTTATGGAGAAAGGAGAAGTATCTTTAAAATGTAATAACTGTGTTGTAAAATGTTATGGTACCAAAGAATAAAGATAATGGGGCTATAAATGACATGAAACCATTCTCATGGTTAATTAGACCATTCTCCATATCATATCAAAGAAGATGAAATAACATATTATTTATTATGTATTCAACATAGTTGACAGTAAGGTTTATAATTTATAAATAAAAATATATAAGGGTTTAAATGAAAGATAAAACATTTATGAAACTAATGTAATATATTGTTGATGGAAATTTAAAAAAATACAATGGTTTATTTATCCTATCTTGTGAACATTAATCCAATATTTTGAATGTGAGATAAAGAAAATATGTTCCCATGTAGAATATAATGCATAATTATTGGATGTTGTGGCTTATTAAAATCATTAAATATTTGGAGATGTGAACCATAATAATGATAGGATAAACATTTTCTTATTTTTGGTGAGTTCTGTCCTATAGTTTTAATAAAAGGGATATATAATTTTGGGAATAAACAAGGGATTCTGAATCTGGTTTGTTATGAGTGATAATATGTCTACTTGAAGTAAAATAATGAATGTTATAGATTTAAACTTATTCTAGTTGTATGAAAATAATCATAGTATTAACATAGAGATACACCCAAAATTAAGGAGAGATAATTGATATATTAATATATATCGTGATGATTTTTTTCATATAAATAATAGTATAATATACAGAGAAAAAATAACGTCAAATGGAGGAGCTTAGACGATATTGAAGATTTAGGTGGTATTTTCTTCATCGAAATTTTTTTAGTTACATTATTATTCTATGATATTTTATGGATATCATAAATGGTTGTCTTTTTATGAAATTATTGTTATTTCAGGTGGTTACAATTTGGGAATGTATGATATTTTATTTAATTGAATTTCATTATTTTGTTCTATTTGAAATAATTAAAAAATATTCTTCTTTATCCCATTAATAACTATATCATGTATAATGATAAATAGTTAATGTAAAAATAATTACTTCAATACTATATTCTACGTTGACTATGTGTTGGATATTATCTATGCTTAAAATTGTATCATGTTACCCATTTATTGGGTGTGCGAAGAACCAATACCACTGAGAAAAATTTAGCATTGAGTGTGGTGAGTAATTAAATAAACCAAAGGAGTTTATAATATGTTATTCTAATGATAAGTGTGAATTTAACAATACTTACGGACACAGATGTATGATATTGGATAACATAGGTTTGGTACATTTTTTTACTTATATTTTCTCACATTCATAACACATTACACTATGATAATTAAATATTTATCTATCTTATTTTTTTTTAAATCCTAGATTTTTATCCTCAAAATTATTTAACATTATTATCTACCTATTAATAATTATATTATTATCATATTTACACTGATATATTTTTTAGTTGTTTTTTTAGTTCAATTTTTACTTTAGTACCACGATTATTTACCTAAAGAATTTGGAGACATCATATAGATCAGTCCATTCATAGAACCATTTACTTAGAAAAGTCATGGAATTGTTATTTATTTTGTACTATATTAACATATTTTCCCTCCATATTTTCATTTTTTTATTTTTAATAAGTTATTATATTTTTCCTTTTTCATGTTGAGGTATTTTTAGCTGTGTGTGCACATGAAACATCAAGGATGAAACCCATAATCAAACTGCAAATTAATTATTTATAAATTTCCTAAAAAATTATTATACTAAAGTATAAGACTAAATTTATCTTTGTATGGGAGGGAAAATTACAGTTATGGGTACCACAACCACTTTGAGATTGTATGTTAAACATTTATCTATGGAATAATAATTGAAATAAGTAATAGAAAATATGGAATGGATAAAAAATAAGCTAAGGATCAAAATAAGAAAACCATGGTTGATGCTGACATTGAGAAATATATTGATGACTATTGGAGAGAAATAGTTAGAATGAATTTTAAATTTAGGTAACATTAACATATTAATTCTAGGAATAATACTTAATATAAATTTTCATGGGAAACCACATTCACTAAATTTATAGAGGATGAACATGAAGTGGAAGAAACATTCACTGCTAAAGAGTTTAAAGAAGAAGAAGGCATGTATATTTATAAAATTGGAGATCAGATGATATTAATAGGGAAGGATATGAATCTAGCTCCTACTAAAAATAAGATCAGGAAGAAACACTAACACCAATCATAGTGCATCATATAAAGGTAGAATATGTGTTTCAAGTTAAGAAATATTTTAATTTATTTCTTATATATTCACAACCATCTAGATTATAGTTACTATCTATATTTGATAAAGTGAAATAATTGAAATATATTTCTATGATTCAATAGTTCCTTTATAAAATATATCAGGTGTATCCACATGTAGTGGAGAGTGAAGAGAAAAATAAAATTTGGATCAAAATATAGTTGTGTCGATAATTTTTTTCCATCACTAGGACTACTATAAATAAACTTTTCACGAAATATTAAGTGAATATGAAGATAGTAGTCTCACTAGACCCAATATAAAAATAAAAAATGGTACAATATAATATGGTTTAACATTTTTCAACTCAAACTACATGGGATTAAGTGGCGATGATGAGTGAAATAACCATATCCCATAGTCACATTTGGGAGGTGACATGACTTTTAATTTTCATTTTAGGTTTTATTTTTTAATTTTTTTCATAGATTTAGTTTTAGTTTTATTTTATAAAATTTTTATTAGATGTTGTTTTAAATTTCCATTTTCATTCTATTGATTTAAGTAGTTTGGTTCTTAAAATTTTATTTTGTTATTTTGTCTTATAAGACCATCATGGAGGCATCTGAATAAATATGAAACTAGTAAAATATTGATGGATTAGAGATTCACTACAGATGGAGTTCACATATAAATTTATTCGACCTTTAGGTCCAAATATATTTTTTAAAATATTTTTTAAAAGATAAATGATATTTTATGACCCATATTTAATATTATGATAAAAAATTAATCTATGAGAAAAAATATAACATTAGATTCCCATAATCTAATGTTTTTATTTCAATGTTAATAATATTAAATTATAATGTCATGGTATTGAATTAAAATAGAAGAGACTGTGATTATTAATTCTATGAATAATGATATATTGATGATATTTGATTCATTTATATGAAACTTACCTATCATTTTTGAAGATCTTATTTTCATAAATTAATTTGGATTTTTTTTATTGTTTTCCTTGTATGTATCGATTGAATTATAATCATATTCTACACATTACCATGGGGATCATTATTGCCTCTATTTCAACTTATTTTATGATAATTATTCAATATAGATACTTCGGGGGATGTAACCTATAAAAACCAACACTAGACCATGTTGAAATTTTATTTTTAAAATTAAAATTAAATATGAATAATGAATTTTTATAAATTTTCTATTATACATGATACCTTATTTAAAATGATTATTTTCATTATATACAATGAATAACCCTTTTACAAAATATAAACCTTATATGGAAATTGTATCCATCCCTAACCAAGTCTTTATGTATTTCATCATATAAAGATATTGAGTGTGTGGAAGTGGTTGGACATCATTGGTTGAAGGAAATATCTCAAGATAATTTTTTTTACTATTACTTAATTAGGATCTGTAAAATAGTTATTGAGGCCTTTAATTAGAGTTATTAAATTTTCCCAACATGAAAATATAATAGGAACCATGGGTTGAGTTTTATATCATCCAAAACCCTCATTGTATGAAAAATGATTTTAATTATTTTGTTTTGGGTTTTTTACTTTATTAATGATTGATATTTTTAAAAAATGTTAAATTAGTTTTAATAGGAAAGCAATGAAAACTGATAACATAATTCAAAGTGGTGAACTTCTATCATTTTTATTTCAATAATTATACCCTTACATTGAGTTTTTTTGAAGATTCTGTTATTACTATAATGAGTAAAATATCATAACACATAACTCTTAATTATCATTCATTGTGTGAAATAAATTATCATACAATATTGGATTAATTTTTTTCACATCAATTCATACTTATATTATGCATTAGAGTCTTCTGACCATTAATATCAATCTATTTGGTTTAAGCTTGATCATTTTCATTGAATAAAGTATAAACTAGTTCATTGGAAATCATATCGTAGGAGCTTGTAATCATGGTATGGGAAATAATTTACTTATAATTTTAACTATGATTGGTTAGAGAAAATGTTAACAGGGAATTAAATCATGATTTTCTTGTTTATAAAAAATATAATGAGATATTTTACTATATGAACGGAGAATAAAAGTTAATTATTGTTTAGTAAATGTAAAATGTATGAGTTAAATGTTTTCATTGTTGATTGTATAGTTACATTTAAAATTATGTTTTGAAACATGAATTTTTTTCTCATCATGGTTAATTAGTTTATTTATTAACATTGATGTTTTAATATTAGTATAACGGTGTTCAAATATAATTCAATTCAATGATTTTATTCATGGGGACATGCATGATTATAATTGTGGGATATTTGATAAGTTTATTATATGCATGAATTTTATTTTATTTAATGTAATTAATTTCACTGATTTTATGTGATTTAAGAAAATAACAATTTATTTATTACATTTAGTGTTTAATAAAATATAATGAAATATTTGGAAAAAGTAAAATAAATTATGTGTAATGATTTTTTTATGATGTAATAATTTATTCATATTTTTATAATTTTAATAGTGTGATTTGAATTTATTTTGGTAAAATGCTTCCCTATGTGGAACGCCTAATGGGAGAACACACACATGTGAAACGAAAGTAGATTATGTACATGACACATAATTGTATCATCCAACAACATGTGGAAAAAATGTATCACTGGTCTTTGGTGACACCAATTCTGGAATGGATCCTTTATCCCCCATTAAAGTTCAAGGCAATGAAAATAGAGCAACCACATATGGTAAATATTGTCATCCTAAGCATTCCTTGATGTGGTAAGAATTTATTCACATTCACTATGTCCACTAATATCATTGATATCATCCTATGGTAATTTTCCCTCACCATCATATATTTAATCTTCATTGTAGCAAGATTATATCTCACTGATCCATAAAATGCGACACAAAAATTGAATTTTACAACCACCGCTGAGCCTGGACATGAGCTGGAGTAGCACTGCCAAAGAAAAAAAACTACATGGATGGAATACATGTCCATATATACAAATTTATGATTATATTTTGATTAGTATTAAGACCTCCCTAAGAATGAGTTATACATGAATGATATTTTACTGTTTTGATTAAGTATTTGGTAAATATGAGTGTTAAGAGAACCAAACTATGATAAAACATATTTAATAAAATATTAAATGTTATGGTGTGGGTGAAATGAGTTCATGTATTCCCATATGATGTGGTTAATGTTAGAATACCCATCTACATATATAATGGATAAGGAAATAGAAAATAACCCAGATTATTGTCAAATAAGTCATTGTTTATAGGATATTAAAGAACAATACATGTCATATCATTAAAAATAGAAGTTGATATAGTCTACAGTTTTAGATCATAGTGAATGTATGGAGACAAAGATGGGTATAAAATCCACGAAAAATCATATGTAATTTATGTTATTACGTGGTAATGGTGATTTCAAATAAATTATGGAGGGTTGAAATCCCTCTCCCATGAAGGATACATGAACATTTTTCAAGTGGAAAGATGAAAGGATATTTCCACAAAGATTATGATGAATATCAACATTAACATATGTCCAATTAAGATTGGTGAATTGTTGGAGATGCGAAAAAAGACCTAGAATAGATAAAAATAAGAAGATATGTGTTTTGGTCCATCCTCACACATGAAAAAAATACCACATGATTTGGATAAGACAAAATGGTATTTTTATTAAGGTCGCATTTGGTATATCATATCTGCATCAGCATATATTATAATGTGGAAGATTTTGAAATCTTAATGTATATGGAAATAATGGTATATTTGGAAACATTATTCACCCAAAATAAAGTAGGGATAAAATGAGATATAATGATAGATCATATTGATTAATATTTTTAAAAGTATGAGTCTCTTATGAATAGAATAAAAAATATTGGGAGTGGGTTTTAGAGTCTATTAAGGATATGGGGATTGTCACTTATACTTTATGTTTTAATTTTTATTTTTAATCATTACACTATGGATTCTAGAAGGAAAGGTTTTTTTCTATACTATTATTTGAATGGGGATTTCATTTATTATACGAATGGATTTTTTCAATTTATATAGTGTTTTTATATTCTACTTAATGTTTTTGAATACAATTTCATCAATTTCCTACTAAATAACACCTTTTCAGTACAGTGAAGAATAGTTAACATACTACTAGTTACTAGAATACTATGATATACATGACCATTGGATTTAATATGTTATTCATTTAAACATGGTTTTGGGTTACCCAAATATTTATTATCTGATATAATAATACCATTAAGAGAAGGTTATCATTTTATGTGGAGAGTAATTACCCATATCAAGAAAGTATCATAGACCATTTATAGTGACAGAAACTATGAATTTTATAATCTCTATAAATATAATTGATGAAGATAGATAACATAGCTATGGTGTATTGTTTCCCTTAAAATATTCCACTTTCTCAAAAAAACAAATTGTGGTCATTTTTATTATCAAATGGTTCAATTATTTTCAAATAAATGTTAAAGTGTTTAATATTAATTGATGTAATTATATATCTAGTCTTCTTGGGATCAACCCCATCTGACCCCTATTCTACATTTTAGTTTTCACTGTAATATAGAGTTGTATAAATATCTAAATTGATTCAGTTGTAGTATTTAAAAATGTCCATCTGGAATTTAAAATTATTAGTATTTTTATTAGAAAATAATAAAAGATATAACATTAATTTAGTATATTATAAATTTCCTTTCATTCTCTGTATTCTATTTTTATGGTTAGAGAGGTTTTCCAATTATTTATTTTATGTGGATGTATTATTATTATGAGGTAAAATGAAAAATAAATGATGAATACCTAAATCCATCTTAATGTTTAACATTAAAATATAACATAAGAAAATATTAAATAAATGTGGAAGATTAAATGTTGTAATTTAAATGAGATATTAAAATAATCATGTGTACCAAAAAAACATATGAGAATAGATGTTCAAATCCTTGGCATGGGATAAGTATTTAATTAATGATGGATAACCTGGAATGGATAGACAACAAATAAGATACATTAATGGAGACAACCAATGAATAATAACACATTGAGGATGATATGGATGAAACATTAGATATCAATGACATTTATAAGGATGAATTTGAGGTAAATTTCTAGTATTTATTTAATGTTAAAATTGTTTCTAAATTTTCAAGTGAAACACTATCAATAAAATTACATAGTTTAAGGTGATTAAGACAATAAAATCACTATTGATGAGTTGTGGGGGAATGGATGATGGTTATAGAATTATTATGGTTTTTAATATGGATCCTACTAGACCATATTATCATGAATAACATCTAACACAAGTTATAATGTAGCTCAATTAAGATGAATAGTGGTACTAGGTTTGGATGGATTTTTATTTATTTCATATATATTGAAAATTATCTAGATTTTCATTTCAATCTCCATATGTTGATGTGAAATTAATGTCAGGGATGTTTATAATTTTAGAGATCCTTTTAAAGTCAAATAAATACTACCATAAGTAGAAGAGATTAATTAATACATATTTTGTGGACCACAATAGAGATTTTTCAAAAACAATTTCCAACCACTTGGTCTACTTCACATAAATTGTTTTTTAATTCTTCTATGATGATGAAGATAAGAGTCAAACCTGATACAGAAAAGATTTAAAATAGATTAAATCCTATATAGTTAGTTATTTATGAATGTATAATTACATGAGCATATGTGGTGATATCTAGTAAATAGACCATAACCAATAGTATCTTATGAGAGGAAACCTAGAATTTTTAATCTTTTTGTGATTTATTTTTCATTTATTTCTCACAAAATAGTTTCTATTTTACAGTAGGAATATTTTTTAGAATATTGATCTAAATTCACTTTTCTTGTTTTTGGTATTGATGTTAATTATTAATACCCCTTTCATGAGATTTTTTATATTATAGTTCCATCATTAAAGCCTATGAAGAAGAATGGTAAATAAAAAAATGGAGGAGTATTATTGATTTAATACAAAGGGAGATCACTTTTAAATTATTACATCATTTTGTTCAATATATATTTTTAAAAATAAATTAATGAAAATAAATTAAATATTATACAAAACATTTAATAATTTATTATTTTTTATATAATGGGAAAATTATTACATTGGAATCCCATCAATTCATGTTTTATGTTTTAATGTTAATAAGACAGAATGGGATATGGGATATTAGATTAAGAAATATAATAATTAATTTGAGAAATAATGATATTTGTAAGCTAGTTGATTTATATAGATGAAATTGACATACCATTTTTAATCATTTGATTATCTTGGATTCATTTTGACATAATTTTAATCATTTTTTCCTTCCATTATTTTTTTACTTACATTTATATTTTCTACATTCCCAAGATGATTTATAGACCACATATTTCCAATTATTTATTGTGAATATTTATTTATTTAAAATTGGTATGTGTAACCTATAAGAGATTTCACTGGCTATTTTCAAACCTATGAATTTATGAATTCACATTAAATATGATTGATCTTTTTGTGTTATTTATTTATTTTCATTCATATCTACCATGATATTAATCATTTTTTATCATATAGAATCTACAAATTAACTTATTAGGATGGATTCACATTACAATCTAGTTATATCCTTTCATGCCTTAAAACATGTTTTATTGGTATAAAAAACAAGAGTGTATTGAAGAGGTTATCAGTGGTTGAAGGGATTCATTCATTTATGTGGAATATATATTTTCTGATTTCATTATGTCAATGGAAAAAGCTCCAATTCAATTTCATTATATGATTTTCTTTGTAAATGATTGAAAAAATAACCTTTTTTTAATTTTTGAGGGTAAAATATAACCATTTCTTGATCATGGATTTTTTTGTGGGTGGTGGATATGGAAATATAACTGATTCAACATTTGTTAAAATATTGAAAATATTAGTTCGAATGAAAAAAATTTAACCATTTAGGGGTTGAACATCAATCAACATTTTAGAAGGTATAATAAACTAAAAATGTGTTCTAGTAGATGATGTTGTTACATTTATGGTGGTATTTTCATCACATATTTTCATTGAATATCATACAGAACTCATAATATATTAGACTTTTTTGAGATTAATATTTTTGACATCAATGCATACCAAACTTAATCATATAATCCATTTGACCTTTCATAACAAGACCTCATGATTATTTATCATATTTTATTTAAAAATTTGATAATGTATGACCTTTGAATGTTTATGGATGAATTATTCACACAAGGAATGATAATAAATTTAATTAATTTTTTAACCTTGATTGGTTAGATAAAAACAAAATTTTTTATGTAAATCACAATTGGTATTTTTTATAATAAAATGTTAATAATCATTAATATTAAAAAGGGTACTACAAATAAATTTTAAAGTAGAATATATAAATTATATGGTATTAAAAGATTCTATAATGTGTGTGAAGTTTAATTGATAATTTTGTTTCTTGATTTTGAAAATTCGATCTCTCTATTTTTTTTCAATTTGATGATTGAATATTAATAGTAGGGTGGTCCACGTTTAAAAAAGAAGTATTTTTTTATACTTCATGAAAACCATGAGTTTATTTGTGTGACTATATAGTATGTTATTTTTTATGTGATATTTATAATTATAAATAAATTTATTTATATAATTTTACATGATCATTGACAATTAATAATTTATATTTAATTTTTTTTGAAATAAAATATATAAAATTACTTTGTAAAAATACATAAATAAATAAAGTACATAATAACATTTATTAAATAAAAAATGTTTAATCAATGATGGGATTTGGAACATATATTTTTATTTAATTCAAAAAAATTTCACATATGTTTATTGTCCTAGGGGAGCACACACATGGGCTTAATAATGTAGAGAATGTATGTGTCACTATAGAGTATGGTTTGGTGGTGTGTGGGAAGATATAATTATATTTTCCAAGGGGTACCTATGGTGGTAGGAGACCACTAACCCCCATATAATAGTAAAATATCATAAATGGAATGATGGGATATTATATAGATAATTATCCAAAAAGTATATTTGATTTGATATGCACATATTTGTTGTTATTGTGCAACACATAAGGAAATTATGATAACAAAAATTGAAATCATGATACCACACCTACAAACACTTCCCCACATCCACTATCACATTTGAACTTGCATGATTCCCATCTAATCCATCAAAATCCACCAATAACACCAATGCTGAGCTCAGGATCGAGATAAATCACCATATTCATGGCTAGGAAACTCAATGGTATACAATTGTGAGCTCAAATGAGCCACCATGAGGCAATTTGGAATATTATTAATCATTGTATGATATGTAAATCAATATAAATTATTTGATTAATTTAATGGTATAAATGCACACAGATAATGGATTTAGAGATGAAAAAGAACAACAATTATGGTGAGAATAGTATTACTCATAGGATCTTGAATAACATCATTTTATATTTCACATGGTAGGTAACTAACATAATTTTTCATCTAATGTTATTAATTTTTGGATTAAGTCAAAAGAGAGTACAAAATGGTATAAAAAATTAAAAGGTAAACATGTTTAATCCATAGTTATAATTATTTCAAAAAAATATAAATGATAGACTACATGATATCATGAACATGTATTGAATATTTTTAGAGGGAGATATTGATAGGATGTTTCTATGTTTAATATGATTCAAATATATATGATGATGTGAAATATTCAAATTGGTGAATATTTTGATACATGAATTAGCATATCGGTAAGACAGAAAGAAGTGGATTATAGTTGTGGTCCATCCTCACTAATTAGTAAAAAGGATGACATACTTTTAAGTGGATAAAATGTATTTTTATACACAGAAACATTAGGGATAATATACATGCATGGATTTAATACGGGAATGTGAATCATAAAGTTGATTTGAAGTGGAGAAAAATATCTGTATATTTTTCAAAAAGATAGTCCTAAAATAAACAATAGATAAATTGATATTCAACGATATAAATTACAGATTCATTTTCTGTAAAATAACAGGTATATATTAAATGGGACAATAATATTTATAGGAGGATCTTGGAGGATAATGGGTATCTATGTTTTTGTTTCTTCTTTATTAGGTTTTAAATTTCAATTATTTTTCATCACCATATAATTGCCATCCTATGAAGGTGAAATTTTTGTTATAGAAATCGTATTGATGGGGAATTTAAATTTTTGAACTTATGGTTTTTTATTTAATTCATGTTTTCATTATTTTTCTATTTCAGTTCATTCAAAACTTAATTTTATCTTTTTTATAGTATAATGTTGTTTCTAAAGTAGATGAGAGTAAAATTGTTCATAATTACTAGTGTATTAAATTATCCATGAACATTTCATAATAGAGGTTCTATGGTAAAAATGGTTTCATTCTACCTATACCTTGGGGATTAAGAGAACCATGAACACTGATAAATAATTATCTTTGAGTGTGGAGTGTAATTATCCATAAAAATGTAGTTGATTAGACATGATTTTATAGACAAAATGAGTGAATTTGAGAATATATACGAACACTAATCCAATAACATGGATAAAATAGAATTTTTATATTCTTTATACTTATCTTATACATCATTCTCAAGACATTAGATAATGTTACTTTAAATTAAGTATAGGTTTTGTTAGTTTCAAATTACAGTATACTACATTTTCTATTATTTGAGATCTATCTCTACCTAGTCCTTATTGGATCGACCTTGTCTTAAAAATTTTCTACATTCTAATAGTGATTTTAGTTAATGATCTGATAAATTAGTAAATTTATTAGGATATTGGATTTAATGATGACCTCATCATGTGTCTGATTTCCTTTATTTCTAACTAACGAGATCTAATACGAGAATAATCAATCTCTTGTTGAACATTAATGCTCAAAACAACTACAAATTAAATACCAGAATATTCATCCCATGAAAATTTATCATGTTAAAACAGATGATTTTTATAATCCTTACATTCATAATGTAATGCTTTTCCTTGTTCATGACACCAATACCATAATGGTAACATTTCAAGGATAATGATCTCACTCATTGTAAGGTCACATTTATAGAAAACCTACATTTTACATTAATAATATATTAGTTCTGTAGTTCAAAATTATTTATACTATATGTAATAATTATATTTACTTGAATTAAATTGATATACATAGATCATTAATATTCCATTAACAATATAAATCATCCTGCCTAGTTTTCAAGCCTTCAATATATCATAAATTATTACCAATGTAGAATAACCATTTCATGTTTTACCAAAAATATCATTATCCCAGGTCACCTAAACCCATCAATATGGAGACCACATGTCATACTCTATTCATCCTTTAACAACACTAGTTTCAAAAACCAATCTATAACTGATCATTCACCATAGAGCTCCAACTTAAAATAAAACACTATAAAGCATCTGAAGGATATAACTATATCCACATTTTAATTAAATCAAAATTTAACACAACAATTAACAGTACTATAATAATATAAAACATCCCTAGTGTTATTATCCATTTGTTTATATGATAATCCCATTACAAAACATTAAATATGTGTGAAATACTAAGGATTTCTTCAAACCATACAGTTCTAATAAGATTGAACACATCCCCATGCAAAGCTAATCCCACACATAAAATGCATCACATGAAACTATAATTAATAAAAATAAATAAATCATGATCTATAATAAAACCACTATATTTTATGTTATGTATCATATTTAAAAATAAATTTAATCTCTTCGAAATCATACTTTTTACAAATCATCGAGCATAAATTTAATCCGATCTATTATTATTGTGAATGTTATCACCTAGCCTTTAGAATAAAATGAAAGAATGAAAATAATAAATTACCATAATTTATTTTTAAATATTTTAATGAAATTATATCATTGGATACTAATTAATTAAAATTAAAATAAATACAAATTGAACATTACAAATGTTTTATTAGAAAAAAAATAGTGCCCATAATAGAATTTATATTAATAAATTAAATAATCAGTTATAAATGATTTATATGAATTAAATTTATATGTTATATATCCATAATTTTTTTAAATGCATTTAATATGTTTTATATACATAAGATAAGAATAAATCCACTTTTAAACATATAGGATATTTTTTTTCAAAAAGGTATTATTTCATCCTTTTAATGAGACACCTACTCTAAAACTAAATTTTGAAATTTTAAAAAGTTTTATTTTAGAATATAATATTAATTTTTTTAAATCAAAATATCAATGTTATCTTTGGGATTTATATTATTTTTCAAAGAAGTTTCATTTTTTGATGAATTGTGGAAAATACTACCTTTTAAATAAAAAATGATTTTTTATCAAATTTACTTATAAGTTATATTTAATAAAATTCACGTAAAGTATAAATAGTAAAATTATGAAACATTAAATAATTTTTTTGGAATATTTATCATTATAATATTTAAAATGGACACAAAATACATTTAGAACTTTTGAAATTTTAATTTTAAAAAATATTTTCACATTGAGTCTAGGGTTTAATTTTAAATATTATTTTCCCATTTATATGAATTGAATTTGGTAAAATATATTTATTTTTTTCAATTATAAGGAACATATTATTTTTTAAGATAAATTTAATTTTTATTTATTAAAAATACACCATGGTTAAAAAAATGATTTACCACAGTATAGGTAAAATACGGTGAGATGTTAACGTTAAATAGAAAATAAATAACATAACTAAAAATAATATAATTAAAATTTTATTTTAGTTATTTATCAAACCATACCATCCCAAAAAAATTACATTAAAACTATTTTAAATTAATTCCTCATCAATGTGGTGGCTTCAAAAATAAAATAATCATTATTTTAATCTCTTAATCCCACTACTCCTCAAGTATAAATACCGACCCTCCGCACCCATTTTTGATCCAAATGACCTGATTCTAATAAATTCTCTACTCAAACCCCTTCTACTCAATATAAAAATTCTACGTTTCTTCTAGTATCAAAAATATACCATATCCAATGTCTCCAAGGGACTTTCTAGGAGGTGATACTTAAGACGTTATTTTCTCAAAACACCCCTGTTAATTTATTTTCAACTTTCACTTTCTTATGAAATACTTTATACATCATAGAATGATTAAAACATAATAATTTATATACTGTATTTATATTTTTCTAATTGAATATATTATATCTATTATTTTCATTACCTACTCTTGTTCAATGAATAAAAAACTATTATCCAAATTATAATGGATAATCTCCTTCAGGAATAATGTTTTTAATCATTTTTTATTACAAACTTCATGAAAGTTCATAAAACTATAATTATGGTATAATAATATTGTATTAGTTATATTTTATTTTATTTCATTTTATATAACTAATTTATTTACATAATATGAAATAAAACAAAAATATATTTATATGGTGGAAAAATCACTAAATTAAACAAAACATTTAATATTAACATTTATCAAATAAATCATACTTGTGTATGAAAGAATAATTATAAATGGAACTATTTAAACATATGGATCATAATTAATAAAATTTCATTATAGTTACTATTTTTTTATTTCTATTCAACCTGAAAAGAAACAATTATACACAAATGAACTGATTATGAAAATCCGGAAATGAACTAATCCGAAATAACGAAAATCCTTAGAAATTATAACTGAATGATTGTTATGATGTTATAAAAATATAATATAAGGTATTACAGAAATTAATATCATTCTATAATGAATTAATAATACTATTTAAAACATCATAATTGTGTTTTATGAATATAAAACTAAAGATAAGTGTGAGGTATGAGTTTCTAGTATCACTTTTTCTTCTGTGAGAAATAAGCCATTTTCACCACTTAATTATTTTTATGGTGTATATATTATGCAATTTTCTCTATAATATCATTAATATAATTATATTATTGTCATTTAATGTCTTGTTTTTTTAATTATTACTTTTAATGGGTATACGATTTGATGGATTACAAAGTGGTAAGAGAACTTTTATGTAATTTTCCATTCATTGGGATAACCTTCTACTTCATTGATTATATCATGGTTTGATTATGTGTAGAATGGTTTTTTTTTCATATTATATCTCATTTATAATTTAATTATGTGTATTTATATTGAATCTACATTGTCTATTAATTTTATTAACTCTCACTTCAATGATATGATAATTATAATGGATTTTATTTTATAAATTATCTTTTTACAATTTATATTAAAACACCAATTTTCGTCCATGTCTCTATATTAAAAAACTGTTTCCAATTTTTTACTATTTTTATATTTCTAAAAATTAATTTTTTCTATTTTTTGAATTTTTAAAAAATTATTTGGAAGGAATAATTTTTTAATTTTCTAAATGATTATTTTTTTGAAACTTTTATAAAACAAATCTGAAAAGAATGTATTATAACTTGTACAATGTGTGTAGATTTTCCCATTTTATTGAATATTTAATGACATGATTCTTAATTTAAAATATTAGAATGTTTTTTTGGAAAAATATGTTTTATAGGTACGTTGAATATTAAGTTTTTTTTTAAAAATAGAAATTATTTTTTCAATAATAATTATTTCACATGTTCTCTCAAGATTATTTTCGATAAAATAAAACAATAAATAATGTTACATATTATTTTCTAGGTATATTATTAATTTTTTTAAAAATTATTAAATTTATTTTTTTTATTTATTATGTAACGATTGTTATGAAACTCATTTTTTTCACTGGGTTAATCTATAATAAAATGATGGATAACCTGGAATGTATAGACAACGATGAAGATTCATTAATATAGACAACCAATGAAGAAGAAGACATTGAGGATGATATTGATGAAACATTAGTTATCAATGACATTTATAAGGCTGAATTTTCAAAAAAAATTCATTTTTTATTTAATAGTAAAATTGATTCAAAATTTTCAAGTGAAAACACTATCAATAAAAATACATAGGCTGAAGGGGAAAAACACAATAAAATCACTACTAAAGAGTGGTAAGGAAATGGAATATGGTTAACTAATTTTTTATGGTGGTGAATATGGATCCAACAAGACCATATTATAAATAAGAACATCTAACATAAGTCTTAATGTTGATCAATTAAAAAGAATAGGGGTACTAGATTTGTATGGATTTTTATTTATTTTGTATATAATGAAAATTTTCTAGATTTTCATTTCTATCTCCATATGATGATGTGAAATAAGTGTCAGGGATGTTTCTAATTTTAGAGGTAATTTTTGGTGTCAAATAAATACTGCCATAAGTAGACAAGAATAATGAATACATATTTTGTGGACCACAATATAGATTTTTCAAAAAAAATTACCCACCTCTTGGTCTACTCAGCAGAAATTGTTTTTCGATGTTTGAATGATGACGAAGATAAGAGTCAAAACTGATACAGGTAAAATTTAGAATTGATTAAATCGTATATAGATAGTTATTTATGAATGTCTAATTACATGATCTTAAGTGGTGATATCTAGTAAATAGGCGATAACCAACAATATCTTTTGAGAGGAAACCTGGAATTTTTAATCTTTTTGTGATTTATTTTCTATTTATTTCTTATGAATTAGTTTCTATTGTACAATAGGAATATTTTTTAGAATGTAGTTCTAAATTCACTTTTTCTATTTGGGGAATTCATGTTTATTATAAATGCACATTTCATAATATTCTTTATATTATAGTTCCATCAGTTAGTACTATGAAGAATAAGGTTAAATAAAAAAATGGATGAGGATTATATAATTACTAAAAAGGGAGTTCAATTCAAAATAATTACAGAATTTGGTTCAATATATATTTTCTAAAATAAATTAATGAACAAAAATTAAATCTTATACATAATATTTAATAATTTATTATTTTTTATATAATATGAAAAATATTACATTGGAATCCCATGAATTCAAGTTTTTTGTATCAATGTTAATAAGATAGAATGATATAGGAGATATTAGGTTGAGGAATATAATAATTAATTATATAATTCATGATATTTGTAAGCTAATTGATTTATATAGATGAAATTTATATTCCATTTTTCATTATTTGATTATCTGTGATTCATGTTGACATAATTTTCATCTTTTTTTCCTTCCACTATTGTTTTAATTGCATTCATTTTTTCCACATTCCCCAGATGATTTATAGACCACATATTTCCAATTATTTATTGTGAATATTTATTTATTTAAACTTTGAATATGTTTCCTACTAGAGATTTCACTGGATATTTTAAAAACAATGATTTTATGAATTCACATTAAATATGATTGATATTTTTTTGTTATTTTTTTATTATCACTGATAACTACCATGGTTATAATCATTTTTTATCATATATAATCAACAAATTAACTTATTAGTATGGATCCACATTACAATCTAGTTATATCCTTTCATACCCAAAATAATTTTTTTATTGGTACAGATAACAAGAGTGTCTAGAAGGGGTTATCTGAGGTTGAAGGGATTCATTCATTTATGTGGAATATTTTTTATGATTTCATTAATTCAAAGGAAAAAAGCACCAATTCACTTTCATTATATAATTATTTGGACACACGTGAAAAAAATAACATAATTTTTTTTATTTTTGGAGGGTAAAATATTACTATTTCTTATCATAGGTTTTATTATTTTGGTATGGGTGATGGATATGGGAATTTAACTGATTCAACATTTGTTAAAATAGAAAAAAATATTTCAAATGAAAAATAGACAAATTAACCATTTTGGTGTAGAACTTCAATAAATATTTTATAAGTTATAATGAACTAAAATTCCATTTTAGTAGATGGTGTTGTTAAATTTATGGAGGTATTTTTATCACATATTAACATTTAATATCATACACCACTCATAATATATTATTATTTTTTGGGATTAAAATTTTTAACATCAGTTCATACCAAACATAATCATAAAAGTCATTTGACCTTTAATAACAAGACGCTGTGATTATTTATGTTATTTTTTTTTACAAATTTGATAATGTATGACCTTTGAATGTTTATGGATGAATTATTCACTCAAGGAACGAGAATGAATTTAATTAAATTTTTTACCTTGCGTGGTGAGATAGAAAAAAATTTATGTAAATCACAATTGGTATTTTTTGTAATAATATGTCAATAATAATTAATATTTAAAAGTTTAATACCCATAAATTGTAAATTAGAACATATAAATTATATGGTATTAAAATATTCTTGAATGTGTGTGATGTTTAATTGATAATTTTTTCTTGAATTTTTTAATTCGATCTCTCTATGGATGATGTTTCCAATTTGATGCTTGAATATTAATAGTAGGGTGGTTTATGTTTAAAGAAGTATTATTTTTTATACTTCATTAAATGCTTGAGTTTATTTTTGGTAGTATATAGTAAGTTATTTTTATAATGTGATATTTAAAATTATAAATGAATAAATTTATTTAATTTTACATAATCATTAACAAATAATAATTTATATTTAAATTTTTTTGAAACAAAATATGAAATATTGCTTTGTAAAAATAATGAAATAAATAAAGTACACAGTATCTTTTATTAAATAAAAAATGTTTAATCATTGATGGATTTTGTAACAGACATTTTAATTTAATTTATTAAAATTTTCCCATATGTTTATTTTCCTAGGGTAGCACACACATGGTATTTAATAATGTTTAGAATGTATGTGTCACTGTAGAGAATGGTTTGGTGGTGTGTGGGAAGAAATAATTATAGTTTCCAAGTGGTACCGATTGTGGTAGGAGTCCACTAACCCCAATATAACTATAAAATATCAGAAATGGAATGATCGGATAATATATAAATAATTATCCAAAATGTAAATTTGATTTGAGATGCCCATATTTATTGTAATTTTGCAATACATAAAGAAATGATGATCTCCCAAATTGAAATAATGGCACCACACATTCAAAAACCATCCCACAGCCTCTATAACATTTGAACTTGCATTATTACCATATAATCCATCAAAACCCACCAATAACAGCAATGATAAGCTCGGGATCGAGATTAAGAACCATATTCATGGCTAGGAAACTCAATGGTATAAAATTGTGAGCTCAAATGAGCCACTATAAGGCCATTTTGAATATTATTAATCATTGTATGATAGGGAAATCAATATAACTAATCTTACACAATATTTATGAAGGTTATGCTGAATTGTAGTTTTTATGATCCAAACAAAGACAAATGTGTCTTGAATACCTTTTTGAATATCATGGAGATGAAGAAAAAACATTCAATATTCTAAAATTATATGAATAATTTTATGGTATAAATGCACATAGATAATGGATTTGGAGATGAAAAAGAAAAACAACTGTGGTTGAGAATAGAATCACTGATAGGATATTGAATAACAACAAAGTATATTTCACATGGTATGTAACTCACATAATTTTTCATCTAATGTGTTTAATTTTTGTATTAAGTCAAAATAGAGTAAATAATTGTATAAAACATTCAAAGGTAAACATGTTTAATCCATAGTTCTAATGATTTAAAAAAAATACAAAGGCTTGACTACCAGATATCATGAACATGTATTGAATATTTTGAATTGGAGATATTGATAGGATGTTTCTATATTTAATATTATTCATATCTACATGATAATGTGAATGATTCAAATTAGTGAATTGTTTGATACATAAATCAGGATATCGCTAAGGAAGAAAGAGGGGGATTATAGGTGTGGTCCATCCTCACTCATTAGTAAATAATATGACATAATTTGAATTAGATAAGATGTTTTTTTATACAAGGACACATTTGGGATAACATACATGCATGGATTTCATATGGGAATTTGAATCATAAAGGTTATTTGAAGTGGAGGAAAATATGTGTATATTTTTCAAAAAGATTATCCCAAAATAAATAATAGATAAATTGATATTCGAAGAAATATATTAAAGATTCATTTTCTATAAAATAGGAGGTTTATGTGGAATAGAACAATAATATTTATAGGAGGATCTTAGAGGACAATGGGTATCAATATTTTTTTTCTTATTTATTAGGTTTTAAATTTGAATTATTTTTTATCACCATATCATTGGCAGCCTATGAAGGTGAAATTTTTGTTACAGAAATAGTATTTTTTTGGAATTTACTTTTTTGAACTTATGATTTTTTATTTAATTCTTTTATTAATTATTTTCTATTTAAATTCATTCAAAACTTAATTTTATCTTTTTTGTATATTAAAATTGTGTTTCTAAAGTAAAGAAGAGTATCCTTGTTCTCAATTAGTAGTTTATTAAATTATCCATGAACATTTGATAACATATGTTATATGATAAAAATGGTTTCATGTTACCCATCCCTTGGGGATTAAGAGAACCAAGAAAACTGATAAATAGTTATCCTTGAGTGTGGTGCGTAATTATCCATAGAAAGTTAGTTTATTAGATATGATTTTAAAGAAAACAATTAGTGAATTTAAGAATATATATAAACACTAATCCAATGAAATTGATAAAATAGAAATTTTATATTATTTATACATGTCTTATACATCATTCTCAAGACATAAGATAATGTTATTAAATTAAGTGTAGGTTTTGTTAGTTTCAAATTATAGTATACTACCTTTTCTATTAATTGAGATCAATCTATACCTAGTCCTCATTAGATTGACCTTGTCTTAACATTATTCTACCTTCTAATAGTGATTTTAGTTAATGATCTTATAAATTACTAAATTTATCAGGATAATGGATTTAATGATGACCTCATCATGTGTCTAATTTCCGTTATTTCTACTAACGATCCCCAATATGAGAACACTTCATCTCTTGTTGAACATTAATGCACAAAATAACTACTAGTTAAATACCAATAGATTCATCCCATGAAAATTTACCAAGTTAAAACATATCATTTTTATAATTCGTAGATTCATAATGTAATGATTTTCCATGTTCATGACACTCATGCCTCAATGGGAACATTTCAAGGATAATGACCAAACTCATTATAATGTCACATTTATAGAAAACGTACATTTTAAATTAATAATACATTAGTTACCCAGTTCAAAAATATTTATATTACTTGTAATAATTATATTTACATTAATTACATTAATATAATTAGATCATTAAAATTCTATTAACATTAAAAATCATCCCACCTAGTTCTCAATCTTTTAGAAGAACATAGATTATCATCAATGTAGAATAACCAATTCATGTTTTAACAAAAATATAATTGTCCCATGTCACCTAAACATGTCAATATGGAGACCACATGTCATATTATATTCATATTTTAACCCCACCAGTTTAAAAACCCAATCTATAACTGATCATTCTCCATGGAGCTCCAACTTAAAATAAAACACTATGAAGCATCTCAAGGATATAACTATAACCATATTCTAATTAAATCTGATTTTACCACACCATTAAACAATAATGTCATAATATAAAACATCCTTAGTATTATTATCCATTTATTTATATGATAATCCCATAACAAATGATTAAATAGAAGCAAAATCCTAACAAGTTCTTCAAACCATACATTTCTAATAGGATTGAACACATGCCCATTCAAATCTAATCACACACATAAAATGTATCACATGAAACTAAAATTAATAAATACGTTAAATCATGATATAAAATAAAACCTCTATATTTGATGTTATGTATCATATTTAAAAATAAATTTAATCTCTTCGAAAGCATACTTGTTACAAAACAACGAGCATAAATGTACTCCAAAATATTTTTATTGTGAAAGTTATCAACTAGTCATTATAATGGAATGGAAAATTGAAATTAAATAAATTGCCATAAAAAATATGTTAAATATGTTAATGAAATAAAATCATTGGTTACTAATTAGTTAAAATTAAAATAAATACCAATTGAACATTAATAAAGATTTATTAGAAAAACTTTTTTGTGCCCATAATGGAATTATATATTAATAAATTATTTAATAATTTATTAATGATTTACATTGATAAAATTTAAATATTATATATCCATAAGAATTTTTAAATTCATTAAATATGTTTTATATACATAAGATAAGAAAAAAATCCACTTTTATGCATATAGGATATATTTTTCAAAAAGGTATTATTTCATCCTTTTAATGAAACACCTACTCTAAAACTAAATTGTGAAAATTTAAGAAGTTTTATTTTGGAAAATAAAATTAATTTTATAAATCATAATATAAATTCGATCATTGGTAATTAATTTAATTTTTCAAAGAAGATTCATTTTTTTAAGAAATGATAAAAATAATGACTTTTAATTGTAAAATGTTTTTTTATCTAATTTATTTATATGTTAAATTTAATTAAATTATTTTTATTTTAAATAGTAAAATTATGAATCATTCAATCAATTTTTTGGAATTTTTATCATTATAATATTGAAAATGGATATGAAAAACATTTATAACTTTTTAAATTTTTATTTTAAAAAATATTTTCACATTGAGTTTGGGGTTCAATTTTAAAAATTAATTTCCCAATTCTGCGTATTGAATTTTGTAAAATATAATAACTTTTTGGAATGATATGGAACATATTATATTTTAAAATAAATTTAATTTTTATTTATAATATGTACACCAAGGTTGGAAAAAAAATTTACCCTAGTGTGGGTAAAATTGGGTGAGATTTTATCATTAAATAGAAAAGGAGTAACATAATAAAAAACATATATTTAAATTTTTATTTTAGGTATTTATCAAACCATACCATCCTAAAAAATAACAATGAAAATATTATAAATTAATTCCTCATCAATGTGGTGGCTTTAAATATACAATAATCATTAGTTTAATCGCTTAATCCCACTACTCCTCGAGTATAAATACCAACCCTCACCTCCCATTTTTGATCCAAATAACATGATTCTCTAAAATTCTATAATCAAATACCTTCTAATAAATATTAAAATTCAATTTTTCTTCAATTATCACAAATATACCAGATCCAATGTATCCAAGGGTCTTTCTAGGAGGTGATATTTAAGATGTAATTTTATCAAAATACCCCTCTTAATTTATTTTCATCTTCCACATTCCTATGAAATAATTTATACATCGCAGAATGATTAAAACATAATAATTTATATATTGTATTGTTATTTTACAAATGTAATATATTATATATATTATTTTCATTACCTCCTCTTATTCAATGAAGAAAAAAATATTGTTCAAATTATAATAGATAATCGCTTCTGGGAATAATGTTTTTAAACATTTTTTATTACATAATTCATGAATCTTCATAAAACTATAATTATGGTAAAATAATATTTTAATAGTTGTATTATAATGTATTTCATTTTCTATAACTAATTTATTTACATAATATTAAACAATACAAAACAAGATTCCTATGGTGGAAAAAATCACTAGATTAAACAAAACATTTAACGTTAACATTTTATCAAGTAAATCAAACTTCTGTATTAAAGAATAATTATAAACGCAAATATTTAATCGTATGGATCTTAATTAATAAAATTTCATTATACTTTCTATTTTTTATTTCAATTCAACTGGAAAATAAATAAATATACACAAATGAACTAATCATGAAAATTGAGAAATTAACTAACTCGAAATAATGAAAATCCTAAAATATTGTTACTAAATGGTTATTAAGATTTCATAATAATATAATATAAGGTATTATAGACACTGATATCATCTTATAATGAATAAATAATAATATTTAAACCATCATAATTGTTTTTTATGAATATAATACTAAAGGGAATTGTGAGGTATGAGTTTCTAGTATCAGTTTTTCTTTTGTGAGAAATATGCCCTATTCACCACTTAATTATTTTGTATGATGTATATATTATGAAATATTCCCTATAATATCATTAATATAATTATATTATTCATATTTAATGTCTAATTTTTTAATTATTACTTTTAATGGGTATACAATTTGATTGATTACAAAGTGGTAAGGGAACTTTTATATATATTTCCATTCATTAGGTTAACCATATACTTTATTGATTATATCATGCTTTTATTATGTTTAGAATAGATTTTTACATATTATATCTCATTTATAATTTAATTAAGTTTATTTATATTGAATACACATAGTCAATTAATTTTATTAATGATCACTTCAATAATAGGATATTTATAACAGATTTTCTTTTATAAATTATTTTTTTACAATTTATATTAAAAGGCCAATTTTCGTCCATGTCTCTATATTATAAAATTGTTTCCATTTTTTTTCTATTTTTATATTTTTAAAAATTCACTTTTACTATTTTTTTAATTTTTAAAATAAGTTCTTTAAGGAATCATTTTTTTTATTCTCTAAATAATGTTTTATGAGACTTTGATAAAAAAATATGAAAAGAATGTATTATAAAATGTACAGTGTGAGTAGATTTTCCCATTATCAAGAAGAATTAATGACATGATTCTTAATTTAAAATATTGAAATGTTTTTTTAAAAAAACTATGTTTTAATATTACAAGGAATATTAGTTTTTTTCAAAACAGAAAGGATTTTTTCCATAGTAATTATTTCAAACGTTCTCTAAATATTATTTTCCATAAAATTAAACAAGAATTAATGTTACTTATTATTATCTAGGTATATTATTAAATTTTGTAATTATTATTCATTTTCTTTTTTTATATATTATGTAGTGATATTTATGAAACTCATTTCTTTTTAGTGGGTCAATCTATAATAAAATGATTTTGATACCTATTTATTTTAATGGGTTATGAAATACTGAATAATTTATGTACTTGTAAAACAAATATTTATTGTTTTCATTATGTTATTATGGGGCCTATATCTACTTACAATTCATTGTATAATTATTATGTATATATTGAGAGAGACATAATTATAACATGGATTCAACTTGATTTTTGTAGGACCACAACCGGAAGTGAAACCGGTTATGGAAAGGACATTGTACACCATTATGGAGTTTTGAGTAATCTAATAATTAAAGTATGTTCTGGGAATTGAACCCATTACTCTTTGATATTCATGGGTAATAGCCTTGACTATTAATTGAATAATTTTATATTCTAATGTGTTTTCCTAAATTCCATATTTTATGGAAAAGTTATCCTTTTATGATTCAAGTCTTATGAATTTTCAAGATTTATTCCAGAACATGGTATTAAAAAAATTTATATATATTATATTTTATTTTTAAATGTAATGTTAATAATATAATACACTTATGTTTGTTATATGAAACATATATAACCTTTTTACCCATGTTGGGTGTGTGATATCACCATTTTATTATATTTGTTTTCCCTATGATATGATGATAGGTATTATGTTAGATATTCAAATAAAAGTCTATTTATAAAGGGAAATGTGGGAGATAATGTCGATGATTTATGAACTAGTTTTTTTGTTTTCATTATTCCAAAGAAACAAAACCCATGCTATTTTAAATATATTTTTTTAATATAAATATTCTTCTAATTATATGTACTACCAATGTATGAAAAAGGTGGGTCATTATAGTTTATATTAGAGAAATTTTTTAGTAAAACATTTGAATCTAGGATGAGAAAAACATATTTATAAACCAAAGGATAAGTATATTTTATAATTCTAATGTTTTCATAATGATCATGAATAACCCTGGATTAAAACTAAGCAGTCATCGAAAGAAAATTCATAAGTAATTTACCATGATTATGTTTTTTTCCTACTATGACTAGTGTTTCTCAATCTCTTTTTTGGTTTTATTCAATGTATGTATCCTAAAGAAACTATGTTAAAAAATAATATGATGGGAAACAAGAAACATTTACACATTAGAAACATAGTGTTACATGATATATAATGAAAAATCATATTGATATAATAACGCATGTTTGGAGTCATACTAGACTTCAAAATGAGCAAAGGAGGCGAAAATATTCTGTGTTGTCCCTCATGATGCAATGCCCACCATCTTATAGCCGACATTTTAATCAAATAGCGTCTATATAATGGATCAAAACCATTGATTAAATATTTTCTATTCTCTAATTCCCATAACATGAAATATTTATCCAATCTATTTATCATTTGGAAGGAGATGTAGTTCAATAGTGGAATCTTATCAAGAGTACACGGCTTTAAGTAAATGGGATGTTCCTTAGAAATTAATTATTTTTTATTCTACGTACAAAGATGAAGATGTAATATCATGAGTAGATGAGAAATGATAAATAATCCATCATTATATATGTGGAAAATATTACAAGGATTACAGGGTATGCCTCTGGTTTAATAATCAATATGAAAAGTAAAATTAATCAATTTATTTGGGGGATTTAAACAATGTATTTGAATGTAATTATAGATATGATACACAAATAACTCTGATTAAATTGTTAGATGTTACCTTATGTTGGGGAAGAAAAATTGTAGTTACCAATCAATTAAATGGTTTTGATAAAAAAACAAAAAACCAAAATCAAAGGATATTATAATGACCATGTAGAAAATAAGACGAGTATTAATTTATGATTAATGTGTAGGAAGTATCATGAAAGAAACTTTCTCAACATGACTTGTAAATGTTTTAAATGTGTGGATTAAGTTCTTCGTGAATCACAGTTGTGAGGTGATATGAAGTAGATAAATAATGATTCTAACAGAGCAAAATTTTCACGAAATACACTACTATACTTCAATGAATTAATTGAAAGGAAAATAAGAATTATTATAATAAATGACCAAATCATGAGGTTAACTATGATTATATATGTCAGCAAACTTTATCTCCATAGAAAAAGGAAAATCTCATTCAATCACCATTAAAAATATTGAGTACATCAATAAAGTTGTTTAATGATTGATTTATTATGTATTATAAATTAATAATATTATTTTAGACGTACTTTTATGCTAATATGGAATAATGAATCATATTAGGATCTATCTACTATAGTGTTTCCTTTAGTTTTTAAAAGGATACATTGAATAAGAGTTATGGAATAGAATGATTATTTACTGGCAACATGATTTTATTGGAGAACACATAATTAAGAATAATATAACCACTAATATGTGAATGGGGAGGGGATAATAGTGAGGTAAAAATATATTCTATTTTTTATAAAATAAATAATTTAATAACCTTGGAAATATTTATCAATATTATTACATGATGGTTTATGGATTCATTTTGTATAATTTTTCAATTTATTGTATGTGGAAAGAGTTAATGTTTTAAAAACCTGAACGTTTTCAGATTTTTATATGGTAAATTTGGTTACGAACATGTTTGAAGATAATAAATGATAATTATCTTCAATTTTTTTATGATAAGTAAGATCTAAATTATCTTTTTTATAGGATTAATGACATTTGGATTATAGAAATTTTGTATCCCACTTTAAAAAGTTTTATATTCTAATCATATAGAAGGATCTTTAAGTTAAAAATCAATGAAATTTATATTTACATTGAATATTTTAATATTTTTCATAGAATAATGTATTACATAACAATATGAATATATATGTGTATTGAATAACACGTGCTCACAATTTTTATTTTGATGATAACTAGATTTGGAAGTAACTGGTTGTCATCCTATTATTGATATTATGATCTTCCAGTTATACATGAAATATAACTTCAAATTCATTTCATCATGTGATAGATTATGTATAAATTGATTTAGAAACGTCCAAATTGTTATATTGTACTTATGAGAAGAAATAATTTATGTCTATCTTCTGAAATTATTTTGAAATAAAATTGTATCCTATTATCATAATTTATAAAGATATTGATGACCTTTTTATACCAATTTGGTATATGTTTTTATGTTCATTAACCTTCTAAATACCATGTTTTATTTCAATATTCATCACAACCTGATTTTTATAATCCTCTTCCATTTTGATGTTTTTACTTTCCACTAATGTTCATCTAATTAGAAAAGTAGTTATGTGGTGATCACCGTCTTTTACTTTAACTATTTCAAATGTATTGATTATTGACCCCGTATCTAATGTATTTTCCCTACAAGGGAAACAATCAAACATACATATAAAATTTTCAAACTAAATTTTCAAATTTTGAGGTTTTATTTTCTAGAAATTCATGTACTTATCTCAAAGGTATCTTACCGATCGATGCTTCCATCAAATCTATCACACGTCGATTATGTATTCCATGTATCTCAACTGAGTATGTAATTTCTTTAACCATAACATACACTAAATATAGTGGTGATAACACTAGAGATGTATTTTTATTATAATGAACAACCAGTAGTGATTTATGATCATACAGATAATGTTATAAAATATAATACCAATCACATGGTTAATGTTTTATGGTGAAACCACCAATTTAAAAAAGCTACATGGGAACCTAAGGATGTAATTTTGAAGAGGAAACCAAAACTATTTATATCTGATTAATGGAATTCGAGGGATAAATACAATTTATTGGGTGTAGAATGTTACTCTTAATGATTTTACTATACATATCTTTTTTCAAATAAATTTAATCTCTTTGATTTTTAACTTTTCATAAAACATCGATCTGAAACAACTCCAAAATAATATTATTGTAAATGTTGTCACAAATCCATTCGAATTTGAGTAATAAATGATATTAAATAAATTATATACATCTTGATTACACATTTTTATGTAATTAATTCATGGGTTACAAACATAATTATAAAGGAAAATAAAAACCAATTAAACATAAAGAATGTGTTTTTACTAAAAAAGTATTTTTATTCCCATAATTATATTTTATATTAATAATTAAATTACATCACTATTATTGGGAGATATTAATGAAATATATATGTTATATATTCATTCAAATATTTTTATACTCATTCAATATATTTTATTGGTTTAGTATAAGATTAAATTTATAGTTATTTATAGAGGTTATATTTTCCTAGAACATAATTTTTCATCCTTTTAATAGAGCTCCAATATTGAAACTACATTAGGACACATTGGTATGTTTTATTTTATAAAACATAATTAATTATTTATATATTAATATAAAAATTATAATACAGAGATATTTTGGTACTTTTCATAGAAGTTTCTTATGTTGATGAATAGTGAAAAATACATAATCATAATTGAAAATTGATATTTTTCCAAATATATTTATATCATTTAATTATTTATTAAATTAGTATAGAATATGTTTACTAAAATTATAAACACATAAATCCAATTGAGGTCAATAGAATCAATTTTAATGAAAAATTGGATATAAAAAATATATTTAAATTTAGAACATTTAAATTTAAAACCCATATTTTTCATTACACATGTGGGATTAATTTTAAATATATTTTCTCAAATTATATTAATATAATTTTTTAAAATAGATTAAATATTTTTAATAATAAGGTAGAATTATGTTTTTAATGGAAATATTATTTTTTGATATAACAATTTACCGTGGTAAAAAGATTATTTACTGTAGTATAGGTAATATAGTGACTAGGGTTATTGTTAAAAGTTAAAAGCATAAAAGACCTAAATATTAAAAAATTAATGGTGGGTAGAGATATATATTAACCCTAAATAGATTTTAAAACATTATTTTACAATAAAATTTTCAAAAAGTGATGCAATCTCAAGGTGGTTGGCTTTAATTATAAAACAATCATTATTTTAATTAGTTAATCCCACCTCTCCTAATGAAAACATAATAACCGTCTCCACACAATTTACCTAAAAAAATTAATGATAATAAAATATTATCTAAAACCTCTCCTCCTAACAGTCTCACTTATTATTGGTGATGGTCTCAAAAAAATTTAGAACCTAATTCCCTCAAGGGTCTCTTTGAGTGATAGGATGCATACAAAAATATTGTCGAAATTATGTCAGCCAATCACCTTTGTGAATATTATTTCTATTCATTTTCCTTTACCAACTCCATGGATAGTCATAAAATAATTATAATGGTTAAATAATATTTTAATTTTTATATTATAAACCATTTCGTTTTCTTAATATAATATATAGATATAATTTTAAATAAAACAAATCTTGTTTTTTATGATTGGAGAAATCACTAAATTTAACTGAACATTTATCATTAATATTTTATCCACTAAATCATCATTGTTTATGAAATAATATTTTGAAATATAAAAATTTAAACATATGTAATTACATTAATATCATTTTATTAATCTTATGTAGTTATATTTCTATTCAACATGAAGATCCATATTTATAAACAAATGAACTTATAGTAAAAATCATGAAATGAACTCACAAAAAATAATGAAAAGAATGAAATATTATTAATGAATATGTGGTAATATATTCTAAAAATATAATAAAATACATTATAAACAAGAATATCATTCATTAACGATTTATTAATATTATTTTAACCATCATATAGTAGTTCTATATTTGAAAAAACAAAGGGAAGTTCAAGTTATGTTTATCTGGTCTCACTATCTCTTCAATAAGATATATGCCATATTCCAAACTTATTTTTTATCTATGGTGTATATATACAGCACACTGATATATCCTTTCATTATTCTCATTAGATTTATGTTATTAACTATCATATTTTTCATTATTAATTTTATAGGTCATAAGATTTCACTGATTAAAATGTGGTAATGGAATTGTTAACACAATTTACATTCTTTGGGTTTACCTTCTACATCATTTAATATGTCATCAAAATATTATGTATGATAAGAATTATTATTATCTTATGTGGAATTTATAGATTATTTATGTGAATTTATAGTAATTTTAACTAATTATTTAATATAATTAATTCTCACTTCAATGATATGATATATATAAAGTATTTTGTTTTACAAATTATATTATTAAAAGTTAAATTAAACACTATTTTCATCTAGTTACATGTTTTCAATAATTATTTAATATTTTCTTCTATTATAATTTCTTTAATTAATTTTTTTCTCAAATTTTCATATTTACCAATATGTTTTTATGAATTTTTTTCTCTGTTTTTTAAATTATGGTCACTGTGACATTTCTGACAAAAATATGGAATGCATGTTTTTAACTTATATGGAATTGGAAGATTTTTCCCACCATAAAGATGGTTTAAGTACTTGGTTCATCCTTTAAGATATTACAAGTTTATTTTAAAATATAATTATTTCTTCTATAATTGTGAAGAACTATAAAAAATTCAAAATATAATGGATATTTTGTACCAGAATTATTTCAAGGGATCTCCCAGAAATACATTCCACCAATGATGAAATTATTTTAAGTTATTTATTATTTTTGGGTATAATATTCATTCATAACTATCCATGTTAATTATATTGTTTTTATGTTTATGATGTATATATATTAATGTGACAAATTTGTTTTCCATGAGTTATGTTGTGATAAAATTTTTATCAAACATATTTATTTTCATCAGTTTTTATTTGTTAAATGATTTGTGTATTTTTGGAACACCTATTTTTTTCATTATGGGATGGGTGGGACCTATATCTGTCCCCAATTCCATGGTTAATAATGTAGTCTATCATGAGATAAAAATGATTGGAATAAGGATTAAACTCAGTTCAGCAACGACTGTAAAATAATGTGAAACGAGGTCATTACATGAATTTTTCCACAATAATAGTCTTGGGATTAAACCTTGAATACTATGATGTTTTTTAGAGTGAACTCGTTCCACAATGATTATCGTGGAGTGGAACCTTAACTACTAATAAAATGATTTTCTATAGTAATGTGTTTCCAACAATTTCATGTTTAATTCCGATTTTATCCTTTTAGGATTCAGGTCTCGTGAATTTTATGATATATTAAATTACCCATGATTATTCTATTTGATATGAAATGTGATTCATTTTAACTGTTATGAGAATATTATAATATTGTTATGTATATGATATATTTCATATCTCTATTAATTTCCATTACTATGCATCTAATCTCACCACTTTCTTATATTTATTTTCCTTATGATATGAAGTAACATATTATGTTTGTTTGTCAAATGATGTATAATTATGAATGATTAATCAGGAGTCAGTGTAGTTGTTTTACGTATTTGTTTTTTTATTTCTAATTTTCAAAGGACACTATGACCAAACTATTTTATCATGGATTTTTTAAAATATGAATATTATTCTATTTAAATATAATATCAATGTATGAAAATAATGGGTCATAAAATTTGGTAATAGAGAAAAGATTTATTTAAACATTGGAATTGATGATGGTGATAACCTAATTATATCACCATGTATATGTCTTTGTTACAATCCTAGTGTCTCTGTAATTATCATAAATAATGTATTATTAAATTGATGGTGCCTTGTATTGAAATTTCATAATAGAATGTGTGGTTTTCCTACTATAATTAGTTCATATAAAACTATTATTTTTTGTTTTAGTCAATGATCATAACCAGAAGGAATTGTATTAATGCTAAATTCAGTGATAAATTGTTGGATTTCCCTCATAATAAAATGAAATTTATGGGTCCTTGAATGAGAAATATTATTGATATTATCACATAATAAATGAATCATAATGGACACACTACTAGAAATGCAGGATTTCCCAATGGTTCTAAAATGTTGGGAAAGCCTGCGGAACCATTAGTATATCATATAACAACAGTTCTACAAACCATTGGGAAGTAAGACATTGGGAAGCTTTTCCCAACGGTTTACACTGAACCATTGGGATAGGTTAGAAAAAATGAACCTATCCCAACGGTTGTGCAAACCATTGGGATACTTTTTTCCAACGGTTTGGCTTGAACCGTTGGGAATACCAACCAGATGACTTCTTTCCCAATGGTTTCTAAACCGTTGTGAAATGATTTTTACCAAAGGTTCATCTAAAAACCGTTGGTAAAAAAATACTCATAATTCTATCCCAACAGTTTGAAACCGTTGGAATAATATATACTGTGAAAATTGCATAATAGCCTGCAATTTGAACAGAAGCTAGTCTATTCCCTCTCCTTTCCCATTCCCTCTCATTTCCAATCATTTCAAATTTTTGTACCTTTAATAAACTAACACATACATATACAATTATTTTACCTACAATAACCAACTAACATATACATATATAGAAAAAATTCATACACATTTAACATATAATGCATCGTGAAACTATACACATCCATAATTAAATCATAATTCATAATGTAATTATAAACAAACATAATTCATTTAGAATTCAATTTAAAATTTAGATGACAATTATATGTGGAATCCGAAATTCAATTCATAATTTGATCGGTTTTTTGTATACCATATGTTTTTACTAGAAATGATGTCCATTTTAAACAAAATACATACACCTGGAGTGATACCATCCACACCGTTCCTCAGATTGAGGTGCAGTTAACTTGTAAATTTCACAAATGACCCATGGATCATTTTCTTAAAGTATAAACATTTTCTGAAAGAGTTTGGTCCATTTTTCAAATGTCAATTGTTGTTTTCACTTAAAATGAAGTGCTTTTTAAATAAAAGAGAGACACTTTGAGTGGTGTCGGGAACACCTCACCATGGATTGCGGCTGGGTTGACTCGTACAGGTCAAAAATGACCCATGGATCATTGTGCTAAAATATCAACTCAATCAGAATATGTTTGGTCAGTTATCCATATGTACTTATAATGTTGTCCATTTTAAAAATAAGAGAGACACCTTGGGTGGTGCCAGCCAGACCGTGACTGGGATTGAGGCACGGTTTACATGTCCACATCACATATGACACATGGATCATTGTCCTAATGTTTCAATAGAATCCGATTGCATTTGGTCAGTTTTTCGTATGCCAGTTGTTCTTTTCACTTATAATCCTGTCCATTTTAAACAAAAGAGACATAGTTAGAGTGGTACCGGCCTCACTACCTCTAGGATTTAGACAGGGTTGACTGGTACATGTCTAAAATGACCCATAGATCATTTTCCTAAAGTATAAACACAATCTGAATGTGTTTTATCGGTTTTCCATATGCCAGTTGATGTTTTCACTTAAAATGATGTCCTTTTGAAACAAAAGAGAGACACTTTGAGTTGTGCCAGCCACATCACACCTTAGATTGAGGCGGTTTTGATTCATACACATCACATATGACACATGGATCGTTGTGCTAATGTATCAACACAATCAGAATTCGTTTGGTCAGTTTTCTATATATACTTAAAATGTCATCCATTTTATTCAAAATAGAGACATATAGAGTGATCCAGGCCACACCATGCCTCGTATTGAGGTGGGGTTGACTCGTACACGTCACATATGACCCTTGGGTTGTTTTCCTAAATCATCAATACATTTTTAATGAGTTTGGTTAGTTTTTCGTATGTTAGTTGTTGTTTTTACTTAAAATGATGTCCATTTTAAACAAAAGAGAGACACTTTGAATGGTGTTGGCCATGTTGCAACTCATATTGAGATGGGGAGGACTAGTACAAGTAACATATGACCCATTTATCATTGTGCTAAAGTATCAACACAATCAGAATCCGTTTGGTCAGTTTTCCGTTTGTCAGTTGTTGTTTTCACTTAAAATGAAGTCCATTTAAAAAAAACAGAGACACATTGAGTGGTGCCAGCCACACCGCACCTCAGATTGAAGAGGGGTTGACTCTTACACATCAAAAATGACCCATGGATCCTTGTTCTAAAATATCATCACAATCAGAATATGTTTGGTTGGTTTTCAGTATGTACTTAAAATGTTGTCCATTTCAAACCTAAGATAGACACTTTGGGTGGTTCCGGCCACACCGTGACATGGATTGAGGTGCGGTTGACTTGTACACATCACATATGACCCATGGATTGTTGTCCAAATGTTTCAATAGATTCCAAATGCGTTTGGTCAGTTTTTTGTATGCCAGTTTTTCTTTTCACTTATTATTATATCCATTTAAAACAAAAGAGATACAGTTAGAGTGGTACCGACCACACCACACCTCAGATTTTGACGGGGTCGACTCGTACACGTCTCAAATAACCCATGGACCATTTTCTTGAAGTATCAACAAAATCCAAATGCTTTTGGTCAGTTTTTGGTATACCAGTTGATGTTTCCACTTAAAATGATGTCCTTTTGAAACAAAAGAGAGACACTTTGAGTGGTGCTGGCCACACCACACCTCAGATTGAGGCGGGGTTGAATCGTACACGTCTCAAATAACCCATGGACCATTTTCTTGAAGTATCAACAAAATCCAAATGCTTTTGGTCAGTTTTTGGTATGCCAGTTGATGTTTCCACTTAAAATGATGTCCTTTTGAAACAAAAGAGAGACACTTTGAGTGGTGCTGGCCACACCACACCTCAGATTGAGGCGGGGTTGAATCGTACATGTCACATATGTCCCATGGATCTTTGTTCTAAACTATCAACACAATTAGAATCCATTTGGTTAGTTTTCCGTATGTACTTAAAATGCTGTCCATTTTAAACAAAAGATAGACACTTAGACTGATCCCGGCCACACCGAGCCTTGGATTGAGGCGGGGTTGACTTGTACACATCACATATGAACCATTGATCATTGTACTAAAGCATCAACACATTTTGAATGCATTTGGTCAGTTTATCGCATGTCAATTATTGTTTTCACTTAAAATGATATCCATTTTAAACAAAAGAGAGACACTATGAATGGTGTTAGCCACACCGCGCCTTAGATTGAGGTGGGGTTGACTCGTACATGTCACACATGACTCGAGGATCATTTTGTTTATGTATCAACACAGTCAGAATCCATTTGGTAGGTTTTCAGTATGGTAGTTGTTGTTTTCACTTTAAATGAAGTCCATTTTAAACAAAAGAGAGACACTTTGAGTGGTTTTGGCCACACTGCGCCTCAGATTGAGGCGATGTTGACTCGTACATGTCACATGTGACCCATGGATCATTCTCTTAATGTTTCAATGGAAAACGAATGCGTTTGGTCGGTTTTCTATATGTACATAAAATGTTGTCCATTTTAAACAAAAGAGAGACACGTAGAGTGATCCCGACCACACTGCAACTCGGATTGAGCCCAAGTTGGCTCGTACATGTCCCATATGATGCATGGGACATTTTCATAAATTATCAACAGAATCCAAATGTGTTTGGTCAGTTTTTTGTATGCCATTTTTTCTTTTGCCTTATAATCCTGTCCATTTTAAACAAAAGAGACACATTTAGAGTGGTTCTGGCCACACCGCACCTCGGATTTAGACGGAGTTGACTCTTAGACATCTCAAATGACCCATGTATCATTTTCCTAAAGTATCAACACAATCTGAATTCGTTTGGTTGGTTTTCCTTATGTTAGTTGTTGTTTTCACTTAAAATGATGTCCTTTTGAAAGAAAAGAGAGACACTTTGAGTGGTTACGGCCACACCACGCCTTAGATTGAGGCGGGGTTGATTCATACACATCACATATGACCCATGGATCACTGTGCTAATGTATCAGGACAATCAGAATCCATTTAGTCAGTTTTCCGTATGTACTTAAAAATGTTGTCCATTTTAAACAAATAAGAGACACTTAGACTGATCCCAAAAACATCATGTCTTGTATTGAGGAAGGGTTGAATCGTACATGTCACATATGACCAATGGATCGTTTTCCTAAATCATCAACATATTTCTAATGAGTTTGGTCTATTTTTCATATGTCAGTTGTTGTTTTCACATAAAATGATGTTCATTTTAATCAAAAGAGCGACACTATGAATGGTTTCAGCCACAGTGCACCTCCGATTGAGACGGGGTTGACTCGTACATGTCCCATATGACCCGCGGATCATTGTGCTAATGTATCAACACAATCAGAATCCGTTTGGTCAGTTTTCCGTATGCTAGTTGTTCTTTTCACTTAAAATGAAGTACATTTTAAACAAAAAACATACACTTTAACTGGTATCGGTCACACCACTCCTCGAATTGAGGCGAGGTTGAAATGTACACGTTACATATGAATCAGGGATCGTTCTCCTAATATTTCAATGGAAACCGAATGTGTTTGGTCAGTTCTCCATATGTACTTAAAATGTTGTCCATTTTAAATAAAAGAGACACATAGAGTGATCCCGGCCACACCACAACTTAGAATGAGCTCGGGTTGGTTCGTACCCGTCATATATGACCCATGGATCACTGTAATAAATTATCAACAGAATCTAAATGTGTTTGGTCAGTTTTCCATTTTCCAGTTGTTCTTTTCACTTAAAATCCAGTCCATTTTAAACAAAAAAGACACAATTAGAGTGGTACCAGCCACACCGCACCTCATATTTAGATTGGGTTGACTTGTACATGTCTCAAATGACACATGGTTCATTGTTATAAATTATAAGAACAATCTGAATGTGTTTGGTTAGTTTTCTATATGCTAGTTGATGTTTTCACTTAAAATGATGTCCTTTTGAATCAACAAAGAGACACTATGAGTGGTGTGGCCAAACCACCACTTAGATTTATACGGGGTTAATTCGTACACGTCACATATGACCCATGTATTGTTGTGCAAAACTATCAACACAATCAGAATCCGTTTGGTTAATTTTCCATATGTATTTAAAATGTTGTCCATTTTACACAAAAGAGAGACACTTAGACTGATCCATGATACTCTGTGCCTTGGATTGCGGTGGGGTTGACTTTTACACATCACGTATTACTCATGGATCGATTTCCTAAAGCATCAACACATTTATAATGCGTTTGGTCGGTTTTTCATATGTCAGTTGTTGTTTTCACTTTAAATGATGTCCATTTTAATCAAAAGATAGACACTATGAATGGTTTCGGCCACACCTCGTCTCATATTGAGGTTTGGTTGACTCGTACATGTCATAGATGACCCATGGATCGTTGTTCTAATGTAGCAATGAAATTAGAATCTGTTTGGTCTGTTTTATGTATGCTAGTTTTTGTTTTCACTCAAAATGAAGTCCATTTTAATCAATAGAGAGACACATTGAGTGGTTTCGGCCACACCGTGCCTTAGATTGAGGAGAGGTTGACTCATACACATCACATATGACCCATGGATCGTTCTCCTGATGTTTAAACTGAAACTGAATGAGTTTGTTCTGTTCTCCATATGTACATAAATTGTTGTCCATTTTGTTTTAAAAAAAGAGAGAGACTTAGAGTGGTCTTGGCCACACTGCAACTCAGATTGAGCCCAGGATGGCTCGTACACGTCCCATATGATCCATGGATCATTGTGATAAATTATCAACAGAATCTGAATGTGTTTGTTCGGTTTTTTGTATGCTGGTTTTTTTCACTTATAATCCTGTCCATTTTAAACAAAAGAGACATAGTTAGAGTTGTACCGTCCACACCGTGCCTCAGATTTAGAAAAGGTTGACTTGTACACGTCTCAAATGACCCATGGATCATTGTACAAATATATCAACACAATCTGAGTGATTTTGGTCAGTTTTCTGTATGCGAGTTGAAGTTTTCACTTAAAATGATGTCCTTTTGAAACAAAAGTGGTACACATAGAGAGGTTCCAGCCACACCGTGCCTCCGATTGTTGTTAGGATGACTCGTAAATGTCACATATGACTCATGGATCATTGTCCTAAAATATCAACACATTTAGAATATGTTTGGTCAGTTTTTCATGTGTGAGTTGTTGTTTTCACTTAAAATGATGTCCTTTTTAAACAAAATGGAGACACTATGAATGGTGTCAGCCACACCTCTCCCCAGATTAAGGCACAATTGACATTTACATGTTACATGTGACCCATGGATTGTTGTGCAAAAGTATCAACACAATCAAGATCTGTTTGGTCTGTTTTCGTTATGTACATAAAATGTTGTCCATTTTAGACTATAGAGAGAAACATCGAGTGGTTATTGCCACTCCGCGCCTCAGATTGAGCCTAGGATGACATGTACACATCACATATGACCCATGGATCGTTTTCCTAACATATCAATAGAATTAAAATGCGTTTGGTTAGATTTCTGTATGTCAGTTGTTGTTTTCACTTAAAATGTTGTCCATTTCAAATAAACCTGAGACACTTTGAGTGGTGTCGACCACACCAGGAATCGGATTGAGGAGGGGTTGACTCGTACACATCAGAAATGACTAATGTAACTTTTTTCTAATTTTTCAACGTAATCTAAATGTGTTGGGTCAGTTTTCCGTATGTCAGTTGTTGTTATCACTTAAAAAGTTTTCCATTTTAAATTATAGAGAGATAGTTCATGTCATTCTAGCCACACCATGCCTCAGATTGTCGATGGGTTGACTCATACACATCACATATGTCTCATGGATCGTTTCCGTAAAGTTTCAACAGAATCCAAATGCGTTTGGTCAATTTTCCATATGTCAGTTGTTGTTTTCACTTAAAATGTTGTCCAATTGATGAGCATGATCTAACAAGCTTACCAATACATTCATATAATTCAAGACATAAAAAATGGAATAATCCCAAATAACATTGCTTGATTAGAGAAATAAAAAAAGGCATGTGAAATCAAGGAGGGTGGGGACTGTCTTTGGGTCCAGGGAGGAGGGTGGGGGGGATGTCCGGGGGCTGTCTGGGGTCCAGGGAGGAGGGAAGGGGGGGATATCTGGGGGGCTGTCCGGGGGGATATCTAGGGGTGTCCGAGGGGCTGTCTAGGGACCATGGAGGAGGTTTTCGAGGCTGTGTGAGGGGCTGTATGCGGGGTGTTTGGGGGGCTGTCCGGGGTCCAAGGAGGAGGGTGGGGGGACTGTCTGGGGGGATGTCCGGGGTCTGTCTGGGGGGTGTCTTGGGGGCTCTCTCGGGACCAAGGAGCGGGGGGGGGGGGGGGTGTGCTGTCCGGGGGTGTTCGCGGGGTTGTCCGGGGTCCAAGGAAGAGAATGGGGGGCTATTCGGGGTCGGTCCGGGGGGATGTCCAGGGTGTTTTCTAGGGGGGGTGTCCGGGGGCCTATCTAAGGACAAAGGAGGATGGTGTGGGGCTGTCTAGGGGGCTTTCTTGTGGGCTTTCTTGTGGGCTTTCAAGGGTCTAAGGAGGATGGTGGGGGTTTTCTAGGGTCTAGGAGGGGGGGGGCTGTCCATGGACTTCCCAAACACATAAAACTCTATAAACATGCTCAGGATACACCGCAACCACTAAAAGACAACAACAACCATGAAAACAGACAATATATAAAAATAACTCAACTCTAATACTATACTACAAGCCTAGATAAAACTAACAACTAGAAAATATTAAACACCAAATCTCAGTAATATTAAAAAAAATGTAATGGATCAATTTGTCCCACATCACCATCAACATCATCACCATCATCATCACCCTTGTCGTCATCCCCATCATCATCCTCGCCCTCCTCAGCGCCCTCCTCCTTGCCCTCGCCCTCCTCCTCGCCCTCCTCTTCTCCCTCCTCTTCCGCATCAGACGCCTTACCATCATCATCGTCATGCTATTCAATGTCCATACCACCACTTGAATTGCCACCTGGTTCACCATATATAGAATGTATCGACGGAGTATATTCATCAAAAGTTGGGTTGGCCTCTGGTTGAAGTGTTCGACGTAGAACTTAAATAAATTCCATAAATGCAGAATTTGCCCTAGCTGACTGTTCTGCCGTCTCTGTGGCCCTTTTGGCAGCATGTTCTGCCTATGCCCTAACTTGCTGCAGCTCGGTGGCACTACAACTCGTACCTGAGGAGGGCCAATACATTTTCAAGGCTATCATAGGTCGGCAGCGTACTTTTCTAGGATTCTCCTCTCCCAACACCTGATGTAAGTGATCAGTTAGCCCAAAATTGTCTGGTTCATGGGCATTGAGTGCCTCTAAAGCAGCTTGTTACAAATATAAATATATTATTATGTTAAAAGATAGATATTAAAATATAAAATAAACAGATTAAAACTTACAATCTGCTGCTGAGTCGCTTCGTTGACGACACTTCCATCTTTTTTCCGTGTACTCGAGAAAAAAAGTTTTGTTCGAGGTACATGTCCTTCAATATTCAGTATTTGCCTCTAAAATGGAATTGAAAACAGTAAAGACCTGTAAATTTCAAGGAATTTTTTTTTTCTTAATTTTCTTTGGAATTTCACAAGAACGCAGTTTCTTGACGGCGCCTGATTCCGAGGCCCGGTGTGCCCGGAATCATTTTCCGAAGTTTGGCTCGGGTACGTTCAGTGAACGGACGAGCGGGTTTTTCTAACTTTTGAACTGGTGCCCAGAATCGAATTCTAAGGGCACCGATGAAATCGCAGCGCTGGTATTCTCTTAGAAACGCCTCTTCCGGAGTTGTGTTTGCTCAGGTGTGGTTTTTAATTTTCGGGCTTAAGGTTAAGAAATAAAATAAATTTTGCGACAACTTTATTTTATTTCACTTAAGCCACTTGGAAGCCACTTGAAGCCATTTAAAGGCGGCTTGAACTGAGTTGAACTAGATAAGATGCTATCCAGAAATATCCTACCCCCTTGGTAGGATATTTGTGAGGTGGGGCCCACATGAGCCCGACCGTTTCTTTCGGCTAAGAAACGCACCCGTGAAAACCCGTCTTAATGAAAGTCAACCGACGCATTTTCTAAATTCTTAACAGACCATTTAATTGGGCGGTTTATTTCGTGAATTAAATAGGCTGTTTCTTTCATCAATTAAATGGGTCGTTTCCTTCGTTGAATTAATTCAACGAATTGATGGATCGTTTCTTAACCAGATTTTCAAATTCGTTGGCGTAATAATAAAATAAGGCCAACGCTCGACCTCTGGTTATTTGCGCTGGAGAAGATTTGAGAGAACCCTCGTAACTTCTTCTCCCTTGCGAAGAACGTGAAGAACGCGAAGAACGCGAAGAATGCGAAGAACGCCGAACCCGGAAATCGACGACGCTTTCATCCGAGACGATCTTCCGATCTCCGATCTCCGATCTCCGATCTCCGATCTCCGATCTCCGATCACCGACCATTTGAGGTGAGTGATTTCGGATTTCCGTTCAAGGTTCTTTTCTTTTGGTTTAAACACAGATTTAATTAATTATAAATTAAATCTGTTGTTCTTGGTTCGTTGAGCTCGCCGACTCAATGCCGGATTCCGCGACGACGCGACGCCTCCCCGCGACGACGCGACGATCCCTCTCTTCCGCGACGATCCTTTCCACGAAGAACGCCCACGCGCGACGATCGACGAGGTAGGGATTTTTATAATTTTGGAATACCCCTCTTTGTTCTTTCCGTGAGAATTCTTTAAAAATTTAAGAACTGGAATCAAAGAAACAATTTTATTTATTTAAAATTGTAGGATCATGTGTTGATCATTCTATTAAATTTCTCCTGGTTGTTTATCTCTAACGCGGAGGGTGCAGGCCAAACGAACACGGCCCGACGACCCTCCGCCGTTCTTCGTTTTGTGCGGAATTGGCGGTCGACGACAGAACGTGCCGCAGCGGACGTTTGACGATCCCGCAGTAAAGAACGGATCCCGGGAGGAGCAACGGGGCAGACGGGAAGGAAAACAGGCCACCAGAGCGACGCCGGCGCGCCGCCGGACCAGACCGCCGCGGGTGAAGCCGCGGCGGCGGCGGGCAACGGACCCACGGCGCGCGGGTCCGATTCGTCCAGGCGGGACGCGGCTCAGCCGCGTCCGCGGTTCGCCAGCGCGGCCCGCACGTGGGCCGCGGTTCTTCCTCAGGCCGCGGGTCAGCGCCCGTGGCTTCACCCCACGCCGCTCGGCCGAGCCGGACCGGTCCTGGCCGGGCCGGGCCGGGCCAGCCGGGTCGGACCCGGGTCGGGTCGACCCAGGGGGGGTCGTGCCGGGTCGGCCCGGGCCCGTACCCCCCATCTTCGGACGTTTTCGTTCAAACGCCCGTATCTTGAGCTTCGTGCCTCCAAACGACCCGCTGTCAGCGGCAACGCGATCCTTGGATCGAGACGGTCGTTTCGATATATCGCACTCAAGGTTTCGGAATACCTTGAGTTCGGCCGGGTTGGTTCGTACACGAGACCAACCGGGCCCTCGGAGCGGAAACGCTCATATCTTGAGTTACGGACGTTCGATTGACGTATCGTCAGCTTTGATGAATTCCTCTAAGTGAGGCGGATCTTTTGGCATACTCCGCCCGAGGTTTATACATAGGTGGAGTGCGGTCGGGTTGGTTTTGCCTTAAAAACCAACCTGGCCCCTGGGACGAAAATGCCAATAACTCTCAGACTGGGCGTCCGATTGACGCGCCGTCTGCGACGTTGAGTTCCTGTTGTCGATATAGAACTTTTGGATACATCAACTTCGGACTTCGTGTCAGTTGATGTATCAGCCTCTCTGCTCGTGGAGCGGACCCTCTCGAACGAGCTTGCTTTGTGCGGGAACCCTAGTGCTGGCTGCGACTACTACTTCAACAGCGACGACCGTGCAGAGATCCTCAGTGGACTGCGGCGACGACTGTGCAGAGATCCTCAGTGGACTGCGGCGACGACCGTGCAGAGATCCTTCGTGGACTCCGACGACGACCGTGCAGAGATCCTCAGTGGACTGCAGCGACGACTGTGCAGAGATCCTCAGCGGACTGCGACAACTACTGCACTCAGCGATCCTACGTGGATCAGTGCTACAGGTCCTGCGTGGGCCCGGTCCTGTGTGGGCCCGATCCTGTGTGGGTCCGATCCTGTGTGGGTCATCTCTCAGCGGTTCTGTGTGAGCCAACTCCTACAGGTCCTGCGTGGGCCCTATCCTGTGTGGGTCCGATCCTGTGTGGGTTACTGCATGGTTAGTACCTATCGATCCTTCCTGGGTACGACGACATAGATGGTTCAGTGATCATCTTTATCGTCATCCGAAGAAGTATACCTGTGTGAGCTGAATCTTCTGTTTTACTCGATTGAGGTGGTGCACTTGGTTGTAGCGGCAGACCCGCGATATTGGAGACGAGCGTACGGAGTACGGAGACTGTTTAGCCGGCTGAGACCTGAAGACTGCTCGACCGACTCGACTTGGAGTGAGTCGACTAGCCCAGTGGACGGAGCGCCCAGTATTTGGCGGCAGACCCACGGCGGACGGAGCGCCCGGTAGTTGGCAGCAGACCCGCGGTACTCGACTGGAGGAGTACCTTTGTAGGCTCTTTGGGTGAGCACCCGGTATTTGGCAGCAGACCCTCAGCGGACGGAGCGCCCGGTAGTTGGCAGCAGACCCGCGGTACTCGACAGGAGGAGTACCTCAGCAGTCTTAGGTTAGTGAGAAGTACCTCGGAGTCGTGACAGGACCATTGTACACTTCAGAGATGGGGCTCTTCAGCAGTTATGTTTTTGATAATGAAAATCCTGGTTTGAGCTGAGTCAATGATCCTTGTGTTTCCTCTTGATTGAGATGGGTTATCGGATAATTTCGATATATGTATGGGCATATACCTATGAGAGTTATCTGTTGAGTTTTCCTGTGTGGATTAAGTTTTCCTCTCCTTTGTGGATTGTGTTGAGCTATCCTGTGTGGATTTATTGTTTACTCTCCTTTGTGGATTGTGTTGTTATATCCTGTGTGGATATACGTTTTTCTTTCCTGTGTGGACTTGGTTGTGCTTGGGCTCGGACGTTGGAGCCGAACGGGGAATTGAAGACTTAGGTATATGTATGGGCATATACCTAAGCCGTGTCAGATGTTACTTCGTGATTGTATCTCTTCTTCGTGATTTATCCTTTGTGGATTTCGGGAGACCTTCGGGGGTCTCGGGGTCCCTATTGATTAGCTTATACTCACCCCTGCACGGGCTATGCCCGCACTTCGTGGTGTTGGTTGCAGACGATGGACAGCGCTGATCGTGGAGGAGGCGTGCGGAGCAGGATAGTACCTGGAGGTGGACCACTGGGTGGGACGTACTCGGAGCGGTCAGGTGGACCCGAGGAGCAGTGGAGGCTATCTGTACCCACCCTTCAGGTAGGACTTCCATAGGACGGCTCGACGCTGCAGTTTTTCCTTTTCAGTTGCTGTTTTTCCTTTCAGTTGTACATTACAGTTGGGCTTGTATTTCCGGCCCCTTTTACTTTCAGCACAGCTTGTACAGTTTTTACTTAGTGTTTACTTTTCCGCTTGCTTTCTCTGTGGTGCTTGTTTACTTTTCAAAGGCAATGCCTTCCCTTTTTGTTGGGATTTACGCCTTGGTGCTAGTCGCCAGCCCCTGGCCTATGGAAGGCGGGCATGGGGTAGTCACGGCATGGGCCCCGAGGACGGGTCGTGACAAATTGGTATCAAAGGGGGTCGGTTCTACCGCAGACTCTGATCTTTCTTCTATGTGAAGCAATAGGGTTTAGCGTATTGAGTGTGGCTATCAGTCCAGGGAGTCCAGTGTTGGTGCGGCGGCCGACGTATCCATACACCAGGACCCTGACTTCTGATTCCCGACTTAATGCACGAAAACATTGATTTCATGTGTGTTTCAAGTTTTCATTGTGACTACTTGTGTCATCTCACCAGGTATACTGTTCTGACCATGGTGCACTTGATTCCTTTTCAGGATGGCACGACGACAGCAGCCAGCTAGGGTTCCTAGAGTAGAGCGCGGCGACAGCCCGCCGAGCGACAAGGCCTCGGTACAGGGCCCGTTGACAGCAGAGGCACCGGCGGTACCTTTACCCGCTGAGCCCCTGATGCTTCCAGCAGAGGCAGCTGGCGACACACGACGCCTTGGAGCTCTGCACGAGTTCCAGCGCCAGCGACCACCCAGGTTCCGTGGGGATTCGGAACCCCAGGCAGCCGAGGACTGGCTAGAGGCGGTCGTCCGAGTTTTCAGGCTAGTGAGGACGCCAGCAGACCTCATGGTGATCCTCGCGGCGAGCCTACTGCACGCCGCAGCCGGACGCTGGTGGAGCCTGATGCTCTAGGTACACGATGAGGCCACCCTCATCTGGACGGACTTCGAGAGCCTCTTCCGCTCAGAGTACGTCCTGGCCACCCTCCGTGCGGTGCGCATCCAGGAGCTTCTTCAGCTGCGGCAGGGCAGCTTGACGGTCACTCAGTACGCGGCGAGGTTCACCGACCTTTCTCAGTACTTGGCAGACATGGTACGGGACCCCTTCTCTCGGGCCCGGTCCTTCGAGCAGGGATTGAGACATGAGATCAGGGCATCGCTGATCTCTCTCAGCGTCCCGAGCCATGCAGGAGTGCTAGAGCGAGCCCTTTTGATCGAGAGCTTCCTGGCTGAGTCCACAGCGAGACCTGCCGCAGGGCGGCAGATAGCGGAGTCATTGGCAGTAGGTAGCCGACGGATGACTCAGGGTTCCAGGCAGACCCGACCTACCGGTGGCCGACTGCACGACTCAGGCTCAGTTGTGCGGGGGAGCCGTGGTGGAGTCAGAGCCAGGCGTGCCGAGAGTGGGCAGTGTTACTCCTGTGGCGGGATTGGTCACATGGCACGTGACTGTCCAACCCGCCATGCTGATGATCAGCAGTTAAGTGAAGAACCTCCCAGGTAGAGGCAGAGGTTCGACCGTGGCAGTCCGCAGGGAGGAGGTGGATGAGGCAGAGGAGCTGGCCGCGCAGCAGGAGGTGGGCGACGCTTTGAGGCTCTGCCACCACCACCACCAGGAGGTCCGCCCCGACCAAAGGGAGTAGGTGAACATGCGAGAGCTCAGCTTCAGGCAGCTGAGGCCTTCGATCATGGAGCTCTGGGAGCAGATGGACAGGAGCAGAACTAGTGGATACGTCCTTTGTACTTCTGTTTCCTTGTTGCTTTTGTGTAGCGTCTTGTATTATGAGCTACAATAATAAAAGACACATACCTTTGTGATATTTTCGTTCCAGTCCTCTTTCGTGACGTTACTAAGAGGTTCCAGTTTTGGCTGTTGACTTGACCCTCACTTGTGAGACATCTACTGGAGGAGACCCAGTTACCACACACTGATGCCGACAGTGTGACTCAACCCTTGGAGGCGAGAGTAACGGTTGGATCTCTTAGTAGTAGCGTCGAGGCCTTACGATGTCATCCTTGTTATGGATTAGTATCATCCATGTTAGGATTGACTGTTTTAGGCAAGAATGTGGTTCATCCAGGGGATGAGACCAGGTTTCTCTTATCGGCAAAGAAGAAATCTTGCAGCTCTTGTGGGACCAGAGATGGTCCGGGCCACGTCAGAGAAGGTCCAGGTCATCCAGGAGCGGATGAGGACAGCACAAAGCCGGCAGAAGTCATATGCTGACAGGAGGCGGAGGCCACTAGAGTTCGAGGATGGCGACCACGTCTTTTTGCGTTTCTCACCTCGACGTGGTTGCAGAGATTTGGCCGAGGCGGCAAGTTGTCTCCACGCTTCATTGGGCCCTTCCAGGTCCTCAGCAGGTTTGGCGAGGTGGCTTATCGCCTGGCTCTGCCACCTCAGTTGCACCGGGTGCACGACGTCTTCCACGTATCCCAGCTGAGAAGATACGTGCACGACCCGACACACATCATTGACTATAGGGGGCTAGACGTGGATGATGGAGTGACTTTTGCGGAGGTCCTAGTGGAGATAGAGGATCGACAGGAGCGGGTCCTACGTGGGCGATTGATTCCTCTTGTGCGCTTCAGATGGCAGCACGGGAACCTCCAGGAGAGCACTTGGGAGCGGGAGGCTCAGATGCGTGCTCAGTACCCACATTTGTTCCCCTAGTTTTTTATGTATCTTTACGAGGTCATAAAGTCCTGAGGTGGGAGTAATGTAAAGACCCATAAATTTCAAGGAAATTTTTTTTATTAATTTTCTTTGGAATTTTACAAGAACGCAGTTTCTAACGGCACCTGATTCCGAGGCCCGGTGTGCCCGGAATCATTTTCCGAAGTTTGGCTCGGGTACGTTCAGTGAACGGACGAGCGGGTTTTTCTAACTTTTGAACCGGTGCCCGAAATCGAATTCTGAGGGCACCGATGAAATCGCAGCGCCGGTATTCGCTTAGAAACGCCTCTTCCGGAGTTGCGTTTGCTCGGGTGTGGTTTTTAATTTTCGGGCTTAAGGTTAAGAAATAAAATAAATTTTGGGACAACTTTATTTTATTTCACTTAAGCCACTTGGAAGCTACTTGATGCCATTTAAAGGCGGATTGAACTGAGTTGAACTGGATAGGATGCTATCCTGAAATATCCTACCCCCTTGGTAGGATATTTGTGAGGTGGGGCCCGCACGAGCCCCTCCGTTTCTTTCCGCTAAGAAACGAACCCGTGAAAACCCGTCTTAATGAAAGTCAACCGACGCGTTTTCTAAATTCTTAACAGACCATTTAATTGGGCGGTTTATTTCGTGAATTAAATAGGATGTTTCTTTCGTGAATTAAATGGGTCGTTTCCTTCGTTGAATTAATTCAACGAATTGATGGATCGTTTCTTAACCAGATTTTCAAATTCGTTGGCGTAATAATAAAATAAGGCCAACGCTCGACCTCTGGTTATTTGCGCTGGAGAAGATTTGAGAGAACCCTCGTAACTTCTTCTCCCTCGCGAAGAACGCGAAGAACGCGAAGAACGCGAAGAATGCGAAGAACGCCGAACCCAGAAATCGACGACGCTTTCGTCCGAGACGATCTTACGATCTCCGATCTCCGATCTCCGATCACCGACCATTTGAGGTGAGTGATTTCGGATTTCCGTTCAAGGTTCTTTTCTTTTGGTTTAAACACAGATTTAATTAATTATAAATTAAATCTGTTGTTCTTGGTTCGTTGAGCTCGCCGACTCAACGCCGGATTCCGCGACGACGCGACGCCTCCCCGCGACGACGCAACGATCCCTCTCTTCCGCGACGATCCTTTCCGCGAAGAACGCCCGCGCGCGACGATCGACGAGGTAGGGATTTTAATAATTTTGGAATACCACTCTTTGTTCTATCCGTGAGCATTCTTTAAAAATTTAAGAACCAGAATCAATGAAACAATTTTATTTATTTAAAATTGTTGGATCATGTGTTGATCATTCTATTAAATTTCTCCTGGTTGTTTATCTCTAACACGGAGGGTGCGGGCCAAACGAACACGGCCCGACGACCCTCCGTCGTTCTTCGTTTTGTGCGGATTTGACGGTCGATGACGGAACGTGCCGCAGCAGACGTTTGACGATCCCGCAGTAAAGAACGGATCCCGGGAGGAGCAACGGCGCAGACGGGAAGGAAAACGGGCCACCGGAGCGACGCCGGTGGCCTGCGGAAGTTGCCGGCGGCGCGGGTCGCCGGCGCGGCGACGAAGGCGGGCAACGGACCCGCGGCGCGCGGGTCCGGTTCGTCCAGGCGGGACGCGGCTCAGCCGCGTCCGCGGTTCGCCAGCGCGGCCCGCACGCGGGCCGCGGTTCTTCCTCAGGCCGCGGGTCAGCGCCCGCGGCTTCCACCCGCGCCATTCGGCCGAGCCAGACCGGCCCTGGCCGGGCCGGGCCAGGCCCGCCGGGTCGGACCCGGGTCGGGTCGACCCAGGGGGGGTCGGGCCGGGTCGGCCCGGGCCCGTACCCCCCCATCTTCGGATGTTTTCGTTCAAACGCCCGTATCTTGAGCTTCGTGCCTTCAAACGACCCGCCGTCAGCGGCAACGTGATCCTTGGATCGAGACGGTCGTTTCGGTATATCTCACTCAAGGTTTCGGAATACCTTGAGTTCGGCCGGGTTGGTTCGTACACGAGACCAACCGGGCCCTCGGAGCGGAAACGCTAATATCTTGAGCTACAGACGTCCGATTGACGTGCCGTCAGCTTTGTTGAATTTCTCTAAGTGAGACGGATCTTTTTGCATACTCCGCCCGAGGTTTAGACGCAGGTGGAGGGCGGTCGTGTTGGTTTTGCCTTAAAAACCAACCGGGCCCCTGGAACGAAAATGCCAATAACTCTCAGACCGGGCGTCCGATTGACGCGCCGTCTGCGACGTTGAGTTCCTGTTGTTGATACGGAACTTTTGGATACATCAACTTCGGACTTCGTGTCAGTTGATGTATCAGCCTCTCGACTCATGGAGCGGACCCTCCCGAACGAGCTTGCTATGTGCGGGAACCCTAGTGCTGGCTGCGACTGCTACTTCGACAGCGACGACCGTGCAGAGATCCTCAGTGGACTACGACGACGACGGTGCAGAGATCCTCAGTGGACTGCGGCGACGACCGTGCAGAGATCCTCCGTGGACTCCGACGACGACCGTGCAGAGATCCTCAGTGGACTGCGGCGACGACTGTGCAGAGATCCTGAGCGGACTGCGACGACTACTGCACTCAGTGATCCTACGTGGATCAGTGCTACAGGTCCTGCGTGGGCCCGGTCCTGTGTGGGCCCGATCCTGTGTGGGTCTGATCCTTTGTGGGTCATCTCTCAGCGGTTCTGTGTGAGCCAACTCCTACAGGTCCTGCGTGGGCCCGATCCTGTGTGGGTCCGATCCTGTGTGGGTTACTGCAAGGTTAGTACCTATCGATCCTTCGTGGGTCCGACGACATAGATGGTTCAGTGATAATCTTTATAGTCATCCGAAGAAGTATACCTGTGTGAGCTGAATCTTCTGTTTTACTCGATAGAGGTGGTGCGCTTGGTTGTAGCGACAGACCCGCGATACTGGAGACAAGCGTACGGAGTACGGAGACCGTGTAGCCGGCTGAGACCTGAAGACTGCTCGACCGACTCGACTTGGAGTGAGTCGACTAGACCAGTGGACGGAGCGCCCAGTATTTGGCGGCAGACCCACGGCGGATGGAGCGCCCGGTAGTTGGCAGAAGACCCGCGGTACTCGACTGGAGGAGTACCTTTGTAGGCTATTTGGGTGAGCGCCCGGTATTTGGCAGTAGACCCTCAGCGGACGGAGCACCCGGTAGTTGGCAGCAGACCCGCGGTACTCGACATGAGGAGTACCTCAGCAGTCTTAGGTTAGTGAGAAGTACCTCGGAGTCGTGACAGGACCACTGTACACTTCAGAGATGGGGCTCTTCAGCAGTTACGTTTTTGATAATGAAAATCCTGGTTTGAGCTGAGTTAATGATCCTTGTGTTTCCTCTTTATTGAGATGAGTTATTTGATAATTTCGATATATGTATGGGCATATACCTATGAGAGTTATCTGTTGAGTTTTCCTGTGTGGATTACGTTTTCCTCTCCTTTGTGGATTGTGTTGAGCTATCCTGTGTGGATTTACTGTTTACTCTCCTTTGTGGATTGTGTTGTTCTATCCTGTGTGGGTATACGTTTTGCTTTCCTGTGTGGACTGGGTTGTGCTTGGGCTCGGACGTTGGAGCCGAACGGGGAATTGCAGACTTAGGTATATGTATGGGAATATACCTAAGCCGTATCAGATGTTACTTCGTGATTGTATCTCTTCTTCGTGATTTATCCTTTGTAGATTTCGGGAGACCTTCGGGGGTCTCGGGGTCCCTACTGAGTAGCTTATACTCACCCCTACACGGGCTATGCCCGCACTTCGTGGTGTTGGTTGCAGACGACGGACAGCGCTGATCGTGGAGGAGCCGTGCGGAGCAGGACAATACCTGGAGGTGGACCACTGGGCGGGACGTACTCGGAGCGGTCAGGTGGACCCGAGGAGCAGTGGAGGCTATCTGTACCCACCCTTCAGGTGGGACTTCCAGAGGACGGCTCGACGCTGCAGATTTTCCTTTTCAGTTGCTGTTTTTCCTTTCAGTTGTACTTTACAGTTGGGCTTGTATTTCCGGCCCCTTTTACTTTCAGCACAGCTTATACAGTTTTTACTTAGTCTTTACTTTTCCGCTTGCTTGCTCTGTGGTGCTTGTTTACTTTTCAAAGGCAATGCCTTCCCTTTTTGTTGGGATTTACGCCTTGGTGCTAGTGGCCATCCCCTGGCCTATGGAAGGCGGGCTTGGGGTAGTCACGGCACGGGCCACGAGGACGGGTCGTGACAAAAACTAAAGCTATATGAAAAATTAGCAAACAACTAAATAATTGAGGAAACATAAGAATGTGTAAGTCGTAAAGAAAACTTATAAACAATTTTCATACCTCCTTCCTCACATGATCTGGTATCATAGTACGTCCTAGTGTGTAGAGGTATTTTTTTCATCAATGTTTTTTATATTTTCCAAATGATTCCTAAAAAAATCGACATTGAAAAGGATAATATTATTGAAAAACATGAGAGTTATTATTTAAATACCTAAAATATAATTAATACCTTAAACTGGGTAGTCATCCAATGTGTAATAATCTAACGATATTGCTCTATAAAACAATCATCCAGAACTAGTACCGCCTCTAACTCAGTGCCAACTCTAGCATGACAGCCAATATACAACTCATGCTTTTAGGCTCTTCAATGCTCGCCTAAATCCTTTATACATTTTGGTCAATCACCCTCACCATCGGGAAAATTAAATCAAAGCTGACAAAAAAATATTAATTCATATAAATAAAAAATAATTCATGGAATTAAATAAAACATATTTTTACGCATATCTCTACCCAAGATCTATACTTGACCTCATGTGGCAAATGTCTCTATGATAGCAGGATGACGGGAATGATGTTGGAGTATTTGGCAAGCATCGCCAAAAAACTACAACATTTTTGCCCTATTTTCTCAACCATTTGGTTGTCTTCATTGTAATCCACCATAACCTATATCAAGGGGTTCCACACCTCATGCATATGTGTACGCCCCCACCCCCGCCTCCTATCAGTTGATGTATCTTTCATAAATGAAAATCAAATATTTTATCAAAATATGTTATAATGAAAATAAATATTGCGATAAAAGTTTTTAGGGTTCTATAAATATACTTGGGCTAGTCTGATCGCTGAGCGCCGTTGGATCCACAGAAACTGATGGAACACCCTGTGGTGGAACAGGAGTTGATGATAATGGAATATAAAAGCTCGGAGAGACAGAATCAGAAGGAAAAGAATATGGGACAGTTGTATGACCGGATTCTGACTGGGGACTGGGAATCATCATGGGATATGAAAAAGATGGGGCAGAAGATGAAAAAGGTGGCGAAAAAATGGGAGGCCTAAATATCCCGTGTGTCCCTATGGACCCACCGAAATCAGAATGTGGGAAGGATGACATGTCAGTGGGAGGGGCATGGTATAGTCAGGTACGCGAAGCTGCTCGTCAACCTCTGGTACGAACCCTCCTCGTACCACCATCCTGAGTACTAGGACAAGTACTGGGCTCCTCATCGAATAAATGTCGATGTATAGGTGGATCCTACAAAATTTTTTACAAAAAAATTAATCACATGACATATTATATTATTTAAATGTATATATTTGAAATAAATTACTCACTCTAGGTTCTAATGGTGGAACGCCCATCTCCACCATTCGACGATTGTTCCCTGTCATTTTTTCCCTTCACATCTCTTCAATTGAATGCATTTCGTTCTTTTGAAAACAAATATGTAATTAATTAGAAAAAGGAATATAATGTGTAACTCAAAAACTTAAATATGTGAAGTAATAGGGGGATACATTAGTAATTTAGCTATCAATTGTTTTATAAGGGATTGAATGGATTTAATAAATCACAAAATTTATAATATTCACCAAGTTAGAAATATTGTTTGACTAGGTTAGAATACAGTTCAATTCTAAATTAGAAAATGATATTCAAATAAAACTGCAACCAATAAACATTCAAAATTCATATAACAGTCAAGTCATCTAAAACATATTTTTGATCAATACTAAATCAATTTGAATATTACCAACCTTAACAACCCAACTAGGGGTAAACCAAGACAATTGATAACATGGATGAATGATTCTATATATTTTCAACCACATCTTTAGGTTAACAATCAACTCTAACAATTGAGAAATTCGAGTCATCAAAATAAATAAATGGATTTCATTTAATGGCACTAGGGATAGTTTCAATTCCATCATCACCATCATAATAAATATTTCTTGGAATTACTTCAATTATGACACAAAATACAGGTCGAAGTTCATCTTTGACATAAAAAACATGTTTGGCCATTGATGCCAACACATATGGTTCTTCAGTAGCAACAGTTCGAGTCATATTAATTACTCAAAATCCACAATCATAAATAAATTTTCCCTGTCTCGTCATCGAATCAAACCCATGGAGTTTCATCATTGTGACTTGTCCATGAGAGTAATAATACAATATTATTATTTTCTCAACGACTCCATAATAACCCACATATTCAAATCGTGGTCTACTATCTGATGCACTGGCATAACAATATGTTGTGGTAGTAACCATAATACCATAATGTTTTGTTCTCATGTTCTTTGCTCGTTCAGTGAAAATAAAATTGTAACCATTAGTAACAATTGATTTATTGTCACAAACCACGGTATTAGGACTAAAAGCCAAAGCTTTTTTTCCTCAGAGACAGAGTCAACAGAAAAACTCAATACCTGAAATATAAATGACTATTAACCTTAATTAAATATTGATATAATTATTTTAAATAGTAATATTTTTACCTTCAATTTTAACCAAGCAGAAAACTCTTTTCTATGAATAGTATTTCTCCTTCTCAAAGATAAAGAACGATGATTGCTATTTATCATTGTTTTATGTTCCCTGTAGATAAAAAATATGAATATTTTAATAGATATATATATATATATATAATATATACAAACTCAATTTAGTTACCGGATATAGTCATCGAACAAATCACAGTTGAAGAAAATTGTGTGATGGGCCATGTCCCGCTCTTCATGGCTTAATGTTTTCAATGTATATGATCTAGGAATTCCTCTTATTTGAGGAAGTGATGGAAAACTTGGTGAAATTTCCTCATACTATTCTTCTTTATTTCTCATTGGTCTGTTCATTCGTATAGTAAGATCAGACAAATACATTGAGCAGAAATCCATACATTCTTGATCTAAGTGAACGTTCATGATAGAACCTTGGGGATGATTCCTGTTTCGGACATAAGACTTTAATGTGTACATATTTCTTTTAGTTGGATACATCCAACAAAAAAACAGGTCCTCCGAGATGTATTTTAGTGTAAATATGGACAGTCAGATGCATCATGCATGTGAAAAATGATGGAGGAAATATTTTCTCCAACTCACACAAAATTAATGGGGCATCTGTCAACATTTTTTTCAAGAAAGACATGGACAGACATTTAGCACAAAGATATCTAAACAAATGGAACAACCAAATAATAGTCACCCTTACATTATTGGACAAAAGATGACAGATTGCTATTGAAAGCAACACATATAGTAGAACGTGATAATCATGAGTCTTCAAAGATTTTATCTTCAACTCTCTTCTGTTGACCGATTTAGGTATGTTTCTTGAATAGCCATCATGAACTCTAATTGTCTCCAATACTTCTAGAAACTGTTTTTTTCATAGGATTCATCACATAAGAAGCATATGGACGTTTCCATTTATTTTCACTGATACGCAAAGGATACAATTCTAGTCTGATGCCTCAATCCACCAAGTCACGCCGAAATCGTAAATCAACTTTTGTCTTCCCCTTGAGATTTAGAAGAACTGAAGGAAACATTTCACATATATTCTATTCAATATTCATTACGTCTAAGAAATGATGTAACATATTGTTTGACCAATAAGGAAAATAAAAAAAGATACTCTCCTTCATCCAATTGTAACATGTTTCAGTGGAATCATTCTTTCTATTTCTAGATTTCATTTGACCCTTCCCGAATGAAAAAATGAAATCTTTCAATTCATTAACAACATTAGTTCGAGACATACACTGAGTTGGATCATCAGTCTTTATGGTAATATCAAATCGTCGACGATTCATTCTATATGGATGATCATTTGTCATGAATCGTCGATGTCCTATAAAACTGAAACTACAACGATGTTTTAGTCTTCTGGATTGTGTATTCTTCATACAAATTGGGAATGACAGTTTTCCCTTCATGCTCCATCCAGACATCATTGCATAAGCAAGAAAATCATTGATCATCCACATAAGCGCAACACACATCTGAAATATGTTTTTCGTACATGCATCGTATGTGCGCACACCCTCATCCCAAAGGAGATTCAACTCTTTTATTAAAGGTTTCATGTATACATCAAAATCAATGCCAGGATCAGAAGGACCATATATGAGTATACTCATGAAATTGAAAGGTTTTTTAGACACAACCATGGGGGAAGATTATAAATGTGTATAAAAATTGGACATGTGCTGTGTACAGTAAGAATCTTACCAAACATATTAAAACCATCACATGAATGACCCATCCTCACATTACAAACGTTAGTTGAAAAATCACGATGTCGAGCATCAAATCTCTAACAAGAAAATCCATCTATAGGATGAACAAACTCATCATTTGTCTTCTTTCTCTCGGTATCATGCCATCTCATTTTTATTGATATGTCATCAGACATAAAATGATTCTGGAGTCTGGGGATCAATGGAAAGTGCCACATTACTTTTTGTGGAATGTGGGATGGTGTACCATCAGATTATAACTTCCAGCGGGATGTTCCACATTTTATACAATCATTTAGTTCAGTGGTTTCCTCCAAGAATAAACTGCAATATTTCTGGCATGCATGAATTTTTTTTCTTGAAAATAAATGTTCCTCAACTAACTTATATTCCATATAGTGGTTTGAGGGAATATCTGCATCATAAAGAAGTAAATCTTTCAAGAGGGTAAGAATGTAATCAATTTATGTATTAGAAATCCCATTCAAAGTATTCCCATGAAACAATTGGATTAAAAATTCCATCTTTTTCATTTTATCGCATTGTCGATATACTGCAGTCGTGGCAGCATCATTAAATTTTCTCACCCTATCAATATCATCAATTTCACTAGATACATCAGATGTCGTCATATCGAAGTCCTCTTGAGTCAAAATTCATTTCTTTTTAATGATGATGGATAAATGAAAACCGATCCTCTAACAAATTCTCCATTCCAGTCCTTTCATTTCAATCATCAACAGTTTGAGATTTTATTTTCTCCCCATTGTGATACCACACAAATTAGTTTGCTTGAAAACCATTTTTGGTTATGTGGTAGATGACTTATTCACGACTCAACCAAGGTCTACCAACACAATTGGAACATGGGAAGTGTATACGACCACTATCTGAAGCATTTTGAAATGAAAAATCTATAAAGCTCTCCAAATTGTTTTGAAAATCGAGGGAGATCCGATTGGTTTCATACATCCATATTCTGTTCATTCTATAAAATGAATTTATATAAGTCATTTTGTCACAAAAAATTCAATATAATTGAACATTAATTGAAAATACATTTAAATAAATGATAAAGGAAGAAGTTTCTAGTCGATGTAGTGAACTATTAAAATAATGTAAAGAACAAGTACTCATAATTTAATTTAAAATTTATTTTAATCATTTTCATTAGGTCTATATGAGGCATATTCCTCAGGTCCCATTATGTGTTATAGGAATCCCAAATCATTCACTCATGTTAAATAACTCATTATTGGAACCTCTATGGCCATACCTTTCATTACCCAATTACTTCCCCTAGTCAAGCGCACACCATGGGTGAATAAATTTTAGGCTTCTACACTAATAGTTTGTTCATGGATTGAAAAAATATTTAATTTCATTATGTATAGAAAAAAATTTATTTTTAAATTTGAGATTAATAATAAAGTATTTTAATGATAACAACATTACTGAATTAAACATGTGACTTATCTATCATTTTTATGGATGTCTACACATGCCAGTATGGCTAGTGAAAATCTCCCCAACATCAAAAAAGTGAGTATTGGCCATGGAGGATACATAATATAGAATAAACAATGAGAACCATATTTAAGTTACCCTAACGTTATATCAGTACATTCATCTTGGGGGAAATAGAATATATGATCCTACATAACTGATGAATTCAAAAGCTCATATTCCATTTGTTGGACATTATCTAAGGTAAGAAATCATGTGAGGATGGGTTTACATCATCCAATTTCTTACATGCTTGTGAGAATGAAGGATTGAATTAATGACTTGAGTTCACCGATTAAATGAGGGTAGAGGTTACATAGGCTATTTAAACAGAATGATTAAATAAGGGTAGAGGTTGCATACACTCTACATGGCAGGGGAGTGTCAGCTGATTTAGAAACTAAAAAAATTCCCATCATAGGTATCAATAAAAAACATCACCTTCAAAAGAAACTCCAAATAAAAATGGACTAAAACATCAAACATTTCAAAAATTCACTACTATGCATGGTTTATCCACATGTTTAGTAGTAATTATATGTCTTAATAATGAAACACCTCTACAACTCCCAGTTTCCCCCAATAAAAATAAGGTAAATATATCAAAATATCTATAAAAAACTCATTAATAAGATCAAAACGTAAATATAATCTTGAAAAACCATGTAATCTCTTTCACAACACATTATCACACACGAGTTATCTCATGTTTTACTAAATACCAAACATAGTCACATAACAAGTTTACTGTAACAGATTGCATTACACAAGCCTTATTAAAAATATTATCATTTTAATAAAAAATTTCCCCAAGGAATTTTAATGAAAACATTTATAGAAACTTTGATAATGATTACTAAACACATATAAATAAATTTCCAAGTAACAATTAATTACAATATGAAGAAAAAGAATAAAAACACATAGTTAAAAAATCTAGAATCCAACTGAAATGAATTTGAGATATTTCTTCTTAGATGGAGGGTCAAAGATTTAATTAATTAAATGGTTTGGAATGGAGATAGTCTAGATAAAATCAAAACAAAAAAATTGATATACACATCAAAATAAAAATGTAAAATTAAAATATTAGATGAATAACAATAAAAAAATGCACCACTTAAAAATTTTATGTGTATAAACAAGAAAATACATGATTTGAGATGATTCTGATGGAGTTACACCAGTTTGGATAGGGGAAGTCGAGAAAGGAGTCGAGCGATGCAGAGATTTAGGGTTCTGTTACGAATAGGGGAGAGCAGCATCCCGATTGTATTTGGGGTAAATATTTACCAACGGTTTTTAAAAACCATTCGTAAAGGGGTGTCCAAGGTACCCTTTCCCAATGGTTTACTAGAACCGTTGTAAATGCATGACTTAGACACCCCTGTCCCAACAGTTTCCTAAAACTATTGGAAAAGGATGTCCTGGCCCTTCTTTACCAATAGTTTAAGCAAACCTTTTGTAAATAAGTGTTGGGAAAGCCTGCATTTCCAGTAGTGACATTAAAATAAGAAAAGGATAGAACAAAATTCAGTTAAGTCCATTATGAGGTAATGTTCTCCCTCTTTCAGCGTGTCTTTCAATTTGCTAGTTGTTATGAAATAGAATAACACCATTGAGAAAATAATTTCTATTCTTCAACAAATAGGTTATAAAATATTATTCCTAGCTATTTATCATCTTGAAGTATAAGTAGATTAATGTTGGAATCCAATAAATAATATGAGGAAATAATAAGAAATTGAATCAATGGTCGTGTTGGAGTTTAAATTGATATTCCATAAAAGTACTAAACTATTATTCTATGTTCAAATATAGAGAATGAATTTTTTAATTTGACGAAAATGGATGATGAATCCATTAGTACATATGAGGTAAATTTAACAAGTCTCTCAAGGTATTTCAATGGTTTAATAATAAGTCCAGAAAGTAAAATTAATCGGTTATTTTGTGCTTTAAAATCATGTATTCAAAAGGAAAGTGGAAATAATATACATCAGTACCGATGATAAAATAGTTCTTTTGTTCCATAGAGGTGGATATTTAAACTAGAGTAACCCATCAATCAAATGGTTTGGATAAAAAATAAAAATCTAATTAAAAGGAAATTAAAAAATTTAAAAGAAGATGAGTTTTCCTTTATGTTAAATTTTTTTGAAAAAGAATTGTTGAAATTATCGCAAGGGTAAATTAACATGTATTAAATATGTTAAATAATGTAATCGATAAATGGAGTGCCTAAGTGATTTTAGGAAGATAGATAATGATGCTAATGGAAAGAAAGCGACATGGAATGAACCAAACTGTAACATCCCATATAAATAAATAATAATACATTTTCATATTTATTAACATTTATAAAATAAAAATTAATTTTACTTTAATGGGGTTGTTATGTTCGATAGCGTACCCAATACGCAACAATGTGTTTCTTTGAAATATTGCGTTTCGCACTAGAAATAAAATAATATTATTTTAAATGGTAGTTAACACGTAGTCATTGTATTAGAGGGAATGAATATAAATAACTAAAATATCATTATATATGTTTGTTAAATGTTTTTACATTTATCCAATAATAGATAATGGCTTAAAATAAGAAAAGAATTCAATTTTAGGCATAGATACTCTAATATTCACTAAAGGTCCACTTATCACCTTTTGATGGTGAACCTTCATTAAATATAGTTTTGGTCCCTATTATACATTCTATTGGACCAAATAAAACTCTTCTTTAGAATCGGGACATAAAAATTTACTTTGTGTAAATTTTTGGTATTTTTCCGATAAAGTTAATTTTTTAATGAATAGTGAAAAATATTGTATTTTAATTAAAAACCACTTTTTAATATAATTTATTTATATTATTAGATTATTGTTTGAATTGGTTTTAAATTGTAATTATAATATATTTTTACCATTTATTCCAATAGTTGTCATTGTAATTAATTTCACTTTGAAATCGGATGTAAACTAGTGTCAATCTTTTGATACTTTTTGTTTAATAAAAACACGGTATTTGTTTTGACAGCATGAATTAATTATTAAATTAATTAATTAAACTTATATGTTTTTAATTTTTAAAAATAGACAACATTTTTGAATTCGGAATATCAAATATAGCTTAGGTTGAAGTTTTGGTATTTTTCTGAAAAACTTAAATTTTTGATGAATAGTGAAACCACTAAGTGGTACTTAAATAAATGATTTTTCGTTTAAATGAAACATTACCACTTCTGTATTTTGAATTTCAAAAATCCAACATAAATGGTTATCATTAAAAAGTAAAATGTGGTTCAATGGGATTAAAATAATTTTTTTATGAATAGTAACTTTTATGTTTATTAATCGGGATTGGAGGTAATTAGTATAGTTTAAGGTAAAAATAATTTTCTAATAATATGAAATGACCTAGACACATGTCCTACCTTTATTGGATATGTCATGGTAGACCAGAAAAATCCATGGGTCAACTTGGTGACCCCATGGAGCCACATTGGTAGGAAAATGACATTAATATCTTTTTATTTAAAGTTAAAATACAAATGTCACAAAAATGAGTTGTTTTACTAAAACAATTTTTTTATGGAGTTATAGAAGTCAGGATTTTGACTATAAATATTAATTAGAAATATAATAAGATTTCCTACATCATGATATTTGTTTTATAATATTTATACATTAAATACATTAAATTATTTATGACACCATGATGATGCAGCGATTACCTCATTATTTAACAATTTAAATAAAATGGAATTATAATGTAAAATATAAGACCTAAACATTTAAAAAACCTAATTTATGGGTGGATTTAGAACCCTTATCACATTATAATATAAATATATTATTTTGGGACCCTTTTTATCTGAAAAAAATTTTATAATAATGTATCTTTTCTTAAATATCCAAGAGTGCCCCTCCTCTCCTTTTATAAAATGCCCCCACCTATACCTCCATACCCACACCTCTAAAGCCTTTGGTTCAGACATTATCTACTCTTTTTGTCTCTCCACATCCCTCCCATACTCCTAGAAGTCTTACTTTGGGCAGAAGGGTTCCCAAGGAAGCCGTTGAGCTCAAATCAAAGAGAGTTACCCGATTTTAAGGTAATGTCTTCACTTGTGTTCTTTTGTTTTATTTTGCTTCTCCAACCCCCTAAAATCTTTTTATTAATTTCTTCAGTAACAACTCCAGTATCTTCAATATACTAGGATGTTTTTATAAGAATAATTATATCTACACTTACACACACCATTGTCTAATGGTTAAAGAGCATACTGTTTCCGTGGATGGCGAATTTCTGCCTCACGAATCGATGATTGTTCAATATTCTTCTAACACCTTCAAATGTGGCCATTAATATGTCACTATATTTATATATGATATATAATATGTTTATTTTTTCTTTGATCTTCTGTATTTTTCATTTATGGCACACCTTTATGGTTTCCATTGTGGGTAAACACGATAATTTCATTTTAGGAAGTGCGGACTACTGCCCGCTCAAAGTGATTTGATTCGTTAATGCCATACGTGGTATGTATAAAGGATGGATTTAATAATATTAGATATGATATTATACTGGAATTATAATATACCTTTTTATCATTATTATTTCACTCCATTAAAGTATGTGAAATAAATGAAAGTAGCGTTCATGCGTACGTACGTCTTACCGTCTCCATGACCGGTGCATTTCATTTCTTATCCCCAAATGTAATGTACTATTATAAGTACATATACATAATGGATATATATTATGTATGTTACATATAAATGATGAATATAATTCTGGAATTAAAATATACATACCTCACATTTATTTTGAATTACATTAATATAACATTGAAATGAAAGTAGCGTTCATGCGTACGTACGAATTACCGTCTCCATGAACAGTGCATTTCATTTCTTACCTCTAAATGATTATTTAATATTATAAATACATGTATATGCTGGCTATATATGATATCCAAATCATGAAAATCATTCTGGATATAAAGAACCTTTGACCTCACAAAAACATGTAATTTTAAGAAGTCCAATTTTGACTTAAGAACCAAATATCGACAAAACAAACATTATTAACATAAATGATTACATAATGTTTATGACATGGTAATAGGTGATATAAAAGTAATAATGAACTTGAAAAAGATTCTTATGAAAGTATAAATTAACTCAAGTTTATTATTCAAGATGTTAAAGAATGATCGAGTCAAGTCGGAACTGAGGTAAGGGACTTTGTCTCAATCTCCATTCATTGAGGCATATTTTGTTTTATACAAAACATTATTTTATACTGTGTATAAACCCCTTTTACTTTTAATTTTATTCAAAAGGAATATTTTTATTTGAATTGTTTTACTAAACAACAAAAAGGAATGTTTTGTTAACGTACGCAGTGATAACGACCTTTTCCACTGCCGTGAGTATTATTTGGTCTTTGGCTTCCTCAACAAGCCGTAATGTTTTTTAAAATGAAGTAAATATCGTATACTCTTTTCTGTATTTTGGTATTGAAAATGGTTTTTATAATGTTTTTTATGTCAATATATTTATCTGATATATTGTGATCAAAGTGTGGAAATGTTTTCTTTCCAATATTTTTGTTTTATGTCTTATGATTTTATAATGATACTTGGACATTTGATGGGTGGTTACATGATAAACCATATGACGAGTGGTGCAATGAATACCAGGATGGGTGGTTACGTTATAACCTCCAATGCATTGGGTATGGAAGTCGGCCGTATGGCTATTCCATTAAGTGATATGTCTGGAAGTCGACTGTATGGTTATTCCATTTAAGTATGTTTATGTACAAAGTTTCCTTTATATGTTATGTGTTCTTTATATGAGTTTTATGGTAATATTTTGGTTACAAAAATGGTAAGTAATGATATTTTATTCAGTGAAGAGTTTTTACTACTTCATAAAGGTGAAAAGTAATACATTGATAAAGTATACATGTTTTACTAGTTGTTTTAAAAAACAAACAGTTTTCATTCATTGTGTATCGCTTACTGAGCTTTTTATACTCACCCCATGTTTTTTTGAAATGTTTTTTATAGGACTTAATGTGGAATAAGATCATGGATGGGATCAAGGGAATATCATGCTATCTAAAACATGGAACTAGACATGTTTCTTTTTAAGAGTATTTATTTTATGGAAACTTAGTAGAAGTGTCCACTTTGTAGTCTTTTGAGATTTAATAGTAATGTCCTAATTCTCTAAAACTCTAAACCTGAAAAGATCCTCAATGTGAATTATTCATTTAATTCAATATTAAGTAAGGATTAAGGCTGGGGCCATATAGTTGGTATCCGAGGTCGGATTAGACAACTTTAGGTGTTAGAAAATTCTTAAATTATAAATTAATTTATGGCATGACTGAAATGATATAGCATTTAAAGATTACCATGTTGCTTCTCCTAAGATATTTCTGTGTTATGAATGGTTTTTCATAGAAGAAACAGATCAGATTTTCTGGGAAGGCATACAGAGGGAAATTACCTTCCAAATCAGTATCCTGAGATGGTCAGAATCATAACTAAATAGTTTTCTATAGTGATGGCTCAGTTGAATCAAGTGATAAATGTTGGTTGTTTTTATTGATGATATTTTGGTGTTTTCTAAAAGTAAATAGGAGAATGAATGTAATTTGAGGGTTATCATGCAAACCGTAAAAGAAAAATAAACTGTATGGAAAATTCAGCAAGTTCAAGTTTTGGTTGCAACAAATTTATTTCCTTGGTCACATTGTTTCTAAAGATGGGATAACTATTGATCCTGCAAAAACAAATGCTATTGAAGAATGGAAAATACCCACAAATTTAACCGAGATTCGTAGTTTTCTTGGTTTGGAAGGTTATTACTGAAGGGTTGATAGAAAGTTTTCGTGGTTATCTAGTCCAATGACTAAGCTAACTCGAATGGGTGTTAAGTATATCTGTACAAAATAATGTGATGATTGTTTTCAAGAGTTGAAAATAAGATTGGTGAATGCTCTAGTTTTGGCACTTCCTTCCAGGAAGGGTGAATTTTTTATCTACAATGATGCATTATTGAAAGGACTTGGTTGTGTCCTTAAGCATAATGATTAGGTAATTTCATATGCTTCATGTAAATTGAAAACTCATGAGGTAAATTACCATACACATGACTTGGAATTAGCTATTCTTGTTTTTTCTTTAAAAATTTGGAGGCATCATTTGTATGGAGTAAAGTGTGAAATATATACAGATCACAAAAGTTTAAAGTATATATTCACTCCGAAAGAATTGAACATGAGATAGAGGAGAGGGCTAGAATTAATCAAGGATTATGATTGTTCAATTCATTACCATCCGGGAAAAGAAAATAAAGTGGCTAATGCTTTGAGTCAAAAAAAGTAATGCTTCAATAACCATGATACGTTTGGAATAAGATCCTTTGGTTTTTGATTTGATGAAATTTGGCATAGAAGTTGTTGGTGGAGGAAGTTATTCTGTATTGTTTCAATTATCAGTGAGATCATCCCTATCAGACAGAATTATGCAAGCGCAGAGGAAAGACAGTGAGTTTCAGTAAAAGGTAGAGTTGGATCAAAAGGGTAAGTTGCCTGAATTGAACATTGATAATGATTATGTTTTGAGATTTGGGAAGAGATTATGTGTTCCAACTGATTTGCAGTTGAAAAATGAGTTGTTATGTAAGGCTCATAGTTCCCCATTATCAGTTCATCCTGGTAGTACTAAGATGTACAGAGATCTGCGGGAGTATTACTGGTGGGATGGAAAGAAAAGAGATATTTCTGATTTTACTGTGAAGTGTTTGACTTTTCAGCAGGTTAAAGCAGAGCGACAGTTACTGAAAGGTATGCTTCAGCCTTTACCAGTGCCAGAGTGGAAATGGGAAAATATATCCATGTACTTTGTTGTGGGATTACCGAGGAAATCTCGAGGTAATAATGCAATCTGAGTTATTGTTGATCGATTGACTAAATCTGCTCATTTCCTTCCTATTCGAGATACACTCTCTCTAGATCAACATTCTCGATTGTATCTTAAAGAGATAGTCAGGTTGCATGGTGTTCCCCTATCCATTATATCTGATCGTGATCCCAGGATTACTTCTAACTTTTGGAAAGGCCTTCAGAAGACATTTGGTACTGAATTAAATTTTAGTACAACTTTTCATCCACAATAAGATGGTCATTCAGAACGAACAATTCAGACCTTTGAGGATATGCTACGTTCTTGCTCTATGTATTATCAAGGAATTTGGGACCAACATCTTTCTTTGGTTGAATTTTCATATAATAAAAGTTTTCATTCCAGTATACAGAGAGATTCGTTTGAGGAATTATGTGGGAAACAGTGTCGAACTCTAGATTTTTGTGATGAAGTAGGTGAAAGGAAGCTGATGAGACCAGAATTGGTAGAAGAGATGGCAGAGAAAATTTAGTTGATTCAGAAACACATGAGAATAGCTCAGACCAGACAAGAAAGTTATGCGGATAACCGGAGGAAGGATCTATCTATCGAGGTAGGTGATCATGTTTTTCTCAAAGTTTCACCATGTAAAAGTGTGATGTGATTTGGGAAGAAAGGAAAGTTGAGTCCAAGGTTCATTGGACCATATAAAATTCTGGAGAAAGTTTGATCAGTTGCATACTGAGTAGCATTACCTCTGTGTTTATCTCAGGTACACAACGTTTTTCATGTTTCGATGTTGAGAAATTATATGCCAGATTTATCTAATATTTTGAGCCCAGAGGTAGTTCAGTTGGAAGAGAATCTCTCTTATGAAGAACAAACAGTCCAGATTCTTGACCGAAGAGAGAAAGTGATGCAAAATAAGTTAATTCCCCAGGTTAAGGTTTTGTGGAAAAACCACATGATTGAAAAGGTAACATGGGAATCTGAAAATGCTATGAGGGATAAATACCCCCACTTATTTGGACAAGTGAATAAAATTGTGAGGAAGCAATTACCAAAAGGGGGAAGGATGTAACATCCCAGGTAAATAAATAATAATCCATTTTCATGTTTATTAACATTTACGAATTACAAATTAATTTTACTTTAAAGGGGTTGTTATTTTAGATAGCGTACCTGATACGCAACAAAGAGTTTCTTTGAAATCTTACATTGCACACTATAAATAAAATAATATTATTTTAAATGGTAGTTAACACGTATCCATTGTATCAGCGGGAATGAATAGAAATAACTAAAATATGATTATATATGTTTGTTTAATGTTTTTACATTTATCCAATAATGGATAAAGGCTTAAAATAAGAAAAGAGTTCAATTTTAGGCATAGATACTCTAATATTCACTAAAGGTCCACTTATCACCTTTTGATGGTGAACCTTCATTATATATTGATTTGGTCACTCTTATACATTCTATTTGACCAAATAAACTTCTTCTTTAGAATCGGGGCATCAAATTTACTTTGTGTAAATTTCTGGTATTTTTCCGATAAAGTTAATTTTTTTAATGAATAGTGATAAATGTTGTATTTTAATTCAATAGCTCTTTCTAATATAATTTATTTATATGATTAGATAATTGTTTGAATTGGTTTTAAATTTAAATTAGATTATATTTTTACCATTTAATCCAATATTGGTATTTGGAATTAATTTCACTTTGAAATCGGACTTAAACTAGTGTCAATCTTTTGATACTTTTTGTTTCATAAAAACACGCTATTTGTTTTGAAAATAGTCATTAATTATTATATTAATTAATGAAACTTATATGTTATGAATTTTTGAAAATAGACATCATTTCTGAATTCATAATATCAAATATATCTTAGGGTGATGTTTGGGTATTTTTCTGAAAACATCAATTTTTGATGAATAGTGAAACCACTAAGTGGTACTTAAAAAACTGATTTTTCGTTCTAATGAAACATTACCACATCTGTGTTTTGAATTTCAAAAATCCAACATACATGTTTGTAATTATGAAGTAAAATTTGGTGCAATGGGATTAAAATAATTTTTTGGTGAATAGTAACTTTTATGTTTATTTATCGCGATTAGAGGTAATTAGTGTAATTTAAGGTAAAAATAATGTTTTAATAATATGAAATGACCCAGACACATGTCCTACCCTTATTGTATATGTCATGGACGACCAAGAGAATCCATGGGTCAACATTGGGACCCCATGGAGCCACTTCAGTAGGAAAATGACATTAATATCTTTTTATTTAAATTTAAAATAAAAATGTCACAAACATGAGTTGTTTTACTAAAATAATTTTTAAATAGTGTTATAGAAGTCCGATTTTTGTCTATAAAACTTCATTATAAAGATAAATGTATTTCCTACATTTTGATAGATTTTTTATAATTTTTAGACATTAAATAAATTAAATTATTTATGACTCCGTGATGATGCAGCGATTACCTCATTATTTAACGATTCAAATAAAATGAAAAGATAATGTAAAATCTAAGACCTACACAAGTCCAAAACCTATTGGATGGGTGTATTTAGAACCCTTATCACCTTATCCTCTAAATATATAATTTTGGGACCCTTTTTATCAGAAAAAGTTATTATAATAAAGTATCTTTTCTTAACATTCCAAGAGTGCCCCTCCAGTCCTCTTATAAAAGGCCCCCGCCTCTACCCTCTTACCCACACATCTCAAGCCTTTGGTTCAGACATGCTCTGATCCTTTTGTCTCTCCATATCCCTCTATTACTCCTAGAAGCCTCACTTTTATCAGAAGTTTCCCCAGGGAATCCTTTGATCTCAAATGAAAGACAGTTACCTGATTTTAAGGTAATGTCTTTACTTGTGTTCTTTTATTTTAGTTTGCTTCTCCAACCCCTAAACTATTTTTATTAATTTATTTTGTAAAAACTCCAGTATCTTCAATATACTAAGATTTTTTTATAAGAATAATCCGAGATACACTTACACACACTTTTATCTAATGGTTAAAGAGCATACTGTTTCCGTGGATGTCGAATTTCTGCCTCACGAAATGATGATTGTTAAATATTCTTCTAACACATTCAATGGTGGTCATTAAGATGTCACTATATTTATATATGATATATAATATGTTTATGTTTTCCTTAAGCTTCTTTATTTTTCATTTATGGCACACCTTTATGGTTTCCATTGTGGGTAAACACAATAATTTCATTTTCGGAAGTGCGGACTACAGCCCCCTCAAAGTGATTTGATTCGTTAATGCCATACGTGGGACGTATAAAGGTTGGATTTACTAATATTATATATGATATTATACTGGAATTAGAATGTACCTTTTTTATTATTATTTCATTCCATTAAAGTATGAGATAGAAATGAAAGTAGCGTTCATGCGTACGTACGTCTTACCGTCTCCATGACCGGTGCATTTCATTTCTTATCCCCAAATGTAATGTACTATTATAAGTACATATACATAATGGATATATATTATGTATGTTACATATAAATGATGAATATAATTCTGGAATTAAAATATACATACCTCACATTTATTTTGAATTACATTAATATAACATTGAAATGAAAGTAGCGTTCATGCGTACGTACGACTTACTGTCTCCATGAACAGTGCATTTCATTTCTTACCTCTAAATGATTATTTAATATTATAAATACATGTATATGCTGGCTATATATGATATATATGATATCCAAATCATGAATATCATTCTGGATATAAAGAACCTTTGACCACACGAATAACATGTAATTGTAAGAAGTCCACTTTCGACTTAAGAACCAAATATCGACAAAACAAACATTATTAACATAAATGATTACATAATGTTTATAACATGGTAATAGGTGATATAAAAGTAATAATGAACTTGAGAAGGGTTCTTAAGAAAGTATAAATTAACTCAAGTTTATTATTGAGGACGTTAAAGAATGATCGGGTCAAGTCGGACCAGAGGTAAGGGACTTTGTCCTAATCTCCTTTCATTGAGGCATATTTTGTTTTATAAACAACATTCATTTAAACGGTGTATAAACCCCTTTTACTTTTAAATTTATTCAAAAGGAATATTTTTATAAGACGCATTTTACTAAACGACAAAAAGGAATGTTTCGTTAACGTACGCGGTGAAAACGACCTTTTCTGCCGCCGCGAGTATTATTTGGTCATTGGCTTCCTCAACAAGCCGTAATGTTTTTTAAAATGAAATAAATATCATATACTCTTTTATGTATTTTGGTATTGAAAATGGTTTTTATAATGGATTTTTTATGTCAATATATTTATGTGATATATTGTGATCAAAGTGTGGAAATGTTTTCTTTCCATTATTTTTGTTTTATGTCTTATGATTTTATAATGGTACTAGGACATTTGATGGGTGGTTACATGATAAACCATATGATGGGTGGTGTCGTGAATACCAGGACGGTTGGTTACGTTATAACCTCCAATGCATTGGGTATGGAAGTCGGCCGTATGGCTATTCCATTAAGTGATATGTGTGGAAGTCGACCGTATGGTTATTCCATTTAAGTATGTTTATATCCCAAGTTACCTTTATATGTTATGTGTTCTTTATATGGGTTTTATGGTAATATTTTGGTTACAAAAATGGTTAGTAATGATATTTTATTCAGTGAATAGTTTTTACTACTTCATAAAGGTGAAAAGTATTTCTTTGATATAGTATACATGGTTTACTTGTTGTTTTGAAAAACTAACAGTTTTCATTCATTGTTTATCCCTTACTGAGCTTTTTCTGCTCACCCCATGTTTTTTTGAAATGTTTTTCACAGGGCTTAATGTGGAATAGGGTCAAGGATGGGATCAAGGGAAAGTCATGTTATCTGAAACATAGAACTAGACATGTTTCTTTTTTAGAGTTTTTATTTTATGGAAACTTAGTAGAAGTGTCCACTTTGTAATATTTTGAGATGTAATAGTTATGTCCTAATTCTCTAAACCTCTAAACCTTAAAAGATACTCAATGTGAATTATTAATTTAATTCAATATTAAGTAAGGCTTAAGGATGGGGCTTTATACAAACACACTTAAATTCTTCATGTGTTTGAAAAATGGACATTATGCTAACCAATATTTGAATCCCATGGTTAATGATTTTGATCGATGACAGTAACCTCTTAAGGACAAAGAAAATGGAAAATATCATGTGATCTCTATTAGAAATATGAATTAAAAAAATGATGTTGTAGAATTTTTTAGGGTCAAGGTATTATAAATAAAGAATAATGTAGTCAAAGTTCAATTAATTTACTTTGTAATAATTTAACATATAATGATTTGTGTACTGTAGTGATTCATTAAGGATTCAATAGGATATGTTTAATTACATTGAAGGAATGAAAAAGTGATTTACTAGAAAGTTTATGTTTTTAGAGAAATAAATTAAGGAAAATATAAAAATTTATATATAAAAACGGAAAAGATAATAATGGGATAAAAATATGTTTTTATGATAAAATAAATATTATTAATAATCTTGGAGCTGATTAGTAATATGATGGAAATGTGGTTTATGGATTAATTTTAAATAAATTTTGGATTTATGGTTTGAGTAATGAGTAAATTTTCTAATTCATAATGGTTTTCACTATGGTTTTATGGAAATTCACGATATTACCATGTTTCAATATAATACATGATAATTATCTTCACATGTTTTGTGTATAACAATTACTAGCTACATCACATTATTTAAGAAATTAATAATAATTTGGTTTTATAAATATTAGAGCATTCATTCAAAAGTTTGGATTTTAATCTTTTCAAAGGTTCATAAGGGTGGAAATTTATGTAATATTACTTTATATTGATGTTTTTATGATTATGTAAGGATTTATGTATTACTGAACAATATGATATTTATTTTTATTGAATAAATTTTGAATTTTTTTTTATAATGATGATAACTTGTGATAGAAGGAAAGGGTTTTGATCCCATTTTTGATCTTATGATCCACTAGTTCTATGGTAATTTTATTTATTTTAGTGATCAATGATGTAGAAATATATCAATCCACAACCAAATAATGGTATTATAAATTTGATATGAAATCAAGTTAGTATATCTTCTCAAAATATTTCGAAATAAGATATCACCCTATTTTCACCATTTATGATGTTAGTAATGACCTTTCTTGGACCTATTTGGCCTACTATTTTATGGACATTAATTTTCTAATGTCCATGTTGTCTATTATTCTCCATCAAAATCAAATAGTTATAAATATCTTCCATGACCATTTTTTTACATTCCATTGATGTTCTCATAATCTGAAACCTAGTTATGTGGTGATCATGATCTTTTAAATTCCTTATTTTAACAGTTTGTCATATTGACCCCTTTTATGATGTGTATTTCCTAAAAAGGAATCATTCGAACTTCCTTATTATATTTTCAAGGTTAAATTTCAAATTTCAAGGATTTGATATCATGAAATCATTGATCATATTAGTATTGCAGCTTATTGATTGATTATTCCACCAAATCATTCACCTGTTTATTATGCATTTCATGTATCTCACTGAAGTGAGTAAATTCATAATCCTTACTATGTAATAATATATTAGGTCCTACCTCTAGATAAATATGTTTCTTATAATGAATAACTTGTTGATATTCTTTGTCGTAGTCATAATGTTCTTTGAAACAACACTAGTCACCTGAATAATGTTTTATAGTGAAACCACCCATCTGAGGAAGCTATGTGGGACCCTAATAATCTATTGAGGTAGATGTGTCCACATATTTTTATATCTATGAAATAAATTTATGCTGTGAAATTCATTTTGTGTGGGGGGGGGGTAGAATTTAACATTTAATGATTTTACGCTACATCTCATTTTTAAAAATAATTTTTATCCCTTCGATAACATACTTTTACAAAAATATATTATCATAAATGATTTAAAAAATATAATTACATTGAATTTAACCACCTAAAATTGTATTTTTAGGAATAAATATAACACCCATGTTATGATACAAAAAATGTTATGTTCAACGAAATATATGATACAGTACATCAAGCTTAAATGACCAACTAAATATTATTCTTTAATTGTTACCATTATAAACTCTCCATTGGAGTGGAAGTAATGAATTGAATTAACTAAATTAGGAAAATATTTTTTACACATTTTTATATAATTATTCATTCACAACAAAATTTTTTAGAAATGGAAATAAAAATTAGTTGAATATAAAGGATAGATTTTTATGAAAAACAATTTAAATGAGAATAATTGTCTTTATAAAATAATAAAACACTCATTGGATTGTATTAAATAAATAAATAATAAATATGACGTTTAAAATTAATATTAAAATTTTTCAAGAAAATTTATAAGAGACAAATCTATTTTAAGCTTAAAAGAAGTATTTTTCTAAAAAGGCATTTTTACAGCCTTTTGATGGAAACCAATTTGAAATATATTTTTAACACTTTTATATGGTAGTTTTGAAAAAATTAACAAATTTTTAGAATAGGGACATAACAATTAACTTTTCATTAAATTTTTTAATTTTTTGATACAATTCATATTTTAATTAATATTGAAAAATACCACACTTTAATTCACAACTGCCTTTTCTTTTAATATTTTTATTTAGCTATATTATTATTTTAATAGGTTTTAAATTATAATTAGATTAATTATTTACCCTATAATCCAATTTTGGCCATTGGGATTAATTTCACATTAAAATTTGATATAAACACATTTCGATTTTTTGATGATTTTAACATTAAAAAAACTTGTTTTATTATTTTGACAACAAGAATTAACTTTGAAATAATTACTGATAATTCTATTTTTAAAATTTTTAAAAATAGATTCCATTTTTTCATTAATGAGGTATATATTATGTTAATAGTTTGATTTTATTATTTTACATTTTGAATAGTAACTATTGTAAATTTTTTAATTTACCACGGTTAAAAGTTAAATTAGGTAAATAAGGATAAATATAATATTATAGTAAAATAAAAAACCCTAACACCTGTAATATTTTTATTTGACGATATATGGCCATCCCAATCAATCCTTTGGATCAAAATGTGGCCGTTTGAAGCCACTTGGTTGTGATTATGCTACATATAACTTTCAATTTAAATGAAAGGAAAATATGTTATAAATATATATATTCTTACAAAAAATTTTAATATGGGTTTATATAAGTTATATCATTATATATAAATTTAATTTGAAAGATAAAAATATATTATACATCATGGTATTTTATTTATAATTCTATACATTAAATAATTAAATTTAATACTAAAACAATGATGATGCAGTTATTGCATTATTAATGATGGAGTCAAATAAATAATATTAGAAATATTAAAATTATTATTACATGATATTATTAAAGTCATCCACGATTTTCCTATATGAAAATTACATTTTAGAAGACTTTAATATCTTTTTTTAAGTTATCTCTCTGTTTATTTTTTTAAAATTCCATAAAAATAATAGTGTAAAAATTTAAATCATTGTTGTTTAAAAAGATTAGTAATTTATTAAATTATTTAAAAACAACAAATATCATTTTAATTCACATTATAACTATGATACAATCTTTACATTAATTATGTGTAAAATTATCAAACATTGACCCCATGTAAGTAAAATTAGTAGCCTTTTATAGTTAAAAAGTTGTGACCACAATTAAAATTAAAAGAGAGTAATTAAGGATAGATTAAAAGCATAAGGTTTAAAATAAAATCAATATATGTCTTAATAATATAGGATGAGATAATTTAGAAAAATAATCATCATATCTTATAAATATCTCATGTTGGGTTAATTTTAATAAAAAAGTAAATTTAAATTAATTTAATAATTTCAGAGTTTCCAAGGGTTCCCCTTCGCATTCCTCTAAAAATGTACCATCTATTCTCTAATACTCAAACAAAATGAACCACTTGTTCTGTAAAAGCCATAGAAAACCTCTTCCTAAAATCCCTATCCTCGTAATAGAAGCATCCATTAGGGATTAAATCCTCCCAAGTAAGTCTTTTGGTATAAACCAAAAGATGTTACACGATAAAGAGGTAACACCTTGTTTCTTTTTTTCTATTTTCATTCGATTATCCACTCCATAAACTCATATTATTCTATGATTACATAAATAATTATTATAAAAATAATATAATGTTTTTTATTCTATGTTTTTTTCTATCTAAATTTATAAACACCACAATTTAATGAGTAACAATCTTATTGTTTCTATGTACGACAAAATACTGCATCATGAAACGATGATTTTTCAATTTTCCCCTACCACCTCTCATAGCTGACATTATAATGGAACTATTTTTTACAAATTATATATATTTTATTTATGTTATCTCTATGGTTATTTAATTTTTATTTTTAATAAATGTTTATGCTTTTCGTGTCGTGTAAATATTATAATTCTGTTTTGAGGAAGTGTGTACTACCAACCCCTTAATGAGATATGACTCATTCCCAATATACATGGAAGATATAAAGGATGATTTTATTAATCCAACAAGACATATATGATAATAATATAGTAATGGTATTATAATATACATTTATATAATTTAATTATTATCTTTCAGTATGAAAGGGTAATTAATGTAGTATGCATGCTTACGTACATCCCACCATCTCTATAAACGGTGCATTTCATTTAATATATGAAAAATATTAATTATTATTATAAAATAAATATATTCATTATATATAATATATTTAAATAATGAATACTATTTTGGATATGATATAATTTTGGACACATATACAATATACATAAAAAAAGTTCATTGTAGACTGAAGTATCGAATATCGATAAAATGTCTGATATGAAGATAAATAGTTATTTAATTTTTATAATAATTAAATAGGTGATATAAAAGGAATAAAATATTGGAAAAGGTTCTCAAGAAAGTAGAAATTAATTTTTTTTTATTCTGGAAAATAAATAACTTACGAGATAAGTCGGAGGGACGACTTCATTCTCACTTAGAGTGCTCTATTGAGGGTTATCTCCTTTTCCATAGTGTTTAACCGTGGTAGCACAGATCGTTCTAGCCCATTTTATTCCTCTCTATTTATCTTTCCATATTTATCTCCTCTTCTTATCTCTAGGATCAGGACTTCACTCCTCTCCCCACATTCACTTATCATGTTCATAGTTGTTTTGTGATGTGTGATTGTTCGTTGTTAATTTGTGCTCGACGAATATTGCAACCATGATCTTATTGTCAGATCCTTCACGCATAATTATCACTTTGGTTTGAACTGATGGAACCTTAGTTGTTTTGGATCTATTGGTGTCAATTATTAATGGATTTTCCATTTAATCAAATTCATATCTTTGCTCTTATTTCCCTTCTCACTGTACCAGACTCAATTTTTACCTTGTATGAAGGAGTTTTTACAGCTATTAAGCTGGTGTTAGGGGTAGAGCATAACATAAAGGGAATGTATCGGTGGTTTGGATCTAGTTCTTGGTCTCGGCAGTTGAGGCTTGTGTTTTCTATACTATTTTTGGTTCTATTTTCCATTTTTTCTTCTTGACTTTCTAGTGGTCCATCAATCATAGTGGTGTGGTTCAAACATTGTTTATCCTGGTTCATATTGGATTATTGTGGATCCTGTGATGGTTTTCTATTCTCCTTGTTTTGGGTTTTCTTTTTTGGATTACTATGGATCTCTTTTCTCGAGATTTACATTTGGCGATTCTCAGTGATAACGATGGATTCCATTAGTGCATTGTTAATTTAGTTATCTAGCCGACGATTGGTGTTACAATTCTTAGAGTGCAGAACAACATTGATTTTACTGACAGTGACAAGATAGTCATGCTAGTGAACCTATTATGGTGCGGATGATATTGAATTTTGATTCCCAGAAATGTTAGTAATTATGTGTTTCTTGAATCGAGGAGGTGTGGTATGGTTCTCAATGCAAGGTTTTGTTTTCTTTAATTTTGATCATTTTAACTGCAAGACAACATTGGGGTAACTGATAATTGATTCCACGATTATTGAATTTCAAATATTATTTGGCTTGTTGGGATGAATTAATGTTTTGAGTTACTTTATCTTTTAATTATGCTGATTGAGAATTTATTAAAGGTTCACACATAGCCTTAAATGTGTTTTTAGAAAATGAGAAAATTGACTTGGTGGTTCGTGAAAATTCAAACGCAATATAAGGGAAATCATATCTAAATATTTATTCATTTATTTAAATATAAATTTCATTGGTTTTGTTTTTCCTATAATATGTGTGAATTAAATATGACTTTGTACTAGATATCCACATATTTAGGAAAATTTATATTATCTATACATATTTATTTCATTATTTTATCCTTAATCTAATTATACGGTATTAATAAGGGACATCATCTCAATATTCATTCATTAAGTCATAATTTGATATTGTTCACCACATTAATTTATAATGTTTATAATAAAACCATTTTACTTTTAATATTATTTATTGGTTTCCAAAACGAGTATTTTTTTTTACAAAAAGTATTACTAAATGGAAAAAGCAATATGTTTTTAACATACATGTTGAAAATAAATTTTTCTGCCGAGACAACCATTCTTTTATATTTGGATTCCTCTACATTCCATGATGTATATATGATAAAAATAAATATCATATACTACTATCAAGTCAGTTGGTATTGATAATGTTTTTTCTAATGGATTTATTATATTGATATCTTGAAATGATATCTTGTGGTTCCAATGTAGAAATGTTAATTATCAATTTTTTCTAGTTTTATTTGTTCTGATTATATTATGGTGATTTATTTATGTATATGGGTGGTTATGTGATAAACCTAGAGTGGGTGACCCTTTTATAGCTTTCCAGTTCAATGTTATATGAGATAGTGTAATAGAAAAATGTTTCAACGAAGAGATTTAGGGAATATATTTTGATGGGTATTTCTACTGTAACAAACAAGGTTAATACCTATGATATTTGTAAGGCGAAAATTTATCTATAATAAGGATTACACATGTTAACCTTATGATTTATGACTTCTATGAGTTTTTCATGAATCATATGAGTTCATGTAATATGTTAAAGAGATTCAGTTTTATTGGTGAAAAGTATGATTTTGTGAAAATGTTTTCATTGATCTAAAATATTCATGGAATAAATGTTTTATTCCTTATTTTATATTCCTTACTGATCTATTAATGCCCATATAATATTTTTTAATGTTTTTACCAAGGGTACAATATTAGTCAAAGAATGGATTAAGTTAAGAATAATTTTATTAAGAAAATAAATCATGTTTTTTTTAAAATAATTTATATTGTCGATGAAATGGATACTGTTTTAGTTGTATCAACTTTTTGTAAATTTGAGTTTTTAAGTAATAGTTATGGCCTAATTATTTAAAACTCAATTTAAAAAGATCTTCAATGCGATTTTTTGACATAACTAAATATTATGGATGTTTAAGGCTAGGGCCTTATAATTGGTGTCAAATTTTGGTTTAGACAACATTTTAGATTTGGATATTTTCTTAAGAGTTTGGGATATCATCATGTGTTAATAATTTTGAGGTTTATCAAAGTTCAATGTATTAAGAACCCATTTTGAGGCATTATGATATGAAATATTAAGGTGACTAATGTTATTTTTGGAGATATTCACATTTGATGAAATTAGGGGTTATTCGTTATTGGGATGTAAAATGCGATGTATGAAATAAACTTTGATGTTAAAACATGTTATGGTTATTTTTGAGTTCTTTATAATATTTTTTGGAATATTATAATAATTATCGAGATTTAGAAATGGAAAAATCATAGGATGGGTGAGAACCCATAGCATTTGGAAATTCTCTAGGAAATGAACCCACAAAAAAGGGTGAAAAGATTGAATCACCTTCCGCAAGACTATGTGAAGTTAATGGTTTGTAAGGATTTTTTTAGTAAAACTAGTTTATGGAATAAGATGATGTTGATTTTGGTAACATTTGTTTTATCAAAAATAAATTCATGGTATTGGAAAATGATATATTTATTGAGTAATACATTTTATTTTTGGAAGAAATTAACTATTATGGGAACCATATATGCTTAAGAAATATTCAATACTATGGTACTTAATTTGAGGAGAAATGGTTTAATTTTATTTTTTAATAATTGTTTTTATTATAAAGGACTTATGGAAATTCAAGATATTTATGGAAGTGATTAACCTATCGTGGTGAAAGTTTGATTAGGTAAATTACTTTTTGGAATGAAACTTTAAGAGTGTTTGATGTTATTTAAAGATAAATAAAAAATTTTATCATTGAAAACTCTGTTATAAAATCATTCTATTTTTTGGGTTTTAGTCTTAATTTTGATTATTTTTAGGGATTTTAAAGACAATTATTTATCATAGGGACTTTGTTGAAATTTTGATATTATTATTGAGTTTTTTAATTTAAAATTATTTTTTCTTCATACAATAGCTTATTATTTTTTGGTACTTTTATGATTTTAAAAAAAAAATTGGTATAGTTTAATTTCTGAAGATAGGATAAATAAAATTTTAATCATTAGTAGATTATGTGATTCTATATAAGTTGATTCTAGTGATTCATGTGTGAAAATGTCATCCCTAATACTCATCATTTTGAGAAAAATGAGTTTGTGTGAGATATTTTATAAAGGATGAAACTCTACTTGACATGTATGTTTGATTATTTATTTTCTTAGTCAATTTTGTAAATACATTCTTCAACATTATGAGAATTACCTTAATCATAAAACATTTTCTATTAAATTTTCCTTCAATGAAATCAATGACCATTTAACCAATCACAAGTTTGTTGTTTTATGATTTTTACCATTATCTGGATCATGTTTTCAAACAATATCTCTTAGAACATTACACATAGTTTTTCTTCCATATCAATGTTTTCCTAGATAGAATCCTAGTATGTGTTTTCTCAGGTACCCTTTTTTACTTTTCTTTCTTTAATTTAAAGTGGTAGTTTTGTTAACTCTTTCTTCGACGTGGGATTGAAATAATGGTATTTTGAAAATTTATACATATCTACTAACCCAAAATTCAAACTGAAATGTCAGAACATATTATTGGGGCGGGGGAGGATGTAATTTCCCTATATTTAATAATGAAATACTATGTTCAATAGCGGGCATGATATGATACATCGATCTTAAATGAACAACTAAATATTGTTAACCAAATGTTACCATTATAACATAGTCGTTAGAATGGATGTAATGAAAAATATTAATTAAATTTTAAAATATTTTTTACTCATGTTTATGTAATAATTCATTGGTTACCAATTTTGATATAAATGAAAATAAAAACAAATTGAATATACATGATGTGTTTTTATGAAAACCTATTTAAATGAGAATAATTATCTTTATAAAATCACGGCATTATTTTTGGATTTTATTAATGAAATATATACTCATTGTTATTTTAAAATTAAAATTATATGTTTTCTTGACAAGATATAATATCAAAATCGATTTCAGTATAAAAGAAGTATTTCTTAAGAAAGTTATTTCTACTACCTTTGATAGATAAACCCTTATAAATATACATTTTGAAAATTATATAAGTTCTATTTGATAAATAAATAGAATTATTTTCAATATGCACATAAAAATTAACTTTGGATTAATTTTTGATATTTTTCGATTAACTTTATATTTTAATTAATACCAAAAATTGTTGCATTTAAATTCGAGATTACATTTTTGTCTAATTTTATATATAGTCTTATAGTCATTTTAATAGGTTTTAAAGTGTAATTGGATTATTTATTTTTCATTTAATCCAATTTTGTTCATTGGAGGTATTTTCACATTGAAATTTTATATAAACACATGCAAATCATTTGAAGGTTTTTTGTTATAAAACTATTTTCTCATTATAACAATGGGAATTAATTTAAAATTAATTATTACAACTTTTGGGTTTTGAATTTCAAAAAATTGATTCCATATTTTGAATCATATGGTCCAAATTATGTAAATAATTTTTTCTTATTTTTGGACATGATGAATATTATCTTTAGTAATTAATTTTATTTACCAGGGTCAGAGGGTAAATAATGTAAATAAGGATAAAAATAATATTAGAATAACATTAAACTACCCTAACTGTTGTCATAATCATATTTTATGGTATATTTTTAACCTTGAAAATACATTGAATGAAAATTTTGGATTTTTACAATACAGTTGGATGTGAATATCACACTGATAAAATTTAGTTTAAAGTAAAGGAAAATATGTTATAAACATATATATTCTATGTAAAAAAAATTAAAAGGCATTTAGATAAGTGATATATTATAATATATATAGTCATTATAAATATAAAATTATTTTATAAATCATGGTATTTTATATTTAATTTTTAGACCTTAAATAATTTAATTTTATTATGACATAATAATGATTCAATGATTTCATTATGAATAAAGGAATCAAACAAATCATATTATAAATATTAAAATAAATATTATTTGACATAATGTATGTCATCCACTCATTTAATGGTTAATATTACATCTTATAAGACTATTATTTTATTTTTTAAGTTATCTCTCTATTATGGTTTTATTTAAATTCAATAAAATAATTAGTATAAACATTGCATAATTGATATTTATAAGAAGTGAAATTTATTAAATTATTTCAAAATCACAAAAATATTTCACAATAAAAAAGTAAAAATGATAGATTAAAAATATTTATTATGTATCCAAATATGGGGAATTTACATCATATAAGTAAAATTAATAACCTATTAATAATTAAAAAGGTGGTACCATAATTAAAATTATATCAATATAATTAAGTCTAATAAAAAAAATAATGTTTAAAAAAATCAATACATGTACAAAAATTATTATATGAGAGGATATTGAACTATCCTCATCTTATATTATACATATCTAAAAATGAATCATATTTAATTAAAAAATTAATTTATTTTAATTTTATAATTTAAGAGTTTCCCAAGCTGCTTCTTTCCACTCCTATAAAACGGTACCCTCTATTATCTAATAAATAAATATCTAGAACCCATTGAATCGTCCAAGACCTACACAAAATTGTTACTATAATCCTTAATCCCATTTTATTAGACTCCCTTTCATAATAAAGGCTCCCAAGTAATCATTTTGGTATAAACCAAAATAAGTTACCTGATTAAGTGGTAACACCTTCTTTCATGAGGTTTAGTTTCATTTCCATTTTCCACTCAACTCTTATTACTCTATGATTATATAATAAAAACATTATCATAAATATACTACGATGTTGTTATGATATGTTTTATATCTACACAAACACACACATCCATTTAATGGTTAACGAACATTTTGTTTCTATGTAAAATAAACTAATGCCTCGCGGAATGATGATTGTTCAATATTCTTCTACCTCCTCTCATGGTGGACATTATAATAATTTTTTTTAATATGTGATATATATTTTATTTATATTGTCACTATTAGTATGTAATTTTTATATATGACATACCTTTATTATTTCAATGTTTTTTAAATATGATAATTTAATTTGAGGAGGTGTGGACTACAAGACCTTTAAGGCGATAGGACTCATTCTCACTATACATAAAACATATAAAGGATGGACTTATTAACACTATGAGAAATATATTATGTTAAAATATTAATTTTTTTAATATAAATTTATATCATTTAATTATTATTATCATAATATGAAAAATAAATTAATGTAACATCCATGCGTACATACGACCAACTGTCTCCAGGAACATTGAATTTCATTTCTTATCTCCAAATACTATGGATTAGTCTAAAAATTTTATATAAATATATATATACTGGATATATCTGATATTCATATCATTAAAAATATTTTTTAGATGATGGATTTTTTACCACAAGGACAATTTACATCAAAACAATTACATTATTGACCATTGTTTCAAATATTGACAAGAAGTATGATATGAACATAAATAGTTATGTAATTTTTATAAAATGTTAAAAGTGATATAAAACGAATAATAAAATCAAAAAATGTTTCTCAGGAAAGTCTAAAATAACAAAATCATATTATTCAGAAAAATACATAACGTACGAGACATGTCAGACTCAAGGTAAGCGTAATCTTATCTCAATATCCAATCATTGAGTCAAATATCCAAGAGATTGTTTTTTATTCAATGAATATTTGTGAATGAACAATTATTTTTACACAGGATATCGACATATATTGGGTTTATTTATATTTTTGACAAATATTTATGTTATTGATTTGTCTTTAATATAGAGATACGATCTTTGTAATTACTTCATCTCAATATCCTTATATTGAGTCATAATTTGATATTGTACACCACTTTACATTATAAAGTGTGTAATAAAACCATTAAATTTTAATTTCATTCATTTATTTTCAAAAGGGTAATTTTATTTATGAATCATTTTACTCAATATTAAAAGTAATTTTTTGAACTTATGCGATCATAGTGACTTTTTCTACCGCCACAAACATTTTTTGATATTTGGATTCCCCTACAAACCATGATGCTTAAAAAAATTTATTACCATATAACCTTTTCATGTATTTTTGGGTTGAAAATGGTTTTGATAATGGATTAAGTATTTCAATATATATAATTTATCTCTTGTGATTTTAATGTGGAAATGTTATTTTTCTTTTATGCCTACTTTATGTTTTATGATTAGGATATGGTCCTTGGGATTTGATTATGTATACAGGTTGTTCAACCAAAAATAAATGGTTGGTGATCTCGTGATAGCTCTATAATGCATTGGGTAATGAGACATTGTTAAAAAATAATGTTTCTCTTATGATATTTAGGGAATATACTATGATGGGTATTCCAAACATAACAATGAAGGTTACTCTATATGTAGTTGTGAAAGTTACAATATTAGTATAATATGGATTTCATTAGTTACCTTTATGATATATAATTTCAATAAATTTCTCATTAATCTTACATTATCATGGATTATGTCAATGAGCTTATGTTTTATGGGTTGAAACTATGATTTTTTAAAAGTGTTTTCATGGGATTAAAATATTCATGGAAAAGTTGTTTCATTCTTTATATTATATTCCATATTGAGATTTTTATGTTCATCATAAGGTTTTGAACATTTTTATACATGTTATAAGGATGGGTATGAGAAACAAATAAGTAATGAATAATATTTTTAAGAAAAAGAAATGTTTAATTTAAAAAAAATATATTGTGGAAGAAATTGATAATTTTTTTGTTTTATTCAGTTTGTATAAATTTGAGTTATTATGTAATAGTTATGGACTAATTCTCTAAAACACTAAACTAGAAAATATCCTCAATGCGAATTCATGATTTATCTTTTGATTGTGTATGTTTAAGAGTGGGGCTTTATAATAATTATGTTATTATATATTATTAAAATTTATTTTAAAAATATTTATAAAATTCATTTACCGGTTACAACTTAATTTTTAATGAAAATATAAATAAATTGAAAAAAATAAAGTGTTTTTATAAAAAAAATCACATTTAAAATTTTATTTATGAAATCACTTTTTAGTGAAAGGTAGAAGCCCAAAAATATTAATGACATACCCAATTCAAACCTCATAAGAAATTAATGAACTATTTAAAAAAATTAAAACAGTTAAATTATTTACCCTAAGTAATCTCCTGGAGATAGATTTTACCTTTGTATCGGGATCATCCATGATGAGATCCTTGAAGTGGTAGGCTAACTTGAACCAAGATTAAATGTATTCTTCCACATTTATTTTACCCTCATTGATTCCATGAGCCAAAATCTGGTCTCTCTTGTCAATCCAATCAGATTGCTCATCGTTATGATCATGTTGAATTGATATCTCGTAAATTAAAACTACTTACACCTTTGAAATGTTGATTTCAAAATTTCTATCCAATATCATTTCTTCAAAGTGATGAAGAAGCTTCAGGTTAGAATTCTCCTTCCTTGCCACATTCGGGACACTATTATTTGCAACCAGATCAACCAGCCAGTTACGATCCTTAAACCTGTCACCATTATAATCCATGGCCTTGTCACAAGAAACCTCCCACCCATCACCATCATATGTAGGATATGTAGGAACTCTAAATTTAATACCCATGCAAACTAAATGGTTATTTATCAGTTTGGTAAGGTATGAATAATCTTTCATAGTCTTAGTCTTTATCCCAACATTTACCGAATAAACTCTAAAATCAAAAGGCATTTGTTTTCGTGTTGATAGTTTATTATGTGAGAAGCACTTGAGTTTCTTATCCTACTCATTCTCTGAGGGAGACTGTGGGGACTCGCCTAACATTGCGTCATTTTCTAGAGATGGTTCAATAGGGGATGGATCCTTCTTCTTGTCCTTCATATGACTCACTGTTGTCAATCCCCCTTGATCTTCTGCCCCATCCAAACCATTTGTTAGGAAGGAAAACATTTTTTGGAGAAGGATAAATTAGATATATGCAAGAGTTTGTGTTGGAGTCAACGTCAGTTTATTAAACGTGAGAGAGCCATGTTTCAGTCTTGAAGGGACTGAATTGGGGATCTGGAAACCTGAAGCAGTCCATAAACTCGATGCCTTGGACCCTGAATATCCGAGCCCTGGGATGGATAATCCATGAACACCTAAAATCTCTAGGGACCCCTTCACACATTCTAGAGATGAAATTCTATTAATGATTTTAACCTCATAAGAACATGTTCTGTTACACGAGTGTAGAGACACCCCAACCGCATAAGATTTCATAGTTTCAGAATCTATTACCTCTACTTCATGAAATCAGGCTATGTGAACTAATACTTGATTGATTGAATCACTTCTGGAAGCCTGTTGGAGATGACCCCAATGACCACAAGATGAGCGGAAATTAATAAAAAAATCATAGTAGACCCTCTGTTTGATCCGGTATTCATTTTCAATTTCATTCCACAAAAAGTCAACCAATGTTTTGGAAACGTCAATTTCCACACACATGTGCGGAGAAATGGGGTGTCATAGGGATCATGATTGGTTGTCAAAACATACGAACCTGCTGACTAGGTTTAAAAGAATCGAGAGTACTGAGGGGCTCTGAAATGAAAGTGGAAGGTTGGGGAAACAGACTCGAATTGGAGTAGTTGAAGGATCATGCCTCAAATGGAGATCAAAATACCATTAGAAGTAGAAGAATCGTGCACTATTATAGGAGCATTTTTTGCTGGTCCAGGCAGTTATAAGGTCGTCCTCAGACTCGAAATGGATGAGAAGGTGTCGGGTGTCAGGTAGCCCAACAATCATGTGATGTTTCAGACCCCTCGAATCGGAGATTCATCGGTCTAAGTCATCGACATATGGTCGATTCTGACCAATGCTAGCAACTAGAGAGTACCTATGAAGGTTCGAAGTGTAAGTGAACTCTCAACCGAACAGAAATAGCATTGGTAATCCCTCGACAAACGAGGGGAATTTGGGGGCATTCTCAATAGAAGGGAATGGTGGAAGTGTTTCTGGATCTGTATGTGGAGAGAAAGAAAGGGGAAAACCCGATCCCGAGCGACCACTCCCCCTCTCAAGATAGGGAGAAAAGGACGTGAGACCATGGTCGTCACGCCATGGGAGACCTAGGATGTGATACAGTCCCCTGAAATAAAATTTTATATTATTAAATTAAAATATTAACTATTAATGAATGATTAAAATTATATATAGTAATATATTTTTAAATTCGTAAAATATGGTTGATAAGCATAATATAAGAATAAATAAAATTTTAAGTATAAATGCTATATTTTTATAAATGGAAAGTTGTTCGAATTTTAATATAGAAAATATTTTAAAATTAGAATTTTAATACTTTTTATTTTTTATTTCAATAATTAAACAAATTTTTTTCAAAGAAATATATTTAAAAAAAATTAGGCTCAATTGTTTGTATTTCAGAGAAGATTACTTTTTTTTGAAAAGTGAAAAGAACAAAATTTCAATTGAAAACTCATATTTCATCTAATTCATTTAGATAGTTAACATATATATCAAATTGGTTTCATGGTATTGTATGTTCAATAATAAAAAATCAATACATATTAGGTCATTGGAATATTGTTCACATTGAATTTGTATATAAAAAACATTTATAACTTCTGGATTTTTTAATTTAAAACCGACTTTCTCTTTGTATCTATGTGAATAATATTAAATTTAATTTTAATAATTATTTGAATTGAATTTGACAAATATTATTATATTTTTGGAATAATAAAATAAAAATTAGGTGTTAATTTAAATTTCACTTTTAAGGATCAAATATTTACTATGGTAAAATAAATATTTACTATAGTATAAGTCAAATAGTGAAACCTGTTAATGTTAAAAGTTACAATCATATAATATCATAAAATTACAAAATTTAATGGTTTATTGAGGTATTTATTGTCAATAAACATTAATTAAAAAATTAATATATAATCATATTCATGAAATTTAATTCCACCACAATGAGATTTTCATTAAATATAAAATCATTGTTATTTTATTAACATAAACCCACGTCTCCTCAATAATAAATACCACCCTTCACCACACCATTTAAATCCAAAATGATTCAATCTCATAAAATATCTACCAAAACATCTTCTACTCAATCTAACCCCACACTAGTTCTATTGATTTCCCCCAAATACTAAATCCATGGTCCTCAAGGGTCTCTTATGTTGGCGATATTCAAGAGGTAATTTTCTCAAAACACATCACTTAAATTATTTTCTTCTTCTACATTGGTATCACACCCTTCATAACTAAATTAATTATAACTCTATAACAATATATATACTATATTTTTATGTTTCGTGCATAAAATACATGATCTTTTCTCTTTGTTATATTCTCTTATTCAAATAAATGACACTATTGTCCACATAATGTCAATTAATCACATATGTGAATAATGTTTTTGTTCATTTTCCTATCATAACCTTCAAATATGTTCATGAAATAATTATTATGGTTAAATATTATTTTTATTATTATATTAGAAAATATTTCATGTTTGATAAATAATATATAGACATATTGTTAAATAAAAAAACTAGTTTTTATGGTCGGAAAAATTGTCATATTGAATGAAATATTTATCATCAACATTTTATCAAAATAATCATACTCATGTATGAAATATTAATTATAAATTGGAATATTTAATCTTATTAAAGTTAATAAATAAATTTTATTACATTTCTATATTTTTTATCTTAGACACGAAAGTCCAAATTTTTACAAAATCGAATAGAACATGAAATTCAAGAAACAAAATCACTAGAAACAATGAAAATTATTATATACAATTAATGAATGGGTGGTATGATGTTATAAAAATATAATATAAGTTATTATAAACATGAGCATGTTTATTGAGTGAATTAATATTATTCTTCAAATGATTATAATTGAGTTATAAATATGAAAAAAATAAAGTGTTGTTAGATGTAATGATTGGTCATATCACTATTACTTCTGTGAGATATATGCCTTATTATACACTCAATATTTATTTGTTGTGTATTTTTAATTCAAATTGGAATATTATATAATTAATATCATTATATTAATATTATTAAATATTTCATTTTATAATTATTAATTTTATAAGGAATAGAATTTGACTAATTACAAAGTGGTAGGGGGAACTTTAACACAATTTTAATACTTCTAATTTACCTTATACTTATTTGATTATGTAATTATATGATTGTGTGTGGAATTAATTTTTAATATATTATTTAGAATTTTTAAATTATTTATTTTTATTTATAGTGAATACCTATAATTTTTTAATTTTTTTTATTTCTAAATTCAAGGATATGATACATATATAATATTTTCCTTTCAAAGTAATTGTTTTATAATTTTCATTAAAACAATTTGTTTTCTTCTAGATCTCCATTTTCTAAAATTGTATTGATTTTTTTATTATTATAATATTTTATATATATTAATTTTTACTCATGTTTTAATTTTTAAAAAACTATTTGTATGTATTATTTTTATCTTGTTCAAAATTATGTTAATTGGGAATTTTCCAGAAAAAATTCTGATGGAATGTTTTTTATCATATATGTCTTGACCAAATTATCCCACCATGATTATTCTTTAATGATATTTTTTATAACATGATTACCAGATTATGTTCAAATATAATAATTTCCTTTATAATTTTGTAGTAGTTTAGAAAAAGGTTCAAAAACAGAATGGATATTTTCCATAAGAATTATTTCACGTAATCTATCAAAATTAAGGGCCATATCTGTTTACAAAAATTTGATTTTAATAATGATATTTGGGGGATATTATTCCTAAGAATTGTCCACATTAATTTTTTTTATGATAATCTTGTCTTGATATTTCTGAAACCCATTTCATTTAAATGGGTTATGATATGATAAATGTTTATGAAACCTATTTTATTCATCATCTCGAATATGATAAATGAATTATATTCTTCTAGACCATGTTTTACGGTTTTCATTATGTTATTGGTGGAATATTTATCTCCCTAAAATTCATTAGGCAATAACACTATATCTCATTAGATATACATGATCATAATGAAGATTGTACTCAGTTCATACGAGACTAGAATATGAAGTGAAACCAATTAATTAAAGAGTTTTTTCCACCTTGATAGTCTGGAGAGTGAACCTATACAAATATGATATTTTTGGGATTAAACCCTTTCAACTATTATAGTCAAGGAAAATATACTTGATAGAAATGAAATGATTTTCATTGTTTATTTGTTTTCCACAATTCTGTGATTAACACTAATATTATCCTTTTATGATTCAGGTCATTAAAATTTTTATATTTTATTCTATGAATCAAGATTATGATATCTGATATGTTGTGTAATTTCTTTTCATAAGTTATGTCAATATTCTTATACCCTGGTATTTCGGATATGATTTATATATCCCTTGCTAACCCTTACTCATCTACTCAGCACAACCTTATCCTTTATTTATTTTCCCTTGAATATAAATAAACTTATTTTTTTATATGTCAAAAAATGTGAAATTATTTTTGAAATAAGTGTGAGATAATGTAGATATTTTTTTAAATTAGTTGTGTTTATCATGTTTTTGAAGACATTAAATTGATATCATTCAAGAATGGTTTAATATTAATATTAATATTCTTCTATTTATAAGTAATATTAATGTTTGAAATGGTTCTTTCATTACACTATCCACATAGAGTCACACTAAACACATACATAATATTTAAAATTACAAAGTATTTTCCCATATATCTAATCATCAAAATATCCAATATGGAATTAAAAATTGATCACTCATAACCAAATCATAAACCACATATCCTTGAGATGAGATGATTTCATAAACATACACACATAACCCACACACCATGAAAATATAAACCTCATTAATCTTAACCTATGGGAGTTTCTAGGAAGCCTACAGTTCTCTATAAATCTTATCTTTTATATTAAATAATTGAATAACATTTAAATGTTAAAGGGGTGAGAATTTGGCAATGGGGGAAGGAAATAATGAATAAATAATGTTTTCAAAAATAAATAAATTATAAACTATTTGGAAGGATACCTAATAGATTAATATCAAGAACCATAGCAATAAATCAATCATTGATTATAGTGAATTATCTATCCTGTTATATTCATTATATTTTTTTTTATAAATTTGGTGGGGCTATACTAGTTGAGAATACAATTACTAATGATATAAACCAAATTCTAATGAAGAATAGATATCAACATATTGAATTTCAAAATGATTTCAAAATTAGTATCCATATACTCTTAGATGAAACACTGAACCATTCTAATTATCATCTATTCTCATAAGTATAGTTACTCTATTATAGGAGGGATGCTAGTATAAAAATAGTTACAAAATCCCTCAGTACATAAAATCTAGAATCTTTAAATAGGACTTATTCTATAATGCTATAATATTCAAAAAAATTATCACTTTCAATCATTGGATTGAGATATGAACGATTATTGGGAATCCAGTTCTTTTTTGGGGATAAATAATGGGGTCTTGTTTCATTCAATACGAAATATTTATCATCTATTGGGAAGTGAATATAATTTCTTATCATAATGTTTTCATCCATTTCCTTAATCATAAGTAAAAACTAATAGTTTAATTATGCATGATTAACTTTGAATCAATGATTTTTAGTTTTTTTGTGGGAGTCCTAAATAAAGTAGCACCTTACCCAAAAAATACATAGATAAAACAACATTGAGAGGTTATATGTTGGTGTTTGCAATAACATAAAATTAAAAGAGGAAAAACAACCTATTTTTAGGATATAGATCCATTGTGAATAAACTAATACTCTGAATATGAGCCATAAAGACATCATATATGGAGAGAACAACATTGTGAGGTTATATGTTATTGTTTATAATACCATAAAATAAAAAGAGGAAAAACAACCTATTTTTTGGATATAGATACAAGGTGAATAAATTAATACTCAGAATATGAGTGAAAAAGACATCATATAGGATTATGTGTGATGTAGAACCATCCTTCAATTCTATAATGATTTTACACATCAAAACAATACATATCCTATAGTTTTATATTTATATTATGTTCTCTAGAATTTGGATATGGATACAAATAAAGAGTAATATTTTCATCTTGAATATATAAAATGATTAAATTTGAATAAATATATTTTGGATTGATTTCAAATGGTGACCATAATTCCTAAACATATCAATATTGATGGATCAAAAAGCAGATACTGGTAACATGACATGATCATGGTTGTTGGAGAAAAAATAATAATTTTTGTTTTCCTTAATTGGTTGAGGAATATCATAATATTAATAAAACGAGGAATCTTCAATGTATATTTAATTTTAGTATTTTGAATTGATTTTCTATGGTTGAAAATAAATATCTCTACAAAATGATCTTTCATGAATTGGATATCATTTCTTAAAATTATTATAATGGTTAGGTAAATTATTAGATGAATTCCCCCTGCCAATTTATACTAAGTGATGGATGGTTAGAAGAATCCATTAATGTGAAAATATGATGTATTTTAATATCAAATTTTAGCAAAAAATTAATAATGTTATTAAACATCCAATTATTCAAATTCTTGTTTTGATTCAAAAATAATCTTCATATGATCTGTGTTGTAGATGTTAATACAATTGAATCTGAAGTGTCTCACAATAATTTTTGAATATAACCAATGGTATCCATATTCTACTATTCATTCCCAAAGGATATTTCAAAAATATCATTCAATTTATATAATGACATTCTTTTAATTTTTTACCATTGGTAGGAAAATAATGGTAAAATATTATAGGTCACACTTAATAATGACTATGCTCACAATGCTGCATAGTTTCCAACATTGTTAATTAACCGCACACAAAAAATGTTATAACCCCATGTATATTGAAAAACGATATAAAAAATAGTTATGTTAGCAATTGAAACCCACTAATAATAGGCTCACAAGGCAAAAAAAGATTTTTCACTACAACATAAGTATATTTTTCTTGTCCATCACATGAAGAAGTCACCGTTTCATTTATCTCAAAATATCAAGGGGATTTATGTCCCATCAACATCATTATACGGATCCCATTGATATCTAGTATTCTCACTCTAATAATATAAAATTTTGGGTAATCATAATCAATCACATTTTTAATCATGATGATATTTCACTTAAATTATTTATATAATGGATTCCATATCAAAATAGTCAAAATTCAGTAGAATCGCACAAAAAAAGTATTTGAGAAAATTAAAATTAATATATTTATGATTTTTTAAATAACAAAAACCTATTTTATATACATGATTTAGTTTTACAAAAATATTAATATATCCACAAGTCATGTTAACTTGTATTCCAAAGATTATGCATGAACCCAGACTACATGTCAACCAAGCCTAAATGGAATAAATAAACTATAACCAAAAAACATAAAAATTATAAAAAAAACTCAACTATAAAAAAATAGTTAGAAACCCCAAAACCTAGATGCCTACGAATTATAAAAATACAATTCATGAACCATAAGATTAATATAAATCCAAATATTCTACATTGTATTGATACTAAATAACTATTAAAAATTATTTGTCTATAATATAGATTTCTCAATTATTTTTAGGTTTTACATTAAAAGGTAAATTTATCATATTTTTTAACATAATTTTGTAATATAGGATCCAAATTTTAATTCAATATAGTTAAATTAGGTAAGGAGGTCAACTTCATTTACATGTACGAAAATAAGTTACTAGGGTAAATATTTAGTTACTATTAGAATATTATATGAGGTAAAAAGATGTAAAATAATTGGAAAAAATATCATAAATTTTAGTATCTAAATTTATATAATATGGATTTATCCTGAACAAATAAAACAAATTCATTTATTTTCACACTTTTTTCCACATTCCTTTTTACTAAAAACCTTCTATATTATGAAATTATAATTTGAAGAAATTCCAAAAAACATGCATATAAATGGACCCCACTCTGCGCCTAAAAAACCCCAACTTATTCAGTAATTTACTTATTATATATCCATTTAACCTCTTACAAATCATTATTTTATGTATGATATCTTCATGATTTCATAATCATGAGTAAATCATTCTTCTGAAGGAACATGTGTATGTAAATAAAAAAAAATTCAAAGTAGGTATCTAGTAATTCATAATTTATTTCAATTATTTTCTCATATGTAATATTTATAAATATTGAATTATGTTATAAATACATATTCATTATTATGTTAATTTTATATTGCTATTATATAACTCTATTATTTTACTCATTCGTTAGCATAATGAGTTCTTTTTCGGTTTAACCACCCACATAGACAATGTAATAATAACATAACTATTATAATCATGAATAAGTATCAAGAGATTAATAATTTTTATATATTATAATAAAAAATAATTTATGAAATTTAATTGATTATTAATGGATTAAAAAATATTCATAATAATTATAAAATACTTTTTTATCCACAGTATATTTATCAGAAAATGATCACCAAGTATTTCATTATTATTATCCATACCTATAATACCAATAAATTGATTATGGGAATGAATAATTCATTGAAAAAAAATTATTCAACTAAAATTAATAATCTATTAATTTGACCTAGTATCATCGAATAAAAACTAACATTTTTGTTTTGAATCATTCATGAAACAATCCAATGTAAAAATATCAAATGAGAAAAATAAACAATAAAAATATAATATGTTTGTAATAAATGAATATAACTACATAGAATGAAAATAAAATAATCTAACTGATTATATTAAAAAATATTTAAATATTTATGTTAATTTTTTTGGATGTTTGAACTCTTTTTTACTTATAAGGGAAATGTGTTATGTTACTGATTTATAATTTCATTCTATGTGAAATGTTGTAAAATCACCACTTTTCATATTTTATATGTTGTATATACTGCCACATGTTTTATTTAATTATATTATTCTTGAAATTCATGTTATTAATAGGTTCATATCATGGTTTCTCTTTCAATGGGTGTATATTAAAATGTTTCAAAATTAAAAGGGTTTCCTTTTTCAATCTCACATATATATCGATATTGCATATGTTTGAACACATATTATGAAAACTATATATTATTTCTCTCTAAACCAAATTCATTTTTTATATCATATGGTTATATATAGTAATTATAACTTTTCATACCATCTCACATCCATTTAGATCACAACTTCAAAACAATTGTATTTATAAGTGGAGGAAACCTTATCTGTTATTTTTTGGTCAAGAATCATTCTCATCCATTTCAATATTTCCTATATTTTATGTTGTTTTCCTTCATTATGAAACAATGTTATATTAATGTAATAATCTATTAACTATGAATTTATATACGATATTACTAATGAAATAAATCTATTTTTTTTATCAGTAAATGTTTTTCAATTTGACATTCCTTGAAATTGTATGGAAATACTTTATTGTGAAAATTTTCCTCTTGAAAATCATTTATCACTTTTATATATTTTTGAAAATGGATATTCCCTTCCACAGTTTCATGATTTTCTAAAATAAATTTTTTATGTGTATTTACAAATTATTTTCTTCGAAACATTAATGTTATAAAAAAAAATTGATGTTAGTTTTTTTCAATCTAAATTTTATAATAATTTTATGAAAGTGGTTATCATCTATATAAAAAACCCTAATAAAATTTTGTTCTCCACTAGTGATAGTCGTTAATGATAAAATCCAAATTCACACTCTAGCTGGGTTATAAGAATGTCTTATGGAATTTTTTATTTAAACAATTTAATTCTCATGAGTTAATTATGTATTTATGGAATTACGAATCCTTTATTGTTTATGAGGTCGACATATTTATTAGTTATTATAAATATTTGTGAGGAACTGGTAATAAACCATCATGATCCAATTATATAATCAACCCGAATATGACTTTTACAAGGTGAATTTTATCAAATATAATAGAAAAATTGTTGATTATAAATGAAAAAAGACTTAAAACTGTTGTAAAATAAGAAATTAAATGTTACCACTATGATCCAGGAAATCTAATCTGAAGAGTCTAAGCTAGAAAATAAGAATAATAAAATACCAATAAGTCTTAATGTGACAAACTATCCCCACTATACCAACCTAAACCAAAGGATGCAACAAAAAGTGAAGAAAATATGTTTAATAACTCACTTCAAATTACCTAGACCCTTAAATACATTATCTACAGCTACCCAAATTCGAAATTAGGCTATGAGAACAAATTCTTATAGGATACCACCATATATACAATACATGGTCTATTATCAAGAATACAATATTTCAATATTTTAAAATAGTATTTTATAATGAATTATTATAAATATAAAAAACATTTTTATTTTATTTTCCTTTAGTTTTTATATAAATTCATCTCACATAAAAATATAAAAATATGAAATGTAAAAGTAATCAAACAATTATGGATATCCATAAAACAAATGGTCATCAAGTAACCACATTTCCAAGAAATAATCCATCAAGTGAATCCATGGGTCACAACCTTATGTGGAATTATGTTGTGAGCACCAATCCTTGAAAAAATACATAATGTGATAGAAATCATTAATGAAAATGAACTATGTATTGGGACCTAGAAAATATGAAAACATTCTAGTCATAGATGATCCTAAACTAAGAATTTATTGGTACCAACCAATATCGAGTCATGTCTCAATCCATCAATATTCCAATGTAACCCCTATTTATGATACAAATAAGGGTCACATATTTCCCTTTCCTAACACACCCAATGTTCCGAGTATTCTATTTTCAAAAACCATTTTTAAAACCCTTCCCATATGTTTATAAAAACAATTACAATATTTTCCCATTTTATTTATTTCTTCAAAACCCATTTTCAAATCAAATCCACCATCATGCATTTAACATAACCATGGTGTGAAAATCATTTTTAAAAATGAAAACCCCTTAAAAACATGAATTTTTTCTAATAAAAATATAAATACCTCAAATATCATAAAATCAATGAGTAACCCAATATAATCTTACAAGAGCGACTGAAATTTAAATAATTAACCTTTTGTATATAAACACCTAGCTAAACATATTTATACCATATTTCTTTTGACAATATTGACTATGTAAGAGTTGATCATGTTCTCACAATCATATATCCATAAGTAACATCATAATTCCTCCATAGAAACCATTACATATGACATCATAGCCTAATTTTGGTCCATCAAGATGATATGAAAAGGTATATAGTATATTTCTATAGTGAATATGGTAAACTATAAAAAAACATTATAACTCGATATTACCCCACAATAACAAATGATTTCGAACATTAATCCAAATTGATACACCTCAAAATTTATGGAGAAAGTTGTAGCCAATCTAAAATGATATTGGGGTGATTTTTAATTAAAATGACCAATGGAAAAGGTGTAAAATTCCATTTTTGAGTATTTTTCGAGGGGTTTAAACAGTTTTTTAGGGAATAATGCATAGTTAAATTAATAGTGAAACTTTCTTATACTCTACTACTATCCATTCAGTTGGGGGGTTCAATGTTATTAATGGAGGACTCAACAATTTTTAAAAATCATTCTTAATCCATTTGACACTACGTGAAAATGAACAGACACCCTACATGATCCCCTACGAATATCACATACTTAGACTAACAGTTCTAAAACAGTTAGAAGTTACATTAGAACATCACGTAGGAATACATCAAGATCACTATATAGATAATCTATCCATGTTCCTTAACTTTAATTCATGTACCTTTTGTCCAAAAAAATTATTTTATCATCCTTTGATTCAATGAATCTTCCCAAACACAAAATTGGAAAACATGGCTCATCTAATGTGTACCTGTGATAAATATGGAATTACAAATATCATCACTATAAGGTTTTTTGCCAACAATATTTTAAATACAGTTGAACCAAAAACACTGATGAAATCATCTATCACAATAATGATTCATGATCCCAAATCTCATGGATAACACATCTGTACTTCCACATTAACCAAATGAGGGGAATCGTATTACCCCATAGTACATTATATTAATTTTCTATAATCATACCTGGTTTTTATAGAACTATGTTTTTGTGATTAGGATCAACATCCTCCCATTAAATCACTTGGGAATTATATAGGTGATACAAACTTAGATTTGATAAGTTAATTACATTGTTGATCCATGTAAAATGAGAGAGTATGTCTAATTGATGTTGCACCATTCCATGTCTCTCTATGGTTTCAAAGGTTCAAGGAAAAATCACTTCCATCTTATGCTGCAAAACCATCCATCAAAGTACCAATTGAGGTAAAATAATGAAAAAAAATAGATTATGATCTTCAAACACTACTGCCTTATGATTATGGATCACTTAAGATTTATGATGTCTATGTGTTATGAAAAACATCATCTAGATCAACATCACCTTCTATGTAGTCCCATAAATGAGACTTGACCCAAATAAAGACTTCTCTCCCTACTATTCCCAAAAAGGGATATCAAAATTGTCTCCCATACAAACCCATAAATGGTTCTATCATTATCTATTCATATTAACTATTATTATAGGAAAACTTAGGAAAAGAAAATTTATTTTCCGAATATGCATCAAAATCAAATATGTAAGCTTGAATAATATCATCAAGAACATGGAAAACCCTCTCTCCCTTTTCCCAAATCTATTGATTATAATCCATGATCAATTTCATCAGGGAACCCATAACAACCATAAATAATTTCTAGAACCTAGATTTGAGGCTCAAGTACTTATCAAATATAGCCCTAGGGGAACCCCCAGAATTTTCACAATCATCCAAACATAGAAGTCAAAAAAATATTCCACTTCCATATTATTCTTGATAGGAAATAAATGATCTGATTTCATTAGTTGATCAATGATTACCTAAATCACATCATTCCCACTAGGATTCCATGAAATTCCATTAATGATATCCATGGAAATATCATCCCAGTTCCATAATTGAATTGGAAATGGTGGAAATAAACTAGTAAGCCTATGTTGTTCCTCAATACATTTCTAGGAGGTGAGAAACTATGAAAAAAACATTCAATTGACCGTATCTTCCCCATTGACCAATATCATTGACATAAGACATGATACATATTGGTATCCTCATGATTTATAGACAAACATGACCAATTATTCAATATCAACCAAGTACTAACTTTGATAAATTGGAACAACAATCCTTATTTGGAAACATGATTATCTAATGGGTGACTAGGACCACTCACCCAAATTATCCCCACCATAATAGATTTTTCATACACATTAACACTCAGTGTTTATCACCTACATAAGATGAGCACAATCATCAAAAGAAAAGTCATATTTCTTTAAATCTAAAAACACCAGTCTACTAACCACTTCCACACCTAATATTATTTGAGAATATACAATATTTATAGAATATTACACTGAAAAATCCTTCATGGATTCTTACAGTAATTTAATGATCAATGAATTAAAAAAAATTCCCTCTCGCATGAGTTTACATCAAATAAAATAATCAAAATATAATTCACCCAGAATCACAATCTCATGTTCAAATCCCTCTAAGAAAAATATATTATAGACCTTATTGTTATAATACAAAATAATATTACCCTCAATGTCAAAGAGATACCAAAATTTGAGTTTATTTGTTATAGCTACAAAGTCATGATCATGGGAATGGTAGTTCATATCCTAAGGTTATAACTAGAATGAGCTATAAGCAATCATCTATTTACCCAATATTAAGAGATATACATAACAAATAATAGAAGCATTGAAGAAAACCTCATCACATAAAATTGGGTTAGAAGTAATCATAAATAGTAATGAAGTCCAACTCAACATTATCTCCTAAAATAATGAATAAAATTTATCATTCAATATAAAAATTAGACACTTATGGGTTAATGTTTTCATATGATATGTGATTTTAGTGAAATTCCGAACAAAACTCTTATATTAACCATGAAAAGTAATGAATCTCTAGATCCGTGATTTTTTTAAATTCTACTACGATATAATAGACTACATAATTTTAGGATACACAAAGATTCCCCACTCAGACATGACATGGTCCATAAATTTCAATTTATGAATACAAAACTCACATTGCAAAAACATACCATAAAAATGATTTTCATTCAATGTTAAAGAAATGATAAATTTATCTATGATATTTATCATCTTGAAGGAGAACAATATTAATACTGGGATTCAATTATTAATACGAGGCAAGAAGAATAAATTTAATCAATCAAATTAGAGGATTTTAATCAGATATTCCTTAGTATGCACTTCCTTAATATTATACATTAAAAGATGTATGTGTAATATCATCTGATTGTGAAAACGGATGATGAAACCATTAGTACATATGCTGAAAATTTCATAATGCTTTCATGGTATACATATGGTTTAATAATTATTTCTAAAAGTAAAATTTATTCATTCAATGGTGGTTTAAAAACATGTCTTTGAAGGGTATTATATATAAGATACATTATAAAATATGATGAAACTATTAAATGGTACTTAATGGGGTTTATGGAAATTTGTGTTACCCCTCAATCATATATTTTTTATAACAAAATAAAAACGCAATTCAAAATAAATTACAAAACCCATACAGAAAAGAATATGAGTTTTCATTTATGCTCAATGTATGAGAAGAATCATGTTGAATATTTTATTAACATGAATAATAAATTTTTTAAATGAGTGAAATAATTTAATCAGAAAACTGAGTGATGGTGTGACAACATGATGATAGAAAATAATGAAAATTGAGAGAAATTTGAAAAGAATTCACTGCTCATAATAATACTTCATGTGTAAATGAAAATTATAATCATACTAATCAATGCCCAAATCATGGTCTGAATGATGATGATAGACCTCATCATATTCTTAAGGCTAAAGACAATGTAGAATCTCGTGTGGATACTATTAGAAATATGGAGTACAATAATGCAATGGTTCAATGATTGGGTGTGTATGTATTACAAATCAAGAATACTGTTGTGGGAGTAGTTTTATGGTATTATAGAATAGTGAATCCTATTTGAATTTTTCCACGGTAGATTATTCTTATGGATTTTAAAGGACATGTTGAAAAATGGTGATGGAATATAAAAGATATTTAATGGAAAGGTGAATTTTTTTAACAGAAATTCTTATAGGAAAGATGACCCTTAATATAGTCATGATGATTGGATAATAATGAGTGAAATATATATTTTATTTGTGATAAAATAGTGTTATTAAACATGAAACAAATTAGTTATATTATTTAAAGGAGTTCAGTAGATTAATTTTATAGAATTTATCATTTTAGCTTAAGAGGAAAGAGAATTGTTTTTAATGAAATCATGTTTTAAGTAAGATACTATGGTAAATTAGGTTATTATCAATTTTCCAGAGAAAAAATTATAATGATCATCCCATTATTTTTATTGAAAAAATTATGATATACATCCACAAATTTTGATTATTAATAATAAGATGATTTTGTAAATTTAGTAAACTTTTTTTAATGTTTTTTATTCTAATATTATGTAATTCTCATATGTGTTATCATTAATGAAATATGATTCTAATGTTTAAATGTTGATTATTTTTATAGATTAATGTATTACATAACCAAGTGTATGTTTATTCATATTTTATAACATTTTTTTACTATTTTTATTGTGATGATATATTATGATGATATATACAGGTAGAATTAATGTCTTCTCCTCACATTATCTATATTATTATCCAAAATTATATAGGAAATAAAAATTAAGCATCATTTCATAAAGTGATAGATTAAGAATAATCTGATGAAGGCACAACCAAAGTTTTATCTTTTAGTTATGAGGAGAAATAATGTAATTATATTTTCTTAAATTATTTTGAAACCAAACATTATCCTTTTATCATCATTTTTGATGATATTAATTATCTTTTTAGACATATTTGGCCTATGATTTTGTGTCCATTAATCATCTAAATAACTTGTTTTCTATTAATCTTTATCATAACAAGAGAGTTATAATCCTCTTCCATTTCCATGTTCTCCTTTTACCCCAATTTTATTCTAATATGAAACATATTTTTTTAGTGATATCAACATTTTAATTTCTATAATTTATAGGGATGTCTTATTGACACGTTTTCCAATGTTGGTTTTTTCAAGATACCCTCCCTCTATAGATTCCCATCATGGGATGAAAATTAAAAAAGTCAGATAATTACACCTGAGTCCCACTTTCTGTAGGAACTTTTTTGGAAACCATAAACAAGTCTATAAAAATCTCACAACATCGGAGGCATTACCCTTTATAAGATAACAATATCACGAGATAAGATGAATCATCCAGAAAGAGCTCCACGACACACACAGAGACACAAATATATGTAATAATAAATCAATATCATTCCATAATGAATTTTTAAATAAAAATTATATAGATACAATGATGTATTTAAATTAAATACCCTAGTGTAAAGCTAAATATGTGACACAACATCTGTTAAGGATCTAACATTGTATGGTCTAGCACAATCATCAAAAAGTTCTTGAAAACCATGAAATTATTTTATATATATAGGGTGACCATATAGTTAAACTCAGTTGGAAAATGGAATTTTCTAATGAACATGTGAAAGAATCATACTAATGGACCTACGAGAATAGATCAAAACAAAACATCTCCTAAATAGGTATACTAACCAAACCCAACCACACCAAGGCACGCCCACAAAATAACATAATTCAAATAATATAATAAATATGATCAAATCAAAAAATAACCCTCTCCACTTTCCCACTGGTATTCCACCCTATCACCCAACATCATATGTACTAGAGCTCCCATCCCTTATGTATACCTCACCACCCTGCAATCACGGTCACAAGACACCTCACTTGCAGACACCTCAGATTACCAGCCCATAAGCATGACGATGTCACATTTTTCCCATGAACACCCGGTCTCATCGTCCCATAATTACAGTAACCCCCCATCTCACCCTAAAACACCTAGGCCACATACCATATCTTATCTTAAAAACAACTTGAACACAAAATAACATAACCCGCAAACACATGGGCTATCAAACCTCACCCCAAGATATCTAGGCGATCACAAACACTTTCTAAAGCACTAATAGATCTACAATAATCACAACATGAGTCATACCTCCCTTACTTGGAAGAGAGAGTTGGAATGAGTGGGAACCAATTTATACGTACTGCCCACTAAATGTTGGGAAAACACCCCCCGATGTGAAAATATTGTTGTTTGGAACATATTGTTCAATGTGGGAGGGGTTCTTATATATATCAAAAGAAATTTAAATTATATATATATTATCACACACTCAAACCCCCCTATGGATTCACAACCACATAGCCCAACTAACAAGAATTCTCTTATATTTCCACCTCTAAATGCATTTATGAATAACTACAATAGTCATATTTGATGGTGAAGAGACCTGATTATTTAAATAATCTTCACATCTCCCCTATATTTTACACCCATTCATTTCACTCTTTATAATTAACCATAATTAACCACACCACCCAAAATTTAATTATCTATTAGCAATTTCCATACCATTAACCAAATAAACATTGCCATTCCCAATATTATTAAACATTTATTCAATTTGTTCCCTCAATAATCATTCATGTAAAACAAAAAAGCTGCATTTCACAAATAGCTCATCTTTCCATCATCTTCTCTCCCTAGAAGAATGGACCACAAAATATTACCTCACAACCCCAAAAGCATGGCCAAACAAACTACATTCTCTCCACCCCAAAAAATTGAACCCAAAAACCTTGTATCAACCCAAAACCCATTGAAATCACCCATAACCATCTCATAAGCCTAGTGAAACATCACAACATATCATGATTATTTTACAAATTTTAAATAAGTGATTTTATCACATACAACTTTATTTAAGGGGCGTCATTACAAAAACCAAAATCATGGGAAACCATTTCAGTAGCCATGTAAATATAATTAACCATTTTGATTTTAAGGTGATATATAATCTAAATAATCAAAATACATATATCAGGTGAAAACAATGCCCCCAATAAAAAATAATTTTCGGCGGGGCATCAAAACTGTACAATTCATAATATCACAAAAAATTCAAGGGTATAAAAAAATGTGAAGCATACCCCTGTACCATTAAATTTATACTAACCAATTTCATTATCTCATATTAAAGTAAAAATAATAATAATCCATTGGTAAAAGGAAATATATTCTCTACAACATTTTATAATACAAATATGATCCAAGGAAATCCTACAACAAAGAATCTTTCCAACATGCTATGCACTATGGGCAGATAAATATACCACCCAAAAACAACAATTGCACCACGAGAAACTATGGATCCACCAATTCTACATCCAAAGCCTATCACAAAAAACCGAACACACACTACAAAATAAATAAACACAAATGAATTTGATCTTATGAAGAATAATATTATAAAAAATATGATAATGATAAGAGAACTCACAATGGATCAACCAGGGATCGTCAACGATCATGCACTAGGCTTAATGGATATAAGAGGGATTAAGTATGGGTCAAAGAGATCCCAAGGGTTCATAGGGTTCTTCAAAAAGGATAAAAAGTAAATAGAATACCCAAATAAAAGTTGACCACCTGAAAAGAATTTTAAAACAATACTGGTACGGGAGATTACATGATGTATAATCCCATTTCATGTCAATAAATCCCTAGAGTTTGGTATCTACCAAAAGAATTGTCACCTATTCATTTAATGTTTTTTTGTTATCCATGATATATAAATACATAGTGAAAACCCTCATAATATCCTTTAAAATATTTACACATTATGAATCCTCCATGGACAAGCCGTGAACGAGACTTTCACTTCATGTAATCCACAAACATGGCGTGTAATCCCCCTAAATCTAGTCTTTAGCAATCATACATCTCAATTTTTAATCCAATCATCTTATGAACACATACAACAACCAAATATAGAAATGTAAGGAACGGGTAAGGCATATATCATTACATTAGATACCTCTCAAATGACTCTCATCTTCAATAATCAAAAACAAAACCCATATGGAAAGGGTTCCAAAAAAACACCATGCGAGATACCTCTCAAGGATCCACCATAACTCAAATGTTACCACCAACATAACACACCACTCAACCATTAAATATATATCTCAATATCCACATAGACCAAAACAATAACCACCTGCACTTCCATACAACTAACAAACTACACCATCTCGAAAACATGAATAATGGAATTCAATCCTTTATGTTATGATATTATCCACTTTGGGTGGCACACACATTCCCACAAAGGGTTAATTGCATTGATATTAATTCACCTCGATTTGGAATCCAGTCAACACCTTTTTAAATGTGAGGACATTATTACACGACACACATCACAGGACAAGGGAAACTTCTCATCCCATAAAAGAACACAGTCTCATACATCATATCATAAGGAAAATAGAACTTAAAAAAACTCAAAATAAAATTGGGTACTGGGAACACATCTACCTCTCATGATTACTTATACTATCCTCTTAGACAACATGCCTCCATGACACAAAAACCAATAATACATTCTATCCATGTAGTTTCCTCTCTTGATGATCCAAAATTTCTAGAATAAACTCAAAAAAATAAAATTTTCCCTAACATATAACTCTCCAACGTCAAGGAAATGGGATTAATCATGAAGAGACCAACACAGATGAGATGCATTAAAGACGATGTGGCTCCTATCAAACCTCAGGGGATGTTCCATCCAATATTCTGCCCTGACCACTCACCCTAACACCTCAAAGGTCCCAAAAAAATGATATAATGTTTACTCCATTTTCAAAACCTCTTCATCCGATGTTCAAGAAAAACATACAAGAACATGTGGTCCCCAACATCGAACTCCCCGGTCCTCCTACTATGATGGAAATAAGACTGAATCCATTAATGTGATTATTTCATCATATCACGAACATGATGAACATTCTCGATCAATCTATACACCACATCAGGACTAATAACTGATGTATTTCCAACATATTCCTAGAACATCATAGAATGACATGGTATTCCCGAAAATCCATCAACAAGGTACATAACAACGGAAGATGGATATATATTATTGTAAGAAAACCCAACCAAGGGAATGTGCTATACGAATGATCGACAAATGTCTACGAATCATGCTCCCAGATTATTCCCCAATTTCTGGATAGTCTATTCTATATGTACATATATATTTGGGTGAAAAGAAGTGATAAGGATTAACTAAGTGCCAAAACAATACTAGAATCACCTCCAGACTATTGAGGTAAGACATGTGTCCAGATCTAAAAAATAGACCTTTTAACTCAATGAAATCGCATCCCATCATCCACATACATCCTAGCCAATGCATCCACTATGGCCGACTCCATGATCACTAAGAGGTGGGCCAATTTTATTAACTAATCCACTATCACCATGATATAATCAATCCTCCCTGTGATATAGGTAAACCGTTGATGAAATCCAGAAAATGTTCATCCCACATCTACTCAAGAAAATCCAAGGTCTTCAAAAAACCACCATGAACACAATGCTCGTCTTAGAACTACATGAAAACCGGACACATTACATTAAAATCCACCCCTTCCTGTTTAATCCCGATCCGCCAAAAATGTGTCCTAAATCCCTGGTATATTTTGGAAATTATTGGGTATATCATCAATGTTGAGTTATGAATCTCAAGAAGGTTTCCATTAGACATTTATAAATAAAAAAATAGATTTCAGTCAAACAACTACCACTTATGTCCGTCCTCCCACTATCCAATCGACACATCACTAAGGACAACACAATCACACAAATCCTCTACCACTGAGTCCACCACTAAGAATCCCCTACCTACTAAATCATAGAATATTAAAATGTCATAAAAACTCCCTCTACCACCATTTACCCCTGCATTTATGTGCAGGGAAACCAACTCCTTCACTTTTCTCCAAGAATCCTCTGACTCCAAAAAACACCCTTCCATTAAATCCTTCCCAAAGTATTGGCAACAAAATTCCCATTTCCAGAGGTGTAGGAGATCTCAAATTCACAGTCTTGGAGAAACTCCATCAACCTCCACTATCAAAATTTATGATGATGCTACGAAAAGACATACCTCAAGCTCTTATGACTCATAATGACAACTTAGCACCCCCACCCCCCAAATAGTTATTTCAACCACAAAATCAGTTTAAACAAAACTTCCACTAGTTGTAGATCATGGGTGGAATAGTTACAGTCATCGGGGAACAAATGACTAGATCCAAAATAGACCATTTCTTTCTACTACATGAGCACACATCCCTATCCCATATGGGAAGTTACACAAAACACCTCAAACATCACCCCTTCCTTAGGAAGCCAGAGCAATGGAGCACTAAGAAACATCCCCATCAGGTTACCAAACTCTTCATAGAACTGATCAATCAAAAATAATTTTGGTCTTTCCAGTTCAGACATGCCAACAAGGATGAGAATTGAGATAAATCTATTACAAACATCTTATAATAAATTGTGATACAATAGAAACTGTGAACCTATCACACTTTGTTAGGTGATTCCCTTGAAACAATTGATTCAACCATCAATGGGTCTACTAATACACCCTATTAAGACACCGCATTCCTAAGGAAATACACCTCTCCCGTCTATAACATATACTAGGAGAACTCTCTCTAGAGCTAGTGGAATTGATGAACATTAATGATAATTCAAATATTCTCCTCACACTCCTTAATTGAATTTATGTAGATCAAGATATCATCGATGAATACTATGACAATATAATTCAGGAACGCACTAAACACCAATTTTTATAATCCCCATGAACATGGTTGGATCATTCATAACACCAAATGGAATGACTATATAATCAATATTCCCATGCCTTCATATGAAAGAATCTTTTGGGATATCCCCCTTCATCAACTTTAACGGGTGATATCCAGAATGTAGATCGATAATTGAAAACCAACTTTCCCTTAATAGTTGTTTGATAATATCATCTATCCTTGGAAAATGGTATACTTTTTTACTATCACCAGATTCAACTTCTAGTAGTCTATATAAAACCTCAGGCCAACATCATCCTTATTTAAAAATAATAATTGAGAACCCTATGGTGACACAATAGGCCAGATAAAACCCTACTTAATCATATCGTCTATCTGAATCCTCAACACCCACAACCCCGAAGGGTCTATCTGATAAGGATCCATAAAAATATATATTCACCTGCCTAAATGCCTATCCCAATCTCAACAGCATGTTATGGGGGTAGAGTCACATTCTACTCAAGGAAAATATTTAAGAATTTCTTAATGACCCTTAGAATCTCCACAATCATAGAATCCGATGATTTTACAAGAAAACTCATCAAAGAAAGAGTGAAGGATCTCCTCACACCGACTGACCACCTAACAGCACCACTCACCAATAAAAACAACATGATGGTCATCAAGGTTAGAAATCACAACACTAATATGAAATAATTTCATTGCATCATGTACAAAATACAACAAGTTTATGTTGATAAAAAAATAATATAGATGTATCTGTAATAAACAAATATCCCCATCAGACTGATGTGGCCCCATCATCTATCTAATACCTTGGAACACATAAACGATTCTATTTTTGCCTCTAAATAGCATAGCCAAAACTTAGGGTATGGGATTAATCTCTACTTCTAGTCCCATAGCATGAAATTGATAAATATCACAAAGTATTGTGAATATCATGTATCAAACATGGTTCTAACAAGGGTACTAAACAAACAGACCTAAAATATGAAAATCTATATCCCCTCTTGAACTAATTCATACATTGTGTGACACTGCACATTCACATCTCCTCCACACCTCTACTTATGACCACCTCTATAGACATTCTCATTTTTCTATCCCTAAAAACAAGGAATATCCAAACTTTAGCCTCTACATGATCTATATTACCATGGTAGAGAATAATCTTGATGTCCATGTTACTAAAATCGATTCACATGAAATTGTTTCTGAGGCTTTCCGTAATCATGACCACCCCCAACAAACTGAGCTCTAGGAATAACTTGTTACTAGTTTCAGTGATGTCCACAGTCCCCATAACCAAAACACTTTATCACAAATATCCCAATAAAATCAGGGAATCTACCGGCATCAGAAGGCCAAAAAGGAAGATACTAAGGTCCAGTTCTGATAGGTCGAAACATAGAGGGTCCAAGAACCTGAGAATCTACTAAAAAATCTACCCCTCTTAGAACCCTGATTATTCCTATATTATAGAAAACATACCCATGAGTGAATCTACTCAATCACCTATTCCTTCTTATGAACTTCATGATAATAAGGAAATGTATATGGAGTTATTCTATACATGAAAAAAGGACAAACTACATCCTCAAAAAATCTCACATGAGACTCTTTATCTGGGAAATGACCTGGGAAAAAATTTAGAAGTTCCCTAACCATGATTCCAAGCCCCTGTATTGACATGCTCCCCAACTAAAGAGGAATAAGATCCTACATCTTTACAAGCTTCATGGTTGACTAAAGTAACTCTGCTTGGATGTACTTCTAGAATTCAACCAACAAAAATTTCTACCTCCTTCTGCTCTCCCAAAAATATCTTTTACAACATACATGCGACTCCTCGAATCTGAATAATTATTAAAGGGACCTATTACTCAATCGGGTCCTAGATCAAAATGAATAAAATAATGAGCACATCAATAAAAATTTCTATATCCACATCTGAACACTTACCTAGCACTTCTCCAAATCCTTCCTCTAGAAAGAACACAACTTCCTATAACCCTGGTCATCCTCTTTAACTGGATTGAACCTTGGTCGATCAAACAGATCATCCTAATGAACCAAACTGCTTGACCCACACACGGATGATGGATAAAGATTTATCTAAAAGGGAAATGAGGATTTTATATTCTTGAGTAGTATTTAATATTGTTAATAATTGTTATAAATTATTTAATTCATCTTTTTATCAATTTCAACTTTCCTAAAACAACCAAATTCAAATAGGAACACAAGTCATTGTGATGCATGAACCCTTCCTAAGTCAATAAAATATTAGTAGTTTTATCTCACTTGGTCGTTACCTAAGCACATAGTCTGGGAACTACATCATGGGGGCCCTAAAATTCGATGTCCTAGCCAGTATCCTCGACATATGTCAAAAACCAAGGTCAACTGGGAAAATTTCAAAACCATCCCATGCAACCCTCATTGTTCCTAACTCCAAACTCCATAATATCTCTCAATAATCCCTATGATACCACTATTTCATGACACCTCCCTTTAATGGACTCCTCCTGGGATGAAAATGATGAAATGGAGATAACGACCCCCATGTCCCTCCTCTAGTAGTCCCCGGGTTGGTGACTAGCACCATGGGTGTACAAATATCACCACATGGGAGGCATTACCCTCTATAAGAAAAAATGATCATGAGATAATATGAATCATTCACAAAATACTAAAAGACATACATACATACATACATACATATATATATATATATGTATATATATATATATGAAATATCCAAAAACCATTCCATAATGCATGGGTAAATAGAACTGATATATATAGAATAAATTTTCTAATTCAAATCCCTAAATGTAAAGCTAATGTAGTGACACAACAACTGTCAAGGATTAGAGTTACTTAGGTACAACATAGTCCAAAAAATCCTCTTGGAAACCAATATTTTTTTGAATACATAGGGTAATCATACTTATATATTGAATGGTAAAACCAAAGTCTATAATTTATATTTTAAATAAGCATTATAAAGCACTTGTGAGAAAACAGAATAACCAAACAGCCCCAAAACATGTATACTAACAAAACCCAACCTCACAAAGTCATGATCACAATATAAAACTTGCAAAGTAATATAATATAATATGATTACATCGATAAGGGTACCATACACAGAATTCCCAATTGTATGGAACTCTCACACCCAATATTGAACATTATTTCAATCCTATCCCTTTATTATACCACATCGATAGACAAGAACAGACACAACATGCCTTGTCTGTGGATACCTAGGCTTCTTTCCCCACAAGAAGGACCACAACACATATTGACTGAAAACACCTTTCCACAACACCCCAAAATCATGAGCACCTCTCATATCACCCAAAAGACCTGGTACACATTCCATATTTCATCTCGAAGACAAATGGGATATGTAACACCTCGCTCAAAAATACCATGTTTATGACATCTCTTCCGAAGACACCCGGGCCATCAAGAACAAAATGTAAATAACTAACATACCTCCAACCATCACAAATTGTTCTATAACAACCATGTATCGAATATAGAGTGGGAACGAGTGGGTACCCAACCATCCATACTCCCCACTGTATGTTGGAAAAAATATCCCCCACATGACTATGTAGGTGCTCGGCATATAGATCACAACATGGGTGGTGTGAGTATAGAAGTCAAAAGATTGTAAAATTATATATATATATATATATATATATATGTATATATAGTACCAAACACTTAGACCCACCTTTGGATTGAATCCCACACAATCCAACTCAAAATAACATCACTTTTTCTGCCACCTCTAAATGCATTTATTAATAACAACCGTAGTCATTTCTGAAGGTGACGATCCTTGATAATTTATAGTGGCTTCACATTTTCTCTAAATTTAACACCCATTCATTTCAATTTTTTTGTATCACCCATATATAACAGCCCAACACACCATTTAATTATCTATTATCCATTTCCATCAAAAAAACATACAAATAAAAGCCCTTCCATACATTATTAAACAAGTTTTAACTTTTTTCCATCACCAATTACGCATCTAGAACAACAAAACCATATATCATAAGAAACTAATCATTCTATCACATCACCACACCAAACAAAACTCCTAGAAAGTATCCACTCACCTACAAAAAAGTACTACAAAAAACCTATCACCTCACCACCTGAAAGCATTAGGAAACAAGCCACCTCCTTACCGCACCAAAAGCCCATTGAAAAAAAAACTCATATCACCCCACACCGAATTTTAATCACCCATCATCATCCCATAATATTTAAAAACCTTCATAACATATCATGATTTTATTATAAATTTTAAAATGGACATTTATCACATCCTGCATTATTTTATGGGTATTGTAACAGAAAACAATATCTTGTGACAAGTATATTTATATAATTGATTTCCATATAATTTGGTATAAATAAATTTACAACAATCACAATACATATATAGATCACAAAAATTCCCCCATGAATACAATTTCTAGTAGGTAATCAAGACAATACAATTCAATATATCACATTCACATCATGGATGCAAAAACATGTGATGAATACACATCTAACCTTGAATTCAAATTAACCAATTTCATTATCATAGATTAATCCATCAAAAACATAATCCACTGGTAATCAAATGTATAACCCCTTCCACACGTTACACAACTAGAAGAAAAAAGGAAAATCCAACTTTAAATAAGATTTCAATCTTGTTGTATACCATTGGGAGAAGAGGAAACTTCCCCAAAACCATAGCTGCACCATTAGGAGTTGAGAATAAACTTACATTGAATCTCAATACCCTAAATCTACCACAACTGACACACCAAACCAATTAACCACCACCAAAATGGATCCCTTAGAGAAAAAATGGAAGAATTTTTTTTTGAATTAGATGATAACTCACCACGAATAAAGTGGTCATTATAAAATAACATCCACTAGGATCCAAAGATTGAGGAGGGATGAAGAAGGACTCAAATATATCCATTAGGCACCTACAGTTCACCCAAAATGAGTGCATGGAAATAGAAATAATAAGTGAATTAATGTTCAAACGAAAATAATTTTTAAACATTAATAGATTCATGTATTACATGATTTATAACCCCATTTCATGTCGTGAAATCCATGGTGTCCAGTTACTATAAAAAATCAAATCGCCTCAATATTTTATTTTATTTTTCTATCCCTGATATAATACACATCGTGAATCACCTATTCAATTCTTGTAAAATATTTAAACATCATGAAACCTCCCTATAAAAGTTTTGAAACTGACATTCACATCATTTAATCCAATTACACAATGCGTAATCCCCTAGCTTCCATCCTTTAGCAACAATATTTCTTCATATTACCTTCAATCCACCTCCAAAAACCTCCAAAAACAAAAAAATATATGTAATAGACCCGGAAGGCACAATCCATAACAAGTTTTACAAAAAGGAATCATTCACAAATCCACCAGTTATATTCAATGTGAAATTTGAAATTTTTAAGAAGCAATTTCAGGAAATTATTTAACATACCAGGATGGTAGATTATTGATTGATCGTTCAACTGAATCTATCTCAGGTTCAATATGTGTTCGACGTAAATCACCTGAGTTTGTAAAAACAAGATCCTCCACATGTATAAAAATCAAAGGTTGTTCCACTGGAGAATGATATTTCTTACAATGAACAACTAGTAGAGAGTATGGATCATAGAGATAAAGTTCAAAAAATAATATGATTCATGTGGTTAATGTTTTATAGTGAAACCACCGATTTTATGAAGCAATGTGGTTACTCAAGCATGTTACAAGGAAGAGGTGTCATTTTTTATATCCATGTAGTGAAACTATAGGGTTAAATTATTATTATTATAGATATAATTTAATACACCCTTGTTGGTTGGAGAATATTACTCAAGAGAGGAGGGGTGAATTGAGTAACCATAAAAATTTCTTGTTAAAAAGTGTTCTTAAATGGTTTCCCCAAAATATATATATAGCTTAATTAATAACGGTTATATTGTTATGAGAGTTTGACTATTTTAATTCCTTCTTAGAAGATTGATTAATCCTTAGTAATCATAATATCAGTTATTAATATTAATTTTGTAGCAATTCTACTAAGACAAGAAAATTATAACTTCTTCCAATGACTAACTATCAGTGTGAATTGAGTGACTTCTGAGTTATATATTAAAAAGTAAAAAAAGCAGAGAGGACTAAAATAATCAGCATAGTGGATATAAAAAAACTAGTTCGGTCTCATGCTGAGTCCTAATCCATTCCACTGGGTGACAACCTGAGACCAAGTAGTTTATATAAATAATCATGATCTACACCCTAGATCATGGTTAATAGTAGTACACAAGACTATCTAGGTCACACATGGACCTCTTCCATAGTTATTTGTGGTTACAAAAAACCAGGCCACAAAGGGACCTCTTCCACACTTATCTCTGGGTATACTTAAATGTAAATCTATATTTGAGTAAGGACATATTGTATCCTTTAGTTTGAAGTAGGAGACAAGGTGTATTATTATACAGAAAAACACAATGCTGAAAATTTAATAAAATGATACACCACAGAGCATAATTATTGAGATAGGATTAGAAATGCTCTGAGTGTTAGTATTTGTAGCTCTGGAATTATGAGATGAAGTAGATGAAGAAATCAAGTACTCGTGTGGATAACAGAGTTTCATAGGTTAGAAATATCTTTGTGTGTTCTTCGTGATGGTTAACAGTGCAAAGTTATTCTCGAGATTCTTATATTCTTCATGTCTTCTTCAATAGTATCGAATTGCATGAGGCAATTCTTTCTTCATGAATTTTCTAAGTGTATTCTTCGTTGTCATCCTTAATACCACCATCCTGTTTTTATTTCATGATATTGTTGTTTTTGGGTAGAACTACTCTTTTATATTGGAGTGCATGTGTTGAGGCTGACAGGTTGCTTGGATTCTACACACTGTACCTCGTACTGTCAGATGAACTGTCTAAAAAGAAAATTTAATTATGTCAGTGCATTAAAATTCACAAATATGACTGTTAGAGATTAAATTGAAATACAACAAAACAGGTTAAGAAATTATGTCATACTATGTCATGGAAATGGCGTCTCCTTCACACAGTGTCTGGATTGGTCATGGTGTCTTGATATCATGGTGTTTGGATCACATTGTATGGTTGATGGTATCTTGATGTCACGATGTCTTTTTCATGGTGTGTCATGGTCATAGTGTCTGCTTCACAGTGTTTCATTGTCACAGTGTCTGCTTCATGGTGCCTCAGACATAAGAAAATATTTGTATTTAGAAATAAGTACGGATATTTTTTTAATGGATTAAACTCAATCATTTTTTAAATAATTCATAGTAATGAGAATCAAAAAATAGTGTATAGTAACCAAATCGAGTGTATAACAGTTAAGAACATTACATAGATTTTACCGAAAAATAGTACATGTGTTCTGAGATAGATTAAATAGAGTTAACAATGTTTATAGACTTAATAGTATTTGTGATCATTAAAACATGATTAGTACACGAGGAGTCCAACAATATCCTCCTTTTTTATGATCACAAACCATGTATATTTAGAGTGTATATTTTTTCAATAAACATAGTTTGAATGTGAATATAATATGAATAGAATGAGTGTTCTCTTATCCTATATTTTTCCTCATATTTCTCCCATATTTATCTATTTCTCATATATATATTTCCCAATTGGGATTATAAAAAAGTAGTAGGGAAAAGAATGAAAAAAAGACAAGAAAAGTGCCGAATTTATTAGATAAATAGAGAGGTATTACAAAAAGTAAATCAAATATAACATGATTCCCATTAAAATAGAGTAATCACTATCCTTATACCCTGGATCTTCTTCTCTATACCTTTATCAGTAGTAGCAGAAGAGGAATCTATATAAGCTGAAGTTGAAGTAGAAGAAGAGATTAAGCTGGTTGAAAAAAAATGGTAGAGGAAGACCTTCATAGATAGTGGGAGAAAGAGTAGGTGCTATAGAATATCAAGGTAGTTTTTTATCAAGGATCACATGACTGATCTGAATCAGTGCTTGACTGATAGAAATAGAAGTGGAGGCTAGGGAAGAGTTGAATGTAGGATAACCTGGTCTTAGAGGTGCATCTGTATGAGCAACAATGGTTGTACTCTGTACATGAAGTTAGGTTTATAGAAGCTTAATAAAGTTTTCAATGATCTCTCCCCCATAAAACATTGATTTCTCAAAATCATCCATGTTTTCCATAAACATGTCCAACAATCAAGTGAACATTGTGAGATTTTGTAATTGATTCTTGAAGTCTTGAGTAACAACTTGAATTCTCAAATTTTCCCAAAGTTATTTTAACTGATTTGTTATATCAGCCTTTGAGAAAATTCAGTTAAAAAAGAAATCCACATTCTTAGAAATCTCTGAATGAGCATCATTAGCAATTATTGAATGGATTTAGACCCAATCAAGAACTACGTAACTTTTCATGATAACCTTAGATAGAGATGATTTATTGAAACCACTAATCATAGTCTGAAGCTCTTCCTTGACCACTATTTTGAGCATAATATTGTCTATGGATGTTTGAGATGATTTTCCAGATGCTATAGAAGAATTGATAGCATAGGTTAGACAATTCATTTGGATTAGTACTTTTTTAAGGCACCCCATATACCCATCAGTGAGTTTGTTAAGATTAAAAACAAGCTCTCTCATATCTTTCAAAATCTATTTGTTTCTTTTAGTGACCTTTTCAACTAAGGAATCTATATGGTTTTTAATCTAGAAGACAACATTCTAAGGAGAAACATGTTCCACGTGATTATAAGTAAGATCTGATCTCGAATGCATCTCTTTTTACATGTCATCAATCATTCCTCTTAGAGTCTTCACATCATCAATAAGTAGTCTGTTTTCAACTTTGACATTCGAAATCTCATGAAAAATTTTGGGTTGAATCTGCCAAGTAACTTTCTCCAACAACATTGAGGCATCCTTCTCAATTAAATTAGTTACAAATGTTGGTTGGGTATTCCATATTTTCTCAACTCCAGACAAAATAGTAGCTCCAAATTTCGTCAGATAATCTTGAATCACCAAGGATTGTTGTTCTTTGAAGGTTCAGGTATAGGAACGGATACAAGATTAGGTTCCCTCTCAAAGGAAATATTAGAGACATATTTCAACTGGAACATTGTTTAAAGTTCAAGGCCTTTTATGGAAACCTCTTGAGAGACATCCACATCATAAAAACTGGGGAATTTATATATATTTTCTATAGGGATTGAAACAACTGGGTTTGGTACTTCAAAAGATTCCATATTTGTGGGTTTCTCCCCCTAAATAGATGAATCCTTCTCTGGACTGAGAATCTTAGGATCATGATCTAATTTTCAAAATTCAGCTCTTGGTTCCTCACCCATTTCCTGCTTGGCCAGCTGAAAACCTAGCTCCATCCGTTCCTCAATAGAAGGAATGACTTCAAGAACATATTTTTTTTATTGGGAGTTATTCAAGGTCAAATACTTTCATAATAGGTAATTCTTATTTTATAGGTTCATCCACGTCATTCTTTTCAGTCTCTTTGAAAATGAATTATGTTTCAACCTTTGGTTGATATTTCAGATTAACAACATCTTCAGAAGTAGGAACTTCTTCAATTACTATATGACGAAAAAGACTATTGTATTCCTTATCAGAAATGATTTCCCTTGGAGGCAACACAACCACTTCTTCTTATTCTTCAGAATACTCACCAACCTCATCTGGATCCAAATGAGGATCATAAATGTCTCTTGGTCTTTAGTGATGTTCCCCTGGATTGAACTATTTATAAATTATATCATAGTTCTCCATCCATTATTTTTTCCAAGGATTCGAAATAATAATCATCTTATTGATAGTGTATTTTGAAAGACCGAACTCACAGTCCTTGACAAATTCTTCATCAGGTCCAACCACTCCGTTGGAAAGAATCATGGCTTAGTTAATCCTAGAATAAAACAGAGAAGTTTACCTAGATGTGGCTTTGATCAGATCACACATATGATTTAAGATATAAATACAAAAGATGATCTTATGCCCATTTTTCATATGATGAATTAGAAATAGATCATGATATTTATCAATAAAAATTTAACATTTTCTAGGGCTAATCAGGTTATGTATAATCATAACCAATATTATTGATTCTGCGTCTAGTATAGCATCAATTTCTCTCCTCTTGTTCCATTTCTGGTTAATCATTTCAGAGCATCTTTCAACAAAATGAATTCACTAGAGGGTGGAGGTCCTCTCTGATAGTCCTCAAAAATGCCTTCATGAGGTATCTTATGGCATGAATCCCATATCCTCAAATATAATGAGCATTTACATCCATTTATCCAGCTTCTCACAACATAACCATCTTCAGAATTAATGGATAAATGAACACATAGATAAACATGAGTGACTAATTTAGGGTAGAAAGGTTTATCTTCCTTAAAAAAATCACTCTAACCAGCCTTTATCCTTTAAATATTTCAAAACCAAAGACTTACTTGATAGAAAACATTTGGGGATAATATCTTTCATAGGAATTACAACTCGATTAACCGGATTTGGATTTAGGTGACCTTCAGGTTCTATCATTGGAGGGATTTTTTTCTTCTTTATGCTATGTTTCTTAGGAGTCAATGATGAAGGGTGTTTCATCATGGTCATTCACTAATGTATCGAGAGGGAAGGGTTGAAGGGTTGAAGATGGGTTACAAAATGTGTGGTTAGAAGAAAGCTCAAGTGAAGGGCTACTGATACTTCCTATGTTTTATCATTCACGAATACCAAACGTCTCAAAAATAAAAGGGCGGGAAATTAAATAGTTGAAATAAATAATTACCCTAATTGAGTTTTAAATTCATAAAAAAATCATAAATAATTTTTAAACTATGGCCATATTAGGTCTGTATAGTGAGACAGTGAATGATCATTACGGTGAGATGGTAAATGATCTTTACAGTGAGACAGTGAAAAAATGTTATGGTGAGATAGTGAACATGAGCATTACAGTGAGACAGTGAACATGAACTTTATAGTGAGACAGTGACATTCAGATAGTAATTATAAAAAAATAACTGTGAGACTGTAAACATTAAATAGTAAGATATAAAATAGTTAGATATCGAACAGTAAGACATGAAATAGTAAAATATCTATTTGAGGTTTATCATGCCTATATTATTTATAATGTAGTCTATTCTCTAAGAATTTAATGGTTTAGTGAATATATCAGAAAGCTGATATTCAGAACTAAGGAATTTCAAAGTGATATCACCCTTTTGAAAATGATCCCTAAAAAAGTGATGTCTTACATCAATTTGCTTTGTCCTAGAATGTGAAAAAGGATTTTTTGAGATGTTAATAGCCCTTGTGTTGTCACAATTTATAGGTACATTCATAAATAAATATCCATAATCTAGTAATGTGTGTTTTATCCACAATATTTTTGCACAACAACTGTCAGAACCTATATATTCAGCTTCTTCAGTAGATAATGAAACATAATTTTGTTTCATTCTACATCATGATACTAGTGACATGCCTAAAATATGACATGTTTCAGAGGTGCTTTCTATATATAAATCACACCCACTGAAGTTGGTATCATAATAACAAACTAATACAAATGATTGTCCTCTAGAATAGAACAATCCTATATTCGATGTATGCTTCAAGTATTTGAAAATTCACTTTACAACATTAAATGATATTCCAAAGGATTTTCATGAAAACTATCAAACATACACACACTAAACATAATACCAGTTCTACAAGCAGTTATGTTGAGTAAACATCCAATCATTCCACTATAAGTGGTTGGATCAACAGATTTTCTATCTTAATCAAGATACAGCATACAAGTGGTTCTCATGGGAGTGTCACCATATTTTGTTTTATTCAATACAAAACTTTTGACATTATCTCTAGTATATTCACATTGAATTAAAATAATACCATAATTATTTTGAAATATTTGAAATCCAACAAATAAATTGAGTTCACCCATTAAACTAATTTCAAATTCATTTTGCATCATTTTAGAAAAATCAACACAGATATAATTTCTTGAAGATCCAAAGGTTATGTCATCTACATAGATTTGAACAACTAAAACATCATTAGAAATTCATTTTATAAAAAAGTTAGGATCCGCTATAACTAGTGAAAAACATTTGAAAATAAGAAAAGTAATCAACCTATCATACAAATCTCTTGGATCTTGTTTTAAACCATATAAAGAATTTGAATGATTAAAAATATGATTTGGAAAATGGGGGTTTGTAAAACTAGGGGTTTGTTCAACAAATACATCCTCATATATATACCTAATGAGGAATTCTCTCTTAACATCCATTTGATATAGTTTGAAATTCAGATGCGCAGCATAAGCAAGAAGGATTCTGATGGCTTCAAGTCTAGATAATGATGTAATGGTCTACTCATAGTTAAATCCTTTTTCTTGACTATAGCCTTGTGAAAACAATCTATCCTGATTTCTAATTATGTTACCAGATTCATCTACCTTATTTCTAAACACCCATTTAATGCATATGGGGATAGTGTCCTTGGGTCTTTCAACAGAATTTCAAACTTTGTTCCTTTCAAATTTATTATGTTGTACTTACATAGCGATCAACCAAAATTTATCATTGATAGAATCATTAATGTTTTTAGGTTCTAGTTGTGACAAGAAGACTTTATATTCAACCTGATTTCTAAGAGAAGCTCTAGTATGAGTTCCTTTGTTTAGGTCTCCTACGACAACATCTAAGGGATGGTTCCTAAGAGTTCTAACAGCACTAGAAAAGGAAGGAATAGTGATTTCTGGTTTATCAACAGGTCCAAGTTCATTTTGACTTGATTTTATGGAATTTTTAGAACCAGATGTTTTCAAATATTCTTTCATAGAATGGTTTGAGGATTTTGGATTAATGTTCAGATTTGATACATCATCCTTGAGGTTTTCTAGAATGGTTTTATGGTTATGTGAATATATTTCATCAAATTTTACATGGATAGATTCTTCCACAAATTTAATTCTTTTATTAAAAATTCTATAGGCTTTACAAGACATGTAATATCATTAAATGATACCTTCATCACTCTTGGATGATAATTTGTCAATATTGTCCTTAAAATTACGAATATAGACTTTAAAACCAATATCATTGAAGTAGTTTTCTTTGGCTATTCGATAGTTTAATAACTCATAAAGAGTCCTTTTAATAACAGGTCTGATCGACACACTATTGATAATATAACATTATGTATTGATAGCTTCATCCCCAAAATAAATATTTAGGTCATATTAACTATGTATTGTACTAGAAATCATATGTAGGGTTCCATTTCTTCTTTATACAACTCTATTTGTTGAGGTGTTCGAGGGGCAGAGAAATAGGGACTATAACCATTTTGTGAGAAAAAGGATTAAAACTCTTGATTTTCAAACTCACATCCATGATCACTTCTTAAGGATTTAATTATAAGACAACTAATATTTCCTAAAGGCTTGGCATATTTAGTAAAATAAGATCATGATTCAATTTTGTGAGCCAGAATGAAGGTCCAAGTATATCTAGATAAGTCATCTAAAAGAACATAAACATTGTGGTTCCCATTATAACTAGAAACTAAGGATGGTCAAAGAAAATCCATGTGAACCAGTTCGAGATATTGAGAAGTTGGCACTTCATTCTTTGTTTTGAAAGGAATTTTGTGTTGTTTTCCATTTTTAGATAGATTACATACTTTGTCATTTGAAAACTCGAGTTTGGGTAGGTCTTCAACTAATCCTTTTCTAGTCATTTTTAAGGGAGTTAATATTAGAGTGTCCTAGTCTCTTATACTAGATCCAAGACTCTTTATGAAATACACATAATCATGAAGCATTATGATAAGCTAATGAATCTAAGTTAACAGAGTAAACATTCTTATTTCACAATGTAGGAAACACAAATTCTACTTTAGAATTAAAGACATGACAAGAATCAATTTATAATTTAACATGAAACCCATCATCATATAATTGTGAAATACTAAGCAGATTGTATTTTAATCCATCAACATACATTACTTTAGAATTGAAAAATGAGTTAGAGTTACCAATTTGGCCGAGGGAAATGATCTTTTCGTTGGCATTGTCCATGAATGTGATATGACCTCCATCTACTTTTATTATGTTCTTGAAGCATGAGTAGACTCCTGTTATGTGTCTTGACCACCCAGTATCCAAGTACCATAAACTTTTACAGGAACAGTTTAAGCATATTTCCTACAAAATGACCACAAAAAATTAGATTTTGGTACCCATACTTGTTTAGGTCCAGTAATTTTAGTAATTCATGCTTTAGGAACCCAAATTTTACTCATAGGCTTCCTATAAGAATTATGTAATTTATTTTAAAAATAAAATATATTTGTTCCAGAATAACATTAAACAATTGAAAATGTACCAAAATATGAATTAGATGATTTGTGTCCAGAACCAGATGTAAAACTATATGTCCTAGATTTAGAAACAAAATTTGTTCTAACAATATTTCTTTTCCCAATTTGATAACCAATGAAGGTGTAGTATTTAGGGGAAATTTTTTTTCCTATCATTTGAGTAAGGGTATTTTTCCCATTGGTAATCTTTTATAGGTCATTCTTTAATTGATCATTAGATATTTTAAATTCATTTTTCTCTTTGAGCGGTCAATAATTTTTCTATTTTTCAATTATGAGTAAATATTTAATAGTCACTGTATGAGCATGTTGTTTCTTCAATGGTTTATATTTGTCTTTTAGTTTATTTCATGATTCCTCAAGTATGTTATAGTATTCAATAATTTAATTATTATTTAAATTTTTACAGTAACTCTCATTTTCAGAATAGAATGAATTATGTAGTGGAGAGTCCAGTGTTAACTCATATGTGTTTTTCATAAAACACATATTGGATTTGTTATCCTGTTCATAAAGTGATGGATCTTAGTTGCTTGAAATATCCTTAGAATCACTCTAGGTTGTTTTAATTTCCTTTTTATATGTTTTTCCTTGTCCTTATATCTCTTTTTGTACTTGAGTTTTGGACAATCATCCTTGATATGTCATTTGCGTTTACATTCATAGCATAAAATCTCATCAACCTAGTCACTTATTTTTCAATCCTCCTTCAAACATCTTTTTAGTCCTATTTTCCCTTGATGTTTGGCTTTCTGAAAAATTTCTTCTTCTTCTAAAATCTTTTGAATATTCTTTCTATTTGATCCATCTCTTTATCACTATCGAGTGATGATTTCTCACAACTAGATCTTACTAAAAAAGCTTCCAGTTTCCCTTTGTATTTTTATTTATAGGTGGTGGTCTTGAATGAAAAGGTTTTAATTTTTGGTTCATCCTCATCCTCCTTTTTAACTTTAAACTCTAATACATACATCATTAGTTTCTCAATGAGTAATTTTACAAGTAGCTTGCTGATGTCACATGGTTCTCTAATAGAGAAAGAGGATCCCCTCCATCTGTTAGGAATACATCGGAGAATTCTCATGATCTGTTCCTTGGTAGTGACTTCTCTCTCAAGAGAAATCATTTTGCTGACAATCTCAATGAACCTAAGATACATGTTAGAGATAGGCTCATCAGGATTCATTTTAAAGTTATCATATTTAACAGTATAGGAATTAAGTCTCATTTCTTTTACACTAGATGTTCCTTGATTTGAAATAGACAAAGTATCCCAGATTTCATGGGCAGTTTTACAGGAAGAAATTATATTGAATTATTTATCTTCTAAGTAGCAGTATAAATAATTCATATATTTTCAATTTTTATTGTAGGAAATGCTGATAGGTTCATCCCATGTGATTCTATTAGTAGCAGTAATGATATATTCATCCAAAATGGAAGACCAAATTTCAAAACCCATACTCTCTAAATGCATTTTCTTTTTAATTTTCCAGTGAGCATAGTTGGTAACACTAAAGAATGGTGGTCTTTTTGTTGTAGCACCTTCCAATCTATTATCCATACTAAATGACTACTTTTAAAGAGCTATAAATTTAGAATTAACACGAATTTATAGATATATACAGTACGAATACAATCATAGTTGAGGTAGGTTAAATAGAGTCCTAATAAACACCATTTGATACCAAATGATGGTAAGAGTAGATGGCTCAATAGGGGAGGGGTGAATTGAGTATGTATAAAAAATTTTGTTTTAAAAGTGTTCTTAAACAGTATCCCCAAAAGTAAAATACTAACAATTTAATCAAGGTTATACGTTTATAACAGTTTAAAAATGAGAATACCTTCTTAGAAGATTAATTAATTCTCAGTAATATTAATATCAGTTATTAATATTTATTTTGAAGTTATTCTACTAAGACAAGACAATTATAACTTCTTTCCATGACTAACTATCAAAGTGAATTTATTGACTTCTGAGTTAAACTGTAAAGCAGTAAAAAAATAGGGAAGACTCAATTAAACATCAAAACAAATATAAAAAAAGTGGTTTAGTCTCAATCCAAGACTTAATCCAATACACTTGTTGATAAACTTCCACCAAGTGGTTTATATAAATAAACATGATCAACACCTTGGATCAGGGTTACCAACAATACACAAGACTATCCAGGTCACACATGGACCTCTTTCAAAGTTTTTTGTGGGTACAAACAAGCAGCCCACACATGGACATCTTCCACACATATTTGTGGGTATGCCAAAATATAAATTTATGTTTGAGTAAGGATATCATGTATCCTTTAGTTTGATGGAGGAGACAGAGTGTGTTATTATACAGAAACACACACTGCTCGATAGTTATAATAATGATACACAATAGAGCAGAAATATTGAGATAAGATTAGAAATTCTCTGAGTGTTAGTATATGTAACTCTCGACTTATTAAATGAAGTAGATGCAGAAATCAATTCCTCGTGTGGAAAACAAAGTGTCACAGGTCAGCGCGATCATCGTGTGTTATTCAGGATGCCTAACGGTGCGAAGATGTTTTCGGGATTCCCATTTGCTTCTTGTGCTCTTCTATAGTGTCAAAATACATGAGGCAATTCTTTCATCACTAATTTTCTATGTGTATTATTCATTGTCATTTTGACCACAACCAACTTGTTTCTCTTTCATGTGTTTGTTGTTTCTGGGAAACAATTCTCTTTTGTCATGGAGAGCATGTGTTGAGGAAGACATGATGCATGGATTCTGCACCTCATACCTCATACTATCAAATGGTATATCTATATAGAAACATTAATTATGATAGTGCATTAAAATTATCAAATATGACTGTTAGAGATTAAATTGAAAGATGAAAAAAACAGGTTAAGAAATGATGTCATAGTATGTCATGGAAACAGTGTATCCTTCAAATGGTGTCTGGATTGGTCACGGTGTCTTGATATCATGGTGTCTAGTACACGGTGTCTTGTTCATGGTGTCTTTATGTCACAATTTGCTGTTCACAGTTTCTCATGGTCATGGTGTCTCATTCACAGAGTCTCATGGTCACAGTGTGTGCTTCTTGGTGTCTCAAAATTTAGAAAATATCTTTATTCAGACTTAAGGAGTTATATTTATGGAATGGATTAAACTCAATCATTTTTTAGAGAAATCTTTATAAAGAGAATAAACATAAAGTGTATCGTAACCAAACTAGGTGTATAACAGTTAATAGCTTTAGATAGATTTTACAAAACTACTATACATGTGATGTGAGATAGATTACATAGAGTTAACATAGTTTATAGACTAAATAGGATTTTTGATCAATAAAACATGATTAGTACTTGACGAGTCCAACACCATTTATTTTACATTGTTTCACTTTTTTAATATAATTGTAATCCCTTTGATAACTTAATTTTAAAAAACATTGAGATTTAATGAACTCAAAAACATTATCATTATTGAAGTTATCATTTAGCCATTAGATTGAGAAGAATAAATGACATTAAATAAATTATAAAAATTTAGTCTACATGTTAATATAAAATTAATTCATTGGATACTAATAAATTAGATATGAAAATAAAAACCAATTGAATATAAAGAATGTGTATTTTTAATAAAAATTCTTATGACCAAAATATAAATTTTTATTAAAAAAATTATGTTAATCATTATTAGTATGAGATATTAATAACATTTATATTTTTTTGATTTTTTCAAATATTTATAAATTCATTTCATATTCTTGATAGCCTAATGATAATAATAAATACAATTTCAAGCATAATGAAGATAATTTTTTGAATGTAATTTAACCAAATTTTAATGGCACACCAATTTTAATAATAAATTTTAACAAATTTAAAACTTTTATATTACATAATAAAAAACATTTTTAAAATATTAATATGAAAATTATAATTAGGTGACTTTTTTGGTATTCTTTAAAGAGGATTCATTTTATTATGAATAGTTAAAATATTAAATAGTATTTGAAAAAAGTTTTTTTGTTTAATTTATTAATTGAATTAAATTATATTATAAATTGGATATAATGTTTAAATAGTTAAATTATACAAAAATAAATCCAAATAATGTTATTTAACTAAATTTCAAATTTAAATTGGATTTTAATAACATTTAGAACATTTGGAATTTTCACGGTAAACCCTGCTTTCCCATTCCGTTGGTAGGATTACTATTTAATGTAATTTTGCCAATTATATTATATAAATTTGGAAAAATAGATTTTTATTATGGAATAATAATTTCAAATTTAGTATATAATTTAAATTTATTTTTTACGTATATAAACTGACCATAAAAAAGTTATTTATTATATTATATGTAAAATAGAGAAATTGGTTCATATTAATAGCTAAAATCATAACAGACCTAAATATTTCAATTTTACTGGTTGGTATAGATATTTATTTACCCTAACCACCCTCTAAAATATTTATGAATAATAAAATTTGTTGAAATTAATTCCACCTCAATATGGTTGGATTTAAATTCAAAATAATTATTACTTTAATCACGTAAATGAATATCTCTCTGTGTACAAATAACATCCATCATCAACCCACATCGATAAAAAAGACTTCATGATAATCAGATTTATTACCATAACATTCCTACAGGTTCTAACAACTTTATAGTGCTTATGGTCTCATAAAAATGTCAAATCTGAGATCCTCAACAACCTCTTAAAGAGGGGATATTAAAGATGTATTTTTCTCAAAATACCCCACTTAATTTCACTTCATATTAATCATTAATGTTACCTACATAATCAATTGATTAATGAAAAATAAAAAACATAAATATACTATTGTTTTAGTTTTCTAATACAATATATGATATCCATTTTTCCATTACATCTTTATATTTAATGAAACAAAACTATTTACACAATTATGTCGATTAATTTCATACTGGAATAATTTTTTTGTTTTTTTTTCATTACCTCCTTAACGACTAGTAATAAAAATATTATTATAGTTAAATAATGGTTTTACAGTTATATTATAACCTAGTTAAGGTTGTCAAACTAATATATATACAAATGATGTTAAATAAATCAAAAATAGTATTCTTTGGTCTAAAAATTTTCCAAATTAAACTGAACATTTATCAGTAACATTTTATCAAATGATTCATCCTAGTATAATAATGAAAAATAAAATATCGGAAAATTTAAACTTCTCGAAGTACATTATTACAATTTCATTATACTTTTTTACTTTTATTTCCATTCAACATGAATATCCAAAATTATACACCAATGAATATATAACATAAATAATTAAACCAACTCACCCAAAATAATGAAAATAAAGAAATATTATTAATGAATTGATATTAAGATGTCATAAAAATATTGTATAAGGTATTATAAAAATTAATATAGTTCATTAATTATCAATTAATTTTTTTAAACCATTATACATTATGAGAGTTTTTTTAGAACTAGTGAGAAGCATGAGGTAATGGTTTATTGACTCACTACTTATTTTTTGAGATATATTATTTATTCAGCAATTTTTTTGTGGGGTAAATATACTAAAAATTGATATATCCTATCATAAAACTCATTATATTAATAATATTAAATGTATCGTTTGAAAAATTTTAATTTTATAAGGAATATTATTTGATAGATTACAATGTGGTAAGAGAATTATTAATCCAATTTCCATTCTTTGGGTTATCCATCTGCTTAAATAATTATTTGGTTAAATGATTATGTGAGATTGAATTTTTATTAACTTAGTTTATATTTGTAATTTATTTATTTGTATTTATCTAAGATATAAATAATTGTTTAATTTTATTAATGGTCTCTTCAATGATATGATATTTATAAGTAATTTTATTTTAGAAATTATTTTTTAAAAAATCCAATTAAAACACTCCTTCTCTTTTGTGCCACTGTTTTCTAAAATCCATTCATAAATAATTTTACTATTATCATATTTATCTATAATTTTTTTACTCATGTTTTATATATTACAAAATGGTTGGATAGAATTATTTTTTCTATTTTCTAATTTATGTACATTATGAATTTTCCAAAAAGACAACAAATGAAAGTTTCTGTTAAATTCTATAGCATGAGTGGATTCTCCCACCTTCTTGATGATTTAATTATTCGATGATTCCTTTAAAATAATATAATTTTACTTTCAAATAAAATGATCTATTTTATAATTCTACATAAGTTTAAAATAAATCAAACCAAAAAAGATATTTTCTACATGAATTATTTCCTATGATCTATGAAAATTATTTTAAATCTATGATAACTTTATTTGTTTTAAATAATTATTTTATAGGGATAATATTCAATGAAATTATATTGAGTTATTTTATGGTTTTTTTTTTGATGTATGGATATTTATGAAATAATCTATTCTCCATGGGTAATGCTATGACAAAATGTTTAAGAAACCTATTTATTTTTATCAGTTCAGATATAATGAATGATTTTTGTTTTTGTGGAACTTTTATTTATTATTTTAATTTTGTGATAGGGGATTATATGTTCATCTAGTTTATTGTGTAATGATATTATATCTTATGTGATCTGAATAAAATATGGATTTAACATGGTCCATTTTGTACTATAATGGGGATTGAAACTAGTTCATTAAATGATTTTATCCACTATGATAGTCTTCTAAGTTAACCTATACTACTACGATGATTTGTAGAGTGATCCCATTCCACTGTTATAATAAGGGAAAAGTACCTTGAATATTAAAAATATGATTTTCTATACTTATTTTTTTCCACAATTCAATGTTTAATTCCCATGTAACCATGTATGATTCTGGTCTAATGAACTTTTATGCTTTTTATATGACTCAAGAATATGATATTTGATACGAAATGTATTTTATTTTTAAATGTTATGTTGATATTATTATATTAACATTTTTATGATATGTTTTATATATCCATTTTCCCCTAACTAAGAATATGATTTCACATATTTATTATATATATTTTCCCTAGGATACGTAGAAAGGTACTATATTAAAAATGTAAGAAGAGGTCTAGTTATGACGGAATAAGTGGGAGACAATATAGACATTATATGAACTAGTTGTTTTTATCCAATTTTACAAATAATATAAGCACATATGATTCTAGCCCAGTTTTCTTATAATATGAAATGTCTTTTATTTTTTATGTAATATTAATTAATGAAATGTTACAGTCAACAAATATGGTATCCGAAAAAAAGGATTAGTTAACCTTTGAAAGCATGGATGACGAAACCCTAGTAAGAACCACAAGGATATTTCATTGTTATAATGCTAGTTGTTTGGTGATGATCATTAATATATTACGATTAATCTAAATGAGTTATGTATTGAAAATACATAATTATGTTTCCTATATTATATGAATTTACCAAAATAATTAGTAATGATCGTACTTTAATTTTTGGATTAGTTAAAGGCTAGATCCCAAAGGAACAGTGTTAAGGACGAATTAAATGGGAAATTACATGATTTCGCCAATGAGTAGGAGAATGTTATGGGTTTTGGAATGCAAAATATTATTTATATACTCACATAATAAATGAATCATACTAGACATCCAAATGATAAATGAGGGAACCACATTATATTGATTCAATCATAATTAAATTATTACCTTCTTCTGGTGGGTCTTCTTATTATCATGTGGATTATAAATGGATCATCACAATTGAGAAAATAATTTCAATTCTTCAATTCATAGGACATGAAAAATGTTTCCTATCTATTTATCATATGGAAGTCGATACATATCACTGGTAGAATACTATCAAGAATTAAAGGAAAAGATATGAAATTAAATCAATGGGATGGGATGGGATTAATGATATAATCCTCAGAAATAATTCCTCTATATTCTATGCTCATAAATGGAGAATGAATTTCATGAGCTGATGAAAAATGATTTTGAATCCATCTGTATATATGTGCTAAATTAAAGAAGGATTTAAAGGTATGTTTATTGTTTAATTATAAGTAATAGTTGTAATATTGATTGATTATTACATGCTTTAAAATCATGCCTTCAAAGGGAAATGGTTGTAGGAGACTTTAGTACATATTAAAATATTTTTTTATGTGATTTCATGGAAGATATGAAAATTGGAGTTACCCATCAACCAAATGGTTTAGATAATAAAAGAAATTTGTAATTCAAAAGAAAATTAAAAATCACAAGGGGAAAAAAAGATGTGTTTTTCTTATTAAAATGTATGGGAACAACTATGGAGGAAATCTTCTCAAGGGGAATAATATATATTTTAAATGTGGGAAATAAAGTCATTATAAAACTATGTTCCTAAGTTATTATTATAAGTAATATATTGATTATAATAATGATAAAGCTGCAAGGAATTCACCACCAACAATTTTAATCTTAAAGTATACGGAAGAAGGTCATTATGCTAATAAATTACCAAAATATTTGGGTTAATAATAATGATTGATGAAAAATCCTCTTAAATATAATGTAAAAGTAAAATATCATGCAATCACTATTGGAAATAAGGAGTATAATAATGATGTGGTGGAATGAATGAGTGTATATGCATTATAAATCACGAATAATAATGTATGAGTAATGTTATCTTACTTTTTAGTAATAAATCATTTATGGATTGGTCCACTATAGTGATTACTTATGGATTTGAATGGATTTGTTGAATAATAGTGAAGGAATTAAATTTTGATTTACTAGTAAGGTTTTGTTTTTGAACAACACATAGTTAAGTTAAAAATAACCCTTAATATGTGCATGGTGACCAAATACCAATGAAGTAAAGATATGTTTTGTTTGTGCTGAAATAAATATTATTGATAACATAGGAGAAAATTAGTAATATATTCAAAAGATGGTAAATGGATTGACCTTATAGAATTTCTATATTTATGGTATGAGGAAAGAGTTAATTTTTTAAAGTATGCATATTTTCACTATTTTTAGGGTAGTTTATGTTATTACCATGTTTCAAGAGAATACAAGAACATTATACTCATATATTTAGCTTGTAAAATGTAATAGATACATCAATTTTTTGGTGATTATTTATATGTTGATGTTATAAATTTATTAACCCCATTTTAAACGTTTTACATTTTAATCTTATGGAATGTTCATAAGGGTAAACATTTATGATATATTTTCTTACATTGAAATTTTAATGATGTTTTAGAAATTAATATATTCCTTAATAATAAGAATATTTATGAATATTGAATAAAGTATCCTAAATATTATTAATATGTTTAAAACTAGATATAGAATGAATTATGTTTCATCAAATATTTTATCTTATGATCTACATCTTCTGAAAGAATTACAACATTAAATTAATTTCCTTATGTGGGAGATGATGAAAAAAGTGATCAAGAAAAAATTAAAGAGTGATATTGTACTTATGAGATGAAATAAATAATTATATATTCTCAAAATATTTTGAAATAAAATCACAACTAAAATATTATTCCATGAAATAACATTATATTTAAAGGGATTGGAAAACCATAGTCAAATAGAATATATATCTATATTTTTTAAAATAGTTGTTATAAGCCAACATATTGGAACTATTATATGAATACATGGATATAGGTTTCATGGGAAACCCCAAAATAATTGGAAATTAGAGGAAAAGGGATACTTCTATAGTTTAATGAACCATGAACATGGACACTAAATTCCACAATTTAAATTGTGGCCATAACTACCTATTTCTCTGATTTAAAGTGTAGCCATAACTGCTTATTTCCACTATTTAAATTGTGGCCATAGTAACCTACTACCATGGTATAAAGCATGGATATATGAAACAACTTCCAAAGTGTAAACTGTGTCCATATCCTCATATTTATATGGTATAAAAAATGGATATAAACTCTTATTTACATGGTTTAATAAATGGATATATCCACTTATTGACACGATTTTCAACCATGAATGTACCCACCTATTTCCACAGTTTAAACTGTGGAAATAATAATTTTTTAAAATGATTATTAATTATGTTAATGTAAAATTGTTTATATATTTATTTATATATATATATACATATAACAGTGATCATCATAGTGGAAAATTATTGGGAAGAATATAGAAGTTGTCGAAGGATCAAACCTCATAGGATTAATTTATTATTTTACAGTTATTTCCTCTGTTTTGAACTAAGGACATAGAGACCTAAGGAAAATGTTATAAATTGTTGACATATCCACCTAATGAAACATTTTAAACCATGGAAATATACACATATCAGCAGGGCTTATACCATGGATATAACAACATATTTCTACAGTTTAAACTGTCTCAATATACACCTATTTCCAATGTTTAAACCATGGAAATAGGTCAGACCCTATTTTGACGGCTATAGACGACACAATCTAGAAGGGTGTGGGTATATGCTACTACAACGATTTTGGACTATATTGGCATGGTTTTATCCTATAGAATGAGGTTAATTTTATTGTTTTTAATGTAATACTGTTATCATTTTTTATGATGTAATTAATGTCCTTTTCCATAATAATTTCCCATACTGTTTTGTAGTCAGTATCCATCAAATGACCATGTTCTATGTCATTTTTCATAAGAACTTGAATGATATAATTATCGACCATGTTCATGATTTCACTTTACTATGATGTTCTTCAAATGGGAAGACTATTTTTGTGGGGATCATCACCTTTATTTTACTTATTGATAAGTGGATATTATATTGACCCATTTTATGTTGTGGGTTTCCCACAATTGGAGCATTCAAACATCTATATTTGTTTTTCAATGTTCTTCAGGAAATATTAGCAATTAAATTTCATGAAATTATTGTTCATATTATATTAATATCTTTTCAATTCGTTGTTCTAGAAAATCTATCTAGAGTTTATTATGTGTTCTATGTATATCACTTGATTAAGAATATATCTGATACTTTAGGTGTAATAAAACTATAGGGAATACCGTTAGAGAAAGATCATTCATATAATGAATAACAAATAGATTTTTTTGAACATAGAGATAATGTTATATGAAACCACACCACTCACATGAATACTATTTTATGGTGAAACCACCAATTTGAGGAAGCTATGTCGGAACTTATGTATATGATGAGTTAGAGGTATCCTCATATTTTTATATCCAAGTAATGAATTTTTACAGATAAATTAACTTTTAGGGGTTAGAATAAAGAACCACAACATTTTCTTCTATGTATCTTTTTTTGAAATAAATTTAATTTGTTGGATAACATAATTTTCCAAAAACACCAATATTAAATGAACTCCAAAATTTTATTATTTTGAAAGACAACATGAAGGCACTAGAACTGTAGGAATAAATTATATTTCCTAATTTATAAAAATAAATCTTACAATTATTTATAAAGTAAATTCCCTAAATAAAAAATAATTATTATGGGAAAGAAACTAATTGAACATAAAAGATGCAATTTTATAGAAAATTATTTTTTCCCCAAAACAACATTTTATATTAATAAATTATATTTATCAATATTAGTGACAGATATAAAAAAATATATATGTTATATATTTAGTAAAATATTTTTATATTTATTCAATATTTTTGGAATATTTATGTTAAAATAAATATAATTTTCAACATAAAGGCTATATTTTTATAAAATGTAATTTATCCACCTTTTGATTGTAAAACTATTTTAGAACTACATTTTCAAAAATATAAATGTTTTATTTAAAAAAATTAACATCATTTCTAAAATTGTAGTCTCTAAAATATCATATGGTTAATGTTTGTTATTATTTCAAGAAGTTTCATTTTTTAATGAATAGTTAAAAGTATTGGATTTTAAATGAAAACTACTTTTTTCTCTAAATTATTTTTATATTTAACATATTTATTAATTTAGTTAAAATGTATAACTATTAAATAATAAATCAATAAATACAATTTTGGTCTTTGACATCAATTTTAAATAGAATTTTTATTTAAAAAACATTGAGAACTTTTGAACTTTTCACTTAAAACCCCACATTCTAGTTGCATCAATGAGATTAATTTTAAATCCATTTCTTCAAATTGATGAATTAAAATTGGTAAAATAGATATCATTTTTGGAGAAGAATGTTAAAAATAACTACATAATTTCAATATCATTTTTAAGTATCACTTATTTATTGTGGTAATAATATTTTGTATTGCAGTATATGTAAAATACATTCAATAGTTAAGATTAAATGGTGAAAGCTTAACATACCTATAATTTAAAATATTTAATTTTTCTTTGATGTATTTATCTACCCTAAACAGCCTAAAAAATTTAATTTAAAATAATTTCAATTTAATTAATTCCACATCAATGTGGTTGGAATTAAATAGCAATGGATCATTATTTTTATCAATTAATCTTCCATGTCCTCAAGTATATATACCATCCTTCACCACCCGTTTTTTGATCTAAAAAGACCTTAATACCCTAAAATATAATCCCAAACCTCTCTTACATTATATAAACATGTCCAAATAATATTTGTCTCACCAAAAGACCAAATCTTAGGTCTTCTAGGATCTATCAAGATGGTGACATTAAAGAGGTCATTTTCTCAAAACATCTCATTTAATATCTGTTATTCTTATAATTTTTATAAACCTCTTCATTGATAAAGGAATTATAACTCCATAATAATGTATATAATATAATTACTATGTCCATAATGGATTATATTTTAACCATTCATTTTTTGAAATCCTCTTATTCAAAAAATATCCACTATATCACAAATAATACTAGTAAATTGCCTATATGGATAAGGTTTTTCTTCATTTCCCATTACCACATTAATGGGTGGTCATTAAATTATTATTATGGTTAAATACAACATTAATAGGTATATCATAACCTAAATAATTTTTTGTATCTAATATATAGAAAAATGTTAATTTTTATAATACTTGTTATTTATGGTTGTGAAAATAATCAAATTCAACTAAAAAATTTCATTAACATTCTATCAAATGAATCATCACCATGTATGAAAGAAAAACTAAAAAAGGGAAAATTTAAACTTTTGATATTCCATTTGAACCATTTTATTACACTTGTATAATTTTATCTCTATTAGACATGAAAATCCATATTTATACATAAATGAACCGATCATTAATATTGTGAAGAGAAATCACCCAAAACAATGGAAATCATGAAATAATATTAATGAATGGTTCATAATATTTTTATAAATAAGTAATATAATTATTATTTTGGATAATCATTGAAGTAATAATATTATTCATTACATTATAATATAGTTATAATTATTCCAAAGAAAAGGGAAGCATGAGGTAAGGGTTTCTCATCTCACATTTTATTCTATGAGATATATACCTTATTTACCAAATATTTGTTATGAGTTTTATATATATTATGACACATTATATATTATTTCATGAATCATATTATATTAATGTCATTAAATATATAATTTAATAATTATTTTTTTATAGGGCATACATATTGACTGATTACAATTTGGTAGGGGAATTTATTACCCAATTTCTTTTCTTTGGGTTAACCTCTATATTATTGATAAAATCATGCTATAATAATTTTCAGAATGATTTTTTATTATATATTTTTCATTTTAAATTTCATGATTTTAATTTAGCGTGAACAAAAATAATATATTAATTTTAAGAATTGTTAGGTCATTGATATAATATTTTTTAGGGATTCTGTTTTCAAATTTTTTTTAAAAATTATTACTTAAAACTCCCTTTTTCATCCATGTCCACATTTTCTAAAATTGTTACAAATTATATTTCAATTATCATATTATTTATAATGTCTTTTTTACCCATTTATTACTATTTACAAAATGGTTATTATGTTTTATTTTTGTTATTTTCTAGGTGCCATTATTTGTGATGTTTTCTAAATAAAATAGGAAGGGATGTATTTTAACATATAATTATTGAATGTATTTTCCCACTGTGATAATTATTTAATGACTATATACTTTTATTTCATATTTACATGGTCATTTAAAAATAAAATTATGTATTTTATAATTTTATATTATTTTTAAACTATTTCATGATATAAAAGATATTTTACATAAGAATTATTTCAAGTGTTATCTTAAAATTATTTTCAATATAGGATAACAATATTCGATGTTACTTATGTTATTATAGGGATATTATTAAAGGAAATAAATCTTATATAATATATAGTTTTTATATTTTTTATTAATTCCTATTTATGAAACCCATTTCTTTTCCATGGGTTATGCTATGATTAAATGTTTGTGGAACTTATTTCTATTCATTGGTTTAAATATGGTGAATTGTTTATTTTCGTGTGGACCATGTATTCATCGTTTTAATTATGTTATTTTTGGGAACTATATCTCACTCCATTCAATTTGATAATAATATTATATCTCATTAGTTATACTTGAATATCATAATGATTTAACTATGTTATGGAAGGGTTGGAAAAGGAAGTGAAACTGATTTAGTAAAGGACTATGTCAACAATGATAGTCTTGAAAGTGAAACTATAAAACTACGATGGTGGGGGAGTAAAATTATTCCACAATTATAGTCTTTGGTATGTTCCTTGACTAATAAAGACATGATTTTATATTCTTTTGTGATTTCCATAATTCTATGATTAATGTGAATGTAATCCTTTTGAAATTTAGGTCTTACGAATTTTTGGGATTTACTCTTTGATATGTAGTGAATTTTCATTTTAAATGTTTATTTAATATAAGTATACCCTTATATTTATGATATGATTCATAAATCCCTTGTTTACCATTACTGAGAAACTGATCTCACCAAGTTTCTTATTTTTATTTTCCCTAAGATATGAAGAAATGTATTTTGTCCGTTATGTAAAAAAGGGGTATTGTTAGGAAGGAATAAGTGGGAGACAATATAGAACATTTATGAAATAATTTTTCCAGGCATCCAAATTCACTAAACACATATGATTCTAGAATTGTTTTTCTATTATGAATATTATTCAATTCAGAATTAATATCTATGAACACAAAGGGAGGTTTGTTACACCTTCCACATATAGTCACATTAAATTCAATCACAATATCCAATTAATGGATAATTTTTTAAAAATTAAAATCATCAACATATCCTATATGGAATAAAAAATATATCACTCATTACCAAATAAAGAACATGATTTCCCCAAGATGAAAGGAATCTATATATACATGCATACCGCTGACAGCAATATAATGAAAAAATTTATTAATCATTAGGTAAGGGAGTGTCTTGGAAGCCTATCTTCCTCTATGAAACCTGTATCTTCCTATTAAATTATAGTAGATACATAAAAAATTTAAGGGGGTGAAAATATTAAATTTACATCTAAAATACGGAATAACAAATGCTTGTAAATAGTAATGTATTTATAAAATATTGGGAGCAGTCGCTGATATATAAATATCTAGAACCATTTTTCAAAATCATGGATGGAGCATAGTTAATTATATACCATATTCACTTAATTCCATTTTTTTTTTGATATTTTTTGTGGTTGTCCAATATAATTATACAATTACTAATTATGTAATCCACCTTTTAATGTGGTGAATATAACATCATTAATAATTCAAAAATGAGTGTGGTAACAATACCCATATACTCTATTATGAATCCCAAGTACTTGGAGATAAACAATATCTCTCATAAGTCAAGTGACTCCATTGTATAAGGTTTACTCATAAAAACATTATGAAATTTATCCACACATGCAATATAGCACCCCGAACTAGGAAACTACCTATTATGCTATTATATTCATAAGAAATATCTGTTTCAATATTAGGATAGAGATATGAGGGACTATAGTGAATCCAATTCTATTTTGTGGCTACATGAATGGGTCTTGTTTTATAAACTACTTGACATATATAAATTATTGTGAAATAAATATGATCCTTTGACAAATTGTTTCCTTCCATTTCTTGTATCATAAAGTGAAATAGATAGTTTAGATATGCATGGTTAACTTGATAAACAAGATGTTCCCTTTTTAGTGTGATTCCCAAAAAAACATAGTATCCTAACAAAAAAAGACACAGGGAGGAGAACATTCTGAGAATACATGTTTGTGTTGTTAGAACAACCAAATAAAAAGAGGTTGAAGGACCTGCTTGTAAGATATAGATCCATGGTGGATGAAGTGAGACTCTAGATATGAGTCACCTACTCTTCATAAAGAATGATATGTGATTCGAGTCATCCTTCAATTATATAATGATTTTCAACAAGAAAATAATACATATACAATAGATATATGTTTCAATTACAGTAAGTAAAACTTTGTTAAGGATCATAATAAATTGTAATATTGCCTTATAATGCAACATTACATATGTAATATGAATTATTATTTATTTATTTGATTGTGAAAGGTGACTACAATCCATAAATAGATCAATGTAAATGGATCCAAAAGAGGAGTCCAGTAAGATGACACGATCATGATCATTTCAGAAAAAAATAAAGTTCAGAACCCTTTATTGGCCCAAGTATATCACAATGATTACAAAAATAGTGCTATATATTTAGATTTAATTTCAGTATTATGTATTTTGTTTTTATCGTAGGAAATAAATTTCCCTAATCAATGATATTTATAGAATTGGAGATCATTTCATAAAATGATTACAATGGTGATATCAAAAATCATATGAATTATCCCCACTAAATTAATGAAATGGATGAATGGTTAGGAGGATCCATTTTTTACAATATCTTATCCATTTATATATCACATTTTAGAATATAATTACACTAATTGTTATCCTTTCAAATATTTAAATTCATGTTTTTATTGAAATCAGTTCTCCATGTGATATTTGTTGTAGATTTTAAGACCCATTAATCAAAAGGGTCTCAAAATAATTTTCAGAAAATATTGTTGGTATCTATGTTATTTTATTCATTCCCAAAGGATATTTCCAACATTTAATTATATTACTCTAATAATATTCATTATATATTTTACCATTGATAGAACCATCATGGTAATATTATAGAGGTCAGACTTATGACAACGATTCGCAGAAGGTTGCATTATTCCCACCATCGTTAAATAAACTACCAACTATAATGTTATACACCATTTTATCACCAATAATGATATCTCATGTAATTATATTACGAGTAATATCCCAAAAATAATTTGCTCAGAAGCCTAAAAAATAGTTATCTCAACAACCATCACATATTTGTCACATCCATCACATGAATATTTCACCCAATTATTGATCTCAAAAAATCATGTAAACTCATGTCCCATCAACCTCATCTCAAAGATCTCATTATCATCAAGTATCCCCGTAACTGTTTCACTAAATTTTGGCCAATTTTATTCGAGCACATTTTGAATAACAATGATATGTAACATCAATGATTTATAATGTTGATTCTATATCAAAATCGGCATAGTTAATTAGAATCCTGTGAATAAATTATTTGAGAAAATATTTAAAAAGTTATTTTTTATTCATTATATAATAAACACTACTTATATATTAATTTTTGTAAAAAAATTATTCATGTATGAAAATTTCAGGTAAACTCATGTTCCCAATATTATTAATTAAATAATTCCACTTATCACTCTAGGATAAGAGTAAAAAATGATATATAAAAACGAAACATTCAAATTACTAAAAACATCTCAATTATTACAAAAAAGCTGAAAAAACCTAAACCAAAATTTATGTGTATTATAAAAAAAGTTACCACAATGAAAAATATTACTATAAATCAATACTCTTGAAAATTTCAAATAACTATACACTATATTATAAAAAAATAAGGTGATTTATAAATTGTTTTATTATAATAGGTAATGCATTATCTTATCTCACCAATATAGTTACCAATGTTGGTGTTTCCATATGATATAATGAGGACCTCTCCATATAATAAATAGGGGCAACTAGCAATGGCTCTTAGTGATCAACAATGAGGAGAATATGCAGTTTATATCATAAGATACAACAAAAACAAAATTCTTAAATTATAATCAGTGATAGGAAATATGAATTCATATATGTATTTATTAATGAAATAAATTCATAAAAATTGAATAAGAACGCATTATATATTGAATGATCTGTCAATGGTATAATCACACAAATAAAATATCTTTCCCAAATCATCAATCCTATAAAAAATTTCATACTCAAAGGAATTCCTAAACAACCCAATGTCTCTCCTATGTAATATCTCAAAACATAGTTAAGAGACACTAATATGATACCGTGTCCCATTTATTATCATACCTATATAAAATATAATAGTTCAGTTCATCAACCAAGGTGCATATGTTAGGTGTAACAATAAATCTTAGTGGGAATCCACCAATAATTCCACTTATATATGTAAAAACAAAGTTGTATTTCTACACAATAATGGAATTGTAAAATAAATTTAGTAATAAAAAAGTTTAACTCCTTATGTTATAAAAAATCAACCACCAATACTCTCCCTACATCATTTGTTAATATTTTTGTAAAGATTTAATATCACACCCAAAACAATCTTATGAGGGAATGGACTCTCTGGAGCATTGAAATCTATGCTGGGCATATTCAAGTATGGTGTCCTGATATAAAACTACGCAATGAAGACCATTAAATAATAAGGAGCCCTCATATATGACCAATCTAAAATAACAAAATTCTAAAATGGATTCTAAGTACCTGATTACATTATCTAAGAAAATATATAGAATGAAATTCATTTATAGTACATGTGTATCAAGGACATAATATTTTAATGATTATTAATATATAGAGTGTTTGTCTAGGCCAAGATATAGCATGGAGTATCAGTATATTACTTATCTTTTAAGTCCATGATATATTAATTATTCTTTGTATTTGAATAGTATTTCAATTCCATGATTTTAACAACCAAATATTATAATATGAATTTATTGTTAAATAAATAAATCATTGAATAGTGTGTTTCTTAAATAAGTGGAATGAATCGACAAGAAAATGAAAATCTTCCAAATATGGAAGACTTATACTCGAGGTGTCCATTGATGAAAAAGAATTTTATTATAACTATTAAATGAATGAAAACATTAGAAATATCATATACATATTGAGTTAGTGATAAATTAATAGGATGAATTATTCTTTGAATATAAATAATTCTATATGTTGTTATAAGAACTGAAGATTATAAATATGTTTATTAGAAATATTCTACATTGATATATAGTCATTAGGTAAGCATGTATTCGGTAGATATATAAATCATATTTTTTTGTAATCCTATAAAAAAGGAAAAAAATATAACTCAGATATTAAAAAAAATTAATAACAAAGATAACCATAAAATAAAATATATTATTAAAAAATATATTTTTTTTGTTGAATATTATTATTATTGATGAATTATTTGATATAAATATATATATTTAACATTAAAATAGTGAATACATTTCATTAATAAAATTTTATATTCCAATGATAAATAATACAATTTAATTAATATCATATAATAATAAAAATTTAATATTTTTAATGGTTTTTTCTAATTTTTAATGAATTTTTATCATAATAAAATCAATTGAAAACATTAAATAATATTTATGATAAATTTTATTTATCCATACTATATATTATTTACAATCACTTTTATATTAATTAGTACTAAATATGAATAAGAATAAATAATGATTATAAATTCCCTTTATATAATATTTTTTTTCTCTATGTATTTTCTGTTTTCCTTTAAAAGATACATTTAACATTATTCGAAATTGAATTAAATTAAATAGAATCCAAATTAGTAATCAATATAGATATATTGGGTGAAGAGGTTAATTGGATTTTTATATATAATGATATGTTAATAAATTAAACATTGAGTTACCATTAGATTGTTATATATGGTAAATTGAGTTAAACTAATTGGTAAAAAAATAAAATATCTTAATTAAATGTATATAAATTTGTAAAAACGGATTTATCCTGAAAAAATTAAACTAACTACATCATTTTTTCACTTCGTTCAACTATCAATTTAAGTAAAAAACTTATAAATTTAGAAACATTAATTTTGAAAATTTTCAATCAAAACACACATATCAAAGGACCCCAATATACCCCTTCAAGGAAACTCTATACCTTATATAATGAATTTAATATGCTTCCATTTTACCCTAAAAAATCGTTATTATTTTCTAGTATCATCACACTCTAATAATGATGAGTAAAACCTTCTAGTTGAATGAACGTGTGTTGAGAAGGATATAATTATTCAATGTTGGTATCTAGTTATTCATAATTTATTTCAATTAATTTTTCATATGTAATATTTATAAATTTTAAATTATTTCATATTATCATAATTGTTCTTTTGGGAATGTTATGTTATTATTATATAATAATATTATCTTACTCATTCATTGGTACAAGATGTTCTTGTTTTGTTTGGTAAAACTACCTATATAGGGGATATTATAAAAACATAATTACTTTTTCAATGAATCAGTTTGAAGACATATACATGTTATATATTACAAAAGATATAATTTATGACATGAATATAATTGTGTAAGGCTAATAAATTATTTTATAACCATTATAATGAAATCTGTTATCATCAGTAAATATCCAAGAACAATATCTTCAAGTATTTCATTCTTGAAAACCATAACCATACCTGCAATCAATTCAAAATTGAATCGAATAATTCCTAAAATATTTTTTCAACTAAATTTAATATTATATTAATGATAAATATGGTATCATTGAATAAAAACCAACATTCATATTGTGAATCATTCAGCCAACAAACAAAATAACAATAATTAACTGAATAAAATAAATAATAAAAAGTAATATATGTGAAATGAACGAATAAAAATAATTAGAATTAAAATTAATCGATATACATAAATCTACTAAATAAATTATTTAAATGGATATCCTATTTATATTGTTTGTTCAATATTATTTTTTGACGATAGGGGAATGACAATGTTTTTTGCATTACCGTTATCATTTCATTATGATATGTTATAGAATAACCACATATCATCTTCTATAAAGAGTATATACAATCCCATAGATCTATTCACTATTATTTCATTAAATTTATTTTTTTTATATGTATGATTCATGGTTTCTATTCTAATGTGTGTTGATTAAAATTTCACCAAATTTCCATGGGTTTCTTCCTTTAATCTCATGTATAAATTGACATTAATTTTTTTTGAAAATATATTTATGAAAAATATAAATATTCTATTTCATAAACACAATATATTTTCATATCATATGGTTAAATCTATTTATTATCATTCATCTTACTATTTCACCAAAATTTGGATCAAAATTTTGACAAAAATATATTTCTAAGTGTATAATAAAATTTCTATTAGTTTTGGTTAAGAATTATGCTCCCTTAAGTCGATATTTTAAATATTAATTTTTGGATGGCCTTACCTATGAATCAGCAACATTGTATTCTAATTTTATTCTGACAATATCGTTAATCACAATACTATTAAAGAAAACATTTTAATCATTTTTTGTTTGAGTAATTTTTTATTTATTTTAAATTCTTCGTTAATTTGTGGAAATAATGTTTTTTCGATATTTTCCTCATGAAAAGAATTCGTTAATTTTATAACTATTTTTCTTTATGAAAATTCATTTAAAAAATTTTACGATTTTAGAAAAATTAGTCTCAATGTTTTATAAATTATTTTCTTTTATAATTATGGCCATAAAAAAATAATGGTTATTTATTCCTTTTTAAAAAGAAATTTTATAAAAAATTTATAATTTTGTATTAAATCAATTAAAACAACCCCTAATATTAATTATGAATCACTGGTGATAAGATATAATGTGTCTATAAATTTTTTTTTCTTTTTAGATTATTATAATGTCTTATAGAATTTTTCATTTAAACAATTTCTTTCACATGGGTTCATTATGTTATGGTGGAATTATAAATCATTTAAATATCATATGGAACACATATGTATGGATTATTATTAATTATTTGGTGGAACTAAAAACATATCTTCCTGAGTGAACTATACTTGACACCCAAAAGGTCTCATCACATGGTGATTTATTGCAATTATGTAAGAACAAGTGTGGAATATAACAGATACAATACATAAACCATTATACGTCCCAGATAGAAAAGATATAATACTGATCCATATATTAAAATCCAAATAGTGTAAACTAGAAAATATGAATCAGGAAAACACATTAACCCTTTGTGTGACTAACTATCACCTCAAAATCATCTTGAACTGATGAATTTACAATAAAAGAACCCAATATGCTATAATATGGCCTTATCATTTCCTGGATCCTTCAATACAATATTTACAACCACCCAAAGGAAAAATTAGGTTGTGAGCACAAATCCATATAGGATAAAACCACATAATATATAAAAGGACTAATATCAAGATTCCAATAGTTGTATATATTAAAAAACATTTATGTAAATAATTTTTATAAATACAAAAGAAAACAATTTAATTTTCCTTTAGTTTTTTATAAATTCATTTCACATAAAAATATAGAAATATTAAATGTAAAAGTGATGAATCAGTGATGAATATCAATACACAATGAAGTAATAAATTGACCACATGTCCATGAAATTATCATCCATGTGATGAAAAGTGATACAACCTCATGGGAAACCAAGATATGATAAAATATATATAAAAAAATAGTTCGTGTGAAGAAAATCATAAATAAAAAGTAACTATATATTGGGACCTATCATATGGGAATATATAATAGACAAAAAAATACAAAACAATGAATATGTTGGTACCAACCAATATCTACTCTAGCCATAGTCAATTGATATCCCAAAATAACCCCTAGAAGTGATACACACTAGGGTCACCAATGTCACTTTATCAACACATCCACAGTTCCAAATGTTCAATTTTCAAAACAATTTATAATACATAAACATGATTTTATAAACTATATTTAAATATAATCCAATTGCTTAATTTTTTTTAAAACTCATTTCTACATCAAAACCACCATTCATGCATTTAACATATAGCTGGTGAGAAAAAACATTTTTTTAAATCCAAACTCCATAAAAACATGCTTTTTTCATTGAAATTCATTATAGAAACAAATCCCACAAAATCAGTGCAGTATCCAAGGTAATCATATTTAAGAACATCAATTACATGAATTATCCATTTTATAGAATCACCTACAATAAAATAGTGGTATAATAATTTGACTTCAACTACAGTGATATATGAATAGTAGATTGGGTACAAAAAATCCTAGATCCAGAATAAACAAAATATTTCCTCCATCAAAACCATTACATATAGAATAATAACCCAATTTTCTTCAATCAATATGATAAGATATGGGATCTAGTATAGATCTACAAATAATATGTGAAGCTAGATAAAAACGCAATATTACCTGATGTGATCCCTAAAAAATAAAGGATTTCTTCTCTGAATCCCATGGGAGATGCCTCCAAATTCATGGGAAAAGTATTTGATGATACAAAATGATATTAGGGGTGATTTAGATTTAAAACTACCTAGGTAAAATATGTAAAAACCCAATTTTTAATTGTTCTTAATGGGGTCACATGATTTCCTCTGGAAGGCCGCAAGGGTGAACTAAAAATGAAACATAATCATGAACCACTACTATCCATTATAACCAGAGGTTTGTGGTTTTTAATGGGGGACTCAATGTTTGGAAAAATAATTCTCAACCTAGGTGATACCCACAAGAAAACACCTAACACACTTCATGATGACCAGGGAATATCCCACAGTTTTAATAATAGTTCCCACACCATCATAAATTCCATTCTAACCTTGAGAGGCATTCTACATGGTGAATAAATTGTTAAACTAACCATCTCCATTAATAAGGTGCCTCTTCATTTTATCCAAAATTATATTTTTCTCAACCTCAGATTCCACAAATCATCACAGTCCCCAAAATGGAAAAAACAAGGCTCGTCTAATGTGTACATATAATCTACAATTAATTTTAAAATATCCAAAACATAAGATATTTCTATACCTGGAATTTTATAAAGATCATGGGACCAAAAAGGGTTATTTAAACTTCTACCTCATCAAATATTTATGATCCCAGATTTTTTGGTTATCCAATTTATATCACCACAATACCCGAACCATGGGAATCATTTTCCCACATAGTACCAAATCAGGATTTTCCATAATCACAACATTTTTCTTTTGAAATATGGTATCATTATAATATTAAACAACCTCCAATTAAATCACATGGGAAGGATATTGGTGATACATTCATATAGATGAATCACGAAAGACATTGTGGGACTAATTCAAAAGATATTATAAGTAAAACATATATTATATCTTTCTAGGCCACTCCACGGTCTCAAGTGGGGCATGAAATATTCATTCCATCTTACCATACATACCTAACCAATAATGTCCCAATTTAGTTGAATGTAAAAAAGAAAATTTATCATAAAAACAAACTCTTGTTGATAATGATAACTATCTAAATCATATTTAGGATGACTCTGTGTTGCGACTAACCTCACCTAGATCAACTTCACCTTTTCTATAGTCTCATAAATGAGACTCATCCCAACTAGGGGCTTCTCTTCCAACCCTTCACAAGAAATGGTATACCATCATGGAAACCCATATAAACCCATAAAGGGTCCATATTGATCGATGCATAATAACTCATGGAAAAGGAAAAACCAGGGAAATGGATTTTTTGGCCATTATCCACCAAAAATCAAGTACGTAAGCTCAAAAAATATACTCAATAACACAAATATCTCTCACTATATTTCAATATATCTATGGATAATAATCCTTGTTCAATTTTAATTGGTAAACCATCACCTCCTCTTATCCTTTCCAGGAGATAGATTTGAGCATCATGTCCCTATCAAATACTAACCTAGAGGGAACCACATAAGGTCCCACAATGATTTAGACATATATGACCCCATGCTATTCCACATTCATCTAATCCCAAAAAGGAATTAAATGAGTCAATTTCATTAGGTTTTAAATGTCACAAAAATCACATCATTTATACTATAATTCCATTTAAAACCATAGATGATATCACACATCCATAATAGAATGGGTAATGGTTCCGACAAACTAGAAGGTCTCTAGTGTTTCTCTTTAACATTATAACAATTGGGACACCACAAAAAAACATTAGAATGAACTATCTCATCCCTATCGACCAATATCGCAATCTCCATTCATGATACACATTCTTACCAATGATTCATGGACTAACATGAAGTGTTTCTACTATCCATCAACTCCTAAATCCGAGAAAGAAGAACAAAAAACTTACTATAAAAAAATGATCAACTGAGAGACTAAAAAAAACTCACCTATGATCTCCCAACCATAATGGATTTTACATTAATACTTGAACTAAATTTTTATCATATGTATGATATGAAATAATTAATTAAATTAATATTAATCTTTCCTTGAAGCTAATAACACCTTTCCACCATCTTCATCCACTCCTAATCTCATCTCAGCAAATAAACAGGTAAGATAACACTCCTTAGTAAAATCCTCAGTGTCTTGTGCTTGCAATTTTATTCTCAATGTTTCAACAAAAATATACCATTTACTAGGAGTATACATAATATCAATATAAAAAATATGAATATAATCCACCCAACATCAATGACTCATGATCATATCTCTCTGAGTAAAAATATATCCTAGCCCTCATGATCATATTACACAATAAAATAAATCCCAAATAGACTGTGATTCATATATTTGAGTGCACCAATAACTTTTACCAACTCAAGATCATGGTTATGTTACTTCTTATCATGATGGTCTAACAAGAAATAGAAATAGGACACCAACAATATCTCCTACATGAAGGCACATCTCAAACCCATAACAGAGGAAAAAAAATAAACCCAAACCTGGTTATGAATGAATTAAGACTAGTGACGTTGTGAAACAAACCTTTAAATCCCCAAATGACAAATGAAATTTATCATTCCCAATAAAAAATTACTCCCTTTTGGGTTAGATATTTCTTCAGAGATGTTATCTTGGGTAAATCCGGAGAAAAAATCTTCAATAGTAACAAAGAAACCACAAGAACACCAAGATCGCAAACACATTGCGAGGATTCTCATTGGATATAATAGACTCTATATTTTTAGGATACCTAAATATTCACCACTCAAATATCAGATGTACTATAGATTATAATTTTTAAATCTAAAATTCACATTTATAAAGATTACAATATATTTTATGATCCTTTAATTTTTGAAATAATGATGTCTAAATAGTCTATTTCCTATTCATCTATCTTAGAGTACCCCAAAATGTCATCAATGAAAACCAAAAAAATCAAGGAACTAGGGAAATATTCAGTTCATCTGATGTATAAATTCCACAAGAGCATTAGTGTGGTCGAATAGAATAACCAATAACATGAAAAGCCCATACCGACTCCAAAATTATTAATTATGTATATAATATTATAAAAATATCAACTAGTGGTACCCTAACTGAAATAAAGTCATTGAATACTAACATGACTCTCTAGTTTGGTCAAAATATCATCAATCCTAGGAAAAAAAGATATTCACTCTTAATGGTCCCCTAATTCAACATTCGAAAATCTATGAAATGAAAGATATTTTGATATTCATTTTTAGAAAAGTTATCATGAGAAGCCCTTGGTCACATACTAGGATGAGAAATTCCCCTAGCCTCTAGGTATTAATATTGTACATTACATTCCACTAACTCAACATGATCCATTAGTTAAGATGACATTGAAATGGGAATCAGACCATGGAGTAAGTCAACTTAAAAATTGAACATTATCAATAATAGTAAATTAGAAAAATCATATGAAAATACCACTGGGTATGAACAAAAAAAAAGTGGACTATCCAAAATGGCTCAACAAGACCACAAAACATCTTTGAAAACTCGAATGAGAATACCCAAATATAATAAATAATCGAATGTATAATTTTTGATATATAGTTTCATTCACCATGAAAAACATGAGTGACCGCATCCAAAGATAATGATTGAGCCAATTTTTTAAAATAGTATTTGTTATCTTTAAATATTATCATCCAATAAATTACTTGTATCTGATCACATATTTCAATATCAATTATGAAAAGGTGCCATATCACCTTGTAGTCATCTATCATTTCCCTAGATGTGGGGATCTTTCCACATTGTCTGAACTCATACAAAAAAGTAATTGAAAGATCCAAAAACAATGGAATATGTTCAAAAAAATATGCTTAATAGGTAAAATTATTATAACGATATAAAATAATGAGTACCACGTATATCAAATAATTCTGTAATATCAAATTTTTACATAAACACCATACCTCAAACTATAGTTGTCCATGGTTTATATTCCTATTGAAACATCCCAGGTATTTATAGAATAATTAATTTTCATTTCAATTAAGAATTTTGATTTTAATATTAATTTTAGTCTCAGTGGTATACTATGTATGACAACATACTCGACACACAACAATGGGTTTCTCTAAAATCTTATGTCTCACAAAACATTGAGTGACACCGAAAAATAATAAGATAATAAAATTATTGTTTTAAATTGTAGTTAACACCTAGTATTTTTATATGTGGTAATGAACATAATTAACTATTTAATGATTGTAAATATTTATTAAATGTTTTTAGAGGATTAAAATTAGAATTAATTTAATTTTAAGCATAAAAAACTCTAAATATTTAAATGGTATTTTTACTGCCTTTTGATGAAGAAATATTTTTAAAAATTATACTCATCACTTTTATATATTCTATTTGATAAAATAATCTTCTTCATTTTATGTGGGAGCTCAAAATATAGTTTTGATGAAATTTTGGTATTTTTCTAATAAAATTCATATTTTATTGAATAGTGGACAATAATACATTTTAAATCAAAAATGAATTTTCAAGTAATTTATTTATATAGTTATTTTAATTTGTTTAATTTATTGTAAATTAATACAATTATTGTCATTAGAAGTAATTTCACATTTAAAATGGATATAATCACATGTGAATCTTTAAAATGTATTTATATCATAAAAACCAATTTTCTGGTTTTGACAATAGGAATTAATAATAAATTAATTTTTAACCATTATTTATTTATAAATTGGAAATTTGGATTACATATTTGTAATCTTTAAGTCTAATTATGTAATTAGTTACCTTTTATTTTTGGATATTATGAATAATAACTTTGGTAATTATTTTTATTTATTATTGTTAAATGGTGAATATGGTAAATAAGTGTAAAAAATAATATTATAATAATATAAAACACTACTAACATGTGTAGTAGTATTATTGGATTGGATATTTTATACCATGACCATCCATGGGAATAATTTAGTACCACGTTGCACCACTTGGGTATGATATTGACCTTTTATAATATTTAATTTAATGAAATGGAAAATATCACAAAAACATCTATTATCTAACTAAAAAATATTTAATTTGGTTTATATGAATTGTGTCCTTGAATATAAATAAACATTAAAAATCTAAAAATATTTCCTAAATCATCATATTTTATTTATATTTTTTAGACATTATATAAATAAATATATTTATGACACAATGATGATGCATCAATTAAATTATTAATAAAATATTCAAATAAATGATATTATAATTATTAAAATAAATGTAATATGAATATATTGATGCTTTAAACGAAATTTTCTGTTGACAATGACATGTTAGGGATGAGCTAATTCCTTTTATTTCAAGTAATCAAGTTGTTATGACAATAATTAAAATCAATTTCTAAATAGTGTCAAAATTTACATAAATGAATTTGGAAAACAAAAACTATTTTATTAAATGACATATTAGTCATAGAAATCTAGTATTTTTCCAAATTATTACATAATGTCTATATTTTCATTAATTCTCCAGTTTTGGTTATATATCGATTTTTTACTAACCATAGTAAGCATATTTTATGAAAGTAAATAAAGATATGTTATGAGTTAATGATTCTAACTAAGAGTTAAACATTAAAGAGAAGGTTACATTTGTGACTTAAACATATATAGAACCAATTGGTTCAAATTATTTTGGCCCATAATAGTATTATATAGGAACTCTATCTCCTTGTAACTATTATAATTGAAAAATAAATTTATATCAAAATAATATTTCAGGAATTTCCTAAAGTGCCCCTCCTCCCTCTTATAAAAGGCCACCAACTGTACCCACTTAGTCACACCTATCATGCCACATGGATAGTCCAAATTCTACTCAAATAATCTCCCAAAATCCTTTTCATCCTCCAAGATTACCTATCTTTGGAAAAAGTCAATTCAATAAATCCATTTAGGTAAAATCAAAATGAGTTACCCGATATAGAGTTACCATCTTCTATCAAGATCTGTTCATTTATTTTCCTCTTCCAACTACCAAAACTATATTTATTACATGGTTTTTTAAAATAAATATTATCATAAATATACTAGGATGTTTTATTTCTATTAATTTGACCTATACTTACACACACCTCCATCTAATGTATATAGAACATATTGTTTCTCTGTACGAAAAATTATTGCCTCACAGATAGATGATTGTTTAGTATTCTCCTACCACCTCTCATGGTGGACATTGCAATTGAAATGAATTTATATATGATATATATTATATTTATGTTGTCACTATTCTTCTATATTTTTTATTTATAACATACCTTTATAGTTTCCATAATGTGTAAATATGATAATTTAATTTGAGGTTGTGTGGACTACTTCCCCCTCATTGTGACATGATTCGTTCATTAAATACTAAGAACATATAAAGGATGGTGTTAATGAACTAAGGAAAAATATATCAAATAGATATTATACTGGAATTATAATATACCAATTTATATTTTATAATTTTATTCCATTAATATGATAATGAAATGAATTTAGTGTTCTTGCGTACGTAAAACCCACCGTCTCCATGAATAGTGCACTTCATTAATTATCTCTTAATGTTATGGAAGATTGTAAATAATTATATACATGATATATATGATATATAAATAATTAATAATATTATCGAGGTAGAGTATTTAGTACCAAATGGATAATTTTTATCAAAATATGTTTTTTTATTCAGATACCAAAAATCGACAAAACATATGATATGAGCTCAAAAAAATAAATATTTCAATATCATGGAAATAAGAGATATAGGGTAAGTTATAAAATTTAAAACGGTTCTAATTAAATTAAAAATTAACCTAATTTTATCATTCATGAATTTATCAATCAAACGAGACGTGTCCAACTCAAGGTAAGGGACTTCGTATCAATATCCTTTCAATATGGAATTTCTTGATTATATGCATCTTTATTATTTAATAATGTGCATATATATCCATTATTAAATTTCATATCCATACTTTATATATAGTAATTATTTTTATTAAATCATAGAGATTAATATTGAAATGTTCTATGTGGTATGGGACACATTGAACATTTAATGATTTAATTATCAAATATTTTTATTCCTGATATTAAAATACATATTTATTTCTATGGGTATAAAATAAATATACTGAAAATTTTATATCAATCATGATTTTCATTCAATGTCTCCAAAAGTATTGTTTTTATATGAGGAATTTTAATTTCATTACAAAATGACAAATGGAATATTTTTTTAATGTATATTCCAATAACAACATCTCCGCCTCCATAAACGTTATTTGATATTTAACATCCTCTAAAAGACTTAATATATTTTAAAATAAAAATAAATCCCATATTCCTTTATTTGGATATTATATTATTGAAAATTTTTTCTTAAATGAAAATGGAATTTTTTTATGGTAATGTTTTGCATATGGTATTCGAATAAGCATTCAAAAAAGTGGTTTTATGATGAAATTGTTTTGTTCATCAAATGGTACATGAGCATTATATGAAATCGGTGATACCTATATAGCTTATATAATCATTTGATCCTAATTAAAGATCATGAGTGAGCCTGATATAGATTATATAAAGTGTAGATCAACATTATATCTCACAGGTGAGCTAGAAACAACTTATACGAAGGGTTGTTCCCCATCATAACTCACGAGTAAGACCTGTATTACTTATATGTACAGTGATCCCCATTATAGATATCTAATTTGGAAGACAACCATATTGTTTTTTCCAATTGGATGATATTTGAATGGGTTTTATGTATATGATTCTCTATGTCACCTAAATTAATTTTAATTACTTACTATTGGTTTTATTTTTTTGATTGAGAATAATTTATAACTATTATTCATGTGAAATATTTTTGTTTCATCCACTCAGAAATCATTTAATAGGTTGTCATGTTTTAACTATACAAATATTATTTTTATCTTTTATGTCCCTTATTAATATTTTTGACCCCATCCAATGTTTTTAAATTTTTTGACATGATTTAATGGAGAATAGATTCAATGATGGAATCAAGGAAAATTTATGATGATTAATCACGAAAAAAATATATGAATATTTTTAGAAGTTTTTATGTTATGGAAGAAACCGATACTATTCGAACTGGTTGTATTTATTTCAATTTTTTGTTATGTAATAATTATGGACTAATTATATAATACTCTAAACCTAAAAATATCCTCAATGATAATTCTTGACAAAACTCGAGATTATGTAACATTTAAGGATAGGTCCTTATAGTTGGTATCAGTGATCGGTTTTGATAACTTTACTAGTAAACATTGTGTTAATTTCTTTTCTTTAAGGGATTTTATCTATGGTTAAGTTGAAATGATGTATTATATTAATATCACCATGTTTATTCTTCTAAAATATGTCTCTTCAAAATAGTTTTCTGTAGAGGAAATAGAAAAATCTATAAGGGGAAGGCATTGAGGGGAAAAACGTTTCAAATAAACAATATGAGGTGGTGAGAATTGGAACTGAAAAATTTGTTACAGTGATAGATTTTTTGACTCATTCTATAAATGGTAATGGTAACCATGCACGAGATTATCCCAATCAATCATAGAAGAATATTTCAATAGTTAAACAATTTATTTGGTAACATCCCCCATCGTTTAATTGATCTTCTCGCACAGTGGTAGCTGAAGAATTTATTAATAACTTAGAGATGATAGTTCTAATCATTTTATGTTCATAATGTTAAAATTTAACTCTTGTGATCTATAATTTTAAAGGTGAATAAGATAAATAATGGTCATTATTTAAGAATACTAGAGAAAAAAATGATCTTGACGCCATCGAATCAGATGAAATTATTGATATTTTTCTTGAAAAACATTTCCTTAAGGTTTTTTTTCCGGATGGAGAAACAATTCTTTGAAATAAAGAAAATGGATGATGATTAAGTTTCTAAATATGAATAGAAAATGTCACGATACCCTAGGTATGTTCCATATTTTATTCATGACATTGGTAGTAAAATTAATAGATTTTACTCAGGATTGAAACTAGGGATACAAAGAAAATTGGCCTCCTGAGAACTTAACAATTATGAAATTTTAGATTATTTTCTGAGAAATTTGAAATAATTTTTTCATCACTTTTTTTCCATAATATAATAAGAGTTAAAAATGGTCAATATTCTAGGAAAGAGAGAAGAAACAAAGTAAAAATTCTAGTGGTAATCCCAAAAGATGTTTTATGAGTGGTAAAATACATTTTATGGAATGTATGTTAGGATTTAGAAAGTGTTACTAGTATGGTATTTTTGGTCACATGGATTGTGACTACAATGAAAAGGGTCCTAATAGTCCAAGAATGAAAAAATAGATATGACGTCTACAGTAATAAGCCTTAGGTGGAATGATTTGGGTAATTATGAAAATAAGTGTCTAAAGTTGATTACAAAAGGATAAAATTAGTATGATCAAAAACAAAAAAGTATTCCAAAATATTATGTGGCTACTATAGTTGATGTGGAGACATCTAGTGAAGTGATGGAAGCTCCTAAGAGCCTAATATTTTTGTAAGGCTAACCATGTAGTCATGGTTTTAGACACACCTTTTGAGGTTTTATGTGATGTGATAGGTTGTTATTAAGTTCCATTCTAGGAGATGTTTTGTGAGGATATGTTTATGTATACATTTTTATGTGGATGTATTGCATTAATTTTGGACATCAGTTTTAAGATATTGATATCCTTTATTGTTTTTGTGATCTTTTATACTTAAGTTTATTCTTAGAGATCCACATCGTATTCTGGGAATATAATGAGGATGAAGATGTGCTTATAAAATAGAAATAAATCAAAAAAATTATGTTTCTTTATGTTCTTATTCCTCGAATTAAAATAATTCTTCATCTCTTTCAAAATGATATTTAACCAAAAACATTATTAGTTTATATTTTTCAATAGTATTTTGACCCATCATATAAGTATTGTTTGGTGATGGATAAACATCCAATGACTATGTTTTATATCACTCTCAATTAGTCATCGATAGTTAGTTTTATCATCCACATCTAGGGAACCCTAGAATATGATATCTCATTTTACCTTTATACTTATATTTCCTTATTTTAATGATATAGTTTTATTGGATCTTTTTTATCAATTTGTGATTTTAAATGATGATTATGAGCTTAGTTTTAATAGTATAAGGATGCAATTTCCAAAAGGGGTAATGATATTAAATATCATGTATTTATAGACTAATACATTTTCATATATATTAATATTTTTTAATTTAATATCAATTTTAGCTAAATGGGGACGCTATGTTTGATATCTTACCTAACAAACAACAACATGTTTAATTGAAATCATACATTTCACACAACACTGAGTTATACATAAAAATAATATAACAATAATATTATTATTTTAAAAGGTAGTTAACACCTAGTTTTTTATTAGTGGAAATTAATATAATTAATAATATTATGGTTTTAGATATATTTTACATTTTTTAAGGGCTTAAAATAATAATGAATCCAATTTTACGCATAAAATACTCTATCATTTTTAAAATGGCGTTTTACCACCTTTTGATGGTGAACCATTTTAAAAATATCTTTTTGACTTTAATATGTTTTATTTCAGAATATAACCATCTTCTTTAGAAGTGTGACTTCAAATTTTACTTTTGTCGAAATTTTGGTATATTGTTGATAAAATCTATAATTTATGAATAGTGAAAAATACTACATTTTAATTAAAAAATGCATTTTCAAATAATTTATTTATATAGTTATATTTTATATTTAATTTTTTTAAAAACATAATTGGATTAATTTTTTATGGTTTAATCCAATTTTTTCCATTTGATGAAATTTTAAAATTAAATTTAACCTAAACACACGTCAATATTTTTAATGTTTTTACATCTTAAAAAACCTTTTACTAGTTTTGACTATGGGAATTAATTTAAAACCAATTATGAGTGATAATGTTGGAAAATTGGATGCCATATTTGGAATCCTAATTTTCCTATTATTTAAATTGGAACCATTTATTTTTGGACATTTTTGTTGGATCAATGGTCATTCTATGCATGAATTGGAGTATGGTTTCTGTTTGTTGTCAATAATTAGTGGAATTTCATAATGTGTGTTAGTAAAGTGATCATACAATTCAAGAAAACAATAGTCTTGAACGTGGTGCTATTCTCCAGTGCTTTCCATACATTTTCACTTGAAAATAAGAAAATGAAGATATAGGTTGTTCGCAAGAGGAGGTACATGCCAAGAGGAAGTGCTATGCGAAATAAGTGAGGTGTGCTTGAAAAACCACATGGTGCACGATAAAATGTGTAGTTAGAGAAATAGTTGAGATATTTTTTTTGCGCAAGAGGTGTTTTAGAATCTGATTGTAGAAAAATGGAAAAGGCATGGGTTGCGCGAAAAACATGGAGATGTTCGCGAAAAATGATTCTGGAACGAATTGTGTTGTACGCAAAATGAAAGGTCTTTCTTTCCAAGGTGGGTTTTGCACGTGGGGGTCGATAATTCCAATAAATAAGAGGTGAAAACCTCAATCAGGATAGTTGATGACTTGGAGAAGATTCGAGTGCTGATGCACGAAAAATGTTCACGTAAAAGGGGTTGTGTGAAAAAGGTCGAGCTGCGTGAAAAAATCAGATTTGTGTGAAAAAGCCCAAGCTACACGAAAAAGTTTATGCATGTAAAGTTGCATGAAAAAGGTGGTATTGTGTGAAAAATTTGATTCTGCACATAAAATTTTATGCCACACGTAAAAGTTGAGGTTGCGCGAAAATGATGCTTTTGCCCGAAATATTTTCCGCATGAAAAACATGTATTTCGCGCAAAAGAAATATAGTTTGCGAAAAGGGTAGGTGTTGCGAAAAATCTTCAGCATAACCTGTACGTGTGTTCTGATTTTCCAGTTCAATTGTTCAATGTGTTCATGTGCATCAATTCTAGACTTTGATTCAAGCAGTGTCTCGTGCAAAGTAGAGGCAAAGATTGCAATGTGAATCTATTGAAAAAATATTCACGTCTATAAACTAATTGGGACATCACCAAAGGTAGTGAGCCAAGGGGAGTAAATGGGAGTGACCCAGGGGTCGCAATGAGCTATCCTTGAACATTTTTTAAGGCTGTGTTCCTGGGATATAGTGATTATACATTAAAATTGTAAACCAGATCTAGTAAAGTTTAGTGGAATTAGGTACGACAAGAAACCTATTGGTGTATGCTCCTTGGACGTAGCCCTTTGTGGTGAACCAAGTAAAAGTGTTGCATTAACATACTGCTTTCATTTGATTGACATGTTTAACATGTTCCTACCAACAGGGGAAAAGGATCCACAACTTTATAATGAAAAATCTGACACCGTGATTCACCCCTCCACTCTCAGGGCATTTCGGGGTCCTTCAAGTTTTATCAGAGTGAGGTTAAATTGTGTTTGATCTATCTTATATTGTTATGGAAAATTCATCCAATGTCAGTGGAGTCCCTCTCATTGATGGAAGTATTTTCCAGATCTGTAAGAATAGAATGAGAACTCATCTATGATCTCTTGGAATGGAAGTCCTTTTTTTACTTTTCAAGGAATAAAAATCACATATTCAACAAGCATGGTTATGACTGATGCATGAAGTAAAATTCTTGATGCAGATGCTAAAGAAAAAAATTACCTCATCGTGGCCCTTTTTTATAAGGTCTATCTAAAAGTGATGAGTTTCACCTCAGCAAAATCCATGTGGGATAAAAATGAAAATATTTATGAAGGAGATAGAAAAGTGAAGGAGGTGAAATAACAAGTCCTGCACAATAGTTTTGATGCTCTAAATATGCATCCGGATGAGAATGCAGAATCATTCCTCAATTGAATTACTGAAGTGGTTGGATCTATTCAAGGGTTAGGCGAATAAATAAAATATATTAATATTGTAAAGAAAATATTAAGTATACTTCCACCTCTTTTTAATTCAAAGGTATTGGCTCTTGAGGAAAGAGATCATTCCATCGTTACGTTGGATGAACTGTTGAGGAGTTTGTTGGTATATGAAATGAGAGTCAAACCAGAAGACGCTAGGAATCGAGTGAGCAAGGAAATGGATTTCAAGGACATAGTGAAACTAAAAATTTCAAAAGATATTATTGTTGATGATGATGAGGAAAAAGAAATTATTTCTCTCATTGAAAATAAGATCATGAAGGGAAAATGGAAATTCAAAGGGAAGTTACCTCTTGCTTTCTTTTGTTGTGGAAAAGTTTGGAACATTGCCTCTCTGTGCATAAGAAAGATCAATGATGAAGATAGTGAAGATGAAAACATAAAGAACCTTCAAAAATGGTTTTCAAAAAGGGAGACTTCAAATCTAGAATGAAATTGCTGAAGAATATATTTATATATGAAAATGAAGATGATGATAATGAATTCTATGAGGAAGAAGAACTAGAATTTAAAACTATAAACTATGCATCCATGATGTAAACTATTGAAAAGTCAGAACAATCATAAGATAATGGTCAAGACAATCAGTTGACAACTAATTACAATCTCGAGTTTCAACTTAAATATTCGGTTAGTAAGCTTAAGATCAAATGAAAGAGTTACAATAAGTGGAAATCAATTGTAGAATAATCATCTGATTATGTTGATCATCTCGAAACTAAAATTGAATGACTGGAAGAATTTTTGAAAGTTTAGTCTAAAATTCTTGAAAGCACTAATGATGTAGTGGATCTTAAGTTAATAATTCAAGAGAATTCAAAGGACATTAATGACCTCACCACTATACTGAAAGAAAATAGCAAGACTACTGAGATTCTTGAAGGGAAAATTGGTACTCATAGGTGAAAACGTTAGAGTGAATCAAGTTCAAAAGTACATTAGAAGAAAATATAGTTATGAAGGTTCTCAGATGCTGAGTTGTTGGAGATAGAGAAACATGACTATAACAGAGTTGAACTGATTGTAAATGTTCAAATACCTTCCTGCATAAGAAATTGTAGAATTGGTTGTGAGGAAGAGTCATCAAATTATGCAAATAAAGGTGAATAAAATAAATTCAAGCTGAAAGTGGGTGATGTGGAAAAGTCATCTGATGTGCTAAAACAGAAACCCCCAATTCAATCTGAAATAAGAACATTAGATTATCCTCGATCCTCCTGAAAAAAGGATCCCCAACACTATTATCCCATAGAATAATGACTAAGTATAAAAAGAAGTGAAAAGTCATTTTCTATCATGAACTATCAGTTCTATTGATATTTGGGCCATACCATGTCTTATTGTGAAGAGTCCAGAAGCAGTATAAATGGAGATGATGTGGGTGTTCAATAAAGGAGAACAAATTCATATCCAAATTCTCTTAGAATAAATAATTTCTATGGATATTGTTTTCATTGTTCTATCTTAGTTCATAAAACTATTAATTGCAGGCAGAGAAGGGACATTGACCACACATACTGGAGTTCGAGACAAGTCAAATATCATCAACAATATTGTGTTTCTCTTACAAATAGTTTTTCTCTTCTCAAAGAAGATTTAAACTATGTAGAACCAATGTACACAGAAGAGATAATTTAAATTCCATCAGTGAAATACACTCAATCCAATGTATCATGGAAAGAAAAGGGGAAAATTGAGAATTACAAACTTGTAGAGGTGGCTCTCAAAATAACAAAAAGCAATAGTACCCTGATTCTAGAGAGCGTTTTTTCATCTCATATGATAGGTAATTCAAGACTATTAATTTATATCATTAGGAGGGTTGATGGAAAATTACAGTTTAGTATTGATGGAGCTCTGAAAATCAAAAGCAGTGGATGTAATGAACTAGCTAATGTTGAGCTAAGAGAAAACTGATGTCTTTTATGTATATGGTCTACATCATAATCACCTCAGCATGAGTTAACATTATGACTCTATACTATTATTTACATTTTATCAGAAAGGCTTCACTATAAAGGGAATGACAGAAAATTAATTTATGAAGGGATATTGAACAGAATGAAACTTTTATGAGGTTGATAGTAAAGAAAAATTTCATTACATTACTTTTGAAGAAGAAAACAGTTTGTGGAATCATATACTGGGGAACATTAATCAACAAGACATGGAGAAAATATCAAAATTAAGGATGGTCATGGACATTCTTAACCTAAATCATGAACATGAAAAGTCTTGTGATGCTTTCATTCATGGGATGCTGGTATGTTGTTCATATCGGTCAAAGATCAAAAGGGAATTGCATCTTCTTGATCACATTCATACAAACAAATGTGTCCTAATAAATGTTACCATAACTCATGGAGAAAGTTACTTCATCCTTTTCATAGATGATTACATCAGAATGGCATTTATAATGTTTATACATAGGGAACAACACGTACCTGACTGCATGAAAACATATCATCGAGTCACCGAGAATGATACTGGATGAATAGTCAAAGTGATGTGATCATGCAATGGAAGGGAATACACTTCCATTGAATTTGAAAACAACCAAGAGAAGCATTTGATAAAACATGAGGCAGCAGCAGTGAGAACTCCACAATGAAATTTGGTTGTTGGACGCAAAAATTGATAGGTGAACAACATGGCACGAACTCTGCTGATTGAGAGTCATATTCCACAACATTATAGGAATGAAGCTATTCAAGAAGATGTATTTATTAAAAATCAAACAGGACTATATATGGGTGAGACCAAGACACCAGATGAATTGCAGCATGCAAGGAAGCCCTGTTTGAAATATTTTTGTGTTTTTGGATGTAAATGCTTCTTCAAGAACAAAAAATGAAATCAAGGGAAGTATGGTGACAATGCAGATGAAGGAATTTTCATCGGATACTCAATGAACAACAAAGCCTACAATGTTTCAATAAGTGATAAGGAAGGATTGTGGAAAGCAGTGATGTTAAGATCGTTAAAGAGAAAACCACAAATACTTCAAGGATTTCATATACCGATATAATAGAAAGTGAGGAAGAAAGTGAATATAGAGTAAATACAAATATAGATATATGGGAAAGTGTGAAAACACCATGGAGTAACATCATTATGTTGAATCATAAGATGAATCTGAAAAGGAAGCCTTGGCTGGAGAGAATGCGGCTGAACTTCAGAGGAGAAATCGAGGAGCTGAGATTGATACATCTAACACAATTGGGGACAAGAGTGAACCCACAAAAACAAGAAGGATGGGTAATTACATAAAATCTGTGTTTTTTTCAGTTGTGGATCCATATTTATTTGAAGAAGCTTCAAATGATGGATCTTTGGTGAAATACATGAATTAAGAGTTAGATCAGATTGACAAGAACATGACATGAGATCTAGTCATGAGACCCGAAGGTCACAGTGTGATTGGTAGAAAAAGGATCTTCAAGAACTAGCTTGATGATCAGGGAAGTGTTATTAGAAACAAAGAACACCTGGTATGTAAAGGATATTCCTATATTGAAGGTGTTGATGTTAAAGAAACCTTTGCACAAGTGGCTAGAATAGAGTCTATCAGGATTTTCCTTGACATGGAAATCAATAGAAGATATAAGGTATATCAAATGGATGTCAAGAGAACATTCTGGAATGGTTCTCTTGAAGAAGAAGTCTATATTGATCAGTCAACAGTTTTTCTTCTTTGTACTGATGAAACAAAGGTTTGCAAACTAAAGAAAGAACTCTATGGTTTGGAACAGACACCAGGAGCTTGCTATTCCCGGCTGGATTTTGTCTCATGAAACTAGAATTCAGAAGAGGATGAGTAGATCACAATCTAATTGTGAAGAATTCTCCAAAATATCAGTTCATTGTTCAAGTTTATGTCGATGACGTTATATTTGTTGGAAGCAGCATGAAATCGGTGGATTAATTTTCAAATCACATGAAATAAGAATTTGTCTTGTCAATAATTGGGGAGCTAACATATTTATTGGAGCTATAAGTGACTCAAAAAAAAGATTAAACTTTCATCTCTCAGGAAAAGTAAGCAATATAGCTACTAAAGAAATTTAATTTTCATGAATCCAAACCAATTTCAACTTTGATTGTAGTTGGAAAAAAACATAGAAAGCATGCGGATGGGACCTCTGTAGATCCCACTATGTATAGGAGAATCATTGGGAGCATGTTGTACCTGACAGAGACATGACCAGATATTATCTTTGTCACATGTCTAGCATCACACTTTAAGAGTAATCCAATGTAGGAACATATGGAGACAGTAAAAATAATCATGATGTACATTCACGATACTAATAACTTTGGGTTATACATTGCTGCAAGAAGTGATAGTGAATTATCGTCATTTTATGATGTTGACTGGGCTGTCGATGTAGTGGACTGTAAGTTCACCAGTGGTGGAGCATTCTATATTGGGAATAAATGTGTTGGCTAGTTGAGCAAGAAACAAGAAAGTACTTCTCTTAGTACTGTTAATGAAACATATATCTCTGCCACCAAGGCAAGCACTCAATATATATTGATGACACAACAACTGACATATATTGGTGTTTTGGTGAAGCATCCAATGGTGATTTATTGTGACAACAAGAGTTCAACTGATCTTACGAAGAATCATGTTCATCATTCTAATAAAAAACATATTGAAATAAGGAATCATATTATCAATGAAAATGTTGAGAAAAGCATGATTAAAATAGATCATGTGGGAATTGATGGCCAAGTGGTCGATATCTTGACCAAGCCAATGTCAGCGGCTATTTTGGAGAAACATCGGTTGAACCTTAGTGTTCAACCACCTTCTAGTGCATAAGGAGGTTTCTAAATTCCCCTCTCCTCAGCTATACATACTTTTTTTAATATGTTTTTGGATGTGGAGTATGTTTGTGTGGGAGATACTATCTAGGGGGATTGTGTTTTGAGCAAAACAGTGAATAATTGCAAGTCATTGGGTTTATTATCAATGGGGGAAATGGAATAAATTCAGGACATGTGATGATTTTGTGACACGATGAGAATTTGGTGAAAGGAATACATTGGAAATCTAATTCTTTTGGGACAATTTAAGATATTTTCTGGGGCGTCATTGAGAATTCAAAAACACAGACTCCCAATTCATGCTTCCTCTCTTTTTTTCTAAGCAGAGCAACGCTCACGTAGACTTAGAGTGTTGTATGAGTTGATTCTTGCATTTTTTTTGCATGTGGTTGGTGCTCTATTTAATTTGTTAATTTATTGCCAACAAACCCAAATGGGGAGATTATTGGAACCATGGTTGTTCTATGAATGAATTGGAGTGTGGTTTGTGTTTACTGTCAATCCTTAGTGGAGGTTCAGAATGTGTGTCATTAAAGTGATCATAGAGTTCAAGTAGAACACATTATTGAAGGTTGTACTGTTCTCCAGTGTTTTCCAAATTTTTGCAATAGAAAATTAGAAAATAAAGACATAGGTGGTTGTCAAGAGGAGGTGTGTGCAAAGATAATATGTTGCGCGAAATAAGGAAGGTGTGCATGAAAAACAACGTGTTGCATGAAAAACTGTGTTTTGGGCGAAATAGTTGAGATATTTTTTTTACAAGAGGTGTTTAGGAAACAGAATGTTGAAATATGGCAAAGGAATGGGTTGTGCGAAAAAAAGGAGATGTGCGCGAAAAATGATTCCTGCGTGAAATGTATTGCTTGCCGAATGAGAGGTATTTCACACCAAGTTGGGTTTTGCATGTGAGGGTCGGTGACATCTATAAATAAGAGGTAAACCCCATCACTCAATAGTGTTAATGACTTGTAGAAGTTTTGTGTGCTGATGTGCATAAAATGATCACGTAAAAGGGGTTACGCGAAAAAGGCCGAGTTGCAAAAAAAGTCCAAGTTGCGTGAAAAAAGACCGAGCTGCACGAGAAAGGTGTTGCATGTAAAGTTGTTCGAAAAAGGTGTTGTTGTGTGATAAAATTGAAGTTGCACATAAAATTTGAATCCACATGTAAATTTTGAGGTTATGCGAAAAGGATGTCGTTGCACGAAATATTTTCTGCGTGAAAATCATGTATTTCTCACAAAAGTGAGTTATATTGTGCAAAGAGTAGGTTTTGCGCAAAATCTTCAACGTAACTTATTGGCGCGTTGTGATTATACATTTTAGTGGTTTAGTGTGTTCAAGTGCATTAATTACAGACAATGATGCAAGCAGAGTCTCGTGCTGAGCCAAGGAAAATACTACAATGCGAATCTATTGAATAAAACATCATTTCTATAAACTGACTGGGACTTCACCAAAGGTAGTGATACTGGGGGAGTTAATTGGAGTGACCTGAGTGATGAAATGAGATATCCCTTAACATTTGTAAAGGTAGTGTGCTTAGGATATAGTGACTGTGCCTGAACATTGTAAACTGCAGCAAGTGAAGTTTAGTGGAATTAGGTACGATCAAAAACCTGTCGATGTATGATCCTTTGACGTAGCCCTTCGTGGTGAACTAGGTAAAAGTGTTGTGTCAACTTCTTTCTTTCATTTGTTTGACAGGTTTAACAAGTTCCAACAAATGTGGGAAAAATATCCACAATATTAAAAAGAAAAAGTTTACACCCTGATTCACACCTCCCCTCTCCGGGTGTTCCGAGGTCCTTCAGGTGGTATCAGAGATAGGTTAACTGGTGTTTTATATTTCATATACTTTTATGGACAATTCAACCAATGTTTGGGGATTACCTCTCCTCGATGGAAGTAATTTCTAGATCTGGAAGAATAGAATGAGATCTCATCTAAGTTCTGATAGAATGGAAGTCATATTTTCTACTGTTCAAGAGATACATGTCACTGATCGAACAAGAATGGCTATGACTGACACAAATATGAAAATTCTTGATACATATGCTAATGCACAAAATGCTCTCACCGCGCCCCTTTCTGATCAGATCAATCTAAAGGTTATGAGTTTCACCAATGAAAAATCCATGTGGGAAATACATGAAAATATTTATGTAGGAGATATAAAAGTGAAGGATGAGAACCTACAAGTCTTACACAATAGGTTTGATTATCAAGAGATGCATCCAGATGAGAATGCAGAATCATTCTTCAATTGAATTACTGAAGTGGTTAGAGCTATTCGGGGTCTAGGCGAAGAAACCATACTTATTGATATTATAAAGAAAATTTTAAGAATACTTCCACATCTTTACAATGCAAATGTATCAGCCCTTGAGGAATGAGATCATTCCAAAGTTTCATTGGATGACCTGCTAATCAGTTTTGTGGCATATGAATTAAGTGTCAAACCATATGATTCTATGAATCGAGTGAGTAATGAAATGGTGTTCAAGGATATAGGGAAATTGAGATTTTCAAAATATAGTAATGTTGAAGATAATAAGGAAAAAGAAATTATTTCTCTCATTATAAGGATATTCTTGAAGGGAAAAAGGAAATTCATAGGGAAGTTACCTCTTTCTTGATTTCATTGTGGCAATGTTGGGCACATTGCCTCTCAGTGCTTAAGAAACATCAAAGATGAAGATAGTGAGGATGAAAACATTTTGAAGCCTCAAAAATGGTTTTTCAAAAATTCAGACTTTAAATCTAGAGTTAAAGTGTCGAAGAATAGTTTTATCTTAGAAAATGAAGATGATAAAAATTAATTCTGTGAGGAAGAAGAACCATAATTTAAAACTAGAAACTATTCATCCATGATGGTCACTATTGAAAAATCAGAACGATAAAATGATAATGTTGGAGACTATCAGTTGACAACCAATTCAAATTCTGAGTTTCAAATTAAAGATTATGTTATTAAGCTTAAGATCAAATGTAAGAGTTGAAACAAATTGAAATCAATTTTAGAATAATCATCTGATTATGTTGATTATCTCGAAGCTGAAATTGAACTACTAGAAGAAATTTTGAAAGTTTATTCTAAAATTCTTGTATGCATTTACAATGTATTGGATCTGAAGATGATAGTTGAAGTGAATAAAAAGGTCATCAATAACCTCCCCACATGACTTAATGAAAAGTCCAAGACTACTAAGAGTCTTGAAGAGGAAATTGTTAATCATAGGAGAAAACATGAGAGTGGATCATTTCCAAATGAATATATGACAAAAATACATTTGGGAAGGTTATCAGATGCTGAGCTGTTAGAGAGAGAAAAATGTGGATCTAATGGAGTTGAAAAGATTTTAAATGAACAAAGGCCTCCCTTCATGGGAAATAGTGGAATTGGTTGTGAGGCAGAGTCATCTATTACTGCAAATAAAGGTGACTAAAATAAATGCATGATGTAAGTGGGTGATGTATAAAATTAATATGAAGTGCTAAAACAGAAACCCCCCAATTCAATCTGAAAGAAGAACATAAGATTATCCACAAGCCTCTTGAAAAAAGGATCACTAAAACTATTATCCTATCGAAGAAGGAATAAGGATAAATAGAATTGAAAAGAAATTTCCTCTTATAAACTGTCAGTTATATGGATATTTGGGCCATACCATGTCTTATTGTGAAGAGTCAAGAAGCTATCTGAATGGAGAATATACGGGATTCAATAGAGGAGAATGAATTCATATCGTAATTATTTTATAATAAACAATTTCAATGGATATTGTTATTGTTGTTCTAACATTGGTAATAAGGTTTTTAATTTCAGGCAGAGAAGGGGCATTGAAAACTCATACTAGAGTTCATGGAAAGTCAAATCTCGTTAATAAGATAGTGTTATTCTTAGAAACAGTTTTTCTCCACTCAAAGATCACTTCACCTATGTAGAACCAATGTACACGAATGAGATAATTAAAAGGATATAAGTGTTATACACTCAATACAATGTCTCATGGAAAGAAAAGAAGGAAATTTAAAAATACAACCTTGTAGAGGTGGGCATCAACGCTACAGAAAGAAATAGTACCTGGATTCTAGAGAGCGGTTTTTAATATCATATGATAGGTAATGCAGGTCTATTAATCGATATTAACAGGAGGGTTGATGGAACAGTATAGTTTGTAAATGATGGAGCTATAAAAATCAATTTCTTTGGAAGTACAGAACTAGCTAATGGTGAGATAAAGAAAACTGAAGTATTTTATATAGATGGCCTACATAATAATCTCCTCAGCCTGAGTTAACTCAGTGACTCTGGACATATAGTTACTTTTAATCAGAAAGGATTCACTGTCAATGAAAAGATAGAAAATTCACTTATGAAGGGATGCAGAATAGAAGGCAACTTATATCAGGTTGATAGTAAAGAAAACATTTGTTACCTGACTGTTGAAGAAGAAAAAAATTCGTGGAATTAGAGATTGAAGTACATAAATCAATAAGATATGGATAAAATATCAAAATTAAGGATTGTCATGGGAATTCCCAACCTAAAACGTGGATGTGAAAAGTCTTATGATGCTTGCATTCATGTGAAGATGGTCTGTTGTTCATATCGGCCAAAGAAGAAAATGGATAACATCTTCTTGGTCTCATTCATACAGACGTATGTGGCCTGATAAATGTTGCCGAAACTCATGGAGAAAGGTACTTCGTCATTATAATAGATGATTATAGTAGAATGGAATGTGTAATGGTTATACATAGAAAACGGAATGTACATGACTCCATGAAAACATATCATCGAATCACGTAGGATAATACTGGATGAACAATCAATGTTTTTCGATCTGACAATAGAGGGGAACACATGCCCATTGAATTTGAAAACTACCCAGAGAAGCATGTGATACAACATGAGGTGGAAGCATTGAGAACTCCACAACAAAATGGATTTTGTTGAATGCAGAAATCGACAGGTGAACAACATGTCCTAAAATTTGCTGATTTAGAGTGGTATTCTACAACATTATTGGAAAGAGGTTGTTCAATATGCACTGTATATTCAAAATCGAACATGACTATATATGGGTCACACAAAGACACCATATGAATTGTGGCATGCAAGGAATCCCTCTATGATATATTTTCATGTTTTTGGAATTAAATGTTTCATCAGGAAAAAATAAGGAAATCAAGAGAACTTTGATGACAATGCAGATGAAAGAATTTTCCATGGAATCTCAATGAACAACAAAGCTTACAAGTGTTTGAATTAGGAAGGATTGTGGAAAATTTTTGTTTTAAGATCAATTAAGAGAAAACCACAAATAATTCATGGATTTCATATGATGATATGATATAAAGTGAGGGAGGAAGTGAACTTGGAGTAAATACAAATACAGAAATAGAGGAATGTGTAAAAAACATGGGAGTATCATCATGATGTTGACTCAGAAGAATAATCAAAAGGGGAATCCTTGGCATGAGAGATTGCGACTGAACCTCACAGGAGAAATCGAAGAGCTGAGATTGATGCATCTAACATAATTGGGGACAAGACTACACCAACACAAACTATGAGGATGAGGAATAACATACAATCTATATTTTTATTAGTTGTGGAGCAATCCACATTTGAAGAAGATGAAAAGGATGAATCTTCAGTGAAATCCATGAATGAAGAGTTAGATCAGATTGAAAAGAACCAGTCACGACATCTAGTCAAGAGACCCGATGATCACAATGTTATTGGCACAAAATTGATCTTCGAGATCAAGTTTTATGAGCATGGAAGTGTTATTATAAACAAGTCACACCTATTATGTAATGCATATTCCTAGATTGGAGGTGTTGATGTTGAAGGAACCTTTTCACAATTTTCTAGACTAGAGACAATCAGTATTTTCCTTTCCATGTCATTACAAATAGGATATAAAGTATAAAAAATTGATTTCAAGACAACATTCTTGAATGGTGTACTTGAAGAAGAAGTCTATATTGAACAAACAATGGGTTTTCTTCTTGGTACTGATGAAAAAACGGTTTGAAAAATAAATAAAGCACTCTATGGTTTGGAATATGCACCACAAGCTTGGTATTCTAGGCTGGATTCTTGTCTCATGAAGTTGGAATTCAAAAGAGGAGAAGTAGGTCACAATCTCTATGTGAATAATTCTCATAAATATCAGTTCATTGTTCTAGTTTATTTCTATGACATTATATTTATTGGCAGCAGGAAGAAATCAGTGTATGGATTTTTTAATCACCTTAAAAGGGAATTTTAAATTTCAATGATTGGAGAGCTCGCATATTTCTTGGGGCTGCAGGCTACTCAAAAGAAATATTAAACATTCATATCTCAAGAAATGTTTGCAAGAGTGCTGATCAAGAAATTTAATAGGCATGACTCCAAACCAATTTCTACTCCAATTGAAGATGGAACCAAACATAGAAAGTAGGAGGATGGGACCTCTGTAGATCCCACCATTTATAGGAGAAACATTATGAGCCTACTGTACTGGAGATAGACACGACCAGATAATATCATTGAAACATGTCTAGCTGCCCGCTTTCAGAGTAATCTAAAGTAGGAACATATGGAAGATGTAAAAAGAAACAAGTGGTACATTCAAGGTACACATAACTTTGGGTTATAATTTGCTGCAAGAAGGGACAATAAATTATCATCATTTTCTGATCTTGACTGGACTAGCGATGTAGCGGACAGAAATTTTACCAGTGGTGAAGCATTCTATATTTGGAATAAATGTGTAGGTTGGTGGAGCAATAAACAAGAAAGTACTTCTCATAGTAATGCTAAAGCAATATATATCTCTGACACAAAGTAATGCAATCATCTTCTATGGATGAAGCAACAACTAACTGATATTAGTGATTAGGTAAAGATACCAATTGTGATTTACTATGATAAAAAGTTTGCAATTGATCTTACAAATAATCATGATCATAATTCTCGTACAAAACATATTGAAATTAGGTATCCCTTTATCAATGAAAAAATTGAGCAAGGCGTGATAAGAATGGATCATGTGGGAACTGATGAGCAAGTGGTCAATATCCTAACCAAGCCACTGCCAACGGATGTGTTTGAGAAACATTGGTTGATCTTCGGTGTTCAACCACATTCCAGTGAAAAAGGAGGTTACAAAATTTCCCTCTCCCCAGCTATATTTACTGTTTTTAATTTATTTGTGGATGTGATACAGGTTTGTGGAATAGATACTATCCAGGGGGACTACGTTTTAAGATGAACAATGAATAATTTCCATTCATTCGGTTTATCGTCAATGGGGGAGAAGAAATAAATTAAGGGCATGTTATTCTTCTATGACATGATGAGAAATTGGTGAAAGTAATACATTAGACATCAAATACTTCTCGGGAAATTTAATAGATTTTCATGGGTGTCATTGAGAATTCCAAAACAATAGATCCCAATTCACGCTTCCCCTCTTGTTTTCAACACCTAGTACTACTCAGATAGACATAGAGTGTTGGTTGAGTTGATTCATGCATTTTTGGATTTTATGTGGTTGGTCCTCTATTGAATGTATTTATTGATTGCCAACAAATGCACAGGGGGAGATTATTGGAACCATGGTCTGTTAATACATGAATTGGAGTATGGTTTGTGTTTATTGTCAATCCATAGTGGATGTTCTGAATGTGTGTTAGTAAGGTGATCATATAGTTTAGAAAGACAATAGTGATGAAGGTGGCACTGTTCTCTATTGTTTTCCAAATTTTTTCACATGAAAATCAGAAAAAAAGACATAGGTTGTTGGCAAGAGGAGGTGTGTGCAAAGAGGAATTGTTGAGTGAAGTAAGGGAGGTGTGCATTAAAATCAATGTGGTGTGCAAAAAAACTGTGTGGTTGGAGAAAAAGTTGAGATATTTTTTTCCCAAGAGGGGTTTCTGAATTAGAATTTTGAAAAATTGCAACGGCAAGAGTTGTGTGAAAAACATGGAGATGTGCATGAAAAACAATTCCTACAGGAAAAGTATTGTTCACTTAACGAGAAGTTTTTTCTGCCAATGTGGGTTTTGTGCACGGGGGTCGGTGACACCTATAAATAAGAGGTGGACCCCCTCACTCAGGATAGTTGAAGACTTGGAGAAGATTTGTGTGCTAATGCACGTAAAATGATCACATAAAAGGGGTTGCGTGAAAAAGTCCAAGTTGCACGAAAAAGTCCGAGTTGCGCGAAAAAGACCGTGCTGCACAAAAAAGGTGTTGTGCGTCATGTTGCATAAAAAAGGTGGTGTTGTGTGAGATATTTGAAGCCGCACAAAAAAATTTGAAGCCGCACGTAAAATTTGAGGCTGCGTGAAAAAGAGGCTATTGTGCAAAATATTTTCCTCATGAAAATCAAGTATTTGTCGCAAAAAGTGAGAGATTTCGTGCAAAGGGTAGGTGTTGTGCAAAATCTTCACCGTAACCTATTTGTGCATTGTGATTATGCAGTTCAATGGTTCAGTGTGCTGAACTGTGTACATTATGTACTTCAATACAAGAAGAGTCTCGTGCCAAGCAGAGGCAAAGACTATAATGCGAATATATTGAATAGACCTTCATGTCTATAAACTAAATGGGATTCCACCAAAGGAAGTGTGCTAGTGGGAGTCAATTGGAGTGACACGAGGGACACAATGAGATATCCCTGAACTTTTGTATAGGTAGTGTTCCTAGGAGAGAGTGATTGTACCTGATCATTGTAAACCATAGCTAGTGAAGTTTAGTGGAATTATGTATGACCGTCAACCTGTTGGCATATGTTCCTTTGACATAGCCCTTTGTGGTGAACCAAGTAAGAGATTTTTGTCAAGTTCTTGCATTCATTTGTTTGAAAGGTTTAACAAGTTCCTACCAACGTGGGAACACCATCCATAACATTAAAAAGAAAAATTTTACCCCTAGATTCCCCCCTCCCTTCTCAGCGTGTTCTGGGGTCCTTCAATTATGAATAGTAACTTCAGTGATTATAATTATTTATCTAGGTTAAATGGAAAATCAGGTAAAAAGGGTAAAATAAAATTTTAGTAATAAAAACTACCCTAAAATGTGTCATATTCCTATTTTATGAGATATTTATGACCATGACTATATATTGGTCTAATTTATGACCCCATGTAGCTACTTGGGTGTGATAATGACTTTTATAATATTTAATATAAATAAAAGGGAAGTATAACATAAATATGTATCTCCTAAAAAAAATTTAATTATATAAACTATTACTTTGACTATAAATATTCATTAGAAATATAAACATATTACTTACATCATGGTGTTTTATTTTATTTTTTATACATTAAAGAAATAAATATATTTATGACATAATGATGAAGCATCAATTAGAATTTTATATTAATTTTAAAATAAATGATATTATAAATACTAATATAATTGTAATTTGAACATTTGGATTCCATCCACGAATTTTATTTGTAATAAATTGAACATTTAGGGAAGATTTAATGTCTTTGGTCTAAAGGTATCAATTATTATCAATTTAACAAAAATCACTTTCTAAATAGTGTCAAAATTGACATAAATGACATTTCAAAACCAATACTATATTATAAAATGATATAGTAGTCCTGCAAATATATAATTCATAAAATAAACTCTATAATATTGTAAGATTCATTAATGATTTACTTTTGGTTCCATTATCATTTCATAGTAACTATAGTATCCATATATTATGAAAATAAAAGAAGACATGGTAAGAGTTAATGATTTTAAATAAGGGTTAAAGATAAAATAAAAAGTTAAATTTGTGACCTAAACATTTCTAAAACATATTTTTTGGGAGTATATAGTCCCATACAGATCATATCCTCGAAATTTATTAGTTGGGAACTATTATAAATCAAAAATAAATTTATAAAAAAATAAAATTTTAGGACATTTCAAAATTACCCCTCCTCCTTATAAAACGAAACCACCTCAACCAAATTACTCACACATCTCAAGCCCCCTGTATCTTCCAAATTTTTCTAAAATATTTTCCTGAAATCCCTCCATTTTACCTAGAATCCATACCTTTCTTATTAGGCAAATCGTGAAATTATTTTCGTTAAAATCAAAAGGAGTTACCTGATTTCAAGGTAACATATTCTCTAAATCTCCTTTTATTTATTTTCCTTATCAAACCCCAAAAAAAAATTATTTCAAGATTTTTTAAAAAAATTTAACATAAATATACTTGGATGTTTTTATTTTGTTGTTTTGACCTATCCTTACACAAACATCCATTTAATGGATATAGAATATGCTGCTTCTTTGTAGGTTGAACTGCTACCTCATGAAATGATGATTGTATAATTTTATCTTGCATCCTCTCATGTTGACCATTATAGTGGAACTATATTTAAATTTGATATAAATTATATTTATATTGCCTCTAGGATTCTATAATTTATATTTACAAAATACCTTTCAACTTTTGATAATGTGTAAATATGATAACTTAATTTGGGGAAGTGTGAACTACTGCTCCCTCATTGTGATATGACCCGTTCATTCCATACATAGAACATATAAAGGATGGAATTAATTAACTTATAAAACATATATAATGTCACAACCCATCCTCGGGGCCCGTGTCGTGGCTACCCCAAGCATGCCTTCCATAGGCCAGGGGCTGGCGACTAGCACAAAAGGTGTAAATCCTTATAACAGGGAAGGAATTTCCTTTATAAAACGTAAACACATCTAACCAGAGTAAAAGAGGAAGCAAACACTAAGTAAAACTGAAAACAAAAGTATTGTTGAAAGTATATGGTCCAGAAATACAAGCCAAACTGTAAATTATAAGGTAAAAGACAAAACAACTGGAAGGTGACATGCCGCTCTTGGATAGTCCACCATGGATCCTACCTGAAGGGTAGGTGCAGATAACGCAGCTCCTATATCATCTGCCACAGATCCTACCTGATGGGTAGGTATAGATAGCCTCCTCATCTCCCTCATCCATCAACCTCCTCAGGGTACGGAATCATCGTGAGGTCCACCTCCGGATACTGAATCTTTTTGAGGTCCACCTCTAGGTGGCATCCAGTCCTCGTACAGTCAGTCTTTGTCAGCGCTGTCTATCATCTACATCCAACACAAAAAGGTGTGGGGATTGTCCTTTCAGGGGTGAGTATAACTATACTTACTAGGGACCCCGATAACCTCAAGGTCTCACTAAATCCAACAAGTATAACCACAAAGAAGGATCTCAACAGATAACCCGTACTTAGGTATAAGACCATACTTATACCTTAGTTTATCAAGTAACCCATCTAAATCAAGAGGAAACACAAAGGTTATGAAATCAACTGGTTACCACTACTTAGTTATATGCCCATACATATACCTAAATTATCATGTGACCCATCTCAATCATGAGGAAAACACAAAGGTCATTGACTCTACTCAAATCAGGATTTTCAAAAATTATACTGAAACCACAACTACTAGATAAATCCTCCTATATCAAGTATAGTAGCACTGTCAGGACTCTAAGGCACTGCTCACTAACCTTAGACTGCTGAGGTACTCCTCCTGACGAGTACCGCGGGTTCGCACCCAAACACAGTAGTGCTCCCTGCCAGGGGTCTGCCGCACAAACACAAGAGAGGTTCCACTAATAGCCTACAGAGTTACTCCTCCTGTAAAGTACCGTGGGTCTGCTTCCAACTACCAAGTGCTCCATCCACCAGGGGGCTGCCGCCAAATACTGGGTGCTCTGTCCACTAGGCTAGTCGACTCACTCCAAGTCGAATCGTTCAAGTAGTCATCAAGTCCACAACTACTGGGTCTCCACAATCCGTATGCTCGTCTCCAGGAGGATCCTCTCCATGAGATACTGGTTGATACAAAATTATGAAAAATTCCCACAAATAATAATGACAAGGGACCACCTCGTCACAGGGGTCTCAACGCATCAGACGGCACCTCAATCGAAAACCCGGTCTGTGAGTTATTAGCCTTTTTGTCCCAGGGGCCTGATTGGTTTCATGTACGAACCAACACGACCGTATCCCAACTGTACCCCAATCACTCATAGGGTATATGAAAAGGGACTGTTTCTCAATGTGATTACCAACACCGCTGACGGTTCATCAAACAAACATCCCGTCTGAAAGTTATCTTTTTCTCCATTCTAGGGGCCCAGTTGGTTTCTAAGGTAAACCAACCCGAATGTACTCCAACTATGTCCAAACCTAAGGTGATTTATTCCAAAATAACCATCTCATCAAGAGAAATAGAACATACTCTATGGCATGTCAATCGGACGTCCGAAACTCATGTTATAAACATTTCCGCCACGAGGGCCCGATTGGTTTCGAGTTCTAACCAACCCGTCCATTCCCAAAATTCACTGAAATCTTGAGTGTAATATACCAAAACGACAATATCAATCCAAGAGATCCTACACAATTAAAGTTGCATCAATCAGAGGTCCGTAGCTCATGGTATGATCATTTAACTGAAAACTGTCCCAAAATAGTGGTTCTGGCCCCGGTCCGACCTGTCCCAATACCCCCTGGGTCAGCCCGAACCGGGTCCACCCGTCCCGGGTCCGGGTCTGTCCCGGTTTTGCAAGGATAGGCCCATCAGGAGTGGCCCGGCACGGTGCTGGTGACCCATCCCGGCGCTGGAGGCTGGCCCAGCCCGTGCGGCCTACAGCCCGGCTCGGAAGCCAGCCGTGGCTCGGAACTGGATGAGCAGGACGCAAGGGGCGCGGCCCCCTTTTCTGAAAATGGCGTACCCAGTGGGGTCCCCCTAGTAACAAGTCAGATGGGTTACACCACCCCCCCCCCCCCCGATTTTCCGGGTAATGGCCGACCATTACGGCCGACCGGTTTGTGAGGTGTCGTGGGACCTAGAGGGGGTCCCGCCTCCTGGAGTCGCCGGCTACCCCGGCTGGTCTGCCATGACCTTAGGCCGCAGTTCGTATCACCGGTGCGGCGTGACAGCGATGCGCACCACCGCCGCGTCCCGCTCCGGTCGCGGTCCTCTTTGTTACCGCACTGTGTAATGGCATCGTGCCACCTTTTCCATGGCCTTTCATGGTTGCGGATCCCTACCGATCACCACACGGTTCAACGGCACTATGCGCCTCCACCTCCAACATCAAAAAAGATTAACAAAGAAAAGGGGAGGAGAATCCTCAATGTTCGTGCGGTCTGATCTCCTCCCATTACGACGATATCATACGGCCAATACATAAGCAATGAAGAACGATGAATAATGGTATTAAAACCCCAACATAACAACCCCTACCTCAAAAATATGTCGCACGTCATCGAGCAGTGGAATGATGCATGCGTCGTGATGATCAGACGCCACGAAAGATCGGTGCTGATTTCATTGACGTCAGAGGAAGAGTTGTCGTCGATTGCGATGTTCCCTGCGGTGGTGTCTCCTCCCTTAACGTGGAGGAAGAGGAAGATAAGTCACATTATTAGTGACTTCGCATTATCCATCGGGGGCGTTCTTCATCGAATAGGTATTGTTCTTCGTCAAGAATGTTCTTCGTTGGATGGAGGGAGCTCTTCTAAATTCTACAAGAACTTCCCTCACAATATTTTCCCAACACAATATTAAATTTATCTTTCTCCCATTTTAACAAATTTTCATTCTAATTCAATTTAATTCAATCTAAAAAATTAATTGAATGGTTGGAAAAATATTAAGTGGTGTGAGAGATAAAGAAGGCGGAGAGGCTCCACTCCAATAAATGAGTGGAGTTGTCAAAATATTAAATGCAAGGGAAGATTATAGAGTTTAAGGGGAGTTATGGTGAGGTGAGTTGTTAGGGGTTCATGTGGGCCCCACAACACTAAACCCTATCATGTAAGGTTAGGTGGGTGTGGGCTCCACCTATAACTCCCCCTTTGTAGGATAAAAACCACCATCCTTAGATAAAATTTGTACACAACAAATTTTATTTATTTTATTTTAATTCCCCTATATTAAACCTCAACCCACTCAGAACAGAACTACAAAAAAGGTCCTCTTAATCAATTACTGGTGCTGCGAGATCATCGATGCCCTCGGATTTCAATTCTGAGCACCGGTTCAAATGATAGAAAAACCCACTCGTTCGTTTACTGAACGTACCCGAGCCAATCTTCGGAAATTGATTCCGGGCACACCGGGCCTCGGAATAAATCACCGTTTAAAGCTATAGTCTCGTAAAATTCCAAAAAAATTAAGAGAAAAAAAAATTCATTGGAATTTCCGAGTCTTTACATTACTCCCACCTCAGGGAATTACGTCCCCGTAAATCTACAACACAAACAAGGGAAACTAAAGGAGGTACCGAGTACACATCTGAACCTCCCCCTCCCACGTGTTCTCCTAGAAGTTCCCGTGCTACCAACGAAAGACCACATGAGGAATCAAACGTCCTCATAGGACCCGCTCCTGTTGATCCTCAACCTTTAGTGGAACCTTTGGAATGTCACCCCTGTCATCGATATCCAGCTCTCTGTGGTCAATGATAATAGATAGGTCGTGCACACATCTCTACAGCAGAGATATGTGGATGACGTCGTGAACCCGGTGCATTTGAGATGGAAAGGTCAGGCGGTAAAACAACTTTCCTACCCTGCTGAGGACCTAGAAGGGTCCGACGAACCTCAGAGATAAAATACCGCTTCGGCCACATCTCTGTAGACCTCATCAAGGTGAGACCCGTATAAAGACATGGTCTCCAACCTTGAACTCTAGAGGCCCTTGTTCCCTATTTGGAACTGAAAACTCAAAACTCATGATGCCACGAGGGTAAGGTTTTCCAGCATAAGAGTGATCGACCACACCCTACTATGCATGATTTTATCATGTTCTTCCTAGGTTTCCCTTTTCTCCGACCAAGGGAAAACCCTATCCCAACGTTGTAGATAAAACACAACCTTTTTGCCTAATACAGTCAATCTGTGTATGAACTGTAGTTTCCCAGTCCAAAACCAAACTAACGTCTTAAGGCCTCGACACTTCCACCAAGAGGTTCCAACCAAAACTCTCACCTCTAGGGTCAGATCACAACATCGGCGTATGTATGATTATCGAGTCTCCTCTCAAGGTATCTCCAGAAATGAGGGTCATGTCAACGACTTAACCGGAAACTCTAGGTCTAGGACAAGATTCGTGGAAGGAAGGGATTATTCATATCAATGTCTGTTGTTATGGTAGCAAGTAGTAGACATTGACCATACCATGAATCATTCCTAGAGCCTTTGGGTAACACTTCTTGATAGTGTGAAACTACTCTCTTCCCCTGACCTCCTTCTCCCAGAGCCTGGAGGGGACTACAAAGGTGGGCAGTTGTAACATGTTGAAAAGTACACCACCACATGCTGCTCTCCTTTCTCTTCTTCTATGTATGTTACTCTACAGATTCATCTGTCCTTAACACTTTCTCTTATTAAAACATTTTACACGCCCAAGTCTCTGAGACTAGCGCCATTTTCATACTTTCCCACTACTAACCATTACATAATGTATCCACTCAGCCAAAGAATATTCAACCTCAAAGGTTCTTTCTAGCACCCTAGCATAATTAGTAATGCATAGAGAAAAAGTGATGGATCAGATGTCCTTTAAACACACCTCGCTCTAAGGTCCGAGCTCAAAAGCAATGATCATATCATAGTCATCATGTACCAAGATTGATTGGTATGCCTCAATGACAACTAATCTACCGACATGTCATCCTTCCGAAGCTGTATAAGCTCTAAAAATCTCCCAGTCACCTCCTCAACCAAGTCATCAGCCACCTATGAGTCGGGCTCGCCTCAGAACATGAGGGTTATCTGATGCTGAAATACGTGTAAAGAACTAAGCCTATAAGTGCCATCTACCGGTACCGCCGGTTGTAACTTTTGGCCAACAGGTAGTGATATAGCTGGCACACTACCCAAAGGTACTATCTCAGACATCGTTCCACATACCGAAGTACCATCAATATTCGGACCAACCTCATTGTCACCCACTGGGAAAAACTTTGAGTTAAGACCTACATCTACTCTAATAGTTTCTAAACTAGGTGTAAAACTCTAGAAATAGCCTCCATCCATTCCACTGCTGCCTGGGAATCTGCCTTGCCACGTAACATCAGAGGCATCTCCTGCTGGAACTCGTGCAATGCGCTCTGTTGGCGTGCATCATTCGCTAGTATGGCTGGTGGCATCTCAAGCCCAATGGGTGGTGGTGCTGCTGGTACACCACCTGAAGGTTCCAACACAGAAAAAGGGCCCTGCACAGGAGGCTCATCGCTCGGTGGGCCGTCATTGAGTACTCTCTCGGAATCCAACTGATTGTCTGTGTGGTGACATCTTGAACAGATGTGACCTGGTCAAACGATTATTCTTGGTGAGCTGACCTAGTTTGAGCAGGCTTTATAACATTAGAAACACACACACAATTAGTGTTTTTATGCACTAAGTTAGAAATCAGTAGTCAGGGTCTTGGTGTATGGATATGTCGGCCTCCACACCAACAATGGACTCCCTGAACTGAAGACCACACTCCGTACACATAACACTATTGGTTCACAGAAAATAATGACCAGAGTCCTAATTTATACAGTAGAACTAACGACTTTTGATACAAATTTGTCATGACCCGTCCTCAGGGATTGTGTCGTGACTACCCCAAGCCCGCCTTCCATATGCCAGGGGCTGGCGACTATCACCAAAGAAGTAAATCCCTATAAATGGGAAGATATTGTCTTTATAAAACATAACAAAATCTATCCTAAGTACAAGAGGAAGCAAACACTAAGTAAAACTGAAAACAAAAGTCGTGTTGAAAGTAAAGGGGCTGGAAATACAAGCCCAACTTTAATGTACAAGGTAAACAAAAAAATAGTTGGCAGGTGTCATGCACCTCCTCGATCATCCACCACGGATCCTATCTGAATGGTAGGTTCAGATGGAGCAGCTCCTAGATCATCTACCACAAATCCTACTTGAAGGGTAGGTACAGATATCATCCTCAGCGCCCTCATCCGTCAACCTCCTCCGGGTACTGACTCGTCATGAGGTCCACCTCTGGGTATTGGCTCATCGTGAGGTCCACCTCCAGGTGTCGTCTAGTCCTCATATACTCAGTCTCCGTCAGTGATGTCTGTCATGTGCTTCCAACACAAAGAGGTGTGGGAATAGCTCATGCATGGGTGAGTATAATGATACTCAGTAGAGACCTGGAGACCCTAAATGTCTCACTAAATCCAACATGGATAACCACATAGAAGGATCTCAAAAGATAACCCATACTTAGGTATAAGCCCATACTTATACCCTAGTTTATCAGGTAACCCATCTCAATCATGAGGAAACACAAAGGTTATGAAATCAAGGGGTAAACACTACTTAGTTATATGCCCATACATATACCTATGTTATCAAGTGACCCATCTCAATCATGATGAAAACACAAAGGTCATTGACTCAGCTCAAACCAGGATTTTCATTAATGATACCGAAACCACAACTGTTGGAGAACTCCTCCACTGTCAATTATAGTATTCCTGTCATGACTCCGAGGTGCTGCTCACTAACCTTAGACTAATGAATTACTCCTCCTGTCGAGTACCTTGGGTCCACACCCAAACACATCAGTGCTCCACGCCAGGGGTCTGCTGCCCAAACACAATAGCACTTCCCCTAATAGCCTATAAAGGTACTCCTCCTGTCGAGTACCGCCGGTCTGCTTCTAACTACCAGGTGCTCCATTCACTGTGGGTCTGCTGCAAAATATCGGGCGCTCCGTCCAGTGGGCTAGTCGACTCACTCCAAGTCGAATCGGCCAATCAGTTGTCAAGTCCACAGTTACTAGGTCTCTGCACTCTATACGCTCGTCTCCAGAAGAATATGCTCCCCAAGAAACTAGTCGATACACAAGTATCACAATGTCCTACATATAAGTATCAAAAGGGACCTCCTTCTCATAGGGGTCTCAACGCATCAGATGGCGCGTCAATCGGACGCCCGGTCTGTGAGTTATTATCCTTTACGTACAGGGGTCCCGGTTGGTTTTGTGTATGAACCAACCCGACCGTATCCCAAATACACCCCGAAGACTCATAGGAAATACTCAAAGGGACCATTTAACAACGTGATTACCAACGCCACTGATGGTTCATCAAATGGACGCCCGGTGTGAAAGTTATCGGCTTTTCCATTCTAGGGCCCGGTTGGTTTCTAAGCTAAACCAACCCGACCATACTCGAACTGAGTCCAAACCTAAAGTGAAATATGCCAAAAGAACTATCTAATCAAGAGAAATCCAACATAGTCGACGGCACGTCTATTGGACGTCCGGAGCTCATGTTATAAGTGTTTCTGCTATGAGGGCCTGGTTTGTTTCAAGTCCGAACCAACCCGGACGTACCAAAACTTCTCCGAAAGATTGAATGTAATATACCGAAACGACTTTCTGGATCCAAGAAAACTTATGCAACTGAAGGTGTGTCGATCGGAGGTCCTTAGCTAAAGATATGACCATTTAACTGAAAACGGTCCGAAAATAGGGGGTCTGGGACCGGTCCGACCCGGCCCAATACCCCATGGGTCGGCCCAAACCGGTTAGACCTGTCCCGGGTCTAGGTCCAGCCTGATTGGGCGTGGCCTGGCCTATCTGGCGTGGCCCGGCCCGGTGCTAGCGGCCCGGCCCGGCAGGGCGCGGCTCGTCGTTGGCCGAGAAGAAAGCAAGAGGCGTGACCCCCTTTTCTGGAAATGGCGGACCCAGTGGGGTCCACACTAGCAGCAGTTCGAGGGGGGGGGGGGGTTACACCCCCCGGTTCTCTGGGTAACGGGCGGCCATTACGGCCAGCCAGTTTGTGAGGCACCATGGGACCTAGAGGGGGTCCCGCCTCCGGGAGTCGCCAGCAGCTGGCTCGGTCGGCCGCCCCTGCTGGTCCGCTGCTGCCTTAGGCCGCAGCTTGTCTCACCGGAGCGGCGCAACGGTGCCATGCACCACCGCCGCGGCCCGCTCCGGCTACGGTCCTCTTTCTCCCCGCACGACGCAATGGCACCATGCCGCGTTCACCTCGGCCTTGCATGGCCGCGGTTCCCTACGGATCACCGCATGGTGCAATGACATTGTGAATCTCCTCCTCCAACATCAACAAAGTTAAACAAAGAAAAGGGGAGGAGAGTCGATCGTGTTCATGCGGTCCGATCTCCTCCAATTACGACGATATCATAGGCCAATCCATAACCAACAAAGAAAGATGAATAACGGTATTAAAACCAGAACATAACAACCCCTACCTCACAAAGACGTCGAACATCATCGAGCTACGGAATGAGGCAAGTGTCGCGGTGATCGGGCATCATGGAAGATTGGTGTCGATTTAGTTGACATCCGAGGAAGAGTCATCGTCGATGGCGATGTTCCCCGCAGTGGTGTCTTCTCTCTTGATAAATAGGAAGAAGAAGAGAAGGCACGTCGTAATTTACTAATTTTTATAACTCGGTAAAAAGTGATATCAAATGAGTGATAAAATATAAAATTTTTCTGAATATAGTAGAAATTATCATATGTTTATTAGTCAGTAAATTAAAGAATTAACAAAACTAGTCAGACTCATGGTAAGGAACTTCGTCTCAATCACCTTTCACTGAGGCACATCATGATGACATATAGATTCATTAATTTATACAGTGTATATAATGTCAATATTACATTTAATGTCCATATTTTATATATACTAATGTTATTTATCAAATAATGGAGATTAATATTGAAATGATCTAAGTGGTATGGGACACCATGAACATTTAATTATTTAATTTAATATCTTTTTTATCCTGATATTAAAATGCATATTTATTTATTTGTGTATAAAAGGAATACAGATGAAATTTTCTGTTAATATTGAATTTTATTCAATTTATTAAAAAGGAATATTTTTATATGAATCATTTTACTTTCATTAAAAAATGACAAAAGGAACATTTTCTTAACATATATGGAAACAAAGACCTCTCCATCACCATAACTGTTATTTGATACATGGCTTCCACGAAAATCCATAATTTGCTTTAAAATAAAAACTAATCTCGTATTCATTTATTTGGGTATCATGGTATTGAAAATTTATTCTTAAATTAAAATTGAATTTTCATATGGAAATTTTTTTTCATATGGGGTTAAAACAATCATTCAAAAAAGGGGTTTGGTGATGAACATGTTTTATCCATTAAATGTTACATGAGAATTATATGAAAGGGGTGAGCCCGATATTGCTTATACGACTGTTTGAGCCCCATTATAGCTCATGAGTGAGCCTGATATATCTTGTATGAATGGTCAAGCCCCATTATATCTTACAAGTGAGAGCTGGACAGTATATTCAAAGGGTTGATCCCAGATATAGCTCACAGGTGAGCCTGATATAGATTATATAAAGGGTTTTCCCCTTATAGATCTCCAATTTGGAAGTAAACTATAAATTTATTCCAATTAAAATATGTTTGAAAGGGTTTAATGTATATTATTCTCTATTTCACCAAAAGTAGTTTTAATTTCATTCAATTGGTTTTATTGTTTTTCATTGAGAATAATGTATGATTTTTATTCATGTGAAATGTTTTTGTTTCATCTACTCAAAGAATATTGAATGTGTTATCTGGTTTTAACTAGAATAATGGGTTTTATTTATTTTTTAGGTCCCTTAATATGATTTTTGTGCCCAAAACATTTTTTAATTGATTTTAAATGATTTACTTTAGAATAGAGTCAATGATGGAATAATGGAAACATTATGATGATTAAAAATGAAAAGAAACCATGTTTCTTTTTAAATGTTTTTATGTTATTGAAGGAATGAATACAATTGGAAGTGTCAACTATGATTTTTTGTTTGATTGTTATATAATAGTTATGTCCTAATTCTCTAATTCTATAAACCTGAAGAGATCAACAATTTGAATTCTTGACATAGCAAAAGATTATGTAATGTTTATGGATGGGACGTTAAGGATGGTATTATAGGTTGGTTTAGATAACTTTATAGGTTATGATTGTGTTAATTGATTTTATTTAGTGGATTTTACTTTATAGTTATGTTTAAATGATGTCTAATTTTAATATTACCATGTTTCATCATCTAAACTATGTTAGTTCGGAATGGTTTTCTCTAGAGGAAATATGAATGTTGTATTGGGAAGGCATCAAGAGGAATAAAACCTTTCAAATCAACAATATAAGGTGGTGAAAATAGGAACTGAACAGTTTTATGTAGTGATGTAGTAGTTTACTAAAGCTATAATTGGTAGTTGAATCTATGCATGAGATCACCCCAATCAACCACAGAAGAATATGTCACTAGTGGATAATTATATGAGGCAAAATACCCCATCATTCAATTTATCATCTGACCCGGTGGTAGATGAAGGGTGGATCAATACCTTAGAGAATATATTTGAAGACATGGTTTGTTTGGAATATCAAAAGGAAACTATTTCCATCTATTGTATTGATGGTGGTGTTGATCGATGGTGGTTATTATTTAGGAATACTATATAGAAAAATGACCGTGATGCCATGTGATGGGAATAATTTATAGAAATTTCCATTAAAAATTTTCATTATGGTTTTTTGGTTTTTGATGGAGAAATAATTCATGGAATTGAAGAAAAAGGATGAGGATTCAATTTCCTCATATGAAGAGAACATACCAAGATTGGCTAGGTATGTTCTGGATTTTATATGATACATTGATAGAAAAACTAATTGATATTACTAAAGATTAAAACTAGGGCTATGAATTGATCAGGCCTCCTAATAGTCTAAATGTTCTGAAAAAGTGGTTCATTAAGCTGAGAAATTGGAAATGGATTTTTCCAATTGTTATTTTTCATGAGATGATAGGATTAAGAAATAGTAAAGGTTACATGAAATGGAGAAACAACCACCTAAAAATTCTGGAGTTAAGCCCCAAACATGTTCCATGTATATTAAAATACATGTTGGGGAATGTATGTTATGATCTAAAAAGTATTTCTGATGTGGTAAGTTTGTTTGCAAGGTTCATGACTACAAAAATGGTCCTGAAAGTTAAAATAACGATATAAAAGATATCCAATCCACATTAAGATGCATTAGCTGAAATGATATAAGACATAATACAGATTGGGGTATTATGTTAATTACAAAGTGATTAAATTAGTATGATCTGAAGAAAATAGGTTTGGGAAAATATTTTTCAACTACTACAGCATATATGGAGATATTTTGTGAAGATATAGAAGCACTGAAAATCCTGATAATTTTCAAATGATAACCAAATGATCAAGGTTTTAGACACACCTTTTAATGTTTTATGAGATGTGATAATAATTTATTAAGGATATTTCTTGGAGATGTTTTGTGGGGTAATGTTTATGTATGGATTTTTTTAATGTGGATGTATTCCATTATATTTGGAAATAAATTTTAAGATATTGATATACATTATGTTTTGTGTGATATTTTCTACATAAGGTTATTTTTATGGGTTTTCGTCATTTTCTAGGAATATTATGAGGATCAAATTTTTATTATAAAATAGAAATAAATTAAGAAAATTTGTTTCATTATATTGTTATTATAGGAAATTAAATAAATTATCAACTCTATGAGAAGGATAATAAAACAAAAATGTTTATTATTTTTCATTTCTCAATGTTATTTTTACCCATCACAAAATTATGGTTTTTTATGGATAGTCATCAAATGAATATGTTCAATATCACTCATAATAAGTCTTTTAGAGTTAGTTTTATCATCTATGTACTGTTTCCCTATAGGAAACCCTAGAATATGATATCTCAGGTGACCTTTTTTACATCTCTTTCATTCATTTAAAGTGATAGATTTAGTGACTCTTTTTTATCGATGTGGTATTTTCAATGATATTTCTGAGCCCAATATTAAAATTACAAGGAAACAATTTCCAAAAGTGGGGAATGATGTAACATCCAAATTATTTATAGTATAATAAATTTTCAAGTCGAAAAATATTTTTTCGAATTTAATGATAATTTAATTTTAATGGGAACACTACATATTATAGCGTACCAGACATGCACCAACGAGTTTCTCTGAAATCTTACGTTGCACACAACACTGAGTTATAATGAAAAATAATAGAAAAATAATATTATTATTTGAAATGGTAGTTAACATGAATTTTTTTTATTGGATGTAATGAAAATAATTAACTATATTATGATTTTCCATATTTGTTACATGTTTTCTTAGAATCTTAAAAAGGTAAATAATCCCATTTGATGCTTAAAACACTCCAATATTTTAAAATGGTCATTTTACCACCTTCTGATGGAGACCCTTTTTAATAATTTCTTTTTATATTTTTAGGTTCTATTTGATAAAATAAAAATAAAAATTCGATGAGGTACATCAGAATTTACATCGGATAAAATTTATGTATATTTCTTGATAACATCAATATTTTTATAAATAATCAAAACTACAACATTTTAATTAAAAAATACCATTTCATCTAATTTATTTATGTATTTATATTTTCATATTAATTGGTTTAATGTGTAATTGTAATATTTTTTTATCATTTAATCCAATTATTTCTATTGGATGTAATTTCACATTTAAATTGGACATAAACACATGTTAATACAGTGAATGTTTTTACTTATTAAAATACTTTTTTTTGGTTTTGAATAACAAAAAATTATTAAATTTAATTTCGTCCAATTATTTTTTTAGAATTTCTAAAAGTTGGTATCATATTTAGAAATAGATGTTTTAAATTATGTAAATAGATATGTTTTATTTCTGTACATTCTAAATAGTGACTTTAGTAATTATTTTTATTTACCATGGTTAAAGGGTAAATCAGGTAAATAAGGGTAAAAAATAATATTATAATAATAAAAAACATCCCTAAAATGTGGCCTAATCCTATTGTATTAGATATTTACTACCATAATAATAATTGTGTTGAATTTATCACCCCATGAATAAACTTTGGTGTGATAAGGTACTTTTATAATATTTAATTTAATGGAAAGGGAGATATAACATAAACATGTATCTCCTAACTAAAAAACATTTAATTTGATTTATATAAATTATATATCAAACTATATATAATCATTATAAATATAAAAATATTTCATACATCATCATATTTTATTTGTAATTTTTAGATAATAAATAAATAAATTTATTTATAATACAATAATGATGCAATGATTACATTATTAATGAAATATTCAAATAAATGATATTATAAATATTACAAGAAATTTAATTCTAAAATTTTTGATTCCATAAATGAATTTGTTATATGACATTGAAATTTTATGGATTATTTAATTAATTTGGTTCGAATTAATCAAATTTTTATGACTATAACAAAAAAATTTCAAAATTATGTCAAAATTGATATAAATGTGTTTTTAAAAAAAAATAATATATTATAAATTGATATAATAATAATAAAAATATAATATTTGTAAAAATGAAATATATAATGTTAAAAATATCAATAACTATTCCCTAGTGGTTTTCTTGTAATTTTATATTAACTATAGTAAATATATATTATAAATATACTATAAGACATGGTAAGAGTTAATGTTTTTGACTAATGGTAAAATCTTAATTATGAGTTCACATTTGTGACCTAAATATTCCTAAAACATTTTTGTAGAGAGGATTTAGAAAAATAATTATATTATGCACGAAATATGTCACTTGGGATCTATTTTAATTTGAAAATAATTCTATAGTAAAATAATATTTCAAGACATTCCTATAGTGCCCCTCCTACATCTTATAAAGGGCCACCACCTCTTCCAACTTACTCACAGTTATAAAATCTCTTCATTCTTCCATATTCTACTATAACAAGCTCAAAAAATCCCTATCTTACTTATATATTCTTAACTTTGGGAATAAGGCAATTTGAGACAGCCTTTTAGCTAAAATCAAAATGACATACCCAATTTAGAGGTAACATCTTCTCTCAAGAACATTTCATTTATTTTCCACATCAAACCCCCAAAACTATCTTGATTAACATATTTTATAAAAACAAAAATATCCTCAATATACTAGGATTTTATTATGAAAAATTTCCCAACTACACATACACACACCTCCATCTAATTGATATAGAACATACTATTTATCTATACAGTGAACTACAACCCCATTAAACGATAATTGTTATGTTTTCTCCTAAAACCTCTAATGGTGTCCATTATAATGGTAAATTATTTATGTATGATATATATTATATTTATATTGACTCCATTATTTTGAGATTTATTTTGAAAACATTTTTTATGCTTTCCATAATGTTTAAATATGATAATATAATTTGAAGAAGTGTGGACTATCTCCCTCTCAAATGGATATGACTCGTTCATGACATACATGGAAAATATAAATTATAGAGTTAATGAATGTATCTAACATATTTAACATATATATTATACTATAATTTTAATGTACATAATTTTCTTCTATTTTTTATTTCTTTGATATGAAAGATAAATAAATGTAGTATTCATTCGTTCGTATGATCTACCATCTCCATGAACAGTGCATTTCATTTCTTATCTACAAATGTTATGGAATATTGTATATACATATAAATTTTATATAGATGATATTTCAATCATGAATATATTCTTGAGATAATGGAATTATGAAAACATTGATATTTTTCATCATGACACGTTTTTTACTCAAATAACGAACATCGATAAAACATCCCATATAGACTCAAATAATTAACTAATTGATATAACATGTTATTAAATGATATAAAATGAATAATATACATTCAAACAGTTCTAAATAAATTATAAATTAATTTAGTATTTTTATTCAAAAAAATTAATGATTCAACGAGACCGGTTGGACATAAGGTAAGGGACTTCGTCTCAGTCTCCCTTCATTATGGAATTTCCTGATAATATGAACCATTATTATTATATAAGGTTTACAGATAGCCACAATGAAATTACATATCAATATTTTATATGTAATAAACGTCATTTATCAAATTGTTGAGATTAATATCTAAACTTTCAATGCGGTATGGGATACCGTCAACATTTAATGATTTAATTATCAGGGAATTTTCCTCCTGATATTAAATTAAATATTTATTTATATTGGTATATGAGGAATTTATATAAAATTTTATTTCAATATTAAATTCAATTCAGTGGTTTAAAAATATATATTTTTATAAAAAGAATTTTACTTTCATTACATAATTAATAATGGAATGTTTGTTAAAGTATATGTCGATAACAACTTCTCTACCACAATAACTTTTATTTGATATTGTTATTACAATAAAATCTTTAATTACAATTAAAATTAAAATAAATCACTTATTCATTTATTTTTTTTCTTGGTAATTTTTATGGGTTTTTAATGAGAATTTATTTTTATACAGAAAATTTTTTTATATGGGTTTATAAGAATCATTAAAATGCGGTTTTGTGATTAACATGATTTATTCATCAAATGATACATGGGAATTATATGATGTGGGTGAGCCAATATATGTTATACGATGGTTTGAGCAACATTATAGCTCACGGGTGAGCCAACACATCTATTATTAAGGGTTAATCCACATTATATCTCATGAGTTAGCCCAATATAGATTATATGATGGGTTCTCCTCATTATAGATCACCAAATTTGAAGTCAACCATAAGGTTATTAAAATCCGAATATGTTTGAAAGGTTTTTATGTATATGATTCTCTAAATCTCCTAAATCAATATTAATTCCTTGCTATTGGTTTTAATGTTTTTAATTAGAAAAATTTATGAGTGTTATTCATATGAAAATATTTTGTTTTATCCGCTCAATGAAAATTGAATGGGTTATATTTTTTTAAATATACTAATGATATTACATTATTTTGAGGTCCATTACGGTGATTTTTTGTGTTAATCCCAAGTTTTTAAATTTTTTCATAGGATTTAAGAAATAATAGTGTCATGAAAGGAATCATGTAATTATTATGATGATTAAACATGAAAAGAAACCATGTTTCATTTTAAAAGATTTTATGTTATTGATGAAATAGATAGTGTTGTAAGTGTCCACTTTATATTTCTATGTTTGTGTTAGGTAATAGTTAAGACCTAGTTCTCTAAATCTCTAAACCTGTAACATTTATCAATGTGAATTCTTGACATAACTCAAGATTATGTAATGTTTAGGTCTGTCTCCTTACACCTACAAACATAATCATTATTATAATGTCATCTAAAATTTTAAACAATAAAATACTCTATAACCATAGGATTTTCACATCACATTTTAAAGCATTGGTATGATCCTAATAATCCATGGTGAGATTTGATCCTATATTTCTACCTTGTGATATCCTTTCTCATAACTTATTTAGAAGACCTAATCATACTCAATGATGATCATTACTAGGAGCCTCTGTATATTTATCGTTTTTATTATGAAACCGTAAATATTAATAGAAAAAAACTTCTATTATTTTGATGAATCCCCAAAAACTCATATATATGAAAAAACAGTAATGTGATTATTTTTCTTTCTAGAAGATGTAACATTGTTAACAACTGTACCAACTACAGCACCACCCAAACCAGTAATTCTAGATATGTATACCACATCAAATTATTATTTTTCAACAACCTATATGATGGTTGGAAGACACATGAGACTCCATATTAACGAAATATTTTGCATAAATAGAAAATAATAATGTTTATCTTTTATATTCTCAATAGTGACTAGTTCTAGTGTCAGATGCACCATCTTAGCAAACCATGTAGAATACACTTGAACAAAATGTTACCTGTTCTCTATTTTTATTAACTTCTAGGAGTTATGCATATTTAATATCCCCTGCAGAAAATTATGATTGAATATATTCTTAAAATAATTCTTTGTAATATCCTCGTGCATCCTAGCGTGGACAATAGAATACAACAATTTCCTTCCTGATCCTTTGATCTTGTATATGGGAAACCCATAATAAAATACTCAATATTCTCTTAGAATTTAAATATTATTGTAATGTTCTCATGCCAACACTCATATTTGTAGGGTCTATTATCACAAAAAATGATTAGTGGATGATTCTTAGTAAATTAGTTTCTTTAATCCAGCGAAAAAATCTGGTTCTTAATACCCAATCGACCCAAGGTCTATGTTGATAGGATTATAGTTTCAACTACTGGATGGTACAATGGATATTTTTCATGTGCATAATTTCTCGTAGATTCTAATCTCGGATATATAAGAGGTATTCTCTAAGTAATTGTTTCTATAGAACATGACAATGAAAAATCAAATTTAAAGACTAGAACATAATATTATGACCAATATCATGCATTCATTCCCATTCTTTAAAAAATAAATAATTTAAAAAAACATTACTTCAATGAATTGAAAAAATAAATTAGGAATGAAAATATCAATTTAACTAAGCTCTTAAACTAATTCATTCAAATGACCTCAAAATCATACTCTCATAGGTGGTAAAAACATACAGGAGGCCCTGGGTAACATGAGTGTAGACACGAAATTAAGCTAGACATGCATCCTCCTACACTCAATTCTTCAATTATAACATTCCTAACTATTATGTACCAAGGTAAAAAAAACTAAGGTTATGTTAATATAAATCAAAATGATCAACCCCTATAATACCAAAATTTAATATACTATCTGGAGTCATCAAGACAAGGCACCCAAATTCTCCTGTCACATGGTGAGTTTTATCAAATATAAAAAAATAATTATTGAATATTACTAAAATAAAACAAATAAATATAGTAAAAATAGGGAACATGAGTTTTTATCCAAGATATACACAATACAATCCAAAAAGGCTAACCAATAAAATTAAAATTATAAACAAACCATCAGATCTCATGTAACAAACCATCACCACAAAACCACCCCAAATCGATGGCTTCCATGAAAAAAGAATAAATCATATCAATAGATTACATTCCCATTAACTGGATAGTAAAATATTTAATCAGAAATGAAATTATGGAAGATATATGGTGTGAGAAAAAACCATGTGCAATACCACAACACTTTCTATTAATTTTCTAATATCATTATTTTTTTAGTCCTATAATTTAAAAAAAATTAAGTTTTACCAATAATTTTGGTATTTATGAAATACATTTTAAAATCATTTCACTTTTGGTTTCCATGAAAATGTTTCCTATCAAAATCCATGAATATGATAATTAAAAGTGACAAAGAAATATTCATCTACATTCACTAATAATATTGTAGGTAACCACATATCCATAAAATACTCGATATTGTTAATCCATGTGTTATAATCTCATGTGAAACAAAAATGATTGAAAAAATCTATGAATATATCAATCATATGATAAAAATTTAAACGAAAGAACACTCCATATGAGGTTATTACCTATAGGATTTTTACATGATATAATAGATACTAAACTAGGAAAAAATTATTAAAAAATAATATTATGTCATGGAATAGACAATTTATATCCCAATGTAACCCCTAGTGGTACCACACACACTATGGTTAGAAATGTATATATCCCAAAATACCAATGGTTCTAATGTGCAATTTCGAAAAAAAAATTATAATCATGAAAAAAATTATAAAACATTTTATAAAACAAGAAACTCTTCATTGGTGTTTGATATCTCTTTTCTAAATCAAACACACTATTCATTCATTTAATGATTCAATTATTGTAGAAAAAAAATATTTTTAATGAATAACCGATTAAAAACATGTATAATTCAATTAAATCCATTGAAACCAAAAATATCATCAAGTAAATGTAAAATAAGAAGTAGTATTACAAAAAATATAAAAAAATATAATAGAATTAAACCTCTGTATCAAAACACCTTACTCAAAAGAGAGGGTGAACAAATGCCATTAAAATAATGTGACTTGGAATTTGTAGGATGATTTCTTTAGTACCCAAGTATATAAGAAAGAATATCATGCATCCATAAAAACAATTATATATAAATTTAAATCATAATTAGATCCAACAATTTTGATAGGAAAACGTATGTTGTATGGATAGATAAATAAGACATAAAACCAGAAAAAAATGTTAAGAATCTTCGATGATATATATAAAAAATGTTGGATTTACACAATGAATATGAAGTTATAAACCTAAAAATCATTGTGTGACGGTTAGGATGAGAATTTAAGGTTACTAGGTTTTAGAGCGACTAAATAAAAAAGTGTAAAAGCTCATTTTTTACAGTTTAGATGGGGGTCACATGGTTTTTTATGGTAACCTACATGGTTAAAATAACCATGCTACATAACCATGTAGCACAACAATAAATTATTTCAGGGGTCAACTATTTACACTGTGGGATTCAAAATTTTCTAAAACCATGCTCAAACTATGTGACACCCCTAGACAACCACCATACACTCTATACGATTCCTCGAACTTATAATATGGTTAGGATAACCATTTCGAGACCATGAAATACCCTAGTTGAACCTCATAAGGGAATAAAACATGGTTACCATACATTTATACTAATAATGTTCCTTAATTGTGTTTCATTCCAGTTAAAACCCATTTTTTACCCTTTGATTCAATGAATCTTCCAGGACCTAAAAAAGAGAAACAAACAAGGCTCATCTAAGGAATAACTATGCCTCAAAGGATATCATAACACTATAATATCACTCCAATTCGTTGATAAAAATTTATATATCATTATATAACATATATATATGATTTTAATTACATATTTTCACATTATAATGTTTGTAAAAGTTAACCTTTTCTATGTTCATAAATGATGCATGGACATGATTTCATTTAATGTGACTGTTTGATGTAATTACAATTTGATAGGTTAAAAAAATTATGTATTGACTTATCTCAGTCAGGATAATTTTTAAAATTATTATAATGAAATGATTTCATCTATCTATTTCAATAATGTAATGGGTGGAGATCATTTTGACCAACTATTTCCTTATCATATACATAGATATGACTATGATTTAAAATGTTTGTAATTTTATGATTTTTTACGCCGATGTTATTCCCCATGGATCATGATTATGGTTTTATGTTTCTATATTCCAAATAAATAAAATAGATTATATTTCCATTATATGTATTTTATAAATATATTATGATCCATTAATGTAATTATTATCTAATTCTATGTTCTTTTATTTATATATTTATCACATGTGCATGATCATGGCTCATGGAAATTTTTGTCTGTGTCTGTTTACTTTAAAAAATTTCATTTTATTGTACTCACACCCATTAATATGACTAATTCTAAATTGTATCTCTAAAAAATATCTTTATTGAGGTTTTTAAATCAAACATATCTTTTTTTTCTATTCTAAGGGTAATAAAGAGGACTAGTTTGGATAATATTTATAATAGGATACCATATGTGGTGGATTATTGGACCAATGATGATGATGTAGTTTGAGATAACAAGTTAATGTTCATAATATCTGAAAACATTAAGACTTCTGGTTCGAGGATTTAAATAATGTAATATATTAAAATTTAAAATTATTTAAATGATGTAAAATATATATGTTATATGATTAGATAGTCTCATATGGTTTCAAAGAATATGTTTACTGATTTAATTTTTTGCATATGATCATTGAGTGTGGGTATGGGGTTCGTTTAGTGGTATAAAAATAGTATAACTAATTTTTTTGATATAGTTATGTTGAATAAGATGATATAACATAAAAAATGATTTAGGATCAACCAAAAACATCATGGTAAAAAATAAAGGTATCTTAATTTTTCAAATCATTGGATCGATTTTACCTTACCATAAAATAACTTTATCATATTATTAATGGATTATACATACACTATCAATTATTAGTACATGTATATTTACAAGATAAATTGATTTAATAAATATTTTGAAGGAAAATTCAATTATTTTTCAAATGTAAATCTGAATGGGAATATAAATTGAGGGAAGAAAATAATAGAAATGAAATATCATTTAATTATAAAAAACGTAAATGATGATAACCTGTCAAATAATCCAATGAATGAGAACAGAAATATTGAGTGATTAACATTTCAATGACCACTATCATTTTATTTATAATATATTTAAAAAAATATTGATCGATATATTGTCATGAAATAAATGATATTTTCTATTTATCAATAACCAGAGAAATAAAATATAATATATATTGTCAATTGATAAGATGGTGAGGCAAACCAATGGTTGACCTTATAAAAGTACATGGGTCCAAATCATAAAATATATATTTTATAATTTGATGATTTTATGAAGGTATTATTAAATAAATAATATCCCAAACACAATAAAAACTTGTAGATGGATAATTTCATGAGATGAACCAAAACAAGGATTGATCAATGGAATACTATGATGAAAACCTTAAAAGACATTAATAAAATACATATAGTTTTATCATTGAGCTATAAACAATAATTGGTAATTTCATTAGTGGAATGAAACCATGTATTATAATATAATTATCCATTATAGACACTCGTATCTATGAAACAAATATTATATGTGCACGTAAGGTATAAATAAAAATTAATGAGCTTTATTACACTCTTGAATTTAGGAAAATGGAAAAGAATATAAATTTTCTTGGAAACTGAAATGAAAACTCAGATTGAAGAAAAAAATTGAACTACCAACATACTAAAAATTTAAAAGAATCACCTAGGAAATTTCTTAAATGGAATGAGAAAATTTTTTATTTTAGAATGGTTGTTCATCAAGATGAATATTATCTAAGAGGTTTGAAGATGATTTATAATTTTAGAGTGAATGGGGAGGACCAAAAAAATACACCACCCAAACATAATATCTTAAATTATAAATTATATAGACATTACAAAAACCAGTGCACCAATCCATGGTCCAGTGATAAATAGTGATTGTAGTAACCACGAATGTTTTTTATAAAAATGGATATCTAATGAATAAAAACTACTGAAATGGGAGACAAAAAATAATGGTATATGGTACACATATCATCCATTTTGAAAAACAATTCATGGTTTTGGATCTACCCAATCTTTTATATGTTGGATATTTTATCTAAGTATGAAATTTGAAACCCCAAGAGTATAAAATAAATTGTTGATAGAAAATTAATGTGGTATGATTGCTGGATCCCTAGTGTATAACTAATAATTGATGGAATAATGTGGGAATATTATTCCTTAAAATATTATTATTCCCCCTTTGGTATGATTTTCTTTTATTTTGGGAATTGACTGGATCTCATTATATTTATCCCACATCATTTCCCAGAATAGGTAAATATCAATTCATATCCCAAATCTCCACATATTTTCTAATAGTGAAAAATGGATTATGAACCCCCAATGAAAATTACTTCAATTTTATTGGTCATAATACCCACCATGTTTTGTTTTTTACTCAATAGATTGGGGAGAAACTCAATTTTTTTGATGTTCCTGCTATATGGGAAAATATATTTTTTATACTATTAACTAAAATATTTAGTTTGATATATCGTTTGAAATTATATCCTGTCTAATTTCTATCTCTTTGAAATACTCAACTAGTTTTATCGATGACATATAATTAAAATTATTTTTATATAATTTTTATAATGGGCGTGTAATGTAAAATATGTCCATTTAAATATAAATTTCCCTTTTAATAAATACCATGGTTAATAGATTCTTTTATTCACAAAAATAAACTAAAATGAACTAGGATACAGTTATTTAGAGAATACATTATAATGAAAAAATAGAAATTAAAATATGTTTAGAATATAATATAAACCATTATTTAAAACACTTCAAGTCGAATAAGTCAACTGGATGATAAAAATACCATGAAAATGATATCCTTATTCTCATTGTTTTTATTGAAGAACATAAATCCCATTATATATCTAGGAATAATGTAATAAAATAGAAAAAAAAAATAAATTTTGATAGAGAACTAAATTAATGATATGAAAAATTCAAATAATTTATATAAGGACATATATATGAATGAAATCTGAAAATTACAAATACAGTCCTAAAAAATATGATGGTTGAAATTATTATTATGTTAAATAGAGTCATGTTGTATATGGTCACTGTGTAAGAATTTATCTATTATGTATATTAAATTATGTGTAATTTTGAGTAAAATATTTTGAAATAATATAATTCACAAATAATAAATAATAAAATCATAAGATAATATTTAATTAAAATAATGTAATGAAAAATATACTTTTATTTCATACTAATTATTATTTATCGTATTAAATAATTGTTTTAAATTTTCATAAAATAAAATAATTATTACAATTTAATTAAATAATTGAATGATGATAAAATAAGTAAAAAAATTCAGGTATATGTGATTTAAATAATTTAATTATAAAAACGTAATATTTTTCAAGTTATTTTCGTTAAATATATTTTTTGTACCAATATTAATAAAATAAATTTATAAATATTAATTTATTATTTTAATAAAATATCAATTTTTTAAAAAAATATTATTTTAATACAAGTTTTATTATTAGTTGATAAGAAATGGTATTTAGTAAAAATAATTTTAAATACATTGTTTTTCTATAAAAAACATTTCACTTTTTAGAGATTGTATTATGTCAAATAAAACTAAAAATTATCCTATTTAAAAAATTTATTAGAATAAATGGAGTCCATGTTTATAATATACTAATTTAAACTAGTTAAAATGGTAAATTTCATTTTTATGCATAAAAATATGTTGCGATTGTATAAATTGAGATACCAATGTGATGAAAAAATAATGAAAAGGTGTGAAATCAATGTGGCCAAAACATAAAAAATAATAAAAAATAATCATGTAATTTGTGTATAAGTGATTAATTGAAAAAATACAACAATTTTTTACATTACATTTAAAATGAAAACCATATACAATAATGAATGATTATTTGTGGATACCCAAATCAAAATTAACCTAAAATTATCCATCTTATGACCCTATTAAAAAATCTCCACTATTATGGCATACTTATGTATTTATCCATTTTAAATCTCCTATGATATTGTTATACATATGGATTATATTTTTTCTATGAATAATTTATTAGTCTGTCTTTCTGGAGGATCACATGCAGAGATAGATTCATATCTCCATTGTTATTACTCAATTCATTACAATATTTTTTAACATTACGTTCCACTATGAAGATGTTTTATAAAAATAATTAATCATATATTGAAATTATATTAGAAATTATATAAATTTGAACTATTACACATTTATTAGTATACAATGTTCTGGTTTGGTTCGGTTCAATCACAAACATGAATGATGTTATTCTATAATCATTATATAAATCATGAGTGTAATTTCCTGGGTTTTTATGGGTTTTTTAAATTGACATAATTATTGATATAATGTTCTTTTTTGATTTATTCCTTCAATGGGTGTGGTCTCAGATTCATTTTGTGTGGTTTTGGAGGATATTTAAATTCCTTTGATAGAGTGTACAATACATGAATGAATAAGGGTAACCTTGTTTTTTTTCTAGTTGATTATATAGATTATTTTAGTGGAATGGGTGGAGAAAAATGTTCACATAATTTTACATAACAGTTTTAAATTCCTCCAAAAAATGTGTTACTTATATTATAAGACAATTCTTGGTTGTATTATTGTTTACCAAACTATCTATCCAAACTCTGCTGATTACCAAAATTGGTTGTGATCCTCACATGGTTGGTTCATAGTATGGTAATCTGTGTTATGAAACTATGTTTGTGGAAATAAATTATCTAGAATCCTTATTTTGACCTAAAAAATATTACAAATTTATCATTCTTCAACATAAACAAGTGGATATCGAACATAGTCACTCTTTCAGCTATTCATTCTAAATAAATTTAATTTATAGAAGACATTTGTTACATCGAGAGAATTCAATTGAATGTATTTAATGATATGTAATCATTTTCCTCTATTCTTCTCATAATTTTTATATATTTTATTTTTTTCATGGTGAATGACCATGATCCATATAATCATTTCATGTTATACGAATTTTTACATGACATGTTTTTATTCCATCAAGATTATTGAGGAAATGTAATGATGAAATATATATATTCCTTTATCATTTCCATATTAAACCAGATATATCATTTATGCGTAGTATCACTGTGTATGAATAAATTGATCCTATATGTTGGAAGGTTATTTAACATGGATCATCATTCATTAATCCTCATATGGTTATATGGGACTACTTTTAGTGATCATTAATGTGTAAGATTTATTTGGGGGGTGAAGCATGATGTTTTAATGGGATATAGATATATAAGGACATTGGTTATAAAGTAATGATAATTATATATGACTATCAATTACAACCAGATTTTTTTGTGTTAATAATATGAGGAAACTCATGATTTGATATGATAGTGTGTTCATGAGTTTCTCATTATACCTCCCTTGATTTTACTTTATGGTACTTGTGTATAGATTCTCTAAATTCTTATTATGGATTATGTATTTATATATGTGTATGAACTATAGAATTAATATATCTGGTATAAAATTTAAAAGGGTACCCTTCATGGATTGGTTATTCATTTATAGGTATAATCATTTATGGAATGGGATGTTAGTATTTCAATGGGGACATCAAAGAATAATGATAGGGAATGATGGCCATGAGTACAAACGAGATATTAGTAGTGGGATATGATGACCTTATGGACAATCCGAATATTTTTAGAAAGGTTTGATAACCATGTGGCTCAACCTGATGCATAAAAACATTTTAATCTATTTCATAAATCATAGTATTTTTGTGGATTGTTTAGAAATTTTGGTAGAATATGCACAAGTTCTACACTATAATGGTTCCAAAGAAGAAGGGGGTATATATTCATTATTTCCCTTTTAGTTCTTAATGACCCAACTTGTTATTGTTTTTTCATGAATTAAAATTCCTATCATTTCTTTATCTTTAGTATACTTACTGAATATATTTTTTAGAACCATTGGTGGATTACTACTTTCTTTATAATCATACAATGAATGGGAATCCTCATGTCCATTCTCACATTATTTACATGGATTTCAGATGAGGACATTGGACCTTTTTTGGAAGATAATCCAACGAAGAAGGATGGAGGTAATAATGTCAATATTGATTCTGATATCCTTTATAGAGATTCCCCTTAATTTAAATTTTTATTTTTTATTTCATATAGATCTACCACATTTGGGTATCTTTTACTCGTTTTATAGGGTACAATATTTAATATTATATTTGATGGGTTCATGTTATAATATTAATTTCATCCACATTTTCATCCTCTTTTTCTCTAATTATTGTTTGTTCTATTGTATTATATGATTATTATTGGTTACCATAGTCTTAGTTTCCCTAATTTACCACATAGTGGTAGAAATATAGTTGGTGACCTCTTCTATAGTGGTAGGAAGGCTTAAGTACATTTAACCCTCTAACCTAGATCAATAAATATTGAAACTAATCACACAATCATATTAAATCATAAAATATAAATATTCACTACCTGACATAATAAAAAATATGAAACTCAAGTAGTTGAATAATCCTTTGAATCATTGACACATATTCAACTAGTTTATTAATTAGTAACATCATCTCTCACTATGATCTTCATAACTATAAAACTACATTGAAATAACATATATTTTACCCTTCCTCATAACTTGGGGAAATAAACCTATGAATGGGCGACCTCAAATTCTCAGTAATGTTTTGAAAGGGATACATAGTTTATCACAAAATAATAACATGAGTATAAGAGTTTGATATTATAATAATATCATTTTAAAACTATAATATGCATATCGAAGATTATAAACATGAGTGAGGGATTCAATATGGTAAAGTCATAAGTAATGAGTCACAAGGGAGTCAGAGAACATATGTTATGACAATATAACATTATAATAAGAAATATATACTAGGCATAAATATAAGTTAATTCAATATTTTTCCACTAAGACAATGATAACATGTTTGGCCATGACTAACCATATGTATACCTAATTCGTACATGAGATAACCACCCATGTACCATCTTTTTGTCTTGGAATTACCTCATGTTTACCATGTTTTTTAGGTATGAAACAACCTCCCATATTACCTTTTTTTATATTGGGATGACTTCTCATGTATTCTATTTTTTAAAATCGTGATATCATCTAATGTACCTTCTTTTTTTGGGTTTGAATAACCTCATGTATACAGTCTCTTTATATCTTTGGATAACAACTCATTTACACATTGAGTTCAATGAACAATAATTATTAACCAATTCATTAGAGTATTATATAGTTACAAACTATCACATAGTCCATAAAATATTTTCCCATATGATCAAAACACATTCATTATACCATTACCAATAAAAATTAATTGGGTTTCATATTTATTTCTTTATAGAATAACAAGTTGAAAAGAAAAGGGTTTCATATAAATATGGTCATCACAATCATAAATTTTCAGGAAAAATAATATCGAGAGTATGATTTCATACAATTACCAATATTTCATGGGTAACAAAAAATTATTTCATCTTAAATGATTTTATTGAATGATTACTTGTTAAATTTTTTCAGGAAAATATTCATTCCATTCTAAAATCAATTATTTGAAACAAAAAAAGTTTCAAAATACTAATGAAAATAATTTTCAAAAAAATAACCATTGAAACATGTAAATTTTTCTTTAAATAATTTATATTACATGATAGAGTAAAATATAGATCATTTTATAAATGTTAAAATGAACATTTCCTTATCACTTTTGGAAAAAATTCAATAGATACTTCATTGAGAATGATAAGAATATTAATTTTAAATATTTTTTGTAAAAAGAAAAACATGGGTAAAATGATAATATATAATAATTTCTTAGTATTAAAATTTTTCTTTAAAAATATTTAGGAAAAATGTATATAGACTAATATGATCCTACAAATAAATATAGAAATAATATCAACATTCTATAAAAATGTTCTTTTGGTATTCTTTGTCCATAAAGAGAAAACATTGGAAAGAAAACATGTATTTTACCAAAATAGAAATACAAAATATTATTATGGAGTTAATTGAGAAATATATAATAACATTTTATAATTATAATCATAGCCATAATCAATCAGGATAAAAAATATTGTAACATAAAAATATCACTACTTTGATATTGATTGAATCATAAGCACCATGAAAGAAATAAACATATATGAATATGTAAACACCAATATAATTAACAAAAATATAAATAAAATTAATTAATCAGATCTAAATATAGAACACTATAAAAATATGTGGGGAATGTGGAATGCATCTCACAAAATAAAAATAGATATGGAAATCCCTTACCACTTGGGTTATATCAAAGGGAATTTCAATACACCTAATAACATAATATATGTTCATAAAAGATATTATGTCCTAGATAAGTTAATTTGAGAAAGAAAAACCCATGCTACAACTCTCAACAATCTTTGTACATGTTCTCTCCTAATAATTTTAATAAAAATTATTTATGATTTCATAAAATAATAATATGGGGTCTCTTAAAAAAGATATGACCTATAGGACATGGGATAGGAAATTGGGATGTGGGTTTCATTTCATGGATATACTATAAGGCTTTGCTTGTGTGAACAAGATAAGAGACGGGGAGGCTTTTTATAAGTGGGGCTGAGGACACACATGGATTTTTTTAAAACAAAACGTTCTACCCATGTCTTATATATGACACAAGCCTCAAAGATGAATTATTATAGATAATTCGATGAGATATAGTAATAATATGGCAAAATAGCAATGGTAAAAAAGATATCTTATTTTAACAATCATAATTTTAATTTATACCCTATTAAACATATTTTAAACTTAATCGAATTAAATAATGACTATTATTTTTAATATTCATTATATAAAAATAATGTTGAAATTATAATCTATTATTAATTTTGATTATTTTAAATATCGAATCTATTTTATAAAATTAAATTCACAAAATGGAATGAATATAATTTCAAATTAAATTGCACATGATAAAAAAGAGGTTCTCCATTTAATTTTTTTCAAAAGTAAAAAAAGTTTTTATTTAAAAAATTAATATGATATTTCTTCCAATGACCTGATATTGATATATAGTAATATAGTTAAAATAAAATTAACTTAAAACCATTTTAAAACAATATATAACTCTATATATGGTTTAATTGAAAGTGGAATTTTCAATAAAAACATAATTTTCCAATATTCATTTAAAAATTAAAATTTTCAAAAAATTACAAAATATTATCCCGGAGAATGACCTAAAATTTTAATTAACTTTTTTTCATTTTTTAAAATTATTTTCCTAATTGGTGGATGAAATTAATTCAATTAGTTTTTAATATAATGAAATACAAATAATTTTTTTTTAAATTTATTTTCCAATAAAATGAAGATATTAATAAAAATTAAGTACATCTTATTAAAATATATTAATTTTATAGAACCAATTTATATATTTGTTAAATTTTAGTTACTTATATTAATTATACAATGTTTTATAAACTGGTTATAATGAGCATGTTTAAATTATAAAATTTTTTGTATCTCAATGTTCATTATAAATTGTTGTTGCGAGTAACCTATGTTTTTGAAGAAATTAATTTTAGTTAACAAAATACTGTATAAAACTTGAAGGATTCAAATTAAACCCCATTTAAACAAATTTCACACACAAAATCTATTTACTCATATGAAAACAGTTAATGATTGTTCCTCCTCATCATATAATCATGTTCCAATGTAGTTTCCTTTTGTTGGTAGTCGCACCATGTATCCTTAGCCAAGTGAGTGGACTAGATTTCTAGAACCTTCTTACAAGGAACCAAAATATCTATATGTTGTTCTTAATTAGTTGAAAATGATACTCCTATGTCACTTTTGAGTTTAGTACACATGATGTATTAGTTATGTACTTCCTCATGATTGAAATAATGGAATAAATTATTAAATTCAAAGAGTTTTGGTGGAATCACAAAATGATAAGAAACCATCCATAGCTTATCACGAACATCAAAATCACCATTATACATTATTCTTAGCTACAATTACTTTTTGAATATCAAAAGAGACATCAATGGAAAAATTAAAATGAACCCATTCTCACCAACATCAATATCCTGATCACACTGAAAATAATAAGTATAACTTTTATATCAAATTTGTGTTCTATTTATGTGTTGATGAATGGATCTAACCATATCTTCTAATTCCTCATCTAGACCATGTCCTTATATTCTTCATTATCCAAATTCATCAACCATGTTCATGTTATACACTTTTTTTTGTATATGGAATCATATGGAAACATTTAAATGAATGAGTAAATGATATTATTGGATGAAACTTTTACAAGAGGAAGGTGTTAATCCCAAACACATTTAAAATCCATATAACAAGATATCAACATATCATCTAGGGTTTTAATTTTTCTCTCAGACTGATCATAGGCGGAAGCATTATACATAGTGTTGAAACATAACACTATATCAATATCTTACTCATTAATCCACTCTAACATTACAGTAAACCTCATATCATAATAAGTAACACTGGAATGTTGTAATACATACAGCCATACCAATCAAAAAATATATATTTTGTAGTAAAATGTAGAGATTAATATTTTTTAATAGTGATTACGTGCATTGAAATTTCATGGTGATCACCTACAATACATAAGTGATGTTTCAATTTAATGATATGGGAATTATAATGAAAAAATATATGGTGTTTCTTGCAATTTACATTCTAGAATGGGTAATTGTTTTAAGAACTCCTGTTGATTTTTTATCTCAAACTTAAATTTCTAACATAATATACAAAATGATATAAACTCCCCATAGCTTTTTTCATTCTATCCTGCTAGAAATTCTCTTTCAAATCACTATATATATATATATTATCAACTAAGATAAATATGAAATGATGAACTATAAGATTCCATTAATAGTATCTTATTCAAATATGGTGAACATATAACACCTTCACACATACAAAACTATATCCTTCCAATATAATAATAGTTAAAAACAAAAACCGTTCTATCCATCCTCTACAATCCTCTATCCTTCTTTTATTCCTCTTTAATAATCACATATATTTATGGTTGAACACTTATTTTAGAAAGATAATAATTATCCCCTACAATCAATATTTAAATATCAATCCATTAAGAAACCATTAAAGTTGGATGTTTTGTGATTATCATTATGGATTACTAACTTGATCCTTTTAACTGAAATCATGGGACACCTTGCTTTATTTCCAAGGGTGGTAATGAATTATGTATTCATAATCATTGACAAGTTCAATCCATACTCACTTATTCATATTCAACTCCATATATGTTAATATTTACATTAAAATTTTATGATTGAAATATATATAATATCATTCTTTTTATATATGTTTCCTCCCTATATTTAATACAAAAAATTCCAGAGATAACTCCAAATCATGATTTGGGTAAATTGGATAATGAATCATCAATTTACATGAGTCACAATCTATCACCATATAATTTTTCATGATAACAATACCTAGTCCCTAGTTTGATTTGTCACTATATATTACATTCCATTCTCCATTTTAGTGTATTGCATGCACAACTACAGTACATAATTATCTCTCTAATTCCATGAAAATTTCATCACATTAATATTTACAAGGGAACATGCCTCCCTTATGAGTTAAATTATAGAGTAAATTGGATTGTAATAAGATATTCTTCTCAACCTATTGAAAATATCCCACCAAAAAATAATTTCTTTTGAACTTAATCATAGTGGATTCCTCAGTCCAATAACCAATAGCCTTATTCATTGATAGATCTACTGATATAGCCTCTCAGGATATTATATTACTAAAAATAATATGTTTTGTATCCAAAATTAACAATTATAAATTTTTCATAATTAATTTAAATCCTTATAGTCTTTATTACTATTATCATGTGATCTTTATGATCTTACATTATTTTTGAATAGATATGAATATTGTCCACAAAACTAAAAAATGTATCTCAAGGTAATCTATAGAAACACTATTCATTAAATCCATAAACATAGTTGTAGAATTATTAAAAATTAGAATCAATGTATATTAAAAGTGATTATACCATATATGATATGTTTTATTAATTATATCATCATCAATATCCCTTAATCGATGATATCAATAATAAAAGGACAGTCCTGGAAAAGTATTAAAATCCCCGCATTTTATCAAATATGTTAATAATAGTGGGTAGAGGTTGTTTATTTCTTATTATTTTCATTACATGTTCTAGAAAATCATGGATTTTTTCATCGATCCATCATTCCACATAATGAAAAGAATCAGACCACCTTTTAGGGATACACTATGTCTGTTAAATCCCTTATTTTATAATTATTATTTGTTCATTTTAGGAAAATATTAATTTTTTAGATTAATAGTAAAAGATATATACATTTATTACAATCTACTATTTTGTTTAATACATTTACAATGTTACATCAGGTTAAAAAATTATTTAAAAGTAAATATAGATCAATTATTTTTAATTAATCCAATTTATGTTATTGAAATAAATTTCATATTGACTTTATTATTTTGAAAATTTAAATACTTATAAAAAATTTCTCTTTATAAAAAAACCATTTTTCATTATATCTTTGGATTTACATTTAAATTAAATATTTCTTTCATATTTGAAAATTTTTTTTAAAAACTAATTTAATATTTATAATTATCATAATTAATTGTATATAATATGTTCAAAAAAAATTTCATGCCGAATGGTAAAAATAGTAAAATATAATTAATGCAGTTAATGTTATGAAAAGATTACTTGGGGGTTAAATGATTAATTTAAGTGGTAAAATTACCAACAATCATTTCAAAATCACATTGGATAGAAATGTATATATGTCATCAACTATAAGGTTTGATAAAGACCAATTTTAGAGACTTAGGGTATGTGATTAATGTGGGTGTAGTCTAAAGACCTTGAATTACCATGTAATGTTTTTTTTAAATATATGCGAATTTTATGAGTCCACAAAAATTCACGACACGTGATTACGAGGCCTAGAGTGATCAGAATGAATTTTTTAACTTTTGTTCGAGTACTTTTAGTAAACGTGCGACCAAGTGTTTTCTAACTTTTGAAAAGGTGCTCGGAATTGAAATCTAAGGACATCGTTAAACTCGCAGCGCTGATATTAGCTTAAAGAGACATTCACCTCGACCATTGTGGGACAAGAGTAAAGATAGCTTTTGGGATTTTCATGGAAGTGATAAATAAAATATAATAAACTTTTATTTTGTTTCTACTATAACCTCCCACATGTGAATATTGTGGTGGTGGGGACCATAAGAGTTTTATCCTCTAAATTGAATTCTTATTGGTGGGGACCACTCGAGCTAGTAAAACACACAATTCAATGTTTGGTGGTGGGGACCACCCAAGTCCCTCATAATTGTGGGAGGAAGTGTCTCAACTCCCTCATTAATGTGGAGGATCCTCTTGACTTCCTCGACATTAATTGTCCCAACACACATACTTTTATTATGCCAAACTATGTAATTAATTAATCCTTTTTGAAATTGTACCAACAATTAAAATTGGAGAAATACTTTTTATTTTGGTGGAATTTTCTCATGAGAGAATTTGTTGGCAAAGGGGAGATCTCTTTGTGGGAGAGAGCTCTCCAATTAAGAACACCAAAGAAGATCTTCTTCAACGAAAAAGTCTCAAACGACAAAGAATGATGACTTCGACTTCTTCATTGGGACACCATTCAATGAGGAACACCTTTGAAATCGATGAACTGACGCACAAGCCCAGAATTGGAGGTGTGTGGCTGTTGAGAAGAATGTCGACAAGATCACCTTCTGCCCTCCTCGTTGACATCAACAAATGATCAAGGTAGGGGTTCAGTTGTGAATGAATACGTTTACCTCGTTCTTCCCTAGATATGTTTTTCATTTTTGGAAATACATTGTTGGTTATGGATGTATAGCTTGATTGTATTCTTCATGTTCTTGTTGAGCCATATGCTACCACCCTAACTTGGATGGTACGGGCCAAACAAAAATGGCCCAACCCCTCCATAAATCTTGTGATGGTTTGAGGTGTTGAACGCGATGAAGGAAATGACACAACGATGCCGCCCCCACAGCCAACGTGGCCTCATGACCTCTGCGCCCTTGCGACACCCCATCAGCCAAGACACTTCATGGAACCCATGGAAACCATGCCTCATGGCTCTGCCACCCGCATGCTCACCTCGCCACCCAACGCCACCACAGACCGGGCTGAGCCGCCACCACCATTTGGGCCCACCTGCCGCCACCATTCGGGACGATCCACCTTCACCATCCGGGCCAAGCCACCGCTTCCATCTAGGTCGAGCCGCAGTTTCCATCCCCGGCCACATCGCACATGGCCCTCCGAGCGAACCTAGTCATGCCACCCTGGCTGAGCTGCCTCGTGGCCTTGCATCTTCTGCGGCCAAGCCTCCCTCGCGGCACCCCCCTGTGGTCGAGGAACCCGTGCGGCACCCCCTCACAATCGATCCAGTCTGTGGCCCTCTGTGGCCCCTAGAGGCCCTCACGACCTTCTAGACCACCCATAGGGCCAGGTCGCACCATTGGCCATGCGTGACCTAGAGGGTCAGGCCGGGTCGACCCAAACCGGGTTGGTCCGACCAGGTCAGACAGGACCCGAGCCCACTACGACCCATTTACCCTATTTTGTCCATAACATTGGCACAAGATGTTTGTTTGATGAACAATCAACGGTGATGGAAATCACGGTGCAGGATGATCCCTTTGAAAATAACTCGTAGGAGTTTTGGATTGAGATGTGGTATGGTCATGTTGGTTCGAGCATTAATCCAATAGGGCCCCTTAGAGTAAAAGGCTAAGAACTCACAAACTGGGCGTCTGATGTACATGTTGTCTGTTGCGTTGAGACCCCTATGTGTGGTAGTAGTTTTAGATACTTCTTTGTGGGACATCGTGATAGTTGAATAATCGACCAATGGCTTGGGAAGCAGACTCTCTTGGAGATGGGAAAGCCTAGTGGGGAAACATAGTAGCTGACTGCGATGATAAGAGTGCTCTTAGAATTACTTTATGGGTCTGCTCCGAGTGATCATGTATGGGTAAACTCCTAGAGATCCTGTGTGGGTCAGCTCCCATTGATCCTCTGTGAGTCAACTCCAGGAGATTGTGTGTGGGTTAGCTCCGAGTGATCCTGTGTGGGTCAGCACCAGCGATCTTGTGTGGGTCAGCTCCTAGCGATCCTCTGTGGGTCAGCTCCTAGCGATCCTGTGTGGGTAAACTCCTAGTGATCTTTTTTGGTTAATCTCTTAGAGATCCTCTATGGGTCAGCTCCAGTGATCATGTGTGGGTCAGCTCTAGTGATCCTCTGTGGGTCAGCACCTAGCTATCCTCTGTGGGTCAGCTCCAGTGAACCTGTGTGGGTCATATCCAAGTGATTCGGTGTGGGTCAGCTCATAGAAATTCTCAATAGGTCAGAAAGAGAGACTCTTAACAGAGTAATATTATTCATTAGTTATAAGTAATCATCTATACTATAGTACCTATGATATATACCATGTTTGAGATGAGTCAGTACCTGTGTGTTTCGTCGTGATTGATATGGATTAGTTGATAACATATGTATATGTATGAGCATACACCTATGTAGGGTTATTTAATGATTTCAAAATTTGTGCTTTATCCTTTGTGACTTTTTTGACACCTTGAGGGTCTCGAGGTCCCTATAGAGTATCTTTATGCTCACCCCTACACGGGCTATGCCCGTACCTTGTTGTGTTGGATGCAAACGACGAACATCACTAACTAAGGCTCAGAGTACCAAGACAGGACGGTCCATGGAGAAGGACCATATGGAGTCTTGATATATAGAGGAGACAAGAGGATGTGGATTGTTGAGGAGGTGATCGTTCCCCACCCTTCAGGTACGAACCTCGGAGGATGACCTAGTAGCTGCTTTTCTTTTTCTTGAGTTGTATTGTATTTCACTTGCACATGAATCTATTACTAATGGGCTTGTATTCCATCCCATTTTTACTTTCATAACACTTTATTCTATACAGTTGATTTGCATTCATATCTTGATGTGTGCTTGGTTGAATGTGTTTAAAGGTTAGGAAGGCAATGACATCCCAGTTTTAGGGAATAAGCCTTTGATGCTAGTCTCCAGCCCCTGGCCTATGGAAGGTGGGTTTGGGGTTACACATGGAACGTGTACTGGGAATGGGTCATCACAATTGGTATCAGAGGAGTCGGTTCTATGAAAAAACATAGGACTCTTATCATTCTATTTAATGTCAATATTGTAAATTTTACTGAGTGTGGTTATCATTTTATAGAATCTAGTGTTTGTGCGGTGGCCGACATATCCATACACCAGGATCCTGACTTTTGATTTCTGACTCAGTGCACAAAAATAATGATTGTGTGTGTGTTTCAAGAGTTTCTTTGTAATCTCTTGAGTCAGATCACCATTTATAACTTATTGACCATGGAACACCTCTTCCTTTTTAAGATACCTCCAGAAAGATAGCCATCTAGGGTTCCGAGAGTAGTAAACACTGAAATCCCACCTAGCGATGAGACCTTGGTGCAGGGCCCTTTTCCAGTAGAGGAACCAGTGGAGGCACCAGTGGTACCTTTACCCATTGGTACACTGATGCCACCATCAACAGAAGCAGACGGTGCATGACGCATGAGTGTGTTTCATGAGTTCAAGTGACATAGGCCACCTAGGTTCCGTGGAGATACGGACCCACAGGTGGCTGAGGATTGGCTGGACGCTGTGGTGGGAGTCTTTCTACGAGTAGGGACACCGGCTGATCTCATGGTGATTCTTACTGCTATACTTCTACATGATGCAGCATGCATATGGTGGATCTTTATGCTATAGCTTCACCAGAAGGTGAAGCTTCCCTGGGTAGACTTCGAGAGGCTGTTTCAGGTAGAGTTTATCCTGGAAGCTCTTTGCGCAGTACCCATATAAGAGTTGCTTCATCTATAATATCGAAGCATTAATTTAGCTCAGTAATCACCATGGTTCACAGAACAGTCACACTACTCCACTAATAAGGTGCAAGACCCATTATTCATGGGATGCACCATTGAGCAGGGGCCCAAGCGAGAGATCACGACTTTGATGATCTCAATTAGCATCCTGATGCAGGTGAGGGTGTTAAAGTGAGCCATCCTAATGTGGAGCTTCCTTGCTGAGTAGTTACCAGCAGCGAGACCCACCCCCAAACATCAGGTAGCGGGGTCTTCTTCAACTGGCAGCAGGCATGTGTCACAGAGGTCCAAGAGGACCAACAATACCAGTGAACGACCATAAGATTCAGAGTCGGTTGTGCACCGCACCCGAGGAAGAGATAGACATGCCAAGAGCAAGCGGTGTTACACATGCGGAAGGAAGGGTTAGATGGATCATTACTTTCCGACCCGCCAAACAGATGATCAGAAGGCGGTCGAAGGCCTGCTAAGGCAGAGACAGAGAATCAACTAAGGAGGTCCACAGGGAGCAGGTAGACATGACAGAGGAGCTGGTCGTGCAGCTGCCGGTGGGTGACGATTCAAGATGGTACCACCACCACCACCAATGAGGTCCACCCCGACCACATGGAGTATGTGGAGAGGGGTGATCTCACCTCTAGCCAGCTATGGCCTACAATCATGGCTCTCTTGAGATGATACATGGTACGATCTTTTCCAACTCCACCTTAGTTGCAGTACTTATAGAAGTAGGTGCTAGTAATTCTATTATTTCCACTTCACTTGTTCGGAGCTCGGAGACTCTGATGGAGCTGTTGGATCCGCCCTTATGGATATAGACTCCTACAAGAGTGGATTTGAATATTACACACTGGTGTTGGTAGTGCGAGCTTACTCTTGGAAGATAGAGATTCAGAAAGTATTTTCTTGTAGTAGCGTCGATGTCATACGATGTCATCATGGGTAAAGGCTGGTTATCTACATTTCATGCTCATATTGACTTTAATAGGTGCAATGTGTGTTGTGTCTTTATGGATGAGACCAGTTTTACCTTCACCAGTGATAAAGGAGCCTTTACAGCACAAGATGGACTTACCCAGAGGAGAGTGTAGCTGATCACTCATAAGTTGGCTAGACTTACCTTCAGAGCAATTGATGTGGAGTGTTCGAATTATCATGTAGTGGTGGAACAGTATGTAGATGACATTCCTGATGATGTTCTGAGTCAACATTCTCGTAGATAGGTGGACATTTACATTGACTTGTACCACGAGATGACATATATATTGACATTAGTGTATCGGATAGCTCCCTTGGAGCTTCGCGAGCTACGTGTATATCTAGATAACTTTCATGGGAAGGGATTCATCTGGCCCAATATTTCAACTTGGGTAGCCCCAATATCGTTCGCCAAGAAAGAGGATGGGAGCTTGGGGATTTTTGTTTATTTTCAGTGCCTGAAACTGGTGACCGAGAATAACAAGTACTCAATCCCAAGGATTGAGGACTGCTTTGATTAGATTAAAGTAGCATGGTGGTTCTCGAAGATATACCTTAGATTAGGAAATCACCTGCTTAGAGTGTGAGATGAGGATTTGCAGAATATGACTTTCAGATGTTAGTATAGCCACTACGAGTTATTGGTTATGCCATTCAGCATGTCCAACACTCCATCAGTGTCCATGGGACTCATGAATAGGATCTTTCAGCCTTACGTTTATCGCTTTGTAATAGTATTCATCGATAACATTTAGATCTACTCGGCTACAGAGGATGAGCATGCCTATCATTTGCAGGTAGTACTTGACACAATCCAAGAGCACTAGCTTTATGGTAAGATCTCAAAGTGCCAGTTCTGGATTGGAGAGGTTCACTTTCTAGGACATGTCATATTGGAGGCTACAATTGCAGTGGATCCAGTGAGGATTGAGGTGGTACATGCATGGGAGCCACCCAGGACTATGATGGAGGTGTAGAGTTTCTGGGTTTGGCTGGATACTACCGAAGATTAGTGCCAGAATTCTCCAGAGTTGTAGAACAACTATCAGTATTGATAAATAAATGGAAACCCTTTGTGTGGTCAGAGAGATGCCAAAAGAGTTTTTCAAAGGAATAGACAGAGGCTGACTAGTGCCCCCATCCTGAGGATTCTAGAGGAGGGTGTAGGGTACATAGTCTGCTGTAATGCATTAAGGACCATACATGGATGTGTCATGATGTTGGAGCGAGCAGTCATTTTTTATGGTTCTCGATAGCTGAGATAGAACGATTAGAACTACACTACTCAAAACATTGAGTTAGAAGTAGTGGTCTTCTCCTTGAAGATGTGGCGACACTATTTGATTGGTGAATGCATCATAGTGTACTCTGATCACAAGAGTCTCAGGTATATTTTCTCACAGAAGGACCTGAAACTGAGACAGAGGCATTGGCTTGAGTTCCTCGAGGTATATGACATTGAGATATTCTATACTCCTAGGAAGGGGAACATTATAGCAGATGAACTCAGTAGATGATCTGGTATATGACTACTAGGCGAGGCGATAGAGTAGCTGGCCTCTTTGTAGATATCCTCCATGGAACGTGATGGAGCAGTTTTCCTTCAGTCTCTTACAGTCACTCCCCCACTTCTTCAGCGAGTCAAGGATGCGCAGTGTGGGGACGCTGACTATGAGACTCGATGTGTATAGATATCCACAGGACATGCACCTGATGGATTTTATGATGATGGGGAGCACGAAATACTCTTAAAAAGATCAACCATTATACTAGTGTCACATCAGGAGGAAATGTTGATGGAGTTACACACATCCATTCTAGAAGTACATCTAGGATAAGTGAAGATGTACCATGATCTTCGACGATTAAACAGGTGGCCGGGAATGAAGAAAGCAGTAGCATATTTTGTTTCTCGCTACCTCACTTGTTAGTAAGTGAAGGAGGAGCATCAGATATGAATAGGCTTGGTTCAGCCTTTAGAGGACTCAGAGTGGAAGTGGGATGGGATATCCATTGACTTCATGATAGGACTTACATGTACATAAAGGGGTAATGACTCGATTTGGGTGAGTGTCAACCGACTCCACAAGTCGGTCCACTTCCTACCAATCAGAGAGCAAGGTTCATTAGAGAGCATGGGACAACTCTATGTGCTGGAGATTTTGCAGTTACATGGAGTACCCTCGATTATTTCCTCCGATAGTGATGCACATTTTATTTCTCGGCTATGGAAGGGGTTACAAGAGGCTTTCGGTATGCAGCTCCGTTTGAGCACCGCCTTTCATCCTCAGATGGATGGCCAGACTGAGCGGACCATTCAGACCCTCGAGGACATGCTTAGTGATTGTGTCCTTGACTTCAATCGTAGATAGGAGGATCACTTACATTTTGTGTAGTTTTCATACAATAATCTCTAGCACTCCATCATTGGAATGACACCATTTGAGGCGTTGTACAGACGACCTTACAGATAGCCCTTCAGCTTGACCGACCCAGGTGAGTCAACACTAGTGGGACCAGAGACGGTTAGGGATACTATAGTGCGGTGTAGATCATTTGGGAGAAGATGAAGATTGCATAGAGTAGGCAGAAGTCATATGTCGACAGGAGACAAATACCTCTGGATCATGGGGATGGCAGTCATGTCTTTCTACAGGTCTCACCTCGATGTTTTTTTTAGAGATTTGGTTGTGGAGGAAAGTTATCTTCGAGATGCATCAGACCCTTCCAGGTCCTCAGTAGAGTTGTCGAGGTGGCTTACCGCTGAGCTCTTCCACCTCTGTTACACTAAGTGCACGACGTCTTCCATGTATCCCAGCTGAGGAGATACATGCATGACCCTTCCCACATCATTGACCATGGAGAGCTGGAACTCAATGATGGGGATACTTTTATGGAGGATCCCATTGAGATTGATGATTGAGAGGAGCGGGTACTTCATGGACGGTCGATACCTCTAGTGCATGTTATTTGGCAGCACGATACCTCTAGGAGAGCGCATGGGAGAAGGAGGTTCAAATGCATGCTCAGTACCCCCACTAGTTTACCTAGTTTTGAGTTGTGGCTTATGGGGACGTAGAGACCTGATGTGGGGATAATGTAAAGACCTCGAATTTCAATGTATTTTTTTTAAATATATGGGAATTTTAAGAGTCCTTGAAAATTCACGGTGCATGATTTCGAGGCTCAGAGTGCCTAGATTGAATTTCCTAACTTTTGATCTGCTGCGTTCAGTAAACGTGCAAGTAGCTTTTTCTAACATTGGAACTGGTGCTCGAAATTGAAACATAAGGACACCATTGAACTCTCAACACCAGTATTCTATTAAGGAGACCTTCACCTATATCACTCTGGTTTGAGAGTGAAATATAGTTTTTGGGGTTTTTGTGGAAATGAAAAATAAAATAAAATAAACATTTATTTTATTTCTACTAAAACCTCCCACATATGAATATTGTGGAGGTAGGGACCACATGATTTATATCCTATAAATTGAATGCTATGTGTTGGGGACTAACCAAGTTAGTAAAACCCACAATTTAAAGCATGGTGGTGGGACCACCTGAGTCCCTAATAATGGGGGTAGGAAACCTCTCAAATCCCACATTAATGTTGATGATCCTCTTGAATTCCTCCACATTAATTGTGCCAACACACATACATTTATCTTCCAAGCCTATCTAATTAATTACTCTTTTTGAAATTGTTCCAATAATTAAAAATGGGGAAACAATTTTAATTTTGGTGGGCTTTTCTCTTGAGAGAATTCGTTGGAAAAGGGGAGTGATCTTGGTGGGAGAATGCTCTCCAATGAAGAATGCCAATGAAGAACTTCTTCCTCAATGATTTCTCCACTAATGAAGAATGCCGACTTCGACATCTTCCTTGGGATACCCTTCATGGATGAACCACGTTGACTACAATGAACCGACACATTAGCCCTAAATTGGAGGTTTGTGGTCGATGAGACAAACGTCAACAACTTCACCTTATTCCATCCTCGTCGACGTCAACAAACGATCAAGGTAGGAGTACATTTGTGAATGAATACATTTCAAATGTTCTTCCCTTGATTTCATTATCGGGTTTGGGAATAAATCATTGTAGAAGGATGTAAATCTGGATGTTCTTCATCATGTTCTTTTTGTTCCATATGCTACCACTATAACATGGTGGGTACTGGCCAATAAATCATGGCTCGACCCCTCCGCAAATTTGTGATGATTTTTTGTGTTGAACGCGATGTAGGAAACAATGCAATGAAGCCGCCCCACGACCCTCCTGGCCTCACGACCTATATTCCCTCACGACACCCATGCGGCGGAGCCGCTTTGTGGAACCCTCAGAAACCACTCCTCACGGCTCCGCCACCCGCAACCCCACCACATCACCCACCGTCCCTGCCAATCAAGCTGAACCGCTACTGCCGTCCGGGCCGAGCCGCCACCGCCGATCGGGTTGAGCCACCACCACCGTCTGGGCTGAGCCACCACCACCGTACCCAGGCGTACTGACTGCGGACCTCTAAGCCACCCTATCAGCACCACCCGCGACCCTCCGACCTGCCCTATTCATGCTGCCTGCAGCCCTCCGAGCCCCTGGTTGAACCGACATGTGGCCATGTGCCGTCTGCAGCCAAGCCACCCTTGTAACACCCCACCCCCAATTTCAATCCATCCTCAAGGCACCCCTCAGGGCTGAGTCACTCCACGGCCCCCCTCAGTCCCTCACGGTCTGCCCGACAGCCCAACGGGCTGGGCCGCCCAGCGGGCTGGGCTACACCACGGGTCGTACCGCACCACAGGATCAGCATGACCATGTGGGTCAGGCCAGGATGGTCTGACTGGGTTGGACTAGACCCATGCCCAATATGACCCATTGACGCTCTATTGGACATAAATTTGGCCCCAGACGTCCGTTTAATGAACTTTCAATGACACAAGAAAATCCTAGAGTGTGATGGTCCCTTTAAGTATACCCCACTGGTGTTTTTGATTGATATGTGTTATGGTAAGGTTGTATCAAGAATGAATACAACTGGTCCACTGGGACTAAAAGGAAAATAATTCATAGACCAGGAATCAAATTGATGTGCTATCTATTGCATTGAGACCCCTATGATATTGAGGTCCGTTGAGATACATCTTCATTAGAAATAATGGTACTTAGAGAAACGACCAATGGCTTGGGAAGAGAACTCTCCTAGAGACGAGAAAGCCTAGTGCAGAATCCTTGTAGCTGGCTATGACAAGAAGTGTGTCCTAGTGATCCTGTATGGGTCAGCTCCGAGAGATCATGTACGGGTCAGCTCCAAGCGATCATGTGCAGGTGAGCTCCCAACGATCTTATGTGGGTCATCTCCTAGTGATCTTGTGTCGGTCAGTTCTAGCAATCCTCTATGGGTCAGCTCCTAGCGATCCAATCTGAGTCATCTCCTAGAAATCTAGTGTTGGTCCGGTCCAGCGATCCTGTGTGGGTCAGCTCCTAACAATCCTGTGTGTGTCAGCTCCAGCGATCCTATGTGGGTCAGCTCCAAGCAATAATGTGTCGGTCAGCTCATAGAGATCCTATGTGGGTCAGCTCCAGCGATCATATGTGGGTCAGCTCCTAGTGATCCTGTGTGGGTCAGTTTCAGTGATCCTGTGTGGGTCAGCTCCAAGTGATCATATGTGGGTCAGCTCCTAGTGATTCTGTACAGGTCAGCAGGATAGCCTCTTAATGGAGTAAGATGATTTAGTGGTTATAACTAATCATGTCTACTACCGTACCTAAGTTATATACATGGTGTGAGCTTAGTCAGTACTGCTGTGATTCCACATGATTGAGATGGATTACTTGATAACTTAGGTATATGTATGGGCATACACCTAAGTGGGGTTATCTGTTGATTTCATACTTTTGGTTTATCCTTGTTGGATTTTGTGAGACCATGAGGGTCTTGGGGTACCAACTGAGTATCATTATACTCACCCAAGCACAGGCTATGCCCACACCTTGTTGTGTTGGATATAGACGACGGACAATGCTGACTGGGGATGAGAGTACCAGGACAGGACGTTGCCTAGAGGAGGACCAGAGGACATGGTGGTACGTAGAAGAGACAGGTGGACGTGGAGTGCTGAGGAGGTGATCCGTACCTACCATTCAGGTATGAACCTCGTAGGATGACCCTGTAGTTGCTTTTCTATTTTTTAAGTTGAATTTTATTTCAGTTGTACTTGTATCTATTACTGTTGGGCTTGTATTTCGGCCCCTTTTTTACTTTCATCACTATTTTTTTCTATACAGTTGACTTGCGTTCGTATCTTGTTGTGTTATTGGTTGCGGGTGTTTACATGTTATAAAGTCAATGCCTTTCCAGTTTTAGGGAATAAGCCTTTGCACTCATCGCTAGCCTCTGGCCTATGGAAGGCCGGCTAGGTGTTAGTCACGGAATGGGTCCTAGGGAACGGGTCGTGACATGTACTTTTTTATTTTCATAAAACCGAAGTGTTTCATATGCCCCGATTATACAAAGTCACCCCTCTCTTCTCCTCTTCACACTTACCAAGCCATTTAGATCATACAATACATTAACTCATCCATTCGATATTAACCTTCCCACTTTATGAAGTCAATATTATTTTTTATTTAAATCTATAATAATGGATTTAATTATTAATACAAACAGGTTCTCTAAATAATAGGTAACATCCCAAAAATTTTGTTTTCTTCTTTCATCATCTACCTCCATAAAATAATCTCCCACAATAATAATATAAAAAACTAATATCAACCGTATATTGAGATGTATTATTGTTTGTGTAATAACATATATCCCGGTGAAATTATATAAAATGGAAAATAAAATTTTAATTCATTCGGGTAGTGGGCTACCTCATAGTGAACAGATGTAATTTGTTTTACATCACTAAATCTCAAGACTGGATATAATTATGTATTATAAATTTTTATATTTTATTTATTAAATTAATATAATTATCGAAAAATAATACCGCATATATATTCTTTATTTTCATTTTTTGAGGATATGATAACGTCATTCATGTTTATGCTAGACTACCACCTCAGGAATTAATGTCATTCTTTTTTCAGATTTCTTTACATGAATGGAAATAAGAATAAATTTAAAGATATATGTGATAAAATTGATATAACAATGACTCTACAAAGGTGATAATTTATTTAACATATTATTTTCATTATATTGAGAAAATGTAAACAATATTCATGCGTACATATTACTTACTATCACTATGAACAGTTTATTTAATTTTTTATATCAATAGTTTAGGGATTACTCTAAAAACATATAAACTATATATACGTGATAGTTATTTTATTGTTAATATTATTTCTATTATGGAACCTTGATCAATGTAAGAGGATCCTAAATAAAAAATCAAAATATATATGAAAAACAAAGATGTTATTAAATGAAAAGTGATTTTAAAAAATAACTCTTAATAAACAAGCTAAACAAATTTAACACCCATATTTTATTAAAATATATCTTTTTAAATAATATTAATTCTTTAATATATATTTTTCGTAAAATCATGAGTTTAAATGATCCACAATACATTATTAGTAAAACAAGCAATTAATTGATGTGAATAAATATTAATAACTAATTTAAGAAAAAATAATGTTTTTTCTCAAAAAGAATTATTTTTTTAGAAATATAAATATTTTTTATTTAAAAAACATTATTCTTTAAAAAAATGTTTTCTTAGAAAATATGTTCTCCTTCATTTTATGAATGAATATTAAATTTTAAAATTTTTAGAAAATTTAAAAGAGAAAATAAATTATTTTTCTAACTCACTATGAAAAAATTATCATAAAATGGATTTATATAATTTTCTAAAAATATTTATTTTTCCAAAAAAGAGTGAAAATACCGATTTTTATTAAAAAAATACTTATTTAATTCTATAGTAATTACAATGTAAAATTTTGTGTAATTATATATTTTAATTATTTCACTTCTAATTAAAATTATCCATTTATTGTCTTCTAAAATTAATTTCTACATAAATTTGTTATAAAACATTTTATGTTTGAAATGTATATTTTTCCAAAAAAAATTTTGAATTTAGTTTTACCGTTATTATTTTAAATTGAAGTATAAATCTTATATATATATATATATAATTTTTTAAAATAGATTCGAAAATTAAATTCATGTCTTCCATATTTACTCTATAGGTCCCTTTTATTTTTTGGTTAATATGACTAGTAACCTTAGTAAATTTGTTACCATGGTAAAGTGTAAAATTAGTAATTTATGTTCCAAAAAATGATAAATACTCTAAAATGACCCTAGGAAGTGCCATTTTATTTGTATTAATATAATATGATGCTTAACACCTAATTATCAAAATTATGTTTTTTAAAGGAACTATTTTAATGAACATGACTTATATAAGATTTAAATAAAAAACATTCACGAATATTCACATTGTTTTCATTAATATACCTTATTTTTCATGTTGGGAAAATGGTATTTTGTAAATGAATATAAAATTATAAATATCCTTTAATAAATATATTTTCATGGTATAAATTTAATTTTTCATGGAAAACATAGATGAGATTATGTTATTTATCATATTTTATTTTTTCAAAATTCAGAGATGTCATATTAAATAATATATCTTTTTCAATATAAGGATATATATATATATATTACTATAAATATTATTCTCAATGATATAAGATTTATCTTCATCATTGTTTTTTATTTTTTATTTTTATTGAAGAAATATTTATATTAAATTATTTCAAAATGTTGATACATTAATTTATTTAAGGGAAATATAAAATAAATATAATTATAAATTTTAAAATAGATATAATTTGAGATAATTAATGTGATAAATTAATTATATGAATTCCCTTGACCTCTTAATTATATAATAATGTCTTTTGAAGATAATTTGTCATCTTCATTTTTTTAAATGCCTAGAAACTGTAGTGTTAATTTTAATAGTGATTATAATTTTTGAAAATAATATTTTATAAAAAAATTAGAAATAAAGAAAATCTAAAAAAAATAAAATAATGTTTGAAATATTTTAATTTTTTTTATTTTTTAATTGATATAAAATATGTAAAAATAACTAATTTTTATTATGGATTTTTTTCCCTTTCTTAAAATTAAAGTAGGTTAACAAAGGGTTGATCAAAATGACAATGATTTATATAATGAAATTTCATGTATTTAAAATTTTATCTGATGATATTAGAACATTATCTCATATTATATTTGAATCCAAGTCATTTTGGGTGTATTTGGATTGAGATTTAATTTATAATAAATTAATATTTTTAAAAAATTCCTAAAATGACCCTCACCTAAATTATAAAAGGTAACCAACTCCTCACATCTTCAAATAAAATTGAGCCTTAAATCATGAACACCCATACCAATTTATCATCTAAACATACCTATACTAATTATATATGTTTTTAAAGTCTAAAAATATAATCTAGAGTGTCCATAGGTCGATATCTAAATAAAGTTCATCAAAAATGAGTTGATCATCATTAACGACTATTTCAATATTATTTCATTATCTAAAAAATATAAATTCTTTATTACAATTTTATAATAATAACAGAGGTTTCATTTACATTATGGTATTTAATTTTTATTATGTTACTAAAATATTCCTATTTTTATCAATTATATGAAAAACAAAATCATCGTGTGTGCATAAGTACAACATACCATCTCTATACCATGGTGTAATCATCTTTTCATCACCTATTTATTAATATGGATATATTTAATGAAATGTTAGATATATATAATAATTATAAAATTATATTGATTCAAGAAAAACATATACTCCATATAGTTCTTTACCCTTTTCCATTAAGGGAATGATACTATCGGTCGTGCGTATATATGTCATATCGTCTACACAAAATGATGTGATTCCTTTTCCAGGTTCAAAATTATAGAATAATTATATAAATTTATATAATTAATAAATATGATATATATTTACTTAATATCATTTTGGATATGATTTAACTATATCCTATGCACGAGAACTATAAGTTATTCAACAAAACATGCATAAGAAAACAAAAAATTGACACTTGAAATACAGTTTATAGTGAAATATTAATAACATATAGGTAATAAGATGATTTAAGAGGATTATATATGATATAAAAAATATGAATATTTTTAGGGTATAAATTAATAATATTCATTAACCTTATATTGTAGTTTTATATACGTAAAAAGAAAATCTGTCCTAAGGTATGTCTTAATTTTACAATCTCATTATTATTCAAGATTGTTTATATGAATTTATTTTATTGGGAATATTTATCTTCCATTTACATGTTTCATAAATATTACTTTTAAAATATTTTTACTATTATACTACAAATTTTAAATTCATTTTCACAAAAATTATAATTTTTACTAAATGGTTTGAGATGATTCATTTTGTGATTTTTCAAATGAGGTTCTTTGTAACTTTTCCAGCTAATGTATGCAGGGAATGGTTTTTTAAATTATATGACATGAATGGATTTTTCTATTTTCATGATTCCCTAATGCACTAAATATTACCCTATAAAAAAAATTTAATGTTCAATGATTGTTTTTCTATTAAATTATTTTGTTATTTTTATGAATGAAAATGTTTTTAATGTGGAATAGATATTTTCCACATAAATTATTTCAAGAGATCTATAAAAATTATTTTCAATCTATGATAACATTTTATGTTTTAAATTATTATTTACTTGAAATAGGTTTAAAGTATACTATATATATTATTCATTTTATTAATTTATGGATATGGTGGAATGTTATTTATGAAACACATTTCTTTTCCATGGGTAATGTTATGATTGAAGAATGTCTGTGAAAACTATTTCAATTAATGGGTTTCGATATGATGATTTATTTATGTTCTTATTTCACACACCATTATGGTTCCCATTATGTTATGGGTGGGACAAATATCTCCCTACAATGAATTGGGTAATGATTTATATCTCATGAGATTGATAATAATGGAATGAGGAGTGAACTCAATTCTGAAATTCTAGGGTACAACCGGATGTGAACCAGATTTAGTAAGAGATGTTTTCCGCTATAAATGTCTTGACAAATGAGACTTGATTAATATAAAACTGATTTTCTTTGCTTATGAGTATTCTTCAATTTCATGTCTTATGTTAACCTCTCAAAGAATCGGTCCATTTATTCTTTACAGACATCTATTATTTGTGCCATAACATGATATCATGATATTTGATATACATGATATAATTTTCAAACATTTGTTTATGTTTTTATGTCTTATGATTATTATAGGATTAATAACTCCAATATTTATTCTAACTTGGAATCATAGCTTACCCTTTTTTATGATTATTTTACCAGGAATATTATGGATTGTTTTTTAAGATGTGTCAAAAATGTATCATTTAATGAATGAATAAGTGTGAGAAGATGTTGAAGTTTTAAAAATTAGTTATTTATTTTTACATTATTACAAATAATCTAACCCTATATAGTCTTGAATAGGTTTTTATGGTATGTAATGAATAATATTCTATTTAGATATAATATATGTGTATGAAAATTACTAGCTATTATATTTTTCGTAAGAGAAATGTTTGGTTGACCTTTGGAAACTAGGATGAGAAAAACACATTAATAACCCTAAGGATAAGTCAAAGAATAAGACACAATATTTTAGTATTGTTGATATGCCTAAATAAACTAATATATAACATTAAGTGTCCTGAATTTAAATTTTATAATAAATACCCCATGATAATGTGGTTTTCCCAATATTAATAGTGTTTTAAAAACTATGTTTCTTTTCTTTTAGTGAATAGATGAAAAATGAAAGCACTATTTATTATATGAATTTTGCAGAACATGGAATGATTTTCCTCGTGATAAAGCTATTTTTATTGGAACTGGAATAAAAAACATTATTTCTATGATCACATTTATTTCTCAATATTTGAACAACATTGTACTTCTAAATTTAAAAAAAAAGATACAATGGTATTATACTTATTACTTCATGAGGCAGCGTTCACATTATAAAAGTTGGTCTTCTGATCCACTAGTGGATGAATAATGGATCAGTACCACTAAAAGTAATTTTTAACTCTCCAATTTTAAGAACATGAGAAAAAAATTTGGAATTATATTCTTTTGAAGATAAATTAGGTCAATGGTTGGTCCTCATCAATAATATAATGAAAATAAAATATATTTTCTCAATTCAATGGATTGAGTTCAAGAAATTTTTTTCAACATTTACATTCCTCTAATTCTTCATGAAAATATAGATAAAAAGTTTCCCAACATTATGAAAAAGGATGGACAATCGATTGGTACATACAAAGAAAATTTTACAAGACATCCAAAGAACACTTATGGAAATATCATCCTACCTGAATGTAATATGGATCAGTTCAATTGTTTCATAAAACCATTTATCCCAAGGTAAGTATTCATAATGGAATTCTATATCTATGAGAAAATAAATTTATGTTCAATTATGTTTGATTTGGAAATTGGAGTTACCCATTAATCTTATATGATATAAAATCATAGAACAATGGTATTCGAAGGAAAATCTAAAAACCTTGTGAAAAGAAGATGAGAATTACATTATGCTTAATGTGTGGAAAGAAACATGGATGAAACTATATGAACGGGACACGTAAATGTTTCATCTACGTTAAATATGTTCATCTAGAAATTGAATGCTAGAGTGATATGATAAAGAGAGCTAATAATGGGAATATAAAAAAGGCCCCAAAGAGTAAACACCACACACATCAATGATTCATGTGAAAATAAAATTGGAATTATGCTAACCAAATCAAAAATCAGGGGGTTATAGATGACGATTGATGTCAACGGCCTATCAAGTAAAAATAATATTTCAACTCACATGTGTTCTCTATTTGTGATGTAGAGTGTAAAAATGAATTTGCGAATGGTAATCTTATGTTACAATCTAAAAAACTAGAATTTTATATGATATTGGAACAACCAATTCTTTTATTTCTAAATTTTTTTCTATGGGTATCTCTATATTACCACAACAACTAAATGTTGAGTAATTATTTACAACTCTAAATTGAAAAATTGTCGCATCACATATTTTTAATTTTTTGGTTAATGATTATGGTAAATTGATTAATTCAAATATTATGTTCCATCCATTAAGAAAAATTAATTTAATTTATGACATATAATAAAATAATATATATTGAGATCATATTTGTTAATGAGGATGTGAAGTCACATTTTATTTTCTGAATAAATTCATGATCATCTTTCAATGCACTGTTGAATAAGAACATCTAGTGGAAATTACTTCCATTTTATAGATATTAATTCTGATCAACGAAGCTCCACTATTGTAGATAATTTGGGCGAGTCCCATCATTAAGTATACACCTACTGTGTGGGAGTTTTTTATGTCATTCCATAAAAATTTCCATGTCCTACAATGAATCATGATGGTATGTATTCAATACAACTCATACCTTATTCTATGATAATTTAAACAATACTTATAAAATTTACCAATTTGAATTATAATAATTGATGAATAATCTCCGAGAGAATATTTACATGGTATTCATACACCCAATTGTATCACCTTGGGTGCACCAATTCTGTTTTTTAGAAGAACTATGGATCTGGGGGACTATGCATTCATTATCAAGAACATAAAATGATCACTATCAAGAAAAAATATCATCTCCCTCATATTTTTGTCTTATTTGATCAACTACAATGATATCAATATGGAGGATATATCAGTGATGAAATTTTATTCATGTCATAGACACAATGAATTTGTAGTAATTCATTTTGGTCTTACTAAATCCCCAACTAACTTTATGGATTTCAGAACTGAGTCTATAGAGAATATCATGAATATTTTGTCATAGCATTTATATATGATATTATTATATATTCAAATAACAATTAACAACATAAATATGACATGAAGATTGTACTAAAGACCATTATAAAGGATGATATTTTTCAATATTTAACCCAATGTGGATTTTTCTCTATAGAATGTATTATTTATGGGTCACATAATCTCAAGAGAGGGGATATCACTCCATCAAGCATGGATGGAAGTCAATTAATATTTAAAGAGACCATCAATGATAACAGAGATATGATGTTTTCTTGTTTTGGGTTGATATTATTTATGTTTTTTAAAACATTATCATGTTGTTTCTAATCAATTCACAATGTTGACTCAGAAAAAAGTTTTTTTAATTAAGATTGAAACATCCCAGGTAAATAAAAAATAAGGAATATTTCATATATATTAATATTTGTGAATTAAATATTTTATTTTACTTTTAAGGGGTTTCTATGTTTGATAGCGTACCTGATACACAACAATGAGTTTCTTTGAAATTTTACGTTGTACACTAATAATATAATATTATTTTAAGTTGTATTTAACTCCTAGTGGTTTTATAAGTGGTAATGCACAAAACTAACTATAATATGATTATAGATGTTTTTTAAATTTATATACATTTATCCAATAAACAATGTTAGAGGCTTAACATGTGAATGAATCTAATTTTAAGCATAATTTACATTAAAAGGTCAATTTACCACCTTTTAATGGTGAACCATTTTTAAATATAATTTTGGTCACATTAATACATTATAATTTTCCAAATAAAAACTTTATTATAATAGGGATATCAATATTTACTTTGTGTAATTTTTTGGAGTTTTTCCGATAAATGAATAGTGAAAATATTCTATTTTAATTCAAAAATGTGTTTTAATATAATTTATTTATATGGTTAGATTATATTTTTAATTAGTTTTAAATTTTAGTTAGAATATATTTTCACAATTTAATCTATTTTTAGTCATTGGAAATAATTTCACATTGAAATTAGACTTAAACAAATATCAATATTTTGATAGTTATTGTTTCTTAAAAATACGCTATTTGTTTTGATAACGAGAATTAATATTAAATTAATTAATCAAACATCTATCTTTATAATTTGGTAAAATAGACATCATTTTTGAAATCGGAAAATAAAATATAACATAGGGAGAATTTTTTGTATTTTTCTGAGAAACATCAATTTTTGATAAATAGTGAAACCACATGGTAGTAGTTAAAAAAACTCACTTTTTATTTCAAATGAAATTTTACAACTTCTGTGAATTGAATTTCAAAAATCTGTCAGACATAATTGTTATTAGTAAGTAAAATTTGGCCCAATAAGATGAAAATATTTTTCGGTGAATAGAAGCTTTTTGACTTTTATTTACCGCGGTTAAAGGTAATTATGTTAATTCAAGGTAAAAACAATATTATAATAACTCAAAATTACCTTACCACTTATCCAACCCTTATTGGTTTAGTCATTTACGATCATGGGCATCTTTGGGATGATTTCGGGACCCCATTGATCCACATGGGAGTGATGATGACAATTTATATTATTTAACTTAAAGAAAAAGGCAAAAAGGACAAAAAAATTACTTTTAGTAAATAAATTTTTAAATAGGGTTATATAAATTATATTTTAGACAATAAATATTCATTGGAAATATAAAAATACCCCCAACATCATGGTATTGTATTTATAATATTTAGACATCACATAAATTAAATTATATATAACACAACAATGATGTTGTATTTACCAGATTAATAAAAGATTTAAATAAATAAGATTGTAAATATTAAAATGAAATCCAAAACATGTCCAATTATTATTGGATTATTTTATTTAGATAACGAGTCATCTTATATTTGACTCTAATTATTTTTGGACCTTTTCAAACTGAATATAAGTTTATAATAAAATAATATTTTCACACATTCCTAAATAGCCCCTACTCCCCCCATATAAAAGGATACCACTTCTATCCAATTCCTCAAACCTCTCAATCCATTAGGATAGTCCAAAATATGCCTAATTTTTCACATAAATAACTTATTTTAAAGTTATTTTTAATTTATTTTCCATTCAGGCTTTGTTTTTGGGGTTTCCAAAGGTTTTATGGAGAAAAGGTGAGTTTTCATGAATTGGGCCAAACCGTGACCCCAATTCCAGATTTAAAAATAAATTTTATTTCTTTTATAACTTTTTCATTTTTTAATATTTTTCACTCATTCCAACTCCTAAATTTCCTCCCCGGATATATTAACACCAAAATTAAAATTTGGACCATTTGAAAATCCATAACCAAGGTTTATGTTGGTTTTTATTTAAGGGATTGGGTCTTCTTGAAATCCCAATTCTCATTTTAAAAATAAAATTTGATTAATTAAAAACATATTCATTTAAAAGTATTTTTCGGTGATTCAAAGCCTCCAATGCGCCCCTTGAACCCAGACGCACGCCCATGCTCTCTCTCCACTCTTTGGAGTTCTTCTTAGTCGCGATTTAGTACTGAACTTATTAGGGTTTCTAAAATCGGGCAGATTTGAAGAGGTAAATTGATCCTTTCATAACTCCTTCATTTTTCATCCTTTTCCCCCCATTTTAGTCCCCACATGACCTAATAGGAATCCTTCGAACCTCCATACCAGTTTTGGGTTCTTGGTGATTCATTATTTGGTGGATTGGGGCCGATTCCTTCAAGATATTTCAAGTAAGGGAATTCTTTCTTGGTTCCTTCCATCCTCTTTTAGTTTTATTTCCTTTTTCTTGAAGTTCCTCATGTCCAGAAGTTGGGGTTCGATCCTAATGTATGATTTGGTGTCTTTTGGGTAATCTATTGTGGTTTAGGTCTGGATTTATATTCTTTTTGGTGCAATGGTGGTGTGCTTAAGGTTTCGCACCAAGTTTTGAGTATTTCGACTCAAAAGGGTTGGTGATTCCATGTGTAGCCATTTTATGATGAGTTAGCATGCATGGATTATTAATTTAGCATGTTTATAATCTGTTTTATGTGCTGTGAAAACAGTTTTGATGGATTCGGTTAAACATTTAATTTTTTGTTGCATTATTGCTTGAAATTGGGTACTTTTAATGTGTGACTCTTGAGGTAATGTTTGGGTTTAGTTTATAACATATGAAAGTGATTTATTAGTCTTGAAAGGGGATGAAATTTCTGTTTTGTTAATTCCTTATTGTCATGATGGCCTTTAAAGTAGGTTTTTTTAATGATTTTAAGGTGTAAAACCCCGTTGTACTTCTTAAAGGTGATTTATGAAAACATGTGTTTTTCATGTGTATCTTTGTGGTATTATTTGATGTATTTTTATAAAATTTAGGGGTGGTTTAATAATTGTTATAGAGATGAAAAATTATTTTTTGGATTGTTATTGGTATGATTTTGTTTTTAAATGAGGTTTTTGAAATGGGTTTAGTGTGCAAACAATGGTTATACCTCTTGGGATTGTTTTATAAAAAATACAAATGTTTTATTTGGTTAAACAATGTTGGGAAAGGGTTTATATGTACTTTTTGGGTGAGTGTGTTCACCTAATGTGGGTTTTTGAATGGTAAAGTGGTGATTTTAGATGTTGAACATTTTTATAATTTCTTTATAAATTGTCGAATTGTTTTACTAAATTGTGTTTTGTGTGCGAAACACGGGTGTGGGATATTTCATGTCAGTTTATTTATAAAATGAATTGTGAAGGTTAGAAGGGTATTGTGTGAAATTTGTGGGGGCTGTTATGTGAGTTGAATATCTTGTAATGGTTTTATAAAAATTGTTAATGGATTTGTGGAAGTGTTAAAGAAATGTGAAAAGTGTTGTAGGCAATTTGGAGTGACTTTGATTTCAAAATGCATTTGAATGAAAAGTGTAATTTTTGACTTGCGTGATGTACATAGGGTAGTTTGGTTAATTTGTGATGTGTAAGTGATATATTCATGTGAAAAATTTACTTCTTGGATTGCTGAACTTGATTAAGCACAAAGGGAAAACACGAGTATCTAGGTGGGTGGACGTGTACTAGTATGCTAGTGAATCCGTAGGGTTTGGCCTCGGTTTCACTTAGCATGATTGAATCTTACAACTCTAACTAAACTATGATGATGATGATTAGGGACTACTAGGTTATGGGTATGTTCCCTACTAGTGGCTCATGCACGATAATGGATATTTGTGATGGTTACTCTCATCGAGATACGAGGTACCTGGGACCCACAGCTAGCTAGTGCCTAGGGGTTATTTCTAATTGATTGTTCTCACTTGATACATTGTTCTTACTATTTGTATACGGTATGAGAGGCTATAAAATTCAGTAGCTATGGTATTTATTTTAAATGTTTTTATTCTTTAAATTCGCCCACATGAAAACTATTTTTATTTGATGTTGCATCTTTTAGAAATTTTAACTAGCATCTCATGTCTTCGAAAACTTGCATGCTTTTCGCCATTAAATGTTTATCACATGGAATCTATTAGTGGTGGTATCCTACTGGGCTTTCTCTCACACCGTACTTACACCTTTGGGTGTAAGTATATTTGCTTTTTATGTCACAGGTTTGGGTACAGGATTTATGCCATTGATTCAGGTTTTTAGTTGTCCATTGGGATGCAGTGTCGTGGAGATAGCTTGAGGGCGGTGCCTCTTTCCTTGTGGAGGTTCTTGGGCTGTCCTTATTTGGTTATGTACCATTTTAATGGTCTTTAAACATAGTTTTAACATATGTATTTCAGTTCTGAAATTTTGTAAAAGACGGTTTTAGTTGAAAAATCCAGATTTGTTTTATTGGACTCTTTTGTCATTTTAAGTTTATAAACTCAGGTAAATCATTTCCAATTATCATTTTATGATACCCAGGCACTTGTGACAGACCGTGGGGATCGGTAACGCCCTTCGGGTCTTGCCATGGACCGGGTCGGGTGCCGATTTTGAAGGCGACCAGATTCGGTTCGTGACGAAATGGTATCAGAGGATGTTCGCACCATTTGAGTCATGTTATTTGGGAAATAGTTGGGATTGTATAGAGATATGATTGTTGGGACATGAAATTCTGGTTATGGGTAGTGTTCTTGATCACCACACCTCATTTCAGGATTCAAGTCCCCAGGGGAAGTTAGGATTTGTCTATGTCTTTTAGTTTTTTTGGTTTGATGATGATTAGGGGAAATGAAAAGAGAGTTGGGTTAATGGTCTCAATGAGCTCACAGGGTCTGGCAAGCCATGTGGTGCTGGGGATATTCCCCAGAACACTCTCTGTGACAATGAAGTGATTGGAATATGGCCTCCAACCATATTTCCAAGTCACCCATTGAAACTAGTTTCCTCTCGCATTGTCTTGTGTTCTTTAGTTTTGAAATATTGGATCTTTGGTTTTAAAGTGACTTGGTTTTAAGAAGTGTAATGTTTTTGTGAAATGATTTTCAAATATATATGGAATGGTATGATTTATGAAATTTTGGAACCGAATATTCAGAATTATTTTGATATAGAAAATGTTGTGATTACACCTCTTTTGAAGGCAGAAATTGTATTGAAGTAGGTTTTGAAAAGTGTTTCCAATAGAGTTTTCTAAACAATCAGAGTGTGTTTTAATGGGATGAGATGTTTTGAAATTGATGTGAATATCTTGAATGTGAGTTATTTTCTAAATGGTTGTGACTTTATAAATTTTTTTGTAAGATGTGAGTTGGGATTTTGATCTCGTGATTAGCGGTTATGAGAAAAAAAGGATGCGTTGGTTGACCGTTTTGGTTTTGAAAAGTGGAAAGAATTGTTTTTTTAACCTTTGGTATTTCCATTAGTGACCACATGCATGGGGTTATAGGGGATTATGGATGGTTGATGGTATGACTGGATGAGTGTCGGGACAGATATGGGGAGGGTGTCTGGTGTGGTACAAAAACATGCATGTGTGAGGCCCATGGGGTACCATTGGTCGATACTCTTACCGCTGAACCGCTTGTTTTCAAAGAAATGGTTTTAAAGAAAAACATGATGTCTTGATGAATAGTTTTGTGATGTTTTGTATTATGAGTCTTTGAAGATGTTGTTTTGGTGGGATGTTTTTTTAGTCCAATAACCCCTCCTATTTGAACTGTGTTTTGGGATTATGTATGGTCGGTAAGCTAGGTAGAAGTACCTGTTAGTAGTCTCCTCTGAGATATGTTTTGGGACATCTTTATGGTGGTTAACTTCATGTGTTTGGATCTGGTTTGTGGTTTTTTTGACCAATGGACCATCTTGGTTGGGTCCTTGGGTTCTCCCGTTGGATAAGGTACACCCCCATTTAGGGTTAGTGCATAGCTGAAGTGAAACCCGTATTGTTTCTCCATTGGAAAATCCTCCAATTGATCAATATAAGGATTATTTTATAGATCATTATTGATTGAGTCTACAACCATTCATTTAGTTGATTTTTAGATCCTCTTTTAGTGGGATAGTTCTTGTGGAAGGTTGAAAGAGGCTTTGGTTTCTTAAGTTTCATGATTCATCGAAGGTTGAAGTGTTCTTTGGTTGTTAATGTGGATGAGTGTCATGATGGTGTCTAAGAGGGACTCTGGGTTCTTCGTTGTTTCTTTGAAGCAAGAGTTATTATTAAACCACCAATTTTGAGATTTTGGTCCTGATACGATATTGTGTAATCTTTTTGGACTTATCTGTTGTTTAGGGACTTGGAATATGGTCATGTTCCATGTATTGTTTCTATAAATCACAAGGATCATGTTCGGTGATGCATTGTGATGCTGTGTGCTCTTTTTACTATAAAGGTCAAGGTCACACAATCCTCTTAGGTTATCTGTTATGTTGGGAGAATGTATCCCTTGGGAAAAACATCAAATATTCTATCTTAGAGGACAGTGTTTATACGTGTCCTACCCTTCTGTTGTTTCTCACCCAAAGAAACAAGGTGTGACGTGTGTGCTTATTCTGATCCCTTGTTTCAGTGAAATGTATGGTTATGGTAAAGTGAGTTATGGAGTGTGTTATGTCTTGATGAGCCCATCAGGGTATGTGGTGTAGTTGTTTGTGGCACCGAAAGAAGAAGTTCCACATAGGGGTTTCAACAGCCAAACTGCGTGGCCGAAGATGCTTCAATATTTTGAGCTCCAGCCATAGGTCCCGGAGAGAAGCTGGCGTGTAGTCAGGGGAAACCCCAGTGTCATTTAAACCCTTGTACAAAGTCCTATCCTCAGTATGAAATATAGTAAGAGTTTAAACCTATGGTGTCATCATATTTCATCTGTTGTTCTCGTTTGGTGGAAATAGATGGAGGACCTTGTACCCATGACATTGCCCAATGTCATTCCCTCCCCCTTTGGTTTCCATTGAGTATTTGGAGAATGGTTGGAAATTTGGATAGACATGCTGAGCACCTGGTTTGTGAACGATTAAGAGAGACTGTGTGTCGGAAAGCCATGTAGGAAGATTGATCAGCACAGTTAGCTCACGGATTCACAAACTGTGCGGACTAGCCATGTGACCTTCCCAAATCTTGAAATTTTTGGGTCTTTCCTTGCCGGCCTATACTTGTCGATTAATATGGTTTGTTATTATGGTGGGGAGAACCACTATAATTCTCATGTATGTTCCTTAGGATATTTTAAATGGAAGTCTACCCTAGGTACCAGGGAGTCCGTTCAGGACTCCCCTATTAGTGTCCTAATTCTGTCTCGAAAAAAATATTGGTTGTCTCTTATGGTGGAGTGCATATTAGTGTCCCCCCATACCAGTAACATAGATTTATATTTGGTTTTGGCTTGGTGTAGACAGTCTCGTTCGGATATATCTAGATACCAACATCTTCCTTGTGTAAACGTTGGGACTGGAGAGCGCCCAATGGTTTAGTTAAAGTAAGGTATGTGTAACCTTGTTCAAAGTTGTTCGTTTGGGTGAATTGCTTGAGTCTTGTTCGGATAGTGTTTGAAGAGTTTTATTTTGGGATAAATTATGAATGTTATTGATCCTTTCAAGAAAGTGTTGTATGTTTTGATTCTGAGAGTAATCCTTCTTTAATTGATCACTGGAGGTGTTTTGGCCTTTGGGGGTGAAACCTCGCAAGGGAGTACCTATTGGTTTCTCAGTGGGGTTTGGTTGTTGCTTTAACATTGCTGTGACTTTCAGGGGCAGAAAATTTTCAAGGTGGGGTGAATTTTCACATACATAACTTATTTTAAAGTTATTTTTAATTTATTTTCCATTCAGGCTTTGTTTTAGGGTGTTTCCAAAGGTTTTATGGAGAATAGGTGAGTTTTCATGAATTGGGCCAAACCGTGAGACCAATTCCAGATTTAAAAATAAATTTTATTTCTTTTATAACATTTTCATTTTTTAATAATTTTCACTCATTACAACTCCTAAATGTCCTCCCTTGATATATTAACACCAAAATTAAAATTTGGAGCCTTTGGAAGTCCATAACCAAGTTTATGTTGGTTTTTAGTTAATGGATTGGGCCTTCCCGAAAGCCCAATTCCATTTTTAAAAATACAATTTTATTAATTAATAACTTATTAATTTTTAAGTATTTTTCAGTGAGTCAAAGCCTAAAATGCGCCCCTTGAACCCAGCCGCGCGACCAAGCTCTCTATCCCCTCTTTGGAGCTCTTATTCATCGCGATTTAGTACTGAACTTATTAGGGTTTCTAAAATCAGGAAGATTTGGAGAGGTAAATTTAATCTTTCATAACTCCTTCATTTTTCATCCTTTTCCCCCCATTTCAGTCCCCAAACGACCTAATATGAATCCTTCGATCCTCAATACCAATTTTGGGTACTTGGTGATTCATTATTTGGTGTATTGGGGCCGATTCCTTCAAGATATTTCAAGTAAGGGAATTCCTTCTTGGTTCCTTCCATCCTCTTTTAGTTTTATTTCCTTTTTCATGAAGTTCTTCATGTCCAGAATTTGGGGTTCGATCCTAATTTCTGATTTGGTGTCTTTTGGGTAAACTATTTTGGTTTAGGTCTGGATTTATATTCCTTTTGGTGCAATGGTGGTGCGCTTAAGGTTTCACACCAAGTTTTGAGGGTTTCGACTCAAAAGGGTAGGTGATTCCATGTGTAGCCATTTTATGATGAGTTAGATTGCATGGATTATTAATTTAGCATGTTTATAATCTGTTTTATGTGCTGTGAAAACAGTTTTGATGGATTTGGTTAAACATTTAATTTTTTGTTGCATTATAGCTTGAAATTGGGTACTTTTCATGTGTGACTCTTGGGGTAATGTTTGGGTTTAGTTTATAACTTATGAAAGTGATTTATTATTCTTGAAAGTGGATTCCAATTCTGGTTTGTTAATTCCTTATTGTCATGTTTTCCTTGAAAGTACGTTTTTTAATGAGTTTAAGGTGTAAAAACTTGTTTTACTTTTTAAAGGTGATTTTTGAAAACGTGTGTTTTTCATGTGTATCTTTGTGGAATTATTTGATGTATTTTTAAAACATTTAGGGGTGGTTTAATAATTGTTTTCGGGCTGAAAAATTCTGTTTTTGATTGGTATTGGTATGATTTTGATTTTAAATGAGGGTTTTGAAATGGGTTTAGTGTCCAAACAATGGTTATACCTCTTGGGTTTGTTTTATAAAAATGCAAATGTTTTATTTGGTTAAACAATGCTGGGAAAGGGTGTATATGTACTGTTTGGGTGAGTGTGTTCACCTAAAGTGGGTTTTTGAATGGTAAAGTGGTGATTTGAGATGTTAAACATTTTTATAATTTCTTTATAAATTGTCAAAATGTATTACTAAATTTTGTTTTGTGTGCGAAACATGGGTGTGGGATATTTCATGTGAGTTTATTTATAAAATGAATTGTGAAGGTGAGAAGGGTATTGTGTCACATGTGTGTGGGCTGTTATGTGAGTTGAATATCTTGTAATGGTTTTATAAAAAAATTTAATGGATTTATGGAAGTGTTAAAGAAATGTGAAAAGTGTTGTAGGCAATTTGGAGTGAGTTTGATTTCAAAATGCATTTGAATGAAAAGTGGAATTTTTGAATTGCGTGATGTACATGGGGATTTTTGGTTAATTTGTGATGTGGAAGTGATATTTTCTTGTGAAAACTATACTTCTTGGATTGATAATTTTGTTTGAGCACAAAGAGAAAACCCGTGTATCTAGGTGGGTGGACGTGTACTAGTATGCTATTGAATCCGTGTGGTTTGGCCTCAGTTTCACTTAGCAAGATTGACGCTTACAACTCGAACTAAACTATTATTATGATGATTGAGGACTACTAGGTTATGGGTATGTTCCCTACTAGTGGCTCATGCACGAGAATGGATATTTGTGATGGTTACTCTCACCGAGATATGAGGTACCTGGGACCCACAACTAGCTAGTGCCTAGGGGTTATTTTCCATTGATTGTGCTCACTGGATACTTTGTTCTTACCGTCGGTATACGGTATGAGAGGATGTAAAATTCAGTAGCTATGGTATTTATTTTAAATGTTTTTATTCCATAAATTCGCCCACCTGAAAACTGTTTTTATTTAATGTTGAATCTTTTAGAAATTTTAACTAGCATTTCATGTCTTTGAAAACTTGCATGCTTTTCACCCTTAAATGTTTATCACATGGAATCTATTAGTGGTGGTATCCTACTGGGCTTTCTCTCACACCCTACTTATACCTTTGGGTGTAAGTAGATTTGCTTTTTATGTCACAGGTTTGGGTACAAGATTTATGCCATTGATTCAGGTTTTTAGTTTTCCATTGGGATGCAGTGTCGTGGAGATAGCTTGAGGGCGGTGCATCTTTCTTTGTGGAGGTTTTTGGGTTGTCCTTATTTGGTTATGTACCATTGTAATGGTCTTTAAACATAGTTTTAACTTATGTATTTCAGTTCTGAAATTTTGTAAAAGACGGTTTTAGTTGAAAAATCCAGATTTGTTTTATTGGACTCTTTTGCCATTTTAAGTTTATAAACTCGGGTAAATCATTCCCAATTATCATTTTATGATACCCAGGAACTTGTGCCAGCCCATGGGGATTGGGAACGCCCTTCGGGTCTTGCCATGGACCGGGTCGGGTGCCGATTTTGAAGGCGACCAGATTCGGTTCGTGACATCATTAATCTCCCCACCTCCATATATTTATCCTAGAATACTTACTATAAGAATAAGGCATTTCAAGAAGTCATTTTGGTTCAAACCAAAGGGAGTTTCCCAAATTAAAGGTAACAGTTTCTCTTAACTTCAATTCTATTATTTTTCTTCTCCAACCCCTAAACTCTTTTTATTCCTTTATTTTTTAACAAAAAATATATTATAAATATAGTATAACTTTTTTATAAGAAGGATTATAAATACACTTACACACACCTCCATCTAATGGGTGAAGAAAATAATGTTTCAGTGGATAGAAAACTAACGCCTCACTAAACGATGATTGTTCGATTATCGCGTACCACCTCTCATGGTGGCCATTAAGATGGAACTATATTTATATATGATATAAATTATATTTATGATTTATTTATGCATTTATATTTTTTTATATTAGATCTTTATGGTTCCATTATGAGTAAACATGATAATTTAATTTGAGGAAGTGCTGACTACCACCCCCTCAAAGTGATATGACTCGTTAATACCCTATGTGAGACGTATAAAGGATAGAGTTAATAATATTATCTATTATATTTTATATTAAATTATACTGGAATTATAATATACCTATTTATCATTATTTTTTAATTCCATTAAAATAAAAAATTGAAATGAAAGTAGCGTTCATGCATACGTACGGCTTACCGATTCCATGAACGATGCTTTTCATTTCTTACCTCCAAATGATATGTACTGTTATAAATAAATATATATATATATATTCTGGAGATATGTGATGTAATGATATCTAAATAATGAATTTCATTCATTATATAATGAACTATTGACCACAAGGACAACTTGTAAATAGAAGGTGTTCATTTTTGACCCAAGTACCAAATATTGACAAAATGAATGTTATTAACATAAATGAATACACAATGTCTTTAACATGGTAATAAGTGATCTAAATGGAATTAAAAACTTTAAAAATGTTCTTATTCAAGTATAAATTAACTTTTTTTTATTAATCTAGAGATTAAAGAATAATCGAGTGAAGTCGGACATGAGGTAAGGGACTTAATCTCAATCTCCTTTAATTAATGCATATTTTGTTTTAATACATGATTTTATTTTATATGCTATATAAACACGTTTGAATTTTCATTTCATTCAAAGGTAATATTTTTCTAAGAATATTTTTACTAAACAACTAAAAAAAGATGGTTTTTTCACGTAAAAGGTGACAACGACCTTTTCGATGCCATGATTATTATTTGATATTTGGCCTCCATAACAAGCCATAATGTGTTTAAAATGGAAAATAAATACCATATACTCTTTTTATGTGTTTTGGTATTGAAAATGATTTTGATAATGGATTTATTATTTCAATATCTTGAAATTATATTTTGATATTGCATTGTGGAAGTGTTATCTTATTTTTATTCTTATGTTATGTGTTGTAATCATGTTGTGGTTTATTGGCATTATTTATGTATATGGGTGGTTTTGTGATAAACCTAGGGATGGTGAGACCAAGATAGCTCTCCAATGCCTTGGGTAATGTGACGGATGTAAACATGAATGTTTCTCCTTAGAGATTTAGGGAATATACTGTGATGGGTATTCCAAAGTAACTCCATATAAATCTATGATAGATACAATGTATTTATGATATGGATGCCACAAGTGACCTTTATGATTAATGATTTCTATGTGTTATTTATAAAATCTTATGATTTCACAAGGTATGTAAATGTGTTCATGTTTTTTATATATTTATGAACAAATTATTTCTTTATTTGTTTTATAACCCTTACTGAGGTTTTTATGCTCATCCCTAGTTTTGAAATGTTTTCACAGGACATAACGATAAATAGGGTCTTAGATGGGATCAAGGAAAAGTATTTCTCTCTAAAACATGTTACTAGACATGACTCATTTTTTCAAGAGTTTTTATTTTATGAAAAAATGGAATCTGTGTAGAAGTGTATACTTTTTAATCTTTTGAGAGGTAATAGTTATGTACAAATTCTCTAAAACTCTCAACCTGAAAAGATCCTCAATGTGAATTATTCATTTAATTCAATATTATGTAATATTTAAGGCTGGGTCCTTATATTTGGTATCATAGGTCGGTTCATATAACTTTAGGAGTTAGGGTTTTGTTAAATAAATGTCCATAAATTAATGTATGGTAATATTGAAATGATATAGAATTTACAGATTACTATGTTTCTTTGCCTATGATATTTCTATGTTCGAAATGGTTTTCCGCTGAGGAAATAGGGAAGCTATGTTGGGAAAACATCAAGATGAAGAAAACCGTCCAAATCAGTGACCTGAGATGGTCGAAATCAGAAATGAACAGTTTTTTATAGTGATGGAACAGTTTACTCAGTCTATAAATGGTGGTGGTATCCATGCATGAGATTAGCCATATCAACCGTAGAGGAACATGTCAGTAGTAGAGCATTTCATAAGGCAACATCCCCAATCATTCAGTGGATCATCTGACCCTATTCTAGTTGAAGGGTTGATTAATGAACTGGTGAAGATTTTTGATAGATTGGATTGTTCAGAACATCAAAATATTAGTATTTCTATTTACTATTTTGATGTTGAAGTTGATAAGTGGTGTTCAATGGTGAAAAATTTCAAGGATATTGAGGATATTGAAGCTCTCGATTGGTATGAATTCAATGGTATGTTTCATGAGAAATATTTTCCTATGGTGGTTCTTCTTAGGATGAAAAATCAATTCTGAGAATTAAGGCAGAAGGATGACTCAGTGGCTGCATATGAAGAAAAATTCACTCGACTGGCAAGATATGATCCAAATTTGATACGATATCTTGATATTAAAATCAACCATTTTCACTCAATATTAATGCCAAATTATCGAAGGGCTTTAGATTCTCGTGAGTTCAAGAGTAATTAAAAAAATGTTCGTTGTGCGGAGATAGTGGAAATGGAGTTTGTTGATGATCATGTGTTTTTTGAAAAACCATAGAATTAGAGGTTGAGATGGCAGGTGAAAGGGAAGTACTCTTCAAAGAATGCTAATGATAAGAAACACAAGTTTACAGTTTGTGAAAATTGTGGTAAAAAGCATGATGGGGAATGTCTTTTGAATTCTGGTAAGTTCTACCAATGTGGTAAAATGGGAAATAAGGCTCATAATTGCAATAAAAAAGAACAGGGTAATGTTTAGACAAAATCTAATTTACTGTCAGTAAAATGTTTTAAGTGAAATGAAATGGGTCATTATGAAAATGTGTGTCCAACAAAAAACTCAACTGAAGGAAAGAAACCACACTATAAGAAGAAAAGGGTGGTGAAATCATTTGTAACTACTTTAGAAGATGTTGGACCTTCAAATGAAGTTGTGTTAGGTATAGTGATTGTTTGTTCATATTACGCCAATGTGTTGATTGATTCAGGGTCTACACAATCTTTCATTTCTAATAATTCTTCTATTAAATTATGAATTCCAACTGAAGATATGAATATAGAACATATGATAAAAACACCTAGTGGAAATGTTGAGACAAAAAGAAAAAATAAAAACATTCATATCCTTATGTGCAGAATGAATCTACCTGCAAAACTTTTTCTTTCGCCTCTAGTAGAGTTTGATGTTATTTTCGGCCTAGATTGGATTTTTTTATCATCAAAAGACTGACTACAGAGCTAAAGAGGTTTCATTTTGAAAATATTTATAGTTTATGTACATGAATGAAACTTTTATTTTGATAACATATCAGGAAGCTGAGAAACTTGTAAAATATAGGCATGAATGTTACCTTGAACATATTATTGAAAATAAAGGAACTGTTCGGGTTAATGATGTGCCACTTTTAAATTAGTATCTTGATGTTTTTCCTGATGAGTTGCCTGGTATTATACCTAATCGGGAAGTTTAAATTACCGTTGACTTAGTTACGGATGCTAATCCAATTTTAAAACCCCCTTATCAAATGGCTCAAATTGAACTTTTAGAGTGAAAGAAGCAATTACTGGAGTTATTAGATAAAGGTTTCATTTGACCTAACACATCACCATGGGGTGCCCTTGTCTTGTTTGTTAAAAATAAGGATGGTTCAATGAGACTTTTCATTGATTATAGAGCATTGAATAACATCACTATTAAGAATAAGTATCCTTTCCCTCATATCGATATTTTGTTGGATTAGCTCTAGGGAGCTCAGTATTTTTCAAAGATTGATTTTAGATCGGGGTACCATCAGTTGAAACTAGAGGAAGTATACATTCTGAAGACCGCGTTTCAAACTAGATAAGGCCATTATGAATTTGTAGTTATGCCCTTTGGTTTAACCAATGCACCTACTTTATTCATGGATCTTATGAATAGAATTTTCCGTGAGTTCATTGATGTTTTTGTGGTTGTGTTTATTGATGATATTTTGGTTTATTCTAAAAGTAAATAGGAGCATGAAAGTCAATTAAGGGTCATCATGAAAACCTTAAAAGAAATGAAAATTTAATGAGAAATTTAGAAAGTGTGAGTTTTGGTACAAAAATATTTCTTTCCATGGTCACAGTATTTCAAAAAATGGAATAACTATTGATCTTACTAAAACAAAAGATATTTAAAAATGGCCAAGACCCAAAAATATAACCGAGATTCGTAGTATTTTGGTTTTCCATCTTATTAGGAGAGGTTTTTTGAATATTTTTCATGATTATCTAGTCTAGTGACTATGTTAACTCAAAAATATTTTAAGATCATCTAGACAAATTATTGTGATGATTTTTTTTCAGGAATTAAAAAGGAGATTATTGAATGCTCTAGTTTTGTCACTACCATCTAGAAATGGTTAGTTTGTTATCTACAGTTATTCTTCGTTGAAAGGACTGGGTTGTGTCCTAATTCAGAAAAATCAGGTAATTGCTTATGCTTCACTTCAGCTGAAACCTCATGAGTTAAATGACCCTACACATGATTTGGAATTAGCTGCTATATTTTTCTTTAAATATTTCAATCCATCATTTATATGGATTAAATTGTGAAATATATACTAATCAAAAAATTTTAAAGTATATAATCACTCAAAAATAATTGAACATGGGACTGAGGAGATGGTTGGAATTAATCATGCATTATGATTCCATGATCCATTACCTTCCAGGAAAAGAAAATAAGAGACTGATGCTTTGAGTAGAATTTGTAATGCTTCATTAACAATGTTATGTTTGGAACAACATCTTTTGGTTTTTTATTTGATAAAATTTGTCATAAAAATTGTAGGTGCAGAAAATTATTTGGTTTTGTATACTGCGTCAATGAAATCATCTCTATTAGATAGAATAAAACAAGCACATAAAGAAGATAGTGAGTTGCAGAAAAAGGTAGAGTTGGTATAGAAGGGTATGTTTCTAAATTTTAAAATTGAAAATGATTTTATTTTGAAGTTTGGGAAGTGATTATGTGGGCCTTGTGATTCATAGTTGAAGGATGATTTGTTATGTGATGCTCACAGTTCTACGTTTTTAGTTCATCCTGGTAGTACTAAGATGTATAGAGATCTTCAGAAGTATTTCTGGTGGGATGGAATGAAAAGAGATATTTCTGATTTTACTATGAAGTGTTTAACTTGTCAGCAGGTCAAAGTGTGGCAGTCACCGATAGGGATGCTTCAGCATTTACCGGTGCCAGAGTTGAAATGGGAAAATATACCCATGGACTTTGTTGGGGGATAACCATAGACATCTCAAGGTAATAATGCAGTCTGGGTTATTTTTAATCGAATGACTAAATCTTCTCAATTCCTTACTATTCAAGATACATTCTCTCGATATTATCTTTTTCGATTGTATGATAAAGAAATAGTCAGGTTGCTTGGATTTCCCCTCTCCATTGTATCTAATAGTGTTCCCAGGTTTACTTCTAACTTTTGGAAAGGCCTTCAGAAGTCGTTGGATACTGAATTAAATTATAGTACAACTTTTCATCCTCAATCAGATGGGATATCAGAAAGAACAATTTAGAAATTGGAGTATATGTTTTGTGCTTTCTCGATGGATTATCAGGGAAGTTAGGACCAACATCTTTCTTTGGTTGAATTTTCATATAATAATAGTTTTCAATCCAGTATACTGATGGCTCTATTTGATGAATTGTATGGAAATCATTATCAGAAACCAGCTTTTTGGGATGAAGTAGGTTAAAGGAAGTTGATGGGACCAGAATTGGTAGATAAGATGGCAAAGAAAGTGCAGTTGATTCAGAAGCACATGAGAACGGCTCAGAGAAGAGAGAAAAGTTATTGAGATATCCGGAGGAAGGATCTTTCTTTTGAGGTAGGTGATCATGTCTTTTTTTCAATGTTTCTCCATGGGAAAGTGTGACACGTTTTGTTAAGAAGGGATATTTGAGTCCAAGGTTCATGGGACATTATGAAATTCTGTAGAATGTTGGATCAGTTGCTTACAGAGTGGATTTACCTCCAATTTTATCCCAGGTACACAATGTTTTTCATGATTCGATTTTGAGAAAGTATATGCCAGATCAATATCATTTTTTGAGCCCAGAGGTAGTTTTGTGGGAAGAGAATATCTCTTATGAAGAAAAACTAGTTCAGATTCTTGAACATAGAGAACAAGTGTCGCAGAATAAGGTAATTCACTAGGTAAAGGATTTGTGGAAAACCCATATGGTTAAAGAGGCAACGTGGGAATCTAATAATTCTATAAAGGATAAATACCCTCACATATTTTGATAAGTAAAATTGCGAGGATGCAATTCTCAAAAGGGGGGAAGGATGTAACATCCCATGAAAATAAATAATCAGACATATTTCATATTAATTAATATTTGTGAATTAAATATTAGTTTTAATTTATAGGGGTTTCTATGTTCGATAGTGTACCAGATACGAAACAACGAGTTTTATTGAAATCTTACGTTGCACACTAATAAAATAATAATTTTTTAAATGGTAGTTAACTCGTAGTCGTTTTATTGGCGGAAATGAAAAAAACTAACTATAATATGATTATACATTTTTTTAAATGTATTTACATTTATACAATAAATAATATTAGAGGCTTAAAATGTGAATGAATCTATTTTTAAGCAAAACTTACATTAAAATGCCGATTTATCACCATTTAATGGAGAATCGTCTTTAAATATAGTTTTTGTAACTTTAATACATTATAATTTAATAAATAAAATCCTTCTTATATTTGGGACATCAAAATTCACTTTGTGTAAATGTTTGGAATTTTTCCGATAGTTCATTTTTTAATGAATAGTGAAAATATTGTATTTTAATTCAAAACTGCATTTTAATATAATTTATTTATATGGTTAGATTATATTTTTTATTTGTTTTAAATATTAATTAGAACATATTTTTACCATTTAATCCAATTTTAGGCATTGGAATTATTTTCACTTTGAAATTGGACATAAAAAAGTATCACTCTTTTGATAGTTATTGTTTCTTAAAAACAAGCTATTTGTTTTGATAACAGGGATTTATTTTAAATTAATTAATGAAACTTTTATGTTTATAATTTGGTAAAATAGACATCATTTTTGAATTTGGAATATCAAATATATCTTAGGCTGAATTTTTTGTATTTTTCTGAAAAACATCAATTTTTAATGAATTGTAAAACCACTTAGTAGTAGTTAAAAAAACTGAATTTTTCATTTAAATGATATTTTTCCACTTATGTGAATAGAATTTCGAAAATCCGACATAAATGGTTGTTATTATTTAGTAAAATTTTGTTCAATAAGATGAAAATAATTGTTGGTGAATAGTGTCTTTTGACTTTTACATACCGTCGTTAAAGGTAAATAGGTTAATTCAAACAAAAAAGATAATTATAATAATTCAAAGTTACCTAAACACTTTTCCAAACCTAATTTTTTGAGTCATTTATGACCATTGGCATCTTTGGGATGATTTTGGGACCCATTGAGCCACTTAAAAGTGATAACGACAAATTAGATTAAATAACTTAAAGTAAAGGCAAAAATGAAAAAAACTAATATCATTTAGTAAATATATTTTTACAAAGTGATATATAAATTATATATTCAAATATACATATTAAATTGAAAGAAAAAACGATTTTACACATCAGGGTATTGTTTTTATTATTTTTAGACATCACATAAATTAAATTATTTATGACACAATAATGATGTAGTATTTATCTCATTAATAAGTGATTTAAATAAGTAAGAATATAAATATTAAAAGAATATCCAAAACATGTCCAATTCTTAATTGATGATTTTATTTCGACCATGAGTCAAATTATCTTTGACTCTAATTATTTTGGGACCTTTTGAAACAGAATGTATGTTTATAATAAAAGAATATTTTCACACTTTCCTAAAGAGCCCCTCCCCCCCTTATAAAAAGAGACCACTTCTAAGAAAATCCTCACACCTATAAAGCCTTCATGATCAACCAAATACGACCCAATTAAGCTTCCTGCATCTATATCTTTCATCTAGAAGCCTTAACATAGGTAGAAGGCACTTCGAGATGTTCTTTTGCTTCAAACCAAAGGGAGTTTCCCAAATTAAAGGTAACGGTCTCTCTGAACTTCTTTTCATTTATTTTACTTCCCCAACCCGTAACCTCTTTTTCTTCTTTTATTTTTTAAAAAACTCAGTATCCACAATATACTAGGTTGTTTTTATCTGAAGTATTCTAACTACACTTACACACACCCCCATATAATGGGTGAAAAACATAATGTTTCTGTGGATGGAAAACTAATTCCTCACGAAACAATGATTGTTCAATTATCTCATACCACCTCTCATGGTGGACATTAGGATGGAACTGTATTGATATATGATATATATTATGTTTTTTTATTTATTATTCTTTATTTTTTATAGCATACCTTTATGGTTTCCATTACATGTACACACGATAATTTCATTTGAGGAAGTGCGGACTACCGCCCCCTTAAAGTGATATGACTCATTAATGCCATATGTGGGACATATAATGAATGGAGTTAATGATATTATATAAGATATTATATATGAAATTTTACTAGATTTATAATATAATTTTGTATAATCATGTTTTCATTCCATTAAATTAAAAAATTTAAATGAAAGTAGAGTTCATGCGTACGTTCTGCTTACCGTCCTCAAGAATGTTGCATTCCATATCATACCTCCAAATGATATATACTTTTATAAATATATATATACTGGATATATGTGATATATATGATATCTAATTAATGAATGTAATTCTGGATATAATGGACTATTGACCACATGTACAACTTGTAAATATAAGGTGTTCATTTTTGAATCAAATACCAAATATCGACAAAATGAATGTCAATAACTTAAATGATTACATAATTTTTATAACATGGTAATAAGTGATATAAAAGTAATTATAAACTTGAAAAATGTTATTACAAATGTATAAATTATATTTAGTTTATTAATCCGGTGATTAAAGAACTATAATTTCATGTCGGACATGAGGTAAAGGACTTCATCGCAATCTCCTCTCAATGAGGCATACATTATTTTAATACATGATATTATTTTATATGATGTATAAACACCTTTGACATTTCATTTTATTCAAACGGAATCTTTTTATAAAATGAGTTTTAATATACAACAAAAAAGGAATGTTATTTTAATGTAAGGGGTGACAACGACCATTCTGACGCCATTAGTATTATTTGATCTTTGGTTTCTTTAACAAACAGTAATTTTTTTAAAAAGAAAAATAAATAATATATACTCTATTTTTGTATTTTGGTATTGAAAATGATTTTGAGAAAGGATTTATTATTTCAATATCTTGAAATGATATTTTGTTATTTCAATGTGGAAATATTGTCTTTCGTTTATGCTTGAGTTATGTGTTATGATAATGTTATCGTTCTTGGGAATTATTTTTGTATATGGGTCGTTTCATGATAAAACTAAGGTAGGTGAGCCCCAGATCACTCTCTAATGCATTGGGTAATGTGAAAGAGGTTAATGAGAATGTTTCTCTTAAGAGATTTAGGGAATATACTATTTTGGGGTATTTCAAAGTAACTCCCAATGTAGTTGTGATATCTACATTGTAAGTATGATATGGATTCCACAATTTATCTTTATTATTTATGATTTATATGTGTTATTCATAAAATATTATGATTTCTTGAGGTAAGAAAAAGTGTTAATGTTTTGTATGTATTTATGAACATATGTTTTCTTTCTTTGTTTTATAACCCTTATTGAGCTTTTTATGCTCATCTGAAGTTTTGAAATGTTTTCACAAGACTTAATGATAAATAGGGTCATGGATGGGATCATGGAAATTCATGCTTTGTAAAACATGGAACTATAAATGGCTCTTTTTTTCAAGAGTTTTTATTTTATGAAAAAATGGAAATTGTGTAAAAGTGTATACTTTGTAATTTTTTTAGATGTAATAGTTATGTCCTAATTCTAAAAATTGCTAAACCTAAAAATCCACAATGGGAATTATTAATTTATTTAAATATTATATAATGTTTAAGTCCAGGGCCTTATGCGGATAGAGGAATGTCAAGATATTTTGAAGGACATGAAAAAAAATTAATCAGCTCACCTGTGCTCACACTACCCAATTGTGGAGAATGGTTTTTGATCAATAGTGATAGATCAATGAAGGGGTTGGGATGTGTTCACATTAAAATCACATGGGAAAAGATTATTACATAAAAAAATTGTAAATTCATGATCCAATTTAGCCCACTCATGATTTGGTGTTATATGTAGTAATTGATTCATTAATTAAATGGAGGAATTATATTTATGGAGAAATATGTGACATATATTTAACAAACATTTTAACTATATTTTTATTGAAAAGGAGATGAATAGGCCACCTGGAATATGGTTATATTTTATTAAATATTATCTTTTCTCAATACATTACAACCCTGGGAATGCTAACAAGGGTGGAGGACTCATTGATTTTAAAGGGAATCGATATCATATCTATGATGAAGAGCACATAATATCTAATACGTATGGATTTTCATAGGATAGATCTGAAAATATTAATGAAAATGTTAAAATATTATATTTTTTAAATGAATGGTTAACCAACATTAAAAAGTAAGATTAAAGAGGATTATAAAGAAGTTATAGATCCAAAAAAGAAGATAAAAAATGGTCATTAGTTAAACATTGGATTTGATGGAATGATATGGTTTAGGAACTATTTCTGATTTCCTCCCATACCATATTTAATGAAGGATGATTTTATGTGGCACATAGTTCATCAATATCTATTCATCCTAGAATCACTAATATGTATGTAAATTTATAAGAGTATTTTTAGTGAGGATAAATAATGATTGTTATTTAATGGTATGTTTTTCTATGCCTAGTTTTTTTACCATGTTAGTGTTTAGATAAAAACGTTTAAGTGTAATTTACAACTTCTACCCATATCAAAATGGAAATGAAAAATAATTTCCATAGATTTTTTCATCTGACTTCAAAAAACATCTAAAAACATTAATTTAATATGGGTTATAGTTCACCACCTTACAATGTCGATACACATAATTACATTCATAGATGATTTATATCTTGATCATATTTCTAGAATATATATTAAGAAAATGATGAGATTTCCTTAAATATGTTTGGGATCTCAGGATTAACTAGATATTCTATAGAATTATTCACCAGACTATTGAAATATAGTTTTGTTCAATCACTCTTAATCATCCTCAGACAATTCTTCATTCTGAGAGGAAAATTAAAAATATATAATACATTTTGAAAGCTTTCTTTATATATTTCAATGGTTGTTTGGAACAAAAAAAACCTTGGGTATAGTTTTTATACAACAATAACATTCACTCCAGTATTAAGAGGGCTCTTTATGAAGCCCTCTATATGGTGGAATGAATTTTGGGATTTAGAGATACAATTCTAGGAACTGGACATACACAAATGGTTTTGGAAAAATTGTTGGTATAGATATTATAAAATAACCCTATACCAACAGTTTGGATGAAACCATTGTTATAGATTCAATAAAATAACCCTGCACCAATAATACATCCCAAACTATTGGTATTTTTTGATGGGTATATCAACAACTTGGTGAAAAATATTGGTATAACCTTATTTAATGACCCTATAACAATGGTGTATCCAAATCCATTGGTATAGTTCCCAAAATTAAAAATACTTATACCAACTATTTCAAAAACCATTGGTATAAGTATTATTATTTGTAATGAATTATTTTATCAAATAATAGTAAATAAATCAATAATTAATTAACACATATATATATATATATATATATATTAATTTATCATATTCTATTTAAAAAACAATGTATCTTAGTGGATTGAATGTTGATATATAAATTGGAGGTCCAGGGGTCAAACCTAGCCAATGTTCCTTATAATTACATATACCAATAGTTTTAGAAACAATTCTTAAAGTTATTTCATATTACCTATACATTATTTTTTTGAAAATATTTGAATAATTCACCCATTATGATGCTAGACAAGCCAAAATCCATCCAAACAAAATTTATAACCTATAACAATAGTTTTGGGACCTATAACAACAGTTCCAAAATGTTTATATATGATTCTTTTCTTATAGTGATATTGGGACAAAATATATTTCAGTAAATGGAATATAAGTTTATACATATTTATGATCACATAATAGAATCCCACATTCAATAAAAAAGTTATGATGATAATTATTGAAAATAAAATGATATTAAAGTGAGTGCAAAATAATTTCTACTATTTTATTCCTATTAGAGAGCGATGATATTCTTTAAATAAATGAAATAATGTCTTAAGTAAATAAGTCCATTTGAAATTATGGATACTGTTGGAATGGTATCTTATTGTTTTGTGCTTCCACTAAATATCTATCAAGTACATGATGTGTTCTATCTATCTCTACTGAGAAAGTTAATAACTGATCCTTCACATGTACTAATACCATAAGTCATTCCACATGAGCATTATCTTTTATATGAATATCTAACAGTAAGATTTTATTCTATAAGGATATTGCTCAATGACACAAGACCACTCAAATAGATAAATTTTTCCTGAAGAACCACCAGTTTGAGGAAGCTTTGTTGGAATGTGGGGATGTGATGTGGTAGAGGTACCTCATATGTTTGAATCCAATTGAAAATATTTGATGTAAAATTCACTTTAAGAGGGGTAACACAATGATATTTTTTTATGTATTTATATTTGAGTAATTTTAAATATTAAATAGCTTATGTTAGACACAATAGTGAGTTTAATAGAACCATGATTCACTATTACTAGAACATATCCATTAAATTGGTGGGAAATAATATAAATATCTAAATTGTAAATTTAAAAAAAATTCCTACTCAATATAAATTTATTGGTGTGGTTATAGAAAATAGTTACATCATTTTGGTAAAATTACATTATTCTTAAAAATGTGTTTTCTTCAAAAATGAGTTTGTAATATTTTTATAAATGAATAATTTTTTTGATGTTTAATAAAATGGACCTGAACAAATGATTTTCATTTTTGAATTATCGATGTCAAAATTAACTCAAAATAATTTTATATAATTTGATAAAATCTTTTTTCTTGGAATAATTAAAATACTGATTTTTATTAGTAACTATATTTTCTTTTAATGTTTTTAAAATGTAAAATTATCTTTATTTTAAAATGTTAATCAATTAATTTTTATTTAATATATTCAAATTTTGTTTTTTGAAAAGTATTTTAAAAATTAATTTGTTTATATAATCATTTTATGTTTTAAAATGGAAATTTTCTAAAAAAATTGTTTATCAAGGCATTTTACATATTTAATTTTCATTTAAAATCGAAAAATTTTATATTTTAAAATTTTAATAGTGGATAAAAAATTTATATTCATATGATCAAAATTTAATGAATATATCCCTTTAATGTTTGGTTAATATTAATAGTAGCCTTTGTTAGTTGTGCTTCAATGTTAATGTGTAAATTGGGTAATTTAGGTTAAAATAAAATGATAAAGACTGTAAGAAGATCAAGAAAATGAAATTTTTTATGAATATAATTATATAGTAAACTCTTAATAGTCAAATTAAATTTTCTAATCGACAATTATCAATGAAAATTACTTATATAATTTTTAAATCAATGAATGTCACAAAATTCCACTTTATTTATCTTAAATTTATCTTCTATTTCCACATGGGGGAAAAGGTATGTTATGAATGAATATAAATGTAAAATTTTAAATTATTAAATACATTTTCCTGATACAAATTTATTTTTGACTTTTGGGTCCACTTATAAGAGATTATTATAATTATAATATTTTATTTATAAAAAATTCAAAGATGTCACATTCATGTTTTAAATACTGTCTTTTGTTTAATATAGATACAACCAAAATATATATTTGACTATAAGTGTTATTATAAAATATAGAGGAATTATTTAAAAATTTTAATTTTATTTCTATATTATAATTAGTAAATGTCTATATTAAAAAATTACACAACACTAATATATTAATTAGATTATTGATAAGAATATCAAATAAATGTTATTAAAAATATTATGATAAACATAATTGGAGATAGATAATGAGATTAAATAATTTTATAGATGACAGTGACATCTTAAGAATATAATAAAAAAATTATATTGCTATTAAAATATAATCATATAATTTTTTAAAGTCAAAAAATAATAGTTTTAAAATTGACAGTAAAAATATTTAATCAAAATAATAGTTTATCAAATTATTTTAATATCATAAAAAATCATTAAAAATATTAAAAAGTTCTAATATGGTAAAAATGGTATAAATAGTACTTTTATAGTCAAATTTACATCAAATGCGTAAAAATTAGAATCTTTTCATTTAGAAAAAGATGTTACCTTAGTAAATCGTCAAATCGCTCAATTAAGGGTAATTAAAAATGATATGATTTAAAATAATTCCAATATTTGAATTAAATATAATAGGTAAAGATATTACAACCAATATCATATTAGATTAAACTCTATTAAAAATCAGAGGTATTTGGATTCAAATTGAATTTATTCTAAATTAATATTTTTTGAAATTCTAAAAACTCCCCTCTCTTTAATTATAAAGGGAACCTCTTCCCTCACTTATTCACATTACAATAAGACATAAAGTTCAAGAATCCATACCTATTAATCTTATATAAATTTTTAATCCAATTATATATGTTTTGGTATTCTCAAAATACTATTCCCAGTGACCGAAACTGGTGATATAAAGGTAGTTCATCGTACGAGAGGTAATCATCTTTACATACTCGTTTAAGATTATTTCTAATTATAATTCCTATTGAGGAATTTTTTTCAATAAAAATTAATAAATAGTTTATCAAATATATATTGATATATTATTAATATTATATAACAACCATATTCAACCTTTTATGAATCCTTAAAAATCATCGAGTGAGCGTACATATGGCTTACCGTCTATATGATGTTGTATAATATGTTTTTCATCACAATATTATTTGGAAAGCTATAATGACATAAATAATAGTTATATATAATTATAAGATGATATTGATTCATAAACCATCCACTTACTTACCCTTTTACAATTCATGGAACAATATTATGCCTCGTTCAAGCGTACGATCTCCCATATCCTAGAGGCGATGTGATTCATTTTCGATGTCCACCATTAAAGAATGATTATATAAATGTAAAAAATGAATGAATATGATTTATATTACCTTGATATAATTTTTTATATTACCGAACTATATCATATTCATAATAACATTGTTTTATAATACAATACATGGAAAATAAAATAAAATAGATGACACATGAAATAAGGATAAAAATGAAATATTGTTAGAAAAGTGGTGATAATATGATATAAAAGGATCATATATGACATAAAAATAAAATTATGGTTATATTATAAATGAAAATAATTATTTAATCCATTATACATGACTTTTAGATATTTACGATGTAAATCAGGCCTAAGGTAACTATTAATTTCACAATCTCATTATTATTCACATTTTTTTATATGTAAGCATATACTGTGGAATATTTATGATCCATGTAAATGGTTCTTAAAAATGGTTTCCAAAATATTTTAACATTATTCTAAAAAATTATAATGTCATTTTTACACTGAGTGAGTTTTCCGTAAATGGGTTGAATATAATTTTTTTCCCAAATGTTGTTTGTTGTCAAATTTAAAGAAATAGTTAAAAAAGATTGTTTTTAACTTATACTCTAGGAATGAATGTTTAATCATTCATGATTACTTAATTCATTTTATCTTACATTCTAATATTATATGTTAATATTGAAATAAAATATTTTCATTTAATAGTTTACATCTTTTTATGAATATATATTTTTTACAAATAAGAAATGATATTTTCCTCTAAATATTTTTTCAAGTTACATATAAATATTCTTTTACATCTATGATATCATTATTTTATGTTAATTATGAGTTACATGGGATATTTATCACGGTATATATCATTATTCATACTATGTTTGATTTATGTTTATGATATAATTATATTTATGATGACCATTTTCTTTCCATAGGTCATCAAATGATTGAAATATGTTTTCGAAACACAATTGGTTGCATGGTTTCATATGTGATGATTCATTTATTTTATTGTCAAACATTGATTTATAATATTCATTATGTTATGGGAGGGATATATATCACCATCCAATGCATTGGGTAATGATTTATATATCATGAGATAGACTGGTATAGAATAAAGAGTGAACCCATTTCAGAAATACAGGGCTTGAATGGGGAGTGAATTGCATTCATAAACGTGTTTATGCACAATTTCTGTCATAGAAATGATCCAAAACTATTTTGGAAATTATTTACAATGCTTATGTTTAAACCAAAATTCATTGTTATATATTTAGATGTCTAGAAATATGTTATTTGATTTTTTATGATCTTCCTTGATTTATCTCATAGAATGGTATAATGATCTTTTATACGAAGGATATAATGTTAAAATTATTTTTTAGATTCTTATGAATTATGATTATGATATGATTGATATCTCCCATGTTAACCCATATTAATCATTTGAGATAAAACGTTATTATATTTATTTTCCTCATGATAATGATATATGAATTAAATAATATGTTCTAAAAATGGTTTTAGTAATGAATGAATAAGCATGTAATGATATAGTTTTTTTATGAATCTTTTTTTTAATTTTACATTTTTCCAAAAAACAAACTAAACCTTAATGGTTCTTCGGTGGTTTGTTGTGTAATAAATATTCTTCTTTTTATATATATTATTTGTGTATGCAATATATAAGATGATATATAAATGGTCATAATTAAATCATATATGGTAATATATATATCTGGTAAAAAAAAGATATTCTTAAACTATATATTTTTAGTATAAGAAATTATTAAATGTGTACAAATTGTTTTATGACTTATTATAAGATAATTGTATCTCAAATTGTATTATTTGGGACATATGATATGTAATTAACATATCATCTCTTATTATGTTTATATACAACCATATTATTTTAATGATATTTAATGTTTAATATAATTTAATTATTTAATCAGGATTATGATTAAGATTTTTCCAAAGTGTTATGGGTTTTATGTGACATCTCATAATTTATCTTAGTTGTTTTTATAATCCATTATATGTGGAGATATTAAGATCTACCTCTTATAAAACACATCAATTTTCATAAACTATGGAGTTTTCAGTAAAATACTTGTTTTGTGACAACATGATATTTGAAAAAGATAATGTTGGGATTGATAGTGTATATGACGTGCCACCCCTTGTTAATAAGACAATACAACACCACAAGGATTTGTGATATATATCTTTTAAAATAAAATTGATATTTTTGACAACTTTCTAAACATGAAACCATAAGTCTAAATGAACTATATAATACTATAACATTAAAAAATATCATTTAAATTCTTGGGTATGAATATTAATAAATCAATTATAATATTAAGGTTATTTATTTTTTAAAAATAAAAAAATAATTTTAAATGAATGGAAATGTATTATGAAAACTATATTTTTCTATAAGACGGTTTTGTATCACTCTGTAAAAATCATTTATATTTAATATTTACCAATATAAGAAAAAATATTTTTTAAAATTTAATTATTTTTAAATCTAACTGTGTCAAAATTATCTTATGGTCAATTTTTGGATTTTTTCTGAAATGATTCTTATTTTATTGAATAATGAAAAATAATGAATTATATTTAAAAAATTATTTATATTTAAATAATTTCAATTGTAATATTTTATTTTAAATTTGTTTAGAAGTAAATTTATTATTATTATATTCAAATATAACATGTTTATGTTTGATGGACCAATTTTATTTTGAATTTCGATATTGGAACCTTCTAAACATAAGAGAATTTTTTCTTTGGAAACCCTATTCTACGTGACATATGTGGCGATAAATTATAATTTGATTCTGTAAAAACATTAAATTAAATTTTAAAAAATGGCTTCCTTATTTCAAATAATCATTATTTATAATATCTAATAATTTCATCTTTTTTTTAACATTATAATATTAAAATATGTAAATATTAATTATGGTTTCTAATGTAATATTTAATTTTATAGGGAATGAAATATAATAATAAGAGTTAAATTGACCTACTAACATGTCCAAAACCATTTCTATGGCCATATTTCAACTATATCACCAGTATGCATGAATAATTACCCATTTGGATGCTTTTGGCATTATTCAAATGTGGGTGTCATTGAACATTTTCAAAAAAAACCATGTGTGTACTCTCCCCCATTTATAAAAGGACACCCACTATCCTCCCCTATTCAAACATCAGAAACTATTTGGTTCATCTAATACCAACCTAGATCCATTTACATATCCTTTTAAAACATTCTAGAGGTGTTTATTTTATCATAAAGACAGTATATGAAGGATGTTTTTGAAAACCTAAGGATGATGTTTGAAGAAGAGGTAGCCTTCTTAAAATATCATTTCTATTATATTTCTTCTACATAATACATAAAATATTATTCAATAATGTTTTAATAATAACCCCTGTATCTACCATGTATTTAGAAATTATTATTATAACTTTATGATGTTTGTCAATCTCCCACTCTATCAAAGGGGATACAAAATCGTTGATCATGTGTACGCTGGATTATTGCCACACAAATTGATTCTAATCATTTTCCATCAACTCATCTAAAAATTTCATTTAAAGATGGATTTATTATATATACCAGGAAATATAATTCATAGGAAAACCTCTGACCATTTATTAATGTAAATGAAAAGTACATCCAGCAAGTAAAGAACACAAAAAAGGCAACTACATTTCATAAAAATCATCCCCATCACTATATACATCCGCAGTAGATGATTCCCACACCAAGCTTTCATAGTGTCTGAGGATTTTAGCACATTTCTTTCTCATATTCAACTTCTCCAATGAGAGAAACTCCTTAGATGATTGCAATTCCTTTTTCAAACTAGTCACAGTACCAGGAAAACTCTCCATCTTAGAGGATGATTTGGTAGATACTGGACACGGCAGGAAAGAGTAATCTTTTTTCGGCCTTCTTCTTGGAGGAGCAGTCATACCACCTTAATTTGTAGGCAATTTATTTTTTCCACCTTGAACCATATCACTATAAGATATTCTGGAGGCATCGCTAGCATTTTATTTGTCACTATCCGATACATTTCCCCAATTTCTGTTGATATGAACAGAATCAACTTTTTGGTTCCATCAATCCCTCCAAACAATATACCCTTTAATACAGTCAAACATCTACCTCTTTCTGAGTGAAATTGCGTGTTATCATCAATATGAATGAGGCATTGAAGGATAAACTCAATGGCATAACCATCATGAGTCTCCATTCTAGGTGTAACAATAGTCACAACTAACATATCAGAGGAAACAAGCTGCATATTAGCAGAGTCAGCCCTTTGAAGGGGAACCTCAATGCCATGACCATCATGAGGCTCTATTACATGTGTAACAACAGTCACAACATTCATATCAGAAGAAACCAACTGCATATTAGCAGAGTCAGTCCTTTGAAGGGAATCCTCACTAGGAGCAACTTTCTCAGTATTTATAACCTCGAACTGGTTGCTAATAAAAAAATTAGCCAACTACAAGGGGCCACTGCTAGTATCATCTGACAAAGGCCGCATCCAGCCCCCATGATTAGAATTCAGATAATCAAAAACATGCTTCACAGAATGATTCAATGAAGGTTGTACCTCTTTCACAAAAACTGCAACCACAGTAGCCCCTCCAAGATCGTTCTGTACACCCTTACATGTCGTAGAAAGATGAAACTAGTTATCTACACTCATTACCTGCTCCGAAGAAGCCTACTTTCCATCCTTATTCACAACCTTTTGAGATAAAGAATTTCCATCGATTGCAAAAATAGAAGACCGCCCAGTCAGAGATTTCCCAGGATATATCTCCAATAGCAATGGCACTGTATCATCATCACTAGGGCCATCATTGCCCAATTTTAATGCCTGTGAAGACCTGCCCAATTTCTGGCTTCGAAATACCGACTCATGATGACCAATCCTTTAGATGTTTCCACAAAAACTAATCCAAGACTCGAAGATGACCTCCGACTTCCATCAGAATTCTTCCCCATCCAGATCTAGACCCAATTAATAGGTGGCCTCACAACATCAACCTCAACACATATTCATGGGCAAATAGGATGACAGAGGATCTTCGTTCTCTGATCAGAAAAATTATATCTTCTGATCATATTCCCAATAACACCCAAGATAGATGGATTTTGGAACGATAGAGAAAGACCAGGGAGACTAACCCAAATTCCGATTGTAGATGGGTTGTGTTGCATGTGAAACTAAAAAATCCATAAAAAGAGGAAGAAGGAATCTATGTTGCATCTTCGGGGTTCCCTAGACCAAGAGACAGAAAGATCCTAATCCAATGATAATTGAATCATAAAATTGTGTCGGTCGAGCAGCCCAACCACAGAACACTCCTATAGCTTCCAGGAACCGAAGAAAAAACAATCAAATTCATCAACTGATGGTTTATGATGTCGGAATCTTGCAACCAACGTGAGTTTACAGAGTTCTGTGGCGTAAGAGAGCACCGCTGAAGATAAATGGAGCTAAGGCACATCTTGAAATAGATCAGGGACTTTCGGGGACAATGAGTCCTTCAGGAAGAGATGAAGGGTATCAGGATTTGAGAATGACAAGAATGATTCCCCATTATTATGCATCTGAGAACGCAAGACTCCCCCTATGATCGGGAGGAGGGAGAAAATCCATACAGCATTAGGGTTACACTATGTTTGTGAGAGAGATCGTGAGCTCTACCAGAATCGTTTCACTCTTTATTTCAATTTATTCTTTCATATCATCATAAATTTAATGAAAAAGAATTTATTGTTTATATTTAACATTTATTATGTTATTAATATTTTTTAATTATTATGTCTTATATAATGTCTTACTTTCAAGGCAGTTTTAAATATGATAATGTCACCCATGTGTAATGCTGACTACCACCTCACGAAGCGATGTGAATATTTTATCACTACATATATACACAGAATGAAAAAAGTATAATTTTAATGAATATATGTGATAATTATTATTTTAAATTAATAAATCACATTATTTTTACCCCTTCACTCATTGTTGGAATGATATAGTTACTCATGCATAAGTACGTCCAACCATCTCCACAAAGCAAAGCGATAAATTTCTATGTCCAAAAATAAAGAATGAATATAAAAAATAACACAACAAGAAAAATTAATATTTATAACATTAATATCATTTTTGATATTTTTTTAACAATATTATATATAGAAGATTATTAATTTGCATGAGGAACCACTCAGGAATAAAGGAAATTAAAAACCAAAACAATAAAAATATTGAACAAACAGGTGGTAAAATGTTATAATAAGATAATATGATATTATAAATATTATTATTATTATTATATAAATTTATATATTTTTATACAATTATATATTAGATTAAATCACGTTCAACTAAATGGAAGTTTGAGATATATGACTTTATCTCAATTTATATTCCATGAGGTTGATTGTATTGTAATTCACATTATTTCATATATATGGTTTATATATTTACGGTTTCTTGTGATATCATGAATAATTCATAATTATTATATTTCATTTTTTAATTTTAATTAAATCATCTATGTGTATTTTAAATGATAATTACAAAGTGATAAGTAATTTCATAACTAAATTTCCTTTTATTCAGTTATATTACTACTTCATTGACTTGAATATTATACTATAATATGCATAATGAATGTTAATTGTATTATATTTTATTCCCATATTATATTTGTATTTAAAGTTTATACACAAAATAAATAAATTATGTTTAATCTCACATCAATGTTATATTCTTTGTAATGAATATTGTCTCAATATTCTTATCATTTAGACACATTTGTCAATATGAACCTATACATATTCATGTGGTGTATATAGTGTACCTTATAATTATATAAAATTATTAAATATTTATTCATGATTATTAATGTTTTACTTTATTATTTTTATTTAAGGTGTTAGAATTTAAATTTTAACAAAGTGGTAATAAATTTATTGAACAATTTCACATTCTTTTGTGATTGATTACATTCTATTGAATCAATAACTTTCTTTTAATCATTTTTCTTCAGGCACAACATACCTATTAAATATGTATATTCTTTTATTGTGGATATAACAATTTTTAAACAATAAAACAATTTAACATATGGTTTTACATTGAATGATATTTGATTATGTTTTAGATATTGATAAATATGTTTCCATTTGTCAATACAGATATTTGATTTGATGTCATATTGGTCATGAATTAAATCAATCATTCGATAAATGAGAAGTGATTTGGATATAAATATATGGGTATATATATATTATTGATATCCCCTTTATGCATATATAGTATAATGAGACAAATGAGTTGTCTAACCACAACTAAATTAGTTTTTGTTGTGCACATACCCATCTGTTTCAAACTTTCTTATGAATGGTATTGATTGTAGAGGTGATATGATACTTAAGGTCCTGAAATTCAATAGTTATTAACATCTATCATAAATAATATTGAAATTATTATGGATGATATTTTCTCAAATATATTATCTATGAATGAATTTTCATTCTTTATTATTTCATTTAAATGAATCATTTTTTTAGTTTTTTACCTATCTATATAGTCTCTCCCTTATATTATCATAGAAGTCACTTTTTTATTAAATGGAATTTGTGTTAAAAAATTACATTTCTATCTCGATTACGGATTATTTCATTAGAATAATTATTTTATTGATTAAATGGAATGTTTTTTCAGATATTTTTCTTTCAATATTGATTAATCTTTATTTACATATAAGATCATCAAATTTGTGTAATTGTTATAGAGAATTTGAGTTCACAATTATTATTTTTAATTTCCTATAAATCCTGGAAGTGTAATATGAATTATATTCAAGGATATTATATAAGTAATCCTAATATTATCAAAAAAATATTATTTTTTCATTTTTATATTCAAATCTAATATGCGAATAATTTATGTATCTAGTTTAACAAGTCTACAACAATATTTGGTCCTTCAGAATGATATTACATTTATCTTGATTCAATTTAATAGCAAACACTATCATTTGGTAACAAGGGTTGGAGTTATTAATGTTATTAATATTAAAATTCCTGTATAAACCTTTTGAACATGATTTAGGAAAAAATAGATTAGAAAATTAGCCATGTAATAGACTCTGAGGTTAAATATAAAAGAATATCCGAATTTTTTGGTAAGGTAGTTATTATGTGGTCATTATGTGAAATACATATTCTTTTGGACTTTAAAAGTGGAAATATTACTGGAATATTTATTACTAGGGGAAATAACATTTAATGAATAATATCAATATTATATCAAGTGTTATCTAGTACAAAAAAATGTCCATTGTTGTTCTCCTAGTTTGACATTCCCATGGGTTATATTTTGAAAAATTATCATTTTCTATACAAACCATTATGAAGTATTTGAATAAATTATTAAAAAAATGATATAGGATAAACATATGTATTATAAAATTTAAAAAATCGATTCAGGATTTATACATCAAATAAATGATTATATTTTTTCCCTTCACAATTTTTTTCATACACAATTATTTTTGTTTTTTGTTAGTAGATAGAACCTGGTTGAATTTCATTAACATTGAATATGATGAAAAATGGGGTGATTATGAGATTGAAAATATGACGATGAAAGAAGAGAAATATACATTTGGTTTTATGAATCAGATATTCTCATATATGATAAACTAACTATAACATAATAAATGCTTTAATTCTTCAAAAAAGAATAGGTTGGATTTAGGTAAGATCTCTAGTTATGGAATACATAGATTAAAAATGGAATGATTTCCTTATTGTTATAAATATAGGAAGTGAATCCAAGGAAAGTGGCTCAACGGAACAAGAAAATCATATATATCTGAAAAATAAGGTCATAATGAAATGGATTTCTAAGGAAAAATGATTTGTGTGATTGAAGGAAATAAATTTCATCATAAGGATACATTTATTAATATTTGTCAAAAATATAGGGAATATGTGATGTCTCTTATTCAATGTACTCCTCAAAATGATAACCCCTAAACAAAGAAATGCCCTATATTTAAATAATACAAATGAAGTATTTATGTATTGGAGTTAAAGAATTGTATTATAGATGTATTTTTAATACAATTGGTATGTTGGTTAGAAGAATCATATAAAATTTAGGGATTGTGTTATATTTCAGAATATTTATTTCATTATTTACATAATATTTATGTATACATTCATGGTTTTATGAGATTAAGGTGGATAATATATTAAACATCTTAATACCCCATTTTCATTAAAATTAATAGAATATAAACTCATTGCATAGATTTTTTGTATAAAAAATTGGGAATAAATCCCATTAGTTTATAATATAATGTATTTATATTTGGAGGACTTCCCATAATAATTTTTTATTGAAGAGTAAATTTATTATTACCATTTAATGAACATAATATCATTCATGTTTTAGTAATTATGTGTTAATACAATTTGGGAATTCAAAATTAATTGCATTTATATGGTTTTAGAAAAATGAAAACCCCCATATCGGGTTCCAAATATTCGAATCTATAAGGGAAATGTGTCTTGATCACACAAAAGAAGAATGATCAGGATTTAGTGACAACAATAGGAATACTTGATTTTCTAATTAATATGTCATTTTTTCTTAAATTATTTATTGAATAAATATATATGATTAAGAAGTTGTGTTATTATTTAGGTATAGATATTAATAACTTATAGTAACCATAATTTCTTTGTAAATTATTTATAAATAGGTAGAAAGACTTTTCACTCTTTTATAAATCTTATAATCAGTTAAAAGTTAATTTTAGTGCTTCATGAATATAATTTTAATGTTTCAGTATTCTTTTAATAGATTAATAGGTGATGTGGAAATTTATCGAAGCATATTCAAAGGATGAATTTGTTTATATAAAATGAAATTATATTGAGTAATAATATTTATATACATTCTTAGATAGCAAATAAATTCCTCAATTTATTATATGTGATCTTGAAAAAAATCTATCCTACTAAGAAAATATTGGATGAATTAGTGTTCTTTATAATCCTCATATATTTATCGTTTTTCTGTTATTCATATTATCTTGAACATTAATGTTATAATGATCAATAATTGTTATCACCCTCTATCGTTTTTTGAGCATTACCCATTTCATTCATGTATATATTGTCACTTACCAACCACGCTATCTAATATCAAATGATAGTAATATTATATTTTAGATGATGTTTAATATTTTAATTACCCTATTTTAAATGGTATTTTTGTTAACTTTTTTTCAATGTGGGCATTTCAACCGTGTTGTTTACAAATTTAAAGACCTCAATTATCTATATATAAGTTAAATTGATGGGAAGTAATTAATTATAAGTGGGGATAATTGATAGAAAAATATTTTAAAAATTTATTTTTGGGCTAATTAGTGTATATGATATGAAAAAATATTATATGAGAATGTAATAACCCAATACTTTAGGATGTAATTATTTTTAAATAAATGTTATCGCTTTGATAGATTTCATAACACGCAACGCCAAGTCTAAAAGAAATGTAATACACTTTACGACTATATCCTACCAATTAAACAAGATGGTAATACTAGTAGTAAAAAATTATTAAAATTATTTTTATCTATTAATTATAATTAAAATAAGAAACATTTAAACGAAACCATAAATGTATTCTAAAAATATGTATTTTTATAAAATCATTTTAGTCGCACTTTATGCATATAATTAAAAATAAAATTTTGTCCAAATTTGGATAATTTATTAGAAAAAAATAAATAAATTTTATATATCATAACATGAAAATTAACTTGTGATTAATTTCAAGGATTTTTTTTAAAATGAAACATTTTTGACGAATAAAGAAAAACACAGATTATAATTGAAAACTGTCTTTTTGGGTAAACAATTTAAAAGATTAAATTATTTTTCAGAATATGATTAAAATAAAAATTCGTTACATTATAATTATGTTTATCTAATTTAAGACATTGTATTCAATCTCATATTTACTTTTGATATTGGAACATTATATATATATGATAAGTTTCTCATTGGAAATCCAATTTTTTGTCGCATTAGCATGTATATATTTAAAATGGATTCTACCAATTATGGGAATTGATTATGGGAAAATGTATTAAATATTTTGGAAGAGAATAATTTATAATTTTGTCTTAATAATTTTTCCTTATTGTCAGTAAAAAAAATAAATAATTATTTTTTGTGATTAATATAAAAAATTATTTATTTGGGGTTAAACTATTACGAAAAAATTGAATGACCTAAAAACATTTCTAAACCCATTTGATAGAGATATTATAAAATATTATCTTATATAGGTTTATAATTATACTTTTTATTGGATATTTTCATTATAAAAACACTTTAGTAATTGATCATTTTAAAAAAATTCATGGTTGTCCTCTCCCCCACAAATAAAACGCTGCACCTCCCCTCCTTTATTTACACTACCAACACCATTAGGATTGGATATGTACTACCCAGATGAATTCATTACCCATTTTAAAAATCATAGAGATAATTTTTTCATCATAAATCCAAACTATTATGGATTTTGGTGAAAATATATGAATGTTTTCAAAGTAAGGGGTAACATTAAAAATTGATCACATTTATTTTATATATTCTTTATCCTCGTAAAATTAATATTAAAAATTTTATATTATCATGAATAAATTTTTTAGAACATAAATAGATTTTACTTTCATAATATAATAACATTTATCCATACCCACATCTTTTTAAGGGGAAATCAAATTTTCGACCATGTGTACGGAAAACTACCACATCATGAAGAAATGTAAAGCATTTCCATTCGATGCACATCACGATTGTATATAATGATGGATTTAATATATATGTAATATTTATGATGTTTTAATACTAATGTAAATGTATTATTACATATATCTTATAAAATTATATGTTTCTAAAAGAGAAAATAATGTCGAAAAGTGTATGTGATACACATCACCAAACCCATACAAACCGAGATTTTTTAAAAATGACTATTATAAAATTACCATTAAATGTAAAGGTACTCATAATATAAAAATAAATTATTATATATATATATATATATATTTATAAAATCAAATTTATTGATTAATTATTATTAACTAATACACCATTTTATTGTAATATTTTTTTGTTCATGAAAATATGTTTATTCAAAAGGATTTTTATTTCTTTCTGGAAAAAAATTATTTTAACTTTTTATCAAGAATTTAGTTAATTTATTTAGTTAAATAAACATAATTTTTTAAATAATCATATTAATTTTAAATTTGGATAAAATAATATGGGTTTTTTTAAATATTATTGTTTTCTAGTGAATAGTGAAAAATACCATTTGTTGAAAAATAATAATATATTTTTAAAATTAAGTAATTTAATAGACAAATTATTAACTGAATTTGAAATAAATGTAACATAATTATTTATTTGTAATATTTAATCCAATTAATTAAATTTAAACCATCCTTATATGAGATTTTAGAATGAGTTTATTTTTATTCATCAAAACACATTTATCTAGAAAACTGTTTCAAAATGAATAATGTTTATCTATTATAATTAACTCAAAAACCATAATGAGTAATTATAGTAAAGAAAAGTTTTGGTTATATATCTATATTTATTAAATTAAATATATATAATGATTATTACTAGCACTACAATTAATCTAAAATAAATTTTCCCTAAAAAATCATTATTTAGAAAACTACATTCCATTGCACTTCTTTATATTATATTAAACCAAATTACCCTACAAAAATTAATTTTCTAAAAAAATTGATTCCATGTATTAAATGACCATAAATAATATTAGGTCATCTATCCTATTTAAATTTCAGAAAATATGAATAACAACCATGGAAAATGTTTATTACCAAAGTAAAAGGAATATAGTTTAATTAAGGGTTTAAATAATTTTACAAGGTTTAGAAACAAATTATTCCAAATAATATGAATATTTGTATTTTATTTTTATTTTATTATTATTATATTTACATTTAATTTTTTTACTTTTAAATGATTTAGATTTTGATACAATAAAAAAATTTAAATTTCTATATTTATGCAATTTTGATTAAGATAATTATTGGGATGGATTACTGAATTTTTTAAATAAAACTATTTTAATAAACTATTATTACTAAATAATTTTAATTGAATATAGATTATAATACAATTTTTGTGAAGTAACAAGTTATTTATATAAGGGATCGAATACTATTATTGTCAAGAAAACCATCATTTTCCAATAAATTAAAATTATATTTTAAAAATGAAAATTCACCAATGTAAAAAATTTCTTTGAAAAATTAAATATTATTTTTGGAATCACCATATCAAATTTATCCAGTACTAAAATTCTCAAAATCTTCTGAGATGGATAATTTTTTGGTAAAAATTAAATATTGTATAAATATATATTTTGTAATAAGAAATAATATTGACCCAAAAGTAATGTATTAAATGATATAAATGGTATAAATGTAAATTATATATGTTTACCATAAAAAAATTACTTCTTCAGTTAATTTTATTAATTTTATAATTCCATTATGAATCCTCTAAAACCTATATTATATTTTTTAAGGTTATAAAATCAACTCTATATGAACATAACCCACATTCATAACACGAAGGGAAATTTTTTAATTCATTTAGAACATGAACCTATATAATAATTGAAACAACTATAATTTGGTATAATATTTTGGGATAACGATAGGATGATTTTTGGTTTTGTTTATTTTACAACATAGAGTCCCAAACCTATGTTTGGGAACTAGTAATGAAATAAACTCTCTTTTCCAATATAATCCCACTCATGATCCATTTCCTATTAAAATAATTTCCATTAAAAATTAACTTAATCCTCCTTCCCCAATAAATTGTCCTATTTTTTTGGCAATAATCTCTAATGATTCTCCTCACATTCTTTTGTAATTACCCTCTCAAGGTAAGGGACCTCGCTCTCTCTTCATTTTCATTCAAGCACCTTATTTATATTTATTAGTTTAAATATAAATGGGTTATGTTATAATTATTATATACTTTATATTTTTTTTCTAATTTATGTTATTATACATATATGTTATTTATTATCTATTATAATAACCTTTTCCTAAGCTGTTAATATTACCAAATTTAGTATGGTTCCTCTGCCTATTTATTTATTCAAGATCCTCAATTGTCTTTTTCCATTTAAATGTCAATTGTTTATATTATGATGATTTTAAAATATTCCCTTTACAATCCTATTTATTTTATTAATTAGATATATATTTTATTCCCTCTTTTTCTTACCTTAAATTAAGACGTTACTATTCTAAAAATTAGTAAGGGACATCCATCTCTTCTTTTCCATTTAAGAACCTTTTTTATATGTAGCATTTAAATCATAATTGGTTATGTTGTAATGACTTTATAAATTTCCATTAAGTGTCTTGTTATTATTTTTATAAAAAGTTATCATTTAATTCCTCTCTTTATAATGTTTACTTAAGTCGTTACTATGCCCAAATTAATTATGGACCTCCTTCTCTTGTATTTAATTATAGAACCATCATAGTATTAACCCATTTTATATATATATTTAACATGTTTTTATAAAATTATAACAGTCTATATTATCTTTAATGGGTGATATAATAAATCGTGAAAATTTATCCTTTCTCATTATATCAAATACATATATCGTTACATTGTTGAAATTTAGTACGAGATCCTCTCTTTATCCTATTTATTAAAGAAAAATATTTATGTTTTATAATTATCCATCCAATTAAAATTGAAGGGTTATTCTATTTCCCATAAAAATAACTTCATTTATTATTTAAAATATATTTGTGAACCCTTTAACTACCACTAATACCTCACATGATTTATTATGTTAACCTGTTAAGCTACTAAAATTATCTTATGATTTTTCAATTATATATTTTTATTCATGAAGCCTGAATGCCTTTTTCCAATAGAATCACGAAATTTAAAATGGGATTATTTCATTACATATCCCTCATACTTAACTATTAGATTCCATTATATGATAGACCCATTTCTCTCTAAATTTACCATTTTAGAAATCATTATATACTGTTATTGTGCTTAGAAAATTCCACTATGATTTTCCATGGAAAACATATGTGAGGATTAAACCCATACCCATTTCCTCTAAAGAGTATTCACCATAGTGTACATATAAATAATTGGTTGAGGAATTCCCTATTTTTAAACCACATTAAATTATAATCGTATTATTTTTTATGAAATTTTTTCTTTTTTATATAAACTATGTTGGACACTTATGCATGTATATCATATGATTTTGGTGGGTGATCCTAGATAGTGATCCAATTCATTTGGTAATGTTTCAGTCTTCTGTAACTCCATGTTTATTATATGAGAGGTCATCCAATTAACATTATATTATTGTTTCTTGGTTTTTAACAATGAATTTTGGTTAAAATATCATGTTTAAATTTATTTCCAAATTCCCAAATTGCCTTTATGTTCTCATGTTATATAATGCGTCACTGCTCATTTTTTTTATCACCTCATTTTTTTCACATTACATTCATTTTTCTAACATGTAATACTTTATTCAGTTTATTATTTTTTTATTAAAATACTTGTATATTATTTTCACACATTTATTTATTATTTCTTTAGGTTATACCATACAATGTTATGAATGATTCAATATTATGATCATATTAAAGAGGTTTTTAATAATCTATATGTACCACCCCCAATTTTATGTTGTTTTGTAATGTGCATATTTACCCAAAATAAATATGATTATCAATATTTATTGTTGTATTATATTTATTCTTATTTAATAAATCATCAATTAATGTGTATTAAAGACAAGGGTTTTCATTGTTGGTATCAAAAGAAATTCTAGTTATTTTCGCATTGGGATTAGAAAACACTAGAAAATGTATTAGAGATTATAGTATGTGTAGGAATAAATTCATATGTCTTTATAAAGTATATAGGATTTGGTATCCATGAAAATACATCCCAGTCTAGATATAAAAATTAATTGCAGCTCTAACATAAATATACCTAGCAGTAACAACATCAAAAAAGTCGTGCTGAGATACACTCAATCAATAACTACTGTTTGACAATATTAATATCTCCAAACATAGTCCAAAAATCAAAGGGAATATGATTTGATAGTTTTCCATGATCATTATGCCCCATTATTCCGGAAAAAAATATATATGAGAGTATATATTAATAAATAGATAATGAATAACATATATTGAAGACATAAAATTCAAAATTCAAAGAAATAAATCTCATTTAAAACTAATACTCTAATGTTATTTTCTTACTAATTAATTGATTGTTAGTTTAATTTTACCCATTACTTATTTTACCTGTATTATAGTTAATGGTTCTTAAATTGGAATAACTTAGTCAATAACCAATGTGACATTAAATGTGATGAAAGCACAAATGAGACGCCTAACATGAAGGGAGATCAATTAAGACATATTGTTATTATTCCAAACCAGATATCAAAAATTATAATAAACCCATGGTACATAGTTTAATGACCTAATAAATCAAAGATAAGGAGGATCACATCTCATAGATGTTCTTTCAAAGAATTTGATAAATAATATAAGATCCAATTTCTATATTGTTAAAAATGTGGAATGAATCACCATTGGAAATGTCATAATGGATCTCAAAGGTGTTTAATTTGTGGGAAAATAGGTAATAAATTATGTAGTTGACATAAAAATGATGATTATGATGGAAAAGAATAAATTCAATGTTTTCCTCCCATTACTATTAAATTCATTATTTTTGAAGAATAATGGATTTAATTCAATTCAATTCCCTAATACAATGGTTAAATACTAGACTAAGGAAGGATCTACGCTATTAAAATAATTTTATGTGCAAGGATTGAAGTGTTTTTGAATTATTATTTGATAATTATACTATAAAATTATTATATGAATTCCATTTTTGATAATTGAATCATAATGAATACAAGGATCATTTCAAATTAGTTTTTCTTTAATGATTTGAAACAGGTGTTGAAAGGTACCGATAACCTATAAAATTGAATTAGTTATGAAGTGATATTTCATAGAAAACGTGATTTATATATTGGTAAACCATAATATGTGTTTAATGTTTGGATACACCAAAATATTCATGCGATAATATTTCTATGTCCAATATTATGATTTCAGAGTATTGATATAACTTTTGGGATTTATGTGGTGTCTGTTACGAATGATTAAGTATAATATTGGAAACATATTACATGGACAATTTTTTTAATTTTGAGGTGATTAAGGAAATTACAGTAAATATTCTATTATGTTGTGCAATATATACCAATTTGGTCTCATATGATGGATTATTTTTAGAATAATTCTATTAATTATTTATGGTATAAGTAGAATGGTATAAGACAAACATTGAAAAGTATAAATTCAATAATGAGGATGTTATTGGTGCTATTTTGGATATATGATTATTTTTTTAATTAACAATTTATGATATAGAATTTGTATTTATTTTTTGATTTTGTAGATTAAAATATTTAGTTTTATATATTTTTATCATTATCATACAATATGCTAACCATTTTAGATTTGGTAATGATGTGAGGAATTTATTTTTAATCATTTGAAAATTGAGTGACTCATTTCAAGATTTTTTTATAGATAGATGAAAAAACCTTATCATCTTGAGAATTCATTATTTGGAGAAATATGATATTATTGAAGAAATTGGTTAATGGATAAAATTATAAACTCCTTGAATTTATGTTTTCTTGTGGTCCTAGTAATTATGTTGAAAGAATTCATCAACTCTAGGAAATGAACCATAAAATAAAAAATGAATCCATTTTATGATAATTTCCAATGAATCCATATTCTTTTCCCTAGTACTTTATTTTTGGTTTTGTAGTCATTGATATTCTAGAGACCATGTTCTCTATCACCCACAATTAGTTAATAGGCACCACATTTCCCTCCATGTATATATTTTACCATCCCACTATGTTTATCCTAATTAGAAATGCATTTATATGATGACCTTCATACTTACATATCATTTTTTATGTGAACCTTTTTTACAACTATTCCAATATTTGTTTTAAATAAATATATTTTCATGTGTAAAAAAATTTCATACCAAGATCTAGTTCAGATTATAAGGATACAATTTACTAAATCCAGATGAATGTAATGCTCTTTGGTTTTAGATACTAATTTTATGCCTCAAACAATATGTGATATGCATTACCGAATACAAAAAAATGATTATTTAAACAATGATATTATAAAGTAACGATTAAATTTAAGGGTATGAATGGGATCAACTAAATACTATATATATATATATATATTTCTAACTAAACTTAAATTTAATAAGAAATTCATTATAAATAATACATTATTTTTTTGTAATCACTTTTAGTTCATATAAATTGTTTTCTTAGGAAAAATGATTTTATTACTTTTCTAAAAAAGCATAAGATTAATTTTATATAAATTTTATAAAAATTATTTTATAAAATGAAAATCCTTTTTATATCCGCATAAACATATTATATTAGTAATAACATTTTTTAATTTTTGAAAAATATTTATTTTTTAGTGAATAGATAAAATTCCAATTATTTGAAAAACTATCCTTTATTTTGATACATAAAGTTATTTATGAGTAACATTATTATATAAATATGATGTGAAAATAAAATTGGTATTATTTAGTTATATTAAATTTAATTAATTATTTTTGAAACATCATTAAACAAGATTTTAGAATAAGATAATCTTTAGACATGAGAACATGATTATTTGAAAACTATTATAAAATGAATAGTGTTTACATGATATAATTAATTAAAGTAAAAAATCATTTGGAATTATTTAAATTATATTTTTTATTATTTATATTTCAAAATTAATAGAAATTTATATAGTAAATATTACTAGTTATAGATTTAAAACAATGTCATATTTTCCTTGAAAATATCAATTCTCAGAAAACAACTTTCCAATATGCATGAGGGTTTTATGTTATTGTATATTCATTTAACATTGTTAATTATTTTTTATAAAATTTATTGAATATTATAAATCCTAATAATTTAATATTTTTAATCAGGCTAACATTATTTTTGGACAATTTGAAGAGTAATCGTTGCAATTGTCTATTACTGGGGTAAAAGTTTAATAGGATAAATAAGGGTAAAAATATTTATAAAATATTAAGAAACTGATTAACATTTATTATATGAATATAGATATTTTATTTTCAATAGAATTATTATTATATTTACTTCTTATTGTTCTAACTTGATAAATGATTTGGTTTTGACACAATAAAACAAAATTGTATGTTTGCATATAATGAAATTTCATTAGTGGTAATTATTGTGGAATAAATTATTTATGAAAATAATTATAATTTATGAAAATACCTAAATTAAGTAATTTTTTTAATTAGAAATTATAATATAATTTGTATGATGTCAATTTTAATTTTTATATTTGTTCAAAAACATTCATTATTAAAAACCCAACATTTCTCAATTAATTTTTATTATATTCTAAAAGTAAAAATTCAATGATGTAGAAAATATTGTTTCTAAAATAAAAATTATTTTTTGATTCATCATTTATAAAATTTTCAAAAGTGATTTTTTCATAATTTTCATAGACCATTGATTTTTTGAGTAAAAAATAAATACATTATAAATATATGATGTGTATTTAGACATTGTAATTAGACATTAGTTGTCAAATAAATATAATAAATCAAAATCAAGAAAAAATATATGTTTCTCTTTAAAATAATGTGTTTTTGGGGTTAATTTTTTATTTTTATAAACTATTTATAAATTCTCCAGAACATTTATTAAATTTTATGCTTTTAAAATCATTTATTTTCAAACATGAATCATTTCCACATCACGAAGGGTTGTAATTTAAGGATTTTGGTAAATTTCCTTATAAAATAATTTAAAAAATAATATTTTATTGAAAACCTTGGAAAAAATAGAAAGGGTTGTAGTTTTTATTATTATTTTATATAGTGTCCAAAAACTATGTTTCTGAAAAAATAAATAACTTTCTTATATTTTCCTATAAAACCCATAAATATCCCTTTTACTTTTAAATAAAATCCATAGATAAAATCCTTAAAATAACTTGCCCTATATAGAGTCCTCCGATGGTTCCATGATATATAAAGAATCACCTCCAATTATTTTTAAATCACACTATGAATGTATGAGACGGTTCCCTATTATTCTCCACTAAAAAAACATTATTTGTATTTAACAATTTGATTCTCAATTGCCTTTTTCCAATTGATTTATATTGTATCCATTATATCTAATTTATTTTCTTATAATTATATATCATATATTACCTCTCTTTTTAACCTTTACCAAATAGTTATAAGGCTAAAATTTAGTAAGAGACCTCTCACTCTTTTCTTTTCCATTCAATCACCTTCTTTGTGTTTAACCATTTGAATATAAATTTGTTATTTTTAAATGGATTTTTATAGATATACTTATGTTCAAAATTATTTTCTTATAATAATATTTTATTAATCCCTTCTCATTATAACCATTACTTAATCAGTTTCAATAAGGATATTTAGTAAGGGACCTCTCTCTCAACATTTCCATTTAAGAACATTCTTTTTTATTTATCCCCTTTAATCTAAATTAGTTGAGTTATCATGAATTTATAATTTTATCTTTACTTTCCAATTGATGAATTCATAATGATAAATCATTTATTACCTCTCATTATATCCCTAACCAAATTCTTTACTATGTTGTAATTTAGTATGGATCCTCTCTCCTTTATTTTCAATTCAAACACCTTAATTGTATTTGGCCTTTTGAGAATCAATTAGAAATTTATTAATCAATTTATATATATCAATTTATATTATAATTTTGTTATTAATAATGAAATATTAGTTATCTCCACTCATTATATGATTTACCAATGTTGTTGATATGTCAAAATTTATTAAGGGATCATGTATTTCTCTTATTTATTCAAGTTCCTTGTCTATGTATTATACAATGTATTTCAATTCATATTAAGGATATATAGTCTTAAAGATACCTATGAAATAATTTAAAATTCTAATATTATGAGTGACCCATTTTAAACTCATTAATCCATCTAATGATTCATTATGTACTCCTGTTACGATGCTCGAATTATCTAACAATTTTTCATTGATATGTGTTAATTCAACATCCCTCCATGCCTTATTCCTATTAATTAAAACAATTATGTAGGAATATGTTATTACTAATCCCACTTATAGTCGATTTTAACTCCATGTCATCAGAGGTTGATTTATCTATCATTGAATCATATTATGAATCTTGTTGTACTTTTGTTACGCTACCAACATGCCACTATGATTTTCTAGGACAACCATTATTTATGTTTCTTCCGGTACCCATTTTAATTATAGGGTATTCAACTAGTTTCACCTATAATTATAATATTATTTACATCCATATATGTATCATATAGTTCCCTTCATTTTGATACATTACAATTACATCATTTCAAATATAAACAACCTTATAGTGTTACATATCTAGAATCGAATTGTTTGGTATCATGGGAAATGTTGGTTTATAAATAACAATAACACAATAATACATTAGAAATATTTTGTTCCTTATTCTATATATTTTTATTGGGAACAAAATTATTATATGTACAAGTAATCCCTTGAGGATATTCATGAATGAAAGGGGTGAGATAAAATCCCATTAAGATGATAAATAAGGAAATGAATCAATAAATCATAGGTGATCATGATTATACTCATCATCAAAAAATTATGAAGGAATCATCATAATCAATAAAGGTAGAATTAGATAAAGTCATAGAATGTGTAAATGAATAAAAACAGAAGTCATGTCTTTGTGGTCAACACTACACATGGTTATGAACAATAATGACATCATGTTCTCATATAACATATGGGCATAACCATTAAATCATCATTATGAACAAGGAAAAGATAATTTAAAATAATATTGAAAATTATTTCATGTTATACATCACATTATCTAACTAATTTGATCACTATATAATTATGGGCACACTAGTAACATCACAACGTTTACATAATCTTTCTTTCCACATAGAATATATAACAATATTTTCAATAAAATAACCCATGGAATGGAAATGGGTTTCATGAGAATTTCATGAAGAATACAATCATGAATAATCATTGGGGTTTAAAAAGAAAAAATTGAATTACATAAATGTTATAATAATCATCAATCATGACTGAAGAAAATACAATCTCTAGAGAAGAACAAGATGTATTTCAATAAGAAATTCTAGTTCTTTTGGAAAACTTATTAAATTATTAAAAAATTAATATTTAAATTCTTTTATGAAACAATATAAAAAGCAAGTAAAATGAAAAAATATTTTTGTAACATTAAAAGAGAATACAAACTGAAATTCGGTATGAAAGAGGAATGACATAAAGAATATAAATTGGGTTTGAGAATCCACATTCCTTCTATATGAATTATTTATTCATATAAATATCATATATAATCAAATTATAGTAATTAATTAACAAATCTGGAACCTATTCTATATTTTTTTATTTCATTATTATTTTATTATGCTCTTTAATGGTAATTTCTTGGAGATATAGTATTCAATTTCATCATTAGAGAGTGTTCATTTTCATGGGATTCATGATCGATTCACTTCTAAACATTTTTTTAAGATCATGTAAAATTCGAAGAATTTTCCATAATTGAAATTTTATGTTATTTATGATAATACATAATTCTAGTTATCCTTATATATATTCCATTTATTAGGATGATTCATTAAAAAAAATGTTAATGATAATCATTAAATTATATTTGGCGGTTTTCGATCACAAAGATCTCATTTTTGTTTTAGTATTTAGAATTACGTATATTAATTAGGTCTAAAAGATAAAAAGGTTTCTAAAATAAACTTCAAAATATTTTTCAACCATTATAATGGTTTCCAGACCATCATTTAATCTATAAAAGGATAATCAAAACATGTTATCCTTGAAGATGATAAAACTACTCCTCACATATGAAATTTCAATTTTTTAATTAAATTGGGAGGAGAATATATTTGGTGATAGAATAATATATTAACATAATAATATTTCAGTATGTACAATACACTATAGTTATCATTCCACAAGGATAATTGGACATGACTAGAGAATAATAAAATAATACAAATTATAAGAAATTATAAAAAAAAAGAATTTTACCTCTTGCATTCTTCTCCTTGAGAACCTCAAAATATAGATTAGATTTTGTATTATGTTGAGACCAAATATTACTAGCCATGGGATGTTTCTTGGGAAAAAAATTTGATAAAAATTATAAAATATTCAAGGATTTTGATGTATGAAGAGAGGGTGGGGAAGGGTTGTGATGGGTGGGATTTACAGTGGAGGGGAGGGGTGCTTTTTATTATTTTATTCATTAGTTTATTATTTTGGAACAATAATATGAATAGTTTTCACCGTATCATTAAATATATAAAATTCGTGAATGTATGTTTGATATTATGGGATTACATCAGCCATATATCATCCATGATTTAAGAATTCATGTATTTGTAAAATATCATAAATTACTATATTTTACTACTCACATAAATTCAAATATTTTAGAAAAATCTCTTAAATCGACTCTATGAATTTTTCAATGTATATAATAAAAATATATATTAATTTTCTAAAAATAATTTTATATATAATAAAAATTTAATTTAAAATTAATATTATCATTTATTTAAAATATAAAAAATTGAAAATCATAACTTGTTGTATGACATTTCGAACAATTACTTATGGTATCATAAAATTATATTATAATTGTACGAAAATAATAATAATTTATGAATACATTTAACAAAAAAATTAAATAATTATTTTAATTATATAATTTTTATTAATTATTTATAATCTAAAAAATACAGACACTTACATACTCAAATCTAAAAAAATTATTTACTTATACCATGAAAAAAAATATCATATTTTTATTCATAAGGAACCTAAATATTATTTATAAATTTATAAATGATATTACTATTTTATTTTCCAGATTTCAATTCATATTAGTCACATTACTATTTGAAAGGACAAGTTAATATTCTTTTGGTATAACTTCAGAACATCTATAAATACCTCTTATTGCATTAATTCATCATTTATAATGTTTTTATGTGATTTTATTTTATTTATACTATATGAAATATTTATAAAAATGGAGTTTCCATTGATTAAATTGTGGCTTATTTCATTCTCCACCCTTGTGTAATTTCACCATTGAAATTTTATTTTTCATACAACATTGAAAAATATTGAAGGTAGTTCCCATTAACCACTTCCTCTAGTTCCCTTTCTTCCTCTTCAATCATAGAGTTTCTCCATAACAATTTGAACATGTGGGTATTCTTGTTCCATATAACATTATCACTATAGTAAAAAATCATTACTAGATTCCACACATAAGAGAGATCATTTTATAACTATACTGCCTCGGAATTTAGTACATATGAGTGATATGGTATATACTATCTTAGGGGTGATAAATGGAATACATCATGTACTTGATACATGGTAGGTGAAAGTTCAATTTGATAAGAAAAATATGTAAAATGATGAAAAATCATTAATTGGTTGATGTAATTGGGACATACCAATAGATTCTCTCAAAATCATATGATCATCTACCATGGAGATATATGGAGAAATACCATGTCTGTAACCAAAAACATTAGGTGTCTTTGATTATTGTATGTATATATATTCAATCGAATTTGGGATACACTAATGTGATGATGGATGAATTTCATATTCTCCATCATTAATTTTACAATTTCATGTCCTAGAATCTTACCTTAAATGAATTTATCCCAACATAATAGTATTTTACATCGTTTTCATAAAGGGATTCATATAGACCCATTTGGATGCTCAAGTGGAAAATGTTATTATATGGGAACTCAGTTAGAGACAGATGTTGGTATCATCATCTTTTTAAGAAAATGGAATAGTACCTCCACAGTTCTTGAAATGTCTTCATAGTCCACCAAAATTGGAAATTAGTTTGTTAATGATAATAAGTACTGAACTTCATCTCTCTATTATGATCATATTGCTGAATTTTTCTGAACAAGGATGTGAATGTCAGATGTCAATCAGGTACAATTGATTGTGGTACTCTATGCATCCTTATAAATTATCTAATGAATGTAAATGAAATTATATATAATGATACATTTATAAAATTTTGATTAATTGAGATTTCATTATAATATGATACACAACAATCAACATAGGATTGATTACAATAGATTTATTCGAATGTCTGGTGACAAAGTCCATGGATATTTTTTAGCATTTTCATGCATGTTTTTGCAATAGTTTCATCATCTTATTATATAATTTTATTTCAACCTTCATTTAATGAAATAATAAGACCTTTTATATATATTAAGTGATATAAATATTCATATTGTTCCTCCAATAATGATATTGGTGATCTTGATACGTTTTTGTGCTTTTATAGTGAATAGAGAATGTTGATCTCTGTACCTCATTCAGAATGAAATTCATTATATCTGGATTTTTGGGTACACATAGTCGTGACCCAAATCCTTTAAACATGTCATCATCAATTTTGATCATATATGATTTTCCATTTCTGATTACTTCCACTTTTTCAGAATTTCGTCATCAATTTTTCAGCATCTTTTATTTTATCCAAAATGGATGGTTGAGTATTATTTTTAGAAAGGATTAATGATGTTCCATTAATAAGTTTTACCATGTACATACTATGAAAATATTTGATAATGGTATCTTTATAAATATTCATAAATAATAATGCAGCAGGATCCTTTGTACATACATCAATTTTCACATAATTTCCCTTACCAGGATAGTTGATCATTGAACAATCATAACCCATGATTATATGTAACTGTCTTCACTAGTATATATAAATATAAATTTGTGTGAATATAAATTTGAGGATCCTATTATTCTAATATATCTCACACTTATCATAATACACATACTATAACTATATTTGTAATGTGAATATCAAATCCACCAACTCGAAGACATTTGATGGATATTTCTTCTCTTGGATTTTCAACTAACTTGAGGAATAGGCTATCACAATTCATTATTCATCATTACACATCCTATGACCATATTTGTATAATATTTTTATACTATAATGATTTCCCTACATGTCTGTAGTGTGAGTATTTGTGTAGTGATGAGACACTTTTTTAACTATTTAAAGGATTATTTTCCTTCATAAGTCCATAAAACAATTATGCCCTTCTGAGTTAACAAGGTTTGTGTGTTTTATAATCTTGAAAAATTAATCACAAATCATAAATATACATATCTAGTACATGTAAACTAAAGATCTACAATATTAATGTTGTATTGGTCCATACTTTGATTTTATTTATCTTAGAAGGATATAGAAATAGTCCATTTCATTTGATAGAATTCCAAATGAATGGAACATCATCTGTATTTATCATAAATTTTTATTACATTTCATATATATTATCAATTATCATGTTATTTAGCACAGTATTCTAATGATCATCATATTCCTCATTGATCGTGGAGTATATCAGAATATCATCAATAAAGACTACCACAAAATATTCAACGTAATATTTAAAGAATAATTTCATTAAGTCCATGAATATTTTAGTTAATTAATGAGATTGTAAAAAATAAATATGAAATAATAGTGTACATACCACATTAGAAATTCTATCATGGGTATGTATTACTTTCACACATTTTCTTTGGGATATCCCAATAAATGGTCATCCTTATATAAATATATAGCCTCATATAGCTGATTAAATAATCCATTTATCCATTTAAGGGGACACATATTCTTTATCATTAATTTATTAAGATCATTATAATAAATGTAAAGGTGTATCAGTCCATATTCATTATTGACGAAGAGGACCAGTGCACCCCATGGTGAAGCACTTGGGCATATGAAACAGTTATCCAGATTCTCTTAAAACTACTTAATTAGTTCCTCCAACTAAATGGTGTCCATTTTATATGGTGTATTTTGTATAGGTAGATATCAAATAATATTCTCAATTGATAACTCAACCTATCGGTCTGGATGATTTAAAGTCAATTCTTTTGGGAACACATTAGTATAATACCTCAGCATTGGAATGTCCTTGATCATTATTCTCTCATTTGTCTCAATAATTTGAGATTGATATACCCACTCATATAGAAATATTATCATCAATTAATATCATTATTATTGTGAAGATTAATAATTCTCTTCACACTTGTACAAAATAGGTTGATAACATAGGATGTGATGTGGGATATCCACTTCCCAACAGTTGATGTTTGTTTTATATAATTATGGGAAATAAATACCTTAAATAGAATCAAACTATACCAAAGTTAGAGAGACAATATTTTCTGGGAGGTTCAGTACAAAATCGTTAACCTAGGGGTTGTTATGTACTTTGGATTTAATAATTTTCACATCCTCTTTTCTCATACATATATCAAGATCTAAATTTTGAGGTGGTGTTTAAATATTTATACTAAAATTGTATGATATAAATGAGTGAATTGAACCAGAATAAAATTGGTGGTTCACTATTTTTGAATGAAACACCAGGGTACTTATCACCACAACAAGCTAGGGAACCACCTGAGTAATATTGATTTCATAACATTTCACATGCTCTTTTGGATTTTGTGGTTGATGAAACTGATTACCATTGAGGAATAGAGTTCTAGTGCACTACCTTGCATAGTTTCCTTTCTCTTTATAATTAATGCATTGATCCATTAGTTTTTATCTTTTTTCATCCACCAAATTATCCAGCTAACACATGTCTCTTGTAAATTCATTATCATTATGGCCTTTATCCCACACATGAATCAATTCCCCATCCCATTGAGGATATATTCATGCTAGTTCTTCCCACATTTTTGACATGTGGGTGGTTGAGTATTCATTCCCCCATTCTCATTGGATCCCCATGATTTAAACTACAAAATCCATCTATTATCTACATAGTTATGTGATGATTCTCCAAACTCTATCTCAACTTTTAGATTACATCGAAAAACTTCTTCCTAAATCCAAAATTCATGAATTGAAATAGATTTTCAAAGTTGTGGTTTTAAAAACTTAAAGAAACTCTTTATTTTTATATCATTATTGATAAAAAACAAGATGTGTACCTACAAAACCATGTGAATTTTTTTTCCTAATCTAATGTAGATTAACATTTTTTTCATCATCTCTATGAATTCCCTGTCAATATTTGATCTATGAGGTTAAGAGAAATACATATTAAACAATACTTTATAAAGGTATTCATAATCTATCTCTTTAATTTCATCCTTTGGGTTTGTGTTCCTAATAAAAAACCACCAATGGTCAACCAATCCACATAAAAGGTAAAAAGGAAGACTCACCATCTTCATCTCAGTGAAAATAATAATAGAAAATATTTTATCAATTTATTTTTCAACTATATTTCTATAATTATATCACAATATCCACTATATTTCAATTGTATTTTTCATATAAATTATTAAATAGCCATTTTATACCTCTTAGGTTAAAGATAATGTGAAAAATTAATCAGGTTATTATTTATATTCTAAGATAACTGGGTTAGAAACACCATTATATTTTGATCACCACCTCCCAAGGCATTGGGAATGGTGTTAAGGATATCACTAATTTTTCTCTTGCATGAGATTCTGGCCAAATTTATCATAGTTCAAAACATTTTCCAAGATCAAAATGGATTAATGAAAATTAAAAAATTCATGAATAAATACTTTATTACATTTTTCAAATTAAATATAAATTCATATATTGTGCGATCCTTATTTATATCATTTATCAAAAATAATGCTTCTTGTGTGTTTCCATATATATAGCCTCATAGTTAAGGGTCTTCACTAATGTTCTCTAATCCTAATACAAAAATTAACTAATCTGTGATTTGATACCAACTATAGTTACCATTATTTTTAATACATTGGTATTCCATGATTTAAATGATAATAAACATAAATGTGTTACATATCCAGTATCAAAGATTTTATTTTCATGGGAAAATTGGTGTTATACATAACTATGAAATAATAAATCATAATCATTATTTATTTCCTTCTTCTCTAGCTTCTTAGTGGTCTACACATTCTCGTTTGTATATGTAATCACATGAGGATATACATTAAAGAATGGGGTGGGGTAAAATCTCGGTAAAAGGATAAAAAAAGAGATGAATCAATAAAAATAGGTGTGAGAATAGTCATAATCATCACAAAATAAGTATTATGTCATCCTCATAATAAAGATATGTATAATTAGATAAAGGCATTGATTGTTGAAATGCATAAAAATGAAAAATATTTTCATAGCAGTAAATATCACACATAGTTTTAAAAAAAATTATCATTATGTTCATGCATAACATATGTACATAACCATAACATCATCATTGTGCACAAAGCTTATAGAATGGTCATACATTACAGATGTGAATAACCATAAATTTATCATTTTTAAAAAATATATCATCATGGTTTTTCATATTTCACAATATCTCATGATATACATCACATTAAAAAAATATAGTGCACTATATAATTACGGGTTCACCCAATACATCATAACATTTACATAATCATTCATGAAATACAGAACATATACCAATATTATCCCTAATATATCCCATGGAAATGAAATTTGTTTTAAATTAATATAATAAATCATTCATTCATGAATAATATTTGGGCATCCCATTAAATGGAATCACATACATGATATAAGTATCACTAATCTTTAGTAATGAATAAATAGTCACAAAAAAAAATTAAAACATGTGATTCCTTTTAAAAAATCATTTCATTTCTCATAAAATCTTATTAGGAAAATTTATAACCCAGAAAAGAAAATGTGATGAAAAAGAAAGTATATTTCATGATTATAAAAATACATCCACCATAAAATTTGTCATGAAAGAGTAATCAACCCAAGAAAGTAAATTGGGTGGGATAATCCCATTACCTAATGTCTGCATGATTTATTCACTTAAATATCATTGATAATATATTTGTCATTAATTAATAAATATAAATCCTATTATACATTTATTTGATTAATTATAGTTTTATTAATTTATTTTATGCCCATTTTAAGGAGTTATAATTTTCAATTTAATGGTGTATAGTGTTTGTTTTTCTTTATATTCATGATCAGTTCAATTATATATATGTATGTAAGATTGTGTTAAATGGGTATAATTATCCAGAATTGAAATTATATTTCATTAATTAACATATATATTTTTAACTGTCCATATATAATATTTTTACATATATAAGGATGATTCATTAGATAGAATGTTAATGATTATTGTTAAGATGAATTTTGGCGGTCTTTAATCACAACGAACTCGTTTTGTTGTATTATTTAATATTATGTTTATTAGTTAGTTATATAACATAATCAATGTTATAACACGAATTTTACAATATTTTTTTTTCAATTATAATGGTTTTAATAAAATCCTTAATGACATTAATGGAATATGAAAACCTATCACCCTTGGAGGTGACAAAACTATACCTCACTGATGACGTTTCAATTTTTTGAATAAAAGAGATTGTATAAGAGGATTTATTATATATTATTTCATTACAATATCATATATATAAGAAAATTTAGCAACAATTATACTTGTATAAGGGGAGATCAGAATATAATAAGGAAATAAATAAAAAATTAAAAGAAATTAAAAAAAATATTCATGATTTTTCCCCTTGAATTCTTCTCCTTCAGAACCTGCATGGGGAGATCTGTTTTGTTCATTTTTAGAGACCAGAGGATCATGGAAATGGGGAAGAGTCTTAGTAATATTATTAAAAATAAATTTCACATTATTTATGGATTATTTATGTGTTAGGAGATGTAGTGGTGAGGGGATGTATTTATTGTAGATGATTGGGGTTTTTTATAATTTTCTTCATTAGATTGTTATTTTTATTGATGGATATGAGTTGTTTGAAACTAATAAATAAATAATTTAAAATAATTAATTATATTAATAGATTATTGTACTTAATAATCCACACATAATGTATGAATCAATAATTTATGTATTTGTTAAATACAGAAAATTATGTATTCTGCTAGTCAATAATAAATAGACTATTTTATAAAAATTTCAAAAAATTATCCAAGACAATGTTCTAGAATTTAAAATTCAAAAATGAACCCTATTTTATGAATACAATGTTCTGAATAAGATAAATTCAATTTCTAATTAGTATCATCATTAATTCAAAACATGTCTATTTTAAAATAATATATCATTTTATATCTCTAAGGAAATTTAATGAAGGTCTCACAAAATTATCATATAATCATAAGAAACAAAAATAATAATTCATAATTACATTTTATGAAAATAATGTTTCATTTTAATTATTTTATTAATTATAAAAATATAATTAAATATTTATATCTTAAAATATTCCAACACATTATTTATTATTTTTAAAACAATTATTGTCTTATACCATGAAATTAATATATTACATTTTCATTCATAAGATAAATAAATTCTATTTACCTTTTAATAGGTGAGTTTACTATTATATTGTTCAGTTTACTAGTTATAATTGGCACATTACTATTCAAAATGTCTTGTTATTATTATATTGTTATAGGTTCTTTATCTTCTTGAAATTCCCTTTATTACATTAATTATTTATTTATAAATGTTGTATTATGTCCTCTATGTGATTTTCTGTGATTAATAATATACATAACAATTTGAATAAGGTTGATTCAATTGATAAAATTCTAGGTTATTACATAGACGAAAATCCACAATAATAGTATAGAATATGATTAAATATATTCTTATATTATGTGAAATATGAGTCTCACTTATTCATTTACATGATATTTTTTTTGGGTTCATCGAGATAAAAATCTAATGCATTAAATAATTTTTTAATCTCATGAAATTACATGTAAGGTGTATAAATGGTTTTCCTAAGAACATCATGTTCTAATGAATTCATGCTAAACCTTGACATAAACTTATTAATTAATGTTATTGATATCTCCACATTCCTATATTTAATTTCTTTTCTCATGATATATATTTACTCACTATTAATTTTTATGATTATCACAACTTTTATGTCCCATTGAAGATCATATTCTCTATCTTGTAATACATTCATCATGTTACTATTTTTCCCTTATTAGGTTTTATAGCTAAAAGCTTTCTTATCTATTTTCCTAGGTTATCCCATGTAGTTTCAATATGGATGGAATGTTATGATCATGTTAAATATTTTTTCAATAATTATGATTTACCACCCCTAATTTTATATTGTAATTAAATATACATAATTACCGAATAACACTAGTCTTATCAATAATCCAAGTTATATTTTATGTATTATTAGGTAATTAATATTGAATTAAGATCTATGAAATATAATTATTGTCAAATATGTTCTATTTAAAATACAATAATGTTGCTTCTGTGTATGGTGGACTACTGTCTCGTGAAGAGATATTTTTAAATTTTCTATAAATAATTATATGAAGATAAATAATGGTTACTTTAATAAATATATATGATATATATGAAGTGTTATTGAATCTGTATACCTAATTTATCACCCACTTACTTACCCTTTAACTAATTAGGAAAATGATATTATCGCCTGAGTGTACATATGACCAACCATATCCAAAAAGTTCTCTCAATCATATTAAATTTACATAATATAAAAATGATTAAAAAATATATCTAATGTGTAATTATTTAATTTATAATAGTAATTATATTCTTTATATGATGTAACTTTATAATGTATACATCCACTAGAACATTCGAGACAAAACAAGCCTTAGAAGACAATGAAACTAACAACTAGATCAATGAAAAAAATGAAAAAACATCTAGTAAAATGTTATATGAGGATCATATAAGATATTATAAATATGAATATGATTGAAAAATAACTTATTAAAATGATTAAAACCATTATATATGACATTCAACACATTTATACTAAAATAAAGCATAAGGTATGGGAATTTGTATCAATTAACCATCATAGAGGCATACTGTAATGTTATGCACCTAATTTATTTAAAATGTAGTATATAAATTCTATCATTATTATTGTAATAATAATAAATATAATTTCATTATATTTAATTTCTTAATTTTAATTATTTCATCTATTTGGGATTTTTCAAGAATATTTGAATTGTTAGTGAATAGTAAAAATACATATTTGACTTGTTGGTAGTTTAATGACATCATAATGATGTAATTGTTAATATAAACATCTAGTAGACTTTTGTACAACATCTTATAACATGAGGTGCCCCAAGTGGGTTAAACCATGGGAAATCCCATGGTTTTGTGAAAACCACTAAAGAGGTGTCCCTTTTAATTAATAAAAAACTCCCTCTTAATTACTATAAATACCCACTCACCCCTATCATTTTATTTCATTAAAAACACAATATCCTCCCATATATGGTAGTATTAGCTCCAAAATATTCCTCGCAAGTGTTATATAAGCCCCCAAGGTCCCATCCTACAAGATCTATGAGTTACACTACACGGTAAAGGAATCTTTCATTCTCCTCTTTTAATCGACAGTTCCTTTATGTTATCTATTTGATTTTATATTCTCATATGTTGGGTTTTGATTGTATATATTTTTATTATTGTACCTGTTAATTTTAATATTATGAGATACCCTTTTCCTTTAAACATTTCATTTTAGGAAAATTTAAGCGACGCTGTTAGGCATCCGAATATTCATAAGGGAGATCTTAACTTTTCTTTTCTTTTCAAGTTCATCTCTTTTATTTTTTTATCATAACCTCCTATGTCTAAATGACCATGATAAACTCCATTATGATCTATATACTTAAATTATATCATGTTATTTGATGAACCATCATTAATATTCTTACACCCTCTATTTTATTTTTTTAAATGAAATAATCATCCATGAGGATCTGATTTATAACCATTGTGGACGACAAAGTTTCGTTCTTCACATTCTCCTTCATTACTAGACATGAAACCATTTTAATGGATGAACCAGATAATGATATATTTATTTCATCTAATTAATGTTCTGTAATCCTTAGACACTCATTATATAAGTTAATAATACAAAACATGTTCATTATGAACAAAAAGACCAAGTTAATCAGAATATTTGTAATAAACATCTGACTAATGAATAATTCTCATGGTATACAACCCAAAATCATTATAAGATAATATATATATCCTTAATTTAATTAATAAGATATATTAAAATTTTTGGATGTTTATCCACATTTCAAATGAGCTTATATTCATGAAAACAAGTAAAATATTCATGAAAATGAAGGAAGAAAATGCTTCCAAAATAATAAAATTGTTCCTCTTAAACCCATTAAAATGTCCATGAATGAACCTACTAAGTTTATAATAATCAAATTACATGTATAGTAGGTTCTTTAATTATTTACTAATTGATATAAATTGGATTATTCAGGTCTTTAAAACAAATGAAGAACATACTCATGCAAAAGGTAAGGGGTTTCTCATCTCACTTTCATTTCTGTGAGATTTTCATTGTTTGCCACTTCTTTATTGTATGTGATATTTGTGTAGTTACAATTTATAATAAATTACATGATTCTATTTATATTTATGTTATTAAATGATTCTTTTTATTGTTATTATGTAATGATCATATGATTTGACTGATTACATTGTGGTAAGAGACTTTGTCTCAACTACTATTTTATGGTGACTAACTTTGTATGGTGCACCTAATAATCATTATGTGGTGTAACTACTACCCATTTGAGATAAATATTCATTTGAAATTATATTTATATTAAATATCCATAATCCCAAATCATGGATATGTTTGTTGTCTAAACCACATACCATTTTACATATAGTGTTCATTTGGAAAATTATCTTAATTATGGAAATCTTGATGAATCTGTATACTATACTCTATATGGATATTGAAAATGCATATTGATATTTTATTGAATCAATGTATAAATAATTATTTTGACATGCAGAGGTGGTTGTTACCACTATAGCCCCTCCATACATCTGAAGGTCACATGAGACAAATCAGTTGGAGGCCAACCCATCGAGTTTGTTTTCCAAAAATCAAATGGGTTTCCACCAATAGAACAAAACCATATTTACAGTATAATGGTATCATGTTCCAGATACATGACATCCAATTAATAATAATTATTTTTATTAATTATCAATTATTAATATCCATGATTTTTTTAGTATGACAAAGTCTATGTATGAAGATTCATTCTCTGTTTATTAAGGGCGTGAGTTTTTCATTTACTCAGCATGCCATTTTTAATATGTAAAATTAATTACAATTAAGTTATTATTGATTCATTATTACACCATTTTTGTACATTAATGAGTGTTTAGGGTCACCCATTTCATTGTTTACCTTCAATAGGTGATGAAGAGGTGATCGTTTATTGAGTTCATGTGGTTGCAGTTTTCATTTTTTGTTTTGTGTTGTATTTTGTAACATTTTCCAATGTAATTTGAGTTATATCTATGTATATAGTTTCATTAAGACAACTAAACTAATTGTTCCTTTTAGATTATCATTCCTTCTAACCATGCCAATATAAAAATTAATGCAGCGGGTCTAGCCTAGTGGGGTCGTGGTGTTAGAGTTGGTATCAGAGGATGTTTAGTAAAAAACATTGAAACTAGAGTACAAAATGTATAGCAGGGAACAAATACCTAAGGTAGTTTTTGAGGATAAATGTACAAGAATATCCTGGTATTTTGGTAAGGAATAGATCATGTCATTCCTTCTAGAAGATACATCCCTCTCTGGATACGTGCAGGTAGAGGTGGATCTGGAACATAGGTACCTAGGAGTGAATGCTTCGACATGGAGTTTCAGGCTTGACCCGGGGTATCCTGGGACACAACAACGAGCCTTGTTTCTCTCTTGGTTACGACACTCCTAGGGAATATGCTTAGGATAATTCATATTTTATTCACAATCCATTATGAAGGAGTTTAATGTAAATTATTCCTTAGAGAAAAATGTTTATAAGATTCTCTATGCATATAATTTCAATCTATGTTGTGTGCTTTTCTATTTATCATTCAAAAAATAATCTAGTTTATCTCATTATTTAGAAATGGAGTCTAATAGAAGAAGGGGAATTAATACTCACGAGTAAGGTAGGGATATATATACTGAGAAAGTCAACACAGTAAATGTTGGAGCAGATCAGAACATGACCATATTGGGACAACATACTCAGGTAGTAATGAATAACCATTCCACAACTTTCTTGGATTGTTTCATGAGTTAGAAGCCCCTATATTTTAGCAGGACATCTAACCCAGTGGTTGCAGAGCAATGGATAAAGTCCATTAAAAATATATCCATGGAATTAATATGAAATGTAAATTAAAAAGTAGTACTTGCATTATATTGTCTCAAGGGAGACGCTGATCAATGGTGGCCCATAATTCTGAATACCATGGAGGAAGAAGCTATAGAAGATATTGAATGGCGGACATTTAATGAAATATTCTTCGAAAAATATTTCCCTCATGAGTAACGAACTGAAATGAAGAGGATATTCCTTGTCTTTATAAAAATAAGAAGACATATTTTCAGAGTATGAGGCAACCTTTACAAGGTTGTCCAGGTATGCTATAAATTTCGTACATGACTCAGTAGACAAGATTGATCATTTTATTTAAGTTCTTAAGCCTTTTCTTCGAAGGGAACTAGATTCTCACAAATTAATTTAAAAATTCTTAGGAAATTATTTTCTATAAATGGAGTACATTTTTTAATTCTACACATCAAAAAATGGTTAGGGTGAATTTTTGGGATTTTTCTAAAATACTTGAATTTTTTCATGAATAGTAAAAATACATATTTGAGTTTTCAGTAGTTTAATGACATTATAATGATGTAATTATTAATATAAAGAGATGGTAGATTTTTTTATAGTATCTTATGACATTTGGTGTCCCAATTGGCTTTATCCATGGGAAAATACAATGGTAAAGACCATTGTTTTGTGAAAACCACTGATGAGGTGTCCCTTTTAATTAATAAAAAAAGTCTCTCTTAATTACTATAAAATTCCCACTCACCCCCTTCATTTTAATTGATTAAAAATTCTATATCCTAGAACTTCTGGTTGTATTACCTCTCTAAGAGTCCTAAAACTTTGTCATTAATACCCCAAGGTCCAATCCTTCAAGATCTAGGTGTTACTCTAAAAGATAAGGGAATCTATCATTCTCTTCTTTTAGTCGACACTTCTTTTATGATATCTATTTGATTTTCTATTCTCATATGTTGGGGTTTAATTTTATTTTTTCTTATTAATGTCCTTTTTTATTTCAATATTATGAGATACCCTTTTTCTCTCATCATTTCATTTTATGAAATTTTAAGCGACGATGTTAGGCTGCCGAATTTTTATAAGGGATCTCTTATCTTTTCATTTATTTTCAAGTTCAACTTTTTTATTTTTATCTCCTCAACTCATATATCCAAATGACCATGATAAACTCCAGTATCATCTATATACTATAGTTATATCATTTTAATGTAAGAACCAACATCGACATTCTTACTCCCTCCCTTTTATTTTTATAAAAGAAATCAACGTCCATGAGGTTCTGATTTATATCCTTTGTGGACAATAGAGTTTCGTTCTTCACTTTATCCTTCATTATTGCTGATGAAACCATTTAAATATTTGAACCAAATATTATTATATTTATTTCATCTCATTAATGTTCGAAAATCATTATTCACTCATAATATATGAAAATAATACAAAACATGATCATTATTAACTAAGCGACCATGTTAATCTGAATATTGGTAATAAACATTAACTAATGAATCATCATCATGGTATATAACCCTAAATCATTATAAGATAATTTATATCTCCTTAATGTAATTAATAAGATATATTAACAATTCTGGATGTTTATCCACATTTCTAATGAACTTCCATTCATGAAAACAAGTAAACGAATCACAAAAATCATGGAAGAAAATGCTTCCAAAACAATAAAATTGATCCTATTAAACCCATTAAATGGGTCATGAATTGACCTAATAATGTTATAGTAAATAAATTAAATGTATATGAGGTTCTGGAATTATTAATTAACGACTCTATGTTTTATTATTCGGGTCATTAAAACAAAATAAGAACACAATCAAGCAAAAGGTATGTGGTTTCTCATCTTACTTTCATTTTGGTGAGATTTTCTTTGTTCACAACTTATTTCTTTTATGTGGTATATGTGAACTTTAACATGATATATAATAACATGATTATCGTTATATTCATTTTATTAAATGATTTATTTTAGGTTTATTATGTTTTTGTTATATGATTCGACCGATTACAATGTGGTAAGAGACTTTGTCTCAACTACTATTTTGTTGTGACTAACATTGTATGGTGCACCTAATAATCCATATGTAGTGTAACTAATTCCCATTTAAGATAAATTTTCATTTAAAATTATATTTATATAAAAAATAAATAATCTCATATCATGAATATGTTTTTTGTCTAAATTGTATACCATTTTACAAACAGTGTTTATTTGAAAAATTGTCATAATTATTGAAATATTGATGAATCCGTATACTATACTCTATACGAATATAGAAAAGTAATATTTAACTTGTATTGAATCAATGTATGAATTATTATATGGAAATTAAGTGTTGGTTGGGGACCTCAATATCCCCTCAATTCATTGGTAGGTCTCATAAGACAAATTTATTGGCGACAAACACTAAGAGTTTGTTTCGAAAAATCAGACGGGTTTATAGCCACAAAACTAAACAGTTTTTATAGTATTATAGTATCATATGCCAGATACATGACACCAAATTAATAATAATTCTATTTATTAGTTATAATTTATTACTATCCATGATGTTTTCACTAGGAAAAAATCTATTGATTCAGTATCATTCTCAGTTTATTAATTGCATGAGTTTTGTATATATTCACCATTCCATTTTGATTATGTCAAATTGTTTACAATTCAGTTATTTTTGATTCATGCTTCTGAAATTTTTATACCTTAATATGAATTTTAGCTCACCCCTTTTATTTTTTACCTTAAATAGGTGATAAAGAGGTGAACGTTTATTGAGTTCATGTGGTTGCAGTTTTCAGTTTTTGTTATATATTGCATTTTGTAACCATTTCCAATGTAATTTGTGTTACACCTATGTATCTAGTTTCATAAAGACTAATAAATTGTTCTTTCCTTTGGGATATCATTCCTTCTAACAATGCCAATATAACTATTAATTCACCGGTTCCAGCCTAGTGGGGTCGGCATGCTATAATAACCTACCATATACCGACATTTCTAGGATTGATATGGCCTCTATTATACCATATTTTACATTCCTAGGAAAACCATTCATGTATCAATTGAACGCCTAGATCATTAATCATTTCCCAATTAACTGGAGGGAGATATAAGTCCAACCCAGCACAGAATACATACATTTGAGTTCCCCATAATCATAAAACATTAATCATATAATAACTCATGAAAATTAAATAGGTTTTATAATCATTCCACCATATCATAACACATGAATAGAATTGGGTTACATATAAAATTTTCATAATAATAATAAATAATATTGATAAATAATATTGATAGTATAAATTGAAACTATTCATTATATATCATTAGTAATATCAATTCATTTAATATTAATTGGAAAATAATTTTTGGAAGATAACTTTTATCATTTCATAAGGAAATATCCTTTACATAATGAAATAACATTCTACAAATCAAATGTTTAGTAAAATATTTTGAAACATTTTCTATGAAAATAATTTTAAACAACTAAATGAATATTTCAATCATATATAGTTAATGAATGTTTCAAATAACATTCTTTCCATGCATGTTAAAATGAATTTTTCATTCACATTTGTTTAAAAAAAAGAAGTAGTTTATTTTTTAAATAATGATAATAAGTATCCGTTTAATATATTTTTTAAAAATTCAAATCATGGATAATAATGTTAATAAGATATTTTTGGTTAATGTAGAAAAAAATTAGCAAATCCTTTTTATATAACATGAAAATTGATGAGAAAGGGTTTTTGATCTAAGAGAGAACTAAAATAAATATTCATAAAAATGTTTTTTTTGTTCTTTTTATATCATAATGAGAGGAAAATGAAATGAATAAATTTATTCTTTAAAATAACCAAAGTAGAATAAAATTAAGTGTTTTTTTATATTTATGTCATAATATTTCGCCATTATATTAATAATAATTAAAACATGACAATTAATGAGATTATTACATAGAACCCTTACCAATTTGACAATATTAGAATCATAAGGCCCATGAATGAAATAACCGTAGATGTATATACAAACCACCGTACAATTAATAAGAAGTAGAATAAATAAAATTAATGGTCTGTATAAGTGAAACATAAAATAACAATTTTTGAACATGAAATGTGTGTCATTGAAATAAAAGCGAGAGGGAAATATCGTTCCTTTTGGATAATGTTAGAATCATAAAAACCATTAATGAATACAATGAATTGAAACATTAAATATCCTAAAATGATTGATATTGGTTATATAACATGTAAAAAGATAATTTTATATAAATAATAAATATTCATAGGTTCATACCATATCACATTTCTCTAAAAATATATTTTTGAACTAACATCCCTTACCTCAGGTATCAATATTTGTCATATATGTTATCAAAATTTCTATTTTAGATAATCTCTGTTGGTTGGTAGAAAAAACCCAATTTGGAGTATTTACTAATAACAATTAGGCCTCTTGGAAGTGGATATGTAGATAATGATTTAATTTTGGGAGGTCTTGTCCAAACAAAATGGATTTGGATGTTTTAAGGGGATAGAATAGGGGGTTCCCATTTCAAAGTGGGGGTGGGGACACATTTGGAAAAATTATAAAAGAAAAATATTTTCCTACATTTTAAACATATAAAAATGAATAAATATGGATCCTTATCAAAACAAATATGAGAAAAGATTTAAATATGTGACGAAATTAAGAATTATAATTGTATTTAGGTTATTTTATACCTTCACATTTTATATTAAACCCCTAGTAAACATGTTTAATCCTTAACCTTGATAATCAATTTATATTATTTTTAATATTCATTATAAAATATTATTATGTAATCATTATAATATATTATAAATTATAATGATCCCTTATATGGAATCCATTATTCCTAACTCAATTCAAATTAGTTTCAGAATTTAATTTAAAATTAAACTAATAGTCATGATGATGAATCTGTTTTCCATGTATATTTTTTTCATTGGTATAATTCTCTTTTGGAAGGTGAACATGAAATATATTCAAATTATCTAGCATAGATTAATCATAAAATTACTAAACTAATTTAAATTTTAAACCATTTAAAAATAGAAAATGATTTTAATCAAAATTTTGTTTTTTGTAATTTTTTTTTTCACAATTCATTTTTTAATTAATAATTTGTCAAATAAACCTAATATTCAACCTAAAATACTATTTATTTTTTTCAAAAATTATTTTTCCATTTTTTTATTATTTTTAAAAATGTAGAGAAAATTAATTTTTCTATTTTTTAAAAATTATGAACAAAAAAAAAATTTTGTGATATTTTTTATTTGACAAATATATTGAATATACCGAAAATATATGTTCATTTTGTCAAAATATTTGTATTATCTAATATCATTATATATAATTTTTAAAATGTGTTAATATAATTCATACTTTCACCTTTAAAGTATTGTATATAATGTCATGATTAAATTATAATATTAATATCATCTCATGGTTCAATAAAAGATGGTGTTGTGGGTAACACAAGGTATTAAAGATATTAAATTTATATGTAAAACATATTTCTAAAAATATCATTGTGTTAAATGATTTTCATATTTTATTGGTTGTCAAAAAATGAAATCATATGTTTTTTATTTTTATTTACAATTTAAGATGATAAAATGGAGATAAACTATTTTTTATACTTTTTAAATATCTCAATCCATGGAGTAGATAACCCATGTATGATAGAATTAAACATTTCCAAGAGTGGGATTTCTTTTCCGGTTATCCTTTTTTTGTTCACCTATTTAACATTGATTGATTAAAATATTTTTTATACTATTGTTTATTTTAATTTTTATTTCCAATTAGAATGATTTTTTTAGTTAATGATTCATGGATTGACCGTAGGTTAATATATCATGCTACAATATTTTTTCGTTTAATTACCTGAGTATGTTATAAAATTTTACATTTTTAAATTTGATTAACATTCCAATGTTAAGAACATGGATATGAAAATTTTATATTATTTTTTTCTTTATATAGTATTTATTTGTGTTTGAGTTTTTATATATTATTGAAAAACTATATTCAATTAAAATAAATTTTTTGAAATGGTTATCTCTATATTTTGGTTTCGAAATGAAATCAAAAAATGAATCAATTTTATAATTGGATATTTTGGATTAAATGATCTTATAAAATTATTTCAATTGGTTAATTGAATTGAATTACTAATCCTGAAGATATTTTTCCCTAGTTAGTCTATGAACTCAGTTGATTTTTTTTTAAAAAAAAAATTGAATAATGAAAATTATTGGTTTTTCTCAATGTTGTTTTGAAAATGTTTATTTTATTTTTTTTGTTACGAATGGTTTTTAAATGTAAAAATAATTATTTGAAAATTGATATTTGAAAATAAATTTTTGATGGAAATAATGGGTTTGTCCAAATGATTGGGGCATTTTACAATAATATTTTTCATATTCAAATAGTATTTTTATAATGACTGTGTGATACCGTTTTCATGGAAATTTTATTATTGTGCTATATGAAATCTATGAACAGAAAATATGTTTATTTCTTAGAATTTTTCCTGAGTAATGAAGTTATGATTGTATTAGTTGTTAAATAGATTCATTTATGAAACATTATTATAATAGGATGTCTAGTTTATATTTGAACCTAGGTAAGTGATGGACCCATTAAAGTAGTTTTTGTGTTATGTTTTCTTCATGTGAGGACTGTGATAATCTATTTTATGCAAGTATATAATGTTTACATGAATAAGGTTTATATTTAAAACTTGAGTGATATTATAACCCCATTAACGGTTGATCTAATAGAGTATTATTTTAGTAAGGCACCCATCAGAAAATTGGTTTGAAGTGTGATGTACCTAGAGATCAGGTATTTGTGGCTCCAAATGTGAGAGCCATGCTAATATTAGTTTAATAATAATGGTTTTTTCATAATCCATTCAATAAATACTGGTCCGTTGGACATTTAGATTCCATAAGACTATAAATAAATTTTTTTAATGATATCCTTTCATTTAGTGAAAATAAAGTGGAATGTTTTAATTATATAAGAGTATATGTGAGTGTCCATGGGTGAAGAGACCTTATGTACACTACTGGGAATATTTTTTTTCCCAACAGTCATAAACCAACAGTTTCAATGAAACATTGGTATAAGAGAGTTTTGTAATGATTTCCCAACAGTTTTATCAAACTGTTGGGAAATCTTCCACATATGATCCTTTTTCCAACGGTTTGATGAAACTGTTGGGAAAGGTTGATGATTTTGCAACGGTTTTCATAAATCCGTTGGAAAATCATCACGTTCCCAATTCTTTACCAATGTTTTGGTTCAAACTGTTGGGAAAATATGTCCAGAAATACACAAACTAGGCAGAACTACTCTAGTCTCATTTATCCCAAAATTTCCAGAACCCCTCTCCCCCAATTTGCATAACCCTCGCGCGCGCACCACAGGTGAACTCCATCAAATCCGATGAGACTCACCCACATTGTTATGTTGGATAATTCCAAATATTCATGTCTTATTGATCATTTTCCACTTATCTTACATATTTATCAATTTTTATTTTAGGTGGATTCCCTAAATTCAATGTTTTAATTGGAGATTTGCTTTGTTTTATTAGGGATTAGGTGTCTGAGGCATTCCCATTCCTATTATTGGTGTTTTTAATCAAAATTTATTGATGTTGGAACCATTTATGATGTTGTTTTCTCTATTTAATCTCATTTCCCCTAACATAACATTAAAATCATAATCACATTTGGTTTCTATTTTTTTAATTTCCAGTTAAATTATTTTTGTTCGATGATTGTCCCATGTTAATTGTTTTCAATGTTTTGGCAATGAAATTTGGCATTTAATGTGACTTTTCTAAATAGGGGTTCCTTGAGAATTCTCTAAATATTTGTTAAAAATTATAAAAGGGATTATATTATTTTAAATGGATTTCAAAAGATATTTTAGAAATTATTTAATCTTGAGGAAAGTGTTTTATAAAAATGGAAATTTTTTAATATGGGTTGTGTAATGTATTTAGTTATAGTACACTTGTTATGTGAAAATGTTAGGTATTTAGTAAGACATGAGATAACTGGTGTGTGATAATGTGTTATGAAAGAGATTCTATCGTTGATTCAGGATTATATTTACGTTTTGAGCCTATTAATGTGTTGTTTTAATGATATTTTGAGATATTTACCTATTGGTGTTAAGTCATACAGTGATCATGGGGGATATTAAATGTTTATTTCTGAAAACTGGGAGCTGTAGAGGTGGTTCAAGATTTTGGCATATAATTAGTGCTAAACATGTGGATAAACCATATTTAGTAGTTAATTCATGAAGTGTTTAATGTTTTTAGTCCTTTTTTATTTGGAGTTTCTTTTGATGATGATGTTTCTTATTGATACCGATGATGGGAATTTTTTTAGTCTCTAAATTGGCTGAGACTCCCCCACCATTCATAGTGTATGCAATTATATTGGTTTACCTCGAGTTGATGACTCCAATAGCTCAATTGTTAGAGTTGATTGTGAACATGAAGTTGTGGTTGAAAATATATAGAATCATTTATCCCTGTTCTCAATTATTTTGGTTTACCTCAAGTTGGGTTGTTAAGGTTGGTACAATTCAAATTGATTTAGTATTGATCACAAATATGTTTTAGCTGACTTGACCGTTATGTGAATTTTCAATGTTTATTGGTTTCCATTTTATTTTAATTTAATTTTCTAATTTGGAATTGAACTGTATTCAAACCAAGCCAAAAAATATTTCTAACTTGGTGAACATTAAAACTTGTATGACTTATTAAATACATTCATTCTATACTAAAACAATTGATAGATAAATTACCAATGAATCCCCCTATTCCCTCATATATTTAGTTTTTTGGGTTACACATTAGTTTCCTTTCTTCTAATTAATGACATATTTGTTTTCAAAAGAAGGAAATGTAGCCAATTTAAGAGAGATCAAGGAAAACAATGATGGAGAACAATCATCTAATGGAAGAGATGGGTGTTCCATCATTAGTTCCTGCAGTGAGTAATTTATTTCAAATATATATATTTAATGAATATATAATTTCATGTTATTAATTTAGTTGTAACATTTTTTGGAGGATCCACTTATACGTCGACAATTATTCAAAGAGGAGCCTAGTACAGGTCCTAGTAATCATGATGGTGGTATGAGGGGGGTTCATAACAGAGGTAGACTAGTAGCTCCGCGTACCCGACAAGACCCTGCCCCTCCCACTAACATGTCCTCCTTCCGACATTCTGATCCTGGTGCTTCATTAGGTACACACAATATATTTATGCCTCCCCTATTTTCGCCACCTTTTGCATCTTCTGACCCATCTTTTTTGTATCCCATGATGATTCCCACTCCCCAGCCAGAATCTGGTCATACAGTTGCCCTGTATTTTTTTTCCTTCTACTTCTATCTCTCTAAGGTTCTATATTCCATCCTCTTCAACTCCTGTTCCACCACAGGGTATTCCATCAGTTTATAGGTATCCAGCGGCGCTCATCTATCATACTGGCACTGGTATATTTATAGAACCCTAACAAATATTTATACCAATATTTATTTTAATTATAACATGTTTTGATAAAATATTGGTTTTTCTATCATGACAGATGCATATACTGACAGGAGGCAGGGGCGGGGGCATACACACATGCATGCAGTGTGGAACTGCTGCACATAGGTAATGGTGGATTACAATAAAGGCATCCAAATGGTTGAGAAAACATGGCAGCAATTTCGGATTTTGTTGGTGACGCTTTCCAAATACTCCAACATCATTCCCATAAGCACATTATCATAGAGATATTTACCAAATGAGGTCAAGGATAGAGCTTGGGGAGAGATATGGGTAAAAAAATCTATTGTATTTAATTCCATGAATTATTTTTGTATTTAAATGAATTAATAATATGGTGTCAGCTTCGATTTAATTTTCCCAACGGTGAGGGTGAATGAATAGCATGTCTAAAAAATTTAGGTGAGATTTGGAGATCCTAAAAGTATGAGTTGTATATTGGATGGCATGCTATAGTTGGCACTGAGTTAGAGGTTGTACCAGTCATGGATGATTGTCCAATTGAGAAGTTTTGGCAGATGATTACTCATTGGACGACTACTCAGTTTAAGGTATTATTTACATTTGAGGTATTTAAATAAAAACGTTCATGTTTTTCATTAATATTATACTTTTCATTATCTAATTTTATTTATGAATCATCTGGAAAAAATAAAAAAATATTGATTCAAAAAAATACCTCCACAAACGAGGACGTACTATGATGCCAGATCATGAGAGGAATCTGGTGTGACAATTGTTTATAAGTTTTCATTACAACTTATAGTTCATTTTGTTAACTCAATTATTTAATCGGTTGCTAAAATTTTCATATAACTTTAGTATTCAATGTCATTGTAGAGGAAAATACTGAATATTGAAGTATGTGTGCCTCGAGCAAAACCGTTTTGCTCGAGTAGATGGAAAATGGATGGAAGTTCCCTCAACGAACCGACTCGGCAGCAGATTGAAAGTTTTAATATGTTGATTTTATATTTTAATATCTATTTTTAACTTAATAACATATTTATATTTGTAATAGGCTGATTTAGAGTCCCTTGATGCACAAGAACTAGACAATTTTGGGCCAACTGATCACTTACATCAGGTGTTAGGAGAGGAGCATTCTAGCAGAGTACGCTGCCTACCTAGGATAGCTTCGATGAAGTATTGGCCCTCCTCAGGTACAAGTTGTAGTGCCACCAAGTTGCAACAAGTTAGGTCATAGGAATAATATGCTGAAAAAGGGCCCTAGAGACGGCAGAATAGCCTGCTAGGGAAAACAGCGCCTTTTTAAAATTTATTGATGTTTTACGTCCAACACTTCCACCAGAGGCCAGCCTAGCTTTTGATGAATATATGTCATCAATACGTTCTATATATGATGCACTAGGTGGTAGTTGTAATGGTGATCAAGATGATATCTATCCTAACGATGATGATGGTGAGGGGTTTGATGCGGAAGTGGAGGGAGAGGAAGAGGTAGAGGCAGAGGACGAGGGAGAGGCATAGGGTAAGGGTGACGAGGAGTGGGTTGAGGAGGGCGGGGATGATGATGATGAGGACAATGATGACCTCATTGATGAGGGTGATGATGATAGTGATGATAGTGACGATGAGGGTGATGAAAATGTTATTTATTATTATTCTATTTTATATGTGTTTAATTATATGAATGTCTTGGTAAGCTTATTAGCTCATGCTTATCAATTTCATGTGATGATATTCTTTAAATTGAATACAAAGCCTTGTTATACAATCTCCATGTTATGTGAATTATGCCCTATTTGACATGGTTTACTTGTCAATTGTTAGGATAAGGCATGGGTTCCATGTTAAGGACTCATGGAAGGACTCTTTATGCTCAGGTAATTTTGAATTCAAATTCCAGGATGAATGCCTGGTTTCTAGGTGAGGGCTATCAGGATGGTTTCTATTACTCATCAGTGATATTGGTTTCTTGAAGAAAAACTGAAGACATGTCTAGTTTTCAAGATGTTAATAGCATGCCTCAAGTGATACACAGTCCCCTATGTGAGATACTTGTCAAGCAAGGCCACCTAAATCCGAGGAGCGGTGTGGCTGACACCAATCAAAGTGTCATGTATGAGTCAACCCCGTCTAAATCTGAGGTGAGGTGTGGCCGGGATTTTAAGCAAAAAAGAACAACTGGCATACGGAAAACTAACCAAACAAATTTGTATTCTATTGATACATTATCACACCAATACATAGGTCATATGTGACATGTACAAGTCATCCTCGTCTCAATCTGAGTCATGGTGTGGTGTGGATCACTCTAAGTGACTCTCTTTTGATTAAAATGGACAACATTTTATGTAAATACGGATAACCAACCAAAAACATTCGGTTTCCATTGAAACATTAGGAGAACGATACATGGGTCATATGTGATGTGTACGAGTCAACCTCTCCTCAATCTGAGGCACGTTGTAGCTGACACCACTCAATGTGTCTCTCTTTTGTTAAAAATGGACTACATTTTAAGTGAAAACAACAACTTGCATACGGAAAACTGATCAAACGGATTCTGATTGTTTTGATATTTCAGAAATGAGATACATGGGTCATATGTGACGTGTACAAGTAAACACCACCTTAATACGAGGTGCGATGTGGCTGGAACCATTCATAATGTCTCTGTTTTGTTTAAAATGGACACCATTTTAAGTTAAAACAATAATTGACATACGATAAATTGACGAAATGCATTCTGAATGTGTTGATGCTTTAGGAAAATGATCCATAGGTCATATGTGACGTGTACAATTCAACCCCGCATCAATCTGAGGCATGGTGTGGCCGGGATAACTCTATGTGTCCCCCTTTTTTTTAAAATGGAAAACATTTTAAGTACATACGGAAAACTGACCAAATATATTCTGATTGTGTTGTTATTTTAGAACAATGATCCACGGGTCATATGTGACCTGTAAAAATCAACCCCGCCTTAATCTGAGGTGCGGTGTGGCCAGCACCACTCAAAGTGTCTCTCTTTTGTTTCAAAAGGACATCATTTTAAGTGAAAACATCAACTGGCATATGGAAAACCGAACAAACACATTTAGATTGTGTTGATACTTTATGAAAATGATACATGAGTCATTTGAGATGTGTACGAGTCAACCCCGTCTAAATACGAGGTGAAGTGTTCCCGATACCACTATAATTGTGTATCTTTTGTTTAAAATGGACCATATTATAGATGAAAAGAACAACTAGAATAAAAAAGCTGACCAAACACATTCGGAATCTGTTGAAACTTTAGTAAAATGATACATGGTTAATAGGTGATATGTAAGGGTCAACCATGCCTTAATCTGAGTCGCGGTGTGGCCGGAACCACCCAAAGTGTCTCTCTTATGTTTAAAATGGACAACATTTTAAGTACATATCGAAAACATTCCCAACGGATTCTAATTGTGTTGATACTTTATCTCCACGATCCATCGCCCATTTGGAACGTTTACGAGTCAACCCCGCCTCAAACCGAGGTGTGGTGGGTCTAGCACCACTCAAAGTGTCTGTCTTTTATTTAAAAGACACTTCATTTTAAGTGAAAACAACAACTAACAAACGGAAAACTGACCAAATGGATTCTGATTGTGTTGATACCTTATGAAAATAATCCATGGGTCATTTGAGACTTGTATGAGTCAACCCCGTCTTAATCGGAGGCGTGGTGTGGCTGATACCACTCTGTGTCTCTTTTGTTTAAAATGGACAGGATTATAAGTGAAAATAAATGTCTCTCTTATGTTTAAAATGGACAACATTTTAAGTACATACTAAAAACTAACCAACAAGATTCTGATTGTCTTGATACTGTATCACAATGACCCATGGCTCATTTATGACGTGTTTAAGTCAACCCCGCCTCAATCCGAGGTGTGGTGTGGCCGGCACCACTCAAAGTGTCTCTGTTTATTTAAAAATCACTTCATTTTAAGTGAAACCAATTACTGACATATAGAAAACTGACCAAATGGATTCTGATTTTGTTGATACATTAGGAAAATGATCCATGGATCATTTGTGATGTGTACGAGTCAACCCTGCCTCAATCCGTTGCGTGGTGTGGAAGGCACCACTCATAGTGTCTATCATTTTTTTAAAACGAATATTATTTTAAGTTAAAAGAAAAATTGGCATACAGAAAACCGACCAAACGCATTCAAATTCTATTGATACCTTATCACAATGATCCATGGTTCATATGTGATGTATACAAGCTAACTATGGCTCAATCCAAGTCATAGTGTGTCCGGAATCACTCTAATTGTATCTCTTTTGTTTAAAATGGATAACATTTTATTTACTTATGGAAAACTGACCAAACGCATTCGGTTTCCATTGAAACTTTATGATAACGATACAGGGTTCATATGTGACTTGTACGAGTCAACATCTCTTCAATCCGAGGCTCTGTGTGGCTGAAACCACTCAATGTGACTATCTTTTGTTTAAAATGGAAATCATTTTAACTGAAACCAACAACTAGCATATGGAAAACAAATCAAAAAAATTCTGATTTTGATGATAATTTAGCACAACGATCCATGGGTCATATATGATGTGTATGAGTCAACCCCACCTCAATCTGAGGTGCAGTGTGGCCAACACCATTCATAGTGTCTAACTTTTTTTTTCAAAATTGACATTATTTTTAGTGAAAACAACAACTGACAAATGAAAAACTATTAAAACACATTTTGAATGTGTTGATGCGTTAGGACAATGATCTATTGGTCATATGTGATGTGTATGAGTCATCCCCTCCGCAATTTGAGGCACGGTGTGGCCAGGATCACTCTATGTGTCTCTCTTTTGATTAAAATGGACAACATTCTAAGTATATATGGAAAACTAACCAAACAGATTATGATTGTGTTGATACATTAGCACAAAGATCCATGGCTCATATGTGACATGTACGAATCAAATCTGCCTCAATCTGAGGCGCGGTGTGGTCGGCACCACCCAAAGTGTCTCTCTTTTGTTTCAAAAGGATATCATTATAAGTGAAAACAAAAACTGACAGACAAAAAACCAATCAAACACATTCAGATTCCATTTACACATTAGGGAAACAATTTATGAGTCATATGTGACTTTTACGAATCAACCCCGCTATAATTTGTGGTGCAGTGTGGCCGGTACCACTCAACGTGTCTCTCTTTAGTTTAAAATGGAATTCATTTTAAGTTAAAACAACAACTAACATATGGAAAACTGACCAAACACATTCGGATTCTATTGAACCTTTAGTACAACTGTCCATGAGTCATTTCTGATGTGTAAGAGCCAACCCCGCCTCAATCTGAGTCACGATGTGTCCAAAACCTCTCAAAGTGTCTCTCTTTCATTTAAAATGGACTCTCTTTTATGTGAAAACAATAAATGACATACGGAAAACCGACTAAATGCATTTGGATTCTGTTGAAACATTATGAAAACAATCCATGGGTCATATGTGAAATGTAAGAGTCATCCCCGCCTCAATCTGAGGCCTGGTGTGGCTGGAACCACAAAAAGTGTCTCACATTTATTTGAAATGGAAAACATTTGAATTAAAAACAACTACTGGCATATGGGAAACCAACCAAATGCATTCAAAATGTGTTGAAAGTTTAGAAAAATGATAAATGGGTCATATGTGACCTGTACGAGTCAACACTGAATTAATCTGAGGCATGGTGTGACCGACACTAATTCAAAGTGTCTCGTTTTTTTGAAATGAACAACATTTTAAGTGAAAACAACCACTAACATATGGAAAACTGGCCAAATGCATTCTGAATGCATTGATTCTTTAGGAAAACATTACATGGGTCATATGTGATGTAAAAAGTCAACCCCAACTCAATCTGAGGTGAGGTGGGGTCGGAACCACTCAGAGTGTCTCTCTTTTGTTTAAAATGTACATTATTTAAAGTGAAAACAATAACTGATATCAGAAAACTGGCTAAACTCATTCAGATTCCATCAAAACATTAGGAAAATGATACATGGTTCATATGTGATATTTATGAGTCAATACTGCATAAATCTGAGGTGTATTGTGGCCATCACAACTTGAAGTGTCTCAGTTTTATTTGAAATGGATAACATTTTAAGTAAAAAGTACAACTGGAATATGGAAAACTGACCAAAACAATTTGTATTCTGTTAAAACATTAGAAAAACGATCCATGTTTTATATGTGATGTGTACGAGTCAACCTCTCCTCAATCCGAGGTGCGGTGTGGCAAAAACCACTCAAAGTGTCTCACTTTTGTTTCAAAAGGACATCATTTTATGTGAAACCATAAACTGACATACGTAAGACCGACCAAATGAAATTGGGTTCCATTGAAACTTTAGGAAAATGATCCATGAGTCATATGTGATGTGTACGAGTCAACCCTCCCTCAATCTAAGGCCCGGTGTGGCTGACACCATCAAAGTGTCTCACATTTATTTGAAATGGACAACAATTTAATTGAAAACAACTACTGGCATATAGAAAACTAACTAAACTCATTCTGAATTTGTTGAAAATCTAGAACAATGATCGGTGAATCATATTTGATGTGTTCAAGTTAACTCTACCTAAATCTAAGGCATTGTGTGGCTGACACTACTCAAAGTGTCTCTTTTTTTTTAAATGAACAAAATTTTAAGTGAAAATAATAACTATCATAAGGAAAACTAACCAAACGCATTCAAAATATGTTGATAATTTAGGAAAACGATCCATGGGTCATATGTAACATGTATGAGTCAACCGAACCTCAATTTGAGGCATGGTGTGGCCGGTATCACTCCAAGTGTATGTATTTTTTTTAAAATGGACATCATTTTTAGTAAAAAAAACTGGTATATGAAAAACCAAACAAACGTATTCCGCTTCTTTTGATACATATTTAGTTTTTTATTTATTTTATTGAAAATTTATAACTAAATAATGTATGTATTAAATTATGAATTGAATTCCAGATTCCACGTATAATTGTCATCTAAATTTTAAATTGAATTCTAAATCAATTATGTATGTTGATAATTACATTATGAATTATGATTTAATTCTGGATGTGTATAGTTCATGAATTCATTATATGTTAAATGTGTATAAATTTGTTCTCTATATGTATGTATTAGTATGTTATTGCAGGTATAATAATTGGAAAGGATCAGAATGGACATCATTAGAGGCTCCTGTGCAAATTGATGGTTGTTGTGCAATTTGCACAGCATAGCCTATGCCAATGGTTTCAAACCATTGGTAAAGGTTTCTAAGGATTTTTTTGCCAATAGTTCAATGAGAACTGTTGAAAAAAAACCATTCCCAATGGTTTAGAAACCATTAGGAAAGAGTTGATTTTGTTATTTTTGCCAACAGTTTTGTGTAAAACGTTGGTCAAACTTATGCCAACAGTTGGCCAAACCATTGTCATAGGTTAATTTTACTAACCTATAACAACGAATCTTTGTAATCCATTGGTATATTTTTTCCCAACAGATTACTTCCCTATGGTTTGCAAAACCATTGGTATAACATATACCAACTTTTCTTCAGGCTTTCCCAATGGTTCTGAACCATTGGGAAAGACCCCATTTTTAATAGTGGTACCAATTACTGAATAGTATGGGACTAAGAAATTTACATTATCAGGTTATATATTGATTAAAAAGTGTAACACCAATAAGATTCTTGTATACTGAAGATGTTAGGAGATGTGTTTGTAAGGAATAAATATGGTCAATATGTGAATTTAATATTATATTAGTGGTGCACAATGTGACTTAAGTTCACATTCTATGAAGATGTCTCGTGGGAATATTTTTAAGAAGATTATGTTGTGGTAATGTGGAAATTATAGATTGTCATTTCAACTTGGATACCAAATTAGGGCCTTGAATTTAGCTGAGACCATTATTTTTTCCTTGAAATGGAAATGACCATTTGAGGAATGGTGTACATGATGAATAATAAACTCTGGAGTTCATGGGGAATATATATAGAATGAAATTTTATTTTCGAGTATCCATGTTTGAAGAAAATTGAGTTTTCAAAAAATATCACTATAAAAGAACATTTAGGTGATAGATAGTGTTGGTATGATTTTTGGGAGGGAAAATTCTCCACGAGAGTTATCTACATATGCAAATGTTCCTTATGGGTAGAACTTCAGTGAACTAATCTATGGTAATATTTTTAAAAAATATATAAAAATTCCACTGAAGGTTACGCACTAATAATAAAAATTGAACTATAATTTTGTTTCGATTAAACATGTGTCAGGATTAATAATGTTGTGGAACATAGATGCAGTTTTTTAATAAAATTTGGTTGATAATTTTTACTTTTTAAAAAGGGATGATGTTCAGGTAGAGATTTATATATGGAATGTGATTCATTCTTACAGATGAGTATCATTGGTTAATAGTTTTTAATAAGAATCCCTCAATGGAGGTAGGAATGGATTATAATATAGATTATGTGAGAATAATTGATTGAAAAAAAATTACTATTTTTAATCCATGGGAACTGAGTGTTAGTAGTTTTGAACTTATATAGTGTTTAGTTGGACTTATTGATATGGTTATCTATTCCCCCGTAGTTTTCTATATTTTTTTATAGGTATGATTAACATGTAATCTAGAAGTTATGTCTATATTTTTTAGTTTTAATATTTTTATGAATTTGAATGGATACCATGATTTGATAATTCATAGGTCTTGTGGGTTTTGTCTATGTGGAATGAAAAATGAATGTTCACCATCTAGGACTTGGAAAATGAATGATATCAAGTTATGTGATGCATTTTTTTTGCTAAGAGGATGATGTTGATGTTTTTTAAAACATGAATAGTGGTATGTTAGTTCAATATAAATATTTTCGTTGATGTTCTAGTGATCTTGGTGGATGAAGTCAATGATTAGGGTAGATAATGGGTGGATGAATAGATAAATAGCGTTTTTAATTAACAATATGGTGTATGTTTGTTTCCTAGAAAAAAACAAGGACAACATGTTGTGACCAATATATGTGGCAAGACACCTCGGACGAATGTGGGATTATCAACTCACATGAGGTATCAATAATGACCAATCGACGGATAGGTAGTGTGGTGGTGAAATCTATGTTTGTGAATCCATTTTGGGGTGTGGTCTTAATGAAATTATTTTTTAACATTGAGTAATGTTAATTTGTGTCATATTCAAAGCATGAAATTTTTAATAACACCATGTAAGGTTATGTCAGGTAGAAGGGAAAATGAAGATTCTATTAGGGTTTATGGGTTCCATAAGTTGTTACATTGGGTTTGTTGATGTAATAATGTATGGTATTTATTAGATGTTCCAGTGAATATTAATGTCTTACTAAAATTGAAACGTTTTCATTCATTTATTTCAGTAGAGATTAAATTTATTAGTGTACATTGTGATTCATGTGTATGTGAATATACCATTTGGTATTGGAGGTTATATTTATACATGTGGATAAGTGACCAATTTTTTTTAGTAAATTATAAATATATGTGTGAGAGAAATATCAAATGAAACAGATATTCCACTATTGATAATGATATGTGGAGGGTGTACTAGGTAATTAAATACCCTAAATGATGGGAAATTGTTGTATTCATGAACTGATTCAATGGATGAATCGTTTGAAAAAATATTAATTAAGTGTCATTTATAATTATATATAATGGTCAATAACAAAAGATGGTGATGTGGCTCAAAAGATTGAGTGGGGCTTAGTGTGTGGGGAATTAGTAGAAATAAGAGTGTTTCAATATTCATTAGACTGAGTTTAGTATAGAAAAACCTTAATTAGGTCCAATTATATCAGAAGTGGGTAGTCAGTCCTCATATTGAATATCATTTATATGAAAACCCGCAATAGAAACCAATGGAGTTTAGCATGGGTTTGTTTATTTTCTTGTTTGTATCACCTCATTTAGGGTATCAGCGATTGTGGAGGTAGGGGAATCTGGAATCGCGATGTATGAGGTTCTTCTAGATAATAATATAGATATTAATTATGGTATATCAATTTTATATCCCTCTAAAACATCATGGTATAGTTGATGTGGTCTATTTTATTCACCGCAGAGTCCCTGAGGCTAACTCTTTACATGTAACAGATAATAATAGAGTTGAGTTCTAGAAGGATGCTTCTTTTATGGGGGTCTATACCAAACTTTTTAAATTGAAACAATGTAATGGATAAATGAGAGGTAATACCTCTCACATGTGAGTGATGTCACATGGAGGCCTCTGGATGGGAACTTTGAATTATGAATCAGATGTTCAAGCTTTGTGACCTGAGTTGTTCTTGTAGGACCACTTTAGAAACATCACAATGATGAGAATTCCCTAGATAGAAAAATTATAAGGGCTTATGATTTTCAACGTGTGTTATGGTTGTTTTCATCCTATCTCAAAAATGAATTATAGTTTATTTATTATTTGGGTAAAGTGTTCAGTACGTTTTTTAGGATCTTGGAGGATTTTATAATACATGAAGGGGGATTTATTTTGAGCATGGTTATGGAATCAATGAGGTTTCTATCATTCATCTAGTAATATTATTATAACGAGGAAGTGGGTTTCACATGGTTAGTTCTATTATTTTTAAATTCCTATGATAATCATATAAAAGGGAAAAAAAGATAATTCTTAAGTGGTGTACTATTTTACAAATTGTTTTGGTTCAATAAAGAGGTTGTGAGACATGAAAATCATGTATATAATATGTTATTCTCTGTGAAAACACTGTGTAAACAAAAATAAATATTAATAAAAAAAATTTGTTACCCAAATACTCACTACAAAACATCATTCTTCTACATACACATAGGGATAACAAATCAAGGATCCCCCTTGTGAATTCATTGTTAAATAATCCCCCTTGATTGAAATTCAATTAGATATTGAGATGTTCCTCAAAAACATTTTATGGAATGTTATCATTGTCATATGTTCTTCTTGTTTTTATAATACCATCTATCTTATCCTCTTTTAGGGCCCCATATTTTTACTATCACTATGATATTTAGGAATTATGATATGATAGAATGTGATTCTGTCTATATTTTCAAGGAAATGTGGGAAGAAATATATTTTTCATCTTTTCCATTTCAATATTTTCATAGATTCATAGAATTAATTGATTATCATATTGTATTTATCAAGAAATATAAGCTATTAATAATTTTTTTCATGGATATTAACTCTTGATTTCTTATTTTGGGTTATAGAGGTCTTTGTATGAATATCAGGTATCTGAGAATGATTTTTTATGGTGAACCATGATATCATTATTTTACATGATAAAGGTAACATGGTCCATACAATGTTATGAAAAATATATATAACTATATGATATTGTAAGCTTGTGTGTGTGTTTTTTTGTAGACCCTGATAAATCTCTTAATTTTTTGTGATTGTCTGTGCTTTTGTAGCCCATGATATATCGAAATATTTTTCATGATTTTGTGTATGTATAGATCATGCCATTTCATGATATGGATATTCAATGTATATATTTCTATGGCCTGTTGTCCTCTTATATCTAGTATCAAATTGATATGTATGGGTCAGAATGTGGGACATGATGTGTTGTGATAATTATGGGGACCTAAAAGATGTATTTTAGGGAATTATTGATCTGAAGACTGATTGTATATGGTTATTGGTCTATAAAGGACATGTGTATCATCCTATGATAGTATTATTGTAATGGTCATCATCTGTCTTGACCGAAGGCATGATGACCTTGTGGCATGTTCTGATTAATATATTTGTCTTGTATCATGTTATGTGATTCTTATAGTTTGAAAATAACATTTCTACGTAATGGTTCATAGGAAGGTTTGGATAGGGTATGTGGAATCCTAGTTTGATCATGCTGGATTGAGATGTGATTTTTTACTCTTACATTTACATTACAATCCTTGTAATGAAATATAATTTAATATTTCACTTATTTTAACGATTTGTAGTTGGTGTACTATTGTATTTATACTTAACCTCTACAAGGGAATTTCATTGCATGTCTATGATCCTATGACATGGATTTCATATCTATTTATTTTCCCTCTTTTGGGAACATATTATATACCCCATACTTTTTAAAATGTTAAACGTTCACTAATTGGACAACATTTAATAATATAAAGGTTTTTAGGCTTATTTCCATGGAAACTTTGAAACAAATAGATGAAAAATATATAATTTTGTAAAATATACTTTTAAATCTTATTTTTAGACTAATAATAGGTATTTTAAACTACATTCCATATCCAAGGGATATACATTAAAAGAAATGGGTGAGATTAAGTACCAGATTAGGAGTAATGAACAGAAATATTTCACATATGATCCTCAAGCATTACAATAGGAAATGAACCTAATATCATGAGTATTTTCATAACATTGGGATCAGGAATAATGTCTTGGAAATGTGTCTATAATATAAAAATTAAACATAAATAATAATATCACCATGTTTTATCACCAATTCTTAATAAAACATATTTACTATGTTTTTTTAACCAATGATTCATAATAGATGTTATGTCAAGTGATTAATTCATTACATAATGCATTAGATCACTATGTTGGTAAACTATACTTATGAACAAGTTCATGTATTCCACCAAGATCAAAAGAAAACACTTTATTAATAACTCATGGGAAATATTAACTAGGTTCATTTAAAAGTCATTAAAATTTAAAATTCTTATATAAAGGAAAAATACATAATATTAAAAGGATGAAAATGGAAAGTGTGTTTCATAGAAGGATATAAGCAAATAATAATTTTTTTTACTTTTAATTGAATACTTATGTTGAATCAGGATGTTTACATATCCAAAATATAAAATATTTGATTTAGAAGTGAATCATTTATACATTATTTTGGATTGTAGATGGTTGAACAACCTGGATTATGGAAATATAATATTTTTAGGAAATGAAGATATCATGTCGATAGAAAACACTTTTAATAGTAATGGGATTATAAATAATGAATAAATATAATTTCATTCAACATTTAGAAGATATATAACAAAAGATGTACTTTATTGTAAAAAAAGAAGTGGATAGTTCACTTACCTTGTGATGTAACCTTATAATGAATGTAGGGAGAAGAATTAAGAATGTTGAGTCACCTTAGATGGATTTTAGAGAATCAAAATGAGTATAAAATTAGGTATAATGTATTTGGAGAGTATAATAATGGGAGGGAGGAATTTTATTTTAGTAAAGGAGGAGGACTTTTTTAACAAATTATAAATACATGACATTAAATATTAGGATTCAATAAAATTAAAAACCATTACCTTACTCATAGATTTTACTCGTGATTTTATAAACTTTTGTGATGTTTTATAGTATTTAAATGAATTTCTGTAAAAAATTATTTTCTGGTACTACATTGTCCATAGAAGAAAAATTATAAATAAAATACGGGTCTTAAAAATCTTAATTTTATTTCTATTCATTGGAAATATATTTATATGTCTAGAAATTGATTTTAATCTATTCAAATACATAATATTAATAACATAAACAATTCTTGGTAATATAGAGCTTTAATTTATTATTATATAACTTTAGTTATGATTTCATAATATTTACTGCATATTATTCTATTTTTTGTAATATTCCCAAAAAAATGGATTGTGTTGGAAAAATTTTGAAAAATTATCCAATAGATAATTTCAACATGATGGTTTTAGAAATGAAATCCGTATTATTTGAAAACATATATATATATATAATACTTTTCATTTTAAAATAAAATATATATACTAATTGAAAACTTATACTTAACATATTTAGCATTTTGATAATTATAAAAATTTCCTAGAAAATTATGAAATTATGTTTTCATTTACATTTAAATAATTTTTTCATATTTTTTCTTCAGGGAAGTAATTTTTATTTAGAATTATTGACTTTTTTATAAATGTAAATGTAGTTTCATAAAATAAAATAATATTTGTTTGTATAAAAATTATATTTTTCAAATTCTTCTTATTTCATGTCTTTTAAAAATAATAAAAATGTCGTTGAATAAATAATTACATAAATTATAAAAATGTAATTAATATTTTATGATATTATTATCTATATACATAACCACATATTATACCAATATACACCAGAAGGGAAATGTTTGGGATGGTGGTAGTTTTTAAGGTGGTTCACTCAACATTGATCAATTTTTGATCTGCATTAAATTGATATTCTCCTATTATTGATTTCATTCCAACCTCAAATGTTTAACCACTTATTTTTATTCGTCAATAGAAAACACCAGTGAACCTACCACCCTCCAATGTTTTGATAATTGGGCTTTAATGTCATGGTTCTACTAATTGAGAATATAATTTCTTCCTTATGTACTCAATTATCTCTTAGCATTAGTCTTAATATACAATATACTTATCAATAAGTTAATAAAGGAAACATTAACTACTATTATAACTCCAAATATTAATTTTGATCAATGATCATGTGATAGTATTTTAATGAAAATGTTATAATATTCACATATCTGATTATAGACAATATATATATCTCAAAACATATAAATATAAAATCCTATCCTTATAGTTTTTTCAAACTAATTTTATAATTTCTATCATAATTTTATCATTTTTTCTATTTAATTATTTTAATGTAATGTTTAATCCTCTAGGAAGGGTTTGAAACTATGGAGTTTATAATTGCATGTAAACTATTATATGTTTCTTCTATTGCTATACTAGTATTAGATGTTGTAATTGGTATTATTACATGATATTTAGTATCGTATTTTTAATTTTATTTGTATGGAAATATTTTTTGAAATGTTATAATACATACATTAAATTATTATTATTAGAAATATTTTTGGGGAGTGGCATTTAGAGAATCGTGAATGGTTTATTTTGATTGGGGTTGACTATGCTGTAAAATCCATAATTCCAGGTTCCCCATGATTAAATTTCATAGATTCTCTAATAGTTCCCACATCCATACATTATTAAGGGTATTCTACAAAAATATAGCTTTTTATTTGAGGTTTCAAATTTAATGTCACCTATGAAGTCACATTGGACAAGAGGATGGGAGGTTTGGATCATCACACCTTTTGAGGGTGGGGGATTGTTTCTTACTTCGGGAAACTCCTATTGATTTAAAGAATTTTTGTAAAACTATTCCTAGTTTTTATACGAGAGAAGTTAACCAAAAAACTTGATCAATTGATAAAACCTTCAATGTGGAAGTTGGTGTCAATTAATGAGTCCATATTTATATATATGAGGATCTTAGTCAATTTAAAATTATCTTCATAGATACATATTCTATTATACCAAATAACTAGGAACTCTAGAGTTTACTATTCTCTAGATAGGAGGTTTCTATTACGAGAATGGGAATGAAAATTTATTTGGCATCCCATGATACATATTTATAAAAAAAATCAAATCCCACATAGTTCATTAGACCCATGTAGTATAACATCATTTAGAATGAATATATGTGGGGGAACATATGAACATGATGTTGAGATATAACATCTAGAAGGATTCATGTGTAACTTGGTTATGATTAGAATCTGATTCACGGTAGTTTGATCATTACATTGGAAATACCCAGTGGTGGATTCGATTGTATTGGGGTTATCATATCATGATGCTAAATGGGGATTACAAATTTTCATTTCTTTAGATAGTTTATGTTCATGATATAATTGATATGGTCATTTCACATCCCTAACCACATGTGTTCCATTATGAATTTGAGGAACAATTTGTATCAAGTAATCTTACTCATTTCATTTTGATTTGAGACTTACAAAGAGGGGATGCCCTTTGGAGGATTTGATATATAGCATGAGCCAAATAAATAATTCTTAGATGTTGTTCTTATGGAATAAATCATAGTCATGATAGTTCATTTGGATTTCTGATCCCCTCATAAATGAGGAACAATAGTAATACCATGGGATATACTGGATTTGATGGTTATAATGTCAAATACAATGAGGTACTTACACTAAGGTATATTCCCATTAGATCATGGGCCTTAGAAATGATTCCTATGTGTCATTTTTATTGAATGAATCAAATTTCTCATGATTAAGTTTGGTATATTCCTAAAAATGTGCACTATATTGGGTCATCATGTCCTAAGACTCCTTCCTGACAAGTTCTAATTTCAAACTCAATATATCCTAATTGTCTACATGGCATTAACGAGGTGTAATCAAATGATCCTATTAAATTTTCAAAGGGCATTTCATAATTTGAATGACATGTCAATAGGATATCACAGGATCAATGATAGCATGTTTGGATGGTGCCACATGACCAAGGATGTAATGTCTAGCTGATGTCACGTGATTATGGCACAAATGTCTAGAGGTTATTGTATGATCAAGGATGACTTGTCTGTTGGACATTAAATGAAATGATTTTTTGTATAGAGGACATGTTAGGACCTAGTTTATTAGTTAGCAGTAGATAATAATACATTGATGATTTCTAAATAAGATATTTTAATATTTGGTTGAAAACCCCTCATGACATCTAATCACATGGTAAGCATACTTAGATGGTCTACCATGAGTTTATATACATTTATAAGGGACATTTCATGATCCCAGTGAAAATTTATTAGATTTCTTCATGACATGGGAGACCTATCTAAGAGCTTTCTAATGATCTAATTAGGTCATATGAATTTCATGGATGTAATTTAATCTATCTTCACATAATCCTCCTATCCTTTTTAGTCATTATTACTTTCGTTATTTCATAATTTCTACAATTTTTTATCATTTTTTTGTTATTTTTGTTTTCTCATGAGTTATTCATCATGAAAGACCTCTTTCGCATAACATGGTAAACACGTGAGAAGTCTTTCCCATTATATATAAAGTGGTCACGTAAAGCATGTATTGATTAAAAATTTTCCCTTAGTTATTGTTCCATATTTTACCAGGCATCAAAATTTTTTGATCGCATGAATGGTGGCTCTGATAAGTCCTCTCATGTGCTCCCATGTGGAAATCAACAATTGGATCCTGATTGATGATTATTTGTGATAGGGGTGATTATATTCACGGTCATCCCACTTATAAGTCTCATTTTGTGATGCATATCTAAATGGTTTGAGATAGTTTCAATAGATAATTTCTTGTATGATATGATTTGTTATATCCTAAAATGGGCCATCCATGGCGACACATGATGATAGTGATTGTGATAATGATTCACCATAAGTATATATATCTAACACCAGATGGGCCAATGGATTTTTTCTAACCATGTTCAAATGTCAAGGATTTTTCAATATGTGAGGATGACATATCTAGGTGTCTTCATAGGAGATGGATTCAAACTGAATGTCTTTCATGTGAGAGAAGATGAATTTATAGGGACCTTCATGTCACTAATGTTTCATGTCACAGGGGATCTATGAGATGTAAATGAGACCTCACGGTATTAATTATGATCACCCGAGTTGAATTACCACCTTCTCGTAAAGGTTACAATAACATCCCATTGAAATAGGATTCTTCATTTCCCATAACATTTCATAATTTATTCAAAAAGAATAAGATATCTCATGAATCCTTGGGATTGTTGTCATGGAAAACATTTCTAATTGTCAACAATGCACCTTGTGTTCAATTATGGATTTCATGTTAACATGCATGAAATTTTATGTAAACTCCATATTTATGTTTTTGGATTCGATGGGGAATCAAATGTTTGGATACATGTGTCTGAGGTCCTTCACATGATGAAGGTGAAATGCTAACATACTTTTTGTGTGTCAAGGTAAAATGTGTTGATGGGTTTAATGGCGTCATGCTGGTCACATGATCTTGTTGACTGAAAATCCACATAATTCTCCTTCACAAATATATTTCACCATTCCCCTCCTTCATTTTATACTGGGGTTTTGAATGAAATTTTTGGATTTTAGCGGTTGAAAAGTCCCATAATAGAGAAGAACTCATTTATATGCCTCTACATCATCTTCAATTCTTGTTAGGTTTCCTTAGTAAGAACAATTATTCCAATCAAAGGGGATCTACATGACCAAGAGTGAATCATGTGTTGCTCATGACCTATTAACATGACCTTACTAGAGTTATATGATCAAATTTACTTTTGAATGTCACACATTCCATGTTTGTCAGTCTTATTATCATCAATTATTTTTTAAAGAAAATAACACATATGCACTGAGTATTTCTTCCCATATATATTTTCCAATTCACAATTTTTGTGTGTACACAAATTCCGACCCCCACCCCCTTGAGGTGACGTCTCGAGGAACAATGTCTTGGCTCTAGGGAAATTAAATCTCAACATCTATCGTTTCAGATAATAAAAATATGTTCCTTGGGTGATGCTTGTCTTTCATGGTGAATGTTGTTATTCCATAGACTACCCCAATAAATATGGGTGAATGAGTTTCTCATTAAATGAAAAAAATATAATATTTAGAGATTATGATATCAATTACATCACGTGATTTTTTCACAATACCTAAGAAAATATCTTTATCAGAAGCCCTCTTTATGAGAACCAACAATAATATTTATTTTCATGATCCGATAGCAGGACAATTTATTATCATCCATTTTCGAGAACTGATCATGTACTCCACTTTTCCCCATCACCAGTATAGAAAAAACACTAATAATTTAATGGTACTTTTTTAAACCATGACCATGATCATGAAATTCATTATCTTCTTGTGGGTTTCCCTAAACCTACTGAATTTTTCAATTGAATAATCAATTATTATGTGGTACACATGAACATATCCTATCCATTTGATCATGATTCTCTTCAGTAGTTCCATGGTGGAGAGATTCTCTAGTGGTCATATAAACCATGAAAACTCCATGAGTTAGGTGGTTCACAATACATGTATGGGTTCATTCAGTCTTGAATACCTTCATGGATAATGCAATTTTTCTGATGATATTATTTTCATAAATCTACATTTATGATATTTTTCCCATGTTTGACATCTAAAATTTTACTTTTATAAAAATTTATTATGGTTGTTGTGTGTCTTCAATAATTTCTAGTCAAATGTCCATGATTTCTGGGATTTATAATTCTCTAACTAAATACCATGTATATTATAATAACGAGTCTTGGAGGAGGCTTATTTCATATAAAAAATATATATATATAACTTTTCATACTATCTTCCATTATATAGATTCACTCTATTTTATAAGGTTTTTATCCCCTCATCAGACTATAACATTCCATCTTTCATGATTTCATCTTCCCTTTATTATATTGAAGAGAATATTACTAAAGTTAGTAAATAGGTCATGGTATAGTCCAAAAGGAAATCCAACATATTGTATAACTTCTATTAGAGTTTGAATGTTTTTTTTTCTCCCACTATCCCATTTCATAGAATTACTCATGAAAAATTATCTCTTCCCAACAAAATCTGAGAAGAGGTTGTAGGTCGAAATGGGGTTGGTGAGATGGAGAAAATTTTTCTGATGAATGTTCATGGTCATTCATTGTGAGACAAATCTTCTCAATACATTTTGATCAACAACATTCCATTCACCTTTTCATGTATATATGGGTTTATCATTTAATCATTTATTATAAATTAGATATAATTAAAATAAGTATTAGTTATTGTTCACCTATCACTAATTCATTTCATATATCTTATAGTGAAGTTGAAATTAGCCACAGAGAGATTTTTGTTCTATTTCGGATACCTCCACTTGGAGTGATATATGACAAGTTCCTTCATTCTACGGATTCCTTGGATGACCCTACCCAAATAATATCCTTAGAAATGGACATGATTAACATTATAAAATTGATTATAATGTAAGATCTTAATTAATGACCACTATTCTCTTTTACATTCATAGCTATCTTCTAAATAATATCTCGATTAACTATTATTATACTTCAATGATTCTGATCCAAAAAATTACCTAATCGTATATGCTGGTATTGAGAAATACTTGAGGAGTTGGATTATACTACACGGTGATACCTAGTGAAAATTGTTATATCCATAAACCTTAAGCTTTCGGGTTTCATATCAATTATCATAAATCGATTTCTCTTCTCAATAAAGGATTCCATATTTAGAATGTAGGTAATCATGCTGGTGATGGAAGCATTATTAGTAGAAGGGATGCCTCTGAATCCAATCATACAAACTCTCTCTCATGTACCATTTCATGGTTCATTTTAAATAATGAAATGTTATCTATAACATTTACAGTCCATTTCAGTTTTTTATTTGGATAGATAGGGTTCAATTTCTACTACTACGAATACCATAACAAAATAGAGATACTTAAAGCCTTATTCCATCCATGGTTTTTAAATATTTATATTGTTGAGGAAACCCCCCTTAACCCTAATGATTTCATTGACATGATGTGTCAGTCATATTGTTTCAACATCACATCATACCGAATATCGACTAGTCCAATGGTGGATAGTTGTAGTGGATCTCTTGATGAACAATCATACCCAATATCTCATTCAAATGAGGTTCTATCATGCCATGTGCATTAGATGATTATTTTCTAACCATATTCCACTTATGTTTTAACCTAGAAATTCAATTTTAATCATAGAGTTTCTCCTCTTACCTCAGCTCCCATATTGGGAGAAAAAAAACACATGATTGCCTTATAATTCTAGGTGATATTGGAAAATGAACACCCACATGATGATATTATCCTTTTACAAATTAGAGACCTTGTCTACTGGTCATAAGATTATTCATTAGATTGTGTGGAATCCAAACTAGGTGGTTTTCTATATTGTCTTTTCTATCATGTGTACAAAACATGTTCTTCACCACCACCCTTCTAGTATCAAAAAATGATGTGATTCAATATTCTACAAAGTAATTGAGGATGCATCCTAATCCATTCAATCAGAATCCCACAACTGGGGAATTTATTGGAGAAATATAGTCATTAAATATGATTGAAAAAAATTGCATCATTTGATGGAAGAGTATATGAGACTTTCCCACTAACTTCTTTTTCATCTCATCTAGTAGTTCCCCATTTGGATGTACCCACCCAATCATTTTAAGACTACCAAAAATGATTCACATGAATTTGGTATTATATTCACATGATGATCACTAATATTCCCCTATATATATTTCTTGTCCAAGAGGAAAGATACAATTTATTTTTCATGGCTTTAACATTGTAAACCTTTAATGATTATCAAAATAATATTTTATGCTTCATATTTTCAAAAAATAAAAACATATTTCTCAAAGTTAGTGGGGATTGCATGATTTTGATTATCAGAGCCACATGATGTAAGATTAAGAGGTGAATGAATAGATACATCATGTCATATTTGATATGCATCTCCAAATGGATTCCTTGACCACACACATGGCAATATTTGAGGAGATCATATCTCACTCAAGGTTTTATCTATTAGAATCATCATAACAATTAATAACTACTCAGGTTATAGTTGAGGTGTTATATTCTCTCATCGAGGATATTTATCATCAGATAACCGTAGAAGAAGAAGGGTGGATGGTCTTTCAAATATCAATCTACGATACATGAAAAAATCTAGCTGGACGATTCAGCCACTAAAATATTATTATATTTTAATAAATAATATTTTCATATTTGATGAAATTCTCAAATAGGATACAGAATAATATAATGTTCATTAAAACACATAGATATAAATTATTAAATTGAAATAAATTTTTTATTGAGGAATTATCATGAATTCCCACAAAAATGATATTTTTTATTGATAAGAATTCTTTAGTTTTCCTAGGATTACCTGATTTTAAAATAGGTAATATCGGTAAAAATATTTCTGATGGATGGAGTGTTATCAATATTTTATTTGATGTTAGTGGAATTTTTGAGTGTATCATGATTTATTAGGTGAATATGATGGCCTCAAAAGGAATTATAATTATTTATTTATAATATATTAATTTTTCCAAACCATCATGTATGGTAAGGATTTTTTGAAATGGAAATTTATTTTGTTCAGGTCACTATATTATTGGGTTTTTATCTTAATATGTTTTATGAATGTTCAGTTTTATGATTTCACAATATTTCTGATAATGCACAAATCGATTTCTTACTAATCAAAGACCTGACTTTTTCTAAGGATTAGCTAATCCATTTTTTGACATGAAGATAATTCTCTCTCTTTTTGGGTTGTATTGTCTTATGGTATGGAATCCTAAACAACTATTGTATTTTAGTGTACGATCTTCTTGGTAAAACTTTTTATTATTTTTATTTTAGAGACTTCTATGTCAGAAATTATTCTTTTTGTAATTTATTTTCAAAAAGTAATGTTCAAAATGAATTTTAATATAATGTGGCATGGACATATTCAATATAATTTAATGTCATGTGGTAATGATGTGTACCATTCCCTTAAATATAATGTGGTAATGATATATTCTGTGCAGTTTAACATCATGTTGTAATGACATTAATATGATATATAGTTTAAATTCATGCAAATATGACATAAAATACAATGTTGTTTAATAATTATTGTTCTACAAATTGAAATATTGTGATTCCTAATCCCTTTATTCCTGGACATGATGGATGAATATAGAATAATGGATAGATAAAATTTGATGAACCAAAAAAACATAGGTGTTATGTACTTTCATAGTATTTTCAGGGCTCAGAATAATTGGAGTTCAATTCCTATAATGATGATGTGAATATATTTGTGGCTCACATTCCCCTATGTATGATTCCATAGGGATTATATACATGATAAATAATGGGGGATCCCCACACATTGAAATTGTATATGAAATATTTTTGGCATGTTGTTGGTAAAGATTGAATGATATGGATTCCACAAACACATGTATAGTTGGATTAAGGGTTGATTAATTCATACCCAAAAGATTAAGTCAACACATTTATGATGGGGAATACATGACAGGGAGGACACATAGAATCCAATGATAATAAGTATTAAAATGGTGTATCTAGGTATAATTATGATCATATTTAGATAATTTTATATAGGAGTTCATCCATTTGGTAGGTCAAATCCCTTATGTGTTAACAGTATGATTAAACATAGGTGTCACAAATCATTTCCGAGATTCATGAAAAATTTACAGTGAATCAAATTCCATGATAATAAAGGTTGAATGAACATTCATTTTATCATGATAGGGTTCCATTTCCTAAGAGAAATTAATATTTTATACGGTGGATCGGGCCCTATGCCTGGTGCATTCGAGTAACATGGCATATGAATCAAACGGTTCATGAATTGAGTCTCAAATCCATTCATCGAGAAAGATTACTGTTCATGGTGAAATAATATCTGAGGAATTAAATTCCTCTAGAATAGATTTGTTAAGGATATTGTAAATCATTGTCCAATGTTCTTGGTTCATGAGGATGATATGTAACAATCAACCTTGTGATGACCTAAAACAATGTAGTATTAAATCTTCCACCATGAGGACATCAAGTCATGTAATGATCATAAATTTCTTTTTGAAATGTATGAACATGTTTAGTTGATGATCATCGGCTCATACACATGTGTCATAGCAAAAGATTAGTATTTTTACAAAGGGTCCCTTGAATCTGAGGATCCTTTTTCAATGCTAATATAAGGTTTTATATAATTTTTGGTGTCCAAATCATGAAGTCAATAAATGGAAAATGTAGTATTCAAAATGGTTTTGGGAAAAATAATGGGTTTCTCACTATCTTATGATGATTTTATTGTGGTTGGGATATGTGACAAATCAGTAATCTATCTTTTTCATTGCCAAGGGGGTATAGTGACCATGAAATGAATTTTTCTAGTTCAAAAATAAGCCCTATGATCTTTCTCTCGTATTTATTATCTAATTTTTTCATAAACACTAGGGTTAAATAGTTTAGTTAACAGTGATTTGAAATCTTCTCTAGCCTCCATTTAAGGTTTATCAACCTGAAAATTTTTATGTCACTTTTACTAGAATTTTTATGGTCTAGAAATTTGTACCATCAAATGGAAAATGTTTTAGTTTATTCAAATTTTACTAGAGATCACACGGTGATATCCTTATTGCACATGGAATTGATGTGTGGGAAATGTTCCACAACAACCCAATTATGATACCCATGGATAAGAGTAATCCATCATCCTACTAGGCATGGTATGAATATTCTACAAATCATTGCTCTATATTCTCAAACCATGATTAGTGATATTGGAAAATCATTTTGGGGATGACCCAAAATAAATAAAGGTTCTATGTTCTACCACAGTGATGTGATGGATAACAGGTATCAGAAATACATTTTTTCAAGGTGATGAAACATTTGGTTGATCTCTATGGGCTCATATATAGTATCCATAAAAATACATGAAAACTAAAACAAAGTATACATTGAGGTTTAGTATCCTATTCCAATGACCATGAGAGGTTGGTGGAAACATAACAAAATCGTGACATGAATTTTGATTTATGGGTTGAGGTGATTAAAACATGATGAGATGAATCTATTCTCCATTTGGGTGGGGTCAAACTGGTATGATCCTTTGATAAGGAATGATGAAGGGTGATGACCTTCTCCTTTTATCATCTTTAATGGGTATGTATTTGTTGTGTATTATTAATTTCATCTGAGTTGTACATTATCCTCGTAGTTTCATTTCAGGTGGTGAGGATTTTTTCAATTCCTCTATTTTAAAAATCATATAGTAAAGATGTGGGATCAAATTAAAAACTATGAAAGATGTCATTAGGCAAAATTTTCACTATTCTTAGGAATTTAGATACTAGGGAATCTTTTTTGATACATAGACTTCATACATGGTTTCCATATCATGAATCCATACATTAAATGATACAATGTAAATGCAATAAATCTATATGTAGATATGTCATGTGCATAGGAAAAATGAGTGTATATAAGTCATCCCTCTTAAAAATGAGGTATTTGCTTCATATTGTTTGTTTATTATATGAAATTTGGTCATACAGTTTAATAATATGGTATATGACATTATATATTGTGTATAAATTTATGAAATTAGATTTTTCGGTTGATGTGTACCTTTAATGAAAGGAATCATTGCATATATAGTTCTTGTATGAAATATCCCTATGTGCTTTTGACCCGTATAAAGGGATGGGGATCATTTTTTATCATGGCTGGACCTAAAGATATGATATCAAGGGGTCACTATTTATCTTTTGGCTAATGGAATCAAGACATGTCTAGATATTTAATTTTAAAGTATCTCTGTAGGTATAACCCATATAAAGAGGGGATAATTATTATTGTCGATTGTTCTAGTTGGACCTACGATTCGGGAATTATGAATCACTATGTATCTTGTGATGATATGATTCAAGCGACATATATTTCATGGATGGGAAACACATTATGTATGTCTCACACATAGATATTTGTGGTAATTGATCTCATTTATTTTTATAGATATACATAGTAATGTGGTTGGAAGCATCACAATGTTTCCTTTGATGACGAGAATTAAGCCACACATATCTCTTGGATAGGAACATCTCTAGATAAACCTGAACCATACATATACGGAGGAGTTGTTCGAATTTATTTTATCTGGGAACAATAATGGGTATTTGAGAGTATCAATTTGTCTTATAATGTAAGAAATCAAGCCACACATAGTTCATAAAAACCCATTATAGTTTTTTTCATCTATAAAAGACATTGGTTCCCTAATGTGAATGGGGAATATGATGACCTGATTAATGTCGATAAGTCTATGTTTCACTATGTATAATAAACATTTTGGAATCAATATATACATATTTCATGAATGAAGGTGTTTTGGGAGACCTAGACCAAATATATTGGTCCTCTTAGGTGAGGTCCATGGTAATGTGCAGTTTTATGACATGCAAGACATAATCCATGAATTTATTATCATGTGGAAAACAATTGTGGTGTTACAATTAATGTATAAGATCTAGAACTATGATAATCTATTAAGGAATTGAAATTTCTATGTCATTCAAGGGAGGATATAATAAAATCCTAATCCCATTTAATCTATGTTCAGTTTGAGAAGGAAGGTATGAAAAAGGTTTATCATACAATATAGACGTAGCTGAATGAATGGACATGTGAATTATTTATCATTTAGTGGATGTACCAAGATATATAATATTTCCATCGTAATTATTATCATTGTGGTGAGACTCATTTATGACATAGTCCTAGAAAACTATTCAATTTAGTTACCTGTGGAGAGGGCATCAGCCATGTAGTATAATTTCATCTAGTAAGGATTGATGGTTTCCCTTTATAAACAATAAGTACTGAACATTGTTGAATTTTATATTGTCCTCTGACTGAGATAAGTATGTATTGATTCAAACTAGGATTTGAGATCTTTGAATTCCTTTGTTTCTCTTTATGAACATAATCAATCTACATGTTGTTGTTCTTTTATGGGAGACTAAATATGTGTGTATGAATAAGACATATAGATAATATAACTTCCACTCAATTTTTTATCGATTTAGTTCATGTTCCGTGAATTATCAGGGACTATATTCTTCCCTTGTATTTTAATTTCATGTAGTGAGAACATCTCTCATGCAGCTTAATGTTGTGTGTTAAAGAAATGTTTTATAAATTTTTATGTTATGTGGTTAAGACATAATATGATGTTCAATTTACTATATTTCTTCAGGAATATCTTATACACTATTTAACATCATGCATTCTTGACTATAGAACTTTTGTATTTTAATGACATGTTATAAGGACCGCGTTAATATAGTTTAATGATCTATGTTTAGGATATGAGACACATTTTTATTTAATTTATTAATAACATGATCTATTCTATATTTTTTAACACCATATGGTCAAGATGTTAGATGATCTTAACTTTTATGTTGTTCTTCTAGGACCTCTTATTTATATTTTAACATCATGTGGATAGGACGTAAGATGGTGAACAATTTTATAACATGCTTTTAGAAACACTTCCTACAACTTTACATTATTTGGTTGTGACATGATATGTTGTGATGTATAACGTATTTCTACCTATTCCTCTTCCATAAGTTTAATGTTATTTTTTCGGGATATGATATGCTATACAATTTTATGGATTGATAACATAACCACTTATGTATGTTTTAATTTCACATAGTCAAGAGGATGATAATTCCTGATGGAAGATACAAAAACTATATCTTAATAAACCATTCAATGTTGGGGTGGGGGCATAACACATTCCCCATCTATCATGCCCAATGGTTGATCTCAATTTGGATATACCTTATGTATAATATAACTCCCTTCCAACTATAGTTCAATTTCAGAAGTTTTTTTCAAGGTATCATTGTGTTTCTAATATCCAATACTAGTTTAACATGGTGTTAGGAATGAATTTTGACCTTTTAATTAATGTCATGTGACATAAGATTCTAATTGACATCGTGGTTGCGAAATGTACACAACCTTTTCTCATTGTTACATTCCAATTAATCCATCATGTTTTCTGACTCCTCATCATATATGAGTGGTTCACACATATGGATATTTTTAGTAATAAAAACATGAAATCTATATGAAATACTATCGTGGTTCTATAAATTAATGAATACATATTTTCTTGTCTTTACATATGTGTTATGGTATAGTAGGCCTAAAATGCTGAGTCGATATTGATCAGCCATAAATTTATATTATTATTCACATTATACAAAATTATATTTGTAAAAGTATTATAAAAGTAATCAATTTCTAAATATTCCACTATAAGATTTTAGGATTAATAGTTAGAATTTATGTTGTACTCTTGGTAAAATTTCTTCAACTCGGTCTAACATAACTTGGTTCTATTATCTATCAATAACATGTGAAGGACTCAAAATATGGTAAAGATATTGTGCATTACATTATTGATGTTATTATTTGTTATGACTTCCTTTAGGTGTATTTCTTCATAGCATTTGGAAAAAAATTTAGTAGATGTAATGATTTAATTAATCTTCTTATCAATGGATGAAGAAATTTCTCACAAAAATCATTCTTTATATAGAAAATAACCAAGAATATTAATTGTATGTAGCTATTACGGGGTTTAATGGATGATATTTTCATGAATTGGGAATTTATGAAATTTAATGGAGAACTCCACATATTCTTATAACATGGTTTTCGAGTAGTAACCAAGCATACTGACTCTTTGAGAGATCTTAGGCCATGCAATTTCAGTTTATCAAGATCCTACAAGGAATTGTTCCATGAAAAAATGAATCTCACCTTCTACTAGGAATCCAATGAGTATTCCATCAAATCCACTTTTATAGAGGAATTTTTATAATTTAGACCATCAGGGAGGGTAAATATTGTCACTCGACACTATAGATGTTCCCTTCTGAGTCATTCTATTTTAAGAGTCCCATTTTAAAGATAATAATGTATTATCTCTATCCATCTAAATGTAGAGTTTGGTTCACCATTATCTAGAGTGGTGTTGATATTATTTAATTATTCCATGTCAAAAATGATTAAATATGAGACCATGATTCACTGTGTGAAGAATAAAATTACATTCCACTATCCATGGTTAGTCCAAACTATGGATGCATTAGCCATCACATCAACATGATTATTCAATTAATGAGGGATATGATGCAATGTGGGTTAAAAATGGAATTATGACATCACTCCTTTAACATAATTTTTATGAGGCATCATTTATTTTTTATTGAATGAATGTTTACTATTTTTTACAGATTCACTAACTTTATATCCCCAAAGATATTTAGGTAGCATATCTACAAATTTACGGATAGTTATAAGCAATATATTAGGGAACATAATACATCTTCATTATTTAAGAAACCTTCAGATATCTACAAATAGTATGGAAAATTTTCAATGTTTTGAAGGAGAAAATAAAGTCCCTAAAATAAACTGATTGAGCCTCATTTTTTCCATCCTATTTCCTTTGGGACATCAATAGGCACTATTAAAAATTATCTCCCAAGTATGGGTTCTATCATTTTCATATAAAACCTCATCATCTAGATGTTCAAAGTCCACTAGTGTACATTCCAAGGTGGTACGTGATGTGTGGAAATCATACAAGGAATATTGTTTCACTAAATTTTGTGACATGAACATCATTTTATACTTTTTTTAGAATAAATTCACATATGTAAAGGTACTCTACCAACATAGGATGGCTATTAATGTACATTAGTGGGATAATATGATAGATCATGCGGAATTTTTGGTTCTTCATGTAATGCCTCGTCTTCTTAACTAGAAATATAGATTCAATAAAATTATTTATGATGTCAAAATATCAGGTATAAGTTTCTAAAATCATTTATATTAGGTAATAGAGACTTTTATCATTCCCCGACATCATTTTTTAGGTGTGTATATAACCAATTTATCATTCTATATTATCCACATGTAATATGAATGAATTATCCTTTACTAGTATCATCATTACTCATAGGTGAAAAAGATAATTCTTGTGACCCTCAAATTATTATTGGAAGACCTCCTCTCTTTAGTATGTGACTCCATTATTCATCGACCGGGTGAAGAGGAGATATTTTCCAAATAGGTTAGGTATGAAATATTGAATGTATATGAGTTGACTTTGGATCACCCTTAATTATTTGATATTTCGAGGGTGTGAAATTTTATGAATTCCACTTGAATTTTTAATGTTAACCTCAATTCCTATATGGAATACAAAAAATAAATGGAATTTCCCATATGTAGCCCAAAAAAAGCAATTTTTACTTTTTTCATATATAGATTGTCCTACCCCAACTATTCACAAATATTATGATTATCCATGAGGTGATAGCAATGATGTCGACATATTAATAATAGGTCCTTGATATAACATTTAGGTATTTATTCTAGACAAGGATTAAATTTTTTATTCCGGTTGTGTTGATGATTTGAAACGTTATTCTTAAATATAACATGAATAACCAGAGAGAAAAATAAGATCCGATATGTTCTGAAGGAAATGGACTCATCATCTTAAGGGTCATTATTTATTTGTACCTCGAGTACATATATAGGATATAAAGGGATGTAATTCAATAGGTGCATCTTTCATGAGTTATATGATTTTAAATGCGAAATTTTCATTTTATAAGTCGTGATTAAGGCCTATAAAATTTATTTGCACCCAAATCAACATAATCATTTTAATTTCATGGATGAAGATGGTGATACATTTGGGTATTTCACCTCCTTGAAAAAATGGATTTGATAAATTTTACCATTTCATACTCATAGTTTGATTAGTGGGAGTGGTTTATCATTGAAAACACCTACCTGAAACCTCAATTGTCATTAAGTAATCCTATATGGTGTGTTTCTACATTAAAATATACTACATGATTTTTTGTATAATTCTATGTGGAAACATATAGATGTTTCATTAGAAATTCAATATAAATATCATTCTCTATAAGAGGTGTGTATGCACTTATCAATGTAGATTATAGTTTTTCATCTATTTAAAGATTGAACTTCTTGATATCATCGATGGTCATATAGATGGATTCCTCTATTGCAGGTGGGAAATTGTTGAAATCATCTTCTTCTTCCTCCTCTTATATGTTTATAGATGCAGTTTAGGCATTCCAAATAATCATTTGGAATCTCTATCGTGGTTATGATGACAGAGGTAATGGTAAAAGAAATTTTCATCCCCAATATCTAGGTTTATTGACGATAGATTCCATAGATGACATCATTTTACCAATTCTATTAGGAAAGAAGGATCTTGGAAACATGGGATAAATTATATTGCCTAGATAAGATTCATGGGTATAACTTAATATTTTTTGAGTATACCACTGGTATTATTTGGGGCGGTCCCCAAGAAACCAGTGCTACATCCTATATATTTTTATCTACCATTGGTTGTTTTCTGTCAAATTAATATAAACCAGCCTCTATATATGTCGTTTCATAAGGCCTAAATGAAAGGTTGGCACCATGTTGCATTATGTAATTTCCATCAATGATGTGTTTAAATAATTGATGATATTTTGAAGGGTCCTTCATGTGGATATGAATATAATTCCTTCGTATCACAAAATTATATAAATCATCTTTTTGGATTTTCATATCCCATCATTATATGTGAAGTCCCCAAATAGATCCTTCGACATGATCTTGTCAAGAGGTATTTTCTCACCAATATAATACCATTGAATGGTAATCTTTGTGGGTGGGTGGGAATCCTCTTTGTTATATCCGAAACATTGATGTGTTTGAATTGGGGAATGGTTGATCCAGGAATCATTTTCAATTAGATCTCATTTTTTATTGATGTCACTAATTCATCCTACAACATATAGGTTCTTTATATGTCCCTACCTGACCTCTTCCATATCATGATCTATGAATGATGTGGTCATATGGAATTCTGATGGTATGGTCTCCACTTGATAATATTTGGATTAAAATACTTCTATCTAGAACTCCTATGGTCTCTTTAAGAATCAAAGAGGGCCTCTAAGAGATCTATTAAAATATAGAGCATATCTATGATTGAGATATTCATTGAGAAAATATCTAAAAATTTCAAAATTTTATGCTTTGTAACTGAGTTCATGACATCCCATGATGGGGGTTTATATTTATAATTTTTCACATGAGACAACATATTTGAAGAATGATTGTCTTTGTTATTAAATAGATGTCAAGGTATCATCTGATTCTAGTGGAATAGGTCACGCCCACAATTCCAATTATTTGGGCTGATCAGATAGTAGAATCACCAATAGAAGGTTGTGTATGATGAACAAGATGGGGTGATCACTATAGGAATTTAAGTCACCTATTTGTTTTTTTGTGTTCCTTGGGGTCCATATCTATATATATATATATTCAGATTCTATTTATATATTGGGTCTGAAAACACACATGTTGTCTCCTTTGTCCTCTGCTGATGAGCCAACGACCTCTAATTCCCCACTAAGGTATGGGAACTCATATTAAGAGACATATTCATCATTGGAAAATGGGTATACCATGTGCATTTTGTAAACAAAACAAAATATGATCTCTAAATATTTTGAGGGTGGTATTGATGCAGGGTTTCCCATTCTTCATAAATTATAGAAAATATTTATGCAAGTGTTAGCGTTTGAGTAGGAAGTGAATATTACTCTCTATATTTAGTCACATCCTACGCCTGATGATTACGTCTACCCTATGAGGAATATTTTATCTCACCTCTATAGGTGACGAAGTCAATAAGTAAATTCAATGTTGGAATATAAGGTTGGAATGAGTTTGGTAAACTATAATTCAATCCATCCAATTGTTGAACCTTTTCCCCATGCATGGAATAAACTTGTTTCCAATCTATTTCATCCTCATATTGGGAAACAGTGACATAGGTTACCTATTTATTGGATTTTTCCAACATCACCTATCCAGAATAATCCATGATTTAGAAGAAATATTTGAAAACAGATAAATATTGCATGGTGTAACCCATCCGCATATGGATGGAGAAACAATTGGATTAATCAACAAGGTTGGCCTCAACAAGTTTCCTCAGCTGCATCATCCTGAGTAAGTCATTTTCCGCCGCTATAATGAAATAACTAGGATATAGCTCATTTAAGAAGGATTATATTTATTTTCCCCTTCCTAAAATCTTGAGTAAGCCAACTGTATTTTTTTCTTCTGGAAGAGGGTAATTTTTCTTTTGATGCCACTCAACAGGATTCACCTAGTGACGAGGGAACTATCTAGGTTCTTGAATAGAAATTCTTACTTGTTTTAGGGTGAAAATGGTTGTCTCTTCCATTCCGATAATTTTCCCCTATGATCAGTAAATGTTTTGAGAAATTATAGGGTATATTGAATGGAATATTCTATACATTGTTCAATTTTTATAAAATCATGGAACCTGGATCGATATTTCATCGGAATATGGGGTCTATAGAGCTCGTTATAGAGATTTTCATTATAGAGATCAATCAATTACTCTAAGTACAGAGGGATTATATGTGAAAAGTATAAACATCTCTATATAGCTTGGAATTATGACACCATATTACTTTTGTTTTTACAATTTTTCTGATTAAAAACTAACATTTTCATTAAAGTAGAGATGAATTGATAAATGAATTTAAGAAAAGTGCATTCCATCCTAAAACAAATCATACTCAGATAATAATGAACAACAAGTGTCCATATTTGAGTCTGCAAAAAAACGAACCTTGGATTCCTCATATTGATCAAGATGTACTATAATTGGACTGAATCGGTACACCTTGTGAGTGTGATTTCATACCAGATATACCACAACATAAAAATTTGGAAATGTGTTGTTTTAGAAATTATGTGGGGTAAATCATAATAATCCAATTAAGGTTTTGTCTTATTCTTGGGATACATAGGTGCACAAATACTTTTTATGGATTTTATTCAAGTAGGTAAAGACTTAATAGAATTTAGTAGTACCAGATGTACTAATGTCAGAGCTACCCAAATATAATGAGTGGGTGGGGGTTGATGAGGTGGAACCATTTTAATTTCACACTGATTCTCAATCCTTGATAATCTTGAATGGTATATGTTGAAAGAAATAATTTTTCACCATAATGGAGGGAATATTCTACCATATTCACCATCCTCATTTATGTAGAAAATATTCTTACATGCAATGCTAGTATAATGCTTTGATGCCAGTATTGTATGCAGATGATCACTTTCATGATGTATGGTATGTGGGAAATTTTCCTTATTCTAAAGATGATACCATGTTGGAATGTTTCTCCAACATATCTCCATGTTGAGGTTATTGGGATTCTGTTTCTCATTCTCATATTGTACTAACAACTCCTCAATGGAAGGAATTTTAGCTCTTTTGGGTGGAAAATGGTATATGTCCACTTCTTATCCTTTATCCATAGAAATTTACTAATGTAGAGGGGGAAACTCAATATTCAAATGTTCCACATTTGGAATCCTCCTCTATATCTACATACACGAATCCTTATTTCGAGAATCCATATCACCTTCCTCTCAGGGTATATTTTTAGTATTATATCTCATAGTATTTTTCTCTTGATATATATTAATTTTTGAAATGATGGTTATGACCTTCATAATGGTATATTGTGAAATGTTTGATGCACCATTTATCTTGACACCATAGGGTGAAGATGCACTTCAAGTATATAGATTAATTTTCTAACCATTTTCTATATTGGACCGTATCTGTGTGGTTTTAATTCATTCTCCATATTTTTTTATAGTATCAGTATGTGAATATTGACTTCGAAGTATTTTTTGGTCGTTTTTAGAGAATGGGAACTGAATAGTATAGGGTCATCTTCTGGTGAGTTGAATGGATGGGATACAGATGGTCAATATTTACCTCCCATGTTGAAGAAAACTATTTCACTATGTAGTGATGATGATCATGATGAAAAAACCCACAAACCTATGAAAGGGGGGATATTTGTTTCCCCCATTATCAGTTTTCGATCATTTTTTGTGGATCAGATGATTCTAGCCTAGTATTTGATTACTCATGGGACAGGGTTTGAGATAATAACTTCCCCAGATTAGCAGGTTGTCATTAAACAAGAAGTGACATAGAATTACCTAGGACCCTATAAGGTTATGATGATCATAATGATTATTTTTTAGAAAAAGTTTCCCAACCCAGTAAGATTGGGTGTTCTGGATGATTTTACCAATATTTGTTGAATCCTATCTAGAATTGATGATCCGACGGGTGGAGGTGGCGGTAAAAATTCTCCCAGACCAATGGTACAGATTTGATCTTGTACGACAGATTTGTTAATGATATCATGATGAGTTTTTTGGGTGAATTTATGCTCATTTATGAGATAAGCGGATTGGAATCAAATGACAATAGTAATTTCCTATGGGAATTTACTGGGTTAACTGCAACATCATTTTCATTTTCTGAAATTTTTTCCCATTGATTTCTGGGACCAGTTCAATGATCTATTGGGAGTCCTCTCCCCACATTCAGGATGTCTTGATATCATTAAAGGATATAAATCATTGAAGTGACTAACTAGATCTTGAATTAACATGTCAATTGATATCTCTAGATTTTATTACGTTACAGGATATCATATTTGGGATGATCTACTATTATAGGTGTCACGACCCATCCTAGTGGGGCCAGTGCCATGACTCCCCTTGCCCGCCTCCAATAGGCCAGGGGCTGGTGACTAGCACTGAGTAGGCATATTACTAACATGGGATGAATTTCCTAAGTACATGTACACACATACACATCTCCATGCCCACAAATGATGAAATGTAAAATCACTAAGGAACAGAATGCATGCATACAACTGATCCAAACCCACAGAGTTCGATGGAAGGTAATGTACTGAATGTAAACTGGGCCAGAATACAGACCCACCCAAAAAAGAGTATGAAAACTACAATTTCCAACCTGTAAACACAAAAAGTTAGTGGGTCTGCTGCTCATAGCTGTAGGAAGTCCTAGTTCTGTAGGGAACTCGGAAAGCTCGGTCATGTCCTGGTTTGTACTAGACTCTACCAAAAGGTTTCTCATCTGCACAATACACAACATGTGCAGGAAAAGCCTGTGTAGGGGTGAGTATAACAATACTCTGAAGGGGACCCCGAAAACCACAAATCAGTACACAATGTAAAGTTTTAGTCAGTTATGCACAGTATATGTCTACAAAATATATATCACAAACTATATATTCTCAAAACCCAGACCCGCGGTCTTGAGACCAGTAGCACAACCGCATACCCCTGCCAGGGGTTTAGTTTGAAGATTCCACGAAGAACTCATTTTGGGAGAACACACTCCATGAATCTTATGGCCTTGATGATGTCTATCTGAGAAGTATTGTTCATCGAGAAATGTCACGAGAGGTAGTTACACTCAATAAGGGAGACACACTCCTGAGTGGGAAGATTGTGATAGATAAATGCAATCATTACGGGAGACACACTCCTGAGTGGGAATGATCACTAAACATATATGAGGACCACTTCCAGGGAAATGGAAAATTACCCGACTCATCCAGATTTCACCTGCTAGGTATAGGATTGAAGCCTGGTGGAGTTGGTCATGTCAATTCCTGACTCTACCAAGCGTCAATAATGGATAGAGGATCTCAATCCGGGCATCTCTGATGGATGTCGGACTCTATCAAAGAATTTCCTATGGAAGGGATCATACTCTTGTAGGAGGAAATGACGCCTGACCTTTAAGGGAATGAAAAGAAGGGGCACTAACCCAAACTAAATATGTCCTAGATACGATGAACAAGAGGACCATTCCGTTTTCCAAAAACTACACAGTGTGTATAAATGTTACACGCCATGTTGTCTTACCCATGGTACTTCCCATGTAAAACGGCCCATGTTGTAAGTCTCTTCTTATAGAAAAGTTAATAAAAGGCATGTGGTACTGTGTACATGACATGTCTGAGTGCCTGGGGTTGGCTCCGTTTACGCTGTCCATGTGCCTGTACACAGTCTTCAACCCGTTTACTCTATCGCATGTAATTGGTACATGGGGTGACCCACGTTACTGGCATTGCCTGGCCATTTGATGGAGTACAAGGTCTTGTACTCCATCCCGTGTCTGTGTACCCCTGGATACATGTCGAGTCCCATGTATCCGCCTCTGCAATGCTGTACACGCCATGTTCTGAAGCGTTGTAGATCATCCTGCGTCTGAGTACTTCCCAAAATGCACGCCAAGCTTTGCAGAATGTCCAACATGTCGTGTGACCAGGGTCATAAGCCGTGTGATTCCTCTATGACCCCGGAAGCCCTAGCCGCCACCACCAGTACTACAAGTCATGTTCATCGGAAGTACATGCTCTATGTTCTGGAAATTTCCAAAAATGTAGACCTCTACCGTCGCACATCTGGTGAAGTCTTGTTCATCAATTCGATCATCCGATCACCATGGAACACTCGATTTTTGGTCTCCCAGACAACACGAAGCTTCTTCCAATGTTTTTGGTCATTCTATCTGCATCAAAATCATGTATTGATCTTCCCACATGAAGAAACCGTGAGAAAAAAAGGGGGAAAGAAAACCGATCAAACAAAATGAGGAATGAACCTCTGTCATCGTTCATCACAACATTGACCCGCTCCCATTAATAGGCTTAAATGTAGTAGATATAAAAAACAATTAAATATGGATCAATCCCCCAAATCACACCAATAAAAACCTCCAGAATTAATGTATGAATCTGTTAATAAACTTGTTCTTGGTTGATCCGCGTTCTTGATTTAAATCAAAAATGGGGAGAAGAAAATTAAATAATAAACCCCAATGTTTAAGGAATAATACATCGTTGATGAAAGGGTCATGCTGCCATCGTTGCCGAAATCCTCCATCTTCGTTGGCACAGAGATTATCAACTTCAATCCGTCATCGTTCGTCACTGATAATTTACTCCAACGCTCTGTGGATTCTCCAGATATTTTTCCTGATCGTTTCCAAAGACAAAAATTGAATATCATAATAAAATGGGAAATTAATTTGACATCCCATCACACTGCAACATTAATGAGTCAACGTTTCTATTTCTAAGTCATTATGACATGAAATTAATTACTGAAATAATTGTCTCGTCGGTGCACTGCAGTGCATATTTCCAAAAACGAAATAAAGTAAACTTTGTGAATTTATTTTATTTTATTTTACTTAAAATGTGTGAAAATTAACATTTTCCCTTGACCAGTTCCAGTTGAGGTTAGGATGGTTCATAGGTTAATTCATCGTCCCAGATGCAATGGTGGACTTAGATTTTTAATCTGGGCATCCGTTTGGAATCTTTCACAGCCGTGCACAAGTGACGACTCACTTAACTAAATAAAGGTTCGGACGAACATTCTAAGATCACCGGGCCTTGGAATGATGTGTCGTCTCCGTTTCTGGTCTTGTAATAATTCCATATCATATTTAAAAATAATACACGGAAAATCTGAGACACTGCATTATCCCCAACTTGGGGATTTATGTCCCCAAAAGCCAAGAAATGGATACAAGAAAATATGTGGGTGCTTGGAATGAATCTGTGCCTCCCGCTCCCACATTCTATCTAGAAGATTCTCGTGCTTCCACCAGACGCGCACCAAGGGAATCGATCTCCCATGAAGGATCCTCTCCTAATGATCATCAATCTCCAATGAGTACTGAACAATGATCACTCCATCCTTGACGTCCAGCTCTCCCTAGTCGATGACGGGCGATGGGTCATCCACATACCTCCTCAACTGCCACACGTGAAATACATCATGTACTTGATGAAACTGTGTAGTGGAGCTAGGTGGTATGCCACCTCGCCAACTTTTCACAGTAACTATAAAGGTCTGGTGAACCTCATGTATGGCTTGATTCCATTACCAAATCTCCATAACCCTCGCTGAGGTGAGACTTGAAGAAAGATGTGGTCTCCCTCTTCGAACTCCAGATGTCTCTGTCGTCTATTAGCATAAGACTACTGCTGGCTCTGTGTAGTCTTCATCTGATCCCAGATGATCTGCACCTTCTCTGTAGTAGCTCTCACCAACTCTGGACCCATGACTGTTGACTCTCCGAGGTCGGTCTAGCAAAGCGATGACTAGCAGGGTCTCACATATAAGGCCTCGAACGGTGCAATACCAATGGTTTAGTGGTAGTTATTATTGTAAAAAAACTCTACCTGTGGTAGGTGGTCTTCCCAACAGTGACCAGAGTCCAAAGACATAGCCACGCAACATATCCTCTAGAAATTGAATGGTTCTCTCCTTCAGACCATCTATCTGGTGATGAAATGTTGTACTCAAGCGTAGATGAGTACCAAAAGCCTAAAAAATAAATTCCTTAATCGGGATGTTAAACGGGAGTCTCGGTCCGAGACTATTATTGATGGGATGCCATGAAGCCAAACTATCTCTTGCACATAGAGGCGTCCCAAGCTCTCAACGAAACACTTCTCTATAATAGATAGGAAGTGGGCGAACTTGGTAAGTCAGTCAATGATCAACCAGATGGAATCATGCCCCTTGGATGATTGTAGAAATCCTATCACAAATTCCATCTAAATTACTACCCACTTCCACTTTCTAACTTCAATGGGTGAGCTAGTCCCGCTAGATCCTGGTGCTTGGCCTTCACCCGCTAGCATGTAAGACATCGAGAAATGAACTCCGCTACTGCCTTCTTCATGCCTAACCACCAGAACAGTCATCAAATATCCTGGTACATCTTTTCCACTCCAGGATATACCACCAAGGGGGATGTATGAATCTCCCTTAGGATATCCTCCTGTAATGCCACCAGTACAACAATGTGTCATCTGAAAAAAGTATGTGCTCCCCACCTTACGAATATACATGAAAATCATTTCCAATGGATAACTGGGAACATAAGCCCACACAATCGACATATCCTAGTTATGCCTCACTAACCATTTATAAGAGTGAAGGGGCGACAACCATCGATTGTAGGTAATATGTATTCTCTCCATCTGAGAAGGAAAACTGCAACATGGTTAACTACTCAATCGCCTCACTCAACAGTTGTGATCTCGACCTTCTTCTAAGAGCATCCACCAATGTGTTACCCTTCCCAGAAGTATAGATGATCTCAAAATCATAATCCTCGAGGAACTATAGCCAACGCCTCTACCTCATATTTAGATCCTTATGTGAGAAGATTACTTGGGGCTCTTGTGATCCGAGTAGACGATAAACTGCTCTCCCATAAGGTAGTGTCGCTACATCGTCAATGTGAAGACTACCGCTGCCAACTCGAGATCATGGGTCGCATAGTTCTGCCTATGTGGCCTAAGATATGGAGAACCATAAGCAATCACTACCTTCCTCTGCATCAGGACACAACCAGGCCCAGTCTCTGATGCGTCGCAGAAAACTATGTAATCGACACCCTCCTCCGGCAATCTCAATACTGGGGAACTCATCAAACTCTATCTCAACCACTTGAATGCCTGCAGGAAATTCTCCGTCCACACGAATGGTTTCCCCTTCTAGGTCAAAACTATCATCAGTGCTAATATCCAGGAGAAATCAGGAATGAATCTTTGGTAATATTCTGCCAATCCAAGGATGCTCCACACCTCCGTCTCACTCCGATGTGGCTCCCATGATAACACCACCTCCAACATGGATGGGTCTACAGTTATCCATCTGTTGAGAGGTCATGACCTAGAATGTGGACATCGTTAATCCAAAACATGCACTTTGAGAGCTTCTTATAAATCTAGTGCTCCCGAAGTACGTCTAGAACCACTCATAGGTGTCTCACATGCTCTTCTTCTGACGCCGAGTAAACAAGGATGACATCGATGAAGACCACTATGAACTGGTCCCAGTACGGATGGATGATCTGGTTCATCAATCCCATGAACACTATAGGGGCGTTCGTCATGCTAAAAGGCATCACCAAGTACACATAGTGACCGTAGCAGCATCTGAAAGCTTTTTCGGTATATCATCATCCCATAATCGTTACTGGTGATAGCATGATCGAAGGTCAGCCTTCGCAAACCATTTTTCCCCTATTAGCTAATCGAAGAGGTCATTGAGTCTTGGAAGTGGATAGTTATTCTATAGTGTCACCTAGTTCAGGCGTCGATAATCCACTCACAACCTCAGATACCCGTATGCCTTCTTGGAAATCAAGACTGGGGCTACCGAGGGTAAACAATGGGTCTCATGAAACACTTGCTATGCAAATCCTCCAAATTCTCCCTCATATATCAAAGCTCTGCGGGATCCATCTGATATGCTGATGGGGAAATCCGTGCCATCCCAAGTTGTAATTCAATGTGGAAGTCGATTTCCCGGCAGGGAGGTAGTCCTGGAACATCTTAGGTAAAGACGTCCTCATACTCTGCCATTACTAATGGGAACTGAGGGCCCACAACATCCACTGCTTCAAGGGAAGAGTTATCCAACTCATTATCATTTGGCTGCACCCTCCAATGGATAAGCTCATTCTGCGCTACCTAGGTTTCCCTTTCTCCAAAAAGGAAAACCTCAGTCCATTCCAGTGGACACACCACACTCTTCGCCAAAAATAGTCAATCTGGGAATGGACTTAAGATAACTAATCCATACCATGAATGACGTCATAATGCCTCGATGCTACCAACAAGAGGTTCCAACCGAAACTCTCACCTCCAAGGGTTTGATCAAACTATCTACAAAGGTGCATTATCATTGAGTCTCCTCTTGTAGGTGTCTCCAAGAGTAAGTATGGAGTCAATGGTTCTCCTGGAATCTCGAGGTTTTTTACAAGACATGTGGCTGTGATGTAATTACTGGAACATGTGTCTATAAGTACGGATACTATGGTAGAAATTTCATAGATCGTACCTCGAATCATCCATGGATCCCCAGGGTCATATTCCACGAACACATGGAGTTGTCCCCGTCCCTATCCCCCAGCTCACAAAGCCTGGTGCAGACTTCCTAGTGGTGGTGGTGGAAGTAAGTCAAACTATCTTCCACCACCCGCAGCTCTCACTGCTCCACAACCACGTCCGCCACCTGGTGGGTCTGTCTTCTCCAATATCCGCCTCTACCTTGGTGGTCCATCCAAAACTTCTATATCAGTAGCTCGACTGGTCAGACAATCTCTAGTGAGTTGTCCCCTATCATCATATGTGTATCATCACATCTTCTTAAGCTGACTGGATCTAGCCTGAGAGTCATGGACTGTGGATCCTCTGTCATGGGTCCTCCTAGGATGCTTCCTACATCTAGATCCTTGTGCCTGATGTCAGCTCCCTACTGTTGGGGTCTCCACACCTTTCTTCCTGCAGTTGACTATTGTCAGCTATCTCTGCTCCACCAAGAAGCTCTCAATAACCAAGGCCAGCTTGATCACTCCAACATAAGTCAAAATTCATAGAGGCACGACACTAGATCAGATGTCTCGACATAGGCCTCGCTCGAAGGTCCGAGCTCTGTAGTACTTATCCTTGACCATATACAATGAGTACTGGGCGAGGTTCATGAACCTCGATGAATAGTCAGAAACTATCATACAGACCTGCTAGAGCTGATGAAGCTCCTTGATGTGTACTAATCTTAGCATAACTAGAGAGAACTCCTCCAAGAAGAGTCATTCAAACTCTATCCATGAAATAGTCTCCACGTCATGATTCTGTGTGTCGGACTCCTCCATAATACCACTGAACCCTGAAGAAGGCTCCCTCCAAAGATCACCATCTGGTCTGCTCGTGTCCTCACTAGATAAAAAACAATGGTCACCACCTCAAGCCAGTCCTCATCTGCCTCAAGGCCAGGCTCACTTCGGAACCTGAGGGGTCTCTATCTCTAGAACTCATAGAGAAAGATAATCATGCACCCCTCGTCCGTCGGTACTGTAGGTACCACAGGCTGCTCCACTGGTGGTGGCACAGCGGGTGAACCACCTAGTGGTAATGCCTAGGGAACTGGTCCCATTATCAAAGCATCCTCACTGAGGGGGTCATCATCATGGTCATGCTGCAGAATCCTATCAGGTATGCATCACGGAGGCATCCTGTAATGAAACAAGATGTAAAATTGTCAAAGTGTATATCTGGATTTCTGACACAAAGGATATGAAAAACACAACCCATTCCTATATGATATGTATAACTATCTTTTATTTCCCCTTAACTAGTGTATTCACGTACTGAGTTGAAAAGTATGTTGTCATATTCTTGGTGTATGGATACCTTGGCAGCCGCACCAACACTGGAGTCTCTAGCCTGAATGCTGAAATCAAAACACTTAACACCATTTCCCCAAACCAATCTCACAGAATCTTGGTCAGAAGGTATAACCAACCCCCTCTGATCCACTCTGTCATGACCTGTCCAAGTGGGCACCATGCCGCAACTCCGGGGGACAGCCTCCAATAGGCTAGGGGCTGGTGACTAGCACAAAGTATGCATATTACTAACATGGGAGGAATTGTCTAGGTAACTGTACACACGTACAAATCATCAAGCTGACAGATTCTGAAATGAAAATAAACTGTGGAACAAAATTCATGGACACAACTGATCCCAACCAGTAGGGTACGACGGAAGGTAATGTACTGAAATTAAACAGGGCCAGACTACATGCCCACCAAAAGAAGAGTCTGAAAACTGTAAAGTCCAACATATAAACACAAAAGGATACTGTGACTACTGATCATAGATATAGGATCCCCTCAGTCTGTAGAGAACTCATAAATCTCAGTCCTGTCCTGGTACACCCTAGACTCAATCGAAAGGATGCTCGTCTGCACAAGAGACAACACATGCGGGAAAATACTGTGCAGGGGTGAGTATAACAATACACAGTAGAGGACCCCGTTATCCACAAAGCAGTACAAAAAGTAATGGTATAGTCAGTTTTTCATAGTATATGTCTACAGATCAAATAACACATACTAGATAAACTCAAAACACAGACCCGTGTTCTTGAGAGAAGTCGCACAACTGCATACCTCTGCCACGAGTTCAATTCGAAGATTCCACGAAGTACTTATTCTGGGAGAACACACTCCCCGAGTCTTATATCTCTGATGACATCCTTCCGTGAAGTAATATTTGTCTGTAAATGTCTTGAGAGTTAGTTACACTCATTACGTGAGACACACACTTGTGTGGGAAGATTATGATAGATAGATGCACTCATTACAGGAGACAAACTCCTGCAGGGGAAAGATCATGATACACAGATGAGGATCACTTCCAAGGCCATAAAGGATACCACAAAACATCAGGAATTCTCATGTTAGGTAGAGGATTGACGCCATGTGGATTTGGTCACGTCAATTCGTGACTCTACCTAGTTCAAAAATGGATAGAGGATCTCGATCTGGGCCTCTCTAATGGATTCCTGCCTCTATCACAAGAATGTCCTGCTGAAGGGATCATACTTCTTTAGGAGGTAACGATGCATGAACATCCAGGGAATGAGAAGAATGTGCACCAACCCAAATGAAACATTTCCAAGATTCGGTGAACAAGAGGACCTTGCCATTTTCCAAAAAAGGACATGGCGTGTAAAATGGATACATGCCCTGTTGTCTGGCCCCGGGTACTGCCCGTGTACAACGTCCCATGTCATAAGGCTAGTCAGGTAGAAAAGTTAGTATAAAACATTTAGTATTGTGTACACGCCATGTCTGAGTGCCTAGGGTTGGCTCATTGTATGTTGGCCATGTTCCCATACACGGTCTTCAACCCATGTACTATAACCCGTGTAATCAGTACAAGGGGTGACTTGCATTACTGGCCTCGCCTGGCCGTGTGATGGAGTACACGGCCGTGTATTCCATCTTCTGTCCGTGTACCCCCTGGATTCATGCCGATTACCACATAGCAGCCTCTGCTATGATGTACACGCCGTGTTCTAAAGTAGTTTAGACCATCTTCTGTCCGTGTACTTCCCAAAACACACACCAAGCTTCGGGGAAAGTCCAACAGGCTATGTGACCAGGGTCACATGCCGTGTGATTCCTGTCTAACCACCGAAAAACTATCCACCACCACCCATACTACACGGCGTGTTCTTCTAATGTACACGCCCTGTATTCTGGAAATTTCCAGAAACATTGACCTTCACCATCATGCCTCCAGTGATGTCCCATTCGTCAATCTGGTCATCCGATCACCATGGAACACCCAGGTTTTGTTCTCCCCGAAACCACGAAGCCACTTCCATTGTTTTCGGACCTTCAATCATCCACAAAAACATGTTTTGATCTTCTCGCACAAAGAACGCATGAGAAGAAAAGGGGGAAGGAAATCGAATTGAACAAATTGAGGAACGAACCTCCGCCGTCATTCTTCATGGTGTTGATCATCTCCCGTTAATAGTCTTATACTAGGCATAAATGAACAACAATTAAACATTGATCAATACCTCTAATCATGCCAATAAAACCCTATCTCATGACTGTATGAATTTGCAGATCAACTTGTTCATGGTTGATCTGTGTTCATCGTTTAAATCAAAAACAGGGAAAAGAAAATTAATTAACAAACCACTAATTTTAAGGAAGGATCGGTCATTGAAGAAAGGGTCACGCTGATGTCATTGTCAGCATCCATCAACTTTTTTGGTGCATTGATTCTCAACTTCAACCCATCTTCATTCATTGCTAAGAATTTAGTCCAATGATCCATGGATTCTCTAGAGATTTTTCTCAATCATTACCAATGAGAAAAAATGATTATTCGAATAAAAATGGAATCATATTTGACATCCCATCATGTTGTGGAATTAATAAGTTAGCATTGCTGTTTCGGAGTCATTATAACATGACATTAATGACTGAAACAACTGCCTCGTCACTGTGTTGCAGAAAATATTTTCAAAAAGAGATAAAATAAACATTTTGAATTTAAATTATTTTATTTTACTTAAAACATATAAAAATTAACTTTTTTCCCTCGACTCGTGCCGGTCTAGGATAGGCTTGTTCTTTGATAATGTTGTTATCCCTAATGCAATAGTGCCATCATATTTCAAATCCGGCAACCATTTGGAAACTGCTACGACTGCACAGAAGTGCCGACTCACATAACAAAAAAATGTTTGGACCACCATTCCTGGATAACCGGTCTTTAGAATGATATGACATCTATGTTCCTGGTCTTGTAATAATTCCATATAATATTTAAAAACAACACATGGAAAATCCAAGACATTACAATAGTTTTGTGGTTACGTGTGACAATCAATTTTGTAACACCCCAGGTTTTATCAACTGGTGCAAGTAAACAATGTTGTGTTTTTTAATGATGTCTCTTGTTTTATTTTATTTTATGGTTTGTGTCCTGATAAAGAATTCGAGTGGAAATCAAACATGAAGAATACGATAAACTGTTATATATTTAAATGATACATTACAACAAGACCCATCTAATTGAAAGTACCATGCTCAAGACCTAACACGGCCACATCAAGACTACAAAGAACCACAACACGGGCAATCAGATAGTCATCATCTTCAGGGTCCATCAGTGTGAAAAGTATAACAGCCAGAATCACCGCGCACGCACTCAGCACCAGAGGTATGAGGAGATCCATCCGCCAAGGGTCCGGTGTTTTGAAAATATAAAACATCCTACCCCTTGCTTTTATAATGGACCTCTAAAAGGAATATGACCATTTTTTGACCATTGGGTTCCAATGGACAAAGTGCATCATTTTATAAATTTTTTGTCTTTATAACGCTTTTATAATATTATGGTATTTCATTTTTTTAATACAAAATATTAGAATTATATCTTCAAGTATTAAAAATAAAATATTATTTTTTTCAAATGAATCTATTTTGATCATTAAGATATTTATATGATGGAAAACTTGGTATTCTTTTAAAATGTGTCGAACATCATGTCTACAACGGTATCAGCAATAATTGAAAAAATGTATCTTTTCGGATCTCTAAAACTATGTGTTCTGAATTAGAGAAAAACTATGGGTCTTTTAAACATAATTTTATAAATCAACAAGTGAAGTAAGTTATAAATTGGATTTTAATGGTTATAAGATCCTAGTAATTATAAAAGTGTTGTATTAAAAATATTTTTTTAAAGAAAATAATAGTTATATCAAATAGTATCATTTGTTTACTTAAACTAAAATGGGATTTTTGGATTTGAAAATTATGAGTTAAAAGTACTTATTATGTTTTATGAAAATTCCAAATTATAATGTACTAGTTATATATATATATATATTGTGATGTAGTATAATTTAAACGATTATTAAAACTGTTTTTCGTTAAACATGCAACCCAGGCCATCCCGACCCCGCATGGATCTTCTCCTTCCGTGTTTGCCTCGACTATTCGATCCTTCCACGGTAAATCCCTGCCATTGTTGTGTTTTAAAAACGATCAATGCACCGCAGCCGTCTGATCTCTTAGGCCAGATCCCAGCCGTTGCACGTTTTTTTACTGCTAACCCCGTCGTCTTCAAACTCAAGCCAGGGACCCGCGAACCGGAACAGGTTTGCCGAGGACGCTACCCTCTCCACTGCTCACGTTGACCTCGTGCACCCACCTCCGTAGGCTCGGCCTAAACTTCCTCGGATCATCATCCTTTAAGAACTGAGAAACCCCAGTGAAAATGGGACCTCCGGAGCCAACCCGCGCCACCGCGACACCAGCCTCGCCGCTGCCTCGCCGTCGCCTCCCCACCACGAACCACCTCCAGTTTCGCACCTCACCCCCATGCACGACCACACTAGTTCCGTCACTACACTGATGGACACCAGGCTGTCGCCTCGCAGCGTCTCCAAGTGGCCGCGACCTCACCGGACTACCACCGGCCACCAAAGCTCCTCCCGGTTCTCCAGCCACCCAGCAAGCCTCCCTCCAGTGAGCTCCTCTCTTGAGCGGTAAGGGTGCCACGTATATATGTTTTTTTCCACCCACGGTTCTCGGTTCAAGTATTTATATACATGAGTATATATATATACGCCTAATAGTTAAAGGTATATATATAACTTTATATATATATATATTCCATGCAAACCATACAAAATTATGTTTCTAATATTTCCTTATAATTCAGTATTTTATGATAAGAATTATACCTTTGAAAGGGGTTATTTTAAAACAAGCCCTAACGTGTACAATTTTTATGTAATCCTTATATATATATAATTATATAACTTTATTAGTTATGTATTTCAAAGAAAATCAGTTTTTTATTCTTACTTTGTCTATGAATGATATTGGATGCGAATCGGGTCGTTGTGTTAACTGCAAACTTGTAATAGTTGTAGTTGAGGTTTTATATATTTACAGTTTCTTGAACACTTAAAACCCATAAGGTTTTGTTCTTTTTTTTTTAAAACTGAATAAGTGATAGATTGTTAGAGGTTTCAGATTTCAAGTGAACCATGTTTAATTTATGAGAAACCCTATTTATATACATTGTGTATATATATCCCTATGTATGTATGTGTTTTTAAGATTAATATCTGAAAACCCTAGTTTTAAGAAATGGTTATTAATATTTTTATGCATGTAGGATTTTAGTACTTGACTATGTTGTTTTATATTTCTGTGTCTAAGGGTACACCAATGAACTTGATTAATGTCGCCCTTGAAATGATTTGTGTTTTTTTCAAAAGGATATGCCCTTTCCTGTTTCAAACTTGCATTAAAAGGATATGGATTTAAGGGTTATGTTAATATGTAGAAATACTCTATTATTTTTATACCAAACTCATTGCAATGATTTTTAGTGAGCAGAGTGTAACAGCAAATTCTATGACCAGAGAAGAAGAATAATTAATGAAAGGTATTATTTTTAAAGTGGTTTATTTCCAAGTATCGGAATTTTAAAGATTGCAAGTGTTTATTATTTTTATACCAAGCATGCCGCATTAATTATTAGCGGATGGAGATTTGTTGCAAGTACTATGACCTGTGAAGTACAATAGTTAATTCCAAGTAGTTCTTTTCCATGCACGGGAATTTTAGAAACTCATCATTTAATACCCCTTGGGATAAAGTCTCACACATCCATCATCTTATGTGCTTAAATAATTATTCTATGCACATAGTATGCCTGCTTAACCGTGCATGCTTTTATTCCATATTTTCCATTTTATCTGCCGTAACATGTATTTGTAAACCAATTATATAATTGTTGCCTTATTCATATTGTTCATGCATATGACTCAACATGATAATGAACTAAGAACTAAAATTACCCAAAGTGGTATGGGACAACTTGTGTAATGAGAAATGAAAATGGTATTAACCAAAGTGGTATGGGACACCTTAGGTAATATGAAATGAAAATTAAATATTCAAAGTGGTATGGGACACCTTGAATATCTGACCCTATCAACATGTGAGAAATGTATGGGACTACCCAGAATGGGGACCAGTAAGAAGAAAACCCTCCAGGTTGGGGACTGGTTAATGTAAGCCCTCCGGGTTGGAGACCGGTAAAAGTAAGCTCCTCGATGCATCGATAGTTCTCGAGACAGTCAGATTGGGTTTTTACCCTTAGGTCATGGCACAAGGCCTTGACATAGAGACCATGAGTCCTTCAGCATACATTTCTTTTTTAATGACCAACCTTGTGATTATTCCGATTAGAGGAATAACCTTGGTTATAGAACCTTACCTATGAGTATCAGATAAAAAAAAGAAACACAAGACATATGATATGGAAATGTTGATGCATGACCAATTTCTTTTCCAGAACATCATTTCAAATGTTTTATTTCAATTAACATGTCATAATGTGCATATTTTGTGTAGATGATGCGCTTGTGCGCGACTCTGATGACATTTTCATCTTGTTGTTCATACACACTTTTCTTGTTTATGGACACTTTACTTCATTCAACCCATGCCTTTTTATTATTATTCTTATCTTGTTTACTAAGTGGGTTACCGCTAAGTGTTCTAGTGCAGAAGTATGAAGTACTTTAACTCTGATGTATCAACCTTTGTTTAGTCTTGATGTTTTTCTTTTAAGAAAACTTTCTGAGTATGGAAAAGTATTTTTTTTCAACGTAGTATTCAAAAGATGTATTTAAGTATTTTCAAAAACCCCTTACTGAGTATTTCAATGCTCACCCTATGTTTTATGTTAAATTTTTACAGGTTGATAGAGCCTTTCCTAGACTTGGATGTTTGTTCCTAGCTCAGAAAATGAAGAAGCAAAGCTGTTGTCCCTGATTCTCCAGGATCTAAACTAGAATGTTCCTCCTGATGGGATATGATGTGTGACTTATTTGTTTCATTTGTGCGAAATAAATTACACACCATAACCATAGCACCGGCTCTGGGATACCGGGGTCGGGGCATCATAGTTGGTATCTGAGGAATGGTTTAGGAAACCTTGGAAAATTAGGACAACAAAAAAACATTAATAATGTTTTAGTAAGTAGGGTTTGTTCTTAAACTTCTCAGATGGCAAGACAGCGAACCACGCCTAGACTCTTGACTCTCCCTACAGAAATCATAGAGACTATTGTAGCAAAATCCTGCTCAACATGTTACCAACCTTTTGTTAACTTACGACTCACGTGAAAAACCCTCTATGAAATATCGAAAAGCTCGAATGTCCTTCGAATCTTCCGAGGGTCAGAAGTTGTGTATAACCTAATGGGTAGTGCGCTGTTCGAGAATTATAAAAATAAAGGAAAGTACTATGAGGGACTCTTCCTATGTTTCACCATGATCAATAAATGGTTGGCCTTCCCGGCATTTGGAGAAGCTGCAAAGAAGTTGGACTTCCACGCAGTCTTTATGTACCAAATCCTGTGCTTCAGCATGCTTGGGGAGCTCTGCGATTTTGGATCTTTCCTAGAATCCTTCAATTATGAAATGGTTCGAGAGATCTTTAGGAACCAAATCTAAGCGGATGTCGCGAAGCTTGATTTCACTCGTTCCCATATCTGGAAAACTACCTGTATCAAATGGGAGCTTGGCTTCAACCACGATCAACTTTGCCAAAAATGTATTTGGGAAGAGGAGACCCACAAGCTCTGTTTAGCCCTGGGGATTGAGTTGAATAGTAACTTCTTCCATGGGCCTTGGAGGTGAAGGGACATCACCAAGGGTGTCAGAGAAGCTGTGTGAGTAAGACAGTGTTTGTACGCCGATCGAATTGCAAGGACGCAATTCATTTAAGAGGGGGATAATGTAACACCCCAGGTTTTATAAACTGGTTCAAGTAAACAATGTTGTGTTTTTTAATCATGTCTCTTGTTTTATTTTATTTTATGGTTTGTGTGCTGATAAAGAATTCGAGTGGAAATCAAACATGAAGAATACAATAAACTGTTATATATTTAAAAGATACATTACAACAAGACCCATCAAATTGAAAGTACCATGAACAAGACCTAACACGGCCACATCAAGACTACAAAGAACCGCAACATGGGAAATCAGATAGTCGTCATCTTCAGGGTCCATCAGTGCGAAAAGTATAACCGCCAGAATAACCGCGGACGCACTCAGCACCAGAGGTATGAGGAGAGCCATCCGCCAAGGGTCCGGTGTTTTGAAAATATAAAACATCCTACCCCTTGCTTTTATAATGGACCTCTAAAAGGAATATGACAGTTTTTTTACTTTTGGGTTCCAATGGACAAAGTGCATCATTTTATAAATTTTTTGTCTTTATAATGCTTTTATAATATTATGGTATTTCATTTTTTTTAATACAAAATATTAGAATTATATCTTCAAGTATTAAAAATAAAATATTATTTTTGCAAATGAATCTATTTTGATCATGAAGATATTTATATGATGGAAAACTTGGTATTCTTTTAAAATGTGTCGAACATCAAGTCTACAACGGTATCATCAATAATTGAAAAAAAAGTATCTTTTCGGATCTCTAAAACTATGTGTTTTGAATTAGAGAAAAACTATGGGTCTTTTAAACATAATTTTATAAATCAACAAGTGAAGTAAGTTATAAATTGGATTTTAATGGTTATAAGATCCTAGTAATTATAAAAGTGTTGTATTAAAAATATATTTTTTTAAAGAAAATAATAGTTATATCAAATATTATCATTTGTTTACTTAAACTAAAATGGTATTTTTGGATTTGAAAATTATTAGTTAAAAGTACTTATTATGTTTTATAACAATTCCAAATTATAATTTACCGGTTATATATATATATATATATTGTGAAGTAGTATAATTTAAACGGTTATTAAAACTTTTTTTTTAAAACATGCAACCCAGGCCATCCGGACCCCGCATGGATCTTCTCCTTCCATTTTTTCCTCGACCGTTCGATCTCGCCATGGTCAATCCCTGCCGTTGTTGTGTTTTAAAAACGCTCAATGCACTGCAGCCATCCGATCACTCAGGCCAGATCCTAGTTGTCGCGCGTTTTTTTTACTGCTAACCCCGTCGTCTTCAACCTCAAGCCAGGGACCCGCGAACCGGAACAGGTTTGCCGAGGACGCTACCCTCTCCACTGCTCATGTTGACCTCGCGCACCCACCTCCGTAGGCTCGGCCTAACCTTCCCCGGATCATCATCCTTTAAGAACTGAGAAACCCCAGTGAAAACGGGACCTCCGGAGACAACCCGCGCCACCGCGACACAAGCCTCGCCGCCGCCTTGCCGTCGCCTCGCCACCACGAACCACCTCCAGTTTCGCACCTCACCCCCGTGCACGACCACACTAGTTCCGGCGCTACACTACTGGACACCAGGCCGTCGCCTCACAGTGTCTCCAAGTGGCCGCGACCTCACCGGACCACCACCGGCCACCAAAGCTCCTCCCGGTTGTCCGGCCACCCAGCAAGCCTCCCTCCAGCGAGCTCCTCTCTTGAGCGGTAAGGGGGCCACGTTTATATGTTTTTTTCCACCCATGGTTCTCGGTTCAAGTTTTTATATACATGAGTATATATATATACGCCTAATAGTTAAAGGTATATATATAAATTTATATATATATATATTCCATGCAAACCATACAAAATTATGTTTCTATGATTTCCTTATAATTCGGTATTTTATGATAAGAATTATACCTTTGAAAGGGGTTATTTTAAAACAAGTCCTAACGTGTACAATTTTTATGTATGCCTTATATATATAATTATATAATTTTATTAGTTATGTATTTCAAAGAAAATCAGTTTTTTATTCTTAATTTGTCTATGAATGATATTGGATGCGAACCGGGTCGTTGTGTTAAGTGCAAACATGTAATAGTTGTAGTTGAGGTTTTATATATTTACAGTTTCTTGAACACTTAAAACCCATAAGGTTTTGTTCTTTTTTTTTAAACTGAATAAGTGATAGATTGTTAGAGGTTTCAGATTTCAAGTGAACCATGTTTTATTTATGAGAAACCCTATTTATATACATTGTGTATATATATCCCTATGTATGTATGTGTTTTTAAGATTAATATCTGAAAACCCTAGTTCCAAGAAATGGTTATTAATATTTTTATGCATGTAGGATTTTAGTACTTGCCTATGCTGTTTTATATTTCTGTGTCTAAGGGTACACCAATGAACTTGATTAATGTCGCCCTTGAAATGATTTGTGTTTTTTTCAAAAGGATATGCCCTTTCCTGTTTTAAACTTGCATTAAACGGATATGGATTTAAGGGTTATGTTAATATGTAGAAATCCTCTATTATTTTTATACCAAACTCTTTGCAATGATTTTTAGTGAGCAGAGTGTAACAGCAAATTCTATGACCAGAGAAGAAAAAATTTTTAATGAAAGGTATTATTTTTAAAGTGGTTTATTTCCAATTGTCGGAATTTTAAAGATTGCAAGTGTTTATTATTTTTATACCAAGAATGCCGCAGTAATTATTAGCGGATGGAGATTTGTTGCAAGTACTATGACCTGTGAAGTACAATAGTTAATGCCAAGTAGTTATTTACCATGCACTGGAATTTTAGAAACTCATCATTTAATACCCCTTGGGATCAAGTCTCACACATTCATCATCTTATGTGCTTAAATAATTGTTCTATGCACATAGTATGCCTGCTTAACCGTGCCTACTTTTATTCCATATTTTTCATTTTATCTACCGTAACATGTATTCGTAAACAAATTATACAATTGTTGCATTATTCATATTGTTCATGCATATGACTCAACATGATAATGAACGAAGAACTAAAATTACCCAAAGTGGTATAGGACACCTTGGGTAATGATAAATGAAAATGGTATTACCCAAAGTGGTATGGGACACCTTGGGTAATATGAAATTAAAATTAAATATTCAAACTGGTATGGGACACCTTGAATATCTGACCCTATCAACATGTGGGAAATGTATGGGACTACCCGGAATGGGGTTCGGTAAGAAGAAAAGCCTCTAGGTTGGGGACTGGTTAAAGTAAGCCCTCTGGGTTGGAGACAAGTAAAAGTAAGCTCCTCAATGCATCGATAGTTCTTGAGATAGTCAGATTGGATTTTTACCCTTAGGTCATGGCACAAGGCCTTGACATAGAGACCATGAGTCCTTCAGCATACATTTCATTGTTTATGACCAACCTGGCGATTATTCCGATTAGAGGAATAACATTGGTTATAGAACCTTACCTATGAGTATCAGATAAAAAAACGAAACACAAGACATATGATATGAAAATGTTGATGCATGACCAATTTCTTTTCCAGAACTTGATTTCAAATGTTGTATTTCAATTAACATGTCATAATGTGCATATTTTGTGTAGATGATGCGCTTGTGCACGACTCTGATGACATTTTCATCTTGTTGTTCATACACACTTTTCTTGTTTATGGACACTTTACTTCGTGCAACCCATGCCTTTTTATTATTATGCTTATCTTGTTTACTAAGTGGGTTACCGATAAGTGTTCTAGTGCATAAGTATGAAGTACTTTAACTATTATGTATCGACCTTTGTTTAGTCTTGAAGTTTTTCTTTTAAGAAAACTTTCTGAGTATGGAAAAGTATTTTTTTTCAACGTAGTATTCAAAAGCTGTATTTAAGTATTTTCAAAAACCCCTTACTGAGTATTTCAATGCTCAACCTATGTTTTATGTTAAATTTTTACAGGTTGATAGAGCCTTTACTAGACTTTTATGTTTGTTCCTAGCTCAGAAAATGAAGAAGTAAAGCTGTTGTCCCTGATTCTTTGGGATCTAAACCAGAAAGTTCCTCCTGATGGGTTATGATGTGTGACTTATTTGTTTCATTTGTGCGAAATAAATTACACACCATAACCATAACACCGGCTCTGGGATACCGGGGTCGGGGCATCATAAATTTATTCCATAATGTATTATCTATATATATTACAAGGCCTTAGTGATCATATGGTGAGGTTTTTTTATTCAAGGGATGGAATCATTTTATATATATACACTATGTATTCCATGTTTCAATTCCTTAGCCATGGTGACAAAAGATTGATCATGATTACAACATAGTATATTAATGGTCTTATGTAGAACCCCATTACATCGATAAGGGAGGTTTCTATCCCTCAATAATTGATGTGTTGACCAAAAATTCTAAAGTAGATAATGCATAAAAATCATTTATATCATGTTTAGGATATTATAGTTGGAAGTGGTGAGGGGGACAGAACAAGGTTTCGAGGTTGTTTATTGTTATACCTCTCCATATATCAATGCCATCTTTTATATCATCAAACATAGATGACTCCACCAGGCTAGAACACATGGGTTGCTTCCCAATGTGTCCTACGGACAATGGTGAAGTGTTTCTCATATTATTCATGGAGCTATATATAGTTGACCTTGGTGTTTTAGTTACCCCGCAATATGAAGGGGTCTGAGTAAAAAGGATATCTTTATATAGAGGAGTCTATGTAATGGCTGGATTTCTTGTCCATGTGACAAATGTCCATGGAGAGGTTTGACATGGCGGATGTATGGAGTACAGTCCATGTGATCCATATCAACACCACAATACAGAAAAATATAATGGTAATGATAACCTTATCATTTAGTTGAATATTTGATGAAACCTTAAGGTGTTGAGAATTATTTTCCAAATCGCCTTGAGGAAAATAGAATTGAGATGACTTGGGATATGATCTGTGGCATGTTTTATTTAAAGAATAGGCCAATATTTCGTTTTATAGTGACTAGGTATATGAGGATGTTGTATGATGGTTTCAAAAATATTTTGATAATCATCATTTATTATTGGAATATGATCCTTATAATAAGATTGTACATGATTATTCTAATGAGAGCCTATATTATTGATATGAATATGATGATACATATGGGTATTTTGTGGTTAATTTTTGTTAACCTATAATAAAGAGGGGATATGATCTAGATCTTAATATTCATTCCACACTATAATATAATAATGTACCTTTGTAATAGGATAAGGGATAAAAACCTCCCTTTTATAGCTTCTAAAGTATTTTTCTGTATTAATTCATCAGTAGGAGAATGTTTCTGATCCTAGATATTTTGATCTATAATAATATTCCAAGAAGAAACACTAAAATTCATATGAAACTACCTCTACGTATGTATTCCTTCCACCTAGTGTGAAAATCTAGATAATAGATATTTGCCTCAGTCAATGTCTATGGAGTATGTCACTTGCCTTTTTGGATAGGAATATGACTGTATATTGAGGCATGTGTTTCTCTCCCTTGGTGGTCCCCAATTGAAAGGAAATATGATCCATGTATGGTACATTTAGAGTATGCGATCATTATTTTTTGAGAGGGAAATGGACATACTCCAAGGCATGTGCCTCTATTAAATAGTGAGGCCTTGTTAGAATGAGAAAATGAGCATGGTACTGTTTCATTGGTGTACATCCTCAGTCATCATTGATAAGAATATTTATCTATCGTATGGATTGATTCACTCCCACATTGTGATATATATTTGGAATAGCAATATAATCCTAATATGATACCTCATCATTTTCAATAATATTATGATAATCCACTTGGATGAGAGAATAAATTTTTTATTTCTCCAGAGATACCAATTGGTCAAGCTGATCAAACTTTTAATCTACCATAGATGTAGGAATAAGGGTTACTATATTCCATTTATATATTCATATCCCCAAATATGCCAGAAGTATTCTTAATATATTTTTATAAAGTAGTGATATTCATGAAAAGAGTTTGTGGGAATGTAACCTTCACATTTTCATTCTTTGATATTTAATGGATGATATATTTGATTGAATTGGTAATATGATCCCACTTATTTGTACCTTGTTCCACTATAATACGTTGATCGGATTCATGTGTGGAGGTAGTTATATTCACCTCCATCATTTTTTCTATAGGAATATACCCATATACATTATTCAGGTGATGAGGGATATGGATCTAATTGGTTACTACCACCATATAATGGCATCTAGATTCTTCTATAGATGTAGGGATATTAACCAAATCCTAGTTATGTATTTATTTTTTCACCTGATTTAACTTATTTGATTAACATTCGTGAGTGTTAGAGGTATAAATGTGTTGGGTTTCTCCCTTAGTTTTTGATTGAGGGACACTACAAGGATGGAACTAGTGATAGATGTTGATTGGATCCCTCCTTGATGTCTCCTAAATAGGAACAGACTTGTAGTTGAATGATTTATCCACCTTCATCAGATACTAAAGGTGGTAATTAATTTTCTATGGGGATTCACATATAAACTGATTAATGGTGTAAAAGAGTGAAATTATATGTACTGAAGCATTATTTGGATGATTTGGAATTCTTTGAATTAATATACGGATACCCTTGTGGGTAGCCTCAAGTTTCAGCATTATAACATATTGATTGTATTATCAATCTATTGTGTTTTCCACATGATGATGATGATGTCATGTACATGAGGTAATTCTTTGTCTCACAAGGGTTGTAGTTGTAGATGATTTCAAAAAAATGTTCAGATGAAGAAATGATCTCGAGTTAGGTTGTTATTTGTGATAGAATATATGAAGACTCTAATATAGCAAGGAACAAGGTCAACGATCAATCCATCGTTTCCATAATGATAAGTGCCCAGTCAGATATACAAAGGTAACAAAAGTTTACTTTATTATTTTCTATCTAACTATTTTACTCCGATTGAATTTTCCTTGTGAAGATAGACTTATTTAATGAGAACCCATGTTACATGTGATCAAAAGATCATTTGAATTATTTTTGAAATACACATCAAGTTCACCATTATTTTTTCACATAGGAAAAGGATTTGAGAAGACAAGATGGATGACTATGAGTGTGGATGAATGTGTTGAAAAATCTATCATGTTTGGTTTATGATGATTTACCATCAATGAAAATTCTAAATTGTTCCCACATCAATAAGTAATTATGAACCTTCCATCCATAGGTCGATTGTTAATTAGGGTCATAGAAAAAATGAAACATAGGAACTCACATTGGTCAAGAACATGTGATGTCAGTGTCATCAATATTTTTTGCGTGGAATTTTTTCCTACTCTAGGACTCTCTTATAATTTTAATATATATTCGTGAATCACTAATTAATCCCAATATATGACCATATGGCCTAAAAATTGATCACATTTTCAACCCCTCAATGTGTAAAGGGTGTTTTATTAACGAGTCAATACGTCTGTTTTTAATGATCTTCATTCATTTCCAATTAACTGGGTAAGTAGTTATATTTCGAATCCTTATAACTACAAAAGTCCATAGTATATTTTCATTTGGGGAGGCTATTTATATTAGAAACGTGGGATTGAACAATTATGAGAATCTATAAGTATCCAATTTATAATAGGAATCAAAGTAAACATAGTTATTAAGGATCATCCATTTTAGAATCACGTGGAGAAGATGTAAATTAGGGATCATATGAGTGGGTGTTGATCATAAACCTCATGAATGTGTACTATGTATTCTGATTTTGGTGGGAATCATAGTCATCTGAGTTTGATCACTCTCTCATGAATATCCATGACATGGGTACTATTGTATGGGGGATGCCATATCATTCCTGTAAATAAGGAGGCAATTCTATGGCTTCCTTAACTAATATGTGTTTAGGATGAAAGTTTCATGATCATTTATAATAACTATGTATTCATGATCCATACTTTGTGAGAGAGATAGGGGATATTAGGTAATTATTCTCATTTCATATGGATGTAGTGATTACGAACCAGGGTGGACCTTTGGGAGTTTTGATACATAACATGAGTCTTAGGAAGGTGTCCTCCATATCCTCTCTATCATAGGAATCAAAGTAAAAATTGTTTAGTTAGCTTCCAAACCTACTGATTGGTGAGGAAGAATGATGATCCAATTGTAGAAATTGGATATGATACTTATAATGTTGATGTCAAAGAGGGAAAAAGATTTAGGTAGATTAACATTGGGGATCGAGACATTGAAAGGTGTGCTTCTTATCCTGTTTGTGGTATAATTCTAATTACTTATTGTATAGATAGAGGTATGTTGAAATATTCCCCCATATAACATTATTATGTTATAGGATAACTTCCTGACATATTTTGACTACCTAAATGACATATTGGTATTATTTTCCTAATTTTCCTTGGGTATTTTTTTGACATGTCTATGGATGTCCATACATGTTCATATTTCATGAAATATATATCCAAATAAAATCCATTGTGCCAATTGAATTTTTGGTAGGATATTTCATAATACAAATGGAATTTTGAGATGATATCAAATGATATTGGCTAACATGTCTGTAGGGTTCTGCGTGATCAAGGATGATATATCTGGATATTTTTACAAGATAAAATATCACTTGTCAATAGGATATCATATGATCAAGGATGACTTTTTGGTGTACATCACATGGATTTAATGGATCATCTAGAGGAGACAATGAGACTTAGGTGACATTTCTAGATGAAACCTTGAGAAAAAATGACTAATTCGGAGGAAACTTCAAGATTTGTTTCAGAAGCATGAATGACATCGAAAGACAATGGTGGCATGATAAGAGGGAATCTCCCAACATTCATAACATGTCCAAGAGACATTTCATGACCCATGTGAAATGTGGAGATTCTTTTTCTTAACATGGGAGACCAGTCTTTGGGGTTTTATATGATTTGAGTAGGTCATGTGAACTATATAAATGTCATCATAAATTTATTAACATATGTATACAATTATTTTCAGTCTTTATTCTTGAAATTAATTCTTATACACTTCAATTTTTTCTATTTTATAATATTTTAGGTTTCGGGATACTCAGTTGACATAGAGGATCTCATTTTAATTATGTGGTTTACATGAAAATACTCATTTGTATTATCTATACAGTGATCATGCCAAACACATTTTAAAAATACATTATCACATAGGTCATTCACATGGTTTTTCTGAGAATAAAATCTCTATGATCAGATGATTGGAAACTCTGAGAAGTTATCTCCTACGATCTTTTGTAGAAGTTTATCATGGGATCACTATCTGTTCTTTTTTATATTGGTCCTGGATAGGGTATTGATATTCCTCTCCACACTGGTTAAATGATTCCTTATGTAGAAGTTATGTTGCATGTATGATTTTGAGTTGGTGGAGGGATACTAGTATCATGAGCTACGCATTATTTTTTCATGGATTATTAATGGTGACACCTGGTGATAATGAAAACAAGAATGTTCCACCAATACAATGACTATTGGACCATGAAAATTTATAGGGGATTTTTCTAACCAATTTGACTTGTCAAATAGATTTCAAAATGTCTGTACGTCATTTCTAGGTTCCTTCATCAGATCTCAATGACTGAAGAAACACTTTTACATGTTCAAATAAATCTATTCTAGGGTCATTCTAGAGACTATAATGGATAGTTACAGGGGACTCCCTGGGATATAAAAGGGACCTATGAGATCAATGGTGATCACCTAGGGAATATGACCATTTTTAAGTGATAGTTAGTATACATTCACCTCAAAATAGGGTTATTACAAATCATTTTTTATTTATATCATTATTCCTCAAGGACATTAGATCTCACACTGTCAGGTGAGTGTTTTTTAGGAAAATAATTCTCATTTTCTACGTTTCACTATGTGATCAATGATTGTTCTCATGGTGATATGAAAGAATTATGGTGGACACACCAACTTCTTATATATGTATTATAAGTGTAATCACATGTTTGGATGCATGTGTTTTATTCTCTTCACATGATGAGGGTGACAAGCCCACATACTTTTCAACAACATAGTAAATATATATATGGTGTTCTTGAGGTCTTGTGGTTTTAAAGATAGTGTCTCATATAGATTAACATAACTCACCTTCACATGATGCATCCACCTTTATCCATCATTATTTTATCTGGTTGTTGTGGATGATTTTTAGGAATTCTCAATTTGAAAATTCAATTAATTTGGACGAACTCATATTTTAGGTCCACTAGGATAAATACCCTGAGAGGGGTGGGGGTGAATCATGGTATTCCATATTAAAAAAATTTCTCTTTGGATCATGTTTCATTATTAAACAAAACATAATTCTCTCTTCCTCATTGTGAATATTTTAAGAGATATAAAATCATGCACATGAGATTTTTATTTTTTCTTGGTTCATCCTCATGGGGATACATCCAAGTAGCATAAAATGGCAACATGCATATGTACCATAATCACTAAATCTCACAACCAACAATGAGTACAATGTTCGGGCAAGATATTCTATGCCTTGGCTCACTGACTTTATAAGGATTAGGGTCTACTCATTACGTTAAAAAGGGTAACACCCTATGCCTCTTTATCTAGCTCATTATCGAATGATAGGGTCACCGTCTTCCTCTTCATTCGCTCATTTCTCTTGGAATGGAATCCACTCACAGTTTATCGACTTGTAGGTCAAACACAGTTTATGGACATGTGGGTCCTTTCATTTTCATTAATTCATGCATCATAAAATATAAGTAGATGATCTGTTGAAGTTTCTTTTTCACCCGCAAATAAACTCCACATTCCCGAGTACTGTTGTGTATAGGATAATTATTTCACAAACTGATTTGAATATGTTTCATGTTTCCTTGTGTGTTTCATGAACCACATGGCTCTTTTGCGTACATTGTACCGGGAAAGGTACATGACCCACCTGCTCTGCGTACTACAACCACTTCCGTGAACCTCCTCTATTCATGCCCTACCTCTTCCTTCACTGCAGCATAATACATTCGCATACCGACTCCAAGAAAATCCTCAACGATCTGGCCTATATCCTTGAATTGTTCTATGTTCGCAGACAGCCTTTATTTCTGCGTATTGGAACACCCCCCTCGACATACCACTCACAAAACCCTCTTTATCACGTACCAGATATTCCAAATCCATATACAGAGTAAACTCCTTTCATGAAGCATGTTCCTTGTAGTTTTCTGTTCTCTATTAAATCCTTTGATGGAATTTCATCTACGTGAACCACTTCATCCTTCACAGAAGTCATTCTCGCGAACCTCCGTCGGTCTGTACCAAATCATCGGACCAAAAATATGTTCTCTAATTATATTTGGTATCCATTGTTATTGATGGAATTAGAGATTATTATATAGAAAAATATGTCCCCAAAATCCACTAATCCATGATATACTAAATCGTTGATTCACCCTACACCGTGTATTGATCCTCCTGCCGTTGCAAACTACAATCTATTCAGCGAACTACTTCCCTGAACGGCAAGCCACATGAAAAACATTTTTTATATGTAGTCAGAAGAACTCCATTGTTCCTACATGGTCATTATCATATGCCAATGAAAATACATCTGCACACCACACCTCCTTCTTCCACGAACCATTACGGTTTCTCAAAACGCACATGCATGTCGTTTCCACCTCTCCACGTACTTTTCCAGATCATGATATGCAGTCCTTGAATTATGTATTGTGGTTCTCACCCATTTCTAATATTCATAAATTTTCTTCATAAATTTAATTAATATGAAAAAATACTTCTTTATCCAATATTAAACAATCGATTTTGAGGCCCCAAAATTTGGAAGACACTGGGAAACTACAGCACCATAAAAAATTTTCGTAGGAAAACACCGACCAGACTCATTTGCAGTCATCTAGATTTGGTCAAAAAACCAAACCACACCCAAGAAATAATGAGAGGACACATTGGGGGATTTTTTTCCCAATATTGTCCAATATCCTTTACATGTTCACCTATGTTTGTCAGGACACCTTCATAGTAAAATGGATGCTTGACAATGGGGATCCATGTGACCAATAGTAGATCTTGTATTTACCGAGAACCATTAACATGATGTTCTAAAGATTATTTAATCACATAAGCTTTTGAATGTTATGTGATCTTCATGATTTGACGACCTTCTATTCTATTGTTTTTTTGATAAAATATTACCTTTGATTTGGTTATTTATTTTCTTATATTTTTTTAATGACCATATTTCCAACATCAATATAATAGTAGATATAAATTTCATGTGTTACATTAACCTCTTATTATGTAAATTTCCTTCAAAAAATTTCCCACAACGAATCAATGAAGTGTATCATTTCTTATCCCCTTCTTTAAGACCCCATGTATCTTCTTATAACTTTTGATATCTCTATAAGAATGTCATAAGTGATGTAATATTGATTATCAAAACTGCTTCACCTTTTTCTAGAATGTGGGTCAAGAAATATTCATATTAAAATATAGATTTCAATTCTAGGACATCAATATCATGTATATTTCTTGGGAATGTCATATAAATTTTTAATATAGGCAAATGGCGGATATAGTTTACATCAGAAATATTTGGATGCTCTATTAATCATTATATTTATGCTCCAACACAATCTAGACTCTAAAATAGTGCAATGTTCCCTGTGATCATTTTACAATTCTTTCATAATATCAAAACTCATTTACTAGTTGAAATATTTAGGAATACTTGATCCCAAAAAAAATTCAATAACCATCCTTCGAATTTCAAATTAACTATTATGTTGACTTTGAGAATTCGTTATGTGTATCCAGATGACCTGTTTCTATATTGTAGACTTCTTCATACAATATAGTCCCAACAAATTCCCTACACAAACATCATTCCAACATGTCATATTTCAACACATTTTCAAATGTACTCCCCTAAAATATTTCATTTTAGTACTCATTTATAATATATATATATAAAGAATTCAATTATTTAATTATATTTGTCCCAAATCCCATTAAAATCTTGAGATCCAACACATATCACCTATTCAAAGGTATGAAGGTTCCTATCAAAATACCCTTCAATATTAAGATGATAGGATAAACTATGTTTTAATTCTATATTAATATTATTTTGATGAATCCTTCAAAACATAGAAGTAAATCATAGATGTTCGTTAGAAAAATTATTCAACGGTACTCATGAGTTTCACTACCGATTGAATATAGTGTGATGTTAAGAGTTTCTGGGAGAAATATTCTCTTATAGTAATGAAATGTGTAGAATTTTTTACCATGTTAATTATTAACCATATAAAATTGTCTTTTTATATGTCTGAGTTTGGATAGTGAAAATTTCCTCAAGGATTTCTCCCTTAAATAGTTGTATGGTTAGTTGTTTCAATACCCCTTGGGGTATTTTTCACTCACCCTTCAGTTGTTAACAAACCAAGATCCTTATAATTTAAAAAAAACTATATTTTCTTGTTGTACCACCAATAATAACCACAATTGTTCCTATACATTTTTTGTCTTTTGGGGTATATAAATAATTAGGAGATATGATCATCATATGATAGAACATTCAATATATTCTGAATAGATTGGAGGTATAGAAATGTATGAACATTTTTCACACATACCGGATCAGAATTGAATTCAAGAAACATCAATGTTTTTATAGCCTTTATGTTAATTTCCACCAAATTTTATTCCTTTGATCTTTATTAATAATCATTAGTAATAATGGTTGAGAAATAATTTGTTATTTGATTGATGGATTCCATTCAATTATTATTTACATGTAAAACTATGTTGTCACTTTAGTCAAGGGATCTCCTTCAATTATAATCTATATATGAACATACAGATCGATCCAACTCCATCCATATATGAATTTATTTACACTTCGAAGGTGATAATGAATTGAACATTCATAGTCTTTAGGAAGATCCAACATTCTATTTTGACTCATTTTTATGTCAATTTTGATAAATATATACATTAACATTCTAGGTCACGTGTATATATCATGTTTTCCCATTAAACAATGTGTCTTCATACCTTCTTAGTAAAAATAAACACATCAAACTCCAAGTCATGATTAGGATAATTTTTGTCATGAGGCAGTTAATTTTGATTTTTATAGGTTGTCACTTTATCATTTTGGATTAGAACACATCCAATCCCTTTAATAAAAGCATAACTATATATAAAAAATTCTTCTCCAGGAAAGGGTAATGCTAACATGTGTGTACTAATCTATCTCTTTTTAGTTATTTTAAACAATATCTACTATTCATTATCCAATAAAACCTAAGTAATTTTATATTTAACTTGTATTATATTATATAAGGTCATGAGTAGTTTTTAAAGAAACTTATTCATTATCTTGATAGACCATTATTTACTATTATAGGAGAACACCATTCGTCTAAAACCTTTTTCATTGCTCGATCCATTTATATGATTTCACAAATCAAGGTTCTCTGCAAGAATGTACCTTATTTAAGAATAACTCTCATTTACTAAATTAAAAATAAATTTTCATATTTATCCCATTTTTTAATATGAACAATAGTTAATTATCATACTCTACATATGTTTTTGAATATATGATAATATCAGTAATGAATAGCACCATAAATTTATCAAGGTAGTGTTTAATGATTCTATTAATCAAATACATAATTATAGAGGGACCATTATACATGCAAAAGTGAATACCAACTAACTCATAATTACCATACGTTGTTCAGAGGGTATTATTTGGGGAATCTTCTTTGATCATCATTAATCTCTAATACCCTATTCAGGGGTCAATATTAGAGTTGAATTAAACCCCTTTATGATAGTCTAAAAAATCACCAATGCTTAGGAAAGGGTATTTATTTTTTAATTATATATAATTAATCTCTCTATGAATAGCTACATTAAACCATATAATTTTCAAAATCCAATTTGGGACACCCCGATACAAACAATTTGATGAATAAAATATTTTACTTAGAGGTGTTGTAGTTGGTTTTTTAATTCTTATAAATCCATAAATGAATTTCTTTATGGGTTCATTAATGTTGGATTTGATTGAGGTATATGTTCAATTAATAACTCTACCTATCTTTTTAGGGTTGTTCCAGGTAACTCATGAGGAAATAAGTAAATGTATTATAGAATAACAAGGAAATTTTCTATCTATACCTTAATTTTATTTTCCCTCCTCATCAATTATCAACATAATTAATTCTATAGGAGTCACTTATCATAAATAATTAGTTTGGGATAACTATTGTATGAAAATAACTCATTTTTTCCATTCAAGGAAATTAAAATTTCTTTATTTCTATATCTAAATTTATAATTATATATTGATATGCAATCCATCCCTAGTATAGTGTTAAATTACACAATGGGAATGTTTACTAGATTTTTGATTTGATTGGACTCATGTATATTTGTAACATAATATTTTACACCTTTGTCCCCACACATTATGAATGAGCGAAATAGTTGTTTCCTTCCATCCAATCAAGGATCAATTTTTTTCATTGAGTATGGATATATTTATCCTCTTTACATTAATACCATGAGGCTTGTTAGTCTCCCAAAACTCCATTTCAACATTGATAACACACTAATAAAAATTATCATATCCTTCATTATCCTAATTTTTTGATTTATCGATAGGATCAATCATGGTCTACTAAAGGACATATCATAAATTTCCATAGGATACCTAAAACATGCTGAGATTCCATGATAATATCTAGTAAATTTTATTTCATAGATTCCCAAGGATTCACATTCCTTCTAAATCAGCATTAAGAATCTATTCTCCATTTTTTAATCATTGAATAGGGCTGATAAATTTTGAATATTATTCTCTCGAACAATTCTTATTCTATAGAATTAAACTAATATTCTTTTATATTTTTCTTAATCAGTATCCACCAATGGTGACTTCTCATTAAAATTCATATACATACAATGTGACATTATCTAGATATATTCAACAGAGTACAAAACAAAAACATTTCAATAGAAAAAATCAATTATTATAAAAATAATTGATCTTTATATCCACTAATATATGGTTTTTGTTAATGTAAGAATAACATAACTAAATATTTCTCATTTTAAGGTTAAATAGATTCAAAATATGTTTTACTTTATTATTAATGAACATTCAAAGTTTTTTAAAATAGTTGGGATATTTTACTTTACACCTTTTATGAAGTTATTAAGTACTAAAATTCATCATATATTGTAGTCGTTTTTCAGGATGTTACTCCCATTTCTAATAATTTTTAAAAAATATGAAATCTTTATTTAGAAATGTGTTACTTTGTGGAATATTGAAACATAAAATGGATTTTATGATCTCATTTTATAATATTGAATCAACATGTTTTGTAGAATTTATTCATCAATATATTCTTAAAATAATTAAATTTTTTATATATCCTCTACAAGGGTTATAAACAATAATTTTATTGAACAAATAAAATCCCCAGTAGATTTAAACCGTGTTTGTAATAAATAATCATTGATGTGAACCAACTGATTATCACGTTAATATGAAATATTCCCTTTTTAGAGTTATTGAACATAGGTTAAACTGTTCAATATTCACATACAATTTTATTATCCAATTAGGTTTTTCTATTCTTGGAAACCACTTATTATTACATAAACAAAAACATTTGGAAACTTAAATATATTTAGACATATCCTTAATGTTCATATTATTGTTATATATATCCTTATTTTACCAAATAATAAAAAATATTTTATCACCAATACCGTTGTACCAAATTGTTATTATTAAAAAACGTATTAAATTGTAAAAATTTTAATAATTGAATGCATTTTTTGAGAATAATTTATTTTTGTAACATGGAACAATGCCCATAGAAATAACAATCGTTCTTCAAATACACATAGAAATCTTAATTATTGTATCATCATAGTTTACCTTTACAATATATAATATTTTGGGGATATATATCAAATTATAAGGGTTATCATAAAGCATTTGTATGCGAGTAAACATAAGAAATGTTAGATATTAGATCATTTGGCAAAAAAATAGGATATGCTAGTACGAAATTGATATATATCACTAAAAATGGGTCATCAAAAATTACACGGAAATGTTGATATAAAAAAGAAATGATAAATTTATAAAAATATCACATAGGTATATCAGTAATGTTTTATAAAATTTAATCACTATGTTTATTCACCAATATAACGTAAAAAAGTCTTCTATTTATATTTAATATTTATCAAATGAATTGTAGAACAATAACGAGCCACCCATAATATGTATATGTTCATGTGTTCCACATAGATAAAAATTAATCATTTAATAAACAAACCATGGGGAATAATAAATGGTTATCATATAAATGTCATTAAAATCATAAATTCATTTATAAAATAAAATTATATTAATTTTAAACCAAAAAAAGTAAATATAGGTTTCAAAGTTTGATATCACTAATAAATAAATTTTATGTATATAAAGGTGAATACCCATTAATTATTAAAAAGTATGGGTATTCAAAATATATAATATTTCATGTAAAAGTGATAAAATCATAAAATACTTTGGAAGAATTAGTTGTAAACAAATTAGATTAAGGATTGGGAAATATGATAGAGAATATAGGTATCCTATTGATACCAACCAAATTTGACTAAAATGGGATAATAAAAACATGCCTGAAAATATTTTAATTTAATATTTAGATGATATACAATATATGTGGTGGTTGAATGAAATGATCAAAAGGATATTTTTCTTAACTTTGGGATTATCATTCAAATGTTTTGAAAGGGACACCTTATGTCCATGGAGAAAAATTGGTGGGAATTTAGTGGGGGTAAATGATAATAATATTATACATACGGAATTTAGAGTAGAGAGTAATTAGAGAATGTGTAGGAATTTATATTAAAATATGTAGAATTGTTTATAAATTTTCTATATTGGCATTCGAATTATAGGTTTTTCAAAATGAAAAAAATTATATAACAATGGTTTATTTCACACAGTTTAAAATTATAATTCATTATATATAATATTTTAATATATTAAATCCAAAATAAAATTGACAATTTAAAATTTTCATGTAAAATTAAATTTTTAGTAGAAATCATGTTTTCAAAATCATTAATTTCCATTTTAGACATTGTAATGGTATGAATACAATTCGAAATTGATTTAAAAACATGTAAATAGATAATATTGATAAAATCACCTCTCTTTTTTATAATCGTTACTTTGAATTAGAAATTAGAAAATTTGTATGAATTTATGATCTAATAATACTTACCATACATTATACCATTGTTTAGATTTTACCAAAAAAATAAAAAAAAAACTCAGAACATTACGTAAAATACACTATTTCATAACATCAACACACTATTTTTCGAAAATATCATCAATATTATTATGATTATTTTATAAATATTAAAAATTTAATTGTTATATAAAAAATAAATAATTATTTTAAAAAAACAGTCTTTAGATATAGTAATTGGTTTAATAATTATGATATTTTTTGATCGAATTATAAATTTATATATATTTTTATATTATAAAAATAATTGTTTTATAAGAATATTTTATGAAAACTAATTATATTTAAAATACATGATTTTTTTATAAATGTGTATATATTTATTGAATGTATGAATTTTATTCATTTCAATCCAAAAATCTATTTATAAATTACTCTTATATTCATTTGAATAATAAACAATTAAAATAGGATTAACAAAATAACTATTTAATTTATAATTTTGAAATTAATTTTTTATGATACTAATGTCAAGATAGGTAACCCCTTATTTCACCAACATACTCACTTAGGGTATAGTGAGTGATAGAGGTAGTTTTGTGAGGTGTTTTGTCCATATTTGATCTAGAAGTGATCTTAAAAACTTTAACTTCACTAATTGGAAATATTTTTCAAGACATATATGTTATATCTTTAAATGGGATTGGTTAAGGGATAAGCAATAAGGACACTTCCCATACATGTTCTAATAAATGGGATTCAAAAGGAATAAGTTGACTTCTTGAGGCCATCATTTCTTCTTTATTCAATTGTAATAACCATTATAACAAACTATAATATTCATTACCACTATATATCACATTATAATGTTTATATTACCAATTTCCATAGTTTTCAAGGTTCATATAAACCCGTAGTCATAGTGACAAACTATAACATAATAGTAATGTAACTATCATTTCCTAAGACACATCTCAAATTATATCCTTTATATATACACCCAAACAAACATAGTTACTAATTTATTCCAAATTTTTTTCATAATTATTATGATAATATATAATAAATTTGTCATGTTTAATTTTTTTTAAAACCATTCATGGAAGATATAATTGTCCTAGAAAGGATTGATCCCATGGATTATACCATTGCGTGGTAACTATTATTTAGTTTTTATATCCCCTTATGAAAATTAAATAATATTTTTATGTAATGTGAAATATTATTTTTATGATAATCATTTTATTTACATTCAATTTTAAAAATAAAAAATGGATGTAATGAAAAAAAAATTCTTTTATCAATCATATAATGAATTTGCATACCATTTTAGTTTTACAGAAGAAGTATAGTAGTAAAGATTATATTGGTATAGAATCTAGGATCCCTTAATGAGATACCAATTTATTTAGTTTTCCTTTCATATTTTTTATAGATCAACCACATCTGGGGTTTGGTTACTAGTTGTACTGGGTATCGTATGTCGTATTATTGTAGTATATCTTATTTATCATTATTATTGATACCCCATTTTTTAACTATTTATATGATTATTTATTCCGTTATTATACGCATTGATTGTTAATTATTATCAAGTTATTAGTCTCCCATTGTTCCCCATAGGCCTTAGGCACCAATCATCAGCCTCTTGGGTATAGGGAGGCTTGAATGAGGTCTCGTGACCCACCAACCGAAACTAGGTTAATTAATTTAGGGTGTTGTTAGGAATAAGAATCAAGAGATTAATACTATTTTGTATGATATGTTTGTGTAATTTATTTCATGAATATTATTCTTAAAGGATGGTCTACAAATGAATATACATTATAATGTTGGCCAACCATATTTGTAATTTACTTGAAACTAACTCGTAATGTATGAAATTTTCATGAACCATACCCATACAATCCATCAAATGATCATGGGGAGAAGTAAATCCATTAATCCAAATGTTTTAATTGGCTTGACTAATATTGGAATTAAGAAAACTATATCAATAAATGAGGACTAATAGCGTCATTAAAATTTATTGAAACTATCCAAATTTCCAAAATCTGATAATGAAAATATACTATAGCATTATAATATATTTCTAATGGATTTATATTATTAAATATAAAAAATGGAAATGTATATAAATGATGTTATAGAGTAAGTGATTAATTTTTTTTTATAATATATGTTGTTAGAAAACATTTTTGGATGATATTAGAAATGGTAGGGGGTTTTATCTCAATTTCCTACTCGTTGAGATGTATTCCATATTCGCCACATATGATCTATTATATGGTGCATATAATATCCTATTGATGTAGTTCTTAATAAATTTTATAAAAATTTTAATATTTACACATTGATATCAATATTCATCTTTTAATGGGTTTTGATTTTAATGTGATCAAAGTCGTAAATGATTCTTTTTAATGCCACATCCAAATCGATATTTTATATTCCAAAACTCCAATATAGGGTAAATATCTATTCATTTTCACTTAAATCCTATAAAATTTTATTTATATTGTTTTAATTTTTATGATTTAGATGTTTTCATGCCAATTCAATTCCCTTGGGTTTACAATTAAATTAAAATAATGATTGTAACTGGATATGAACTTTTCTAATCAATTTTATTGGGTAACCTAAAACTCGATGTCTATAATAAGATGAAAATTTGACCATCTCATAAACATAACTCAAAATAATTATTTCCTTACAATACATTCCAAAGAATATTTAAATTTAAATAGAATTAGGTAAATAATTATTTATCAAATCTTAATTGTTTTCCATCTAATGAAAATTTCATCCATTATCTAGTCAAATTAAAAATCCATAAAATGTATTCATTATTTCCAATAATATCACAAAATAATATTATATTCTAGAAAAATAATATATATTAATTTTATTCACAACCAATGGAAATATATTCAGAAGAAAATAATGATCTCAAATTTTCAGAAAGGGAAAAATTTAGTGATAAAAATTCAAGATCATAATTGAGGAGAATATTAGATCCTGGGTATAATAAATATACATAATAAATTTATACAAAAAAAAGGAATATCATATATCATGGTATAAAATAATACATTATTCTAGAAATATTTGAATCATGTGTAAATAAACATGATCTGTTAAGGCATAACATAACTATAAGAATATTCATAAAAGTAAGGAATATCATGGAACACAATATAAAAATATTGGACTAACATTATAATAGAATATATGGTAACATCCCAAGCTTCCACGATACGTTTCCTTTTGAATAATATAATAGGTCATGTTGTACGCATCGTCGCGTTAAAACAAACCTCAAACAGTCAAACATGCCTTTATGAATAATAATACCCACATTTTGAAATTTTATAAATTTTATCATTCAAAATTGACTTCCTTTTTGGATTTGGAAAATAAAAATTATCATAGGTTGAATTTTTTGTATTTTTCTAAAAACATTAATTTTTTTATGAATAGTTAAATTACACTACGTTATTGGTTAAAACCAACTTTTTATTTAACAAATTATTTATATTATTTTAATTTATGTTAGGTCAAAATAGATACATAATACCTATATATTTTTAACATAATTCATTGGAGTCATTTTATAACATGTTTAGAAATATAAAAGTTTATCGAACTTTTTATCGTCTTTTTCCCACTTCCTAAGAGCATTTGCAAATTTGTATAAAAATTAATTTTACCGATTTTGTGAGTTGAATTTCAAAAATCTGAGAGACATAGTTAATATCATTAAGTAAAATGTTGTTCAATAAGATGTAAATATTTTTTGGTGAATAGTAACTTTTGGCATTTATTTATAATGGTTAAAAATAAATAGGTTAATTAAGGGTAAAAATGATATCATATTTACCCTATCACAGGTCCTAATTCTATTTTATAAGTATAATTCGACCAAAAACATCATTAGGAATAAAATAAGATCCCCTTTTGTCCACATGGATTATATTAGGACATTTATTATTATTTTATTTAAAGAAGAGTTAAAAGTGTGAAATTAAATGTTTAATAACTAAACTATTTTTAATATACGGTTTCATATGAGATAAATTCGACTAAAATATTCATTATAAAGATAGAAAAATTTATTACCCAATTGAATTTTATTTATAATTTTGAGACATTAAATAATTTAATTTATTTATTACAAAATGATGATGAATTAATTAACTTATTAATGAAATATTGAAATAATTGATATTATAAATATCCAAATAAATATAATTTCAGACCATTTAAGAAATTAAAGAAAATTTATAGGTTAATATTACATGTTAGGGTTGGTTAAATAAATTTTATTCTAAGTGATAATGTTTTTATGGCTTTCAATAAAAATTAAATACTAAATAGTGTCAAAATTGACATAATTGAGTTTTTAAAACAAATATTATATTATTAATTGATATAAAAGTATTAAAATATAAGGATTACAAAAAGTACATAGATAAGGTTATATATATTTATAATTAACCCCATAGGGTACTCATGGCCAGATATAGTATGTTTATAAACCATATAAAATAAAAATACAAATAGACATAGTAAATGTCAAACTATTTAACTAAGAGTCAAATCTAAATGATAAAGTTAATATGATGTCTTAAACCTATCTAAAACCAATTGTATGAGAGGCTTTCCACCCACACCAACTGTAGAATTTAAATAATTCATTTTTGAGCCATTATAAATCGAAAATGATTTTATTATAAAATAATATTTCAAGATTTTCCTAAAGTGACTCTCGTCTCTCTTATAAAAGGGAACTTCCCCTTCTCTTAATTTCACACCTGCAAAGCCTTTTTGATCGGCCAAAACGTGCCCTAATATCCTAAAAACATTCCTACCATCATCCTAGAGGCCTTACATTGGTCATAAATCCATCTTAATAATCCCTTTTGATCAAATCAAAATGAAAAACACAAAGAAGAGGTAAATATTTCATCACCCGTTTCAAGTACTTCTCTTCTTACACATCCTCTTTATTTGTTGATTCCATTATAAAATGAGAACTATAGTACCTTATATATACTATTATGATATTATAAAAATGTTACAACCATATTCATTATTCTATCCATCCTATAAATGAGAAAGTCACCATACCTGCGTACGTACAAATTATCGTCTCCACCTTGTGTTGTAGTTTTTTATTCAAACACTTCATTATTTGGATTGGAATATGAATGAGTATAACTGATTTAAATAATAAATATAGCATTTTAATGATTCTTTATATAATATATAACATCGAATTACATACGATTTCTCCATCAATATAATGATATTGTCACTCGTGTGTCCGTACGGATTACCGTCTCCACGAACGCGATGGGATTCATTCCCAATCGTAATCATTCACGAATAATTTTAATTTTATTATTATAAATAATGTTTATGAACATAATATAATTTTTTATATGAATCAAATACATCCTATAAATAATTGACATTAATTACATAACCAATCATATAAAGGAAAATGAATCTGTTAACAACTAAAATGATGATACTAATAAAATATTATTACCAAGGAAATATTAAAAGATCATATATGATATCATATTAATGTATATAGTTCTTGTATAATTTAATAAAATTGTTTTATCTACTATACAAGAGGTTAAAATAACATCGTCTAAGGAAAGGTACATGGGAAGGGTTAATTCCTCAATCCCATTATTATCCGAGATTGTTTATGCGTAAGTATTTTCTGTGAAATATTTATTATCCATGTCCATTTTTCATAAAAGAGTTTTCAAAAGAATTTTTTTAAGGTAATATTTAACTAAAAAATAATTTTAAATGTTTTAAATATTTATTCTTATAAATATTTCTCATTAATATCCACTTTTCCAAAATAGTTTTAAAGAAATGTTTATATGGACATGAATATTTTAAAATGATAATTCCACTAAAATGTTTCAAATTGGTATGGGAGACATTTATTCAAAAGTTTCTTTTAAATGACTTCATTTATAAATTTTGAGACTTTTAATCAATTTCATGAAAAAGGGTTATTTCTCTCTAAGCATTTTACTGATCAATTTCATCTATTTCAACATCGGTGATAGATTTTAAGCTTATTTGAAGTTGATTTTTATTTTAAAAAACCTCCATATTATATTGAAGGTTTTGGGATATGTTTTTCTATGGATGTGTTATTTTTACACCATTCATGGTTTATGGATAATGTATTGACATTTCTTATGCTAGTTTAAAAACAAATGTTTATGTTATGTTAAAGACTTTTCAAATTTGGAATGAATTGGACTAAGTAAGTGACGGGTGGAGCCTGCTATAGCTCTTCGATGCATCAGTAAGTCTCATGAGACAAACTAGTGTCTTGGCATTTGTCCTTGTCAAAATCGTATTAGTATTATTGACACAAGGCCTTGACTACGTGGTTATAATTTCTAACATTATGCATACCATTATTATGAAAGTGGCTATTGATATTCCGTGTGATTATTCCACTAGTAGAATATCCATGTGAATATATTAATGGAATTATTGGATTTTATATATTCTATATTTATTGAATTTTAAGTTTAAAAGGATGTTGTTTTAGTCTTATAAATTGTCTATAATGTTTATGGTTATTTACGAAAGATTCTATTATATTGTTATCCTTACTGATCATCTAATCCCATCCCTTTCTATGTTTTATTTCTCCCAGGATGTGAAGAAGTTTTTTGTTATTGACATATAGGGATAGGCTAAGGATATAAGTGTGTTCAAAAGGGGAGAAAATTTTGTTGATTTTTGTTATTTAATGATGTAATGTAGAACTTATAAATGTATCTAATATATCCAAGGCCACTAAAATGATCAGTCTTTCAGGACATGATTCCTTATATCATATCAATGTTTTGTATTAATGCACCGACATTGGGTAACTAGGGTCATGGTGTTACATTTGGTATTAGTGTATCATTAGTACAAACCTTGGAAACTAGATTTAGAAAAACTTTGATTAGAGAGAATTACCCTAAGATGGACTTTGAATATTAGTATAGAAAACAACTTAGAATTTTGGTACAGTAAAGATTTTGTGAGTTTTCCAAGAAATACATCCCTGTGTGGATACGAGCAGGTAGAGGCGGCTCTAGCACAAATGTACCTAGGGGTAAAACTTGAAAACACTGCTTTGAGGTAGACTCGAATGGGAACTGGTGCATGACAATGGGCCTTGCTGCACTTTTAGTTATGAAACTCCTCGGGGATATGCTTAGGATATTTTTCATTTTATTTAGAAATCATTATGAAGTATTTTCAACTATATACTTATTCAATGAAAATATTTTTATAGTTATGGATTATATCCATAAAATCATAAATTTATGCTAATTATTTTACAAGTTTGGAATTATGTATTGTGATTCATAAAATAATCTAGTGTATTCCATTGTTTAGAAATGGTGCCTCGTGGAAGAAATGAAAACTATATAAATGCATGTCATCCATGTAGGTATTTCCCTCCTACTCAAGATAATTATAGCAGATATGGTGAAGCAACTGGTGCTGATCATCCTATCACTATACTGGGACAACTCACTCAGGTTATGAATAATAAAATTACATGTATAGAGCACCCTGATCCCTAATCTGGAGGATCAATGTTAGGACGCTTCATGAGTAAAAAACATCCAACATTCAATGGGAGTAAAAATACATTAGTAGTTGAGGAATGGATAAATTCTATAGAGAAAATATTTCACTCTTTGGGTAGTATCGAAAGAGAAAAAGTATTCAGGGTAGTTTATCATCTAATGGGTGATGCATATCATTAGTGGTCATTGATTCAAAACAAAAAGGATGATTATGAAGTATAAAATCTGAAAAGGAAGGATTTTAAAGTGACTTTATTATAAAAATACTTTCCTCATGACCATCGAGCGGTATGGAAAGTCAATTTCCGAGTCTGAGGAAAATGGAGGATGAGAATGTCACTAAATATGAGGCTAATATTACAAGGTTATAAAGGCATGAAGCATATTATTTACATAACCCAAGGATCATGATTTATTGATTCTTTTATGTGTTAAAACCATTTCTCTGTTGAGAATTAGTCTCACAATCCTTCTCATCGTATGAAGAAATTGTCTCATGCACTATCATGAATGCAAATGAATTCTCTAAGTCTTACAACATTAATGAAAATCGAGAGAAAAATTGATCTGCTGAACACTCTAGAAATGGAAATAAAGGGAAGAAGGGAAAAGATGAATATCCATCCTGCAGTAAATGTGGGAAGAAACACCTAGATACTTTCCTGTAGGGAATGGATGTCTGTTATAATTAATGTGAAAAAGTCCACCAAGGTCATGATTGCAAGGGGAATAAAGAGGATGTCAATATTGAATTATAAAATTGTAGGTAAAAGGGGCATTATGAAAATGAATGTCCTAAGCACCAAGGGAATTTACATTGGAAAAGGCCAAGGGAGTAAGGCCATGATTATGATATCAGTACTGCTATGGTCGAAGCATTGAAAGACATGGTGGCAGGTAATTTAATGGTTTCCTCAAGTTTAGAGAAAGATTTATTTGACTTTGGATCATAAAATTGATTCTCATCTTCCTAGTTTTCTATGAAAATTAGATATTTTCAATTTGACATTACAAGGGAGTTTTCAGTCAAAACAGCTAAGGGAAGTATCATTGCAACAATGTTTTGTGAATCAGTTCCCATTAGGGCATATAAATGATCTTTATCTGTTGATCTCATCGTCATACCCTTGACATGAATTTGACGTAATGATTGGTATAAATTGGCATTTAGACCATGATATGAAAATTTATTATTAGAAGAAGGAGGTTATAATTCTCAATGATGATAAGCAGTTCCTTATCATTAGAGCAGAAATTTCACCACCTGATTCTTATCTAGATCCACCCCCAGTAGCTATACTAAATTCAATTATTGGGGTAGAAGAGAATGAAATAACAGTGGGTGAGGAAAATAATGTTCGAATAGATGAGGTACCTATTATGAATGAATATTTTGATGTGTTTCTAGAGGATTTACCTGAACATCCTTTAGAATGAGAAATTTAGTTTTACATTGACTTAATTCATGGTTCAAGGACCTTATCGAAGACACACTATAGAATGGCCACCATGGAATTAGTGGAACTAAATAAATGACTAGAGAAATTTATTTATAAGGGATTTATTCTCCGTAATTTATCTCTATGGGGTTCCCCGATCCTTTTTGTTAAAAATATAGACAAATCTATGTGGTTGTGCATTGAGTACATAGAGATAAATTTTATAAAAATAAATAAAAAGTATCCCCTACCTCAAATAGATGATTTATTCATCCAACTTCATGGAGCTCAATATTTTTCAAATATTAAAATTCGATATGGATATGATCATTTGTGTGTGAATAATGAAGACATTCCGAAAAAAGCATTTCGAACCTGGTATGGGCATTAGGAGTTTACAGTAATGCATTTTTGATTGACTAATGCACCCAATGTTTCCATATATGTAATGAATATAGTTTTCAAGGAATATATTGATGACGTTTTAGTGGTATTTATTAAATATATCTGGTATACTAAAAAAGCTATTAGGATCATGATAATCCATTGCGCATTATCCTAAGGACTCTTTGAAGAAATGAATTATATAGGAAATTTAGCAAGTGTGGATTCTAGATTTTTGAGATTTATTTTCTTGGAAATATTATATATATAGATGGAATCTTTATTGATCCTTCAATTACCAAGGCAATCCAAGAATGGAAAGCACTGACGAGTATAATTTAGGTAAACATTTTTATTGGTTTAGAAGGTTATTATCAGTGTTTTGTCAAAAAAATTTCCCGATTGGCTAACCCATTAACCAAGCTCACACGTAAAGGGGATAAATTTTTCTAGAAAAAAATGCATGAATAATGTTTTGAAGAACTGAAGAGAATAATAGATAATTCTTATATATTGAATCTACCATCTGGGAATGATGGGTTTGCTATTTATAGTGATGATTCAAAGAATGGACTTGGCCATTTCCTTATAAAGAATGATAGAGTTATTGCATATGGATTACGACAACTAAAAATAATTGAACAAAACTATTCCACTCATAATCATGAGTTAGCAACTATAATCTATTCTTTGAAGATATGGACACACTATCTCTATAGTGATAAATGTGGGATTTATATTGATCGCAAGAGTTTGAAGTATATTTTCTCACAAAAATGACTCAACATGAGGTAAAGGAATTGGCTTTAAATACTCAAGGATTGTGACTGCACTATAAACTACCACCTGAGGAAGGAATATGTGGCGGAAGATTCTTTGAGAAGAAAGGATCGTGGAGTTATGAACAAGAAGAGAGTTGAAAAGGAACCTATATACATTGATCTAGTAAAGATGGATATTGGAATAACCATGGAAGGTGAAACATAAATGATTTTTCAAATGGTTGTTAAACCATCTTTACTAGAATGGTTAAAAAGTTCTCAGACTGATGATGGGGAATTTCAAAAGAATATTAAATCTGTGAATGATGGGAGATCGATCGACTTCGTATATGTAGATGGAATTTTAAAATTTTGGAAGAGGCTTTTTGTTCCTAACATACCTGATCTAAAAAGGGAATTTTTGGACAATGCTCATAACTCCATTTTCCTTATACACCATGGGAGCACCAAGATGTATAGATATTGAAGGAAGATTTTTTGTGGTACAACATGAAGATGGGTATTTTTGATTTTGTGTATCGATGTATGGTTTTTCAACAAGTGAAAGATGGAAGGCAATAGCTGGGAGGAGCCATAAAACCTCTTCCCATACCTGAGTGGAAATGGGATTATATTACGATGGACATTGTTTTGGGAAACCAAAGACACCGAGAAGGAATGATTCAATATGGGTCCTTGTTGATCATCATACAAATTCAACACATTTTAATTCTATAAGAGAATATATACCACTTGAAATTTTAGAAAGACTATATATTAATGAAGTTGTAAAACTACATGGGGTACCCCTATTGATTGTTTTTTATATTGATCCCCATTTTACATCATGATTATGGTAAAGTCTTCTAAATTCCTTGGATATTGAACTTCATTTGAGCACTGACTACCACCCTCAAATTGTTGGACAATCAGTGCAAAATATTCAAAAAATAGAATACATGTTGAGATTATGCTCACATGTCTTTCAATGTATGTGGGATCAATATTTAACTCTGGTACAATTTTCATATAATAATAGATTCCATTCAAATATTCATATGGAACCATATGAAGCATTATATGGAAAGAGATGTTGTACACCAACTTGTTGGAATGATGTTGGTGAATGAAATTTCATAGTCCTAGAACTTTTTGAGGAAATGATGGAAAAGGAGAAGCTTATCTAAACCCAAATCAATGCAGCTCAAAGTAGGCAAAAGAGTTATGCCAATAACTAAAGGAAGCATTTTTAATTTTATGTATGAGATCATTTTTTCTTGAATGTGTCTCCATAGAAGGGTGTTATATGTTTTGGTAAAAAGGGAAAATTGATTCCCATGTAGATAAGACATTTCTAAATTCTGGAATGAATTGGGATTGTATCATACCATTGGGAAATTACACCAAGTCTCTACAATGTTCATGACATGTTCCATATCACTATTGAAGAAAATACATGCATGAACAAACACATTTACTAACCTATGAGGAATTAGAACTGGAACCTGACTTGTCTTATTATCAATAACCTATCAGGATTCTTCATACAAGAGACCAAGTGTTGAGAAACCAGACGACTCGTCTTGTAATAGTCCTTTGGAGAAACCACATGATAGAAGAGGAATCCTGGGAACCTGAGTAATATATGATAATGAACCACATGAATCTTTTTATGTAGTAATATTCTAGAAATTCGGAGGACGAAATTATTTTAAATAGGGGAGAATGTGACACCCCAAGCTTCCACGACATGTTTCCCTTTGAATAATACAATATCTTGTGTTGTACGCAACTTCGAGTTCAAAACCACCACAACAAATCAAACTTCCCTTTATGATTAGTAATACCCACTTTTTTATATTTCATAAATTTTATCATTAAAAATTTACTTCATTTTTTTGATTCGGAATATAGAAATTATCTTTGGGTGAATTTTTGGTATTTTTTTTAAAACATTAGATTTTTATGAATAGTGAAAAACACTACGTTATTGGTTAAAATAGAATTTTTATGTAAATAATTAGTTATTTTATTTTAATTTATTTTAGTTAAAAATAGACACTTAATACCTATATATTTTCAATTCAATTCATTGGATTCATTTTATAATATGTTTAGATATATAAAATATAATCAAACTTTTTATCACCTTTTACCCACCCCCAGAGGCATTTTCAAATTCGTATAAAACTTAATTTCACTAATTTTATGAGTTGAATTTCAAATATCTGAGAGACACGGATAATATCAGTAAGTAAAACCTCGTTCAACAAGATGATAATAATTTTTGTTGTATAGTAACTTTTGAGTTTTATTTACCGCTATTAAAAGTAAATATGGTAATTAAGGTTAAAAATGACATCAAAATTAACCTGAAAATATCCTAATTCAATTGGATATGTATAATTCGACCAAAAACAAACTTAGGAATAAAATATTATCCCCTATGGTCTACTTGGAATATATTAGAACGTTTATAATTATTTTATTTAAAGAAGAGTTAAACGAGTAAATTCAATGTTTAATAAATAAACAATTTTTAATATTGAGTTATACATAAAATAAATTTGACTATAAATATTCATTAATAATTTAATGAAATTTCTTACATAATGGTATTTTATTTATAATTTATAGATATTTAATAATATAATTTATTTATGACACAATGATGATGCAGTAATTACCTAATTAATGAAATATTAAATTAATTAATGTTATAAATATCCAATAAATGTAATATGAGACCATTGATGAATTAAACTATTTTTATAGGTTAATATTAAATGTTATGGTCGGTTAAATGAATATTATTCTAAGTGATAATGTTTTATGGATTTCAAAAAAATCAAATACTAAATAGTGGCAAAATTGTCATAATTGAGTTATTAAAAAAAATATTATATTATTAATGGATATAATATTGATAAAAATAATAAACATTTGCCAATTGACACGGATAAGGATATATATATTATTAATTAACCACATGGGGTTCTCTTGTCATGTTATAGTATTTTTATTTACCATATAATATAAAAATACAAAGATACATGGTAAATGTCAAACTATTTAACTATGAATTAAATCCAAAATATAAGTGCAATAAGATGACCTAAACCAGCCTCAAACCTATTGGTTGAGATATGTTCGACCCATATACACTATATACTTTAAATAATTCAGTTTGGAGCAATTAAAAACCGAAAATGATTTAATTATAAAATAATATTTCAAACATTTTCTAAAGTGACCCTCACCTCTCTTATAAAAGGGAACTTCACATTCTGTTAATTTCACAACTCCAAAGCCTTTTGTCTCAGAAAACAACTACCCAAATATCCTCCCAACATTCCTAAATTTATCCTTGAGGCCTTTATTTCGTCAGAAATCCATCCTAAAGATCCCTTTTGATAAAATCAAAATGTAGAACCCGAAGAAAAGGTAAATATTTAATCACCTCTTTCGAGTTCTTTTCATCTTCCACTTACTCTTTATTTGTAGTTACCATTATAAAATAATAACTCAAGTATATTATATATACTGTGATTTTATTATAAAAATTTTACAACCATATTCATTATTCTACCCATCCTATAAATGAAAAAGTCACCATACGTGCATACGTACGGATTACCGTCTCCACGTCGTGGTGTAGTTTTTTATTCAAACACTTCATTATTTGGATGGGTATAATAATGAGTATAACATATGTAAATAATAAACATAACATGTTAATGATTCTGTATATTTTATATACCATCCAATTAAATATGATTTTTCCATCAATATAATGATATTTTTGCTCGTGTGTACGTAGAGATTACTGATTCCATGAACTCGATGAGATTCATTCCCTAATGTAATCATTGAAGAATAAATTTAATTTTACGATTAAAAATAGGTTTTATGAACATAATATAATTAATTATATGAATCAAATACATCCTAACCTTAACAATAATGTCTTTTGTAACCAGGCATAAAATGGAGAACGAATCACTTAACACCTGAAACGATGATAGTACTAAAATATTATTAACAATGAAATATTATAAGATCATATATGATATCATATATATATATATATATTTCTTGTATAAATTAATAAAAATTATTTATATATTATGCAGGATGTCATCATACCATCGACTATAGATAGTTACAAGATAAGGTTTAATTCCTCAATCTCATTATTATCCTACATGGTTTATGTGTATGTATTTTCTAGGAAAAATTTATTACCCATGTCCATGATTCATAAAAGAGTTCTAAAATGTATTATATTTAAGGTACTATTTAACTAAAACATCATTTTAAATGTTTTAAATATTTGTTCTCATAAATCTTCCTCATTAATGCCCATGTTTTCGAAATGGTTTTAAGGATTTATTTATATGGACATGAATGCTTTAAAATGTTAATTCCTTTAAAATGTTTCAAAGTGGTATTGGACACATTGATTCAAAAATATCTTTTAAATGACTTCCTTTGTAAATTTTTAGATTTCTAAATGATTTCATGAAAAACTGGTATTTCATTCAAAGAATATTACCGATCATTTTCTTCTATGTCAACATACTTTGATGGATTTTAAGCTTATTTGAAGATGATTTCTTATATTACAAAACATCCATACTATATTTAAGGTTTTGTGATATGTTTGACTGTGGATGTGTTATTTTTACATCATTCATTGTGTATGGATAATGTATTGACATTTCTTATGTTAGTTTTATTTTGAATTCTTATGTTTTGTTTAATCCTTTTCATATGAGGAATGCATTGGACATTGTAACTGAAGGGTGGAGCACTCTATTACTCTTTGATGCATCGTTAGGTCTCTTGAGAAAAACTAGTGTCTTGGTACAAGGACGTGACAAAATCTTATTTGTAGTGTTGGAACAAGGACAAGACTATGTGGTTATGAAGTCTGGCATTATGCATTCCATCATTATGAAAGTGGCTATTGATATTTCCTGTGATTATTCGACTAGTAGAATATCAATGTGAAAAGGTAAATGGAATTATTTGATATTATCTTTTCCATATTATGTTGAAGTTAAAGTTTAAATGGCTTTTGTTTAGTCTTATAAATTTCCTTGAATGTTTATTCTTATTTATGAATGTTTCTGCTATATTATTATCATTACTGAGCATCTGAGCTCACCCATTTCTATGTTTTATTTTTTGTAGGATGTGAATAAATATTTTATGGTTGACCTATAAGGATAGGATAAGGATATAAGTTTGTACAAAAGGGGAAAAAATTTTGTTGATGTTTTTATTTCATGTTGTAATGTAAAACTTATCAATGTATATAGTAATTCCAAGGCTACTAAACTGGTCGGTCATTTGGGACATGATTCCTCGTATCATGCTAATGTTATGTTATAATGAACCGACTCTGGGTAACTGGGGTTGGGGAGTTACAAATACATTTTCAGAAAATTTATTAGGTTTATTCCTATTTTAAAAAATTGTTGATTCCATATAAAAAAACCTAATCAACCTCATTTTGATATTTTTTTATGAAAAAAACTAAAATTATGATGAGATATAAATCAAATATAATGTGTTGAGTGTGATATAAGACCTGAATGTTCATCATCTATACATTTGTCTTCCATGTGAAGTGACCAAGGAGATGTTACAACACTGAGAAACAAAGTTGAATCCCTTGGGAATTTTAAAAAATATCATTTATTCAAATTACCATATATTAACCATTGAGGATCTGATCCACAGTTGTAATTGTTTGAATTTTCTGGAATTCAGTAAAGGAAAGTATGATATTAACATAGTTGTTTTAAAAAAAATTGATTCAAAGTGAACCAAATCATTTCTATGACTAGATAGAAATTAAAATAATGTAAACTCCTCTATAATAATAACAGTTTATAATAGATAATTATTTAATATAATAGAACCACGCAATCATTGTAACAACCCAAAAATCCAACGTCGTAACATTGTATTAGTTATCTTGTATGATATGCAACACAATGTCTGTAATTGAAATAAATATCTTGTGATTTCAAAATATATTAACTATGTAAATAAATTAAATATATTTTATATCTTTTCAATTCTTGTGCTACTGAGTTATCTTGTATTACATGCAAGATAAAATCTTTTCAATAAAATACGTTACACGCAAGACCGACTTTTGCTGAACAATATTATATTCTCAAAATTTTATTATATAACATTATAAGATATATCATATCCATCCAATTAGTTTATATTTATATATTTATTATTTAATAAAAAAAATTTATATTAGTCCAATATATTTGAATGGTATAAGATAGGAACAAACCCAATATTATAGATAAAATCCTATTTTTTTATTGATGAAATTTTACTACATTTTAATGGAGAAACTATTTTAAATACAATTTTTAGAACTTATAAAAATATAATTTATACAAAAATAATATTTTAAATATAAAATTAAAAATTATGTTTGGGTTATTTATATATATTTTTATGAAATATTACATTTTTATTGAATAGTGAAAAATAATGAATTTTAATTCAATACATCTTTCTATTTTAATTAATTTATTAGGATAAATTTTATTATTAATTGTATTTTAATTGAAATTAGATTATAGTTTTCTAAATAATTTCAATGTAAGCTATTGGTGGATTTTCATGTTGAAAATATGATTCAAAAACATAGAAAACCTTTGATTGTTTTTATCATTAAAATTAGGAATTGTCATCTCCTCTACATGATAAATTTTAAATTAATTTATACCACAACTATGATTGAAATTATGAAAAATTTATTCCATATTTTGAATCAAAAAATTTATTAATTTGGAATTATTTAAACATAGTTTTTTACCAAAAATATTAATAAAGATAATTAAAATTAAATACAATGATTAAGCGGAAATTGTAAATAATAAGGGTCAGAACCATAATCGTAAGGGAAAAATGACATAAAATCATATATAAAATCCATTGGATGGTCGTATTTCGATGCTATAATCCATTTTATCTAATTATTACCAGTATTGGATCCACTTTACAAGGTAAAACCATCAGTGAAATGACATTTTTTATAATTTACAGAATTTCCAGTCCTCCTCTACTATAAAAAGACTCCACTACACTGACATTCTCTCACCACTAATGAATTTTAGCTCAAAAATATCTACCAAATTAAGTCTTAAACATACCTCCACTACACCGTAAATAATAAATTAGTAAAAAATCCATCTTGGAATCCCATTATTTCGAACCAAAAAGAGTTTTCAAATAGATAGGTGACATTCTTCATCAAGATCATTATGTTTTATTTGTTACCCCACCATTTAATTATTTATTATTCCATAATAATCTTAAAAAAATAATAATGACTTATATTTTACTAATTTATTAATATTATTTATTTGGGAAAATTCTTAAACCATGGGCTGAGACGACGTGTGATTCTGAGCCCCAATGTGCATGGTAGAGTTCATCAAAAAATGTTCAATTTTTAATAGCAAACGTGCATAGTTTTCAAGAAAAAATTAAATAACTCTTAAAGGGTTGGATAAATCAAAAGTTTGAGGGTATCTTTGTGTTTAGAGAAGTGTATTTAACATATTTTAGGACTAACATTGGTTGTTTTAGGTCATCTGAGAAAGATATTTTTTAGACATAACAGAAAAATAAAATAATAAAATAATTATTATTTTTTCATTAAAACCTACTAACTCATGAATCAAGACTCAGATTAGAAATATGATACCTTTGTTGAGTTCATATTTTTGTGGCTTCCCAATTAGAGACCTAACTTTAGTCAGTAAGGGTATTTTATGGAAAAAATAAAAAAGGGTGTAATCATCATTAAATAATTTAATGATAAATAATTTTTTTTATAAGGTGAGGATTTTACTTAAAAATATTCTTATAAAGAAATACTAGGGTTATCCACATAACTCATGGATTGTTGTGGAATCTCAAGGGAAATCTTAGGGGATTTACCATTGGTGAATGATGATGAGATCATGGATCAATTAGCAGCACACAACGAAATACAAGGACCCCACTAAAGATCACAGTGAAACATCATTCTTCATATGTATTTAAACACAATGATTTAGGGAAGTTGTTTATTTTTTATTTTCTTCATTGATGATATCTATGACGAATGAGGACTAATCCACGAATAGATTGTCACACTAATCAATAGTAAGTTTTAGGAGAGTTCTATTTCGGGCTAATGATATTTGATTTAATATAGTTTCTAACCGAATACCCTAGATATTGATCATGTGACCATAACTCTTGAACAAAAATGTTAATCCTTTTCTATTTTTCTTCTACCTCTCTTTTCATCGCATTTTAAATTGTTTGAACCTTATTTTTTGTGGCACAATATTGTCGAGTGGTTCTGAGCATGATGATACCCATGGATTCAAGGTGAACCGATAGTAGAGAATACAACATGGTAGATAGGGTTTTGAGGATCGCAAATCCATCATCACGAAGAATTCAGAGAATCAGAGGATATGTGGTGGTATGTGGAAGGGAAAATAAAAATTTTTATGGAGAGGCATGGTGGCAGAACTGGTGTGGCATGACAGCGACGACTGGAGTGGTGGTGGTCATGTGTGGGTGCATGGGAGGGATGTAGGGCAGCTGGTTGTGATTGTAGGATCCCGTAGAAGCGTGAGGCAGATGCAAGGCGACTACTGGGGTGTTCGACATCAGAGGTAGAATGTGGTTCATCAGGGATGATATGGGAACCCGCGACCAGAGTAGTGTCATGGGTGGTGACCGTGGGTGCAGCGATGGGGGCCACGTATGTGGATAGGGGTCCACATGGATCCTATAGTGGCATATGTCAACGGGTATCAGAATAATGTTGTGACCTTCAACATTGGATGCAGGGAACTACATTGATAGGGAGGATGCAACTAGGTCATCCGCATTTGGGAGAAGGGGCCAAATTCTTGTGTGTGGCATGGGCTAGATAAACCAGGCCACTCCAGCTAACTATTGGGTCGGCCCGATGGCACAATGGCATAGTAGGCCGAGCTAGTTCAAATCGGGATGATTCTGTTCTGGTTAGACTCAGACCAGAACCAAGTCATACAGTTTCACTAAAACTACCATAATAATGAAACCATGTGTCAGGTTGTGAAGTCAAGGCCCATAAAATGAGATTGTATTTTTGATATACTCTAATTAAGTTGTTTATAAGTTCACATATTACCTAATTTCATGAGTAGTATATTCTCAAGGAATGTGATCACTACGATCATAATCATGTGGCCGAAATTAACCTTGATCCTACATGAATTATAGAGACTATGTGTCATAGAGAGACAGTGTGTCTTATCAAGACTATGTTTCTTATAAAGACTATGTTTCTTATCATGTTGGGGTGACTTATCTTGACTTAGTAAGTACTCCCCTGTCCTACCATGGGGTGGTTCCTCTAGTCACTAAGTTGTACTTCCAAACCAAGTTAGGGTGAGAGTACTCGATAATGTCTGTATTACCAAGACTGGGTGTCTTATTGAGACTGAATTTCTTATCATGATTGGGTAACATACCAAGACTATGTGTTATATCTTATGGGAGTGGGTCCTCTATTGGAGAGGTAGATCCATAGAATATTGGAAATAGTTACTAGGAGAAGACCAATTCACTTAGTGTGAAAACTAAATAGATATGAGTTTAAGCTACCTCTACGGACTGATGAGAAAGATACTCTATCTATGAGTCACTTAGGTTTTTTGACTTAGATATGGGAAGTCTTCTATCATCTATAGGGTTGGGCGATGTGTGAGTCCCCCTTTAATCTCACATACTATATACGATGCACGTGGTGCATATTTTGGAGAAATTAGAACTAAAATTTGTGTTCTCAGGAGGGGAATACCTCTTCACCAGGGTTTCATAGCTTGTATAGTGCATAAGGTGGTGATGACTAGACTCTGGGTGTTGGGGACCTAGAAAAATGTTCCGGATAGAGTGAATCTCTTGGATGGGTTCTATCTGAGATGGATGAGCATGTGGAGTGTGTCCTCCATGTTCTTTTTTTACAATTCAATCCTATTATGAGAATCCTATTGCCGGCTACGATAATGGAATAATATGATACATAGATATTGATATGAGTATATTTGGGTTTTCTAAATATATGGTATGTAGACATATTTCTATGTGTATATGACTATACCTCGTATATTTCATTGTTTTTACTTCATGTATTTTATTATGGTCTACTTATTGGACTTCATAATAATATTCCTTTGTGGTATAAGGGTATCTTATAAAGTATTGTTTTACTCACATCTTCATGTGCTTTCCCACAAATGTCGTGTCTTGTGTAGATGTTAGTTTATTTTATGAATTAATAGGTAGACTAGGACAAGTTGGTTTTTATAGAGATCATACAGTTGAGGTGTGCTTCTATGTATTTTGATTGATTCCCCTGTACCAACCCTTTTTGTTGGGTTTTCTGTCTATGAATTTTTGGAACATGTGTTTTCACTTTTACAGACTCCTACATTTGGTGGGCTTGTATTCTATCATTTATTTCATTCTATTTTTCTACTTTCATGTAATTTTTTTGGTGTTCTTATATGTATGCGTACTTGTTTACATTGCATTTTAAATTTACCCATTTTGTGTTTGGAAATATGTGAATGTGTACAGGTACTTAGTAAAATGTATCCCAGTTGTGGGATATGCGTACTCTGTGGTACACACCAGCCCCTAGCTTATTAGAGGCGAGATTGGGGTAGTTATGACATGATACCCTCTAGGATGGGTTTTTAAAGATTTATATGAATGGAGGTATGTTATACCTAAATGACCAAGAGTTTGTGAGATTATATTGGGTAATATAGTTATGTGTTTCATGTTCTGATTTTATGTTAGGAAATCAAGCATTATTGTGGTGGATGACATATCCATTCATTGGGATATGGAATTTTTATTTTGGGTTTGGTAAATGAAAATACTTGTAACCGGGAAAAAATGGTACATAAATCATATAGTATTTTGGTGTGTTCTCATGTCCTTATTGAGTGTTCTCACCAAGTATACTCTATTGACCATATAAGATATTGTTATATTTTTGGATACCTCCACATAGATAGCTAGCCAGGATTCCAATATGTGACCATGAGGATGATATTCTGGTTGAGGAGACATTGGTACAAGAATTTTTAATACAGACAACACCACCACGTGGGGAACCAGACATACTACAACTTTTAGAGAAGCACATGGTACCAGTAGAACTAGAAGATGATGAGTGCAAGTTGAGAATGCATCAAGAGATTTAGTGATATATACCCATCATGATTTGAGGAGAGATCTACACATAGGAATTTTAGGAGTTTCTGGAGGTTGTTAAATTGGTTTTCAAAATATCCAGGACACCGGTAGATTAGATGGTGGTTATAATAGTGAGTCTTCTACATGGATAAGTAGAGATATAGTGGAGATCAGATACGTGATCTTGTGATGAGGTGACTTTTTATTGGATAGATATTTAAAAAAATTTCATAGAGGGGTTATCACCTTATATGATATAGGTTAGTCATTTTATAGAGCTTCTACAACATCAGATGGATTACAAGTGAGTATCTGATATTCATCAGGGGTTACCAACCATTCCAGGAAACCGAAGGATATGATACATGACCATGGATTCCAGGATTGGACCATTGATTGAGGTCTACATAGAAAAATCATAGTTATATTTATCCCTAAGTGAATTCCTACTTATTATAGAGTTCTAGACTGAAAATTTGTGGTTGAGAGTTCCTAAGTTGTGAAAATACTATTGATTGTAGTCTGTACTGGTATAGTAAGAGCAGACACCTTGGAATAAGGAATTCGATGTCAGTTTTAGAGTCATTGACATGTAAAACATTATGATAGGAGGTCCGAAAATATGGGGTCTACAACTCAGGGATCATAGTGTGAATGCCATCAGCATAGAGAGAGTAATATCCTTTCATGTGTTGGTAGAGGACATCTCTCTTGATATTTTCCATCACATCATACTTATAATAGTGATGTGGTGGCTAGACCACCAATCTACAGACAGTGACATGAATAAATAAATATGTAGGATGGAATACATGGCAGAGGAGGTGGGAGAGCAGATTGGGGTTTTATATATGTCAACATGTTTCCACTACCACCCCTAGGTGATCCACAACATGCTTATTGAGTTGGAGAATATATAAGGAGGCAGCTGCATGCAGTTTAGGCATATAATCCCTGGTTTCTAGGAATGATTCATGGTATGGTCTATGTCTATTTTATCTTTGATTCCATATTTACAGAAATAGATTCTAATCATTTTTTATTTCCAATAATCTTTTTTCAGACTTGGGTATTACGGTTGAACCTTTAACTCAATCCTCAAATTTGTAGATTCTTACTGGAGGAGACCCAATGTTCACACAACAGTATCGACAGTGTGAAACTACTATTTGAGGCAATAGTTCTATTTCAGATCACTTAGTTGTGGTTTTTATGCCTTATGACATCATTCTTCATATGAACTGGTTACCCACAGTTCATGCCCATATTGATAGTATTTGGTGAAGATTGTTGTGGGTCCACATTAGTCGAATGTGGTTCCTGATTTTAGTGAAAAGGGATCCCTTGAATCATTTGATGTACCCACACAAAGGAGTTTGTATCCAATTAATAGTCAATTGGATATCCTAAACCTCGTTGTAATGTGTATTATGAGTCCTCGGTTTCCTGTAGTGGTGAAAGAGTTGTAGGGGATCCAAAAAAATGTTGAGACTAAAGAATTGGCTAAGAGTTCCCCCATGATTATAACATTGATAATTTATATACAGCTAAGAATGGAAATTTAGTGGTTTATTATCTCACCATGAGATCTAGTTTTCATTGGATGAATGATGCATCAATGAAATTTTCCTCATTTTAGTTATCCATTGTGGATAGAGAGGGAACACCTAACCTCTAGTCGATGGTTTTTACCCCTCCAATCTTACATAATGTCAGGGATACAAAAATCAGAGATACAGACATTGAAATATAACATGCTATGATGTACACAGTTTTTGACTTAGATGTATATTTATAATGTGGGGATCACATTGTTTTTTCAGAGGATGCGTAGTGGTATATGTGGAAATATGGGAGGAGGTTTTGTTGGATATTCATACATCCCATTTGTCAGTTCATCCATTTGTGGAAAAGATATACCAAGACTACCAACATTACTTTTGGTGCCCATGAATGAAGAAGGAAGTTGAAAATTATGTCTATCTCTATATCACATGTCAGTAAGTGAAGGATTATAACTAAGTTGTAGTGGGTTTGGATCAAACCCTTGAGGTTCCATAATGGGAGTGGTATAAGATATCAATGGACTTCATGAAAATTTTATCACGTATACCTAGGGGGAACGATACCATCTAGGTGATTGTTCACTGGATCAGTAAGTCATTCCACTTCATATCTATTATAGAGAAGTTTTTTGTACAGATTTTAAGATGCCTCTATATACAGAAGATAGTTCGACTCCATTGAGTTACATCGACAAAAATATCAGATTGAGATGATTGATTTACATCATGGTTCTGTAAGGGATTCTAGGAGGTTTTTAGGACTAAGTTAATGTTTTATACAATAATTAACCCATTGGTAGACAACAAATAGAGTGGACCATTTAGGTTCTATATGTAATTCCTTGCACTAGCATTATAATTTTTATTCAATAGTTAAGATGATTATTCATGGGTGATCGATTCCATGAGTTCGTGTTCAGTGTTTTAAACGGAATATTTTGTAGAGCACATGGGGGAGGAGGATCATAATCATTCCCAATACCCTCATGTATTCTGGTAAAACTCGGTTTGTCTTTAAGGGATGTAAAGCCATATGGTGGGGAAAATTTAATTACTAATATTTTCCAAAAATTTATTTTATAAATTTTTCTGGAAAATTCTGAGACCATTCACTAAGATGAATTATTATTAAAAGGCCCATTTTCCCATAAAATTTCAGTAAAAATGATATATTATTAATATCACATGCACACATTTTTCTAGAAAAATGGGAATGCCTCATAAACATGTATCTGCATCAGAAATCCAAGGGAACTGATGTGTTCAGAGTAGAGTCTTTGCCATGGGTAAGGCCTAACATCATCCAACTTTTAAATAGAGTTATTGGGTGTTATAATATATAAAATAATTAAATTAAAAAAATATTTTTAAATCCTATTAACTCATGAATTTGGACATGTATTGAAAATATGACACAATGTTGAGATAGTAATGTGGTGTTTTTCAATGGCATGTTATAACTTTAGTTGGTGCTTGTCTTTTATAAGAAAACTAGTAAAATAATCAATAGTCATTAAATATTTAAGAAAATCCTTATGATGAAATACCAGGGTTAGCCCTATATCCTTGCAAATGATGGAAATTATCTATGGAGAGCTAGGAGGATTTTCCATTGGAGAATGATGATGGTTTCATGTATCAACATTATTCATGCGATTAAATAAAAGGATCCCACTAAAGATCATAGTAAAAAATCCTATTTCATTGAAATTTAATCCCAACATGGTCGAGCAGTTTTTTCATTGTGGTTTTCCCTAATATTGGTTTCTATGATGAATGCAGACTAATCCATGAATAGACTATCTTGCATATCGATTGTATGTTGTATGAGGGATCTATTTATGTTTAGTGGGATTAAATTTAATCTTTTGTGTAACCAAAACACCCTATATCTTGATCATTTTATAGGAATTCTTGGCAACTCATGTTAAAACATTGCTAGGTGCATCTCTCCCTTCATTCTTGGTGTACTTCACCATTGGAACCTTTTAGTTATTAGGTCAATGCTGATGGCTGGTTCTAAGCATGATCAGACACCCAAATTTAAGGCTAAATAGAAGTAGAGGTCGTAGTAGAGTAGATCAATTCATGCAAAAATAGGATATATGATCGTGCCAAATTCAGGGCATTGGAAGAATCCAGGTGGTCCTCGTAAGGGACCACCGGGGCTTGTCTGACGGGGAATGGAAATGGCACAATGGAGGAAAAGATGTGGATGGATCGGCGATGTTTAGAGCAGAGGTGGAAATAATAATGTGCAATAGCAGGTAATCGGACACCTAGTGGCGATGGAGGGACCCCATAAGAGCACAAGGTGGATGGAGGGCCACCAACGACGGAGGCAGAACACGGTCTAGGTGGAACTATGGATGGGAATAAGGGGGAATGTCTATGTAGATAGAGGGTCCATGCAAAGCCCATGGAGGCATACGATATGGGGGATCTGTTGGGTGTGGTGGTTGTATGAATTAAATGCATTGGTACCATGTTGATCCGGAGCACACGGTTGGGTATGCCCTGTGTGGTAGATGTGGGTCAGGATGGATGAACAGGGCAGCTACCGTGACTGAGTGAGCTGGGTCCATTGGTCCTATGGACCACAAAATATTGTCTTAGTGGGCTAGGACCAGAGGGCTGGTCCAGTTTTCTTCAGTTTGATCCACTTTGGGATGGAGAAAGCTCGGACTCATGTAAGACTGTTTGACTAAAACAACCAGAACATTTAAACAGTGTGTTAGTTTGACTAGCTAATAAAAGCATTGGGAACCTGATGATGATATATTTCTTTTTATACACTGTTAGTGAATTTTATTTGATTTTAGAAATGACATAATGTCTTAATGTGTATGTTCCCCCTGTAATTAGTGTGCTATGAGCGGAATAATATGGCTAGTTGTGGCATTGAGACTGTCTGACTTATAATAACTATGTGTCTTACATATACTATGTGTCTAATCGAGACTATGTATCTTATAGAGATAGTATGTATATTTAGATTGGGTGTCTTTATCATGACTTAGTCACTACACCCCTATCCAACTAGGGTGTGGGTCCTCCAGTCAATGAGTGGTACACCCCTACCGAGTTACTGTGCAGGTCCTCAAGACTGAGTGTCCTACCATGATGGGGTATAATATCAAGACTGAGTGTCTTATTCTAACTAATTTTCTAAGAGATACTATGTGTCTAATCATTTAGGAGCACTTCCTCCATTGAATATGGAGATCCCTCAGCTATTGTAAATAGTTATGAGGAAAAAATGCATTCACAAGTAGTGAACAATGTCTATATAGGAGTTAGAGACCACTTGATGGATTTAAGAGTAGTATAATCCATTATAGAGGGAAAAAGTATCATGGGGTAGTTAGGGGAAGTACACCCTTGTCTATGGGGTAGTGTAAAGCTGTGAGTCCCTCCAATCAACCTCTTCTTAGAGATGATTCACATGGTTGATAATTTAGAGCAGTGTTCCCTAAACTATGTGCAATGCTGAGTGGAGAACCTATTCACATGTTTTACATAGTTTGTGTTGTGTTCAAGGTGGTGATGAGAAGACCATGGTTACATGGATCTAGAGTTGGAACTAGTTAAATATTCCCAATGGATTTCATCTCCTAGATGGGTTCTATATAAGATGACTGAGCTTATAGAGTGTGTCCCCCTAGTTTCTGTGTTACAATTTGATCCTATGATATTATTCTTGTAACTCTATATGAGTATAGAACCTTTTGATTCTTAGTTTATGAGATGAGTATATATAGATGTTGTTTATATATGTGTTGTATACATATATTTGTGTGGATATTACTTTACATTGAGTATTTATTTTTTGGTGAACTTCTGGTATTTCATAGTGGATTACATCGTGTATTTCATATTTGTATTCCTGTGTAGTTTCGAGGTTTCCTAAAGTGTAATTTTTTACTCAACCATGTCTAGGATTTTTCCCACACTTTTCATGTTGTGTAAAATCATTCGATGATTTTATGGAGTCATAGTTGGACTAATATATCATAGTGATTAGAGAGATCAGATAGCCGAGATGTGTAGTTGTAGCATCAGACATTTATCCTTGTACCAATACTTCAAGTAGGGTTTTTTGAAGATGAGTTTTAAGAACATGTTTGTAAACAATTATAGACTATTACTATTGGTGGGCTTGTATTCTAGTCTTGTTAACTTTATAATTTTCTAATGTCATACTCATTTATTTTTATTCTTAGTGGTAAGAATACTTGTTTACATAAAATTTTAAATTTCAGAATATTGGTCTTGGACATGTGTGAATCCACACATGAACTTTTTAAAATGAATCACATTTTTGGGATATCCCAACTTAATAATAGTCTCCAACCCCAGGCCTTTTAGAGGTGGGCTTTGGGTATTCATGACATGGGCCCCTTTGGGACGTGTCGTGGAAAAAATTGTATCATAAATATAAGGATTTGTTTTTATGATAAGTATTTGTCTTTCACATGAACAAACATCCATATAATGCATAATGAAACTCCAATTTATGTAAAAAACTAAATCCCCAAGAAACAAAGTTGTTCATTTTTCCATTACCACATATCGTAATTGTGAATTATGATAGAAAATATATTTATAAATGATATATATTTTATCAATAATGTATTAATTATTATTCATTTCTTTTAAAACACATACATTTTTGCTTTTAATTTTTTATAAATAAGATAAAATCATATATGTATGTGTGGACTACCGACCCCTTAAAGTGATGTGACTCATTGGCAATATACATGGAATTTAGAAAGGATTGTTTTAATAAACCTATTTGATAAATAAAAAATATATATGATACTAGAATATTTATATATATATGTAATTTTATTTTCATTATTTTAATATGGAAATGAAATTAATGTAGCTTTAATTTGTACATACGACTTATCGTCTCAAAGAATAGTGTATTCCATTTATTATCTCCAAATAGAATGGATTAATATAAATATTCATATACTAAATATATATTATAATTACATAATGGTTTACATTCTATAAATGATTAATTCATGATAGTAACAACAAGTAACAATATAAAACAAACTAAAAAAATATGAAATTAACAACCATAATAGTGAAAATAATGAAGGATTGTTATCAAAATATTAATAAGATATTATAAAAAGATAATATATGATATTATAAAAAATTTTATGGTTTTGGTTTTATCTATTGAAATGTTTAAAACTATTATACAATAATTTAAAATATTTTTACCCAAATATGAATCATATAGTAAGGTATTTCATCTCAATTTACATTCCATTGAGACTTATTTGTTGTTATTCCCCATGTTTCTTTGATATTGTGTATATATTGAATTTGTACATGTTATATCATGAATATTATAATTCTGTTGATATTTTTATATTTATTTAATATTATCACTTCATGGATATTATGATAAAAATATTTCATAGTGTTGTGAGACACTTCTGAATGATTAAGGATTATTCACTTCGAGAATGTTTTTAATGAATATATTTGAAATATCACTTCCTTTTGTGATTTATAACAATCTGCTGAAAAACAAAGATTGTGGTCGTGCTCATAATTTCATATTTATTATATAAAGATTAAAAAATATTCATTTAATTTTATGCTTACTTAATTCCTCATAATATTGTGAGTTCCAATTATAATTACTTCATCTATAAGTTTTGGAGTTAAAAGTTACGAAGTGAAAAAGAATTATCAGAAAATAAATTCTTTTCATTGGGTTATATAAGTTCTTCACTATCATTAATATTATATGATTATGGGTACAATTACATTGACTATCTATTGATAAATTTACACTACGATATGTGGATTTACATTTGTTCCACATAATATACACATTGATTGATTCCCACTCTAGAATTATAATTTTTTCCATACTTAATAATAGCTTTTTGTTTCAAATTGTTAACAGTTGAATTTAAATGAGATAAAATTATTTATTATTTTATAATAAACAATTTTTTTTTCTTATCCACTGGTTCGTCAGGACTGTTTTTAATTATTATTTCAATTATACAACACATTGGAACTTAAAATTTTTTTTTTGAAATTTTTTTCTATATAACCGATATCCATTTATCACTTTATTCAGATAAAATATTTTTGTTATAAAAAAATGTTTTATTTTAACGTTTCCAAACAAAATTTATATTCTCCAATATGATTTATTAATGTAATATTCCCTTTTTTTCATTTACCCATGTTTTCAATGGTATCTTTTTGAAGATTTATAAACAATGCATTCTATATCCTTTCGACTATGTTAAATGATTGTCTTTTTAGCTCATTAAAAATTTATGGATCTACATGCCTTACTTTCAACAAATAATCCTTTTAATGTTTAAAGGGATAATTTTTAAAGAATATATTTTCAATTGTTATTTTTAGAAAATGTTTTTCAAAATAATTTTCAATACAAAATTATATTTCCCAAAACAATGTTCTTAAAAATATATATAGTATTTCTATTCAACAATTACAGTAAGAATTTATTTTTACTCCACTTGGGATATGCCATATTGACATCATCTATAATATTCCACTGGTTGTTTTATGAATATTTTGTCAAGTATTTTATTAACATTCACTTCTTGGATTCCATTCATTCCCATTGAATTATTCAATCTCATTTGACCATTTTACATTGAATTTACCCTGACTATACATATCATTTTTAGGGATATAATTATTACCTCAACCATATATTATTTATCAAATGGTGTTTACTTTGACATTTATATGATTATTTGTGGAAATATATATAAGTATTATACTTTATTAAATATTCATATTTGATAAGGCATATTTTTTATTCGATATAAGGAATCCTCGGGACATGAATGGATTTGGTTGGGGACCACATAATGTGATCCCTACAGGTTGGAAACTAGTTAATGAAATCTATAAGATAAATTAGTAGTCTCATGAGATGAAATTAGTTGGATAAAAAATATTTGAGTTTGTTTCCATGGAAAAATATGGGTTTATAAACAAATATTTAATGTATATTAGATGGTAAAATGGTTCATGTGCGATATATTTGATGTCCAATAATTTAAAATTGCCTTCATTTTTATCTAGTATTAATTATTCATGATATTTTTCATCGACATATCTATGGATTTATTTCATTCTCCTTTCATTTATCAAATCCAACATGTTTCTGTTTCTTACCCTTCATATTGATTTTTCCATTTCTATTCATTTGAATGGCATGAGTTTCTAAACATTACCTTTGTATATTGATTATTGACATCTTAATCTATTTATTAAATGGAATTAGTTCTCATTTTTACCATACCATAATTATTATTCTAATTTTCATATAATATACTTGACCATTACTGAGTATTTGAGATAAAATTTATTATCATTTCTTTCCATGGGAATCCAATAAATATATTATAAATGATATGAATGGATATGCTAGATTCAATAACATTATCCTGTAATGGAAGAAAAAAGTTAGGATCCATTTATTTTATCCATTTGTAATACAAGAATCATTTATGTATCTAGTTTAACAAGACTACTAAATTAATCAGTCATTCAGGATTTGATTCGTTATAATCATTCCAATGTAATTGTAGTAGACACTGGCTCTGGGATTATGGTTTCGATATCTACAGTTGGTATCATAGTATGTTTAGTATTAATCATGGGAACTATAATTAAGAAAAGATATAGTATAAAACAAAAACCTACGGTATAACATTAGAATAATTATAGTAAAGCATCCTAATGTTTCCTTAATATAGAGATTATCTGGTTTTCCAAGCAAAAAATCCATGTTCGGATACTAAATGTGGATTCAGTTTTAGAAAAAAGGTATCAAAGAGTATCAAATATAACAAGGTGTGTCCGTCTTGACTTGTCGTAACATGGTACCCGAAAGTGGGATTTACTACACACCTGGTTTGAAACTCCTTTTGGATATTCTTAGGATAAATCGCAATTTATTTACAAACCATTATATCTGATTTAGACAATGAATGAACTAAGTTAAACTGATGGTGTTTTAGATTGAGGATATGATGTCCTGATATAGAAATCATATAAATGATATTATGGATAAAACATAAACCAATGAAGGACCTATGTGGAAATAAATAGATGAAGTATATGGGTATTATGGTCATACTAAAAACAATGGTCTATATAATTATTACAAATGAAGGAAGTACATCATATTAGTTTTTAAAATTATATTAATATGGTTTTAAAATTGGGAAACCATTATGTTGGGGGGAAACCAATGTGTTGTACCCCCATGTTCTTGTATGTAACGCTTACATGATGTTTTTAATGGTTATAATGATTAGTATTTAGGGTTGGGAGTGTTGTGAGAATGATTGATGTGTTTTTTTGGAAAAATTTAAGTCGCATAGGCATCACATGGTTTTACTAACTATGTGGTCAAACCCTGAAAAATGATCCTCTTGAGATAGTGACTACATCATTGTTGGATCATGGTTAGTGAGATTGTGTGATTAAGAAATGCGAGGGTCTTCCTAGGTAGTAGCTTACACATAGATAGTGCATAGAGTGTTTAACTATGAGAACTAATTCTACAAATGGTTTAAGTGAAATCCTAAAAATGTGGATCTTGCATATTTTTTCCTCTAAGTTGCACTTTTTATCCTAAGAGGACATAACTAATTTTTTTTTCTTATTCTAAGTCCAAATAAGGTTCTCCTATTCATATAGTGGCAATCTGAAGGATTCCCTTGGTGAATTGAAGTCGGATACGTGAGGTATGTGATCATACTTCTTCATTCATGATTGGTTTCTTTGATTTACATATATCTAAATCTTCTTTTATCCTATTTTCTTATATTTATTGCTGTTATGGGTAGATATAGGTTATTTCATTCCAAATATGATGAGACTTCATATTGATCATTCTAGGAGAAGATATCTAAGGTGTGTTCTTGAGAATCGACCTAATTTTTGTGTGTGTTCTTCATTCATTGGGGTTTTAGTAAAAACCTTCAAGGTAGGAGGCTTCCTTCTCAATCCACATAGTAAAAATAATTTGATTTATTTTTAAATAAATGTTTGGGGTGAGTAGATTGTTACTTGTTTGTTGAACATGTTTTGGAAACCTTCTTGATTGATGGTTGAGAAATCTAAAAAACCGTGAATTTTAAAAGATATCTTTAGTTCTTGGTTTTAAAACATGTGTTTTAAAAAGGGTATTTTTCTGAATTGATTTAACACAAATTGGGTTGGTTATTTTCTTTAAAGGGGGGTGTTTTATTGAAATGAAAATTTTCTTTGAAAATGGTAGTCCTTTTGTTTTCAATTAATGTTCAGTTTTATTGAAGGTGTTTGTTTTTTTAATGGAAATATTTGGCGTAAATGGTGTTGGTGTGAGTCCATGCTTAACGATCTATTAATAATGGATGATTACCATTAGGGTACAATGGAAATGACCTAATATTGGGGGATAATTTCATTAAGAAACTAGGTAATTGGACAAGAGTCCACTCATGAGTATGGAACTATCAATAGAAGCATGCATGTGTGGATGTTTTATGATCAATGGAATGAGTATGAAAAATGTCGATAAGAATTATATTTATTCTTTGATTATCTATTTCTATGGAAAATAAATTACTGGAAATTTGTTTCATTTTGGTTTGATTTCACTTTTTTGTAAACAGATTTTTGAACTTTTTTATATTCTGTTATAAACTATTTTTGTAAACAAATTTATATTAACATTTTTATATAAATGTGGTTAAATATTCTATCCTATTGGCATGACTAGGTTATTCATTAGGTAAAACCTTCTTAGTTTTATACTAATCCCTACATTGTCACTTTAGTGATTTTGTAGATGCCATCTTGCATGACATGGGAAAAGGTAAAGTGACACATATGTTTAGCACCACTTTGTTATACATGGGATGTTTCAGTGATTGTGGAGCATAGAGATTATAGAGTAAGGGGTCAAGTGGTATCTTGATATCATGGAGTTCTTTATCCACTATTTACTATGATTCTTTTTGATCTTTCATTGTTTCACACTTTTATAGGGTTTTTAGATATATTATGTTGGTGAGTTGTCTATTATTTGTTAATGAATCAAATAGTGAATTTTGTGGTAAATGACATTATTCATAATGGTTAAATCATCCCACACATGTTTTTAAAAACCTACGACGTTTATTTCCAGCCATTTTCATCATGGGGGTGTCACTAAAGGCCAGGTAATGCCTAATTGTAATCTCATGCCAATAAGAATGTGTGGGTCATTACAAATGATATCTGTCTAGTCCTTCCATCATGGTATAAATGTTATCAACTTGTTTAGTCCATTCCAAATAAGTGGTCATCATTGTTCTTGGTCGTGGAGTTGAAATTCCTTCTTGCCAATACTTCGGTCTGAAATCTTATATAGGAGTAGGATTGTCTGAACATGAAATTTATAGCATAAAAGGACGTAGTGAACCCTTTTAGGATGAACATCATGTTACTAGGTTGTTGGGTACATAAATTTTTGGACAAACTTCTATGATTTGGAAATCTCATTGTCTTGGGTTTATCCCATGATATGAGCATGACCAGCATTGAAGAGGAATTACTTCCCACTGGGATTTCATACATCATATAGACTAATGATTTATGATTTGTGCAAACATGGTTTTTTTAAAATTGGATAATTTTTCTTCAAAGGAATGATATGTTGAATATGAAAATGGTTATTTTATTTTGAGAATTGATTGATTTTCAAAAAATGGTTGAACATGAAAAAATGTTGTTTTTGGAAAAAAAAAATTTGATAGTAGATGTGATATAATTTGAAATTCTAAGCCATGAGTTTCTATAGAGTGAGATTGATGAAGTTTTTTCTAGTTTAGAAAATTGCACTGGGTAGGCATCATCAGAACCAACCAGAAAAAGATGCAGAGAATGTGGTAGCACCTGAACCACAGGTGAACCAATAGATAGTTCAGAGTATTTTCCATGATTTTAAGCTATGGATATAGGGAACCTGTGGAATGAGATGAGGCATGTGTATCATACCATCCACTTTATGTAGCATAATCCAGCTAACTTCTTGGGTGATTCTGAACCTGGGAAAGCATATGTGTGGCAATGTAGAATATTGTGGTACTTTGTATAATAGATTATACAGAGATGAGGAATAGAGAGTACGTTTCTTAATGATATATCTCATGATATATGGGAGGAGGTATGATAATACCCAGAGTAAATAGTGGGAACTCAACCGCTGGGAATAAATAAAAAAGGAATGATTATTTATAAGGTGGAAGTGGAACTCAATCGGCTAGATCAGGGAACCTTCTTATAAGACCCTAGAGAAAAGTAGGTTTCTTTCAATGTGGTTCGCTTCACAACATAATTCATGAGTTAATGAAAAAACCTAATGCATGTCATAATTTTAAAATGATGGGATATCTTTAGTACTATAGTCGTAGTGCTCCAAGCTCAGGTGCTTGAGACACTTCTAAGGGGTTTCAAGAATCATATGCATTGACATGGCAAGTAAAGTAGAATAAGTATCTCCAACAGAGTAAAACTAGGAATGGTGATTATAGAAATACCATGACTCATCATCCTTTGCAATATCATCAAATAATACAAGGAGAACCATGTAGAAAAGAAGCTATTGAATTGATATGAAAAGAAGATTATTGATGATAATGTTTTACCAACTACTGTGAGAGTTACAATTCTTTTGAATTCTACAGTTGTAGATGTGATCTTTGATACTGGTGCATCAAATTCATTCATTTCTTCTCATTCTATTTAGTTTCTATTTTTATGATTGGAAATTTTTCCTTATTTTTTAAAACTTATAACCCCTCTCAGGGAAATTGAATGTCAAGCCTTTGTGTGTCGAACAAGTGCTATAAATGATGATGAAGATAAGATAAATTGGGACTTCTAGTTATAGGATAAGGATTTATATGACATAATCCTTTGTATGGATTAGTTAATAATGTTTAAGGCTCACATCAAATGTTATAGGAGAATAATTCGTTTCATGAATCATCACAGAATCAGACAACTCTTTAGAGGAGAGATGCTGGTAAAGAAAGGTGAAAAGAGATTGTTAGCACTAATAGTGGGAATGATCTTATAGAGGTTGGTGGAATTTACATTGCAATTATTGAAACAGATCTAAGAAATTAATTTTCTAGCTATTTTGGATCAATTTCCATAAGCATTTCTTAAGAACTTCATAGGTTCACCACCTATAAATGATGTGGATTTTACACACAATCTCTTTCTGAGGTCAAGTCCTATTTCCATTCTATTTTATAGGATGGAACCAATAGGGTTACAGGAATTGAAATCATAATTGGGGGAGATGGAAATAAAGGGTTTCATTCAACCAAGTACATCTCCATGTGTAGCACCAATCATGTTCATTAAGAAAGAAGATGGAACTTTTGACCTTGTATTCATTATCATAATCTTTACCAAGTTATGCTAAAGAACATATATCCAATTCCACTCATTTATGATCTATTTGATCAAATATGGGGAGATCAATGGTTCTACATGATTCAATTGTGATCACAATATCAATAATTTTGAGTTAAGAAATAAGATATTCTGAATACATATTTTTGAAGAAGATATGGCCATAATGAATATGCAGTCATGAATTTCAGTCTAGTGAATGAATCAATAGTCTTCATGGATTTGACAAATTAGATATTTCAATAATATCTAGATTCTTTTTTTGGGTGTTTGGGTATGACATCTTAGTGTTTTCAAATACATGTTATGACTGTGAGGAGACCCAGGAAATAGTGTAAAAAACCATGAGAGATCACCATTTGTATTCCAAAGTATCAATGATTGATTTTTCATTTTAGAAATTAAGTTTTATTGTCCATGTAATTTCCAAAAAAGGAAATTATGTTGATCCTGAAAAGATAGATGATGTTATCTCGTGGAAGCCACCGAAGAATGATTTAGAGATATGATGTTTTCTTGGTCTCTCTAGTAACTACCAACACGTATTTTATGGTTTCTCACGACTACCTTCACCAATGGGAACTCAATCAATATAGAACGCTTCGTTCCAATGGACAAAGGAGTTCTATAAGACCTTCCGGGAACTGAAATAACATCTTATGTTAGTACCAATATTGATCTTTTCAGAATCAGTACAGGGCTATGTGGTGTACTATGATGCTCAGAAATAGGGTTGTGTAATGTTCTATTGCATGGAGACCATGTGGTTTCTTATGGTTCAAGGCAGTTGAGGGTGCATGAGAAGAATTACCCAACACACGATTTAGAGATAGCTGCAGTCATCCATGCATTGAATACATTGAGAAATTATCTCATTGGTGAGAAATTCACTGTGTTCAAGTTCAAAAAAAGCATGAAACACATTTTCACACAGCAATATTTGAATATGAAGCAATGAATATAGATGTAGTATATCCAAATGTTTGACTTTTAATTCATGTATGCACTAGGAGAAGGGAATTCGGTTGCGTATGCATTGATTATAAATTCACATTTTTAGTTGGAGAAAGAAGCATTACATGAATGGTTGTTGATTTTGGTACTAGCCGACCTACATGTGGAATTTGAAGACAGAGGTGATGATGTAGTTTTCTTCACAGCTACACTTGTTCATGATTTGGTAAACATGGTCAGTAAGGCACAAACATCTGATGCAGACATGATGGCTACGAGTTCAAAACTCAATGGTAGGGAGATAAATGAGGGAAGAAAACTTGATGGGAGTTTAGTTTTGTGCTTTAGATATCGGATGGTTGTACTAATGGATTTTAAAGAACAACACCTTATTTCTTACCACCATTTGAGATGGGTTGTATATCCCAGTAAAAAGATGTTGTATAATGCACTGAAGGTAAAATTTTAGTGGAACGACATGAAATGGAATGTGTCCAAGTTTATCTATTGGTTCATAACTTGTCAATAGGTTAATGATGAACATCATAGAACAATGTGAATGTTTTAGTATTTAACTATCCTAGTGTGTAAATGGGAGAAAATAGAAATGGATTTTGTTTTAGTTCTTCTAATAACTGTCCGGAAGCATGAGACCATTTGGGTGATAGTGGATCATCTTACCATGTCGACCCACTTTATTCCAATTAATGAAACTCTTACAGTGGAGGATCATTCCAAAATCAACACCTATGTGGTGGTAAAGGGGAATAGTGTGATAGTGTATATAGTATCAAAAATATAGATGAGGTTCATGTCTTATTTTTGGGAATACCTGAAATAAGCCATTGGGACTCAGTTGACTATGAACACAACATATCATCTACAGACAGATGGGAAATCTAGTAGGCTGGTAAAGTCCATGGAAGAGATGTTGCGGGATTGTGTAATGGATTTTGGTAGCTCTTGGGAGTAAAATATACCCTTGGTGGAAATATCATACAATAATAACAATTAGGCCTCGATATATATGGCCCTATTTGAAGCATTTTATGGGCGTCCTTTTTTGTTCTCCACTCTACTAGGTGGAATCAGGTTAAACATCACCAGTTGGATTGATCCTTGTACAAGAAAATACAGATAATATATAGTTTATTAGAAAGCAGATGGAGATGTCTCATAGTAATTAGATATCATTTGAAGATCACTGCCGAAGACCTTTTTCATTCACTATGGGTGATCATGTCTTCTTGGAGATAATGGAATTGATTGGGGATGTGGAATATTAGTAGGTATTACCACCATGATTCAGTTCGATCCACATTTTATTCCATGTATCTCAGTTGAAAAAGTAACTACCTGATCCTGACTATGTGATCAGATGGGATCACATCGACCTAGGGGCTGATTCATAGTTGGTACATATCATGGTGATGGTTGTGTATAGGAAATAGAATGTATTGAATTGAAAAATAATCGGTCTGGGGCAGGTTTTATGGCCACATGGTCAGATTCATGAAGAGAAATTGGAATGGGAAAAGGAAATGATGGAGCAGTAGAAGCAACTTGTTCAGATGGCTGAGGGGGTTTTAATTTCTGAGTACAGAAACAACCAAGGGTGTGGAGAATGTAGAACCCTAGGTTTTATGTTTATAATCATTAAATTATTATTTTCATGGTTATAATTTTTAATGGTGATGGATCATATATTTTGGATAACAATTGAAGTAGTTTTGAGGGAAAATGAAAGTCGCACAGGTGGCAAACGGTTTGCCGAACCATGTGGGAAAACTGAGTGTAACAGTCCCCTTGAGAAAGTGGATTTAGAATAGTTGGAGCATGGTTAGGGATACTCTGGAAGGAAGACATCCAAGGGTCTGCCAAAGTAGTTGCTGATGAGCAGTTATCAGACGGTTTTTCTAACCATGCAGATTGTTTAAGTGAGATCCCAAAAAGTGGATTTCACTTATTTCATCCTCTAAGTGGATTTCTCTCTCCTATAAGGACCTAACTCGAGATTATGATTTTTAAGGCTAAAGAAGGTTTTCCCAATGATCTGGAGACGATATGAAGGCTTCTCTTGGTGAATCAAAACCAGATTCTTGAGGTATGTGATCTTTCTTCTTCATTCACGATGGGTATCTCCAATCTACATAGGTATACTTCGCATTTTCTCTTATTTCTTATATATGAAGACATTATGGGTATAACTATGTGTTTGTATTCCAAATACGATGTGATTTGGTATTTATCATTCTAGGATAAGAGATCTAATTGGGTTTTTGGAAAATCAACCCGGTTTTCTTATGCATTCTTCGTTCATTGGGGTTTTCATCAAAATTGATGAAGTATGAGGCTTCCTTCTTGACTCCACTTTGTAGAACTGATTGGAATGATTTCAAATTGAATTTTTGGTGTGAATTTATTGTTACTTTGGGTTTTTGAACACTTTTTAGAAACCTTCTTGAGTAATGATTGAGAAATATGAAAAATGGATATTTTAGATGAGTCATTTGGTTCATGGTTTTAAAACTTGGATTTTAAAAAAGTGATTTTCTGGGATTGATGGAAAATAAATGGGATTATTTATTTTCTAAAAAATGAGATGTTTTATTGATATGAAATGTTTCTTTTAAATTGTTTTTTCATTATTCATCAATTAATGTTTTTTTTATTGTAGTGGTTTATTTTTGCAATGGAAATATTTGGCATAAATGATGTTGGTGTGAGTCCATGTTTATCAATACCCTAAAAAGGGATGAGTACCATTAGGGTGTAAGGGAAGTGACCCTAGATTATGGGTGTGTGTCATTGGGAGAAATAGAAATTGGATGAGAGGCCACTCATTAGTATGTTACTGTCAAATGAAGCGTGTATGTTTGAGTGTGTAGTGAACTATAGAATTGGTATGAAATATTATGATAAGAATATGTTGTAAGATTTTATTAGTTATTTTACTGGAAAATAACTTCTTATAAATTGGTTACGTTTTGTTTTTTTTTTCAATTGGTTGCAAACAGTTTTATGTTGTTTATATTTGGTAATAAAATGTTTTGGTAAATTGGTATATATAAACTATTTTATATCAATGTTGATAAATTTTATATCATATTGGAGTGAGTAGTTAAGTCATTATGAAATACCTACAATGTTTTATACTCACCCATGCTTTGGAACAATTGTTATTTTGTAAATTCTATCTTCTGGTACATGGAAAATGAGAAATTATCACATACTTTTGGCACCACCTCATAACACTTGGGCTATTTCAGTGTCTGTGGAGCCTAGAGTTTGTGGGGCATAGAGTCTTGTGGTCTCTTGATAATATGTATTTTTTTTGGTTTACATTGAAACATGTTGGTCTTCTGTGGTTGAAAACATTGACTCAGTATTGAGATATATAATGTTTTTGATTTGTCTTTCATTTTTTCATACATCATATGGTGAGATATTTTTGTATCGTTATATTAATAAAGTGTAAAACATACCCCACTTTTATTTTAATCCCTTAGGCATTTATTTCCAGCCTTTGGCATATTGGGGATATCATTTAAGGCCATGTAATTACTCATTGAATGCTTAATACAACATGAATTGGCACGTCATTAAACAATGAAATATAGAAAAGATGTAGGATTTGAACACATGATCCATGGTTGATAAGGTTTTCATGAAAAACACTAACCTACTTATTGTATTAGATAAAATGTCATTATTTTTAGTCAAATATTTTTTTGAATAAATAAATATTTTAAACATTTATTTTTTCTTTTTTAGGTTTAGATATTAATTTATTAACAATATTGGATTTGTATAATTTGATAGAGGAAATGTTTTAGACATTTAAATCTTTTATCGGCTTTATGATAAATTAAAATCATATTTTACTATTTTCGGTATGATATCCATTTCATGAAGAAATGGATAAATTGGTAGTTGATTGAAGCACAACCAATGGATGATATTTTTTATATAAATATATCAAGTAATTATATTTCCGTATATTCATGGGTGGTAATGTAATTTCTCAACATGATATTTTTTTTAAAATGCTTTCGTAATACCTTAATTTGTTTTGAAATGATGGTCTTATATCTCGTCAATGATTTACAAATTTGAGGTCCTAATCATTACATTGATAATTTACATGTTTTTTATTTATGAACTCAGCCACGACCAATAAATATTTTTGTTCTTATGCCATGTATTTATCTTTAATTTTCCTTAATGTTCCTCTATATATAAACCTAGTTATATATCAATCCATTTTTCCTTTTCACTTCTCAGTCTCTCTTTTCTTGATGATTTATTAGGAACACTTTTCAAGATGTGGTATTTAAAACATGGGAAAAACAAATTATATATCGTTTTGATTTTTTTAAATTGTTATGACCCAATTTATTGAAGGTGGAGATAATGTAACACATCGAGAATCTGAAGTAGTGACATTGTATTCGATAGCAGTTAATCTATACAATTCCAAGTGTGTAAAGGAATTTAATATCATTAGAATTTATAATATTTTAATATTTTAATAAATTAAATATATTTTATATATAGAAATGAATGAGATATTGAGTGGGATTTTATTACATGTAAGAGAGTCTTTCTTCAATAGCTTACGTTAGACGCAAGAACGGGTTTTACTGAATAATACTATATTATTAAAATATTTTTATATAATATAATAAGACATAACCCTGAAGATAAATTTTTGGTTAAGAATATGATTATCTAAGTTATGAAAATATATTATTGACACAATTATTTAATGAATTCATTTCTTACTAATTAATTATTAATTAATATAAGAAACAATTAAATGTAAAGGGAATGTTTTTATAGTGAAATATTTTTATGCTCAAAATGCCTTTTCATCTTGATAAATTATCTTAATTACAAATAATGAGTGATATGAATTTATTTTATATATATATATATTATTCAAATATTTTTGATATTAATACTATAGATGTGACACGTATAGCTTAAAAACCACAATATTACACATAAAAGAAATATTTTTATTATGGCACTTTTTCTAACTTCTAATGATGAACATATTATAAATAATTTAATTGGATATTTTTTAAGTAATATATGTGAAAATAGAATAAATATTTGAATGATAAAAATAAGAAATTTGTTAGGGGTACTGTATTTAATTTTTTCTAAAATATTTCATTTTTAATGAATAGTGAAAAAATAATAAATTTTAATTCCGAACTATTTCATCATATAATTTATTTTTAATGATAAATTATATTTTATGATTTTTTATTTATAAATAGATTAATTATTTATCAATTAATCCAATTATGGTCATTAGATTCAATTTCACATTAAAATTGGATATAAAAACATGGTACATTTTTTAATGCTTATACATTAAAAATTTGCATTGTTATGAAGACTAAAATGTTAATTTTCAATTAATTTCTGGAACATATGTTATTGTAATTTTGAAAAATGGATTCCATATTTGGGATTAGAATAATTCATATTTAATAATAAATTCCATCTTAGGTTTGGAAAAAAAGTTGTGAATGTATTTAAAATTAATTACAATGATTATGGAGAAATTATGATTAATAAGGGTGTAAACCTTAAACAGAAGGGCCATAATGAAATGTAAAATTGTCCAAAATGCATATTTTGGTCATATTTTGAGCATAAAATCCATTTTATTTAATTTGGACCATTAATGGATCTATATGGAAAGGGTTCAATCGTTGTGGAAATCCTTTTTAAAAAAATATACAAGAGTGACACTCCTCATCTACTATAAAAGACCTCCTCTCCTCCCACATCATCATAGCTTTTAAGGAATCTTTTAGTGACTGAGATCTACCAAAATATATCATATAAATCCTAAAATTAAGCTTATTATCTTAATTGTTTTCATAAATAAATCCATGAATTCCATTTTGTTCAAATAGAATTGAGTTACACAGTTAATAGGTAACATTCTTCCTCAAACTCTTAATGATTTATTTATGTCTCCACCCCTTTATTTAGTATTATTAATTGGTTATATAACAAAAAAACTGTCCTAAATATAATGTTATGTTTTTCAATTAACTTTTCAACCTAAAATTACTCAAATATCAATTTAATTGGTATATAAATTACTATTTTTATGTAAGGTGAACCAACACCTCATGAAATGATGTTGTTCATTTATTCATTACCAACTATCACAGTTGGGAATTATGATGGAAAATAAATTTATATATATGATATATATAATTTTTATAATTTAAATATTCTTCTGTAATTACTTTACATTACCTGATTTTATTTCTTTCATTTTTTATATACACAATAACATCATTTTTGGAATTTTGGACTACTTCTCCCTCAAAGAGATATTACTATTTCACACTACCCATAGAGAATATAAAGGATTTTTAAAAAAATATTAAATGTATAAGACATAGATATTATATTGGAATTGTTATATACAGATTGAAAATTTTCTTTTCACTCTATTAACATATATGATAACGAAATGTAGCGTTCATGCATATATACATCCTACCATATCCTTTACTGATACATTCCATTTCTTATGTACAAATATTATAAACTATTGAAAAATATATATACTAAATATATATTATATTTACATCATTTTTTATAATTTGTATATTATGAAACCAATATATCAACAACAAGTAACCAGTTAAAACATCCTTGATAAAGTATGCAATTAAATCCCAAAATAATCAAAATAACAAAACATTGTTATTATATAGGTAATATGGTATTATAAGAATATAATATATGACATTATAAATATGATTACAATTCTTTTATTAGATAGTGAAATGTTTAAATCCATTATAATTGATGTTAATATATTTTCTCCCAAAAAGGAAACACAAGTTAAGGAATTTCATATTTATTTACATTCCATGGAGAATTGTTTGTTGTTATCCATTTAGTTTCTTTGATGTGGTTTATATACTACCATTTGTCTTGAAATATCATAAAAATATTTATTATCATGATATTATAAGTTTAATTTAATTTCATTCATTCATGTTTGAATGATTCAAATGTTTCAAAGTTCGATGGGAGACTTTGGAATGATTAAATATTATTTACCTCATGAACATTATTAATGAAAATATTATCAATCACACTTCCTTTTCCGAGTGATAAATTTATATTTAAAAAATAACATTATTTTTTGCACATTCTTTCTTATAAATTGTTTATGTAATGCCAAATTAACATATAATATCATTATTCCTTCATTATTAACATTATTTTGAGTTTCAAATTTATTTATTTCATACAAGAGGATTTGAGTGAATAGTTACCATTTAGAAAATAGATTTCAAAAAAAAATATTTTCATTTGGACATATTGGTTCCTCAATATCATTAAAATTATCGTATTATTGGTATAAATACTTTGATTATGTATTGATATATTTCATCTTTTATTTTTATATTAATAGTGGATAAACATAATCTACTCATTGATTGATTGTCACTCCAACATTAAAATAGTTTCAAGTATTTATATTACATTATCAATTTTTTTTGATTATTTACACACGATTTTACAAAAAAAGAAATCATATTATCATTTTACTATAAACACATTTGTTCTCATCTCCTCTAGTTATTCATGAATCTAATAAATTTCTAGTACCATTTTTATCCCTTTGGTACTCAAAAGAGTTTTAAAAAATATTTTAATGAAATAAGACTTCATTTTTCTCTTCCGTCAAATAATAATTATTTTTCAAAAACTAAAATGATTTATAAAAATATATTTAACCATTATAAAATTATTTATTAAATACATTATTAGAATTTTTTTTATTTTACCCATGTTTTTAATGGAATATTATTTTCGCATTCAGAATAATGAATTTTCTATCCTTTTTATCGAGAAAAATTGATGTTATTTTTACATCATACAAAATTTCTGGATTTTCATACTATATTTTTATTAAAGATTCCTTTGAATATTTTAAATTATTATTTTTAATTTTTTTGAAGTGATTTTTAAGAAAGGGTTATCTTCAAAAGGTAATAGAAAAAGGATATTTTTTTCAACAATGTTTTAAAATGATCTTTTTATAGTGAATTTTTTCTAAAATTCCAATAACAAATTTATTTTTACTCCAGTTGTGATATGTCCTTTTGATATAATCCTTATTCTTCTTTTGGATGGATTATGATTGATTTTTTCAAGGATGATATTTATATTCACTTCTTTGATTCCTTTTAGTTCCGTTTAAATATTAAAGTTCATATTATCATTTTAAATTGAATTTCACCTAAATATCAATTTCATTTTTCATGGATATAATTATTTTATAAACCTTATACAATTTCCAAACAATGTTTACATTAATTTTTTTATTATTTGGGGATATTTTGATAAGTATGTATAAATTATTCAATATAGGTATTTGATAATGTGCCTTGTTTATTTAATATAAATAATTATTAGGAGATAGAAGACCTAGTTTGGGGACTATTTAGCATATTCTATATGGGTTTGTGACCAGTTAATTAAATCCCCTTGATGAATCGATAGTCTAATGAGATGAAATCTATTGGTGAAAAATCCATTTTTATTCCATGAATAATAGATAATATTCTACTGGTATATTTAAACTTTCAATGATTTTAAAATGGTTCATGTTCTAGAGAAATAAAATCCAAAAATAATCCATTGACAAAATCTTGATTCATTATTTATTATCCATGATATTTTTCTTCAACATATCTCAGGATCATTCTTATTTCATTAAATAATTTTTATGTGTTTTAGTTTCATACATTTCTATTTTTATTTTATTATTTATAGTTATTTCAATTGCATATGTTTCTAGTTTTTAACTTTACATAATGTTTATTGACTTATTATACTGTTGATTACATGTCATGTGAGTTCAGTTATTTACCATATCAAAATTATTATAATAAATTTATACTATTGTACTTTACCCATACTAAGAATTTGAGATTACACTTATTATGTTTCCTCTCCATAGGAATCCAAGAAGTATATGAAGAAATATATGTGAGGATATTCTAGACTGAATAAATTTATCCTTGAGTGGAAGAAAATTATATGTTGTAATTTGTGTATTATTTTTTATATAAGACACATTTATTTATTTGGTTAAAAAAACTATTAAATTGATCAGTCCTTTGGAATTTAATTCATTTTAATCATGACAATATAATGGTAGTAGACACTGGCTTTGGGCTTCAAGGTTGGGTAACTATAGTTTTTGTCAAAGGATGTTTAATACACACCATGGGAACTGGATTTAAGAAAACATAGATATGAGAACATATCCCAAACAAAGAATTTGAGGACCAGTATTGAATAACAGCCTAATGTTTTGTTTTGATAGAGATTATGTTGTTTTACAAGCAATAAATATGTATTTTCATACTACTAGTAGACGTGGTTATGGTATAGATGTACCTAAGAGTAATAATTCCAAAAATTAGTATCAAGATTGACTAAGTGTAATGTATTACACAACAATGGGACTTTCCACGTACTTGGATTGAAAATCCCTAAGAATATGTTTTTGATAAATAACAATTTATTTAAAAAAATTATGAAGGATTTTTATAGTTAGTGACCTAGGTTAAATCTTTGGGGTTTTTGATTGATGAAAAGTTGATATGATTTATAATTCAAATAAATGATATTATTGATAAATCCTAGACCTATGACTTTCCTATATTGAAATAAATTAATGAATTATTTATACATTAATGTTTTATTGAAAACTATAGTCTATTTAATTATTAAATTTCAAGTAGGTACATAATATTTAGTTTAAAATTTTAATTTTTTTAATAAAATGAAATGTGGATTTTAGGTGATAATAAATCAAATATAAAATTCTACAGGATATGAACCAATGAAAAAAGGATGATAAGGGTTTCATACAATCTATTGACCTACGCAATGTACTGGTTAAAATATTATTCATTCTAGTTACAAAATTTCATGACTAAATTTTAATGAAGAACTAGGAGTTTTTATTTTTAGGATTAGAGATTAATTTCATAACCATATTCAATTTTCAGAATACATGGATAAAAATTTAAATACATTTCACTCTTTTATTAGCCATCTGATTCAATAAAATCATATTTTAGTGCTTTAGGGATCAAAGTTAATTTTTGGATATCTATTTCATGAAGTAATAGAAACATTGTAAATTGATTTAACAAACACTAAAAGACAGAATTTTTTTATCTAAATATATCAAAAAATTATATTCCCTTATATTATTAGGAAGTAAATGAACTTAGAAACATGAGAAATAAAATCACAAATAAATGGTGTCCTAATATGTTATTTTTTGTTGAACTAATGGCCTTATAAATTAGTACAAATTTATTTACCAGATACCTTAAACATTACATTGAATATTCACTTGTTTTTTATTTGATGACTACAATCAATTACTATAAATATAGATTTTTTCTCTAGAAGTATTTATCTCTACTTGTCACTAATGTTCTCCCATATAGTGACCTCATGATATGTAATTCCATTTGAACATTTTTCTCCTCATTATCCATTTTCTATTGGGTTTATTACTAACCATTATCATGTAGTGGGAATAAAAAATTTGAATAAACAACAATATATCTCCAATTTTGAGTTTAAATTTGTGAGGAAACAATTTATTTAAGTTAGGGATAATGTATGGCCCCGAAAATAAAAATTTGAAACACTGGGTTTGACAGTTTGTATGACATGAAACACCAATAACATAAGGAAATATATTATCCCTATAATTTATATTATATTTACTATTTCAATAAATTGAATATATTTTATATCATGAAATGCATGTGGTACTATATTATCTTGCATCACAAATAAGAGAAACTACTATTGATTGATTATCATAAATGCAAGACAATGTTTTACCGAACAAACATTTATTATTAAATTATTAATATATAATATAATAATATATTACATCACTATATAATTATTGGTGATGAATATGATAAAAATAATTATGAAAATATATGCTTTATAAAAATTTGAGCATAATTCATTGGTAACTAATTAATTAGAAATTAATATGAGAACCACTTCAATATAAAAAGAAATATTTTTATAAAAACTATTTTTATGCTCACAAGGATGTTTTATTAAAATAAATTATATTATATAAATTTATTTATTTATATTTATGTAATATATATATTATATATAAAAAAAAATTTAAATAATCAAAAATATTTAATAGGTATAATATAAGAACAAATAGAATATTATTCATAAAACCCTATATTTTTATTACGATGATTTTACTGCATTTTAATGGAGACCATATTTTAAATACATTTTTTTAATTTTATAAATATTATATTTCAAAATTATAGAAATATTTTAATTGGAAAGGTAAAAATTATGATAGTGTGAGTTATAGATATTTTTCTCAAATATGATATTTTTTTAATGAATGGTACATAATATTGAAATTTAATTCAAAACTACTTTTTCAAGTAATTTATTTTTATGTGTAAATTATATATGAAATTTGCTTAAAAGTTTATTAATATTAATATTTTATAAATTAATTATATTTTGGATTTTGAAATCTGTTTCACTTTGAAATTGTATAAAAAAACCTAGAAAACTTTTGAATGATTTATTTTAAAAACAAATCTTTGTCATCTTATCTCTCAGTTTAATTTTAATTTAATTTCAAACACTTACGTGATTTGAATTTTAAAAAATGGACTCCATATATTTAATCATTATAATTTATAATTTGTAATAATTTCCAGTTAGTTATTTACAAAAAATAATATTGAAATTATTTAAATCTAATTACAACGATTATAGTGAAATTAAGCTTAACAAGGGACTAAACCATAAAAAAGGGCCAAAGGTCCTATAAAATTTTAAAAAAACCACTATATTTTCCATTTAGACCCTATAAAATATTTTATATTATTGAATCCACTATTGTATCTACATGATACGGGAAAAATGTTACTGGAATTCCCATTTCTAAAATTTACAAGAGTGACACTCCTCATCCAATATAAAAATACCTACTCTCCTTACACATAATCACAACCATAAGGCCAGTTTGTGTGAACAATTTCTTCCAAATTAGATCATAATCTAAATCACCCTCAACCTAGATACCTTAATATGGTCAGGAATACATCCATGTAATCCCTTTGGTTTATACCAAAAGTAGTTATCTAATTAAGAGGAAACATTCTGCCTTCGTTTATGTGTTTGGAAAATTTTCACATCTCATAAAATGACATTGTTTGTTATTCCATTATTACATTGCATGGTTTTTAATTATGAATGAAACTATATTTATATATGATATATATCATTATTATAATTTATTTAGTATCATTTTGTTATTTCATAACACATATATTTTTGGTTTCTATTTTTTGTAAATACGATTACATTGTTTGTGGAAATGTAGACTAATACCCCCTCAAAGCAATGTGAATAATTCACACTATACATGGAACATATAAAGTATGTTTTTCATAAAACTATTTAATATATATGTCATTTATATTATACTATAACTATGAAAAAATATATATCATTTCATTTTTTTTAATATGGAAAATAAATCAATGTAGTGTTCATGCATACATATGACCTACCGTCCCCATTAAAAATGTATTCAATTTGTTATCTCCAAGTATTATGGATTATTATAATTACTTATACAATAAATATATATTATATCTAAATCATGTTTTCCATTTTTTAGATGAAAATACAATGATATTATCAAAAAAAACTTGTTAAAAAATACTAAAAAAAAAGAAATTGACACACCAAATAGTGAATATAATGAAATATTGTTATCATATGGAAATATGATATTATAATTATATAATATATTCTATTATAAATATTATTATGGTACTTTTAATTTTTAGTGAAATTTTATAAAACCATTATACATTAATTTAAATAATGTTCACCTCAAAAAGAAACATAAAGTAAGGGATATCATCTCAATAAACATTCCATTAATAGTTGTTTATTGTTTTGAATAAATTTAATTTGATATGGTTTATATAATTAAATAAAACATATTGTATCATGTGTCCCTTTATTATAATGTTATTATAATTTTCTGGAAGTTTTATTATTTCATGGAGATTATTATTCAAATTTTAAAAGCACTCTATGGATCTATTGAATTTTTCAATATCATTCTACTTCAGAATGTTTTTAATGATTGTATTTGAAATAATACTTCTTTTTCGGACTTTTATCATTTTATTGAAACAAAAAATTGAAATTTTTCACATAATATATTATATGTGGTGTTCATACTACCAATTGGTCACTTAATATAATGATTCATTAATTTTTTAAGATATGTTGAATTTTTATTTAAATTATTTCATCTAAGGGGATTTGAGTAAAAAGTTAACTAGTTGAAATAATTTTAATAAACCAATTTATTTTCATTAGGTTATATTATATCCATATTATTATTAATATTGTATGATTTTTTGTTTAATTAATTTGAATATCTATTTATGTATTTACACTTAAATATTTTGATCTACTATTGATACACATAATCTACTCATTGATCGATTCACACTCAAACATTATAATATTTCAAGTGTTTACTTTACATTCTAATTTTTTCTGTATTTTTTATGTATAAATTTCGATTAAAAAAATTTATTTTATCATTTTATAATAAACCATTCCATTTTATTCTTCTTTGGTTATTCTGGATTATATTTATGTATGATTACCATTGTCCCACTCCTAGTACTCAAACTGTTTATGAATATTTTTAATGAAAAAATTACTTTATTTATCTCTTTAGTCGGTGAACCATTTCCATTATAAAAAATATTTTTTAATTATAAATAATCAAAAATTGATTTTAGCATTCCAAAATGATTTACTAAAGGAATTTTTACACTTATTTAACCCATGTTTTCAAAGGAATCATGATGTATCTTTTTGTACAAGGATTTTAATTATAATTTTTCCATGAAAATGTAATTTTATTTTTAAATCTCAGGAAATTTATGTATTCAAACACCATTATTATTAAAAATCATTCATTGTAAGATAAAAGGTAACTTTTCTAATAATATTTTTTAAAATTTATATTCAAATAAATGATTTTCTTTATAGTAATAAAAAAATTAAATATTTTCCTTAAAATAGTTTTGAATGATCTATTTTCTATATTTATATTTATTAATTTCAAAATCCATTTATTTGGTCTCTACATTGAATTTTTCATGTTGATAATATCTGTATTATTTATTTTGATAGTTTATGATTGATTTTTCCAAGGATAGTATTTTCATTCAATTCCTTTATTCCTTTTAGTCATATTGAAATATTTAATTTCCTATTTTAATTTTACATTGATTTTCCCCAAAATTTATATATATTTTTAATGGATATAATTATTTCATCAATCAAATTCCATTTTCATATAGTATTTACTTTTAACACTATTTTTTATATAGGGAAATATTGATAAGTTTTTATCCTTTATTCAACACAAATATTTGATATAGAGTATTGTTTATTTGATAAAAGGTATTATTTTTATTGGAATTACATGGGTTGGGGACTATTTAATGTTTGAATTTTGGGTTTCTGACAAAAAAATTAATGCCACTCGATGCATTGGTAGTCTAATGAGATGAAATTTTTTAGTGACCAAGCCTACTTGTTTTTTTCTAAGAAGAAAAACCTAGTCTCTTCCAATATATTTTATCTATCATAAATGTTATGTTTTGTTCTAGATAAATGACAACCAATAATTAATCATTTCCTTCATTTGGATTCACTATCTATTATTCATCTGTCTTATGGTTACATATCTTTTGATGTGTTTCTTTCTCAGACCATTTATTAAATTCAATATGTTTTAGTATCTTAACATTATATATTTATTTTCCCATATTTAGTTGTTTTAATGGAATGAGATTATATATATTACATTCTTATATTGATTATTCGCATATTTATTTTTTGATTACATAGTATGTGTGTTAATTTATTTACCATACCATAATTATTATTCAAACTTTCTTCTTCAATAAATTACTCTTACTGAGAACATGAATTCAACTTTATGTTTTTTGTTCCCCAGGAATCCCAGAAGTATACTAAAAGAGTTGTTGAAGGATAAGTTAGAAGAAAAAAATTTATCCTCAAATGGATGAAAAATTTTATTTTGAAATTAGTGTATTTATTTGTAATACAAGACTCATGTATGTATATATTTTACTAATACTACTAAGACTATCGGTATATTGATATTTCATTCCATATAATCTTTCCAATGTAATAGTTATAGAAACTAGCTCATGATTGTAGGGTAAAATCACTATAATAATTTTTAGATTAACCTTATAACAACAGATTTAAACATTCTAAAAAATATAATAACACAAAAAACACTAGAAAGAGAAAATCATAATATTAACGTGTACTCTAACTGTTGATAGTAATAATAATTTTGAGAAATAAAAAAAATGATTATAATCTAATATATTTATTATTTTTATAACAATGAATAGATTTTTTCTATTACAATATCTTCTTTCTCATTCTCATCCAAACATCTAACAATCCACAATTCTGTTATCCCTTTATATCAAATTTTATAAATAATTTACATCCTCATGGAAGTAATAAGATATTTCAATGTTTATGTGATCACATGATCAAACAATGTCTAAAAAAACCCCTATTAACTTCATAATTAGTTTTCCTTCCAAACCATTTATATTTAATAAAAATTGTACATATGTGGTATAACTTGTATGTTTTTCATGAAAGACATTTCAAAATATCCATTTATGTATTCAAGAAGGGGTCATGTGATATGTCTTCATGTATTTGAAATAGCTGATTAAGAATTGTGGATTTGTCTCAATCATTTTTTTGAAAGAATGAAATGTGTATTTAAGGTGTCTTCCACAAGACAAAAGTTTCATATGATGGAACACATTCATGAAAAGATGTGTTGTCAATTAGATAGATTCGTGTGAACCCCTTATTATTTAAAAACCCATTAAAACATTCAGGAAACATTATTATACCTACACAAGATAATATTTTGTAAGAAAGAGTTCCTCCATTTTATGTAATGACACTAGATTCTTCTCCTTCATGAGAATGAGTCTCATGGTCATCTATTATAAAGAGATCAAAATATTTTTGAACACACATACATTTAGAGGTTCCTATATTTGTATTGCCTTATTGACACATAATATCTCTTAATTTTAATTTATTTCAGGGAATCCATAAAACATTCAAAGATATCATGCTATTTAATTCCAAATTCTTATCTTCTTTGAGACTCATTTCATTCTTGAATTAACACATGATTTGGGTGAGTCCTTATTCATCATTGTGTGATCTCTTCATTTATCATAAAATGCCTTGATTGTGTTCTTTTAATGGATTGGTTAAAATATATTATCCATAATGTTATGCCTCTTGTAATATCGATGGAAATCCCCCCACCACCCCACTATATTAATTAAATAATTAATATATGAAAAATGTAGCACACTATTCTGGTTATTCTTTATCATGTAATGGATTTTGAATGTCATGTGATCTTGGTTTATCATGTGACTCCTTGTTTAATTCCTTTTCTAAATCGTGTGATGCCTCATTGATCATCATTCATCTATTGGTTTATTTAATGATTATAATCTGATTCAATCTTGTGGTGTTTTCCAGTTCTTACATCAATATCTTGTGGAAAACAATATTATTCAAATTAATTAAACAAAACGATTCATTCCATTCTAAATTCAGTCATCCAAAATCATTCTCTATGTATTTTCTTGATCACTCATGGTTAATGATTTTCTTCTTATGGTGAGAAGCCTCTTCATTTGTTTTCAAGTGATGGGATTTTTAAAATATACAGGAATTGGAATCAATAGATAACTGATATCAGTTTAATTAGATAACCTCGATTAATTCTGTAGATTTTATAATTAGTGAACTGTACCCATAAGATTGGAGTCCCAAAAAAATTCTTGGAATAAGATTTTATATTTATTATATGAAAAGTGGTGACTAAACTCCATGTGATGTTTCTAATGAGTATCATCATTTGTCACACTTCATACAATCCTGGGATTCATCCCTATAGGCTTCTGGCCCAATCTATGAAAACTATGGTGTGAGAACAATGGGGACTTATACATGGGACCTCCCAAAAATAGAATCCACCATTACTCTTCTGATTCCTATTGGTTTCCCTGGGATGATTCCAATAGTATGGTTGACCTTCGGATCCCATGGTGATAAGGACAAACATGGTAGAGTCTGGAAAATGGGTGGAGCAAATTTTTTTATGAGGCCTACTGAAATTAAAATAGAAATAATAGAAATATTGATATGAAATTTCAATATTTCAATATATAATACAGAAATCGAACCATTACTAAATGCAGGTCCACAAAACTTTTTCATTAAATATTCATGTAAATTGATATTTTAAATGGAATTGTAATTAATTTAATGAAAATTTTAATCAGTAAAATTATAATTTCCATGATCTATATCTATTTTTATTTCTATAAAAAGTAATAACTCCATAGAACATGTATTCTCCATTTTATATTAGCATAATCATTTGGAAAATTTTACAAGGATAATTTTACAATCTTGATAGGAAATCCCATTAATGAATCCATAATAATTCTCCAAGAATCACCATTTCGATAAACATATCTTATTTACTTATTAAAAAATATTGAAATGTATAACCAAATATATCGCCCATTGTATTTTGTTGTAAATATCACAACACATCAACCAAGTCAATATGTGGTTCAAACATTCCCCCTATTTTTAATATAGTGAAAATTATACATGGTATCTCCATGTTAAATAATCCTCCAAAAAATATGATCTTCTTCATTTTAAGGGTATATCTTGAAAAAAATGATAGTGAGATGATATTATATGGTTCCATAATTAATGACCCTTTAGTTACATAGTTATATCTCTACATTTTCTAACATATTGTAGAAAAACATAGAGATATCCCAAATGATGTATGTTTTATCTGTGAAAAACCCATATGTGACCAATCATGTTCATACAATCTCAATTTCTCTTTTAGGGTGTTGAAAAATAATCATATTCATCCACAAACTGCTAAATCATGCCCACACTCCCACGAAACATTAGAAAGTCCTGGTGAAAAAGATATTATTTATCATTTTTTATCATCCTCAACTTATTAAAAGTTACCCTCGTGGGGTTCACCCATTCATATCATCATGGAACATAATAAATACGTTTTTTTAACAATACATATCCTTCAATTCCTTTAATTTCATCTCATGTAATATAAAATAATAGGAAATAACGAGGAATGATTTTGAAGAATTCAATGGAGTGGAGAAGGATAAATGTAAAGATTCTTTCTGAGATTCATAAACTTCTCTATTGAAATTTATTTGTTGAAAATTTATTCATCCACATCCATTGTTGATATTTATTCTAGATTAATATCTCCACCTACGAAAATTTCATCTATAATGTTAAATGTGATATCAATATTCCTTGATCATGAATGTTGGACATGGGGTTTTAGAACACTACAATACTATGATTATCAATTTAAATTTTTGATGGTTCCTCAGATTCATTTTTCAAATAATATGACTAACCCTCTTCCAAATAATATGTGTAAAATAATGTGTCACAACTACATATTATACCTCACCCATTATTAGTGGAACTCAATTCTATTTATTATTATACAAAGTGACATAGACCTCTCTCTGAATGAACATTCCCCTTGTAGTTTTTCTTCTTTCTGTACCATCACATTCCCTCTCTAAACCGGTAAAACCCAAAATTTTCGAATCCGCACTATGTTCATATAGTATCCAATAGTTTTCAATTTAATTTACATATTTTATTACACTCATAAGGTCCATAATGTTAGTACATTCATGATCACTTTGAATTCTAGCACATAGTGTCACATTATAAGTTATATCATTCCATGAAGATGTTACATAGAAAAAATTTCTAATAATTACTATAAATTAAATTTTGGTAAACACTAATTACATCATCATATTTTTATAATTTGGTTCCAACCAAAATGGGAGTTGAAACATATTATTTAATTTTTATTCCATGTTTTTCTTTAATTCCCTAGAATATTATTTTAGATACAAATATGTAATTTCATTTTGGATCTATTTGAAAATATCTAATTTATATCATCTGCCCATGTTTAGATATCTCAAAATCTCTTATAATTTTGATCTAAAAACCCATCGTAGATAAATTCCATGTCACCAAGATCTAGGATGTCATCAACATACATAATAACTAAGAAAGTTCTGTTGGAAATTTCTCTCACATAATTAATATTGTCAACATTACCTTTTATAAATTTCACAAACCTGAGAAATGATCTAATTTGGAATACCAAGCATAAAGGGTCTGTTTGACACCAAAAAATTATTTCTTCAAGTTTCATACCATGTTTCCATAAGTGAATAAGAGAAAAAATTTCCTCGTTCATTATAGGCTTCTACATTAAGGTCACCATTTGGAAAGGTATATTATAAATCTATTTTATGAACATTATAATGGTTTTTTTCATTCACATAAATGAAAATACGAATATATTTGAATCTATATATTGTAGAAATTGTTTCACCAAATTTAATTCCTTCTAATTGGGAATATTATTTTCACAACATTCTATTTCTCTTTGATTATTTATATTTTTCAATCATATTATATATTAAAATCTACTTTTTGGAAGAAAATTTTTTAATTTTTGGTCATGGAAGAGGATACCATGTGATGTAATTCTCAATTTGATATAGATATTCATTCTTAGTTCTTATCCATTCCTCACACCTAACTAATTCTAACACTATATATGGTATAATTATAGAAATATGTGTAGTTTGATTTTAAATTATAAATCTTATACTAGATTGATCATGTCCCATTGAATTTCAATGATACATTATTTATCTACATATTTCATATGTTTTTTGTAAATTTTTCTCTTATTTATATTAGATTTTTATTCATTACTGGTCTCTTAAAAATCAATAATATGAGAGTTCTCTATATCTTAGTAACTTCATCATTTTTCTATTCTATTTCCTAATCATTCTGTACCGGATAATCTATATTTGTATCAAATGGTCTATTTGATTTTATATAAATTTTTATTATTTTCACATAACTGTAGTAAAATTTCTTGTTTAGGAACTTTTATAAGAATCAATTGTAAATAACATTATATAGACATAACATAAAACATTCTTCAAGTACATTTTCTATAAATTTGCATAGATTGATGTTCTTGATCTTTGTAAATGAACAATCTTCCATAAAATATAAATATTTTAACAGTTGTCATTTTATTGTACCACATTTTATATTATATGTTTTTTGTGTATGTAATTAGTAAACATTAGTTACATGTAATTGTGGATATATATAATGATTCCCTATATAAATACATCAATTTTTTTCATCCAAATAATATTGTCTTTCCCACTTATTTTATTCTCATATTCATTGATTAATCTACCCCATTATTTTGTGGAGTATGTGGTGTTTGATTTTGATTCTAGTTTCCAATTTTGGAATTATAACATCAAAAACTATAATATGTAATATCATTAACATTATCTAGTCCCAATATCATGATTTGGAAACCCATATGCTCCTCAACATTCCTTCTAAAAATTATAAACATTTTACTTAACTATGACTTCTGTTTAATGGCCATGTTATTAGTCAATCAAGCATAATCATAGATAAATGTAATTAAATAAATAACCAATTTTGTAGATGTTTTCCTAATTAGATACCATAAGTTTGTATGAATAATTTCATGAGGTATTCATTATACAATATGCATCCCTTTTTGTGAAATTTGATCAAATTTCCCTTTTTGAGATGTTTCATAAATTTAATCCCATTATCACATAATCTTGAAGAAATCTCTCATAATATAATCAATTAAAATTTTAATTATACTTCTTTTAATGATATGGTCGAGCCTTCTATGTTATATGTTGTTTTCATCTTGGTATCTCATGTAAAAAAAATTGATAATGTTACCAATTTAAAATATATTTCCATTTTCACTTTTCCTATGAGTGAATATTCATACTTCTATTGTTGTTAAAATGATACATGAATCCTTTTTGAATGAAATCTATTTTCTATAATAAATAAGTTGGCTAGAACTAATATAGTACTGTTCTAAGCCTTTATTAGATAACATATTATTAGATATCATATTTTATGCATCAAATGTAGTTCTCACAATTCCATTAATTTACCCTGATAAATCATATCCTCAATTTTAGATTCCTCCTCCAAGATTAAAAATTCTTCATAAAATTTTTTCACTAGAAAAATGTGATGAACATCCACTATCAAGAATCCATGAGTTGAATTTTCTATTGGATTTAAAATAATCTACAGTGAAACATTATTTTTCTTCATTAATTTCTAAACACATTTCCTTTTATCAAAAATGGATACTAAATATTGGAGAATAATCATGTGCATTTATACGAATACAACATTTTTTATAAAATATACCAAAAAATCATCAAAATTGTGATTTTTTTCTATTAGTAGAAGGATGAATTACTGCTAACTAATTTTATACATTGAAAATTTTCTCTACTTTTCTCAAAATAACTCCCCCTTGGTTTTTGTATTATATATATTAGGGGAATGTTATACCCTCATGAATATGATTTTTATGCAAACATTCTACAATACCACTAGTTTCCAATATAGTTCGACTGCCCCAATTAATAATAGATTTGTCGTAATGTTATTTGTTATTTTCTATCAATATAATGAGATTTTATATTCTTTTAGAGAAATTATATTATTGTATATTTTTTTATTACTTTGAATTTGATGATAAAATATAATTATTATTCATGTTACAAATTTCTAATAATTTATTTTTTATTAAAATTATTTGATAAGACATAGTTCTTTTCAAATTCGTAGTGTGATGAATTAAACCTCTTCTTTGAACCCATCTATTCACTACATTGTCTTAATTTTTCCTTCAAATAAATTATCCATTTGAACTATTATATATTATATATCAATATATTATATCCTTCTCATAATTTATACATGTTAATATATTATTCCTATTATTCTTGAGAATGTTTTTCTTCAAGCTCTTTTATTATATTTACTATTTTAGCCACTTTTAGTTTGTATATTTTATTTCAATAATGTAATGATTATTTTTATATTCATATTATTAATATTCCTCAATTATAATACATATTTATTTAAATAACATCCTATTTTCACTCATAGTATGTTTTCCTATGGATAGGCTTGTTGTTCATACTTTAATTTGTGCTCTCTCTATGTACATTCTGATTTATAATTATAACTAATAAAGGTGTCAAACCCTTTTCCCACCAGATCTATGAGGTTAGCTTCACCTTATAATTGTATTCTTGATATGGAGTAAACAACCTATTATTTTATCATAATACATACTCATTTAGGTTATATTATTTTATTTTTTCTCTGATTATTTTATCCATTCAACTCTTCCCCTATTTCATGTTATATAGTTTCCCATCATCTTCCTCATGTTCCACTGGAATTTTTGTAGGAAAAATTACCAAAAAATGTCTAAATTGATTAAAATTGTAACAATATTTTTAGTTTATCATTACCCTTATAAAATTTATTTTGAAACTATATAAATTATTATATTATAATATCCATTTTTATCTCCATCACCAAATTCACATGATGTTGAGATTTAAAAATAATTGTTTTTCATTTTTCTCATTGCCTCAATTTTCCACTTATATTTTATATTCATCTTGTATATTATGGTATTTCTCATTTCATAAGTAATCAGTATGTTATGTAATTAATATTAATTAATATCAACTACAACTTCCAAAGATGATAATTTGACGTCAGAAATATAACTACTTCTTTCATCGGGTTGTTGAAATTATTTTAATCATATCGCTTTTATCAAAAACATTGAATATTATGGAAAATTTAATTAACTTAGGAAAAGTACTCATAAACATTCTCTTCTTAATTGTTAATTAAATCTTCAAATTTTATCCACAAAATTAATAATTTTTCATCCATGAATTTCATATATCATATAAATGTTTATTCTAATTTATCTGATAATTCCATGAAATTTTTAGTGAATAAATGTTGCGTAATAGTTTTCTAAATGATAAATAAAAATGGAATTATGATCATTCCATAATCTAAAATATTTATCATATTAGTAAAATTCATAATTGAATCTTCAAAGATTAATGGTAATTCTATAGTATCGTCATATCTAAATTCAAGTGAAAGAGATTTAATAAATAGAAACATATTATTATTACAACTCTAATATGTCTTTCCAATGAATATATGAACACCCCTAATATTTATTGAATTCGCATTATCCATCATCAGTGCATAGTGGATCCGCATATAGGGAACCTCAATCTGATACCAACTAATGTTCTTAGAGAGATGTTAAAAAACTAAGAAGGGGGTTTAAATCAATGGTTATTATCATAATTTTACTTTCCTTCGTATGTAACTTCTATTGAACTATTTGGATATGATCCATTATTTTGATTTCAAAACCATTCCTGGATATAGTTAAGGAATTTAATAAAACTAATCAAATTTTTTTGAGGGATCAGTATCAATGTGCTATTAATCCATCCTATGATAGGTTAAAAAACCTAATATAATATTCTAAATAATAATCACAATAAGTTACAACATATAGTCCATAAAAACAATTCAATAAAAATATTATTTCTAGATTCACACATGAACATGTTTTTTACACTTCTAAAACTAAATTTGAATAAAAACAACACAATAAAATCCTCTTTTTAATATTTCTTATGATTGAAAGTATTAAATAATATCTTCCCTTGGAGACATTGGGATAATTTGATTAGAAAATTTTCCCTTTATCATGATTTTGGATAGGAAATAGATTTAATTTTGTACATTGACTTCTAGTCAATTTTCATAAAATATTTTATTGATCCACAATACTATTTGATCTATCTATCAAATTCATTAAATAAATGTATTCCACAAGTGAACCTCGTGATATGTCAATGGTTATGAGATTGAAATATCAAAAACTATCTAAAACATCGTCATTATTTTTCCTCTTTTGTTTTTCATAAAAACCTTTCATGTAAAATATAATTGGGAAATAGTGTGCATGGAATCAATGATTTTCATTAAATAATTGTAAAAACATACCTTCTCATGATCAATAAGGGTTTATGTGATACCATTTCATGCCATTTAATAAGCTTATTACTGCTTATGGGTTTCTATAAAACTCCTATGCATAATAAAGAAAATTTTACCATGTATTTTATTTATAGGGAAATTGTTTTATTAGAGGGTTCACCTAAATGATAAAATGTTGTATTCAAAATAAGTATTTAGATGTAACTCTTCTTATTTCATGAGACATTGAAGTAATATGGGGTTTTGTCTGATACCTCCTAGTGAAATGTTTTTTTGTCTATGATTTCTTTATCCTAATGAAATAATGTGGGATTATTCTCCTTTAATAGAATGGATCCTAAGATACTCTATTTTCATGGGAGATCAATATTTTTCTACACAAGAACATTTGTATGTTAGTCATTTTATATAGGCATGTTGCCACCAAATATCTAAAATTTTTATTTCATACTAAGGAGACCTTAATATACCAAAAGACCATAGGATCTAATTATTTGAAAAACTATTGATTTCATAAATCCTCACGACTCACTGGAATGGTCATGTGATTTACATGATATGTATTTATCTATCATATAATCACGTTTCTGATCATGTGATTTATAAATTCCATTTAAGATATTGAACTATGAAAATAGACAATCCTAAATGCGAAGCCTCTTAAACGATTAGTAGAAATCACATTGTATAATTAATTCATTAATATATGAAATTTTTTACACTATTTCGATCATTCATAATATTGTGATGGATTCCTAATATCATGTGATATATAATCATCATGTGATGACATAGTGAATGTTTTCATTCTGTAATGAGATATATCATTGATCAAAATTAATAATGGGTGATATTTTAGAATTATGATGAGACAACATCATCAGGTAGTTTCTATTTATTGGGAGAACATCTAGTGATGGCCACTATTCTTTAATTTGATGTTAAAATAAGTTTCATGACTTGTTCGATTTGATCCACCATACTCATTCTCACATTCTGGGAATGATAAATTATAATGGTCATTTAACATCATAATGATTAAGTATAATGAAGAGTTTGAGATGATGGGAAGTTTAAAATGTTGGCATGCGGGGTTCAACATATGGATAAGATCAGTTTAATAAGATGAGTTCAAGCTTTAATAATGATGGCAAATGGGGATTTCTAATTATTAAAAATGACACCTACTCAAATTAATAATGAGATAATCTATGTATATAAATCAAATTTATAAATTTATTATGTAATATGTGAATCCAAGCATTCCAAAAATAAAGACCTCAAAATGTATATTTTATATATTCAATTAAAATATTAATTTCTATTTCATTCAAAACAATTTCATAAAAAAATATTCATGAAAATTAAAATTTTCATGTCCTTAATCAATTCATTAGTGTTGTAAATATAGTTGAAATTCCATAAGACGTGTATTTTAATTTTAATACAATAAAAATAAGTCAACATATTTAAAAAGAATAATTTTCGAAGCATGAAATCCAATTCCATTAGATTAATTAAAATAAATAATCAAGGAATCACCACTTCTTTAACGGACACATAAGGACTTATTGACAACACATGAATCCTAATTTTAACACCATATAAAATAAATAATATCCCAAAAAAACTACAAGAAAAAAATGGTTTATTATCCTTTTAAAATTGAAATAAATAATAATACCATTCAAAATTCCTCCAATTATCATAACATTATTTAAACTTGGAAAATAAATTGGTATCTAAATATATTAAATAAAAATGTTGTTAAATATAATTTAAATCGTTTAATAATGAAATTTTTATATAAAAAGTATAAATAACTCGTATATTGTTATGTAAATATTTTCCTCCAATCAATCAATGGATAAGTTTTATAATTTCTTGATTAGTGAGTTTATAATGGTTTTTCTTTCAGATCTTGTTTTCCAATTAATTTGTAATGAATATCATGAGATTTAATGGTCTCATCATTCAGTAAAATTGTGGATCTAGATTTTGTTGTTAATTTTTATATGCCTTAAATGATTCTGTCTTCTCAAGCTCTTAATTTCACATTCTTTTCCTATATTTGGAAATTCATCAGCTATATCTTTCACCGAGTTAGATATGAAACATATCTCATTATGACTCTAACATCATCAATTCATTATGCTCAGATTGGGTAACGTATCACTGGTAGATCTAACATAGTTCTATGGATGATTAGGGGGGAATTAGCAGTATTATCTAGAAGGTACCATTGAAGAGCACGTGGTGGTGGAAGCATTTGGGGAATCCAGTGATGATGGAGACGTGGCTCTAGGAAATGATTGAAAATGATGTAGGTGTGTTTTGGTCTAGGTAGAAACAACATCTGGTTTGTTTCTTTGGGAAGTGGCATCAATGGTCCATGTCAATAGACAAATTGTGGTTTTATAACCCTAGAGACATTGGGCTAGGAATTTCATGGTTACTGGTGGCATAACCAACATTTATGGAATCGTTTGATGTAAAATTTTATGTCTTATCTACTAACATTGGTCCTTGAGGTTAGGTTTGGGATTTTAGGTTGTTGATCCATCACATCATATCTCTTTGGGTATTTAGATAATTTTTTCTCTAGTTCATGTTATGGTTACCTCTAAATCCTATTAAAAGAGGTTTTTATTTTTCTAATAAAAGTTGTTTCAACATTCTCCTGCAATATTATATTGAATGATAATGAATCAGATTAAAATAAGTTTTTAAAATATTTGGAATCACCCTTTAGAGATATAAAATATTCATTATATTACTAAAAAAATTTAGATTGAAATATTCTATTTAACTAAGAAAATAATAATTTATTTTATAACATATTAAAGTACAAAGTTTGATTTTCATGGATATGATTCATCAAAAATTGAACCTCAATAATAATAAAAAGATTTCATGAATATTTTTGGGTTTGAAAATAAAACATTTTATTTCGAAAGGATATATATCAATTTTAATTTTTCCTGAAATAATATTGTTTGAATACCAACATCCAAAAAAAATTTTATTCAATAAAATAGTGAATAAAATTATGATAAGAAGTGAAAATAATACATATTAGCTTTCTAAAAAGAGAGGATTACATTATCCAGAAGAAAAATATGGATATAGAAGAGAATATTAATTTTTAAGAAAGAGATTTTTTCTTACCCACATTATACTTTTTTATGTGAAAATATTTTATCAACGGATTGTTATTGATGACAATTTTAATTTAAATAGAGAAAAAAGTAAATATGAATCAATATAAGGGAAAATTTAGACTAAATAAATAATGGAATTTATAATTAGGTAAGAAATATTATTACACAATATATAATAATATGATATGATGAAACTCTTATAACATTAGAAAATATAAAATAAAATCCACTGATGGTTAGGATTTAAAAAGAAACAAAAAATATAATGAATTAATCACGAAAAATAATTCATGTTAAATGGAAAGGCTCCATGCTCTAGACTGTTTTGGGAGAGGTGGGTTAAATGAAAACCTCCTTCCAGAAGACTCAATAAAAATGTGGATGGCTCTTGTATTCAAGGCAATATGAGAGGTGGGATGGTGTTACGTGAATCTGGAGGGTCAGTTTACCTTGCCTTTAATGCTACCTTTGGTATGGGTAATTCGATGGGGGTGGAGTCTCGGGCACTTCTCATGGGGCTGATGGTTTGTAGGAGCAGAGGATTTCTGGTGTTAGAGGTGGAGTCAAAACCAGAAGCTTTATTTAAATATGATCAGGGCTGGACGGACACCCCTTGGGCTCTAGCATACATCATTAGGAGGTGTGCCTTAGAGACCAACCAAGATAGGATCATACATCATAGTTTTAGTAAGGGAAATTTTGTTGCGGATGCGCTTTCGAAGATTAGAAGTCATGGGGACGAAGTCGTTATTTATGGTAGTTTGGTCACTCTTCTTATTGAGTGCAGGACTTTTGTGATTGGGGATGCTTTAGGTTTACATTACATCCATCCTCCTTGATTGGTTGGGTTGTACATTTTTGTGCCTCATCCATCTGCCATTTTATAAAATAAAAATGCAATTGACAGTCAATATTGAATAAATAATTTAAAATATGTATTCCTTATAATAAGAAGTATTTCTCCTAGATTGAAAATTTTGGATAAGGAATGCTTACCTCAATTTCGGGTCAACTGAAATGTGCTCTAAAATCATGTATAACAAACATACTAACATAATTACCCATTTTTGAAAGAAATTTCATATATATAATATTTTTTATGATTTAATTATAATTATCAGTTAAAGAATATAAGTTACCTATTAATTGTTTTTTGTATGACATGTTATTAATCTAGATTCTTTTGAACTAGTTTTGTATAAATTTTGTTATTATTCATTCACATCCAAAATAGAATCATTTTAAAAACATAAAAGGAACAAAAATTATTTATTATTAGTATTGTTTATAATTTTATTGTTTTATTTTCTTTGGTTATTCATTATAATAAAAAAATATTATTTTGATGTTGATCAAGTTTTGATGATTCATTGGGAAAATAAAGATTTATAAAATAAAGAGTAAAATATTTATATTAACGTTTTATAACAAAAAAACACATTATATGAATATATATATAATATATTATAGTTAATTAAATTCCCATATCTACCAATGGTATAAATTTATAGAACAATTCCATTAGGTGGTAAAACAAATCAAAACAAGAACATACCATAATCAATGGAATATAATGATGTTATTTAGATGCAATATCATTATCCAATTGGAATAATGATATAATTTAATGTTCATTTGTTTGAAATATCATAATGAGAAATAATCAAGAGAATAATATAAGAAATAATAACATATAATCAATAAAAAATTTCCATCTTAGTTCACTTATTTATGAACATTAATTTTATAATAATTATTTATTATTCTTATAAGTAATAGTTTATTAAATATATAATAAAAAAGTTATTCATATAAAAAATAATTTTTCTTTTAAAATATTTTGTAAAACTATCCTACAATTTATTTATAAAATCGAATGACTCATTCTAGGAAAGCGGTAGTCCACACAACTAAATAGGTAATTATTTTTTTCCATTTAATTATAAAGTAATTTTACATGGTTTATAATTTAAGAATATTAAATAAATATCATTGTTATATTTTTATTTCCTTATTAAGAACCTACATGAATGGTGGTGATTGAAAAAAGAATCACATTGTTTCTTAATAAGGTGTTGGACACAACACATGAATAATTGTTTCATTTTAATTTATAGCAATGAAAAATTTGTCAAAGGCATGAACCATCGTTATAATTAAATATCAATAATCTATGGATAGTGATTTAATATTTTTAATAAATTTTAATTTAATTTTATGTTTATTAATTTTACATATTTAACACTAAATGATAAATTGATGGTTATAAATTTATACATCACATATTGGAATGTCATCACTGAAAAAGGGGTTACGCCTTTGAGGGGTGGTATTTTGAGAAGAAGAAAAATAATGGTGTATATTAATTTATAGTATTTGTTAGAAAAGAATATAATCCAAATAGAATATGTATTTGTTTTAGGGTAAGTGATGTGAGTGGTTACCCTTTGATAAGTAAAACAGATTTACATGTGTTTAGATACTCAAAAATTCTCATAAAAGGAAGTCAATATAAATTAAATACATTCAAAAATTGAGATATATTTTATTTGGGAATATATTAGTTTGATAATGTCCTCAAAACAACCTTTCATATAATATTTTTATTATAAATTTTTTCCTTCCCCTCTTGGTTAATCCATTTTTAAACCTTTAAAATTTTAAAAAGGTTACTAGTTTTTTATAAAGGAATCAAATAGTTTATAAAAAAGAACTTATTATATAATTTTGACCCAATAATCTCTAATTTGAAATCGATTTTTTTCATTTAGTTGCAGAACATGAAATAAAATATTTCAAAATTCTAAATGAAAAATTTTTTGAATGAATTTTTTTCAAAAATATAACAGAAATTCAAAAATGAAAAATATTTGTTTTTATATTAAAACCTAAAATTTAGAATGTAAAAATTCCATTATAAAATATAACTACTTCTAACAAAGGATAAAGGAAAATTATATTTATATTTAAATATTAACAATGTCTTTAAATTCATATTATTTTTTAAAATTGTATTTTGTTACTATCCAAAAAAACACTTTTTATATAAATCTAAAACATTAATAATGAAAGAATTTTATAATTAAAAAAATTATTTTGGTTTATTTTTAAAAATTGAATCATTAATTTTATCTATTTTAACAAATAAATTATGTTTTAAAATATTATGGGAGACTATCTTTATATGAAATGAACATTCCAATGTATTAACCATTTTTTCTGTTCATTCTTATCAATTACTAACAAAATATTTAGTTATTGTATGAAATATATTATTTATATATATAAATATATCGTTATTATATTTCTTGTAAAGAACTCCTATAAAAGTCTTATTTTTCAAAAAATAATTATTCTATTATAATATGATTTCTTTAAATATTTCAATTAATTTGTAAATAACAATTATTTTCCATAAATTCGAAAATGAAAACGTTTAAAATAATTTTGATAAATAAATTATACTACAATTTTTAATTCATTAGCTAAATCTAATCACTAGTTATATAATCCATTAATATTTTTACGTATGATCTAATGATCATGTTATATAAATAGTATGTCTATTTTAGGTATTTTTTAGCAAATATACCCTATAATTTTCAATGACAATGAATTCAAATGAAGTAACATTTCATACATAAAATAGTATTTTTAGTTCCAATTTTTCATAGCCTGGTGAAAATACTAGAGAAGATACCTCATTTCCTAGCATAGATAAATTATCTTTATAACAGAGTATTTTGTAACTAAAATGTATTAAATTTATTCTTAGAATTCATCACCTGGTAATATTTTTCATACTAAAAAATTTAATGTTTTCTTTTTGTAGCCATATATAAAATTCAATATATATATATATTCTAAGGGTTCATTTTATTTTGTTGTTCTGTGTGGATAAAAATATTGAACATATTTGACCTAATTGTAAAAAAACATATAATAAAATATAATTCATTCAATAATCCCCTTAAATAAATTAATGCATTGAAATTGTAATTATTCATTACTAATGAATGTAGGTGGTGATATTCCTAGTATACTCATTATTTAAAACATATAATATAATTTGAAATCTACCATACACTATTAATCTATATCAAGTTTCTTTACATAATTAATAAATGTTAATAATTTTCAAAATCATGTAGCCCATCATTTATATACTTCAATCATATATTCTCTATAGCATACCTATCAGAAAACAATTTTAATATCTAAGGCATTAAATCATTATCAGATCAGATATTCGTGAAAATCTTAACTCCATCATAAACCCTTAAATTTTTCATCACTAGTTTATAATGTTACAAAATGTTAAATATATATCATAATTCCAAATATAATATAATTTTATTCAATAATATTCTAGACAAATTTATCCTTAAATAAATAAAAAAGTCCAAGGATATCAGTAATATGAAACCATTTTTAAAATTCAACCAAATTTTTTATTACTAAATATAAATAATATATTAAACTTAAGAGTTTTAACCCATAATCATGTGTTGTACAATATTTATCCCCAAAATATATCATTCTTATAAAATAAAAATCCAAAACAATATATTATTTTAATCACATGTTCGTCATAATCTATTGAAAAACCATTAGATGATAATTATGATTTAACTCAAATAATTGACATAATATTTAAAATATACCTGAGTATCATTACTAAATATTGGTCATGAATGAAATTTAAAAAATGTTTTTGGATTTTATTTCTATTATGATTTTAACATCGATGCCTTTGGTAAGACTAAGAAACTCACATTTTCAATAAAAACTAGTATATTCTTTATTTCAAAACAATTTTTGTATGCTCTCATTTTTTGTTTTAAGGTATAGTAGATTCTAGATCCCTATATTTCCCGACATCATTTCATTATTTATGTTTGAAATAAAAACTGAAAAACGAAATTTTTGTTAATGTTTTTGAGTAAATGATCATATGAATATAAAAAATCATTGCTAATGTATTCTCTAATTACAACATCATTTAATCCTTTGATACTTTTTGTTAAGTGTAAATTTACATGTTAATTTTTCTTATAGTTATTAAACTAGTTCATTAAATTAACCAAGAAATACAACCATTTAATGGTATATAATTTGAATTTGATTGAAGAAAACATATCACCAAGGAGCACCACATAGAGTGTGAAGTTGAGAATATTTTTCATGCAATTGTCAAATATTATTTCAGTACCCAAAATTAAATTTTTTTGTTAATACCACTAGTTAGGTTTTTTCAAAAGCCTAAATCCAATTGTATTGTCAATACTCATATTTTATTTTTAGAAAACCCATATAATCTCTTCATTACTAAAAGATTAGGGTACAATCCTATATTTTGATGTACCCTTTACACTGAAGTTTATTGATTTCATTAATTTTAGATTTTCATAATACCCATAATGTTACCTCAACTAACCAAAAGTGTTATCTATATTATTGAAATAATGAAAAATCATATATTATCACCCTTTTTTGTCAATTATAACACAAAACATATCCTGAAATAATATATTAATAATCTCCAATTTTATTTAAACTCTACTCTAATAAAAACTATAGATTCTCATACATGTGTCTATTACATCAACATAACATAATGAAATTATTTTGTTGCAATACATTCCCATCACCTTTAAGGATTATAGCTTTTAAAAAATTAAGATGAGCCCTTTACTAGAGAATGCATGCCTAATAAATGAGGAAACTTTTACCAATATATAAACAACTTATTAACCCATATAACTTCTTCATCATTTCCTATAAAATATTTACACTAGATTATCTTCTAGTCACATCATACATAATAAATATTTTAAAACCTGGTAATATAATTTGATATTAAATGGTTGAACTCAAAAAATCATTAATGGTAAACAAAATGGGTAATAATTAATGATTATAAGTGACAATAAGATGGAAATATGAAAATATTAAATATATATATGAAATTTATAACCAAAAAAATCATGGATCAAAAATCAGGTAATAAGGCTTTAGATAACAAAATACATAAATGAATATAGCATTTAAAGTACTTAATGGTTTCTCACATTCTTCCACAAAAGTATACTTTTTAATAAAAATGATAATTTAGAGGAGGAGGAATATAGCATTGAATCATTATTCAATAATTATTTTTCCTGATATCATAACATTGTTATAATAATAAATATAAAATTATTGAATATCATTTAAAAAATCATAAAAACAAGTAACAACCCTAAAAATAGAAAATAAATTGATAGAAAACTCATCATTCCCATTCTAGTGGGAACTAAATCACTATTCCAATGCATAAAACAAAAAGAAAATAAATCTTCCCATACATTTAGAAACAAAATCATTATATTACATGATGATTATATCATGAGATATGAACATAAAAAAATTTATTAGTAGGTTATATTCGATCCCACCCACCATCATCCATAAATATGTTTACCATATAAAATCAATAATGTCATAGAGAATAATAAAAATGAATATGGTTTCATATATTTTTCAAATGGAATCAAATATGTAAACAGTTAATAATTTCATCATGTATTGTAAAATTCCATTATAATGTTTTTTTAGAAAATTGGGACCGAAGCCTCATATTAAATGAAATCAAAGACCCCCTAGTTATTTATGGGAAGAGGAAACCCATTACCCGACAATGCATGCCCAAAGGGAAACTATATCTCCCTGAATGACCCGCCACATTATCCACTCTCGGTTGAAGAAATCTCAAGATGCCATTGTGCCTTGGATCTCCAAATTTGACACCACCTATGCACCATCCCGCCTCAGTTGGCATCACCCCCGCATGTCCTCCCCTCCTGCTGCTCATCCCGTCGACTCGCCCAGCAACTGTACATCCCGGTTCAGCTCTCACCATTGCATCCCGCCACCTGCATTCCAGCTACAGTTTCTCATCCCAGTCAATTCAACAGCTTCTTCTCATTGGTTTAGCTGCAGCCTGCTCATCCCGGTTGACTCATTAAGAGGAGCATCCCCCACCACATGCGTTCTCGCACCACATCCGGGACCCGCCACCAGTTCTCCCCAAATAGCACCATGTTTCATTAAATCCTCATATTTGAGGAAGCCAGAGTTTTACCCATGATCCTAAAACTAGGATATCTATCCAAATCACTTTTCAATAGGGGAAAAAATATCAGGAAGATTGTCATATCCAATAAAGTTATCACCTTCAGCTCCTTTGTTAGCCAATCCATCTGCAACAGAATTAGCTTCCCTATAGACATGGTAATGATATGATTCACATAATGAAGGGAGTATAAGTAATTAATCCACTGATTTTGAATCTTCCAGGATAGATTACGTGAACCATCCCTAATGTTAGAGACAATCCTAGTCGAATCACTCTCTAGCGAGAGATTATTCCAACCACAATTGTTGGCATGTTCCACTAAAACAATAATACCCATCATCATAGATTCAATTGAAGGGAAAATACCACAAGGGCCATGAAAACAACCAATCACTAGACCCTTATGATCTCTGAACATGACGCCATATTCAGAAGGACCAAGATTCCCTTTCGAAGCACCATCCGAATTAATTTTCAACCAACCAACAATTGGCTGTTTACAGAGAACTTCAAAAGTGCCAACTGGAGGTTTCAAATTACCTTTGAAACCAATTTGATCAAGAAAAATGAAATCATGAATGGAATTGATGCAATAATGTTTCATAGGCAGACATTCCATTATAATGTAAAATTATTGGTAATATGATGATATAAATAATTAATCTAGCAAAATATCATTCAATCAATTTAATAGTCATATGGTATTTAAAAAATATATATAAGATGTAAAAATTTATTTTAATAATTTCTATAATAAATTTGTTTGTATCATCATGATGAAAAAAAAATTAATCAAATAAATAAAAAAAATTAATTCTTGATGGAAATGTATTAAAAAAATGTTATTCTTATTTACATATTATTGCATGGTAAAAAATAGTGATGGATCGTATCGTTGATAGAAAAAATCATTGTGTAATCCATCAAGTGAAAGAATATAGATGGTAATATTTTAATAAAATGCATAAATCATTAATATGTTGTATCAAAGGACAATATATTATATGATAAAATACTATTTTGGAGTTATAGAGAAATAAAATAAAAAAATTTAAATATTTTTGTGCTTTTAAAAAATTTTGAAAAGAAATAACCAATAAAACTAAGAGAATAATAATTAAATTTTCAAAATAATAAAATTTAGAGATAAATATTCATAAATAATGTAATGAATATGTAATAATGTATTCATGTGAAAGGTAACCTAAATATACATTTTAAAAAAATAATTTAAAATTATCATAAATATATGATGTTATAGTTTTCAATAAAAATTTATTCTCAGAAATAGTGAAAAAAAAATTAAAGACATTCAAATTTTGAAAATAAAAATTATTAATAATTACTCAAAATTAAAGAAAAAATTATAAAAAAAATGGTTGTGGATGATAATACAATTTTTTTAATATATATAAACACGTTTCTAATATTTTTCAATTCCAAGGTTTAAAAACCTATGTGGAAAAATATTTCTACATATTCCATATGAGAAGTGGCATATAGAATTATTCAAACCATTGAATATAATTCATATTACCTTTTACAAAATATATGATTAAATTATTGTTAAATGATTTTTTTAAAAGAAATAATAAATGGTAAGAATGTGAATTATTCTTACAAAAGAAATACTTTGATATTAGAAAACATTTTATCAATGAATTTGTTTTTAATATTGATATTAAATATAAATAGAAAAAAAAATTTATTTTCATCATCATATATGGGGAAATAATTACCAATGAAATCCTGAAAAAAAATTACTAATGAAAATTATGACCCCACTTATTAGAAATCATGTGAATGAACCCCATTCAATAATAGAATTTATTATTGAATGTCACATAAAGGATGTGATTTTAAATGAAGCATAAGATACAATGAGTAATTATATATTCATGATACTTATATTATGGGGGTTTATTGTAAATAACATATATTTGAAATGAAAATTGTGTTCGATAGCACGTAGACCACAAAAATACTAAGCTTTATTGAACCAGGAAATATTATTAATTTATGAGTGTTATAACAGAACTAATGGATTCAATTGAATGAATTGGAAAAGTAAATTAATTTTACACATATAAAACTCCATAATAAATAACAATATAATGGATATTTTTTAGGAAATAATTTGTCAAATTTTATAAAATCATTTTATTCATAATTTTTTTAAATAATTTTAATTTCTATTTGGGATGGAATTATACATTTTATTTCTGGAAATTTTTCAAAATTTTATTTTTTGAAAGTAATATAAATTATTAAATAATCATTTCTTGATTGAATTATAGTTAATTTCTTCGATTTTTATGATATGATTTATTTTCAAATGAATAGTGAAGAATAATGATTTTTATTGAAAACAAATTTTTTATTAAAGAATTTAGAATGTTACAATTTTTTATAGTGGTGTCAAAATAAAATTAATATTATTATATTATGAATAATAAAACATTGCTTATTGGAATAAATGTTTTAATTAAATTTTATATAAAATTATATATATATATATATATATATATATATAATGATATTTTTTTAAAAAACATTTCCCATTGTGTATTTGTTTGGAATAAATTAATGTCTTCCATATATATGTATTTAATAATGTAAAATGGACACAATTTTTGAAATAATCATTTATAAAATATTTTAAAAAATCCATTTTTTATTTTATCATAATTAATAGTAACCATATTTAAATGTTATTAATATGATAAAGGAAAAAATGGCTTAATTATGGTGAATATATTATGATAATCATTCAATTTCATTAAAATAATTTCTTAATTTTCATTGGATGGTCATGTTTATTCAAAACTAATCAAAAATTTAAATAATATACTTTTTCATTTAACATTTATGTTTACCTATATATTATTTATGTGAAAAAAAATTAAAAAATGTGACATCATTGCTTTGAATATCTATAATATTTTTCACCAGGGGTAAAAATATCTTCTTCTTAGTAATTATTGTTTATATAAATTTTGTTTTAATATTTTTTTCATTGAAATTAGATTTTAAATTCTACTGATGAAATAATTTCATAAATTTATTTTCAAATACAGATGTATCATTGTTTCAAGAGGAAAACAATTATCTAAATAATGTTAAAAACATTAAAAGTAATGTTATTGCATTAAGTAGAAGTGTAACCAAAATATTTTTGATACATTTAAAATATTTTATAATTTTTTAAGATTTCAATTTAATTCCATTGTTTTTGTGTTGTTTCTAATGTCAAATAAAGCCAATAGTTTATAAAATTGAATTAATAGTATTTTAGGTTAAATATAATATAGTAAAATATTTTCAAATAATGAAAATTTTGAATGTGGACAATTTTGATTATAAATGGTCCAAAATTTATCCACATTATATTTATGATCTAGTTATCAAATTAAAATTCATATTATACCATTTTTATTTTGAAAATGTCACTACCAATATTATGGTTAAAATTTGTCAACCATGGGGTTAAACAAAAATATAACAATTAAAATTATATATAATCCTTCAAAAAACAATGGTTGATTTTATTATGATATTATATTACTTTTATATGAATAAATATTAGTTTAGAACAACTTTTCATTATTTATATAGGTATAATATTTTATATATTTCATGTACTTACATAAATGAATTAAATGATATTTTATAATAATTAATATTTTAGTTATCGATCCAAAATTCATGAAATTAATATCATTATACTATAGAATAAGATATGTTTGAATGTATCAACTATTGAACATTTATATGTCAATATTTCATTTATTGTACCTTTCATGGCCCCTAAATTGTATAAAACTTTGATATAACAATAATTATAAAAAGGGTAAATGGGGGTTATCACTATAAGATAATGGTGAAAACACAACCAAAGCCTATGAAAATTTAACTAGATGCAGGGATTTATACTATTACTCATATTATATTATAATTATGTAATTTTTTATAATTTTCTTCATGAAAATTAGTTTATAAAAAATTAATAAATTATGTAATGCCAAAGTGAACCTCCTCTCACATAAAAAGATAACCCTTATTTCTCTTATTTATAAGATATTAAACGATCTTTTTCTTCAAAAAAAATACCAAATTATCTTCTAAAATTATATATTCATGAATTTTATTACCTATTAGTCTCAAAATAACATTCCTAGTGTCTTTTTCAAATGGTCTACAATTGTTCTACTGAAGAAGAGGTAATCTCCCTACCTGACCCCTTTCACTTATTTTCATATTCTACCTTAACTATGTATTTGATATTTATATTAAAAAAACAAATTATGTAACATTATTATACTTAAACATTTTTAATATGATCTAAATAACATTACTAACCCTCTTTTGATGAAATATGAAGTTAATGTAATGCTCATTCAAACATGTGGACTACCGCCCCAACATAACAAGACAATTCATTTTACATCGCCATATCTCATGGATTCTTATTATGATGGATTTAATTTTTATAACTTATTTTTATTAAATAATTGTTCTTCTAGAAATATATTATAAGTTATAACTTCTTATATTCAAATATATTTGAAAACAAATATGTTTCTCATGTGTACATTTGGACTACCACCTCCATGATACGATGTGATACATTATTTTTTTTTCATTTCATGTATGTTAATAATAATTAATTTAATTAGTATATTTTATATAAATTATATAATAATAATTAGATAAATTTTAAATTTTGTTTTCCTTTATTTTATTCCATCCATCAAAAAATGGAGAGTATGTTATGGTATACTTACGAAATACCCTCGTTATGAATGATGTACTTTATTTTTATATATCTATATTTAATGGATGAATATAAATAAATATATATATATAATTATTATACATGATAATATTAAAATATTTATATTTCATTTATTTTTTTAACCACGGTCTATTTTTAGGGACAAGAACGTCTAAATTGAAGCTCATATGAAATAAAAAATAGTTATTACGCAAAAGTAAAAATTTTAATAAAGAATTATTTAGAAATGGGTGATGAAATGTTATGAGTGTAAAACATATGATATTACATTTTTATTCAGGATTTTGTTAAAAATTATTAATTAAATTAATTTTATTATCTAACGGTGTAATATTACTTCATAATAAATTCAAACATGAGGTAAGGGGTTTTCGTCTCACTTTTATTTCTTTGAGATACATTAAATATTCATCACTTATTTGTTTTTTGGTATATAAGGACCATGATTTCATGTTTTAATTATTATCATTAAAATTATTATTATATATACCTCTATATAAGTTTATCTCTATCATGTGGTTTTCATTTAGATATTACCAATGTGAGAATATTTTGTGTCAATATTGTTTTGTTGAGATATATCAGAAGTTATGCAGCTATATATGTTTATGAGATGTATGTACTACCAATATTTTATGTTATATATTGATTATAAATTTTTAATGATATTTATATTTACATTTCAACTTATTCTTTTATGGGTATCATAAATCTCAAATTACCAATTTTGTATGGTTTTTACATTACAACCTCATTATTTATTAAGATTATTTTTTATTAAGATTACAATGATGATATTTTTTAACCTATAACTAAATATTGAAATCAATTTCATGTTTCTATATATTTTTAATAGATAATGTTTCGCATTCATTTATCTATATATTATATTTTAAGCGAGTAAATATTTTTTTAGGAAAAATGACATTATTTCCCTCTTCGGTCAAAACAATCTTCTTCCATGTCCATGATTATTAAAAATTATTTCAATAATTTTTTGTTTATTTTAATATTTTCTAATGAATTAAAAACTACCCATGAATTAATTTTAAATAGATATTTTAAAAGGTAATATCCTTCAATTTTAAGAACAAGGTACTTTGGATTTTTTTTTAAATGTGAAATGAATTTTTTTTAACATACTATATATGAATATAATTTATCATTGTCATGGCTGCTCACTTATTTGATGCCTCCTTTACATTCATCAAATTCATATTCCATGAAAGTTTTTCCATAAAATTTTGGAAAATTTTATATTTTAATGAATTTGTTTGATCAGGTATTCTCCAGGGACATCCGGTTTTTACTTTTGCATTTATCCCTTTTTGTCTGGGTTTTTCGTTATCTTTAAACAATGTTTCATGATTCTCATTTAGATATGTAGGGATAGTTTTTGTGAAAATTGTAAAACTTTTAGGTATGTAGATGTTTTTATATTAATATATTTTGGTAATAATCATTTATATGTGGCTTATGAGGGTTTCTCATGAGTTTGAATAGATTTAAGGGTGGATTGGACATTTTTTGTTGAAACAAGGAATAAAAATTTTTGCAATATATTTTCACACCGTGTAAATAAATTAAAAAATGTATATATTTTTGGAGAATAATCATTGAATCATTTTAATGAAATTATATGAATTAACTCCATGATAATATTACATGACATTTAATAACTAGGCAGGGTTAAAATAAACAGATGTGACACTAATTATATTGTATCACATAATATTGAGTTAAATATTGTGTAATATACTTAAACACCAATTAAGTCATTGGTTGGGTGATTATAAATCCCACAACATGTATGTTTTAATACATTAATTTAGTACATACCTTCTCATTCAATCATTGGATTATTTCTAGGTAATGTTTTTAGTCTTCCTTCAATTCTAGATGTCTCCATCAAGAAAATATTCTTGAGATAGTGCTTTTTCATAGAATTTCCTTTCTACCTTTTCATTATCTAGTTCTCATGTTGTAAATATTTTCCATGTAGTTAATTTCGGTCTCGATTATGATCTTTTTGTAAATGGGTTTATTATTTTATTATTCTTCACCTTCCTTCTCATTGGAGGTACCCATGGGAATCTCCACTTTAATCATCAGGTAATACTTGGTGGTCTAAAACCGAATCCTATGTTCTTTTAAATTATCATGTTTGTATGATATTGTAAATTTATCCAATATAGCAGTCACAATAATTATTAAAATTATTAATAATGATAAATCATGTATTATATTATTCCATTTAACCCATTAAAATCAGTAATTAGGCACCATGGCTTGTGGGAACCCATTGGTTGATCAAACCATTGATAAATGATGAATATCATTAATGGTTTAAAGTCTATTAAATAAAACATGACTTTTTTTGATTTATTGATAAAGAATCACATTCAAAATATAGTATGGGAAATTGATATGATAGATGATAATTTGATATATATATTAATGTGTAAAAGAAATATAAACTATAGTTTTCTTAATTAACTATTGAGGCTTATGATGTGATACATTGATATCCTTTCGATTCTGTTATGTATTGTTTTTCATGTTGAAATTATTATATTTATGGATTTTTTCAAGATCCTAAAATTCATGCATATAAGTATTATCCATATAGATGTTGAAATTCTTATATATAGGCCTCTTATAGAGGTAATAATTATTTTATGGTGGGCTTTTCCTAGTTGATGTTGAAATTTTTATATATAGGTCTTTTTCTAAAGGATGGATTTTTTTTATAGATTTTATTACTATGTTGGTGAAGATACATTTTTTATACCGAGATATAACGAAAGGGAAAAAATACATATACAAAGGAATTTTCCATGTTTTTTGATTATGATATGTTTTATGGTTATGGTTGTTATGGTTTTTATACTTTCTTAAATACCTTTTGGCATTGTGCCGAAGTAGTTCCATTAATATATTATTTTAATGTATTAACTAATACACATGTTTATTTATATATTTGATTCTTTTTTATTTGAGTGGGTTTTTATAGACAAGATGGTGTGATGATGAATATTAATACTCACACCCAATATGGAGTGTCATTTAGAAAATGAGTATATTATTTGGATAAATATTTAATCCAGGGAATGTTACCCTATTAATGATTATTGAATGTTGGTTAGGATAGAATATTGGGACATGGTTAGATGGGGTTTCATAATCAGGGGCGTTGGAGTTTATTTTGACTAAGTTGGTTTTTTATTTTTATTAAGTCATATTGAAAATTTGATACATTTCAGACTATCATTAAATTTCTAATTATTATTGGTTTATCCTTTTAAATCCTAGTTTTATATTTTATTATTTTATCTATTTTTTTACCCAGATATTGATTTATCTTTTTTATTTTCTTTGACTTATAACTATAAACTACGGTATATAGTCTCCCCACTATACTCAAAACACGCCCGCTACTAGTTGGCATGATATGGAATATGGGTAAGTATGCATTAGGTCTCGTAACCAACTTGATTTCACCATTTGACATAGTGTTGGATCATTGGTTAATAAAAAGTTGTATTAAAATTAACTTTTTATTTTCATTTGACTTAATATTTCTATAAGTTAAAAAAAGTAAATTTGGAGTTGTGGCATGGTAAAAATTGTGTGACTAGGATTATCTATCCCATGTATGGGGTAAAAATGAGTACCCAAGGAAGGGATTTATGTTCATGTTATTTTCTTGTTACAATTGATGATATTTCACCTTGGTTATTCACATATTGTGTTATATCATTTTTTATTTAAATTTATACTTGTGGCATGGTATGAGATGTGATGAAAATGAATGCATCATGATAGGATAATAATGATATATTATGACATGATTTTTTTCATGATAAGGGTATTATTATAGCTTGTGAAATATTTTCATATATAAACATTATACTATGATACATTTTATGAATAATAAATGAAAATCAATGAATATTATTTTATTCTAAATCACTTCTAAGACATTTTTAAAGAGAATATTATAATTTGTTCTCAGTTGTTTTCTCCTGTTGAGGTTGAACATATTTTTTTCTATTGTTCAAACGACTATATTTATGATGAATAGAAAATTCATCCTCGTTGAATCTATATTGAGTTTTTGGAGAGTATAAATTAGCACACTCATAATACAATTGAGTTAGAGTTTTTTATAGCTTATAATGATTAGATGGATGATGATGAGTATGAAAACTCCTTGAGGGTAATTTAAACCATTTTATTGTATAATTTTCCCAAAAATGATAAGATATTTAGAAGATAAGAGTGTTTTAGATTCATCATATACCTATATTCAAATGTGAGGGAGGCCCATAGGTAGTCGAGTTCTAGATCAAGTCCGTCTGGATGATCATTAATTCCCCGAAGTTACCCATATATAATAGGGCTAATCATTATATATATATTATTCATTTACCTGACAAGCATTGGTTGGAAATTAAAGATAAATGGGGGAAATAAAACTAGTTATCTTGGAAGGATATTGAAATGATATTTTTGAGTGACTTATATTCAAATAAATTTATTTATGGTATTTGTTAGGAGTCCATTCATATGACACATAAGAGTTTTTCAGTTATGGATTACATCAGACTCTTCAGAGACCAACAACACATTACTAAATCATTATCTAAAAATGTGATGGACATGGAAATCCATTTTTATGATGTGATTCACTATGTTATTAGTTCATAGGTGAACTTATTTTTCTTTAGTATCTTTTGGAATGTGATGAATCAAAAACTATTAACATAAGAAAATCTAAGAGCATCCAAGAGTACTGTTTAAGCCGTTTTTGTAGGGGGAAATTATAGATCTTTTTGGGGGTAAATAAGCAACTCTATGATGGGTATACCCTAATCAATGGAAAAAAGAGTTTGTTGGGTAGAGGTCAGACATATCAGTAATGGGATTTCTTGTAGTTCTATCATTGTGAAATTGATGAAAACAAACTATTTTAGTGTCTGTATGCCAATTTGGAGTCTCATACTTGCAGAAATATGCTTCATCTCTAATGTATTTATTGGGTATTCTCATATAATATTAGTGGATTTGGATCATCATAGGTACTAGTGTTTTGTAAATACTGAGCTACTCATCTTCATAAAGGTATCTAGAAATATATATGAAATTCATGTCTAGGTATGGGATGTTGTATTCTAATACATGATAATCAGTACCTGGTAGAGGAAATAGATCATGTGAGTCAAATTGGAGATCAGTGTAGTGGGTCTACTTATTTATTTGACATGCAGTCTACTCGAGCTACTTTTGATACAAGAATTTTTCTAGATGTACAATTTTTTTATCATCTATTATTGAATACAATTTTTTGGTATAAGGGAATGACATTCATTTTTTCATATTATCAAAATTATATTTGGTTGGGTATGGAATATTTGGATGGTGTTTTGACCATGGATACACCATTGGTATTGTGGTTTTGGAAAATAAAATGTTTCAAGGTGTGTTCAAAAGAATTTTTTTGTTATCATTTCATTTGGGAACTATTTGTGTTGAAACATACTTATATCTACTTGATTTTTAATATGTATTGGATATTTCAATATCAATATCATATAGTTTTTATTACATTAGTAACAACTTTTATCTCCAGAATGAGGAAGCTATTATCACTGTGGTGAATAATATATTTATTGTAGTTGTGCAGGACCAATTCATGATAGATTTGATTATCTCATGGCTCAGACAATATTCCATGTTTTGAATGATAATGGAATGTTAAAGGATTCCTTTCCCCTTTGGTATAACATTATGAGGAAGTCTTTCCAAATGTATTCTACATCATACCACATGACAGAGAGATAGATTTATTGAACGGTGTGGTATTGGAATTTTTTCCAATTTATATTCTATCTTTTAGGTTGGTAATACTAGATACTCGGGAGTTGAAAATTCATTTGGAACATCTAGAAGCTATAGTTTCCATACATCCAAGGGAATCTCTTCGGGGTTCTCTAGTTATTTCCACCAAAAATGTTAATGGGTAATTTTTATTATGTTTTTATTACCATAGAATGAACTAGATGAAGGTTACCAAATGATATACTCTTTTGTATATTGAGTATTTATTTAACGATTAAAAAGGTGATATGATGTTCTTAATGATAGACCTGATATTAGGATTCCACCAGTTCAGCATGCGACCATCATACATTCACCATAATACTTTTAGGAGTAGTTATAGCTTGTATTAATTCATAGTGGTATCATTTAGTATGATAAAAGGAATGATGGAATTTATATTCAAAATGAATCACATATTTTTTACTTCTCTAAACCATTATCTTGGAGTTTTTGTTGACAATATCTTAGTATTCTCATAGTTAGAAAAATATCATGCTCTATATCATGACATTTTCTTGAGTAAATTGATATGGAATTTTATTTACATAATGAAATCAAAGTGAAGTTTGTTGAATAATAAAATGATATTCCTAGTCCATTTAATCTTATATATATGACTATCAGTATTCCTAGATTAATTTACAATCACAGAATCATGGGATTTTTCTTGGAATTCCTTCATGATCTAATGATTTTTGAGATTAGCACGTTATTAATGATTTTTTACCAAAGAATGTCATAGTTGGAAGAAGCAATTTTTTTTATCAATAAGTGATATATTTTTTCTATTCAGATGAATGTGATATGGATTTTTAAAAGTTTATAGAAGGATAACATTATCATAAAACATAACCTTACCTGGGTCTCGTAATTAGTGTTATATGTAATCTGATGCATCTAGAGATTGAATTAGAGTAGTTTTAATGAAGTTGGTTCATGTGGTATTATATGACTCCATACTATAAATATCAGATGAGATGAATCACCATATTTATAATATGTTTGTATAAGTGACGGTATATTACCCAAGAAGATGATGAGACTATCCTTTGAACAAGATGATTATTTTGTACATAAAACATAAGAGAATCACATTCAACTATTCTTAGTGGGACCAAATCTTTTAGCATAAGAGGTGGGTTTAGTATCTTTAGTATTTCGAAGTCGAGTTTTCATACTCACTGGGTAAGAGATACTTAGCATCCCATTAATTAATAAAAAATATGTTGATTGAGGGAGTGTGGGTACCCTGCAATGTGTGAAAATGATGAAATTATTTATAGATATTCTTTTAAGTGTTTAGGAGGCATGGAAAAAAATATCTCACACATTTAAATATATCATACACACAATTATATAAAATATCATGATAGATTATTTAACTGATACAAATCGCTTAGTTATAAGAGGAAACTATTATGATTGGGAGTCACCAGTAGAATGGTTTATTGGAAGTGGAAATTCTCTTCTATTCCATGTCTGAGTGTGGCTTCTTATTAGTTTTGTGAGGATATTTTGAGAGATTTTCATGATTATAGATTAGTGGTAAATAATTTTTTTATAATGATATATCATGATATATATAGATAATATTTCTGTAAAGTAATTATAATGTAGGTAGAGGGATTTGTAGAGATTTGATTCACTTGTTATTAGATGAGATACATGCATTAGAGGTTGGTTGGGTGATTCACTGTATTCCCATTCATGACTGAAAATGATATGATGTCACAGTGGAATTTTTAATATAATTAAAAAAGAAAAACCAAAATAATGGTGCAATAGATGACCCCATGGATCAATTAATGGAGGTAAACAAAAAATTTCTGTAAAGGAGGCCTCTACTGTTGAAGATATTAGCATTAATTACCTGGGAATGATAGTTTGGTTTTATAATGGTTTGAGGAGTATGATTTTAGATAGAGATCATCATTCCACATTACAAATCTGGAAGGGTATCCAAATGTATTTGGGATAGCAAAATGTTCTGTAAAAAACATATCATCCTCAGAATTATTGACAATTCTAATAGAATATTTATGTTCTAGAGGATATTTCATAGTCATATGTTTTTAACTTTAACGGTTTATGGGAGAATAATTTTGGAATCATTGAGTAATTATATAATAAAAATATCTATGATTCGATCAAGTTGGAAAATATTGAGTCTATATATGGAAATTCATGTTGATCACCTATTTATTGTTTGGAGGTAGGAATTCAAGTGGTTTATTGACATAATATCATGAAAGATATGTCTGAATAGTCTTATTGTACTAGGATGTGGTTGGTATGTATATAGAGAAGCTATAAATCTTACACTAACCATCATAGAAGACCTTTATAGTATAAATTTGGTCATTTATATTTCTATCAGGCATTTCCTTGGTTGGGGAACACTATATTAGGAAATTGGGGAACCTAGTTCCCAAGGGGTTTAGCTAATTTGATATTGTGTAATGGTTTATTCCACTTTCATAATGATTAACCCTTCCATAGTACTATTTTTTTATTAACGTTTTCTTTCATTTGATGCAACTTTTGCAATATTATATTATCCCTTCTCGTATTATAGTCATCGAGGACATTGAGATTTTATATATGATTCCATTCAGGAGCATCTGACATGGATTTTGGACTATTGTGATATGTATCTGAATAGTAAGACTATACCTCTTGTTCAAGTGAAATTTTATTATGGGTTTGTTCAATAGCAGACCTGGGAGGGGGAGTCTTCTATACAAGCATAGGGATTAGATATGTATTCATAGACCCCATTATGATTCTTAAATAATCTCACACATCTGGTAATATATGATTAGGATAATGTAGGATCCTACCATTTTCTAGGAATATATCTTTTTGAGTTTTTCATTAAAAATATTTTGTTTAGGTTTTCATTTTCATTAAACCTAAATGGTTGAGTCTCATTCAAATATTTAAAAATTGTTTTCATAAATATTACCTAATTTAAATATATTTATGTATATAGGAATTTATGTATTCTGGTTAGAATCATGAAAAATAGGGTTATAAGGGGTTTCTATGATATTGGAAGGTTTTAGTGGTGGTTCTAAAATTTTCTATGGCAACAAGGCCAAAATCTCAACAATGAAAATTTATATTCCATGTAAATAAATTTCACAATGAATAACTACCTACATGGACAATACATAAAAGAAATTCATGATGTGAAAATAATACACACGATGAATCTATTATGTGAAGTGTATTGTTCACGAATAGTTAAAATCACCTGTGGTGATTTGAATTTCAGTGTATCTAAAAATTAATAATTACACCCCATTTAATATAATTACAAGATGTGTAAGTTAGAGGTTGGGAAATTTTAAATCCTAGAACATGTATGTGTTAATCAATTACATCAGGGTATCAGTTCTCCCTCAAACTTACGACTATTTCCATGTGATTTCTGGAGTCTCCATTTTCTTTCATGATGTCCCATTCATGAAGTTGATCTCTATTGATTATGTTTTCATAGGTTTTCACATCTCTTAAAATATTTTCTAGTTGACATTTTATAAATATTTGGATCATTGTTTATTTTTTGTTGATATTGATCTTGTTAGATGTAGGATTTTGTTTACAGTCTTGAACACATTCTCTCTCATTGTTGTTACCCATTAGAATAAATGCGTTAATATCCAGCTAATAGTAGGTGGATTAAACCCCAACCCAAAGGTTTATTAAATTGTTAAATGTGTACAGTATTGATAATTACACTTACATTACATGTGAGATAATTTTTGGAATAATAAATCATTATAAAAAATTTATCATATCATTCTTTTGAACCCTTTTATATTTAATTTTCATGTTACATTTCTAGTGGCTACCCATTAGGCAAGAAACCCTTTAATAAATTATTAATTGTGTAATGGTTTATAGTTTGTCTAAAATGAAATTTTATTTCCCATTATTTATTGACATCGAATTACTTTGGAAATAGATTATTTTATATTGTTATGCCTATTTAAAATTTGATATATAAATTTTTGGGTAATTAAATGAAAAATGGTAATTTTCATAATTAACCATTTATGATTATGATGGGATTTTTTGATATACATTATTTTATTATATGTATTGTTCATGATGTTGATATTATTATATATATGTATTTTAATGGAGGTTAAACTTATTAAATAGAGGGATAATCCCTATATGATTCTAAAATGATTATATATTGGGATCTTCCCAATGGCTGAAATTCTCATGTAGTGGTATTGGCCCATTTTAAGCTAAAATAATTATACAGATGGATTCTATGGGTGGATTAAATTCATATATAGTGGGGTTTTCATGGTTTATAAATAAATTTTGATATATTTGGATTCCCTCAAAGGATAAAATGCTTATACAAATTTATTTTCGTAGAAGTATTATTATTCAATTATTTAAGTTTATGGATGGTGTGGGTGTGATACTTTCTATGAGACATTCTGGCATGGTTCCAAAGAAGGTTGACTTATGTATTTTATTAATTATTTAATTACTACATATTTTTATCATTTTATATCACGATATTTTAATCAGAAAAGTTTGTTAATTAATAGTGGTGTTGATATATTGGTTATTCTCATAACCTATTTGTGTCTCTAATTGGTACTTGATCAGACTACATGGATTTAGGTTAGGTAAACAGAAATTAGACTTACTTTTAATTGTATATTTCTAGTTTTGTTTAACATTGGAGACAATAACGACAAGGGATTATTGACTATTTTATTTTGAGTACATTTTTAGATATCTTGTTGTTTTATTTTTTTACATTAGTTTGATATTTAGATACATTTCATTATGTCATTATATGATTCATTATTATTGGTTAATTAGTTTCCCATTTTATTTCCCAGTTGTATATTTTACTTCTTTACTTATTTATCTTACTCTACTATTTATTTGTCTTTATTATTTTCACTATATTCTATCTCTATACCATGTGTATATTCTCTAAAATATACTCATAACTCCCCTACTATTAGTCAAAAGCCTCTAGTGTATGGGGAAGTGTACTTGGGGTCCATTAAACAACCTACCATGGACCTATGAGAGATATCCAGATCAGGGTATGATATAGAATTGATTTCAAAAAATGGTAACTTACTCAAAATATATTGTATATATATTTTTATTTCATTTTCATTTATGACAACACCATTTTGTGTATCAATTTTTCCAGCAACATCAAACATATATGAATCTTGAATCGATCAAAATATCATGTGTATAATATTAATATGATGATATGTAACATTTATGAATGGAATGTATGAGTAACCATAGTTTAGAGAGGGATTTATATAATCATTAGTGTTATGAAATTGATCGAACGCCGATTGAAGCCGCGAAGCATTTCGAAACCGTAAATGTAAGATCGATCGTAGGCGAAGCACATCGTTGAGAAAGCGGATGTTGTATTTGTGTATGACGATGACAACAACAAATGGAAATACAAAAACAAGATAAATACAAGAAGTAGAGAACACAAAATGTAGAGCCAACAATTCATCATCCTTTCATTAATCATATCCATGTATTTATAGTGTACAAAGTATACCAAAGTTGGCATATGAAAGGTTGGGCACATGAAGGGGCTCATTGGGAATGGGAGTTAACATAATTATGACATTCATATTTAATGTTTCATAACACTCCCCATTGAATTTCATAATTTCATGGAATCTTATATAATCTTCACTTAAAAAAACCCTGTGGGAAAAATAAGTGAAGCCAAAGTAATTGATTTCCATGTCATGCCGCCTCATTAAAAACCTAACCAAGAAAACCCAGTGAGAAAAACCTGATGAAGGGAAAAAGAGTGCAGCAATCCCAACTCCCCCTGACTATATCATTTAATTATGTCTTTAGGACATCAATTAATATTATTATTAAATTATGTCTTCAGGACATGGGAGGAAGACCAAAAATAAAAAATAGTCTCATTGAAGATTATAACGCTTGGGGAAGGCCAACAATTGCCATTAATAATAGATATCCATAATAATTTATAACATTCCTTTGGATATCTTTTATGATGTATGATTTCCTAATTAAAAACCTCATCAAGGAAAAACCCTTCATGGGAAAAAACATGATTATGAAAAAGAGTACAATAACATCAAGTCCCCTGAGTGTTGCCTCATTAAAACCCTTATCAAGAAAACCCATTGGGAAAAACTTGACTAAGGGAAAAATAGTTCAACAATTACATATCCCATTCATAATGATAATCATTTATATCATCTAATTTTCATGATCAATTCATAACCAAAACATTCAGTTTTGAATTTTGGAATAATAGTAAGCTATACCATTTTGATTTCAATGAATAGGGAAGAACATTACCTTGCATCATAATATGATTCATTTCCATTTGCAAGGTACATACGCACATGTATATGTATATCCTTCACGGATTAATAAAATGTGCATTTATATTTAATCCTTATGGGATAAGTATGTTCTTCATCAACCCCTTATGTATGAAATCATCACTTTAACTATTCATTAAGGGTAAAACCATTCTAAAAATTTAATATTTCATCTTTAGGATGATTAATTCAAAATACAAGGACATTCCATGTAATTTTCATGATCAAATAATTCATTGATTTGAGAAAACTCTTCAAGAGTGTAGATGTTTTTCAAAACACCTTCATAAAACAATGATTCATACAAACCATGGGATGATAAATTCAACGTATATTCTTCCTTAACTAGATATGGATAAATCTTATTCAATTCACCGCATAATTTATCAGATTGATTGGAACTTCCATAATTTTGAATATGCTTCAGGCATTTCAAATCCTTCTGGGATTCATAGGAATATCAAAATAAGGAAGAATATAATATCATTGATATTCAATAGTCTTTATAGTTTGTATAATCAATCCATAACTTTATATGTTGAACATTTCATAAGTTTAATAATTTTGGCCAATTATTACGATGTCGACATCTATAAAAATCCATAGTCATCAATGAGTTTTAAAATCATTAATAGAAAATATATCATCAACAACATTTGATTGAGATCTCATAATTTTTATGGTACCAGTGTCACTTCAGGGACAATATCTAAAAAGATAAAATGTTGTCGATATATTAATTTTCCTCTTCAAGGGAAAATATATTTATTGGTTTCTACTCATGATGACCAATTATTTTATATAATCAATTCAACCACACATCAGGTGTGTATAATCAGACTATTGATTTTCAACACTTTACATTCATGTAAGTGTTGTGAGCATCTTTTCCATGGTTCTGCAGGACCATATAATATATGATACTCAATATTTCATTTAATCAACATGCATATCATGCAATGTATACTCACCAGCAGCAAATAACACATGGGAACACTTAGTGGATGCATCTTTCATATAGATGGATCACATGGTAGGTGGGCGTGCCCATATATACTTCTTCATAAGTTTATGGGAAATTTATTTCCATAATAGCTGCTAATGATATAAATAATTTACCCCAAAAATGGGTACCTCGTGGTAAATTAATATATAGGGAGAATTCATAATGACTTAATGGTAATAAATTCATTGATAATTTTGTAGACATGCATCTATTAAATAAATTAATCGTTCTCCCCTTGATGTATGTCTACTATGTTATCAATAAATCGATGCTCGTGTATACTTGAATCAATATCTTTCATTATAATTAATCCCAGATGGCCTAAATCATCATGTCATATATTTGAAGTGCCAGGATAAGTAAACATTTGGTTAACCATTATTGATTCAATTGTACATAAAAAATTCTTTATAATCACTTTTATGAATGCTTGTTACATATTGAGGTACTTATTTTGTCTCCATATGATATTCATTTTCAAGAATACCATTCATATATCTCATTGAGACTTAACAAAGCATTAAGAATTTGTACTACCAAGTAGAAATATATTCGCTCTTCTGGAGTCATTTATTAATTTTCACTACTAGTAAATGTACTTATATGAGCATATACTAATAAATATATTATTTCTTTTTGATGCATTTAATCGAAATAATATTTTTCTTCAAGATCGACACATATAATATCTTCAGGATCTTTCATTGTGAAAACTCATATTTGTCGTTATAATTTCCACTTATGGTGGTTGATGAATTAATAATATAATCATAACAGGTCAGGCCCATCACCAAGCGGATTATTGCATAATTTAGAACTTATGGCCAAAATATTTTGGAACTATAGGTCCAAATATTATTTTACAATACATCTACCGAGGATAGGAGCCCCCACGTCTTTTAAAGCTGGTGAATGTGGTAGCGAGAACCAATGTGGAAGAATCTTCATGATTCACGACACACATTATCACCATCCAAAATTATAATTCATAAACAACATTCACTTTATCAAATGAAAGATAAATCATTTGATCAAACCTCATCAACTATCAAATATTCATGACATCATAAATCATAAAAAAATCATGAATAATTTCATTCACTTCAAGGAATGAGATATAGTAGTTGAAACTACATTCACATCGGGGAATGAATTCATTCGTTGTATTTCATGATCCATGAATGATAATTTATTATTTATAAATAATGATCATATTTTATAAAATATAAATTTTATTGATTATGATGATCATTGTTTTAACCACTTTATGTGGTAAAATCATTTCCATAATATATATCGGATTATCAAAACTATTTAATTCAATCATTTTATTTATGAATTATATGAACAACAATGTCCACTTCAGGGGATAGATGAATTACATGAGATGATATTGATAAACCATAAGAATATGATAAATAATAAGGTTTCTCTTGATATTGTTGTTGCGGGAAAAATAAATGATAAATGAAGATATTCTTCAATATAATGTCAAAGGACATTATTTTCATATCATCCTTTAGGGATGCAATATTTTATAAATATCAATAAAATTCATTGTGCTATGTAAATATTTACTATCATCAAACCACTTCTAGTGGTTATATTTTTATTATTTGTTATAAACAAATATATCACAATGAGCATTCTCAAAACATCATATTCACCTCGAACATGATTTATAATAAAATGAGGTATATTTTCATTCACTTCAGGGAATGAAATAAATCATTTTCAATATATATTCTCATTCACTCCAGGGAATAGAATAAAAAATTTTTTCCAGTTTTATAGTGTCTTAAAGACAATTATGTGAATATTCAAATAAATTTCATCCACTACGGGGGATGGGTTTTATAGTGTATTCAAGACAATATCATGGATATTCAACTCATCAATTTCATCAATTTCATCCACTTCGGGGGATAGGTATATATAAAATATATTTGCTCTTGTTCATCAAGAATATTTAATTTCTCAAAAACATTTTATAAGAAATAAAAGAAAGAGAAGAAATAAAACAAATATTTACAAATATTCAAAGTAAATATCATCTCCATCGTGAACATTTATATAGCATAATTAAAACTTTACACCTTCAGGGTGAACAAGAAATAAGAGATATGAAATTTCATGGTTCATGGAATGATTAGAAAATTTCGGATCGACATACGACAGATACACGATGATCATCAAACTTTGACTCAACGTATGATGGGTACGTGATGATCATCAAACTTCATCTCGACGTACGACGGGTACGCGATGTTCATCGAACTTCCTCTCGACGTACAACGGGTACGCGATGTCCATCTTTCAACGGATCGACATACAACAGGTATGTGATGTTCATCGTTCAACGGTTCGATGTACGATGGGTACACGATGTGCATCATTCAATGCCTCAACATACGACGGGTACGTGATGTTCATCCTTCAATGGCTTGACGTACGACGGGTACGCGATGTTCATCATTCAACAGCTCGACGTACAACGGGTACGTGATGTTCATCGTTCAAGGGTTCGACGTACGACGGGTACGCAATGTTCATCATTCAACCACTTCTGGTGGTGTAGTTTTTTTTTCATTTGATGAATGATGTTTGTCTCAACATCGACCACATAGGTTATTAATCAAATACATTCTCTCTAGGGAATGATGTGAAATTTTTCAACCGTGAGTCATTACAGCTCTTCAAGAGCTCTTTATTTTTCCCACAACAAAAGATTAATGAAATCAAATATTATTTTCAGATTTATCAAGAGGGGAAAAATAAATGTAACAATATCTTAAATATAAAATAAGACTTACCCTTTTGATGTATCACTTCAAATGAGTGGAGCCGATGCGCATGCGAAAGAGTATGTCAAAAGAATAATGTTTATAAAAACATGTGACATACCTTTTGTTCGCGAAATTTATCTTACGTCGATGATATAGATGACGACAGCATCGTCAAAATGCACAATGCGGAGAAGAATATCGTGCTGATAACATGTTATGAAATTGATCGAATGCCGATTGAAACCGTGAAGCATTTCGAAACCGGAAATGTATGATCGATCATAGGCGAAGCGCATCGTTGAGAAATCGGATGTCGTATTTGCGTATGACGATGATGACAAAAAATGGAAATACAAAAACAAGATAAATACAAGAAGTAGTGAACACAAAATGTAGAGCCAACAATCCATCATCCTTTCATTAATTATATCCATGTATTTATAGTGTACAAAGTATACCAAAGTTGGCATATGAAAGGTTGGGCACATGAAGGGGCTCATTGGGAATGGGAGTTAACATAATTATGACATTCATATTTAATGTTTCATAACAATTAGAAATTTTAATTTTAAAAAATTGGACAAAACCCTGGGGATATGTCTGTTTAGAAGATAATATCCAAAAATATATATGGGATGTAGAATATGTTGTTTTTAGAGAAATGAAAACTCTTCGGGAATGTACAAGTGGATGTGGTTTTGGAAGAGATTTATACAGGGTTATTAATTTGTAAAAGAGTTATCCTAAGAATATATCGATCATCATTTTAGTAGATTATCATTATTCCCTTACTATGAACCTGGTTTGACACATTGGTGGAATATTCTTGGGTTAAAATTTATTTTCCTTATGATCCATTAAAATGAATTTTTATAGATGAAAAAAATGGATGGCACAATTAAAAACTAAGGTCCTATAGATTAAAATATATTTTTCATTATTTAGACATCCTACACATAATTTTTCCTCACTAATTCATTTATCACTATTTTTAATATATCTCACACTATGCTTTTTCATTTTTAATCAATGGATGGAATTAGAAGGATTCATATTAATACATAATTTGATATAAAATAGAATAATTATTCTCCTGAACAACATAATACAATTGGATCCTAATGTTGAAAACAATTGATTATTCTAAACAATCTGTATCGTTATATGATTAACAATATCAACTTGTGTGAGTTTCCTAATATCAGTAATACGTTAAAATAGAATTTCTGGAAGACTGTGATGAGAATAGTATTTTTCTCCCTACATTTCAACTATGTGAGAAGTTTTACTCTATGAAATTTATTATAGAATGTAGAACAAAAATTATGTGTGGAAAATAAGGGAATATAGATTTTATTTATTGTTGAAAATGAAGTGTTTGATTGAGTGACATAAAGTTTTTAATATGGTACCATTTATTATTCAATGAATTTTGGGTGGAAAATATATGAATTATAAAATCCAGTACACTAATCCAAGGGATAAATCATATTATATGGTAGGACATATTCCATTCGAATAATTTATTTGAAAAAATGAATTATTATTTTGGGACTCTAGAATTTCCAGTAATCCTCAGTCAGAGGAAATACTCTGATTTTTTATTAGAATATAAGAAAAGTACATCAAGAAGGCACTACAAGTTAGAAAAGACTACTACATATCATAAAAAAGAATACCCGTAACAACCTCCATGATATATTTATTTCTCCGTAGTAGCTGATTTTAACCCTGAGCTTTAATAGAGCATCAAAATCATGGAATACCTCCTTATATGATTAAACTGTTACAAATATAGAAACACCTTAGCAGACTACACAACCCAGCCTTACTTCTTGACAGAAGACCTATCATATGTTGTCTTTGGAAAATAAGAGTAATAATTCCTCATCCATCTTCAATGTGGGGGCATTCATCGCTTCCTCATTCCTGGACTCCTTCTTCTTCCCACTCAAGAAAATGTCACTATAGGAAGGTTGGACCATGCCAATATCATTTATCACGTCATTTTCAGAGAAGTATACCCATTTTATAGATATGTGCACCTCTCAGTACACCCTCATCTACCCCCCATTCCTGCTGAAATTGACTATTAGTGTCAATCATGGCAAGACATTTTGTATGTTCCACAAACTCATGACCATCATATATCCCCTCCACAATTAAACCTTATCAAGTTACAACAAAATGAGAAGTACATTCACCTTCATTAATTGAATTACCCTCCACTACATAAGAATTATTATCGTGCTCCAGTTATTGAAAGTGATTTCCATTGGAAAATAAGGAAATAATACCTCCAACACCATCTTCCCACCATTGCAAATTTTCAACACATACACCTAGATATGTAAAACATTGACCCTCAGAGGATTATTAACTCGTTTTTTTCCAAGTCATGTTTCCATCAAAAATTTTAACCTAATCATTCAAAGGAATTATCAGATCTTGGTCCAAAGAAAATTAATCATTCACCAATCCCACAAAACTATTACCAAGCTCAATGTTGGTCACCTGATTCTCATAAAGTTGATGAATCCATTCTAAAATCCTCACCCACTCACCACTTTCATCAATTGATCCAGTTTCCTGCAAGTCCATCGGAAGAACATCCCTTGCTGCCTCATTTATCATGGAAGGTTCAAAATCATTCTCTATAGTGGTCCCGAATTCTTAAGTATTGACCACCCCGAGATCACGGTTCAACCTATCAAAAATCCCATCCACCCTCTGCTTCAACGGTTCTTTCACCACTTACATTGGGGTGCCTTGTACTACAATTTCACTAACAGGACTAGGCTATGTCATCTTCCCAAATACTTGGTCTTGATTTCCTCACTGGGAATTCAGGACCACCGTGACATGTCCATCTGCAGCCAATAACAAAGACACCCTTCCACCTCTTCACATTTTCTTCTAATTCCTTATTTTAAGAGACTGTGGGCAGTAAGAAATCCATGATTCAAAATCCATAAGATGATTATATCTAAACTCTTCACTCATATAAATGAACAATTACTTAAGTGGATGTTTAGAAAAATATACATGATGGGAAATTTTCAGTTAAACTGGATGGAAAGCATCCCTCGTTCTACCGTCTGAGCATAGGTAAGGGCTATCCAAATTCCCAAGTAAACAAATTATTGAAGGATTATGAAATGGTAAATGGAGTTTTAGAAATCTTACCCAAATTTCCTTGGGTGTAGAATCTTGCCTCATGTGATATTCATATGTCCGGTAGAAGAGAAAAAAACAATGACCATCATAAGATCGGGGGGTCTAAGTCCATGCAATAATTAGGTCTTCTTCTCAAGAGAATCAAATTATTATGTTTCACGAGTCATGGAGACCCACCATGGAGAACTCTAATAGTTTCCATGAATCAAATATGCAATAATAAAATAGATCCATGGGCGTACGTTGTTTCTTGAAGTCTGTTATCAATGCCATGTTTAACAAAGAGGAAGCATCAATGAATTCTCTAGCAGTGATTGAGAGCTACAAGATCCAATCGAAGTGATCCATAATTTGGGGGGGAGAGAGAGATTTTTGGGAATGAGGGATGGAAATCAGTGCTTGAGAAATGTAATAATTAAAAATTTAAAAGGTCCTTGAAAATTTCCCCTCCACCAAGAATTCTAATTCATCTATGCACTATTTTTATAAAAAATAAAGTATTTGATATCATATTTACTTATAGTGGAAATTTGTTGCGGACTAATGATATATTCTTGATGATGAGATAATAATATTTATTTGGGATAAAAGGATGATATGGTAAAATTGATATTATATATAACCATATAATTGATTAGTGATTCAATTTATAATTTTATTTATATTATATATATATATTAAATACATCAAATGGTTTTTATGAATTTATATTTTCAACGAGGGTTTATATTAGGGGATACTGAGATGAAATTGAACATTTAATAGGTTATAGAAAGTATACTCTCTTGATGTGTTATTTACCCTTTGGGTTAATATATTATTTTTTAATGTTATTTATGTCTTATTATATAATGTTATATATATATATATATAATCATCATGGTTTAAAATTTATTAAATGAAAAAGTGACATTTTCTATAATTTTTTTCTTCAAGATAAGGATTACCATTTTGGTTAGTATCAATATTTGATTCTATTTTTTTATTTTTACATTTGTATATGATTACATAGATTTTTATCAAGGTTGTTAATTATATTTATGAGATGATTCATTGGGTTTTTTATATTGGGCACATAGGTTTAATATTGATTTAACATAAATGAATTCATTGAAAGGGTAAAATTAATTTTATGAGAATGTGTGATGAAAGTTTTAAGATCACCATTAAGGATTAAAAATTATTCATTATTGAGTTTGTTAAAGTAATTTGGGATGTGTGGTTATTTCATTTTAAAAATGATCTATGATAAACCATTTATGTTATTAAAAAAATTAGAGAAAATGTATTATTTATATATATGATGGTTTCTTTGATTTTTTTATAACAATATCTTGTGAAAACCATTTCATATTTTATTAATATTTTAAAATATGAGGATTTATTGTATATTATTTGATCTATTATATTTTTATTTTTATTATTTAGGCATAAAAACGTCTTTAATTATGTGATTTAGGGGGAGTAGATGGGGCCTTAGTCAAAACATAATTAATGTTTAATTTACCCTTTAATGTATTTATATTTCCTTATAAAATTTTTATAAATTATAATATAATTCCTTAAATATATGAATAGTATCTTGAAAAAAATTCTATAATGTCACATTTATTTATTTTTAATCGATGGTAAATTATTACACATAATTGATTAATGTTTTTTAGTCATTATCTTTCTCATGATCATTCAATTTAGAATTCTAAAATTTTAATGTCACTCCCCATAGTTATTTGGATAAATCCTTTTCGTTCATTTCTATATTATCACATTATTATAATTTCCTTTGCATTATAATACTTGTTTGGTGTTTTTCTGGATTACCTTTACATTTTCTTTTTCCTTTTTCAAGTTGATGTTTTATTAATCCCTTGTATAATATGGTTATCTATCAAATGAATTTTCAATAATCACACCCTTGATTATAGATATATAGACCAAATTATGATTACATAGTTTATAAAATTGGTAGAACATATCACCTCAACATTATAAATGAACAATATATTTCATGGTGTATACACCATATAATGATAAGATTTAACGAACTATAAAATACTATTATTCTATGAAAAATATTACACAACTATTGTAATTGAAAACCTGAATAGGATTATAAAAATTTTGAAATATATATATATATACATATTTATAAGGACATTTTCTAAAAATGTATTGGTTGCTAAATAGTAAATATGTAATCGATTTTTATTTAAGCCATTTTATTCATTAAAAATATAGTTTTTAAAAAATTGGTTCATTTGTAAGGGAATAATATAATTAATTTTTCAAAATTTTATCAATTTTAATTTATAAATAAATTTCTATTTTTCAAATCACCATGTATAAATTATTCTTTAGTGAATTTTTTGAAATTCTCTAAAATGATCGATTTTCTAGTGAATTCTGAAAAAAAAATGTTTTTAATTAAAAATCTATTTTTATTTAGAGATTTATAATGTTACATTTAAAAAAATGATGTATAATTAGTTATATCAAATTTTTATATAATATTTATGTACATTTATGCCAATATTATAGTTTTATTATGGAAAATAACAATTTTATACCGTAAAAGGCATTTTTCTAAAAAACTGTTTTTCATTGAGTTTTTAATATTTAAATTAAATTATTATCTTATAGAATGAGAAAAATATTCATTATAAATGGAATAATTATTGTAAATTATGATGATAATTTTTCAAAATAGGTCCATTTACTTTTTTTCCAATTATAAATATTAAATCCTTTAAATTTTTATTACCATGGAAATGGTAGAATTGGATAATGAGCCTTCAAACCAATTTGATAAGCATTAAAATAAATTGAAAAAATAGCCTTTATTTTAGTAGAAAAGTAAAAAATAATATCTAATAATAAAATAAAATAAAAATATTATTTTTATTCCATTTAACTTATATTTTTTCCTTTACAATTTTTATAAAAAAAGAGAAAATAAAAAAATTCACTTTCTTCTTATATATATATATATAATATTTTGATACAGGGGTAAAAACTATTATTATTATTTCATAATATTTTAAAATTTTATAATGGAAATTATATTTTATTTTTTAGGATGAAATAATTACCTTAAATTATTTGGCATCCTTGACATAATTAAATTTAATTTAGAAAAAAATATAGTAAATGATGATAGAAACACTATATGTAATATTATTTTTGTAAGATAAAATTTAACAACAATTAATATTATTAATATTACATATTAGAGGTGTTTCAATGTTTTATAGTTTAATTTCATTTTTTAATGTTTATTCTATGTTAAAATATTTGAATAGTTCTTAAAATAACATTAAGTGTATTTCATGTAAAATATATTATACATAAATAATTAAAAATAAATAATTTTTTAAAATATGAAAAATAGTATAATAAATGGCCAAAATTTAATACCTTCATCATTTATGATCAAATTTCATCATTATATGTTAAATTTTAGAACATTAATATTGAAAAAGTCATTACCATGATAAAGGTTAAACTTGGCTAACTAAGGTTTTAAACAACAATATAATCTTTTGAAATATATTTCGACTAATATTAATTTTATTTTAAATATTATAATAATATTTTATATTCCTTATATTCTAATCCATGTCATTTTTTAACCTTTGGAAATTTTTTAAATACATTAAATTTAATAATATTTAATGTCTTTCCAAAAATGAAATTAATGATTTTTAAAAAAATTACGATTAAATACATGATTTAAATTTCATAAAAAACAAATATTTGTTTAATTTAATGATATATTGTCGAAATTGTATTACATGATATACTTATGATTCATTTTTCCATTTATGGTAACGTTCTTGACCCCTGTTTAGTATGAAATTGATGTGACATGTATTGCCAAAAATGTTATGTGGGAGTTGATACAAAAAGAAATTGGTGAAAAACAAACAAATAAAATTTGAAATTTTTATTTTATGGGAGCTTTCCATCTTATCTTTTCCTTTTATTAGGAATATATCAATTTATTAAAGTTATCAAATGAAATTTTATATATGTTTATTAAATACATTATGTAATTCAATGATTTCCCCTCCCCTAACATATTAATGGACACCCCGCAACTATTTCCCTTATAACCATTTCAGCCTTTTATGTGGACAAAACCAAGAATAATTTATTTTTAAACATCATTATACACTAATTTGATGCTACATTATCTATAAAACACTATTTCTAGGGATATTATGAAAGGATCTAAATAAGGCCTACCAAAAAATAGGAAATCATCAAACCAAAAGTCTATCAATTTATTTAATAATAAATATTCCCAATATCATTGGTATTCATTAAAAAATAATAAATTATATATCATAAATGTACAAAAATTATATTTTTATTATTTACCAACCATTATTCACCTTCTCTTCCATCAAATATTAACTAAATGAATCGTTTTTGTGTACATGTGGACTACAACCTCTTTATAGCAATACAATTAATTTCTTATGTCCATATTTTATAGATAGTTATTATTAATGGTTTAGTATTTTTATATTATATTTATTAAATAATTATTCTTTTAAAATTATAATATCATATTTGTCTTCTTACCTTCCAATCCATTGGAAAAAATATTGTCACACATGAATGTGAAATACCACCTGAAAAAAGTGATGTTATTTTTATAACATATTTACAAAACATTGATGGTAATATAGATGGAATTAATGAATATGTAATATATACATGATTTTAAAATAATTAGAAAATTTAGTTTATTATTTTCCTATATTTTAGTCGATCCACCAAAAAATGTAAACAACAAATATCGATATGTATGACCTACAATCTCTCGAAAAAGTGAAATAAATTTTTTCATCAATAACATTTATGTATGAATATATATAAATAATAAATATACTTTATAATTATATCATTTTTAACATTCTAGAGATTATTGATATATGATTATTGTTCATGGACCATAACTACCGAACCGAAACTTTCATGAATGAGAACCCCTTTAGCCCCTGAAAAGAGAAATTTGAATAAAAAAGAATATATTAATTGGTTTTACAATTTTATAATAGCTTAACATATGAATAAAAATTTATGTATAAGATTATATTATATAAATGTAATAAATTCAAATTTCTTATAATGGGGGTTAAATCTTACTCTGAGTAATTAACCATAATGTATGATATTTTCATCTCACTTTTATTTTTATGAGGCATACGCCATATTCACCACTTGTTACTCTTATTTTTTTAGATATTTAACATTAATGGTATATTTGGTGAATTTAATAAAAATTATATGGATTTAAAAAACTATATTTTTCTCCATTTCATGATTTTTTTATTCAAATAATTCCAAAGTGAAAAGTTTTTCCCTCTCAATATTGTTGCATTGAGACACATTTTATTTCATGAGAATATTAATGTTTATAAGTTCTATATACTGAACCGTATAAAATATTTATCATGATTGATCATTTTATAATGATATTTACATATTCAAATCATGTTATTAATTCTTGGGGATTACAATTAAAAATTTTCCAATATGTAAAGGGATTTGTGTTACAATAAAAATGATTATCATGTTTTTTATCATAATGTTTTTTATAATGAAATTTTGTGTCCTAAATCTAAATAATTTCATTTATCAACATATAATTAGTTTATTTATTTTTATTAAATTATTTAATTTCATTTTCCTACCATTAATATAATAACAAACTAAAATAATGTGTTTAAGTAAAATATACATTATTTCTCTCTTCGGTCGAAAAAACATTTTCATCTTTGACCATGTTCAATAGAAATTGTTTAAATAATTCTTTATTGTTATCCAATTATTTTTAGAAGTAAATTTTAACGACTAATTAATGTTAAAAAAATAGTTTAAAATTTATCTTCATGTCATTTTATGAATGATGTACTTTTGTATTTTTGCTTAAAATGTGAAAGGACTATTAGTTTTAATATAAATGGGATGAACATAATTTCATTCCCTCATGTCTACTAAATGAATATATGATTCCAATATAATATTCCAAGGTTCATTAAAAATAAAATTATATCCTAACAATTTCAGTAATTTTTAAATTTATTTATGTGGTTTGAAAATGAAAAAAAAAATTTCATAATGAAATAATCATGATATGTTTAAATGAATTTTTATGTAACATGATATCCATTAATGTTACTTATTCATCAATGGGGATATGATACATTAACACCACCCATATTCATTAGTTGGATATATTATAAAGATAATTATTTAATAATGATACTATGAAAATGGATTCTTTCCAACGGGTTAGCTACGTTTTGATGAAACCCTTATTAAACATGATTCCTTTACATGGGGTTAACTATTATGAAATTATTAAATGTTTATGGAAAAGATTTTCTATCTATAGGTTATACTATGTTGAACATTTTACGATAATTTTTTGCATGTACGCATGATTGTCCTAATGTGATAACTGGGTCTAGAATAATATATCCATAAAATATATTGGGTAAAGATTAATATCTCACTAGATAACAAGGGATATAATGAGGAGTGATCCGAGTTCTATAAGATACTTTTTTCATTATGATATTCTTGTCAGTAAATGTTTATTATAAATATGAATAAATTCCTAATATGGTAAAACTGGGTAGAGAATAAATATAACATAAACATAACATGAGAATAAGGCTTTGAAATTTTTTTTTAACATTTACAAATAATACCCATAATATCAAATATCATACCCTTTATTAATTTCATAAATCATATATGTTGATCTTAATAAAAAATCATGTTGTGTAATTGAGGTGGTGGTCTACCCAAAAGTAGAATGAAAATATCATTTTTCTTAAGTGAAATGTGAATGATATTAAAATCATGATCCATGAACATAATTATATTATAGTATAATAATAAATATGAATATATGGTTATATAATGTTGTAATGTATTTTAGTGAACATGAATTGAATACAATAAAATAGAACTGATAAATATATGGTTATACATTTACAAGTATCTTCTTCGTTATATCAATTGTGAATGGGGTTAAGCCATCGAGGGAAGATATTTTTATAAGATAAGATCCTACTATATGTGTATAGGAATATTTAAGATCATTGTTGTCTGATTTTGTGGGAAACTATATTTTTGTTTTGTTTCGAGAAGTGAAGATAGTAGCACTTTTCTTATAAGTTAAAATGGATGATGTTTTTGTAATTATCAAATACAATTAAATAAAGGGGAGTCTCTTTAAAAGAATGTGTCTTGTGTCACGACCCCCTCCCAACAAAGTGTACCCCTCCTAGGCCGGCAATGTGAGAAGAGAGATAATGACCCCAGAGTCCCGCCTCAAGTAGGCCCCGGGTTGGCGACTAGCACCGAGGGTATAATAAACATACAAATGGGATGCATTACCCTCTAAGAGAACACATACGGAAGAGAGAGATAGAATAGACTCCAATCAACTCCAACTCAGAATTGAGATATAAAAGAAATCCAAGTACATATATGAAAAGTCATGCAAAATTACTACAACTGAAAGGGAAAACTAAAAGTACCCAAAAGAAAGTAAAATTGCAGCGACCACAAGCTCGAACAGCTCATCCTCCAACCGCAAGCTATTAGTAACCATCTTGATCTCCAACCTGCTCCAAGTGACATGAAAAACAGTTTATAGATACATAGGGTGAGTATAATAGTATACTCAGTAGGATCCTCCCCAAGACTCTCGTGCAAAAGTAAAGAAATCATGCTAAAGCCTAGTGAACTACAAGTGAAACTAACTCGTCACCTAAACAGGTATACTATGTTCCCAACCTCACCATGGCTACTCTCACCAAGTAACTCATACAAGAATATAGCATATTGTATAGAATATCAAGGGTACCCCGCTACTACTTTCCCATTGGTTTGCCGCTTTTCCCCAACGACATACGTCCTGTGCATCTCTCTCCAAAGGCTTGCCTGCAGACACCTGGGTGAAGCATCACACCGTCCTCACAACCAAAGGTAACCAGGTAGTTTCCGGGAGCCACCACAGCTCGCATAACGTGTATCATACGTCGGGCATAATACCTCAAGCCATTACAGCCCATACTCCGGGAAAGGATCCTCAAGCCATCATATCCTATACACGTTACACCTATAGTAGTCCATATGATACTATATCCAGAATATATGCATGTGAATAACCACAAGCCATTACAGCCCTCTACACACATATATGGGGTAACTAACCGCTGTGCCTCGTGGCACAAGTATCTACCAAGAGAAGAGAGCGGGGCCAAAGGGGGTAGTCATCCATTCGACCTCCCATCAGAATGTTGGGGAAAACACCCCCCCAGGGCTCAGAATCCCCGGGGTGTCAGTTGACCTTACCGACAGGGTGGAGTAGCGTATAGAAACACAAAAAGTACAGAATATATATGTAACTCACATCCACACTATGGGCATTAACTATTCTTAGATACAACTGCAGCTAACGTATCTCAGACTCCAGACTGCTACTTCAAAGACTAGGTATCCTATAAGCACACAAACATTTGAAGAGCTTTATTAGATTACTCCATTCTCATTTTATCAGTTCCACTATACGTTAATTTAATTGTTTAAACATTAATTAAGAATGAACAATTCCACATTAAACTGAATTGGCATCACATTCAAAAAATTCTCCTTTTTAGGATTCACATCACCTTTAAATTACAGTATCTCCATCCCCGTGGATTTTCACCATTTAATCAAAAATTCATTACAGAATTACTTTTTCATTTTCCCAGGAATTCTAGAAAAGAATCATATGCTTCTAAACACAAAGGAGGCTCAACACGGTGAGTAGATATACTACCCGTCGAGTCTTTGACGCCTATAGAAAGAGCATAGACCCATTTCCCCTCGAGAGGCTAAACACGGAAAGCACGTGGCATACCCCGTGCATCTTCGCCTCCTTCGGAAGAAGGGTAGCAAGACCAGCTGCCTTGAGCAGTGGGGAAAAGAAAATCAGATTAACATTCCAAGAAAACCACAAGCATCCAACAACCGCATCCATCCCATTCCATCACCCCTGGTGTCCTCCCCGACACTCACATGCATAAACTGATGCATCTCGCCACACTAGGCATCATCCGCTGCCACAACCACAAGTCCCCATACCTCCACATATCACAACAGCCATCCAGGCTCACATCAAATCACAAGCAGCAGGAAATCATAGATCACAAAATGGGCTCTCGGCCCTTTAACAAGGCATTCAGCCTTCATACAAAATGAGCACTCAGAGCTCCAAACCACAAGGCATTAAGCCTTACAAGCAAGCGGGTAACTCAGAACCCTTTTGAAATTATCAAACTAATTGTTCTTTAATCCATCTTGAATTAACAAATTCATTAACATGCCTCTTTATCTTTAGCCAATTATTTAACAAAAAATTCCGGCTTTACGTTCTTTATCAATTTCCATCATGAACGAGCAACTAATTAAAGAAAAAAACCATAAATATGACTCTATCTAGGAAAACATGAGGCAAACCGTTATCACGGTACAAAGCAACAACATGCGATCAACCAATTCTTTTAATATGGTTCAAGTATTTAATTAAGTCAATTTCATTGTGATCAAAAGGACTAAATCATGATAATTCTACGATTGCAAATACATAATTAGATAAGCCATGAATCCCCTACCTCGAAGAGTTCTTGACGTCCTTTATCCACACAACGGGCCACAATCCTTCTCTCGCGACAACTGCATCCACCCGAGGATGCCACGGTAAGTCCCAACCAACCAAACCCCATTAGAACCATGGAGATTACATGGTAATATGGAAGGGAGAACAAGAGAAGGTGATCCCCGAAGGAATGATGATAAAACATACCTTATATGGAAGAATGATCGACACAGCTTGGTTGCATCTAAAACAGAGCAGAACCAATCCTTGGAGAAAAGATTGATTGTGAAACTCCTACGGAATGAATTGAAAGGTTCTAGTGCCTCTTAGTTGAGAACAAAGGGAAAGAACAAGGGATAATGATATCTTGTCCCTTTTTGAAGATTTAATGGGGCGACGGTTTAAGATCCGGTTAATTCTCCTTTAAAAACGGATTGCATTAACACACATAGTTTGACAAGTAAATACATCCTGGCCTTAAGAATAATTAATATAGGATTTATGGAATTTGAACCCTCCTTAAGTGTCCTTAAAATAAGGCTTTAAATGTATTTTAAATCAAAGGAAATGTCAAAAGGGGCAAAACTGTAGGAGTCGGGAAACACTGTTCACGCACTGTTACTGTACATGAAACCGATCTGTGAAACCGATCTATGAAACTGATCTGTGAAACCGATCTATGAAACTGATCTGTCACACAGATCTGTGAAACCAATCTGTGAAACCGATCTGTCAGACCGATCAGTGAAACTGATCTGTCAGACCGATCTGTGAAACCGATCTGTCACACCAATCTGTGAAACCAATCTGTCACACCAATCTCTGAAACCGATCTGTCAGACCGATCTGTGAAACCGATCTGTGAAACCGATCTGTCACCCCGATCTGTGAAACCGATCTGTCAGACCGATCTGTGAAACCGATCTGTCAGACCGATCTGTGAAACCGATCTGTCACAGAGATCTGTGAAACTGATCTGTCACACCGATCTATGAAACCGATCTGTCAGACCGATCTGTGAAACCGATCTGTCACACCGATCTGTGAAACCGATCGGTCAGACCGATCTGTGAAACCGATCTGTGAAACCGATCTGTCAGACCGATCTGTGAAACCGATCTGTCAGACCGATCTGTGAAACCGATCTGTGAGACCGATCTGTCAGACCGATCGGTGAGACCGATCTATTACTATTCATAAAACTGGAAAAACTATTCACAGAACCGGAAAATATTGGCAAAGTTTTGGGGATAAGTCCCCTTGACCTCCCAAAACACCTCCAACACCAACATTTCACAAAGTAATGGACCAGAGAGGTCCGGGCCATTACATTAGATACCTCTCAAAACATTCTCGTCCTCAAGAATTAAAAACCAACCCAGAAGAAAAGAGGGGTCCGAACAACCACCCCATAAGATACCTCTCAGGGGAAAACCACCATGAGTTGTTCGAAAGATGGACCAAAACTGTGACATCCGGGAACAAACAATCCATACCCAAACAATTCATTCACAACATCACATCAAAGGTACATAAATAAAACATGAAAGGTCTAACCAGAGAGGAAACATCATTACATGAAAGGAGTTAAACATTAAACAACTCTGGGTACTGAGCACGTATTTGTGACTCACGTTCCCAGGAACTCCCCTCCATGCCACCGTGTCTCCACAAGACATGAACTAGGGGGATAGAACGCCCACGCAATACCTTCTCCTTGTGGTCTTGGATCTCCACAGGTCGCTCCTCGAAGGTTGCATCATCATCAATATCGATCTCTCCCCAATAGATAACATGAGATTCATCATAAAGATAACGACGGAGCTATGATACATGTAAAACATCATGTATCTGACTCATCAGAGGGAGAAGTGCTACTCGATATGCCACAGCTCCAACATGAGCTAACACCTCGAAAGGCCCAAAAAACCGGGGAGAAATCTTACTTCCATGACCAAACCTTCGCTGCCCATGATGGGGAGTCACCTTCAGAAACACATGATCCCCAACATTAAACTCTAATGGTCTTCTTCTTTGATCCGCATATGATTTCTGACGATCCTGTGCTGTCTTCATCCTCTCACGAATCACCTGTACCATCTCTGTTGTATTCTGCACTAGTTCTGGTCCGAGAATTGCTGACTCTCCAAACCCAGTCCAGCACAATGGAGAACGGCATGGTCGGCCATACAAGGCTTCAAACGGCGCCATGCCGATGGTAGAGTGAAAAATATTATTGTAAGCGAACTCTACCAAGGGTAAGTTCTTTTTCCATGAACCTCCAAAATGAAGAACACAAGTGCGCAACATGTCTTCAAGAGTCTGGATTGTTCGCTCTGTCTGACCATCCGTTTGAGGATGATAAGCAGTGCTAAGGCATAATTGAGAACCAAAATCATGCTGGAGACCTCTCCACACCCTAGAGGTAAAACAAGGATCTTCATCAGAAATGATCGTCTTAGGAACTCCGTGAAGCCTCACCACCTCCTCCAGATACTGCCTCGACAAAACATCCACTGAGCTCGACTCCTTGATTGCTATGAAGTGGGCCGATTTAGTTAAACGATCCACTACCACCCATATAGCATCATGTCCTCCCGGAGCTCGAGGTAAACCTGTAACAAAGTCCATTGAGATGTCCTCCCTTTTTCACTGAGGAATCTCTATGTGTTGGAGAATACCACCATGAACACGTTGTTCGGCCTTCACCTTCTGGAAGACTAATCATCGAGACACACATTCTGCAACTGTACGCTTCAGCCCAGGCCACCAAAACTAACTCCTCAAAGATCGGTACATCTTCGTCACACCAGGATGTACCGCCAAGGGTGAACTATGGAACACTCGGAGAACCGTCTCACGCATCGCCAAGGAAAAAAAAGCCTACCATGATACAACACTCGGTGTTGTTCATCCTCCGACCAACTGTCAGGGGCCTCCCCACAAACAACTCTGCCTCTCCAAACTTCCACCTCTAGATCACCCAACTGAGACTCTTCCACCTTCTGCATCAGAGATGACTGCACCATCATCTGTAAAAGACAACCTCTACCTCCAACCTCTTCCATATCATGATGTAATGCTGACCGTTCCTCCATTACTCTCCAAGAATCACCGGATTCACGCACAGCATCACTACGTGACTTTCGGATCAGCTCATCAGCAACAACATTTCCCTTCCAAGGTGTATACGATATTTCGAAGTCATATTCCTGCAAGAACTCCATCCACCGACGCTGCCACAAGTTCAAGTCCCTCTGATAGAAAACATACCTCAAACTGCTATGATCGGTGAAAACCACAAAGCGCTCGCCAATGAGTTATGTCTCCACAACTTCAGTGAAAACACCACAACTGCCAACTCAATATCATGGGTGGAATAGTTGCGTTCATGGGGACGCAATTGTCGGGACCCATAAGAAACAACTGACCTTTGTTGCATAAGTACATAGCCTAGCCTTAGATGTGATGCATCGCAGAAGACGTCAAACTGGACTCCCTCAGCTGGAAGACAAAGAATAGGAGCACTTACCAAATTCTCCTTTAGATACTCGAATGCTGCCTGACACTGATCAGTCTACATGAATGCTTGATCCTTCCTGGTCAAAGCTGTTAGAGGAGTCACAACCCGTGAGAAATTCGCTACGAACCTTTTGTAATAGCCTGCAAGACCAAGGAAACTTCGCACCTCTGACACTTTCTTGGGGGTTTCCCAAGTCACTACTGCTTCTATCTTTGATGGATCCACAACTACTCCCTGATGGGACACCACATTCCCTATGAAACGATCTTCTCGAGCCTAGAACTCACACATGGACAACTTCCCAAACAACTGATGTTGGAGAAGAACTCCCAAAACGGCTCGTAGATGCTCTTCATGCTCTTCTTCAGATGTGGAGTACACAAGGATGTCATCGATGAAAACCACAACAAACTTGTCCAGGAATTCACGGAACACAACATTCATCAACCCCATGGAAACAGCTAGATCATTCGTCACGCTTAATGGCATTTCAACAAACTCATAATGCCCATGACGACAACGAAAAGCAGTTTTCGGGATATCCTCATCTTTTACACGCATGTGATGATATCCTGACCGCAAGTCGATCTTTGAGAACCAACATTCACCCTTCAGGTGATCGAATAGGTCATCAATCCGTGGAAGAGGATAGCGGTTCTTTATTGTCACTTTGTTTAATCGACGATAATCGACGCACAACCGCAAACTGTCGTCAACCTTTTTCACAAACAAAACTGGTGCACCCCACGGTGACACACTTGGCCAAACAAAACCACACTGCAACAGGCCATCGAGTTGTATACGTAGCTCTCGTAACTCAGAAGGGGCCATCCTATATGGAGACATAGAGATAGGAGACGGTCCCGGCTGTAGCTCGATCCCAAACTCGATCTCTCGTCGAGGGGGTAAGGATACAACCTCTTCTAGAAAGACGTCAGGGTACTCCTCTACGACCCTAGGAAATGCCAACTGTTGAACCTCTGAAGAACACAGCATCATCCCAGCCATCATGGATGATAAGGATGAAACTCGTCTATGACTCATCTGAGGATCTCTCTCACCAACAAACACTACTTTCTCTCCATCTGCATCAAAGAAAACGACCTTCTTCCTGTAGAAATCCACAATAGCCTGCACCAAATACAACCAATCCATGCCGAGGATGACATCATATGGTTGTATTCGTAAACATAGGAAATCTCCCCAAAAGGTGCTGCCCCAACACTAGCTCACAGTCTCTACATACTTCAAACAAGCTAGCTCGACCTCCAACTGGCGTAGTCAACGTCATGGGAACTGGAAGCCTCTCTACCTCAAGTCCCAAAGCGTGGACACGGGTAGGGGATATAAAGGAGTGTGTCGGTCCTGAATCAAACAAGGCATACACCAAGGTAGAAAACAAGCAAAGGGTACCTCAGACGACGTCTGGCTCGCCTGGAGCTGGCAACGCTAGAGCATGAAGCTGACCACGACCACCTCCACGGCCTCTCTGACCCTGATCACGACCACCACCACAGCCGCGCTCTGCTCTCTGAGGACGAGGAGCGTCATGGGGCTGTCCTCTACATGTTCCATCTACCCTCTGGTTGTCTAAAGCTGGTGCAACCTGCTGCTGCTGCCTCGGCTAGAACTGCCTCAACGGAGGCACCTGGAGTGGAGCGCCTGGTGTACGATGACTACTCTGAAAAGTCGGGCACTCCCGCTGCTGATGACCACGACCACCACAAGAAAAACAAGTGTATGATCCCTTGGCATAGGCCTGAGACTTGCTGCCTCAAGAGAAACGAGATGGGAAGGGCTGGGACCTACCCCCAGGTGAATGGAAACTCTTTTGTCCTGAAAACCGGGAACTCCGGACCATAGCTCTGCTTCTTGAGGAATCATGACGATTCCCCTCTCGTGACGATCCGGTCTTGGTCAAAGTACTCTCGACAACCTCTTCCCTCACCAGCACCTCAAGATATGTCTTTAGCATAAATGGGGTGACCTGGCGCTGGATCTCTGGACGCAAAGCCTCCTCAAAATGCCTCGCCCTGGCCTCATCATCTGGTAACAGGTCTGAAGCATATCGTAGAAGGTTCCTGAAACAGATTCCAAACTCTCGAACACTGGAGCTCCCCTGTCGAAGGGTGAGAAGCTCCTGGCGGCTGGACGCCTTCGCTGTCGCAGAAAGAAACTCGACTCTAAACCTGTCTCGAAACTCCTCCCATGAGATCGCTGACTCCTCACGATCCTCGAGGAACAAGAACCACCACTGTCTCGCTAATCCACGTAGCATCGTCACAGCCAAGGACACCAAGTGTTCCTTCCGAGCCTGAATCGAACTGAAGCCTATCTCGATCTCCTCCAACCAGTCTTCTATGACTGCATTTAAACGGAGCCCTCGTACTTCTGTAGACTCTGGCGCTGAAAATCTCGGAGTGTCTTCCTCCAAGTGTCATCGTCATCAACCTCTACCCGGCGGCGATCTGCTGGAACATCCTGCTGGGCACCATCTGCGCAAACCTGACAAGGACGTCGACCTGGAGCCATACCTGTAAAATAACAACCGTTAGAGCTCCTAATCCTGGAATATGGAAGACTCAACATTAATTAATTAATTGTTTTATTTTATTAATTTTATGTTACCTATCCCAAGGTCTACCCATTCAAACACAGGGGCAAAGAATAATGATGCATGATCCTTTCCTAGGTCTCTACCATGCAACCAGTATCACTTTGTTTAGTAGCCATCGTAAACTTAAAGGCCCGTGGAACAGATCATAGGGGACCCTAAATGCCTATGTCTTTGCCGGTCTCCAGTGTTTACACCACTTGATAACCATGAATAACATTGTTGCCCTACCATCCCACGTATCCTCACATGTGCCTAACTCCAAACTCCATCCTATCCCTCAACCAGACCTCTGATACCACTCCGTCACGACCCCCTCCCCACAAAGTGTACCCCTCCTAGGCCGGCAATGTGAGAAGAGAGATAATGACCCCCGAGTCCAGCCTCCAGTAGGCCCCGGGTTGGCGACTAGCACCGATGGTATAATAAACATACAAATGGGAGGAATTACCCTCTAAGAGAACACATGCAGGAGAGAGAGATAGAATAGACTCCAATCAACTCCAACTCAGAACTGAGATATAAAAGAAATCCAAGTACATATATGAAATGTCATGCAAAAGTACTACAACTGAAAGGGAAAACTAAAGGTACCCAATAGAAAGTAAAACGGCAGCGACCACAATCCCGAACAGCTCCTCCTCCAACCGCAAGCTAGTAGTAACTAGCTTGATCTCCAACCTGCTCCAAGTGACCTGAAAAACAGTTTATAGATACATAGGGTGAGTATAACAGTATACTCTGTAGGATCCTCCCCAAGCCTCTCATGCAAAAGTAAAGAAATCATGCTAAAGCCCAATGAACAACAAGTGAAACTAACTCGTCACCTAAACAGGTATACTATGTTCCCAACCTCACCGTGGCTACTCTCACATAGTAACACATAAAAGATTATAGAATATTGTATAGAATATCAAGGGTACCCCGCTACTACTTCCCCACTGGTTTTCCGCTTTTCCCCAACGACATACGTCCTGTGCATCTCTCTCCAAAGGCTTGCCCACAGACACCTGGGCTAAGCTCCACAATCTGCACCTCGTGCACCACATAGGCTTGCCCGCAGACACCTGGGTGAAGCACCACACCGTCCTCACAACCAAAGGTAACCAGGTAGTTTTCGAGAGCCACCACAGCTTGCATAACGTGTATCATACGTCGGTTATAATACCTCAAGCCATTACAGCCCATACTCCGAGTAAGGATCCTCAAGCCATCATAGCCTATACACGTTACACCTATAGTATTCCATATGATACTATATCCAGAATATATTCTTGTGAATAACCACAAGCCATTACAGCCCTCTACACACATATATGGGGTAACTAACCGTTGTGCCTCATGGCACAAGTATCTACCAAGAGAAGAGATCAGGGCAAAAGGGGGTAGTCATCCATTCGTACTCCCATCAGAATGGTGGGGAAAACACCCCCCAGGGCTCAGAATCCCCAGGGAGTCGGTTGCCCTTACCGACAGGGTGGAGTAGCATATAGAAACACAAAAAGTACAGAATATATATGTAACTCACATCCACACTATGGGCATTACCTAGTCTTAGATACAACTACAGCTAACGTCTCTCAGACTCCAGGCTGCTACTTCAAAGACTAGGTATCCTATAACACACAAACATTTGAAGAGCTTTATTAGATTACTCCATTATCATTTTATCAGTTCCACTATACATTAATTTAATTCTTCAAACATTAATTAAGAATGAACAATTCCACATTAAACTGAATTGGCATCACATTCAAAAACTGCTCCTTTTTAGGATTCACATCACCTTTAAATTCCAGTATCTCCATCCCCGTGGATTTTCACCATTTAATCAAACATTCATTACAGAATTACTTTTCCATATTCCCAGTCATTCTAGAAAAGCATCCTATGATTCTAAACACAAAGGAGGCTCAACACGGTGAGTAGATATACTACCCGTAGAGTCTTTGCCGCCTATAGAAAGAGCATAGACCCATTTTCCCTCGATAGGCTAAACACAGAAAGCACGTGGCATACCCCGCGCGTCTTCGCCTCCTTCGGAAGAAGGGTAGCAAGAACAGCTACCTTGAGCAGTGGGGAAAATCAAAGCAGATTAACATTCCAAGAAAACCACAAGCATCCAGCTACCGCATCCATCCCATTCCATCACCCCTGGTGTCCTCCCTGACACTCACATGCATAAACCGATGCATCTCGCCACACTAGGCGTCATCCGCTGCCACAACCACAAGTCCCCATACCTCCACATATCACAACAGCCATCCAGGCTGACATCAAATCACAAGCAGCAGGAAATCAAGGATCACAAAATGGGCTCTCGGCCCTTTAACAAGGCATTCATCCTTCATACAAAATGAGCACTCAGAGCTCCAAACCACAAGGCATTCAGCCTTACAAGCAAGCGGGTAACTCAGAACCCTTTTGAAATTATCGAACTAATAGTTCTTTAATCCATCTTGAATTAACAGATTCATTAACATGCCTCTTTATCTTTAGCCAATTATTTATCAAATAATTCCGACTTTATGTTCTTTATCAATTTCCATCATGAATGAGAAACTAATTAAAGAAAAAAACCATAGATATCACTCTATCTAGGAAAACATGAGGTAAACCGTTATCACGGTACAAAGCAACAACATGTGATCAACCAATTCTTTTAATCCGGTTCAAGTATTTAATTAAGACAATTTCATTGTGATCAAAAGGACTAAATCTTGATAATTCTATGATTCCACATACAAAATTAGAGAAGCCATGAATCCCCTACCTCAAAGAGTTCTTGACGTCCTTTATCCACACAACGGGCCACAATCCTTCTCTCGCGACAACTGCATACACCCGAGGATGCCACGGTAAGTCCAAACCAACCAAACCCCATTAGAACCATGGAGATTACATGGTAATATGGAAGGTGGAACAAGAGAAGGTGATCCCCGAAGGAATGATGATAAAACATACCTTATATGGAAGAATGATCGACACAGCTTGGTTGCATCTAAAACAGAGCAGAACCAATCCTAGGAGAAAAGATTGATTGTGCAACTCCTACGGAAAGAATCGAAAGGTTCTAGTGCCTCTTAGTTGAGAACAAGGGGAAAGAACAAGGGAGAATGATATCTCGTCCCTTTTTGAAGATTTAATGGGGCGACGGTTTAAGATCCGTTTAATTCTCCTTTAAAAACAGATCGCATTATCCCAGGCGGTTTGACCAAGTAAATACATCCTGGACTTAGGAATAATTAATATAGGATTTATGGCATTTTAATCAGCCTTAAGAGTCCTTAAAATAAGGCTTTAAATGTTTTTTACGTCAAAGGAAACATCAAAAGGGGAAAAACTGTAGGAGTCTGGAAACACTGTTCACCCACTGTTACTGTACATGAAACTGATCTGTGAAACCGATCTGTGAAACTGATCTGTGAAACCAATCTATGAAACTGATCTGTCACACCGATCTGTGAAACCGATCTGTGAAACCGATCTGTCAGACCGATCAGTGAAACCGATCTGTCAGACCGATATGTGAAACCGATCTGTCACACCGATCTGTGAAACCGATCTGTCACACCGATCTGTGAAACCAATCTGTCAGACCAATCTGTGAAACCGATCTGTGAAACCGATCTGTCACACTGATCTATGAAACTGATATGTGAAACCGATCTGTCAGACCAATCAGTGAAACCGATCTGTCAGACCGATCTGTGAAACCGATCTGTCACATCGATCTGTGAAACTGATCTGTCACACTGATCTGTGAAACCGATATGTCAGACCGATCTGTGAAACCGATCTGTCACACCGATCTGTGAAACCGATCTGTCAGACCGATCTGTGAAACTGGTCTGTGAAACCGATCTGTCATACCGATCTGTGAAACCGATCTATCAGACCGATCTGTGAAACCGATATGTGAGACCGATCTGTGAGAACGATCGGTGAGACCGATCTATTACTGTTCATAAAACTGGAAACACTGTTCATAGAACCAGAAAATATTGGCAAAGTGTTGGGGATAAGTCCCCTTGACCTCCCAGAACACCTCCAACACTAACATTTCACAAAGTAATGGACTGGAGAGGTCCGGGCCATTACATCCTGAAATTGAAAAATTATGTTTAATGGAAGGGATAAGGTACATAAATATATAAACCACCAATTTTAACACTTCTATTAAACATAGTTTTGTTTTTCCCTCATGGTTAACCACTTTTTACACATTAAAGTTTTGCTATGGTAATAATTTTTTCCTTGGAATCATATCCATTATTCCAAAAAATAAAATATTCTTTTCAAATAATTTGGAACATATAATTCAAAATATTAAATCAATTTTATATTATTTTATATTAAAATTTGTTGGGGATTTTTTTTTACAATAATAAATTTAAAAATCATTATATTTTTATAAATATAACATGGTTTATAAAATGTAAAATATGGTATTGTAAATTTGGAAAAAAATTCAAAATTCAAAATTAATACATCCCAAAATTAAATAAATATTTCATCTTATAAATATGATTCATTATTTATATTTTTTATGTATACACTAATACTGTACTAAAGCCAACAAGCATGTACCCTAGTGGTACAGGCTCCTGCTTGGCATAAAAAAGACCCAGGATCAAATCCGGACAGGGACTAATTTCTAGGTACTCGAGCAGCATTATAGCAGGGTATTATAGTAGTACTGTTGCAGTGGCGACACTATAGCGGTGGAGGCACCATAGCATGAACTGTAGCGGATATGGTATTGTAGCGTGTACTACAGTTGACTGGTTATTGTAACAATATTATTCAATGAGGGGTTCTTTTGGCCAAAAAATCAGATTTCAAGCCTAGTATTCAGGCCACATGGCCTTAGGCCTTTGAGATATGTAATGTGTCTCCCTCTAACTGGTCTAAAGAGTTCTTTGCTTTAAATAATAAAAAGAGGCTTCATCCCCAACCTTTTAAATGAAAAAAAGGAATGCCGTACTAAAATTCGTAATTTTTTTAAGATAATATTTTTCACTATTAACATAATAAAAATCCTTTTTAGAAAATCCAAAAAATTATTGTTAAACAAATATTTAAATTCTACATCCAAAAAAGTTATTAATTTTTTAAAATTGATGTTATTAATTTAATTATTTCAACTTTTAAATAAACCTATCAATCTAAATGAGATAATGTCTTTATTAACAAATTAATTTTCTATATATCGAACATTCGTGTTCTTATTTACATTAAATTAGAAACTAAATATCGATTATGAGACTTTCTATAAATTTTTTTCATATAAAAAATTTATGATATATTTAATATCATTGAAAAACTCTCATAAAAAACATTTCTGTTGGGAAAAAATATTATAATAATAAAATGTTTTCTTTAATGTAACAATTGAAATAGAAAATAAAAAAAATTCTCTATCAAACTAAAAATAAATAATGTGTTTTTTTATTATTGACTTATTACATTAATAATTTCCAAATAATATCTTCCTAAATTTTAAATAAATAACACCGTAATAATATTTTGTGAATCTTGAGTATAAGGTTATCTCATGTGGTTGTTGAGGGTATTGATGTATCTATAATCGATCTAGTGGAAATTTCATTGATATTGAATTAATCAAAAATAAAATTTCAATCATAAAAATGTTTTTAATTTATTTTTGAGCTTGGTGTACTATAAACCATTAAAAATATTCATCCATCTTAGGATCAAATAAATTTTCTTCATAACTGCAACTTCTTATACTCTAGGTCATTTATTTATTTCATATATATCGTATTATGATCACTTATCCATAGATTAAAATTAAATAGGTTGTTTTATAGAATATATATTTATTTATAATACGTATACCATGATTTAATTTTAGTTTGGGGTTGGTTGTGAAAATAAACTTTTGATCATTTTTCACTTAATTAACAAAAAAACATAGGTTAAAATCACATGTGTTTACTTTTTATATATTCAATATTTATTGAGTTGTAATAATATATGATTAATTGATTAATTAGGGTTATTTTCTATTTACATTTACTTTATTTACAAATTTCTTACAATAAAACATTTTAATGTTTTTATAATTCATTTTCTATAAATTTTTATTTAATTAAAAATGTGTGAATAGATCTTTTTGACATTTTTCTCATGAAGGTATTTTCCTTATTTTACAATAATTTTTCACTAAGAATATTCCATTCCATGATTTCATGGTATCAAAAATTAGTTTCCAATTCCACTATTTTCTAATATATTTTATTATTTAATTAATCTTATCAAACTAAAAGTATATGTCATCTTTTTTTCACAAAGTAGTAATTTTATTAAAATGGTATTATTAATATATGTTAATATCATTTTATGTTTCATGAGCCTCACTTGATATATTCTCAGCTGATATCATCCACATTATTTTTCTTTGTGGCTCATTATAAATTTATATTGAATATTTAATGTGAATTATTTCATTCCAATGGGTTAACAGAGATACCATTGAATTGTGATTTTAAATTTTTTAATTAAAATAATATGTATTGTTTATAATTATTAGACAAGGGGGACTATAATTATCCTCTTATATATTATGTAATCTATAATATAACATAAAATTATCTGATGTGAGGATTGTTTTTAGCTGTGTAAACATGTTGATGAGTGGAATATATTTTGATTAGGTATGATCATAAGATAATTCATAGATAAGATTATATTTATCTATCTTCCCAAGAAGTTGCATGAATGAAATTGTGATTTTTTTTATGTTTATAGAATGATATGTGGACATGAATGAATATATTTATTTTTTCAAGATGATACACATAAACCTCAGCCCAGTTGGTGAGGACTCCTTTAGTGTATAAAAGAGACCTGAGATCTAAGCTATGAGGATTCATTTTTTTGGTATTGTAGCAGTACCGTAGTAGGAGCTGTAATAGATACTATAGAAGGTACTATAATCAGTATTTCTCCATTCTGTAGCAGCCAGAACTATACACCTATTTAGGTATTCTGTCCACTGGTTTGGTCCTTAGATCCTTCAAGGACTTCATCCCACCAAAGGCCTTCTTGCCACGTGAATTAGCATTGTAACAAACTGGATTACAAGGGAAAAGGCCCTATAATAGGATTCATATCATGTACATTCATTAGGGAAGATCTAACCAGACTAGCAAGAATGAGATGGTTTGGATTTTCCATCAGTACTAGGCATGTGCATCCCTACACAAGACAACTAGATCACAAGTCATGTGGATGAGGAGTGTTCATCAAAATTAAAATGCTCGGGTGGGGGATTATCATGTATTCATTTTAGGGGATTAATTTCATTAATTCCATCAGGTCCAATAAGGTCACAAAGCCTACAAGCCATATACGGGTTCCCCTTTAACCCTTAAAAGTAGGATTATAAAAAATGAATAAAAATGAAGGCCTTCAGGCCATTTAGGCTATGATAATGTATGTAAATGATTTCACATTTCAATATTTACAAGGTAATACGATGAAAATAATTCCACTAACTATTTTACCAATATTATGCATGGTCATGATTGGGATAAATAATATTAATAGTTTTATAATTTCATATTTCTCTATTATGGTACATGGATTAGGATTATTTCCTCATTCTTCTGTATTTTTATGTTAGGGAATAGGTCATGGTTTCATGATGAATGATTTTTGGAACTATTTTATTATTCCATAATATTTTAGTCAAATTTCCCCCCCATAATTTTGTTTATTCATCACGATTATATAGTAATGTATCCAAACAAAAATGGCACATGTCAGCATTTATGAAAAAATATTCACGATTTATAATCTATTCATTAATTTTCATGTTACCATTTTGTAATTTTCATATATTTATACTGAAAACCAAACCATTTATAACTTATGATCAAAATTTTATATCATTTATTCTATCCTTTATTGATTAATTTTTCCTTAAAATATGTTAGGGACCAACCCCAATATTAAAAAGATAAATAATACTAGAGATACCTTTTGATGGCCTTTGAGAGAACCCATTACATGCCCTAAGACCAGTACCCTTTTGGAAGGGTTTAGGGAGAACCGAGAACATTCACATAGAGCAAGAGGCATAAAACCAAACATTTGTGGAAAAAACCCATAATGCCGCTTCCTCTATTCCATGATGTTATAGAAAATACCCATTACAAGATGAAACCCACATGAACAGTGGGTTGACATACCACTAACATACCAAAGATCAGACTGGTCCTACCACCACTATGTGGTTCAATCACCATGACATATCCTTGCATGTTGAAATCATTCCACCTCCAACTATCTCTCCCATATGCACTTATGACAAACCTAACACTGCCACTATGCGATAATCTATGGCACCAATAACCCAAATGATGAGATCTGTTCCAGAATTCAAATATCTATAATATAATTCATAGATATGAACCCATAAAATAGATTCAAGCTGAATAAATCATAAACAATATCCAAGTCACCCCCGGTCATGAACAAGAGAAACATTATGCCCCCTGCTATCGAATGCATGCTAAGTAAATTACTTATGATGTCCCATTTCCAGACATTTGAGATGTAGACCACCACCCAATAGAGTGAGCGCCTCGTAGCCGAAACAACCTTAATTAATCCGAAATAAGAGTCAGTCCATGACATCATACAATTCCACTGATAAAAATCCATCTTAGGAATCCACTAAGAGGGGGATGCTACCAAAAAAGCCACTAGAGGAGAATATACATTAGCAAAAGCAATACACGAATGGGGAATTATTGTTAAATACAAATATCATTTATAGAATATCTAAAAACCCCAAAAAAATTGGTTCTGGTATTTTTTAATTTCATGAGACGATGTGGATAAATATAAAAATTATTTAAAATATATTTGTGTTATTGATAGATCATATCTATTAGAATTAAAAAATATGTGAAAATATTTTATTTCTCACACTGGATCATGTAGTGTTGGTATTGGTTACCTGATTCTAGTATTAGTGTATGGTATATTTATTTTTAGGGATTATGTTATAATGAATAAGAAAACATAACCTAAATAAAAGTAATGTTAGATAGTCCTAATATTTCCTTGGATGAAATAATGGGTTCTTAATTTTAGTCATTATCTGATTCATTTCCTTTAACATATAATAAATTTAACTATTTATTAAAATATTATACTCATACAATCCTTTTTGGATGTATTTAATTGAAAAAACTAGGGAGAATAGATATGATAATGATTGTGTTTAATAATGTGATTGTTCCAATGAGAAATAAAATGGGGTGTTTGTAAGAGTGAAAAAATCCATGGAAATGTTATCTTATGTTAGAAATAATAATTTGAACCGTATTGATATCTTAAACATGACATTGAATGTGATACAACCTATTTATTCTGTTATGCATTAATGATTACTAACCATTAGGGAATCATTTTATCATCTAAATTCTATAAAATGAATTATCATTATAAAAATAAAATATTATAATATTATATTGTAAAAGAACTTCAAATTAATTTTTTATTGGTTAGAAAATAATATAGATCAATTGGTGGTATTGATAAATAACTTTTCTAAAAAAAAATTAATTATCTCCATAAACAGGGAGGCATTTAAAAATTTACATTTCAATAAATATTATCATAATACTAATGAAACTAAAATTGATTGAGAAGTCATTTAGTTGAAGTAAAATAATTGTAAAGACATTGAAACCAATGAATAAAACTTCTATGTAAATGAAAGTAATAATTTTTTCAAATGACCATAAATCCAAGATTATTAATTTATTTATCAGAAAAAACCATTTTATATGGTTATTAGCAATTTTGTACAATGGTTTCTAGGAGTAAAATATTTTATTTTCACTTAATCTATAAATAGAGACTGGATAATCTCATTTTCCTTATGAGTTTATTGATATGAATGAAATAATTATGTTTCTTCAAAAAAAATTATACATCTCAAGGGAATGAATATTGAATTGTCCATATGAAAAAAATTATTGAAGAAAGTATGAAATTACATGAAGGGAATGAGAAAATAATTTATTAGATTAAAGGATATATATTGAGGTACTAATTATTGAATACATATAAAGGATTTGGACAATGTGATGGAGAATGAGAAGGTCCCACATGAAAAAATACCCTCACATATATGATTCATTTGTAAATAGAATTGAAATTTCTAAAACTAGTTCAACAATTCAATGGTATTCAATAAAATTCAACATGAGAAAACTCATTATCTAATAGAAAAATTGAAAGGATGGTAAATCGTTTCCACTAAAGTGGTTTATGAAAATTATGTGTCGTATGTTAAACTCATTATCCAATCAAGAATTGCAACTATATTTTCTATTGTATGACCAATAAATTAATATATATCTAATTAATTATCTATCTGAAGGAAATTACTAAATAATTATTTTATATTTAATAAATAAAAAAATATCATCTTGTTTGATTATTGCATCTCGTTAGTATAAATCCAATTATATATATTTTTGTGGTTATTGATATAGTGAAATATTTATTATTCTCCCTAATGTCAAATTTGATGTTATTTTTTTCATTGAATATCTCTATTTATATAGAACTCATATCAATTGTCAAAATATGGAAATCTCATTCAATATACCAAATCCCTTAATGATCATATAATAGTGCATTGTACATTATTAAATATCTATAGGAATTTCATCAATTATTTGTGTCTTAATACCTTTTCAAGAGGGGTATTTATCTCAAATTGTTGGCGAGGAACTAAAATTTTTTTACATGACTACTTTGATGGATAAGATGAGTTTTACAGTCATATATGATATAGTGAGGATGAAACAAAATTGTAAATTATTCCTTTAGTCTTGTATACTTGCTGGATACCCTCAAATATTTATCATTAGTAATAGATAAATAAACTATTCAGGATAATATGTATTTAAGAGGTGGAATTTGACACAATGATATTTTACTGTGAATTTCTTTTTAAATAATTATTGTGTTTGATAAATTTCATCACAGAGAAAAAAAATTGAACCTTAATAGATTTAATTGAGTTTTAATATTATAATGGAAGATAAAAATTAATAAATGATGAGAATATAATGTGAAATATCATTATGAATTATACAAGATGATTAAATCCATAAGTAAATGAAATAAAATAAAAAAACCATATTAATTGGTTTATAATTAAATTTCAAACCTCTATTTATAATAATAAATATAAATAAAATAAATATATTTATATTATAAATATTGAGAGATAGTAAAATGAATTGGATGAATGATTCCATGAATAAAGGTAAAGCTTTATATAATAATAAAATTATGTCATTGTAAATATTTTCATTTAAAATATGGTAATTTAAAACATGTTCTTTGGTTAGGCTTGAATTCAATAGGTATATTGAATTAAGTGTTCTTTTTATTAAAAAATTAAAAATATTTCATTTCAAAAATGATATATATTGAAATCACACTATAATATTTATTTAAAATATTTTATTAAGAAAATATAATTATTATTTATTACATATACTTATAATTTTTATTAAATATTTATTTCATGTAATTATAACCTGAAAATGAAAATTCAAATATAATGAAAAAATTGAGTGGTAAAATGATAAATAATTCATTTTCAGGTGATGTGATTGCAGTAATTTAATTATTAAAGGGATTATTTTTCGAATGTTTATGATAAAGAATTTTTTATTATATATTAATAAATTAATTTTATTTTGAATTATTTATGATATAAAAATTTAATAATTGTTTTGTAAAAAAGATAAACAATCACTGAATTAGTAATTTATTTGAGATAGAATTAAAAATGTAAAATGTTTTAAATGTTTTTTAGAAAAAAAACAAAATTTTCAATATAAGTTATATGCTCAATTAAATTTAATATTTAATATATATATATATATTAAATATTAATTTAAATAGGTTAATTGGAGTCCAAAATTATAGTCAGAGCATAAAACTTGCAAATTGTGATAAATTTCATTTATAGGAATACAAATAAGTTATTGAGGAAAAAAATTGAGTTACCCCAGTAAAAGGAAATTGAAGTATAAGGCAGTTAAAATAGGGGGATGAAATATAAAATTTGAAAAAAATAATTACATAAATGTTTGGATGAAGGATTATCCAACCAATCCACATCCCAACTACATTATTTATCCACTTTTTGTCCACTTATTTTTTAAATTGACAACCTTAAACATTAAAAGGGGGAAATTAGTGAAAATATCACATAAAACACATCTATAAAAGGTTTACTCATCTACCAATCCCAAACCAAAATATTATTTTATTCATCCATTATTATCTATCATTTTACCCTACCGAAATATGAATTATATTTATTGTAATATTTACTTCCTGAAATGTGGTACAAATCCATCATTCTTAAGGAACTAGTATTGAGTATAGAATCCATAGAATTTAGTGCATGGTTAATCATTGTAATTTACAATTCCCTTATCCTATACAATATTTTTAAATAATAGAATACATATTTTTTCATAATGTAAAATCATTATGTGACTTCAAAAATGAAATTAAAATTATATAACGCTATACTCTAACTAATTCATTTGTATAACATGATCTTGATTAGGATTGTTCAACCACAAACATGAATGATACTATATGAAAATCAGTATTTTCATCATGAATATGTATCAATAAATTAATATTGGTTATTTATGAAATTTATTATTAATTTAGGTCATTAATATAATTAATTAATTATTAATCAAAATTAAATCATCATTATAAATTAATTTTTTTATTTGTAAATTAAAAAAAACCTAGTCATGGATTCAATTCTCATAAATTATATAAAATTAAAATGGATCTAAATAGATAATTGAAACCAAATTATTCAAATACTATAAATAATATTGGAATGAAGAACATACTATTAAGGATTAGTAACTAGTATATTTTATGTGAAACTTATACAAGACAATCAATATTAAATACATTTGATGATCAAAATAAGCATTAAATAACTATATACATGTAATCACAGGATATAATTGATCATTTTAAAATATAATTTCTATGAATGTGGTTTTGAAAAAAAATGCTTAAAAATGATATATTTATTATATATGATGTCAATGTCCATTCATGGATGTCATGACTAAAGTTAAGCGTTCATCATTTAAATTTTCCTTTCATTGTGTGTTGATTCAAAATTTTCCATATTAATTGGTATTTATGTCTATAGTAATAATTAAATTGTTATTATATATGAATGAAATAATATTTATATGAAATTAATTTTATTTTAATATTAACCCCAATATTGTAACCATCTCATTCGGTTATTTCTATAGTTTAGATGTCTTTTTTTCATTTCACATGCCTTTAGTTCATAATTTAACTGAAATATTTCTTTTATTAGTATATTAAAATAAAATTTTTGGTCAGTAATATTTCTCCCCATTGTATATATTCAATATATTATTTTATGAATTTCCATATGTAGTATTTAATGACATTTTGAGACGATTTTCTATTAACGTTGTCTTTATATATATAGTACTGAATAGAATATTTTATATTATTTTTCATACTAATCAATAGTTTATATTTATCCTTTTTTTAAAAAATCAAATGTATATTCATTTTTATCATTTTCCCCATAATTTCATTTTTCATATTTTATAACCATTTTTTTAATGAAGCATACATTCATTCATTTCGTTGTTTTCAAAATTATTTTTATCAACAATAACTTAAATATTATTTTCTATTAAAATAAAAATTATCAAAAATAAATGATATCACTTATTACTTTTCAAATAAATTATCTAATGTTGTTATAAAACTATGTTTATTTATATAATCATGTTTTAAAATTTATTATGTTTTAATGGGGATATGATCAAATTATACCATGAATCTGTTTTATATGGATGTATTATCATAATTTATTATTAATGTTTTCGTGGGCATCATATAGATCAAAAAATTTAATTAGTTAGTTATAGAATACTGAATTTTTTATTGTTTTCTTGGATCATATATTTATGGTTTATCATTATGTAGTTTTTGGGAACAATTTTAATCAATAATTAATTGGTTAACGAATTATATCTCATTTGATTATTAATGTAAATTATTGAGTTTTTCCATGTTAATATGATTATGACTAGATATGTTTAAAATATAATGTGTGATCTTTATTACATTTATCCATGTTGAGAAGATCATTAGTTCAAATGATTTTTATTAGATATTATAAAATAATAATGTGTAAAAATGAAGGAATTTATATATTCTCAATAAAATACCCATCTAAATAATTTTTTTCATTTCTCACAATAAAAAGTGAATTCATGATTATAAATATCTATGTTCATAACATTATTCATGTAAATGTTTACATATATATAACTTCAATATTTTATGATTTATTATCTGAACGTTATTCTGTATGAATAATGATTAATGTTTTATGTTTGTGGTCTATTATATTGTGTTATGTGTAAAGTTTCAATTAAGTGTTGTTTATTAATCCTTAATTTCCATTTTGAGAACCTATGTTATCATGTTATAATATTTTTTATCTGATATTTCAATTAAAATAATGTTCATTGGTCATGAGTATGGACTCTGGTGTCCAAAATCATAGGACTATTGTGTTATGTTAATAATAAATCCATTTGTCTTGACTCAAGATTTGGGATCTATGTTTTCACCTCCTAATATTTTTTTCATATACATATACCCACATGCATAACTTATTCTCACATATTATCATCAATTTATTTTTCCTTTTCTTACCCTTTTTTAGTGTTTTAAGACACCCTTTTATTATGTTTTCATTCCCATGAAATTTTCAAACCTTGACTTCACACATCAGTAATGATTTTTATTTTTATTTTTATCCTAGAATTTTATCTTTTTTTGTCAAGGTGCAGTCTAACTTTAACTTGAGTTTTTTCATTTTGCTGATAAATGAATGTTTCAATTAACAGTGTTCAACACATAGGATGATCTTGGTCAAAGCTGTGTCACTTTTCTAAATAGCCATGCACCTGGCCCAGTACACGGTTAATTAATTAATCAACTGGGTAAAAATTAAAGTTATTATAAAATAAAATAACAAAAAAACAAAATAATATTATCTAAGAGTATTCTTATTTATAATAACATATTTATTATTATAATTATTTATATTAAATTTAGTTTGTTTACATTTATTTATTTAGTTTTTTTATTTTAATTTATTTTTTCTCCCTCATTCCCTCACTCTCTATTTCTCTCCCCTCTCTTCTGACACAACCTTTTTTTATGTTCCCATGTAATCCTAGATGTCTTCTGCTTCAGTCCATCCACCTCCTACTCCAATGTGTTTTTGGCTCTCTACATTATTCTTTAGTCCACCATCGACCCTCCCTCCTTCTCCCATATGAAGCCACCCCCCAGATTCCTCCCCAGCCACACTCCACCTCTACAACCTCTTATATTGAGTGTGAAGCCTCCGTTTCGGTCTTCTCCTTGGCGACACCCCACCCTCGAACCATATATGACTCCCTGCTGAACTCCATTGATCTCATTGTCTGGTTCCCTATGTTCTTCTAGAGACCATCCTTCACACCCCTTCAGGTCACCTCGCACCAAATCCATGCTGCTTAGCTACCTTAGGCCACCTAGACCCACTCTGCTTCTACCTCCCTGTTGGATTTTTCAGCACGAAACACCTCTGGCAGCTTCCTTCAGGCTCTAGAAAGCTCCCCTCACCCTCGAAATAGGTGCATTCTCCTTTGACCTATTGTTTCATGCATTTGGAGGTGGTATGGTTATGGTTTCTGTTTCATCTGGTCTGATTTTGATGCAAGTGGTGAGGTGCATTGATGGCAGGGCATAGCCTTGTTGTTTGAGGTTCGGTTGGCATGTGACCATCTTAACGCTCCATGAATGTGAGGTTTTCTACATAATTGTATGTGGTTCCACATATATGTATTAATTTATAAATTAAATATTCCTATTTAATTAATTTATCATGTTTACTAATTAATTTTTTGGGTGTGAATTTAATTCTAAATTGAGGTTTAGTATATTTTTAAAGTTTTTATTAGTGTGTTTATATGATAAGGGTTGTTTGTTTCCATGAAAACCCATGTCGAGATGTTTAATACTATTTTATAATTTGTGAAACTAGTTTATTAAATTATTTAAGTGCTTTGAATTCTGATTTTGACATGTAAGTGTTGTTCTTTTAATCTTAGAAGAGGTTTTTGGGTGTGCTTTTTTGTTCAAACTCTTGGGATACTGTTTGGAGTTGCTTGAAAATATTTTTAAGTGGATTATTAAATCTTATATAGTGTGCGGCCAATTTTTAATAAAATTTTTTAGTGTGTGTTTAATTTTAAAGAGGGGATTTAGAGTATGTATTTTTAGTGAAACTTTGTTATACATCTTGGAAATGTTTTATTAAATATGTAAATAATTTATTAAGTTGTGAGTGGGATGTGAATTTTTCGTGTGAGAATTTTTCCATGAAAGGTGTGTTTTTTTTGTGTTGCGCTTATTTTATATTAATTTATGTGATTGGAAATTGTTTTAGTTTTTTTGATCTTGTGGTATTTATTGGACACCCTTGCATCATTGTAGGGTGTTTTACTCAATGCAGTGTGGGTTTTGGTTGTCAATGACAACAGCCTATGGGTATATACATGGTTAAGATTTTATTTATATCTATCCTCCTGGATCATATTCCATCAGGGTGTAGGGAATATGTACATGGGTTAAAGGGAATATATATATATATATATATATATATATGAAAATGTATATGCGTATAGGTAAAGTGGTTTTGGGTTTCCATCTTCCAGAGTAGCCACTTTTAGTTATAAAGCGCTAAGTGCTGAGTGAGCGGCTTTGTTCCACCTTGAGGTAGGTCCCCATTAACTTTCCATTATATTTATAATTTACTAATTTCTTTTTATTTCATTAATTTTAGATTTTTGATTAATAATATTAAAGAATTCTTTTAAGAATAAACGTTCATTGTGAAGGGTGATGGTTTTCTCTTGTTTCAAATTACCTGAAAGTGTTTTCTCATAAATGAGCATAAATAGTGATGGTAAAATTTCAGGTTCGACTTTATAAGTATATTTTATTTCCTTTAAATAAAGGTCTGGGTTGAAAATGTGTTTGGCTTCCTAAAAATATATTTTTGGAAATAGGTTGGTGTTGATTGGTTGGTTATGGACCGTTTGAAAAATTAATAAAATAAATTATTTTTAAAACCCTCTTTGGAGTGACTCAAAGGGTGACCTTATTGTGTTCATTGATTTTGTGGGTTGTTGTGCATGATGTTTGTGCAATGGAATTGGTTACATGTTTGACATTGTTGACTCACCCTTTTTATTACAGATGTTGACATGAGAACCTAGCATTGTAAGTGATTCTTCTAAGAATGATTGATGCACTAGTTTAGATAACGCACTGGCTAGAGGCTTATGGTAGAGAGGTGTTTTTTTATTAATTCTATGGGATTGGGCTCTATAATCAGGCATGGTAGGGTTACAATCAGGCATTAAGTATTTATGATGTCATCGAGAGAAGGCATGCTTTCAGGATGAGTCTCATGTATAGTATGTTCTTGGTTGTTCACGAGATCCTAGTTTCGACCAATGTTTTCATTAGTCATTATTTGTATATGGCATATGTTTGGGGTTTTTAGTTTGATTTATGGACCATAAACTACTTTTCAATTTCCCTCATTGTGTGTTTTGTGTGTGTTTATGGTTTTCTCTTGAATAACAACTGGAATTTTGAATTTTAATTATTCGTAAAAATGATTTAAAAATGTAATGCAACTTTTTCCTCCAAACCGTAAACGTATTTTTGAATTAAAAAGGGAAATGGACTGGTTCATTCCTTAGAAATTTATGTGTGATTGAAAACTCATATTTTATATGATTTAGTTCAAACTTGACAATAGTAAAATTCATTATTTAATGGTAGTGTTTTGGGAATAGATTGTTTGGGCATGCCTAATGAGTTTTAATACTCATGACTATAGTGTTTTTGTTTCTTATAGTTTTTGTTTCTAGATTGAAATTAACTTGTTATACTTGGAAATTTTTTTTCCATGAGTTAGAGAGTGACCTATGGGGTGACACGGAGATAGTGGTCATCCCGTTCAGTTTGTATTATTTTCGTCAGTTCTTGATGACTCTCTTAATTTGGTTTGTTTAGTCTGAGTTTCTCTATATTATTTCCTCTAATTTTATTTATTTATATTGGGAGAAACCTTTACAATCATTTCTGTCAATTCCAAGGTGCCTGTAGCAAGTATGGAAGGATCGAGAACGCCTCTCGGGCCTTCTCGTGGGCTGACTCAGGTGACCGGTTCAGGGTCGAATCGAGTTGGATTGTGACAAAATGGTTTCAATGGGAGTTTTTTTCTTGTTATTTGTGGGTGTTAGGTAGATCAGAGATATAATTTACGGTTCTCGAGGGGTAGGTACGGGAAGAGCATCAAAATCTTACATTCGTTCGGATCCTTGAGTAACCAGGGGTAGTTTGGGATTCATGTTTTTGGATTTGGTCTGTGTTTTTGGGGGATGACAGTAGGAGTAAACCAGTACTGCACACGGCCTGACATGGAGTAGCGACCAATGTGATGCCTGAGTGTATAGTTTGACACTCCTTGTTGTTAGTTCTTGTCAAGGGAATGGTCTACTAAACCATGTAGCTGGGATAGACACGACCGCTAGTTCTCCGTCTGGGTGTTTTATTGTTTGTGATGTCTTGATTTTGTTTTGGGATGGTGCAAAAGTGTTTTTTAAGGAAAGAACATTTTATAGTTTCTCGTGTGTTATTTTGGTGTGTGTTTGGCATGATTCTTAGTATGTGTTTCTTTTGGACCTTGTTCCTGGAATTTGGTGTTTCACTTGTTTAAATTGAATTTCTAAAAGAACATCTTATGTTATTTGAAATCGTAGTTACTTGTTTTGGAAAAGGGAATCATTTTGAATGTTTTCCTTAAATTTTTGAAATACTAATGGAAAAAGGTGTTTTTTGAAATATTGGGAATGTTATGTTTTGAAAGAGAAAGAGCCTTGTTTTTTTTCAGTGGTATTATTATGGGTGCTTTCTTGATCATGTTGATGTGATTAATGTAAAATTGGTGGATTGTATGGATGGGTCTGTTAGTGGAAAAAAAATGCATAACTTCAAGGCATCTAAAAATATCAGTGGAGAGAGATTGATTATTAAATACGCTTCTTGTTTCCTCAAAAGTGGTTTTCTAGTAAAATGTGTCTTTTGTTTACGATATTTTGTAATTGTAAAATGTCATTTTGTTCAGAGTGAAAGAAATTGGTTCATAATATCTATTAGGATTTTTTTACTATGCATGGTTTTTCTATGGGTGCTTTTCTCTGAAAAATAATTGATTATTTAAATTGGAATTATTGGAATTGTGTCTCAGTTGTGGATATTTGTTTTGTAATGTGTTTGGATTTGTGGATGGCTGTTATGTGTTTCTTGTTTGGGATTTTCTAGCTAGAAAGGTCCCATGGGTTTTCAGAATATCCCCTAGTTCGTGGCTCAGCCCAGACTCCCAGTGGAGTGGCAGAGTTGCGTTAGGCTTGGTTGTGTCGATTGATTGTAGATGTCAAGGATAGTTGGATATTATTGAGTTATTTGATAATGTTGGATATGTCTTCGGTTTTTGGAGGGACTCTAAATGTTGTGTAGGTGTATGTTGGATCGAATATGTTTGAGGAGCGATACTACACCAGAAAATGGTGGTTGTTCCATTTTCATTGAAAGTTTCGATGTCTTTAGTGATCCTCATGACTATCCACATCCCGCAGTTATACCTAAGGGAGTTAATGTTCCTCATCCAATGAGAAGTGTGAACTGAATGGGCCTATTCTTGGAGTTCTCATTCCATATGTTTGTGTTCTATGTCGGACGTACCACTCAATCTTCTATCTCTAGTGTGGTCAGTCGAGCACTCTATGTCCTTCGCTGTAATTCTCAGTGGGTATGTTGACAGAGTGGTCGTTTGGGACAAGAGTAGAAGTACGTATATTACATTTCTATCATAGAATATGCCTGTTAGAGGTGGTCATCTTTTGGCTGTGAGGCGGAAGATACTTCAGAAATCAGGGTCCTTACTGTAGGACTCGGGGTGAAGCTTACACATAGTCAAAACTCATCGGACATGGGATGAACTTGGTCCAACATAAGTCTGCAGTGATGGGGTGGGGACGCCTTAAATTTCTTTTATTTTGGTATCTTCTCTAATAGCATAATTTTTTTGAGAGGAGCATGAAGCTCATGTCTCCTTGTTGTGGTCTTAATTTATGGGAGTTCCTCTTTGGTCATAAAGAGGTTCAGAAAATCTGTATTCTTGTTAATCCAGTAGGCATGCTATGTGAACCTTCTAGTGGATAGTTATCGATCGAAATCATACTCATTAAATATATGATCATGTCATGTGGGATTGAAGTGTGCATGTCCAGTTGTCGCTAGGTTAGGCCTTTATGCTATTAAAACCATCTCATGAAGGGGAGTTTTTTTCCACTATAGAGATAATTTTTGTAGGTCGGTCTATGTTGGTGGGTTTATGATAAAGATTCTAGTCTGTATCACTCAAAGTAAACTAGGAATACCCACATGGGTGAGTGGTTTTAGAAAAAATTCTAAAATTCTAGGGAGACCCATTGCAGGTCTCTCCGGCTTCTCCTCTTGTGATTGGTTTGGCTAAACCAAGGTAACATGGAGGGTTAAGCCAGTGTTAGAGGTTGTCTAGAAAACCAATAACTGCCAATATTACTAATATGGTGGGGAGACCACCAAAGGCCAAATTGTGGAAAACTATATTTTGAAAGCGTATTTGGTGGGGAAACCCCTTCTATTCTGCCCGACCATGACCATGGTAATTGGTTAGCTTGGTTAGTGGGTCTCTTGATAGGTGTTCTTGGAAATCTTGAGTGGCCCTGGTGATACCTATGTTAGGGGTTGGGGTGTTCCATGTTGTATTTGTTTTTGGAGGTGAATTCCTTTATATTGGTTATTTTGATTCTAGTTTTGAGATAATTGGAGTTTGGGTAATGTGTGTTTTGAATTATTGGTCTTTAGGTGACTGAGGTTTTGTTTTAAATACCTACCAATTTTCATGATCTTCTTTGGAACATTGAGCTGACCACATATTTTTGGACTTTTTGGGGGAAGAAAGTGTCATGGTGGGAAGAATTTCCACACCTCCACTTCGCACATCGGTAATGATTTTTTTTATTTTTATCTTTGAATTTTATATGACATAATTATTTTTCTGAGGTGCGGGCAGAGCCCGACATGAGTTTTTGTGTTTTTTTATAAATAAACATTTGACATAGCATCATCTGACACATGGGTAGAGCTCGGTCAAAGCCGCGTCACTTCGCTAAATCGCCATGTGCCCAGCCCGGTATAAAGATAATTAATTAATCAATCGGGTAAATATTATAGTGATCATTCAATAAATTAAAAAACAAACAAAAAAATATTATTTATGAGTTTTCTTAATAATATTAATAATATTATTATTATTATTGGGATTATTATTATTAATATAAATATTAATTTTATTTTGTTTACATTTTTCTATTTAGCATTTTTTTCTTTTCTTTTTTTTCTCCCTCATTTCCTCACTCTCTCTTTCTCTCCACTGTCTTCCCACACAACCCTTTTTTTCATTCCCCTGTAAGCCTAACCGCTTTCTGCTCTAATACAACAGCCTCCTGCTCCAATCTGTCACTGACTCTCCTTCTCCTTCTTCAGTCCGCCACTGACCCGCCCTCCTTCTCCCGTTGGATGACACCCTCGAAATTCTATCTATCCACACTCAGCCACTCCAATCTCCTCACCTGCATAAGGAGGCTCTGTTTTAGTCATCTCTATAGCAAAACCCCACCCTCAAACTCAAGCCAGATCTATGCTACCCTCTGGCGATCCTGCAGTCTGGTGACCTCGGTTTGTCTGGTGGCCACCCTTCGCACCTCTTTAGGCATTCTCACTCTGAACCCATGCCACTCCACTGCATTGGGTCACCTAGACCCACACCACATCTCCATCTCGACAGGATATTCCGGTGTGACACACCTTCAACAGCTTCCTTCAAGCTTCGGCAAGCTCCCCGCACTATCGCCTTAGGTGTGTTCCCCATCGACCTGTTGTTTCAAAAAAAATTAGAGGTGATAGGGTTATGGTTTATGTTGAATCTGGTCTGATTTGGATGTAAGTGGTGCGATGCAATGATTACTGTTCTTAGACGTGTTGTTTGAGGTGTGTTTGTCATGCGACAGTATTTACGCGCCAAGAGAGAGAGGTTTTCTACATAACTGTAGGTGGTACCGCATATGTGTATTAATTGTTTTGTTCAATTGCTTATTTAATTAATTAATCATGTTTACTAATCCCTTTTTTTGGAGTGAATTTAATTCTTACTTGATTTTTAGTATATTTTTAATGTCCTTATTGGTGTGTTTATATGATATGAGTAGGTTGTTTCCACGAAAACCCTTGTCGTGAATTTTAAGACTATTTTATAATTTGTGCAAATAGTTTATTATATTATTAAATTATGGAGAATTTAGTTTTAACACTTATGTGATGTGTTTTTGGCCTTAAAAATGGTTTTTGTGTTGGATTTTGTGTTTAATGTCTTCGGATACTGTTTGGAGTTTCTTCAAAATAATTTCAAGTGGTTTATTAAATCTTATAAAGAGTACACACCACGTGTAGGAAAATGTTTTTTTGTTGGTATAATTTTAAATAGGGGAGTTGGAGTATGTTTTTATATTGAATCTTTTTTAGACATCTTGTAGAAGTTTTATTAAATATGTAAATGATTTATTAAGTTGTGAGTGTGATGCAAATTGGCCTTGTGATATTTTTTCCATGAATGGTGTATTTTTCATGTGTTGCGCATAATTTATATTAGTTTATAGGAAGGGAAATTGTATTAGTTCTATTTGGATCCATTGGTAGTTATTGGCCTCCCTTGCATCATTATATGGTGTTTTTCCCATCAAGGTGTGGGTTTTGGTCACCAGCAATAAAGAGAAATTGGTGTATACATGGGAAAGCATGTATATATGTATGTCCTACTTCTACATATTCCCTCATGGCACGTGGAATATGTACTTAAAATAAATGGTGTATATATACATATGAAAATGAATATGTGTATAGGTTAAGGGGTTTTGGGTTTCTATCTTCAAGAGTATACGTTTTTAGATATAAAGTGCTATAACCCAAGTGAGTGGCTTGGTTCCACCTTTTGGAAGGTCCCCACTGTACTAGCCTTTATATTAATAATTTAATAATTTCTTGGTATTTCATTAATTTTATATTAATGATAAATAATATTAAATAAATTGTTTTATAATAAACGTTCATTATGAAGGATAATGGTTTCCCCTTGTTTCAAATTACCTAATAGTTTTTTCTATTTAATGTGCATAATTAGTGTTGATAAAATTCCAATTAATCCTTTATACGTAAAAAGTGTTTCTTTTAAAGAACTGTTTGGGTTACAAATGCGTAATTCTTTCAAAAATTGATTTTTGGAAACAGGTTGGTGTAAATTTGTTGGTTAAGGTATGATTGGGACTTTCATGAAATAAATTATTTTGAAAACCCTCTTTAGAGTGACTTGGTGGTGACATTATTCTGCACATTGATTTTGTGGGCTTTTGTGCGTGATGTTTCTACATTGGAATTGGTTTCTTGTTTGACATTGATGGCTCATCCCTTTTATAACAAGTGTTGACATGAGAACCCAGCATAGTATGTGAATCATCTTTGAACAATTCTTGCACTAGTTTAGATTACGCACTGGCTAGTGGCCCATAGCAGCGAGATCTATTATTAATATTTCTATTGAATGGGCCCATCAATAAGGCCAGGTAGGGAGTAAATCGGGCGTTAGGGCGTTATGACGTCATCGAGAGTAGGCATGGCTTCAGGATGAGTCACATGTATAGTACGTTATGGATTGTTCATGAGCTCCTAGATTCGACCCATATTTTCATTGTTCTTATTTGTATTTTGTGGACAATTGAGGTGCTTGGATTGATTTCTAGGCCATGTGATGGTTTTCTATTTCCCTTATTGTGTGATTTGTGTGGGTGTATTTTTTTCCTCTTGTTTAATAACTAAAATTTGGTTTTTAAATTGTTCATGAAATTGTTTTAAAAATGTAATTCCACTTTTTCCCCCAAACCACAAACTTATTTTTGAATTATAAATGGCAATGGACTGTTACATTCCATAGAAATGCAAGTGTGTGTGAAAATTCATTTTTTATAGAATTTAGTTCAAACATGATATTAGTAAAATTCTTTATTTAATTGAATTGTTTTGGGAATATATTGTTTCAGCATGCCTACGGAGTTTTAATACTCATTTTTATAGTGTTTTCTTGTTTTTAGTTTTTGTTGTAGGTTCAACACAAGCTTGTTCGCCTTGGGAGATGATTGATCTTGAGTTTGAGAGTGACATGTGAGGTCACACAGGGATAGTGGTGGTCCCACTTGGTTTGATTTATTTTCATCAGTTCTTTTTTAGTCACTTGATTTGGTTTACATATTCTATTTTTCTCTTTATTATTTCCTTTGATTTTATATATTCACACTGTGAAAAACTGTTACCATTGTTTATGTCGATGCTCGGGAAGTTGTCGACATCCCTGGAGGATCGGGATCGCCTCTTGGGCCTTGTCACGGTTTGTCTCCTATGACCGGTTTTGGTTTGACATAGGTTGGTTCATGATAGAAATTAAGAGATATATTATATTAGAGATTTTTATATGTATATCATGTTTGTAGGATTATGTTGGGAATTTTTAACACTCATTTTATAATATTAGGATCATGTATTTAATATCAAATATAAATATACAATGAGGTTCATATATTTTTTTAATTTTTTATATGAAATATATAAATTATTGAAATGATTTAAAATATATTTCTGTTATTATCAGGTCATATCACATGGTATAAAGTCATATGTGTAAATATTATATTCTTACAATTGGGTATGAGAGATATGATCCGGGGAACCTCAATGATATATAATAGTTTTTTTAAAGTCATTTTAACTTATCCATGATAGTCAATGATTCCTAGTGTCCTCTTCGCATGACTATAATTTACACCCTCATTTATTCCCAAAAATATCTAGTGGTTCTTATATATAATATTAGTCTTACCATTTATAAAACACTTATGTATCAAAATATATAATTCAGGTGTACCGTCACCCCAAAAGCATACTATAAAATGTACATGATAGTATAAAAAATCAAATATTCATAAATTGTATACACATCTCAATCCCAATCACTCATCTAGTTTACCAAACCCACATTATATAATGTATCATAACTCATGGCATAATATCTAGTAATTATTGACCTAGAGATAATTACTCATAACAAAACATAACATTTCCAAATAAATATTGTATACTCAACTATAACACAAAATGACCCATATATTTCTCAATTGAATAGGACTATCATTCCAGAAATGAATAATACCAATTAATTCCTTAGAATAAATCCCAGTTGAGATGATCCAAAAAAATAAAACTTATATATTACATTATAACTTATGATAAAATATTATATATAATAAACATAAATACCTCTATAAACCGAACTTTTAGTTCTGATAGAAGATTTCCATATAACTATCTTGTTTTAGAACACATAGTACAATTATTCCATTAACATTCAATATAATTAATTAAATTATAGAATCATTATACATCATATTCATATTTATTACATAGAGAAATTGGAATAATTGGAAAAGAGATAGATCAATAAATCTAAAGGGGAAACATAATATCAATGAGTAATATAGAATATAGAGTAATATCACAATGCTCAAATAATCATCATCATGGATGAAATAACCTGATTAATAAAATAAGATTCTGGATTCATAAGGATTTTTTATAATGAATGATGGAATAATCATAGTTTTTTTCACTGGAACATTTAACTATTATAGGATCATCATTGAAGCATCCCATATATAGTGGAATATATATTATATAATATTATACTATTATAAAGATCCATGGTAACAAAAATACATAATGTCGAAAAAAATAATTAGGTAATATCCTAACATAATAAAAATATCTAGACACTTCATTCCCACGCATAATATGATGAGAATTATTAACTAAATCATGTGTATTAATTATTTTCTGGTCCAGTTAAACAATATAAATTGATAAATAAACTAGTAGAAATAAAAAATTGCATCATGTCCACATTAAACACAACTATATCATAAGATATCCAACTTTTACTAGTGAATTAAAGGGATATATAATTATAGAACAATTAATAACATAATGATAAAATTGCATATTGATGACACAAGAAATCAATCCTCTATCATATCTAGTTATAACCATTATGAAACGAGTCAACAACATTTTCATAAGTTAATATAAATTATGTAATCATGAATTGGATTATATAGAACCCAAAATATATTCACCCAAAAGAGACATATCACAAAAGTAATTAGAGGGTGATATATGAAATATTTTTTCATAGATGAAAGATATTTTAAATAATAATTATAAAATATGTGTGGGAACATTTTTATTTTCTTTTATGAATTGGTGAAGCTGATATAAAATTTATGATATAAAGAAATTTCATTATCATTTATAAATTATTACTTAGACTTCTAAAACATTTTAAATAAAAAAATATTCCAAATATTGAATTTATTATAAAAATATTTCACTAAAATGAAAATATCAATTTAAATATATAAAATATAACAAAATAAAAAAAATATCTCTTTTCAATTATTTTATTAATGGATGGATGTATTGTGAATTAAAAAAAGATATATAAAATATATTTTTAACATTAGATTGTTAATGATATGATAAGAAAAATGGATAAAAAATATTCAAATTTGAAATAAATAAATTTATATATTTTTAGTAAGAAATAAAATAGATATGGAAAAAATGAACAATATATTTGTTGGATGTTTTAATTTTTAATGATGAATTTTTAATTAAGAAACAATCAAAATGACGTTTTATAAAAAATTGTAAACTCTAATAATGAACGGGTAAATCCAACATGTTGTAGATAATTTTAATTACATGTAAATCTTAGAAGATAAAATTTAATAAATAAAGAGACTAACAATATAGAAATAGTATTCAATCATGAAAACTCATTATGAATTTGATAACATATAAAAAAATACATTTAAAGTGATATCATGTAATATAATTGAAAATTCAATCAATAAAATAAACCATTGGATAAAATATGATGTTTTGTTACAATATACACATTATAATGAACTAATTAATATCATATAAAACATGTCTAAAAGAATAGAGATTAATATGAAAAATCAATAAAAATGTCTTGTTATATGAGTTTAGCATATGTTTATTGAGATAGAAAAATATTTTTATATAAAATTTTATTTCATAAAATGAATGAAAATTAGGAATATTATTAATGAAAAATAAAAAATCATTCGGTTGAATATTTAATATAGTTGATCTCATACAGGTGGCGATTAAAAGAAACCCCTCCATTAAAAATGAATTATATTACATAAGAACTAATGGAAGAGGTATGGAGTCACATGATACCACAAAAACAAAATGAAATACATTATATAATAAATAAAAGAATTTATAAATAAATACAGTAAAATAAATATAGTGAACATGAAATAAATACATAAAATGTATTAGGAGTTGCAAAAGAACACATTACCATGGAATCCTTCTTAATTAAACTCTCTATCACTCCATATAAAATCAATTTAGATTTATTATTCATATACATATACAATTTTGTAATATATATTTTTAATATTATTCATTTAAATTTTATTATTAAAAAATTTCATTATCATTAATTGATAAAATTAATCACAGGTAGTTAATTATTCCATTTTGTCTATGCATTATTTGGTTTTTCACTTTTAGTTATTTCTCATTGATCCTCATTTCATCACCATATAAATTTTTACATAGATGATTTATAATTCCTTTAAATATTTGGTGAGTCTAATATTTAGTATAGTAATTTTATAGTATACTAATATTAAAAAAACATTATGGTTTTTAATCCATAAAAAGGAAATAATTTTAATAATTATTATTGTTATATTTATCAATTTTATAGAACTATTACGAAATTAAATTCATAATTATTAATAAACTTTTCCTATATTATATTTTTTAAATTGTTAATTATGGAAATGTTTTTGAATCATTCATGTAGGAGGTAAATTCTCCAATCTAATTCAGTGTTATATTGAATTAATGGTGATAAATAATATAATAATCACCAGCCAGTATCCACTCTGCAATGCTCAAACTGGTGTTGTTATAGGGACCTTAGTCACACCTCAACATTCTCCATATTTATATGAATAACATATATGGTTGAGGGTGTTACAGTGGGGAGACTACACTCACATATCATAGTGAACAATATAGTGAAAAAATAACCAATATTCATTCATTATAAATAACCAAAGAACTCATTTTCAATAGAACACAAGTTTTATATCAAAATGGGCTATAGGAAAACAATCATATTATAACTATTTAATACAATAATAAATCAACAGATTTCTCACAAGGTTAATTATGTATAAGAAATAAAGAATGAATAAAACTACAATAAACCACCATGGTTATCCCCAAGCATCAGCACATCCCAAAATATAATCTCATCCTAGTAATACTACTCAATAATATTACACAATGATTATACCCAATATAAACATTTGAGTAATGAGGATTTCATAGGTACCCTAGATCCATGTCCTCTAGAGAAAGGTGTGAATAAAACTCAGTAAAGCATCACCAATGGGGTTCTAAAACATAACACGAAAATAATGTATATGAATATGTGATTTCATAATAATAAAAACAATAATTGTGAAAGAAGTAAAAAATAACCACAATTGATCTTATGGTTCTAAGATGAAAATTGTGAATATCTATACCAAAATCATTTAGGGTCAGTGTTTCTTTGAGCACAACACACTTAATAGGGGGAAAAGTTTCATACATAGAAATCTTCTCAAATATTACACATAAAGGAAATGTACCCACCCAAATAATATCATTCAATGGAATAGAAAAACCTCAAAATATCTCATAATATAAATACTATAGTTAAAACACCAACCCATCTAATATAATTATATAGGATAATTCTCACCTTATAATATCTATAATAAAATATTTTAAGGAAATAAGTCCCAGCCAAAAAATTTCATTGTATCATCTAAGAGTGGTGCATCTATATCAAGTATATTATATTACCATTAGGGAAGAGTTTACCTCCTTGAAATATATCATAATATGATTGGTAGTCAAATATCCCACCAAGACATCTTTATATATCTTATGGGGAAGATAATACCTCCTATAAATGTCTCATATAACTTTCACTAGGTCCACCTGGGGCTCATACAACCAACATTCATGTTTTTAAGTGATACATATTTTTAGAACATGAATCATTCATCTCTAAATGTACATATAGTCAATATATCTTTGGGGAACCCACCAAAGACCCCTATTTCTCATCATAATGAAGACATCATACATTATTTCCTTTATCCAATTATCATCACATAATTCTATGTCCATCATATATATGAAAAAACGTCAATAAAAGTCATTTTGATTATCTCTTTGTCTAATCAGCCTTGTTAGAAATATGGTGTCATTATCACTCAAGGAGACAACATGTTGTCAATCCATTTTCCTAGTCACCCTTGGTCAGACCTCACTAATACAACATACCCATCTGTATACCCAAGTAATACCAACACATGCACTCACATATAAATGGTTATGAAAAGTCTCTTCAAGATAATCTCTTCTATAATGGTTTCATTAATGATTCTTGAAGTTCGTTCATGGCCTAGTCTGCAAAAAAATTATAATCCCAAAAATTTACCTACCCAAGTAGTTTTTGGCCTCCCATATGAAGGTCCAATATGTCATTATCCTCTTGTTAGTATACCTGATGGTTCCACATATCTCATGAATCATATCTACAAACAATCCCTTAGCCATCACTGGTCCAGGATATCAGCTAGTTTTCACAGTTCTGTTGTTTCCCTATATATGTTATCCATTTATATTTATTCCAAATTAATAAGACATTTTATTAAAATAATTATTTGGACACCCTTGGTGGGAAAACCAAATATCACATGTATACAAATAAAATTCATTTATAATATGTATTTGATCTAGGTAACATTGACCACATATGTATTGTTATAATCATTTAATGAAATCCATCAACCAATAGTAGATCTCCTCCATGTCCAACAAGATATCATCCAACATCATGTGGATTTAATGGACAAAAAATATCAAATATTTATATTTATAACTTTTTATGAACAATTTCATAATTTAATCAAATTTAAGTTTTAAAGGAATAAATTATTAAAATCTATACAAGAGGCATCTATTTATATAACCACCCTTAAATCAGGATTAATTTAATCATAACACACCCAAAATACTAATCCACATGAAATATATATAAACAAAATCATATTAATGATCCAATGAATATAAATTTATGATAAACCCCTAGAAAAATAAGTTTGCTGACATTACTCTAAAAAGACAAAGTGAAATATTATGTGTACATCATTATAGGATATCATTTTTTATTAGCATAGAAAATACACAACATATAGAATTTTTTCCCCTTGAATTAGTTTATATAATCACCAATCCAGAGACCAAATCACCACAAATTAGAATTATATAAATAGGAGGTACAATGTTGGAAAAGGAGGAGATATCACCTGAAAAAACCAATGCAATCAATCTAAAAAACAACATAAATTGAAGATGAATTTAGAAAAGGAGAGAATTGAGGTTCCTAACCTTGTTCTATTGTACCTGAGGGGGGGATTAGGCCACCACCCCATATAATTCTAGGGGGAGAAATTGTAATTTTTCTCAACTTTTACATTTTTATGAATCTATATGATTTGGTTTCATTGTTTTTGAAACCATATTACATCTGTGTGGATCATCACTAAAATTATATATTATTTTTCAAGGTCTCCCTAAAAATAATCAATAATATAGTTCAAAGGCCCAATCCAAACTCTCCCAAATTATTTCCCCCACTCAATTTTCCCAATCTGTTTCCCAACAATTAAAAAGGGAACCCCTTCCAATATTACCAAATGTTATCTCAAATATCCCAAGATATACCAGAGTAGAAGTGTCACCACTCCCCCTTAATGAATATCCCAAATAATTACCTCTAAATAATCAACCTCATGTAATAACAATATCAATATTGGTTCAAAAAACAACCTATTCTCATATAATTATAATTCTATATTCATTCATAAATTTTCTACATAGAAAAATATTGGTCATTAAACATCCCAAAAACTACAATTGTTATCTCCATAATTCCCCAAAATTCTTCAAACACAAACATATACCTATCTAATAAATTAATAAATGAATGAGTAATCAAGATCTATCATCAATCAATAATTTACCATTAACTATGAAACAATAAACAAGATGTGTATTATCCACCATAATCAGGTCCATAACATATTCATCAATTCTAAAATATTGAGACAGTTGGTAAAAAAATATTTCATCTTTATACAACCATTTATAATTTATATGTCCATCACAAATATTATGGTTATTACAAAAAAATATATATACACATATGTTTGGATTATCATCCATGGTTCTCCACACCTTAATTACAGGTTTCTAAAATAGCAATCTTAGTGATCCAATTAACGGGATTTTTTGTATTATAAATCCCCCCAACAAAATATAGATAATTTAAATTGTAAGTCTACCTATTGAAAAACATTCTTGGAAACTCTAAACCACTCCTATTAGTGCTCTATCAAATTACTTGACACCAATGAATTAAACTTCGTAGGAATATCGGGACTATCCAAATACCCACATTGAATTATATTCCTCACACATGGTGTAATTCAATGGTTGCATACATGACCAGCCAAGTAAACATTTATAAATCACTCATGACTAAGAACATATATCATATCCAAACCAAACATGTATCCCATAAAACCCATAAAAATCCATATGTCAATTAATGAAATCTATCTAACAACACATTCGAATCCTAAATATTTTTTTTTATTAAGGAACCAAATAAAAATTAATCTAATTACACACTAGAATCCATGATCTACCTCGACCCTCCAATGAACCATAAAATCACAATAATGGCCCTATAGACATAAAGTTTGTACCTCCACAACCAAAATTCTAACCATTACTCTATATAATAATGAAGAAGTGTCATCCCAAAAAATTAGTTCCAATATGAAACATAAATTTCTAACAAATCATGAAAAACTAAAAACATTATCTTCCACACTGATAGAATTTACATGTAGAACTACGGACACACCCCCTATTGGATAATGGTGCAGTACCCACCATATAAATTACCATTTATAATACCCTGAGAAAAAACTCAATTGGTTCCATTATTCAACACATGTCACTCCTTCTAATCCACACTCATACAAATGGTCAACTACTGACTTCATTCTACCCGTGGCATCATCATCATTGTATATAAAAATCTATTTACCCATATAAATATCCCAGGTATCCATTTGAATAAACATTTTATTAAAAACTATCTATAATCATCATCTAAAGACAACTCACCCATGCATGTTGAAATGAAATTGTGGGTAACTAGTGGGAACTACCACACTCCCATCTAATCCCAACATGTGTGAACTACCATACCACCCATTAATGTAACATAACTCACTCTCTCTTGAGTTTCAAATCATTTAATCATCTAGAAACACAATCATCAAAAAAACAATAAGTGTAAGAATCTGAAAAATACATTATAATGCCTCTTGTACCATTAAATGGGTTTCCCTGTATAATAGTTCATAACATTTAAAATTTTCAAAATGAAGTATTTCCTTGTATAAAAAACCCCTAGTGATACATTATAGTATCCACCAACTCAGATGATATAAATTATTACATTATATGTACTAGGTTTATATTCAAAATTGCATACCATATCCCACATCATCTTCCATTCATTTAAACAAAATAAACTATGATTCTATTATTCCAAATTAAGGGATTTCACCCAATCAAAGGTCTATAGAAATATCACATGCTGACCTGAATATTATCAAATAAAAATAATCCTATGTTGACTTAGACATGATTAATTTTAGTACATCTGATCATGATATGATGTCGCATTCAAAACCATGATAAAAATAAATGATGTTTGTTGTTCCTTTCATCATTCCATAAAAACCTAACCTCAATAAAGAATCATATCATGTTCATTAAATTAGAAATCCCATTGAATTTATAATCCTACATGATATATCTAATTATATATACCATGATTCAATATCATAACCAATAATATCTAGCCACATATCCCATATCTATGGAACTTACAAAATGGGAAAACACCTATTTCATGATGACATTTTAATTCAATTCTCATATCAACTATAACAATTTATTCATCAATATACTGATTCATATTATAAATTTTTAGTATCTTCCAAATATTCCATACAAAATTTATCTCATGTGTCAAATTAATGAGAAATATTAATCATCACATATTAAATATCACATGATTTATATGATGTTAACACCCACTATAGGGGTCACATAAAAATATAAACACATCATATATTGTATTCCAAGACCTCATCCTATGGGAGGATTTATCCTCAATAAGAATTTTTATATGATAAAATCATGATGAGGACCACAATATCATTTAATATAATATAATTGCATCATATTATTTTGATTAGTATCAAGTTACTATATCACTATTGCTAGTTTAAGAATGATTCCATAGTGATTTTGTATGGGAAAATACAATTTAGGATTTTGTTGATACATTATATAACAGAAATTATTTCTTTTATACAGAACTAGTACCAATGAAAAAACTTCTTATTCTACCCCACTATTAGTCACAATACAACCCTAGAAAGGGAAAATAGATACCCATAATCATGTAACATTCTTATATAAGATCCTCCGGAAATACCATTAGAAATAATTATATTGTTGTATAGATGAGTAGAATTCCAAAAATATGTTATTCATGAAAAATACATATATGTTTTTGTTAAAGCTTTACAAAATCATACCATCTATCATCACATATATCAATAACAACCAATGACTCAAATTTCATTTTAGTCCTATGTGAAAAATAAAATTCTTGCACATAGACCTCTTGCAAAATGGACAAGTGGTAAAACCCATAAATAATAATTGGACATCATAATTGTATCACAGTGTGTGAAATCAAGAATCTATTAAGTGGGAACTCAAGTAAAACATTCCCTTTTACATGGTAATTATTTGTTAAAATTATAAAATCATTCTGTGGAACACGATACCAAGGCCCATTACAATCTTGTACATGTCCCAAATGAAAATATATAGTATCTTAAAATATTATGATAACAAAAAGGATTCATAAATACCTATTTATAGTTCTCTATAAAATATTAACCTCTATAGTTTCAAAACCATTGAATGTATAGTGACATCACGCACACCTACCCATTATTCAATGACTATTAAATATTTTTGAGGGTCTATGGTGTTAATATGTAGAACTAAACCATTATATCAGGGTAAAAAACATAGTGGAAAGATAAAGAACCCCATGATTTGTAAATAACCATAGTAAACATGACCATTAAAAAAACAATTCTATAAAAATATCATATAAATATACATTAACATATACATGTGATCATAAAAGAAAACATGGATTGATGAAATACTAGGATTATCATATATAAATACTAAATAGTGAATAAAAATACATATAAGATATACTAACTATTTATAATGCCACATTATCACGATACACAATCTCACTTGAGTAATCTTACTCGATCATGTAAGACCTGGACTCTTCCCCTCCGAGAAATAATGAAAAATATAACCTGGATAGGTAAGAAAATTATATATCCACACATTCAAGATGTGAGTATAACTAAGTAGTTTACCACTGACTAGGTATGAAACATAAATAATATATAGAGAGTATGAAGAGGTTCTAAGTTCAAAATAAATAATAAATATCTAAATAATAATAATAATTAAATAACCATAATTAATTATGTGGTTTTGAGTTATTATTCAAGAACAACTATACCCACTTTGATCAGGGACATACATCCTCAATGAAATACACATAACCAAAGTGGACTACAACATACCTAAGAATAATATTATATATAGTGCATAAGGTGAACTTTTCCATCTGAAAAATAACATTAACGAGAAAATATACCACAAAAAACCTTGAATAATATTAAATATTTAGGGAATAAAACCGACATGACTAATATTATCAAATGTAATAGATCCCTTCACAAATAATATCACAATACAAAAGATTCGGATAATAGATCCCACCTAACCAAACTCAAAATTTAATTTTGGGGAAGTTTGTTACTCCCACCAATATAATTACATAATTGGGGTAGATATTTCATTTAGAATTTATAAATTATATGACTATGGGTAGAATCTTATGCCTAGTAAGTTATATTATCATCAGTATAAGAGAATCACTTCATGAAACATCCCATGAAATCATCATTGGGGTCGCCATGGGATGACAACATCGACATTCAGGGTGTGAGGTGACATAAGAAGTAGACATGTATACCCATTTATAGTGACATTATATAGGGTTATTATGTCATAAGGTCACCCATTTAGGTCCCTAATGTCTCAACATAATCGACAAACCCTTTATTGGTTCGTTTATCACATTCAGATCACTTGGTTATAAGTGCGTCACTCAGAGTGGATAGTGTTCCTTGACGTCATCATAATCATATCTAATCCTAATCGGCCATATATAGAATACCATGTCTATGTCACAAAATGAGATAATCACCAACCCATATCCTTTTCAACTCACCTATTTTTAGTCTACATGCACTCATGGAACACAACGAACAACTCATGGAATTCTAACAAAGGAACTCACATCTTTTTGGGTAAGAACACTCACCCCAATACCACTTTGTCCAGCCATGAGGTATTAAGTATTAATACAGTTATATATAATACTAATTAAATAAAATGATCTATATCCTTCATAATTACCTACTCATTGGGTATTTGTGTAATACCTATGTATTTTTATGATTTTTTTTAAAATAATTTAGAAGTATATGTTTCATATAACACTGAGTTTAAATGAAGCACATGACACTATTACTATAAAATTATTGTTATAACCTATCCCATAAATTAGAGGTAATAAATATGAATAACTAGTTTATGAAATTAATATTATGTTACAACTTAATATGACTATATTGGTATGTTCTTATAAAATAATTACAAAATTTTAGAAAACACTTTCTTCTTCAAAAATATGCTTTCATCAAAAATGAGTTTCACCTATTTTTATGAGGTAATTAAAATACAATGAATTTAGAGACAATTTATTTTAAAAACTAATTAATTTTTTATTTTTTAATGTAAAAAATATATTAAACAGGTTTCTTATAATTTTTTAAACTTTTTTATTTTTTTAGGAATAGTGAAAATAATGGTTTTTATTGAAATATATTTTTTCTTATAAATTAATTTCAAGGTAAAATTAGTTTTTTAAATAGTTTTAAATTTTAAATACATCATTTATATTTAAAATAATCCCACTATGGTTTTTAAAAGTATTTTTTACCTTAATTTATTATAAAACTGTTTTATGTTTTAGAAGTGAATTTTTTATAAAATATATTTTTCAAACATATTTCCATTTTAATTAAATACATCAACTTATTTTTTTTGAATTATAAGAAATATATAAACCATATTTACATTCAAAAGGTCCAAATTTAATGAATATGTCTCTTTTGTGGTCATTATGAATAGTAACCTTTTAAAATATTGATAACATTGTAAATGGTAAAATGTGACTTTATGTTAGAAAAAATTAAAAACTACATAATGACCGAAATACATGCCCCAAATTTATTGGATGAAGTTAATTAGACCCTTAGCACCAAAGAAACTAAATTAATTTGTTTAATTGAAAATGTTCTTGAAAATTAGTTATATAAAATGTAAATCAATGAAATTAAAAAATGTATCTTTATTTGTATTAAATTTCCCTTATATTTTCACAAGGGGAAATGGTATGTTATTAACGAATATACATCTAAAATATTAAGAAAATAAATATATTTTCATGAAATAAATTTTTATTTTACTTTTTGGGAAACTTATATGAGATTGTTAAATTTATAATATATTATTCAACTGGATTATGAATTTTTCATTGTCATCTTTTAAATATTGTATCATTTTTAATCTAGGGTTACCCAAATGATATATTCGATAAAAAATAATATTATAGAATTTTTAAAATTTCAATTAATCATGATATTTTATTTTATTTTTCTGGTAAATTAATACGTATATTAAAAAAGTACATAATATTGGTGCGATAATTATTTTATTAATGTATATATCAAATAAATGTAAAAAAATTATTAAAATTATTTTAATTTTTAAAAAATAATTTTATAAATGAAATTTTCATATTACCTTTAACACCTAAAGTGGTTATAATTTTTTTTCAATGTTGACTTATTATCTTGAAATGTTAAAAAGTCAATGTATTTAATATTTTCAAAATTGATTGTACAGATTTTTTATCAATATAATGAATTATTAAATTATTTGAAAATAATAAAATAATCACTTATTATTATATGTTAGAAATGTTTATAAAATAATCATTTATGTTCTATTAGTCATTTCATAAGTGAAAATTACAACTTTTATTGTTGAATTTTTTATTATAAATATAATTAAAATAGGTTAACTAATGGATAATGAAAATGATGATTATTAAAATAATACAATAAATTTTATAAAATATAATAGTTGATGATAATACTACCTTAAATCATCTTAAATTATAATATTTGGCCTTTTATGTATTTCATTGATGTTGAATTTATTATAAACTAATATTTTTATAAATTCAAAATGTTCATCTCCACTCAATTATTAATGGGAACCTCCTTTATATCTTATTCATGTTACACTGAGGCTTCAAGAACAATGATCCCATGAAATTCCTTAATCTAAACATTCCTACACAAATTATAGAGGTGGTAGTATTTTAAAAATACCAACGCTAGTGTCCTTATGCGGTGTCTAAATAATATTTTCTGAAGAACATGCAATCATCATTGCTGACTCTTTCATACTTATTTATTCTTCTACATTCAGTTCATCTGTTGTTTACATTATAATGTATTAAATAGTATCTAATATATATTATTATATTTTATTATGATAGTGGGTCATTAATATTCTACCTTTTATCCATCCAAAAAAATGGAAGCAAAGTACATGCATACGTACGGCTTACCATCTCCACCTCGTGGTGTACTCTATTTTTTTCACCACATATTTACATGGATGGGTATAGTTTTATAAATAATAGATAAATATGATAATTATTACATTCTATTGGTTATGGAAATTAAAATTAACTTACCATACACTTCCATCCACTTTCGCAAAAAAGGTTATGGTAACGTCGTTCATGAATACGTACAACCTACCATCTCCATGACATGATGTTATTCATTTTCAATATTCAACATTCAAGTATGATTATTTCAATATATATATATATATAATATATATGATATATATTACCTTAATATCATTATGGAGTTTATATAACTATAAACTATTAAAAATAACTAGGACTTATATGACAAAACCCTTATATGAAAATAAAGCAGTTAACACTTGAAAAAAATGTATTAATGAAATATTATTTAATAAGGTGATAAAATGATATATGTTTATCATATATGATAAAATAAATTTCAAAATGGTTCTTGTATAAATTAATTACATTATAAAAATCATTATAAAATGTTTTATATATGTATGAATAAAATTATACAAAATGTAAGGGTTAATTTTATAATCACATTATTATTAGGGATTGATTATGCAGAAGTATCTATTGGTGAATATTTCTGTTCCATATCTATATTTCCAAAAAAATTAATTTTTTAACTATTCTTCTATAACATTTTATATTAATTTTCAAACATGTTTGAAGTTTTATTTAACATTTTGAAATGAATCGTTCTTTTCATATTTCAAATAAGGTTCTTTATGAAATCTCCAGAGAACAAATAAATGCAATTTTTTTGACTCATAAAAATGAGATTATATTCCGATTTCATGACAGCTTAATTCCTTGAAGCTTCCCTTAAAATCAAAATAAAATTTAAATAAAATTCATCCAAAAAAATTGTATGACATTTCATGTTTTTTTTCAAAACAAAATGTGTATTTTACTAAAAAATTAAATTATAGTGAACTATAATAATTATTTTTTATCTAATATAACATTATTGGATGTTACGTTTTAATTAATGGGGATATTTATCTTGGATAATATCTCTATTATTTCAATTTTTTGTTTATGTTTATGAATTAATGATATTTACGAAACCCATTCTATTTTATTGGGCTATGTTATTATTTAATGATATTTATAAAACCCATGTCATTCTATAGTTTTTGATCTAATGATGGATTTATGTTCTTGTGACATACATATGAATGGTTTTTTGTTATTCATCAAGTGGGACTTATTTCTCCCTCAAATTCAATGATTAAATATTAATATCTAATGATACTCGATATTCTATAATGGGGAGGGAATTAATTTTAATAATACATGACTATAACAGGGTATAATACTAGTTCAATAATACATGGTTAGAATGAGTATTGAACTCAGGTTTTTTTTTGGGTCTTTGACCAATATGATGGTCTTAGAGGTGATCCTTGACAAATATTATAATTATTTTCATTGCTTATTTCTAAACAATAATTTCTGGTATTATGTTATACATAGATGAATTATGTTTCTTATAATTCATTTCTAATGAACTTTTATGATTTATTCCATAACTCAAAACATGATACTTGATATGCAATATAAATTATTTAAAAACATAGTTTCATTTTATTATTTTATTATACTTATGTTTTCTCATTTGATTACCCGTACTGAGAATATGATATCACCATTTTAATGTGTTTATTTTTTCTATGATATGATGAATGTTATGAAGTATAATGTTTTAAAATGGTTTCTAGTTATGCATGAATGATCGAGATCTTGTGTAATCTTTTCATGAATATGTTTCTTTTGTTTTAATGATTCCGAAGACACTAAACCTGTAGGGTTCTGACATGGTTTTTTTATTAATGAAATATAATTAAATTTTATTTTATTATCTATTTATAAAACTTATTGGCTATTATACAAAGGGATATTATCTCAAGGTGAACTAATCATTATTCTCAAGATGTTATCCCTCATGGGTCTGCATATCTCATGGAATATAACTATAAAAATCAATCATCAATCGATGAATGGGGAATACTGCTAGTATTTAAGGTTCTTTCACAGACCTCTAATGTTTTTCCATTTGATATTTTTACACTTAAAAAAAATTAAATAAATAAAGGGGTTCATGCCATCACAATTAAAGCAAAAAATAATTAACCATAAATTGAACCCATTTATCATTAGGTTATGTTCAAGGGACCACTTACCTCATACATAAAGATATCATTATATGACTATTTCCATACCACTACAACTATAGCTCATCCAAGACCATCCAGCCACCGTCCATTGTCAAGAATCTGTACCTCAACCAACGATATCTAATATATTGAATTGTAAAAAATTATTAATAATTTCCAAATTCATAAATGAAAAAATCTCAAAAAATAAACTTAAATCGCAAAAGCCACAAGATAGAGGGTGTGATTTACTCCTAAAATTCTCCAAGAAAATATACATGAATTCTATATATAATGAAATTGTCTCAATATCTATTTCCACTTATTATATTTGAAAAATATTGAAAATATGGTAAAGTTACACACCTCCAATATAATGTAATGAAATAATGTGTGTATATGGTCATATGATTCCCACTAGCCATTGAGAAAACACTACAAAATATATTAGATGATGTAAATCACACTATAATGGAAATTATCCCTAAATCCTAAACCAATTAACTGTAAATTGTAATGCTAGAATGATGATGAAAAAAGATGATAGAATGTAAAGATCCACATCAAAATATTGAATAAATCAACCAAAAAACACCCCAAATAAATATACGTTAGAATAAAAATTGGGGGAAGGATCCATCATTGGTTCAATCATGCATAAGCAAAATTACATAGGCAAAAAATTTTAAAATTAAATGAATAAATAATATTCCCAACACTATTAAAAATTTTGGTCATCCACATGGTCTGGATATATTATTTTCAAACCATTCTTCAACAATAATTCGTTTATTATTATAGGACACACACCATATATGGTGTGGTCATGGAGGTTTTCAAACTAGTTTCCATCTTCATAGATAAATAAAAAATGGAATTTTTTAAGAGGTTTCACTACAATTAGGAACCAATCATTAACAAATACTATAGTCATTCCTACATCATGGTTTCCTCACATTGTTCACCTAATAATATCCTATCCATGAATAAATAAAATACCTTCGCAAATTCCTAAAATTTTTCCTAAATCTTCCAAGACTAATCGATGCACCTAAGATTCCTCCAAATACATGATCTGTACCAATAATAATTACCTTATAATGATCCATCTATTTGAATTCCAATCAAAATTTCTATTTTAAAAATGTCATCACTATTAAAAATTAAAATTCTACAATTAATTATATTATTTAAAACCACTATCACCCAAAAATATTAAATTTTATTTGAGAAAAAACATAATGTTTTAAATAGATTTTTGCACTTAAAATAACATACCAAAATAGACACATTGCACATGTGAATATGGGGTCTATCCCTTTAATGAAAATGTCATAATTTGTTTTACCTATACCTTTATTAATTAAATAAAACATTAATAATATAGTTCCACTCCTCAGTAACACATAAATAAGATGATTATGATTCCATCATATTGATATTATTCTAAAAAAATTACTTTATGTACCATATTCAGCTATAGATTTAATCTTTTTCTTATTAAGGTTAGTATAAACACCTACATGAGAAATGATATATCTGTTAATATTATATGAAAATTAAAACAACAGAAATTATGTTATTAGATTTTATTGATAAAATATTTTTTAAAATGTTCTGTAAATTTTACATAAATATTGAACATATAATTATTTTACTGCATTTTTGTTCATTATAAATTACTTAAATAAGATAATTACAAACATCAAATCCATGAATCATATGTAAACTACTTATGAAATAATATTATAACATTATAAATCATTATAAATATTCTTTTTATATTTCTAAAATTATATTGGTATGATTTATATAGATTTTTTAAATGTGAATCGAAACAACCACCACAAAAGTAGTATAAAAGAAACAGTTGATGCTAATAAACTTCAATGATAATAATAAAATATAACTAACTTATATATTTATTAAAATGATGTTCATAATTTTTTTTCATATAATCATTTTTTTGAAAAAGGGATTAATAAATATTTTTTATACATGATATTAGATAATTTTCACTAAAGTGGGATTATAATAAAATTCTCTTCACCATAATTTTTCTTCATCCGTTTATGAAGTGTATCTAGCTGGTAATTAATTATTTGGTGTATATAGTGGACATGGATATAATTTTTATAATTTTTTATTCTATATAACTTATTTACAATCCCTATTAGACTTTACATTTCCTAGGATTTCACTTTTAGTGATAGCGATTGAGTAAGAATTTATTTTAACTCAAAACCCCTTATATTAAAATGAAATAATTCATCTTCAAATTATTAATTATATAATTTTAATTTTTCAACTTAAATATATTATATTTAACTTTATGAATTTCCCTCTATATGGAAAAAATAACACTTTTTATTCTAATCATTCACCTTGGTGAATTTATTCCCTATAAAATTTTAACATCGTTAGAAATTATTTTCCTTCACTTTAATGATAATTTTTCATGTCTATATATACACATTCCTTCAATGTTATCAATTAATTTTGGAAAAATGAATATGTATTATATCATATTAACTTAATAATAATCTTCTTGTAATTTAAAAATGATTTTTTAACCCTATTTATGTTGTGTTATTTCAATGATTGTTTTTTGAAATTTAAAATTAGTATTTCATTCATGATCAGATGTTTCATATCCCACTACAAATTTTATTGAGATAATTTTTAGATCAGTTTCAATGATTTTTTTTAAATATTATTTTTAAAATTAATTGTATTAATAAAATCAATAAATCTTATTAAAATTGAAATTTTAAAGTTAATCTTAATTTAAACATATTACATTTTTTTTATTTTTTCTCAAATCTAGTTTTCCATTTAACTTTTAGTTTCTGTTTTATATTAGATGTTTTTTTCCACTTTTATATTTATTTTTCATGAATTATCTACTATATACTCTCTAGATATTTTTTTTGGTGGATTAAAATCATGATAACAAAAAATTTAATTCATAATCCATTTATATTTTATTTTTTATGATGTATTCTTATTTGGAAGAAGTTATTTGTCTTTATCAATATACTTTAAAGTAATTTGCTTAAACATAGTGTATTAATTAATAATTACTCAACCAATATTTTCATATTGAATTATGGTAATTTAATTCTATAAATATTGTTGAGATATTATTTAATTAACCATATATCAATTATACTATATGGTTTTAGTTTTATATTATCCAATATAGAAAGAAATTTCACTTGTTCATTGGGAAAATATTTATAATCCTTAAACATTTTATTTTAATAAGTATGTTTATTTATTAGTAAATATTTTTGATTATGTATTATATACATTATTCCTTCCTTTATAAGATGCACTCATTAGACATAATTATAGAAGTGTGAATCTTGAAAAAGTTTCTTCATGCAATGATGAGTATCAAAAGACAAACTAGTATGTGATCTTTGGGAATTATTTCCAAATTATTTTTACCGACATGGTTGATTCCATGTTGGTTTGTATGTTTCCTTAGAATAAGGCCATATTTATAATATTATTAAACTCAAAATTAATAATTTGACAAATATGAAACTATTTAGTTTAATGCATTTGATTGTTTATTTTTTGATGTCATCTATGGATTAATTTCAAGATCAAGTGATCAGTTATATAACATTATTAAATTATTTTCTAATTCCTACCATTTTATTTTTTATTTTTTTATTTTTTGGTAACATCAGGTAAATTGTTCCCCTTGCATAGAAATTGAGCTCACCATCCATATATTTCAACTTCCCCAAGTAATGATTAAAAGTACTGGATATGATATATCTCGGATAATATCATTTGTTGAAAATTTATGTTAGATATTGATGACTTATTATGAATTTAAATTTTAAAATTAATTTGTGAAAAATAAATAAATTGGAAATATTTTTCAGTGATGTGTTATAATTATATAATGTATAGTCTATAATGGATGTGGGAATATATGTAATGTCATATTGGTAATAGATAATGTAAATATTGGAATTTTACCTATTAATTTCATAATTAGTATCAGAGTAGTCTTTAAATAACTATAAATATTATGTTGTTATTGGTATAGTCTAATTTAATATTTAAAAATATCAAAAATTGTTGATATATTAAGGTTGATCATAATTTAAAATTTATATAAAAAACATAAGGTTAGCTAATGTAAGATGGAATAATTTATATTTTTTGGAAAATAAGATTAGTGATCATTATTGAAAACCAATATTATAATTATTTGTCAAGGAAAATATCCATATTATTTTAGAAAAATTTGATTTCATGGTTTTCTAGGAAAATACATCTTTACCGGTATAATTGAAATTGCATATAGTTGTGGAACAGATTCAACATGGTGTAATCACTTTAAAAATAAGGGTCGAGTGTCACGTCAATCTTGTCATAGTTTATTATGATTGGGAATAATATTGTAAACCTCTATAGACACTCATAAAGATTTTGATTATTAAATTTACACAATATTTTGAAATCATTTTGAGTGATTTGAATATATTTAGTTCAGAAATAAAACTAGGGAAAACTATGTAAAATATATATTAAAAAATAGAGATTTATAATTTAGGTTATACTTGATATTTACGAAATAATTCTTCAATGTTTATAGTTCTTATTTTACAAAATAGTTATTTTTTACACAAATCATCATTCCATTATTTATATGTTTTATTAATCAAGGGAAAAACAATCTAATAATGGATTCTTTGTAAAATGAAAATATTAACCCAATGGAAAATATATTTGGGTCGGATCAGGAGTAAGAAATATCATTATTATGGGAAACCAGCAATCATAATATTTTATTTTAACAATGTATGCTAAATTGAGTTCCCAAACACATAAATGAAGAAAAGGACGTTACATACAATATTTTTGTGTAAGAATTATAATAAAAGAATTAATATTAGGTTTCCCATGTACCAAGAATGTGTTAAGAGGAACTTAGGTAAATGAATTGAAGATACGTAATGGAGTTTTATCTTTTGGAAGTTTTTAGATTTAAAAAATAAATGTGATGGAAAAAGAAAATTCATAGTTACCATGATGATGGTAAAAAAAATTTCCTAGTAAAACCAAATATATAAATTTAGTGACATCATCTAAATTTTTATATTGATTTATTTAATTATTTTATATACCCATAAATGTTAATTAAATTTTAGTGGACATATTTTTTCTAATGGGGGACAATTTAAAACCATGATATTTTTTCCATCAAAACTAAAATGTAAAATATATTTGTTCACATGAATAACATAATAAAAGTAACCATGTCACTTTTTCTCATGTATAGACTTCCACATCCATGAATTTTACCACTATGTTTTTTATTTAGTCATTTAATCTATATCAATAACTCATAAATATAATAGACCAACTACAATTATCTAATTAATGCCTTTATGATTCTATAATATTGATATTATTAAAAAATAATCAACTTCTTAACTATATTCTACTAGGGATTATTGTTTGATGTTTTTTAGGTTTGCTAACCACATAGATTAAAAATCATAAAAAATTCTATAATGGATGAATATTAAATCATAATTTTTTTGATACTAGACATGTATTTACCAAGAAAATTATTCATATATCTAAAATTTTTATATTAATATATATCTCATTTTTATATGACCATATTTCAATATAAATTACCACAAAAATTTCATAATTATCATCATCAAACCAAATCCTGCATAAAATACATATGAAATGAAATTAATAACATTATAAATAATAATATAACAACTATTTGAAAATCTATAATAATCTCATAATGATGAACTTTATTTTCCTAAACATGAATCGAAAACATGAGATTTAAAATGGAACTAACTATAAATCAAATCTAACAACCTGTAATGAAGAAACAAATTGAAATAGCTAATATATATGAAGAAAATAATTATGTACTATTTTTATAAAATGATATAGGTATGAATATGGTTTATAAATGAGAGATTAATAACATAATTAATTTTATACATGAGATTAATTAATATTCGGGTATGCATTATTAAATGAGAGGGTGTTTCCCTATGGTTTTCAGTTTATAGAGATATTATTCATATTCTCCATTTATTTCTATTTTTTGGTTTATATATTGGACACTGATTTATGATATAATAATTTTTCATTTAATCTATTATGTTTACAAATCTATGTCATGTTATACCTTTCACTAATTTTCAATTAATGAAGATAATGATGATGTAATGGTTTTTCTTAACTCAATTGCCCTTTATTTGTGTTATAATGTTTCATCATCAACATCATACTTATATGAATGGTTTCCTACACCAAATTATTTTATATTTAACATTCTATTTAGATATATGGTATATTTTATGGTTGATAAAAATCATCCACTATGATGATTTTCTTCTCCAAGAATGATTGAAACTATTAAGAATAATTCTTATTCACATTTATGATGATTTTTTCCGTGTCCATATTTTACCATCATGAAAATGTAAACTTATTTATTTTTAAATTTAATTGTATGTTTTCTCTTGTAACCATTACATTTCCCTTACCACATTTTTAAATGGTTGTTTTGTTATACATTTTATGTCAAGGGACTTCAATAATGTTATTTTAAATTATATAAATGTATTTCCTTAGATAAAAATCTGTTTTATTATCAACTTCAAATATCTATAATGTAGTCATTATGTAATTTTCAAGTATCAATAAATACATAATATATATGTATAAATATTAAAATATTAACATCACCTTTTTTGAAATGTCTTTTGATAGTATCTTCTATCATCAATTTTTTTCAATAGTATGAAAAAAAATTTATAAATAAATTTCATCCATGATAGACTATTTTTACATTATCTGGTAAAATGTATTTACACATGTTGTAGTAATTTTACATAGATGAAAATATAAATCAACTCATACTATATTATTTTTTGGATTAAAATCATGGTATCATAGAATTAAATTATTAATCAATAATAATGTAATATCATTGGAACTTTAATTCTTAGGTAGGTGTTGTCTATCTAGGAAAATATCATTAACTATTATTAGGTTTGATTTGAAATATTAATTAATAATACCATTTTTATTCTTTCTTGGGATGAAATATGATCACATAATTCCTTTTATCATTTGGGAAAACTATTTTATTAAGCATATACCCATTACACTATGTAACGGCTCAGACCCGAAGAGCCACATGAATAGTGCTAAATGGGTTGGGTGCTACTACCTTAGGTGCACCTCCCTGAATGCCAAAGGATGCCAAATAGCAGTGAGGGTCTTACATGTATAATTAGGATGTTATACACTCGTGGAGGATAATAATAATGGTACTGGTCTGAGTAAAATAATAAAGATGTAGCAGAATAAACGTCTCAAATGACTCGAACCAGACCCGCATAACAGAAGAACATTCAATATCAATTAATAGAGTAAGCAATAAATATAACCAATAGTATTAGAAATAAACACAACAACATGATGATCAATTGTAACTACTAACGAACAACAAAACATGCATCCAAATATGGTTATCTATATCTAAATATAAAAGCGCCAATGGCTAACCAATTGTAGCTAAAAAAGTAAGCATGATGATATCGGAAAGTAAGAAAAACATGTGACTCCAGCTAGGCAAGACCTCAAGGTCCATACCATCTTCATCAACAACTAATGCTTCCCAGCTCCAGAAGCTGTCCTTTTTCTAACAAGTAAATATGTAAAGTCTCCATGCATCCCGAAGGGCCCGTTAAGGTCTGAGATGAATCTCAGTAAGATACCACCAAACAATGCATACCTAATATAAGTGTTTTTGTGGGCATGAATTTATAAAGAAAGCAGTAAAAAAATGATGCAAAAATAAACACAAACTCCCCTTCTTCTTAGTAGCTACCTTGGAGTGTCACCTCGTCGGCCAATGCTGGAATCTCTGTAATATAACTTGGCACCATGTGCCCCCTGACACAACATGCCTCATGTACTGACGTCCTGATGTCATGCCCGAGCAATAGTAACCCAGATGAATAGTGGTTCCTAACATCAAATTGTAACTTAAGGGAAAATGATGTATGCCCTAAAATAACATAACTATAAGGACAGTGATGTCTGCTCTCAAAATAATGTTTCTAGAGGGACATCGATATCTGTCCTCAAACAAAGTATCCAAAGGTAAATCAATTTCTACCCTCAAATAATGGAGAGCCTCTTCCCCCAACCTAATAGAATCAATTCTATCCCCTGAAGGCTCCTCACCTTTTATGTTTCTTCCTACAGCATGCACCCCCAAACCAAATGCACCGAAACCACACCTAACAGGGGCCTCTACACACACGAGTGGTCAAAACTAACTCATCACAAAGTCTCTTTGTGTGCAAACTAATAATAGAATCCCGGTGAGTGGTAATCACCAAAATACTACCCAAGCCACAACACTTCTAACACCTCGTGTCCTTGCGACCATGACGCTCAAGTCTAATGGTCTCCCCATCCTTGTAACCCTCTCCATGACCAACCTGATAGTCATCCTACCTCAGACTGACGCCCATAATGCCCAATCCCGTGGTTAGAACCATCCAATGTTACCCGGGCCTATCCCAACCTTTGATCAACATCTCACATGAATATCCAGGTCATTCCCAAGACAACCAAAATGGTTCCAGTATATGAAATTCAGAAATAACATATATACACATTTAAACAAAACACAACAATAGGAAAAATAATCTATACAGTTGAATTGCACTAGCCTAATATTTATCTTACAACAAGACTGAGGTCTTTAAAGCCTCTAAAAAGTCATATCAAGGTTCAATAAACTAATATTAGTATATTAGAACAATAAAATTCAATTAATACAATTTTGGTGGCCTGACCAAAATGCCCCAATGACCAACAACCAGTCACCCGACCCCTCTCAAGAAACATAGGTAACGTGGCATACCCCAAGGTATCCCATAGGACTAATGAACAATTGAATATGCAATATCAGATAAAACTAGAACCTTCTCAAAATACCTAAAAACGCGCTGAAGGCCAAGCCACCCAAATGACCACAAAAAGCCAAAAGAGGTATGCACCACCTACCTAAGACTCGTAAGATAATACTCCTTTGATAACAACATCCCATTAGGTCTAAAACATGGTAGATATACAAAATAATAAAAACCAATCAAGCCCCTATAACTCATTTCAGACCAAAAATAAAGAAGAACGACTCAAGTGTAATTGAGGCCTTACAGAGGGGGTTACAATGGAAAAAATAATGTTCAAAACGGAGTTTTGACGAATATTTGAGAAGGATTTGATTGTATGGATGGCTCTCCCCGCCCAAATTCATCAATGGGTTTGGGTTCTGCCTCAAAACGAGGATACTGCCCATTTTAGCGAAATAAAATAAAATACACGACATGTATCATTTTACTATTCATATGATGACTGAAATTTCCCCTACATACATTCCAGAACCTGCCGACATTAGTACACAACGTGTGCTAGGTAGAACACGGCGTGTAAATAGTTTTTCTTCTCTTCCTTCCCGATTACCCACACACCTTGTATATCCCTCATACTTGGCTAGACTACACAGTGTGTCCAAGGAGGACACGATATATAATTGGTTGAACGATTCTACCTGACCAACATTCCAACATGCCATGCATGGTCTCCACATAGTCATGCGTACATAGTGTATCGATAACTACACATCATGTAGTAAGAAATTCTTACACGATCATCACACGGAATGTACTCGACATGTACATGGTCGACACTCACCTAACCCCTAAACGGCATGTACCTAAGAGTGCATGGATTATAGTCTAGAAACTTCTACAAATTACCCTATTTCTCTAGTTTTCTCAAGAAAACTCAAAAATTCAAACAGGGTCAGGATTTTGACCCATTCTAAAAACTGAGGTTCTTGAAATCTCCCAAAATTAATATATCCCATCCCTGAGCTATCAAACCTTTCCCGAAGATGGCATAGAACATACTACCCTGAATAAAATAACCCAGACTTACCCAACCACGAAGGTTCTGGATAATTTACTCAAGGGGATCCCCACCTTAGGATTCTCCTTACTCAGTCTCAACACGAAAATACTCAAACCAATCCAAGGTTCACTAACCTGTTATCTGGATGCATAGTCCATCCATGATGCATCGTCACCCCTGCACCTCATTGGTGCACATATATCGTTCCTGAATCCCAATGTTCCTCGCACGACATCAGTGTCTACCTTTATGAGGTCTTGCATCCCATGTATACTCAAAATGAACCTGGTTCCTAGCACCACAAGTAACCCACATCATCGATGCCTCGATGCCTTATGAACCTCAAGTAACTCACATCATCGAGTCCCCGAATACTACACATCTAATACATACATATATATATATATATATATATCATGCACCCAATATAGTTCCAATAACATTGTCTAGCATCTAGTCAGTCCACATAAATCATGTGCATCATGTGCACTCAAAATGGACATGCCTATACATTTCATGCCAAAAAAGGAAACATGGAAATCATGACCACAACTGTGATGTACCTCAAACCGTCATCGGCTCACCAGCCTGCTCAGCCTCTGGAAGCTCCACAACGTGCACCTAGCCTGACATACGGTTGCCTGATTCCTGGCCTCCCTGTGGTGCATCTCCACAAAAATTTCCACTGACCCCTCAGCTAGTTCCCAATGTCTCTATCACGTCTTCCACGTGCAGATGAACCTCAACTACCCTCGCCAGGTACCGAACCTGAACCAACTCCAGATGCTACCATCTATCCCAGTCCCTGTCTTCCGGTTGTCTGAGAAGGATGCATGTAGGACCTCTCCAGATGCTTGACCTATCCATATGCTCTGCACTCTATCGGAGGCATGTCACACAAAGTCTGAACATTCCCTGGTTTTCTACACTAAAAGAAAACCACTGTAGAAATGCTACAAGGTGGTCTAGCTGAGTCTTTAGCATGACTTCCCAACTGAAACTCATCTCATCCTCGCTTCTTTATATCTAAATCGTCACCTGAAACTGTTCCACAACCAACCTCAGGTCAATCATTTTGGTTGCCCTCTACTATGTGCACCTGATTCAATGCCTCCAAGAATGAACCTGGAATGAAGATATTCACCTGGATCCGAATGGTGTGTCATAATCCATATTCGAAGTGTCTCACCCTTTCAATGTCATCACTTACCATACCTGGTGCAAAGAGAGACAACTCAGTGAATGTAGCTGCATAGTCCATGATGGACATGTACTCTCGCTAAATGCTCAAGGACTCCTGAGCTCTCTCGTCCCTCGGTTTCATTGGGTAAAATTGATCAGAGAACATGTCCTCGAAGTCCTTAAATTCCAGTCCCTCGTGCCTGCAACCCTGAACCTCCACATCCAACCAATGCTTTTCCTTTCACACATCATGTATGTCTCCAGTTTGACCCTCCACCCTAGAGGCCTCTGGAGCTACTCGAGAATCATCTACATGCTCTATATCCAGATCTCAACTACCCATGGACAACCATCACCCAGAAAAAGAGGCAGTTGTTTCAACTGGAAGGCCTATGTCAGATATGCTATTGAAGGATCGGTATCCTACACACCTCTGTCGATCACCTATAGGACCCGAACCAGGCTAGCTCGGAGCTGCACATCGAGCCATGGTCCGAAGACAACCAAACCCGACTATTGCCCTTCCTACATTGGATCCCGAACCAGATCTTATCCCTAAGCCTATATCTATGGCTCCTGCTCTGCCTGCACTGGATCCTGAACCAGATCTTTCTCCCTCCAAATGGTACCATCTCTCGTCTGACGCTCCATCTGAGTCTCCCCAAATATGAACCCGCTGAATACCATAAATGGATAGACAAACCATATACATAACAATTTATACATATATAATGCAGAAAAGAAATGCAGTAAAAGGTAATGCATAACTACTACCCTTACTCTCCTCCACTGCAACCATACCCCATCAAATCCAATCCTCGTGGCCTCCTTACCATCCCTTAACAGATCCATGTATCAAAAGTACTCAGGCCATGCATGTCCTGACAACTAACGTTTCCTTAAACCGATAACCAAGTCATCCAACAATGATGATCAAAATCACCTCAACCATAGTACATTCCTGCTCGTACAAGAGCCACACCCAATTAAACTGGCACATAAAATTCTACAAATATACAAGCATGGAATAACACATTGAAATAAACAGTTAATTCTATCAGGAATTTCACCAATTTACATAGCATGGAAATTGATATTATTCAAATGGAATTATCACTTCACAAAGCATATGTGTGGTTATGAAATTAAAATACCATAAAAAGTTCCTATTAGAATCCAAGAAAACAAAACCATACCATACTAGGCCAAGGTCCATTCCTCTCTTATCATACGAGGGAAGTGGTTACACATCCAAATCGATAACATCACACAAAAAGTGAGCCACCAAGGTTGAAATCATATAAACTATAATCTGAGGAAAAAAATAGCAACTCCCACCCAGGGAAACATGGTTCATCCCTCGTACCTGGAGCTGTAGGTGCCCAAGGACAAGCTAGAAACCCAGTTTCCAACATCAACCTATATCCATTCTACCATATACCATGTAAAACCAGCAGAAATAAAAAAGAAGTCCCAATATCATTAGGAGCCAGTGAAACACTACTTCTAAATCCCAATCAAGAACTCCTCTGATACAACTTTGTAATGACCCATATTCGAATAGCCACCAGAACATTGCTAAACGGGTTGGGTGCCACTACCTTAGGCACACCTACCAAAATGCCAAAGGTTGTCGACTATAAGAGAGGGTCTTACGGGTTTATTGGGGAGGTTATACCCTCTCAGAGGATAATAATAATGGTACCGGTCTGAGTAAAATAATAACGGTGCAGTTGAATAAAGGTCTCAGTAGATTCGAAACTGACCCGCAGATCAGAAGAAAATTCAATATCAATAAATAAGTGAAGCACTAAATATAAACAATAGTTGTGAATATAAAAACAACAGTATGATGATCACTTGTAACTACTACCGAACAACAAAACATGAATTCAAATTAGGTCATACATTTCGAAATATAAAGGTGCCAATGGATAACCAACTATAGTGAAAAAACAAGTAAGCATGCTGATACAGAAAAGTATGAAAAAAGTGACTCCATCAAGGAAAGACCTCATGGTCTATAACATCTCCATGCACAGCTAATGCAGCCCAACTCCTAAAGTTGGACACTTTCTTGCAAATAAATTCATAAAGTCTTCTTGTGTCCCGAAGGGCCTGTGCGGGGTGTGAGACAAATCTCAGTAGGATACCACGTAATTGTGCTTACCTAATATGATTGTTTAATAAGGCTTGCATTTATAAGGAAATAAGTAGACAATAAAATTCACAAATAAATAAAAACTCCCCTGGTGCTCAGTAGCCACCATGGAGTGTCACCTGCTTCAGCCAATGCCAGAATCTATGTCATATATCCCGGCTCCATGTACCCCCGATCACTATTTCACTCAATTACCGACGTCCTAAAGGCACACCCGAGAAACAGTAACCCAGAGAAACATTAATGCCTACCCTAAAATAGTAATTGGAGGAAAACTGATGTATTCCCTTAAATAACATAGATGGAAGGACAAAAATGTATTCCCTCAAAATAAAGTATCTGGAGGGACAATGATAACTTCCCTCAAACAAAGTATCTAGAGTGACATAGATATCTACCCTCAAATAGCAGCGAGCCTCTGCCCCCCAACCCGATGGCCTCAATGTGATCCCTTGAAGGCTCGTCACCTTCCACGTGGCTTCCTACAACAAGAACCCCAAACCAAAAGCACCAAAACCACAACTAACGAGGCCCTCTACCCACACGTGTCGTCAAAACCACAACATCATGGAGTCTCTATGTGTGCACACTACTCATAGTTTCTGGGTGAGTGGTAATCACCAAAATAGTATCCAAGCCACAACATGTCTGACACCTCGTGTCCCTGCGACCATGCCTCTCAATTCTAATGGTCTTTCCATCCTAGTAACTCAGGCCATGCCGAACCTAACAGTCATCCTACCTCAAACAGATGCCCATGATGCCTAATCCTATGTTCAGAACCACCCAACGTAACTCGGGCCAAGCCCAACCTATGATCAGCATCGCTAAAGAATATCTGGGCCATTACCAACACAACCAAAAGGGACACAACATATGCAATTTAGTATCTACATATATACACATTAAAACAAAACAAAATAACATGAAAAACAATCTAAATAGCTGAATTGCACTAGTCCACTAGTTATCTAACAAAAACACTAATGACTTTAAAGCCTCTAACAACCCATATCATGGTTCAATATACTAAACTCAACATTTTATAACAATACAATTAAATTAATACCTTTTTGAAGCCCCTGCCAAAATGCCCCGAGGAGCAATGGCCACTCACCCGGCCCAGCTCAAGCAACACAGGTAATAGGTCATACGCAAAGTTATCCCATAGGTCTAATGAACAATTTTATATAAAATATCAGATAAAATGGGGTCCCTCTCAAAATACCTGAAAATGTGTCGAAGGTCGTGCCACCCAAATGACCACGAAAACACAAAATAGGTTTTCACCACCTACCTGAGACTCGTATGTTGATAACATTCCGATAATAGCCTCTAATTAGGCCTAAAATGTGGTAGATCTACAGAATAATCAAAACCTCTCAAACCCCTATAACTCATTCTATAAATGAAATCAAGAAGAATGGCTCAAGAAGAATCAAGGCCTTACCATGGGGCTTCCAATGGATAAAATGATGATCGAAAGGGAGTTTGGATGATGATCCAGGAAGGATTTGAAGGACTTGTCGGCTCTCCCCACTCAATCCCATTGAAGGGTTTGGGTTCTGCCTCCAAATGAAGCTACTACCTATTTTAGAAAAAAAAGAAAGTGCATGGAATGTACATTAAGTACATAGTGTGTATCATTTTATTATTCATATGACGGATAAAATTTCATCGACTTACTTTTCGAACCTACCGACATGAGTACATAGTGTGTGCTAGGTAGCACACATCGTGTACATAGTTTTTCTTCTCTTCCTTACCAACTTACCCACAAGCCATGTATATCCCTCATACATGGAAAGACTAGACGGCATGTCCATGGAGGACACAACGTGTACTTGGTTGAACGATTCTACCTGACCAACATGCCTACATGCCATGAATGGCCTCTACACAGTCATGTGTACACAACATATCGATAACTACACATTGTGTAGTATGAAATTCTAACACGGTCATCACAAGGCATGCACTCGGAAAGCGTAGGACCATCACTCACCTAACCCATACATGCCATGTACCTTATAGTAAACAGTGTGTAGTCTATAAATATCCAGAAACTACACAGTTTCTCCAGTTTTCTCAGGAACATCACAAAAATTCAAACAGGGTTAAGATTTAGAACCATTTTAAAAACACTGGTTCTTGCACCCTAGGAAATGTTAGTTTTGGGGATGAATACCTAAAAAAATCTATTACATTTATTGATTGAATAAATATTGAAAAAATGTATTCCTATATTTTTATTATATATCTTCAGTTATTATTAAGATCTAGTGGTTATTTATTATTTATTTTATTCATTCATACAAATGATGAATGAATTGGAATTAATTAGTGATTTGTGGGGCCCATAATATCTTATTGATTCATTGGTAAGTCTAGGTGACAAACTCGTATGAGTACTCGATTTATGTATGCCAAATTATTTATGATTTATTGGATGATCCCTAGAAATTTTATATGATTTCTATACATGAGGCTATAAATGTAATATTATGATTTACAGAATTATTAACATTATCAATATGAAAACATATTTTTATTTGAGAGATATTTATATTAATTTTTCATTAGTGGATTTATTTTATAATCACATGACCAGTTGTGTTTTATTATTTTATTATAATTTACTTCCTTCTATATTAATTATTCCTTGTTTATTAAATGATAACTTATGTTATACACTTTTCCTTTCGAGTGTATGACCTCACCATTCTTATGTATCTATTTCAATAGTTTATCATGAAAATAATTATTCATTAAATATATATTATAATAACATGTGTGAAATGTTTATTTGAGATAATGAAAATATATTTTTGATTAAATGTTTACTAATTTAAAGGAGAAAATTTCTATTTAATGAGAACGACATGAGATATATTATTTTATGACATGTCTCACATATATATATATAATGAAAACCAAAAACATAATTGAAATTTAGATAATGATATATTTTCTATAAACCGTGTAACTATGTTGATGATTGGTTTATTTTTCACAAAACCCCTCAAAATGAAGAGCATTACATATAATTATTCAAATAAATATATTATATATTATAAAGACCCATTTTAATTGAAATTATAGACCATAAGTTTATTGAATTATATTAAAGAAGAAGTTAGAAAATATGATATCAATAATATAAAAAATGATGTTATTACTTACTGTGTTGGAACATTACATTTTTTGAAATCCATATATGGTTTTGAATGATTAGGTAGTCAATATTAATTCTATGATTTTTCAAACAAGTAAGGGAATTAATAGGGAGATAATTTTTTCATATATTGGATAATATTGAAATCAAAACATTTGGTTTGATGTGGGTAGTTTTGGGGTCCTTTTCTAGTTGTTTTTGAAAGGTATAGTATGATATACTGATTTTTAATGTGAATAAAATTCAAATATTAATGGAATGTTTCTTAAGAATGTGAAATTAATATTTATGCATCAACCTATTCCACATTCACACTTTTTAGATATAATTTTTAAAGATATTATTTTACATTACCCCTTAGATTATAGCTTTTACAACATTTTACCTATTACTATGGTAACATAATATTTTATAAAATAACATATTTATTTGAAAAAAATATATTATATTTATTAAAAAAATCTGAAATTTTCTTATGAAATATAAATATCAATTTTATTAAGAATAATTGCTATTAGTGATTATTATTAATTTTATATTATCTGTGTATAAAATATATTTTTTTGGAAAAATATATTTTTTGACATTATATGTATATAATTTTATAATTCCATGTAAAAAATATTATATGAATAATAATTTATTTGTTTCAATATAGTAAATTAAATTAAAATTATTCATTAATTGTGATAAATTATATTTATTAGAATAATGAAAACACAACACAGAAAACCCAAAATCTATATAGAATGTATAATTCTTAAGGTAATTGAATTGTTTTTCCTATTTCAAATTATTTTTTTATCAGCTAATCCTTTATTAAATTTAATAAATAATATTGTATTAAAATAAATACCTTAATTCTTAAATATTATTTATCATTTTTTAAAATATTTGAATTTTATAAAACTAAAAAATATATAATGTTAAATTACCTAAATAGTTTTTTTAAATTAATTCCATTATATCTTATCAAATTGTAATTATCATTCCTTTAAAAAATATGGGATTCTATAAAATAATATCTCAATTCATGATATCTTGTTTTCATTATACGTTTATTTCAACAAATTCTAACAAATTAGTGTATTGATTATGCATGATACATTCATAATTAAAAAAATGTAATTATTCAATATTTTTTATCCAAATTTATTTTATTCACTTATAAATGATCTAATAATAAATGGTATGTAATAAATGGATTCATTAACTATTTTAGTAATGTTAATTAATGATTGAATAATGTTTACTTAAATTACATTTTATGTTGAATGATTTATTTTCTGATCAATTTAGAATGAAAAAAAAATTACATAGTGAAAAATTGTATCCTTAAATATTGTTTTCTCCCATCTCCCTTCTTATTAGGAAAATTCATCATCAAAATTAGAATTTCTTGTCAATAATTAAAAAATTGGGTTCTCCTAAAAACAGGTATGAATCTATATATATGGTATTCTTAACAATCATACATAGTAACTACTATAAAAATAGATAATTCATTATTTCTACAAGAATAGGAATATTTGATGATTTTTCTTGACCATTTTTGGTAAGGATAATTTTTCATTATTTGATAAGAATTCTACTTTTGAATGTTTTTCTTATGGTTTATCATTCATTGCTTTATTTCTATGATCCTATTTCAAAAATAAATATCTGACATATAATTTTTTTTATTTATAATCAAGAATATATATTTTTAAAAATTGGATTAATCAGTTATAAAATTATTAGAATTTATTTTTATGATGTCCTAACCTTTTATACCCTTTGTTAATCGTATGAAACTTCCGAATCTTCCACTATTTTTTTGGATTTATCCTCTAATCTAGTAAAAATATTATCCTTAAAAAACTACAACCCTATCTAATACCAGTTGAGATGTCCTTAACATGTAATATGAATGTTTTCTATAAACTACAATAATTATTAAATGTGTCTCATAAATAAAACAAAATCATATAACCCAATGGATTATTTCCTTTAGATAGTAGAAATATTACCAACTCAATCTAAAAAATAATGTTAAATTCATCTTCATAATTTCCCTAAACCCAACAACCTTCTAGAATCAATATATATAATATTTATCTATATGACCCGAAGAATATAAATCATTTAAAATGATTTTCACATTTTCTCTATTAGTGAAAAATTATACAAATATTTTATAAAAATATATCATTGGTTGTTTAACATGAGATGTCCCAACCACCTCCCTAACCCAGTGTTATCCCCCAATGGACTATATTGAATTCTAGTATGTCACGAGAATGCTACCTCCTACAGAAATTCAGATGTTGAATAGCACTGAGCATACATAATTTGTACAAAATATATGGATTACCATTAATATTTTTAATTTTCTTAGATAATAGATAAATTCAATCCACCAGCATCCCCGAAATAATAAACAATAATATATTTCCAAAACAAGATATGTAATGACACAAAAGAATAAACATATTAGAATACTAAATATAATGCATAGGTTGTGATAAAAACTCTAAAAGCTCATAAAAACATCTACAAGCTAGAAACTCCCTAAAGGACCATCAGACATCTTCTACTGTCCTAATGAATTGTTTTTATACACATAGGGTGATAATATATTTATAATCATTTAGATCCTCTAAAATCACTTCACAAAAATCTTAAAAGATTATATTAAAACCATGTGAATAAATAAATGTTACCAACCAACTACTAAATTTATATGAACTATATCATATCCCAACCTAGATCGCTCACTATGCCACACATAGAAATAGTTTACATGACCAACAATCATATGTGTGTGTTTTTAGTGTTTTTGTCTGTGTTTTTTAGAACGATATCCCAGAGCCACTTCCTAGTTTGTTTCTCTCTCACATTATCTAATTCCAAATTTCATGTGATACAATCCCTTATAAATGTTAAACTACCCTTAGATATCCATATCACTGATATATCATATCCAACACCTCATGCAGACATATATCATATCTATGTGGAAATTCATTAATCCAATATTGTGTTTGTATCTGAAAATGTACCTCATAACTCTATATACCATGTAACTAAACTCATAATTAAATTAGTTACTAAAAGATCGATACATGTAGATTCTATATCCTTAAGAAACCATAGTAGGAATATAAATGTATGGTAAAACCAAGAGCTATGAAAATAGGTTTAGGTGATTACCAAATACCTTAATCCATCATATCATAGATACACATACACATCACACTATATATAAAGGGATAGAGGTGAATAGAATGTTTTCACCCTTCTATTTTATCACCAACAATTATGTTTTGGAACACTCTTAGAACCCAAAATAATTGTATGGGGGAAAGACAACTAATTCGAGTACAAGATAGTATGAAATAGTTAAACATAAATATTATATGTATAAATATATCACAGAAATACATGAATATAAACTACCAATCATTAGAATAATACTACAATTTTATTCCCATGTGACACCCAGCTTCCATCTCTAAGGTGTAGAAGGATAAATATCATATAAAAATATTTGTAATAAGGTCAAACTCAAAAAAAATCATTGCATACATTTAATAATGACCCATAATTACTTATTCCCATTGTTATTTTTGGATTTTAAAATTTTATATACCCAAAATTAAATTTTATTTTCAGATCAATATTAAAATTTCTAGATCTTAAATACATTATCATCGTGTACTTATTACAATACAATTATGGGATCCTAATATTTAACTATAACTATTGTCGACATCCAACCCTATAATTCAATCATTATAAAATTACTATTCCATTATTTTCATGTACTATATGACTAAACATAAGATACAACATGAGATATTAAATCACAATGCATTAGTAAAACTGTAGTATGATCTTAATAGTTATGAAAAACAAATGCACGAAAAAAATCCATTAATAGTAAAAATAATGTAAAATTTGAAATACAAGTTGGAAACTCATTATAACCAATAAATTAAAATCACCAACAACAATATCTAGTAATATTGAACACTGAATATTAATATAGGCCATCAAATAACATCCATGGTCAAGATAAACCATCCCATACCTCACTAGTTCTTACAACCATAAAATGTTAACATTAAATCACTAAAAATATTCTACCATTGGATGATACAATCACCTAAAATAAAAATATATTGTCATCATATAAAATCTAGGGGAAACTAAATCCATAACACCAAGAACATAACATTTTGAAAATAATTTTTTCCACATAAAAACCCAAAACACATTAATTTTTTCAAAACCCATATTTAATATTGAATTGATTTTTTCATTCCATAGTCCTATGTATCAGTAACAAAAATTAGTATAATTACTACATATCAATATTTAAGAATCAACATTAAAAATATATCAAACAATTATTTATGTGATAATAGATTTTAGTAAATTTAATATAATGTTTTAGAAACCCTATTTGTTATCAAATTAATATTCTAATATTTTCAATTTAGGGGATTTAAATAATATATGTCATGATGAAGAAAAAAAATAATCTTAGGGAAAATATCACAATAACATGAAAATATCTTGAGTCTTCATTGATATGGCAAAGGATCATATAGTCATATAAATTTAAGATTCATTATTATTCCTGGTTATTATCGTCATAATGGTAGTGTCAACTATAACAAAAAGATACATTAAAATGTAAAATAAGCACTATTACAGAAACACAAAAATTTCCTGATTCTCCTATCTCTATATGAATATTTTACCATTATCCAGGCACAAAATATGGATAATTTTAAATCATTAATCAAATCACTAATTATGAACAAATAATCCCCATAGACATCATACTAGCATTACTTTTTATCAATAATTAATGAAATTCCTATAAAAAATCATCCCCATCATGGAAAGAGAGAATGGCAGAGGGAAGAACCAATATAATTGAACAAACTCACCTCAAATAACCAATGAATTTATCATTATATTCTATGAATAACTCTTATAATTGGGGATTAAAAGTATCTAAATAATCTCATTGGTTTTATATTTCTTCAAAAGAGAATTTATAAAATAGGAATATTTTGGAGGGACATCCGAATTTATAGAGGGTTAGTTTTCAAAAGGACTGTTACACAACACCCCTGACTATAAAAAACTTGTAAGGGTTCTAACTAAAGCAATAGTGTAATGGGAATGGCCATGAAAAAATTGTATTAATGAAAACCCCCCTTAAAAATTTGCAATGATAATCCCCTTTATTTCTCCCAAACTCCTAACCAACTTGTGGAAGGACTATGATTATATTTTTCAGACATTCATAGTGCTCCCCCAAATGGGAGAGCCACAGGTCTCAACCTATAGGATTCAATTGTGCAAAAAATAACATATATCATTGCACATTTAACTATTTAAGGTACAATGGAAACATTGTATGTACCATGGCCACACCATATAATATAAATGGATCAAAATAAAAAAACCATCCATGATAAATCGATGACAAAGCCCAACAATAAATAGTAAAATTCAACTCTTATAACTGAAATATTTTATTAAACAACTCTTATTACATTTCATTCCTTCCAAAATACCACTTATTAAAAAAACAACAAGGAAGGGTTCTAGAAGAAATAAGACGTTAAGTCATTTACCTCATCAATACTTATCATTCTTGATATTTATGGAAAAATATCGAGGAGGAGAAAAGGGGACCAAAAACCAACAGGTGAACTACCTATAAAGGGTCACTCAACATAATAAATACAACCAAATCAACACAAGTAAGAATCACATAACCACATAACATCATCCATCATCTCATAAAATAGTCAATGTTCATATATATCATCAATATAAACAAACAGTCACCAACATAGGATTTTGAAAATTAATTTGATACTCATGTTCCCAACTACTAAAATCCAATCCATTGTTCCACCGAGGGACACAAACCAAGGGAATACGATGAACACATAACACCTTCTATAGACATTACTATATATCAAAAAGTTATTCCTATATTATTTGGTCATCTTAAAGATACAAATCAATCATGTAATAAACATTGGAACCATGATTAAAATACTGACAATGTTTTGATTCATGAAGGACCTCATGGATTTAGCAGATTAAGGAGGGAAGAACAAACTCACATGAAAAAATTTCAACACACAAGAACCCCCATAAAGGAACAATAAATAGGGGAGAATTCTGTCCCCCATTACCAAAAAATATCCCTCTATAAAAATTATATAGCTTCTAGAACACATGATCGTCATCTTCCAATCTCTATAGGTCTCATCCAAGGATAGACATGATACATTTTGGATCTAGTGCCTCCAAACAAGAATCACAGGTACCTTCTCTGTTTTCCTCTGTACCAACTACAATCCAATAATAATTAACTCTCTATCAAATATAAAAATACAATGATTTATAAGGTCTTATATATCACATCTTAAATGGGTCCCTTCTAATCATGGAGTGGTAAATTTAATTATAATACAACCCCAACAATGATATTTTTATTTCCATGACACTATAAAATCCAAAAATGAATGTGTGAAACATGTATTCAAAATAATTGATAAATCATTCTATAATACTATCGATTTTTGAATGAAAAATTAATTCTAACAAATATATGAGAGAAAAAATAATTATAGAAAATTATCCAAAGACTTTAGGAAAAATAGGGATCATTATCAAATATAGCCATATTTATGACATCATGAAGCCTCACTCCCTCCTCCATATACCACCTTAAAAAAATATACACTGATATTAACTCCTTCATTACAAAGTATTGAGTTGACGTCATCATGTTCCAAAAAATAAAACCATTATAATCACATCCAAATTGAAATTAATGAAAACAAGATACAATGTTTATCAATATGTCTACCCACCCTCATTAGATAAAATCATGTATCTACAGAAACTCATCAAGAACATGATTATCACACTTCTCCCACTTAATATACAAACAATAATATATAAGTTCTATAATTTATCTCTTCATCTAAGACTACCAAAACTGTCCATTTAAAAATGACACAATTCATCAATATGGGGATGTACAACCAAAGGACATCCATGTAACTCAAATATAACTACATATCGCATATCTAATGAAATAATGATCCTCCCATAAAACAACACTCTGTGATGATCATCCATAGACTATCCCTTATTTTCTCCTGATAAAAAATTTAATCTCTCCAAATCTCCAAGTCCAAATCCACTCTTCATGATTTCACCACCTATATCATAAATTCTAATTTCATGATAATCATGTTGAGATCCTATCTACCATCAAAATATCTCATATCAATGTGAAATGTAGAAATATCGTAACTAAGCCTCAAAAAATAACTATAATCATGTATAATATCAACACATGACACCCTACTTACCACATTAGAATGAAAATTCATTTTCCCCAATTTATAGGAATTATTGGAGCCATAAACTATGTAAAAATTGTTACGGGTTCAAATTATATTGAGAGAATATATTACTCAAACTCGCATGATATGAGATTACTATAAGTGTATAAAAAGAGTTAGTTTCATAAAAATCAGGTGAATTAAGAATACCAAATATAACTATTATGTCTAGTGGTGTTCCATTCCTGTGAAAATAATATTTGGATACACATAAGAGACAAATGATTTTTTGTACATAAAAATCGAATCTATGACCCAAAGCATCATAAAAAACCATGAACATAAACGAATCCTTTGGAAAATCTAGAATAGGAACACTAACCAAATACTCCTAAAAATACTAAATGTTTGCATACAATTTCCCATTATCTAAGAATTCACAATCCATCCTTGTCATAGAATGTAGAGGATGATGGTTCCAGGTGTCGGGGAAGCATGGTAGGAACATAACCCAACATTTATTTTTACCATGGCCAATTATTATTATTGGATCAATATGATGATAAACACTAGTCTTCATGGAATAGAATCAATGATTTAGATAATGAAGTAAGAGGCCTTACACCTTTAGAGAGGATCATGCACATCATGTTTACAATTAATTTAATTAATTTCATTAAGAAAAGAATACCTGGATATTTGGAATTTTTTTATTGATGATGTTGACCATTCAGAATTACCCTTCCGGATTATCTCATTATTATTTTGAGGATCCAAACTACAATACCTCAAGTGGTGATCTACACATGCCACATGGCCTCTGATCAACACCACTCCTTCTCCGGGTGCATGTGTGGCAAAGCGAGTGTCCTATGTCGGATGTCCTTGATCACTTGTTCTTCAGCCGGGAAGAATGTCTCTCGTTCTTGATAGGGTAAGCAAGAGGATTCAAGGGATAAATAGTTTTTCTCAACAATTCTTAATTCCATAAGTGTGTAGTGTGTTCTATATGGAACAATAGACCTAATTGTTTATTAATATGCATGTAACATTGGTTACAATATGTAATTTCATTACACCAATTAAATAAATTCCTGAACTTAGATAACAACCATGCTCATAAAAATAATACCGCATCATTGATTATGGATCTCTAACTTACGTAAAACATAATTAAAAATAAAATTCTATGTCACAAAATAATAGCAGCGTCTTTATTATTTTTTTATTGGGCCAACATATAGTTATTTACCATCTTGATAATAATTATTTTACTACCAGACCGGCCTTGGTCCGCTTGAATTCCCATTCCATTTATTGAACACCCAAATAAATAAATAAATAAAGTATTATCATAAATTAATATTTTATTCACAAACTAGTAAATACATTTTTATTAAAAGTTCAATAAAAGAAATTAATATATTTTATTTAATGTCTGTTTTCATCATAACATTAATAAAATTATTCCATGGTATTGAGAATATTATTTATTTCGTTAATTATAATAAAATATAATTTAACTGAGACCACCAAAAACACTTTGTGTGTGACCCACTTGGATTCTTTCTTGTTGGAATTAGGCAGGCTTGCCTAAATTCCAATAGACCTATCTAGAAATGGATCAAGGAACCTAACAGAATGAATGTATAGACACAACAAAGACATCCACATATGAATGATCACTATTTAATATAATCCCTTTGTCGTAATATATCATCAAGTAGGTTTTATGATAGTGTCATTAAATTTTATGCTTGATACATCATTCAATGTCTACCCAAAATAAACTCTTCGTTACACCATGTCCATTAAATTTCACATGACAGTTCTATTTCAATAAAATGGCCAAGATATGAAATTCCATAATTGGAATGGAGAAATCCTTTTTTGATTAATCCTTTAATAACAGGCCACTCATGATGCACCCAATGTACCCTACATCCCGCCAACTATCTCTGTGACTGTTTTCTTCAATAAATAAAAGTGCTCGAGTCGTGAAACATATTAATGATAATCTTAAATTCTATGGTTCATTACACATGCTCGTAGATAGAAATATCTGATGACACCAAAACATTAGTAATCCCTACTGGCAGGTCTGTTCTCATAATCTATAGTCATTGAGATTACCAAGTTCGAACATCATGAGAGGATGTATTATCTACTTACGAGTACTCACACCTAACGTTATGCACGCTATGTGCCCCATAACTGTATTTCATCCAACTGTAGAACTATTTTTATGTATATTATTATAGCATTTCAAGGTTCTCACTATAGAGGGGAACTAACATGATTGTATCAATGCAACAAATACTCTATGCAATTGTTACATCACAGTCATGCCAATCAATGCCCAATATGTAATAAGATGTTTAATATTTCAATAAATTAAATGCCCTTGTAATCAATGAAAAACCAGTTGGTTATTTGACACCAAACTCTTACAAACTCACTCTTGTACTAGAGCCAACTGCCTACGACTTTCAGTCCGCAAGACCTCACATGGTTATCATGTTTCTACTGAGTAAAATCTTTAGTCTTGGGGACTTCGTCCTTCTTTTGTTTGGAAATAATTCTCAATGAAACCTCACCTCTCTGAGAAAATTCCCTCAATAAATGATACATCTTAAGTATCTGCTTTGTCTGGTGATGTGGCCTTGTTTATTTTATGAGATCCACCACTGTAATATTATTACAATAATGTGTGATGAGATCATTACTGAAGTATCACTTCTAGAACCATGATGAAACTTCACATATAAATTAATTATTTAGCTACCTCAGAAGCTGCAATATACTCAAACTTTACTGTAGAATATGTGACCACACTCGACGTTGAGTTCTTCCAGCTTAGTACAACTCTATTCAAAATGAAGATGTATCCTGTTTGAGACTTCATGTCATCATGACCTGTCTAGAAACAAGAATATTCATATTCTCTAATGCCTTGTTCCTCATCTCCTCCATAAACTAAGAACATATACTTAGTATTCCTAAGATAATTTAGGATAGTCTTGACTTTCATTCAATGGTTTTCACCTAGGTCATCTTGATATCTTCCTACTGCACTCAATGCGTAGGCAACATCAAACCTAGTACATATCATGGCATACATGACGGACCCAATCTATGATACTTATGGGTTCCATACCATTACCTTTATTTCCGAAGGTGTTTGAGGACACATTTTTTAGGAAAGATGAATTCCATGTGATGCTGGAATCAATCCCCTCTTGTATTTTTCCATACTAAATCTCTTCAGTATTTTTTCAATATATGTATATTGTCATAGGACCAACAGTCTCGTGGATCTATCCCGATGGATCTTGATCCCAAGAATATATGTTGCCTTGCCCATGACCATCATGGAGTAGCATTGATTCAACCATGCCATAATAGACTATATGACTATTATCTCATTTCTTATATGTAATATGTCATCAACATATACTATTAGGAAAAATACTACACTTCCACTAAAGTATTTGTAGAGACAAGGCTCACATTCATTCATGATAAAACCAAATTCTATTGTGGATTCATCAGAATGTTTTTTCCCTGAACTAGATGCTTGATTTAATCCATAAATGTATTTCTCAAACTTTCATACCTTAATGGAATCCATTAGAGTCATAAAACCTTCAGGTTATGTCATCGATACATCTTCCATAATGTTTCCATTAAGGAAAGTTGTTTTGACATCCGTTTTCCAAATCTCATAGTAATCATAAGAGGTAATGGCCCGTAGAATTATGATGTATTTAAGCATTGAAACTGGTGAAAAGGTCTCACCATAGTCAATTCCTTGAAGTTGTTTTAACCCATTAGCAACTAGTCATTCTTTATAGTTGCTGACTTGTCCCTCCATGTCAATTTTCTTTTTGAATAACCATTTTCAACCAACATGATTTTCATAAAATGGAGGCTATACGAAAATACATACATGGTTTTGGTACAGCGAACCCATTTTAGAATTCATGGCATATTGCCCCTTAGAAACATTTATGCCACTTACTTCTTCCATATAGGTTTGATAATAATTTTTATCAACTAATAATGATCTTAATAAACATTAATGATATCATCAAACACTGAATGTTGACATCTTCATTTATATTTTTCTCATAGACCATGAAATCCTCATCACTCGCCTCTTTCACAGGAGGATTAGGTAATGCTAACTCTTGCACAAAAGTCATCTGTTCATGGAATAGGATATCCCCAAGGTGTATAAAACATTTCGGGAAGTTACTGTTAGTGAGTGTGTTTTATTTATCCAAAATTGTTAGCAGGAATAGTGTGTTTAATGATCTTGTCATTTTATTCTACAATTAAAAGAACAGACCATTTTTAAATTATTGATTACATTTTATAATAAATAATAAATTTTTATTATGTCTCACACTATTTTATCAAGACACAACGACCCTCACCATTGAACTCAGAATGTTCAGTTTCCATGACATTCTAGTAGAAAGGATCAGTATTCCCATTCGCATATCCCCAAAAGGGTTGTTCAATCAATTATATAGTATTTATGTTGGCAGGTCATTTCAAATTTTGTGCTTGTAGTTCCATGATATGTTGGGTGAACTCTGCAATCCTTAAATCATGTCTTTGGATTTCTTCAACTCTTCCCTCCAATATTACACCAATTCTAGCAAGGGATAATACTCTTGATGTAATTTTGTTAGGTCAACCCGAAACCTTTCATAAGGTCTTCCTCTATAAAATTATATTTCCCAACAAGGGATGGTAAAACACATAGGTTTATTCAGATTTTCCCTTAATCGTGTAAACGATGGCTTGTTCTGGCTTAATATTTTGTTTGATGCATTTCATTCTCTTATTTAGTAAGTTCTTATATTCATTATCACATGTTTGTAAATATTTTGTGGAACATACTTAAGTGATTAACCATTTCTTGATAATATTTATGCGTACGTCCTCTTTATTTTAATTATATATAGCACAATTGTTTAATTTGTTATTTATGTGATTGTGACATAACATCCAAACTGATAAACCATGAAAATGACATAAATTAAATAAAGATAATGATCATGATCTTTCTTAATGGTTCGTTTATCTAGTAGTTGATAAATTGTCCCGAACCTAGGGGAGAAAAAACTTTAACCTTTTGGGTTCATGTTTACAGCTTTCCTCTGTCCCCCTCTGTATCTCCTTCGATTGGTTTTGTCTTGGCACCAGATTGAACTGCCTCCACTAGTTTGGGTGTTCCATCAATTACATATGCATTTTTTAATTCACATATTGGTGAGGGGTAAAAGTCGGTTTTATATAAAATAATCTTTTGGCATGCATAACCTATATATTAATAATGAGAAGGCTCCCATGCCCACAAATTTAATTTATATAAATAAATTAAAAGAAACCTTCCACATACCAAGCTCTTATTCTAGTTCATCATCATCCATACACGCAACGATATTTAAGAATAAATAAACCTAGAATTCAATTCTTAAACTATTCTTGTTTAAGATAAATTACGATCTAATCAATTAATTGTAATCTTTAATTAATCAATCATTTTATCTTAATCATTTTTCTGAATTTCCATTAGATTCTCATCCATCATAATTTTAAACAAATAAATTCATTTAATGTTATCTTTGTACATAACATTTACCTTAGCGGCATCCCAGTAAATTCCAGTTTATAACAACCAAATGAGTAGAAATGAAAATTACGTAGATATTAAATCAATCACATATATATATATATATAACCCATATCACGTGTTTTGCGTCAGCTTTACACCCGCACTATGGTACACATATCAAGTGTTTGTATAATATAATAATAAATTTTAATAAATATGAATAATTTGGATGGGTAAATGATGTATAGTTCCGACGACATGGCGTATACTATCGTTCACCATCTATCCGAAGAACACACCCTGAGACACACTGTGTAGTATCCGCGTGACACGGTTTCGAGTTGGGCAAGTTTTGTATGGGGTATATGGTCCAACCCTAACCCAAAGAGACTACATGCTATGTCTGGTGGACTACATAATGTGTAATCCAAAAACCACATGCCACACGTTCTTGGACAACACATAGAGCCATCTAAGACTTAGAAAGACTCAAACACACAGCTTGGTTTTGGTATACTAGTCTAATGCATTGATTCTTGAATAAATGGCATGTACTGCTGAATACAAGGCATGTGATATGGTGTTGTATGACTAGGAAGATTTGGAACCTCCCGATGGGATCAACTATTTTATTTAAATCAATATTAGAAGAAAATATTGTTTCTGTAAGGGGAATGAGAAACGAAAGAGGAGAAACAGATCTCAAGATTAATATTTTCATAATTATTAACTTGATTTGAAACAAATAAATTATTAATTGCATAAATCATTAAAAAAATATATAAAATAATTATAGACATTTTTGTAACCACCCATTTATACCACTTGAAGGTTATCAAAGCAACATAATCATGTTTTGAACAGAACCCAACATTGATTTTTACGTAGATCAATAATTATTCATGGATTAATACGATGATGAATTCCAGTCTCATGAAATAGAATCAATTATTTCGATAAAGAAGGGTGATTCTTGAATACTTTAAAGAAGATCTTGAACATAATTTTTCTTTTTAATTTAATTAATTTCATAAATAATAGAATACTTGGATCTTTGATGTTTTCTTCGTTGATTATTCCAATCATTAAAAATGAATATTTTGGATTTTCTCATTGTGCTTAAGAGTATCCGAACTAGAATCTCTCTAGTGGTGATTCACACGAGCTTTGATGGCCACCAATCGACACCACTCATTCTATGAGTGCTAATGCGGAAAAGCGAGTGTCTTATGTCAGTCGTTCTTGATATATTTTTCATCAGCCTTGAAGAACACCTCTATTTATTGAGAGGGGTGGGAAGAAGATTTGAGAGAGAAATTTTTTAGCTCATCAATTCTCAATTCACCAAGAATGTGGTGTGTTATATAAGGAACAAGATACATAATTTTATATTTATATGCATGTAACTTCATTTAGAATATTTAAGTTATTATCAAAAATTAAATACATTCATGAAATTAGAGAAAACCCATGCTCATAATAATAATACATCATCATTATTTATGGTGTTCTAACTTGCGCAAAGCAGGATTATGAATAAAATTTTTGGTCACAAAATAATCTTAGCATCATTATTTTTTTAACTTGGGCCAACTAATAATTTTGTACCATATCGAAAATAATTATTTTACTACCGAACTAGGCTTGGTCTGCTCAAACTCCACTTCCATTTTTTGAACAGCATAATAAATAAATAAATAATTTATTATGTTAAAAAAATATTTTATTTACAAAATAATAAATAAATATTTATTAAATGTTCAATAAAATAAATAAATATATTTTATTTAATTTTTGTGATCATCTTAACTTGAATAAAATCATTCCATGGTCTCGAAAACATTATATATATCATTAAATAAGTTAATATAGAATTTAACTAAAACCAATAAAATCACTTAGTGTGTGATCTTCTAGGATTATTTCTCATTGCCATTAAGTGGGCTTGCTTAAATTTCATGGGTACTGCATAGCAACGAGTCAATGCACCGAAGAGAAAGAAAGTAAAGTCTCAACAACCACATCCTCATATAAACGCTCACTGTGTAATATATTACCTTTGTCATAATATCTCATCATGTAGGTTTCATGACAGTTTCATCAAAATTTTGGTTTCATATTTCGTTCGTTGACTATATGAAACAAACTCATTGTTACACTATGGAAATGGATATTCACGCGATGGTTCTATTTCAATGAAAGGGCCAAGATATCAACTTTCATAAATGGAATGGAAAATCCTTCCTCAACTTATCCATTAATAACATGCCACTCATGACACACCCAATGTACCCTATATCCTACCAACTGTCTGTGTGATGGTTTTCATCAGTAAATCAAAGTGCGTGTGTCGTGACACATATTAATGTTAATCATAAATTCTAAGGATCATTATACATGCTCGCTGATAGAAATATCTTATGACACCAAAACATGCATAATTCTTACTGGCATGTCTATTATTATAATATCTTGTCTTAGAGATTACCAAGTGCGAACTACATGAGAGGATGTCTCATCTGCTTACTAGTATTCACACCTGACAATCTGCATGTTATGTGTCCCATCACAGTATGCCATCCGACTATATAACTATATTTATGAATATTGTTGTAGCATGTCAAGTTTCTCATCCTAAAGGGGATCTTCGATGACATTATCAATAAAACACATACTCTATGACATTATTACGTCATAGTAATGCAGAACAATGAACAAATTTAATAAGACATTTCATATTTAATTACATTATATTTCTAAGTAATCAAAGTACAACCAGTTGGTTATAGGACAAAAACTTCTAATATGTTGTCATAGTTTTATATATCTAATGTACAAGATTCATTTAATATTATAAATAAACAAATAATATACTAACATATATGATATTAAATAGAGATACCCATGAGACAAATCCTAAATCAATTAACTATCCATGAAAACTACACACTGATCCACAATATTAAAAAATAAATATACCCTCCATACCTAAAACACACATTTTCATTATATAAAAAATAGGACATGACACCAACGAATTCCCAAAAGATCTCATATATTCTATGTATACTCATCATTGGACAGAATATTGATAGGAATTTTATTGATCCACTATTCTAAGAACTAAAATATTTTTTTTAGAAAATAGAATCAATTGATACCATTAACATAGATAGAGTGTCTGTGACACCAAAAATGATAAAATGAACTCATAACTCTTATAATATAATCTAAAAATATTTTTAAAAATATCATCATCCTTATTATTAATTTTAATATTTTCTTATAAAAATTCAATATTTTAGATTCATTAAGATAGCACTAATATGTACAATGCATCATAAATCCACATAATTGGACATTAAACCTTCAATTTGACCTAGTTTATGTTATGAAAATTGATGAAAAACCACAAACTACCATTCTTCTACACTGCAAAATGAACATGTGAAACCCCACGATACACACTGTACTAAATAAAACAACAAATTATATGCTCACAAATCTGAATTTAGAGGTCCCAAAATTCATAATGAAATATCATATTTGAGGAAATTGATATTATAATGCCACATTTCTATATCTCTATCCATACTTGATCTCACTCCAATTGGGATACATAAAAAATTTATAAAATGAAATTAATATAATACATAACCACCATATGAAATACCTCCATACAACCCTTAATTAATCTAAAATTTTTCTCCTTAATTATGTAATATAGGGACTCAACAATCTGATAAACCATATAAGGGTCTCTATAATAAATAAAAATTCAATTATATTTATCAAAATATTATAGTATAACATAAATTTTAATTTAATCCATAATATTCTACACTAAATATAGCCATTCCATTCTAATGATAATGTTGAATGGTTGCTTCTTCAAATATTGGAAAACCCCACATGAGCATTGTTGTCCAAGAAAAAAATAGAAAAAATAAAAACACTCATCATCATAAAAAATCATTTGGAAAGAGTAGTAAACACCAATAGATTAAGATTTATCTCAATCACAAGTCCAATAAAATGAACTAGGGAGTGTGTAGTATAAAAGTGTTCAACTCCCAAATAAACAAATGAAAAAAATATAAATAATACAAATACATAACACCTTATATGAAATCTAGGATTTATGGTGGTTTGAACTCAAAGGAATGTATCTAACCTCATATAGATTTGTAGCCTCAATAGCCATGATGGTGACAATAAAACATCTGGACATTTTCATATATAAATAATAAGTCTTTGAAGATAAATATTATATATAAAAAAAATAAAATCCATGCTATAAATCTAGATTTTTTTATTTTGAGTCTAAATACAAAAAAATTAATTTGGTACATTCTTTATCATCTTCAATAATTTATTATAATTTCTACACTTCTTGACATACCCTTCCTAAAAAAGTCATCATAGAATTGGGAAAAGATACATAAAAAAGAGCGATCTTAGATCAGAAGTAAGGGTAAATAATGGGGATCTTAATAAATTTTCCTATGAAAGCACAACATAATATTAAGGGGATGAAATCAAGACTATAATATAAAAAGGTCATTCCAATTATTTTGTAGATCGTATTTTTGAGTAAGGGAATAAAAAATTACAATTTAAAAATACATGAATCATATGATTGATGAATCCTCATAAATAATTCATGAACTATAAGTTCATGAATAGTAATGAAAACATTTCAATTTTTGGTAAAACCCTCTTGAGAATTGAAATCATTTAGAATCTCATGTTTAATAACCAATTCCATCAAATAATAGTGGATAATGAATCCAAATATCATATTGGATCAATCAGTGTGACCTTTTTTCCATTGTGGTTTAAGAATCCCTACATGATTCCTATAGTGAATCTATAGAATATACTATTACAATAAAATAATATAATTAGATATAAAAAATATCCTAATGAATTGTTGGGATACATAATTCCTGTCCCAAAGATTACAAAATGAATATATAAAAATGTGTTCTATAATATCAAAAAGAAATAATTATATCATTATAACATAACCCATGGAATTGAAATGGGTTTGATAAATATTTTATTTTTAAACCACTTCATAATCCCCTTAAAATAATTGGGTATCATATAAATCTACACATAAAAATCATAATACACACCAATAAGGAATAATGAATGTTTCATTTGATAATATAATAGGTAAATAATAATTAAAATTGATGGATGATATAATAGATTTAATTTGATTTAAATAATCACAATAATATTCCTTGAGGAAAATAACCTTCTCATTTTTAAATGTGTTATTTAAAATTAAAACATATAAAAAATATCACGGAAAAATATTCATTGTAAACTAAATTTGAAACATGTCAATAAATAGTAAAATATATGTGTGGTTATTATTTTGGGAGATTCGATCCTTGAAACATAATATAAAATAATGATTACTTTCAAAAAAATAAAAAATTACTTCATTTTGAAATTAAATGAAGATTCCACTGAATTTTTTTCATAATAATGAAAAATGCGTCAAAATAAATTTTATAAATAATTGGATCATAATAAAAAAATCATGCAGGAAAATAATTTAAATAAATCATTGACGTGAATGAAAAGGATTCTAGGAAGAATTTTAAAACATGGTTCATTTTACTTAAAATTTTATTTTGATCTCTACAGTGATTAATTTGAGGGAAATGAAATTAATTCAACACTAAGGTATAAATAATTAAAGGATAAGACTAATGAAAATTATTTCTCTAGAAAAGATCAACTAATTTTATAAATTTAATTAAAGAATAAAAATTGTTAATAAAATGGGCCTGAGAAGTAAATCTATTATGGTCACATGATGTGCCCCCTTCCCACTCATGGTTCTCTTCTAATCCGCACCTCCAACTACCCAATTATCCTCTTCACTTGAAGATTCCTCATGATTTATTCACGATCAAAGGCTAATTCTACATGGTGAAAAAGAGACTTGATTGAGAACCAAATGAGTTACACCATAGAAATGATAGTGCGAAAACTAGGGATTGTGTATTATTATAAAAATGGAGACTGTGGAATAGTTTTCAGCACTAGATCAACTGATCTTGTGGGATTTATTGTTGCCTTTAGTAGTAGTGTGATCTAGGGGTGTTTATCTCAATATTGTTTTATGGGAAAATATGGAATGTTAAGAATTTAGTTTGTTCTAGAATTTGATCATTTTCTCCCTTTTGGATCATGTTGAAGTAGGTCCAAGGGTATAACCCGAGGATGCGTTTCCATGATTTTTGTTTCATATATGGAATTTTCTATTGTTATTGATTGTGCTCCCACAAAAAAATTTAATCTGTTACCTCAATTCTTGCCTCTATTTAAGAAATGATGAACATATAGTGTCCTAAATATAGATTTATTAAAATTACATTACATATCATTTCAAATATATGTAATTTTATATATTATTTTACTAAACAATATTATAACATTTTTACTATTATTATTTTTTAAAATCATTTCTTTGGGTGATAAATGCTTTATTTTGATTACATTATTTCATTTGGTTGTCGTAGTATTTATATGTTAATCATGATTCCCTTGTTTCAAAAATTATATGCATGTTTTAAATAAAAAATGTAATAATTATTTATAAATATTTATAAACATCAATAAAATGTACAGATTGAAAATTTTCGTACATCGTTCATGGGGATGGTAGATCATACATATTAATGAACGGTGTTTTTAATTATGAAAAATAAATCGAAAGAAAGATAAATTATAATTAACCATTATTTAATTATTATTATATAATATATATCATATTTATTAATTAAAATTATCTGTATTACCATCCATAAAAAAGAGAAGTGAAAAACGAATCAAATCCATTCTTGGAGTTGGTAGTCCTCACATACACATGTATGACTTAAACATTTTCAGACAGATGTTAATTATGCATAAAATGGTCTTCACATCACCACAATGAAATAAAAATAAACTATATATACTAGTGTAATTATTTTATAATTGATACCATAAATTTATAGGATGTATAAAAAAATTAAATTTGAAAAATCTTATTAAAGAGTTATACCTCTTTGTTGGGAAATATTCTTTAGATTACATATTAATCCATTAAAGGATGTTCTAATACTATGAGAAAAATCTCTAGCATATTATTAAGGAAGGTATGATGATATTAGTTATGTAATTTTCTATGTATAAATATTAAACAATGTTAATTATGAAAGATATGGTGTACGCATTTATAAGTCAGGGGTGGTTCACTCTGGGAAGTAAATAAACTATTAAATTATTATAAATTTATTTTCTTTTTGAAATTGATCCATGTTTATATAATTATACTAAAATATGCATAGAAGTTGAAATAATCAAAATAAATTATATTTATAAATTTTTTTTTATGTTTTAACACTTATAATTTATTTTTACCACCCCCAAACATGTTATCCCATATGGAAATGACATTGAAAACAATGTTTCTTTCTCATTGGGGGTCATAAAAGTTTATATAAATGGGAAATTGATGAATAAGTGTAAAATTATTAATATTTTCAATCATATTCCCTTCAATTGTCAGAAGATATAATATTTTTAAATTTAAATCATTTAATAAAATAAAATTTATTATAAAATACCCATATTAATATTTATGAACGATCAGGAAATATTATAATATAATATGATGCCTAATCATCTAAAATAGTTCTAAAATGATATAAATAATAATTTAATTATTAAATTATCATAATATAAAAAAAACATTTTATACATCTTTAGATATAATTTTAATCTTTATAATTAGGTTTGAGCCTTTGGGTAACCAATTTTAAGCTTAACCATGGTAATGTATTTTTCAATATTAACGATATATAATTTTATATATGAGGTTAAAATATGACAAAAAAATAGAAAAAATGTGGAATTTTAGACCATTTATCATCCCACTCAACATCTGGTATTATTTATTATTTATGAAGAATATAATAAAATATATTAATATTAAATTACAAATAATTTTACTATAATAAGTATAAAATTTATTTGAATATGAAAAAACATGAAAATGATGGATTTTGAATCTAAATATTTCATGAAAATATAATATATTATATCTATCAAAAAATCATGGGATGATTTAAATTTCCAAATATAATATTACATTTTTTTAAAAAATCAATTACATGATTCTTATACTGCATGTACAATTTTTGTGTCATCATTATATAAGAATGTTACGAGATTATACATTAAATATAAATTAAAGTGATTGAGAAATAAATTATTACATGTTTTAGATAACAATTTATATAAAAAAAATTAGTTTTTTTTATATATGTCAAAAGATTTATTGTAATTAATAGAATACAGATAACTTTTTTTACAATAAAATTTAAATAAATACTATAATAGAAAAATTCAATGTTATATATTAGATAAGGGTCATATTTAAGATATATTTATGACTATAGATGAAATATAACAATAAAATATATTTAAATATATTTTTTCTTGGATTAACTTTAACCATTATCACATTATTATTGACACAAATTAATCCATTTACCTTTTCACTTTTAATAGATATTTATTATGGTTACTATTCATAGTAAATATAAATAAAATTGATTTATTAAAAAAATCTGGACCACATAATTACAAATATGAATTTTTTTTATTGATTCAGTCTCTAAATGTTGTAAAAAATAATTTAATAAAATTATAAAATAGAGTAAATAATATTTTTAATATAAAAATACCTTTAAATGTATAATTTTTTTATAAAATTCATCATAAAAATTGATTACAATGAACATCGATGGTTTTTTTATTTTAAAAATAAACTAATTTTAATTTTAATTTTTTTCAAACGAAGTATTTATAAATTATTTAAATGAAAAGAATATTTAAAAAAACAATATTGTCCATAATTCATTTAAAAATCAATCTGTTTAGAAAATTCAAAGTATTTCTCTATAATATAATTTTTACACGATGATTAAAAAAATATAAATTATTTTAATACATTTTATAAAATTGTAATAAAATTAAATTTATTATTTTCTCAGAGAGAATAATAAAAATAATTTTTGAAGAAAACATTTTAAATAATAAAATGTCTACAAAAAAAGGTGAGGGATTATTTTATATGAATTAATAAATTTATCTTTATTGTTTATGAAAATTATAAATATTTCATAATGTGTTTTATCATATAAATACCTTATAATTTTAATGGGATATATTGTACTTCTAATTATATTATTTCGTGGTTTGTTTAAGATTCGTCTTTCATGTTGTATACACTATCTAATAGAGTTTTATATTAATTTTTTTGAGTTACTTCTCCACCCATTAATAAATTCTGTCCTTGAAATTTTTACTTGTGTTCAGTAAGATCTTTTTTTATATATGACATTTTATTCAGAAAAACCACATCATAAAAAGGGTAATTAGAATGTCATATTGAAAAGGGAGAAATTTTAATTCAAAGGTCATCTAAAATTACCCCTAACAATGCCTAAAATTAAAATAATATTAGTAATGAGTGAAAATGTGGTCTTGGAGGAAAACAATTCCATATAATGATGGAGAGTGAGAAAGGACACTAATAACATGAATGTTAATTCTCTTGATAATGTTATTGGATAAAAATTAATAGATAAATAGGGTGTGAAAGGTACCAATGGTTCATCCTTTATGAATATAATAGGATAAATATTTTGTCCCATGATACTTTTACAAAAATTATGTAATTCCATTACAACATAGTCTATATAAAGAAACAAATATAGTTATTTGAAATGTAACATTTCATAATTTTCTATATCTATATCATAATATCATATATTTCTCTAAATGATAAGTATTAAAGATTATTTTCTTTTATTTAGTATGAAATAACCTCAAATTTTATTGCTTCGAATAATCTATAAAATTCTAACTCCTTATTTCTCCTATCAATAATCATTTTATAGAACAATAAAATTTAGTATATGATAATTTAATATTAAAAATTTACAAGCCTTTATGCGATGAGATAATAAATTTTAATATAAAATTTAAATAATAAACCGTAGAGTTAAACATATATTATTTCATATATAAATAAACCTAAAATCCAACTTACCTCATTAAAATCAACAATAAATAACTTTTTAACATTAAAGGTGATATCATTCTATTAAGATTACATACCTAAAATTTAATTGAATTCATCCCAAATAAACATACCTATTATATCACATGATAAACCTAAGGATTATATTTACATCAACTCAATGAATAATTTCACAAAAATTAATTAATTATATAGATAAATTAATATATAATCATCTAATGTAATAAAATTCACGGAATTTTCATGAATCAAAATTTAGAGACTAACCTAAAAGGAAGTCACCAACTTAAGTGTAATTATTTCATAAAATATCTCATTGTTAATTAATCACTTTTGTACCATCACGATTATCAATATCCCACTATCTAATGTACCATAAATAACATAATATCAAATAATATATTGATTCAAGTTGTGGATTAAAACTAAATATATTATTTTTCCTAAAACATTTTACCAGAATCATGTTACCTAATAATTGAATCATATAATTCCACAGTGAGAACATAAAGGATTATAAATATTCAAATATACTCCATTAATCCATCAATACAGTAAAATCCCCCAATTATCAAATTAATATAATTTAAAAAAATATCAATCTATTAAAATGTCATGAATAATATCCAATTTACATGATTATGTATCTAGATAAACCAAAAAAATATTATATCAACATCAAGCACACATTAATGGCTATTTATCATCAGTCATGGGTTTCCAAAAAGTATCACATATCACTAGTTATGTTTTATAATCCTTAAATAAGTATTTCATTGAACTGTACTTCTAGGATTTATGATTCGTATAAAGAAAATATAATTTATTTAACACACCTAGAAAATAAATCTTGAATCCCAATACATAAACACTTCAATAATTTCACTTCAACGATTAGTGTAGAATGTTTCCTTCCTAGTTCTATGAGTTAACCATTTGATTTGGGATTTTTTTGTGAATAATTAACATATTCCTCACATATATGTCTTTTACATATCAATGGTACTTTATGATGGACATCATATCTATTCAGACCTAATCTGATGGGGCCTAGGCCATAACTCCCCATGCCCACATCTAATTGGATAGGGGGTGGAGACTATCAATGAGAAGGCATATCACTAACATGGGATGAATTGAATATATACCTATATGCATGCATACATCAACAAGATCAAAAAATTATGAACTGTAAAAACCAAAGGCAACAAAAGCATGCATACATCTATATCCCACAACTAGAGTACAACATATGTATTAAAGAGAGAAAGGCCATAACAACGACCACCAAAGAAAACTGTAAAAGTTGAAAACATGCTCATAAATAGGATATCACTGTCACTGAAACATCCAGAAATATCATCATACAAGCTTTAGTAAACACCTTAGTCTATATATCCCACTAATCTCTATCTACCTTAGGTCCTACATAGACTCTGTCGATAGGCATGTGGTCTTCAAAAGGCATAATACATGTGAGGGAAAAGCATGTGAATGGTTGAAAACAAAAATACCCATTAGGTGACCCAATAACCTGAAAATAAAAGGGAAAACCCGAAATGAAAAATCCACATGACCAAGAAAGAGGAGACCCAATAAAGAGGGAAACACCATCCTGAACCACCCTTTTCTACTCATGATAAGTATTCTCAAACTAAAATGGGTGTCTACCTCGACATTTGACAACACCTCAAGGACTCCTTGAAATTACCTAGATATACTCATCTCAGACTCCTAGTATCATGGCATTCCATCCTCATATATAGAAACATGATTCTTTTTATAAGATCTAACCAAAACATAAATCCTTGAGAACACACTCCATGAGTATAACCATCCCAAATGGCCACCATACAAGAGATTCAATCCAACAAGTTGAACTCTACCATTCTTAATGGTACATCAGGGAGAATGTTTTCCCTCCAGAACATCTAAATATGTCACAGTCTAGTTCCCAAAAACAGAGGTCCTATAATCAGTACCTTTCACCCAACACAAGCTATAAAATCACATGTGAAGAGGCCCACCCTCACTATATCACATAGTTGATGCAGCACTACTCCAGAATATGCACTATTTGCATCCTCTCTATCAAGGGAGAACATAGGGACCTACACCTCACCATTGCCCTACCATAGATGGTGTATCTTATCTAAATAACCAGAAATACCACTGTGAATCCATTAAGGAGTTGCCCATATCTTATTCTGTAGATGGGGAACTAACTCCAAAGAAGGTTTCATTCACATCTAGTGGATGGTACCACTCCTTATAGTTGTACCCCACAACCTAGAGTGATCCAACTCCAATGGAGGACTTGCTCTTAATTGCTACTCGGAGACAGGGGATTGAAAATCTTTAAGAGAGGAAACACAACCTGATCAAACAAGGGAGTACTACTCATGTAAGACATATGAATTTATTTTATAGGTAAGTACCACTTTGTAAAACAGTGAACCACACCCAAACATTATAGGGGAGTTCCACATAGTGAATATAGGACCCACACCCTGGTGGGATAGGGGAGTACCAACACTGCGATCTCATTCACTATGGGAGATCTGAACCCTGGCACATTAGGGTATTTCTAACCCCATGTTTCAGGACTCTCTCCCTGACATAGTAGGGCAGTACTAACTCTGATAGAAGAACATGTATAGAGGACCCACGCCATGGAATGACAGGGGAGTACCAAAATCTAGAATAGAGTACTAACAACCCTAAATGGTAAGAGAGTACTGACTCTGTATATACATCGTGTATGGAGTACCTCCACCATTTTCCAGCAGAGGGGTACTATCTCAATAGATTGAGGACCCCTCCCTATTGCAAAATGGGAGTACATAGTCTATCTTTATGAACGGCATGTGGAAATCCACACCCTGATCTATCAGTTGAGTAACACCCATAGAGGATAAAACCCAATGGTAATGAACTCATGCACACAACATGGGGATTCTAATCTATACCTAAACACAATGGTATAGAAAACCCATACCCTATCCATCTGGGAAGTATTAGTCCCAATGTCCCTCTACATGAACCACACTGAAATCCTACATCTACTCAGTAAAGCATCACACTATTTATGATCGGTTTACACCATCTCATATCATGTAAGCCATAATGGAAGATACCTCCACATCCTATTTTTTAAACCTCGTAGGATGGACTATGCAGAATCATGAATCTGAGTCGCATAGAAGGACATATATAATGTGGAATATTTCAGAATGATATTCTAGGAGTATACGACTTGAACCGGGAAACACAAGGTCTATGTGCATGCCCGGCCACCTCGATCTGTTTATTAGAAAAATGGATTTGTAACCCGTTTATGAGAACACGACATGTAGGGTAGGTACACGATGTGTCCCTCATCACATGGCCACTGGTTGTGTTCCCATTCTATATAGACTGAATGAATATATCCCTCAGATGCTGTTTATCCCTACAACATGACATGTTCAGATAAATGGCCAAAGTCCTCTGTAGGTGTCCTTTGTTATTGTACCGGACCATGTCTCCATGTATCTTGGTCATGGGTTAGTACACTTTTGTGTGTTTTCACACAACTATTCAATGACATGTCCCATGGTCAAATGGTTTAGGACACTACAAGGGATGAAACCACTATAAACGGCGTGTTGTCCCAAATGGTCATCTTCTCAAAACAAGAAGTGTTGTATGAAAATTTGTCATCAAACTACAAGTTGTGTACTCAGTAATTCAAGTCAGGATTTTCATGAAAAACACCATGATCCATCACGTTCCTCCCCAAAACTCACAGATCTACCTAGTATAGATCAATAACAATACATTTTAGGCACTAGAACCTTAAATAAATGAATAATGAAAGAAATTGGTCCAAAACATAAATCATCCCACCTCGATAGTGAATCACTGAAGAATTGGATTGAGAACAATGTTTGAATAATTAATTTTCATGGTATGATTGTGATTCTATTTAGAAATAGAGATTTATGACACTACGTAGTATGGACATATCTACATTTCCATTCATCTCCAATGGGAGGAGAGGAGATGAGGATTTCATCCTATTTGATTCATGCACTCAAAAATATGGAAGGGGGGGATTTTTTTTATATATTAATTAATTTTTCAATTAAATAATTTAATCTACATCATGATTCCCCCTCACAAAAAGGACCCAGATCAAAAACTCCTAGAACATATGACCTTAGGTCATGCCTATAGTAAATACAAAAGTCTTGACACAATTATGGTCTCATTAATCTTATCAAATACTTCTAATGGGAGTATTTTAAGTTTCAAGTGAAACTAAATGAATGTGAAAATATATATTTAATATTTTTAATATCTCCACACCAAGGCTCCCCAGACCCTGGATTCATGTGGAAACTCAACGCCTTGCTCCAAAAATATTTTCTGAAATATTCAAAAGTCTTTGGGTGAAAACCCTATTTATTACAGTATCCACACATGAATAATTTTCCTAAAAAAAGAGAGATCCTATGTACAAGGGACAAAACTATGATCCACAAAGGACTCCCATGCCAACGAGATCACTAATCTTTTAAATGATGCATACAAACACACACATAAAGGAACCACAAATATAAAAGCAAACATATGTTCAACATCAATTATGCCAACATCTTAATACAAATGGCCATATGTATACTTAACTACAACTGGTAGGAATTCACTATGAACTAAAATCCATCTATAGTCAAGGGGTCTGGTGGTACACCACCTTGCTAACCTGTTGGAGATACTAACAGAACACTACAGTCCTCAACAACCCTCAGATGAACTGTGCAACAACCTACTCAAGAGTTTTTCATTAAAGGATCACATTGAAAAAAAAGGCTAATTACTATCAAAATAATTTTTTCAATGAGTAAACACTAGTTATTAATAGGACCTTAATCTACAACCTTCATCTATGTCATAACTCAAATATAATAGAACACTTCCAGACCCAGTAGGGGAATCCCTATTGAGTGTGGATGGTAGGAAACCAACCCAACACTAGGTAAATGTCACATGGTCTATATTTTATGCTGCGAAAAGATTATATGAATGGCTCTCCCTCTCTTAGGGCTTCCAAGTTAGGGGGATGAGTAGTGAAACTCCAATAGAAAGGATAGTACCAACTCAAAAAATTTATCACTTAACTAGTACCTGATCATCAATGTCTAAGGAACTCATCCACCACACCTTGATAATGATTTCATTGGGATACAATAACTTTCCCATATTGTTTTTATCGTGTCACAAAAATGTTTATAAATGGGGAATCTTTCCTCATTCCACATTAGATTAGAGCTACATCACACTACACCACATCTTACTTGATCCTATTGCATACAAATATGACACCAAACACATCATGGTACAAAAGAGAAAAAAATGGATTACCCAAACATGAAATGAGTATTACCAGAACATATATCAAAACTACAAACATAGAGTACTACGGACACCCCACATCACCTAGTCACTCCTCAAGCATGAGCAGGAAGAAAAGAGTACCACAAATAATATCAAAACATTTCTACTTCATGACATGTAAAAGAAACATGTAATACCACTATCCATCCTTGATGATTCTGGATCAAAGGAATCCACGACATGTAGTTCTCATCACTCGCATCCTCCAGCTCTCTAAAACTGGAGAAAACCACCTGGGGGTGGTACCAACCACACCCTGGACAACATGGAACCTCCATCCAACCTTCTATCTCCTCCTCCTTCTCACCAAAAATCATTTAGAACTCCATTATCAAAGCATTGCATCTACCATGGTTCCTTCTTATCTATGACCCTCTTAACTGCATGTAGGTAAATCCATATCGACCGAGATATCCCCATCTGTCGCATGCATAACACTTCCTATCCTAGGGATGGTGTAATCCTCGGTGATGCTTCTATGCTATAGAACCACACATTTTTTTCTGGGCATGGGTATGATTCCTACGATGTGATCCTTTTAACATTCGTTTTCCGATTTTTATAGACACATTATCATCGTGACCACTACTACGGGTCACATCCAAATGTTCTTCATCTAGAAAGATTTCCATTACCATAGATTTATCTAGAACTCCACCATAGGTTGGAATTCATAAAGGATAATAGAATTGGTGATATTTCAATGTGTGCCATCCTCAAAGGTCCATCCTCTGAAGAAAATATCGTAACCATATCCATGGAGTATCACGACATGTCTGTGAACCTCACCAAAATCTATTTCATAGTCAGGATACCCTGTTGAAGTATCAGAATCTCTTGGACTTGCAATGATATCAATGGGGCTTGATAGCACACTTCCCATAAGAATATCTAGAATTATTCCCATATTATGTAACTACTTTATTTTATTGTATCACTATACTCCACCATCTCCTAACTAAAGCCTGCAAAAGGGTCACCGCTATGACCAACATCTGATCTGGATATGTCCATACTAAGAGGAAAACTCATGTGACTAAATCATGATATTAATATTCCTGATGGGGGTCTAGATCACCCTGATACCTCATAGTATTATACCTTTAAAACTCATGTAACATACTCATCCTATATGTATCCTCATCCAAAACTGCTCTAAAAACCAGATACTCTATGGGTGGTGGCTTCACTGATAGACCACCCTAGGGAATTCTCTCAATATCAATTTCTTACACTCATTCCTCATCATGGAATGGATTTTCATCATAGTCACACCATCGAATCCATTCTGGATATCTTCTTATATATATCCTTAAATACAATCAAGACATTGCATTTTCAAAGAGTATATTAGGGAGAAAACTCAAGAAGGAAAGGAAAAAAACATGGTTTTATATGATGCATGTACCATTAAATTCCCAAGGACCACTATCCTAAATCACTTACTTGAATAAAAGGTTATCAGAGTCCCAATGTATGGAAACAGAAGCCTTCACACAAACACTAGAACCTCCAACCCAAGATCCAAACCCAAAACATCCAAACACTGTCACTTTTAAACCCAAACCACACTACAGTCCCAATGTGGAACTGATCCTTCCTATGAAACAATGATGTCATGAACCAAACTAATAGGTCTCGAGATACATCTCCCCAAACAAGCCACAAATTGGAAAAGGGATGGAAACTAGCATTGAGAGATAATATCTCTATCATGGGAGGCATTACCAATGTATATATATATATATTCCCACAACTAGAGTACAGTATAAGTACTAAATTTGAAAAATAGGAAATCAACACCCCATAAATAAAACTGTAAAATCTTCTAGCCTAATCAGAAGGAGTCGATCACTATCAACTGCAATTGAAAAAAATCTCCTCATCCGTGTTTTGGTAAACAACTATGTTTGTCTAGATTACTAAGATCCTCCTACCTCAGGTCCTCCAGGGACTCAATAGAATGGAATGTAGTCTTAAAAAGATAAAAAAATGTTTTACATAATCCCATATGGGGGTTGTTATAAAAATAATTAGAAGGATTCCAAAAACCCCCAAAAATTTAAATGGATAAACTAAAAGGAAATAGTCCACATGACTCAGAACGTGTGACACACAATTGAGAGAGAAACTCCTCATCAAAACATTCTCATCAATACATGAAATGTCTACTCATTATAAAATGGGATTCAACCCCAACATGTCACAACAACACAAAGACTCCTAAAAATTACCCATATATACCCATATCAAACTCCAGGTCTCTTTAGGTTTCAACCTCATAGTTAGCAACATGATTCTCTTAGTCAGATAAAATAGTAATCTAAACCAGGAGAAAACAATCCACAATCACATCTAAAGAAGATGGTACCCATCCTTGAGATGCACTCCACCTGGAACAACTCTACCACTCATAATTGTACGTCCGATATAATGTTACCCATCACGAACATCATACTAGGTTGAGCTCTAGTTTCCAACAGTAGAGGATCAATAATCTGTACCCCACACCCTATGTATGCTATTGAAACCAAAGTGAAGAGTCCTACCACTCTCCAATGTACATTGTTGAGGGAGAACTACTCCAGAATTTTCACAATGTGAATCATATCTTGCAAGGGATAATCGTGGAGCCCACGCCTCACCACTGCCTCGTAGTCAAGTGGGTAATGCTCCCAAATAACCCACAAAACCTCTTTTTCTCCTATAAATAGTGGCTCGAACCTCATTACATTATGGGAGAACTATGCCCTTTCTGGTAATCATTCACATCTTTTGGATATGACAACTCCTCATAGTAGTTTCCTAGAGAATAAAGAGCTCCAACTCTAAAGGCAGCATCATTCCCCCATTGATATTCGAAGATGGGTGTGTACTACTCTGTAAGTGAGGCCCCACTCCCTGATCCAATATGGGAGTACTACTCATAAATGACCCACTCCCTAATTCTAAAGGAGAGTGCAACTTTATAAATTGAGGGCCTTCACATTAACTCAGGAGACGAGTGATACTCAGTGACTAGAGGAAGTGCACCCTAGTTGGATAGTAGATTACCAACTCTAATATATCATTCACTGTGGGAGACCCTCACCAAAACACAGTAGGGGATTACTAACCCCAAGCTTGAGGACTCTCCCCTGGCATTGTAGGGGGTGCCGACTCTGCCAGAACAACACACCAGCCACTTGGAACTATAGGGAAGTACCGACTCCTAGAATAGAAGACCGACACCCTAACACAAATGGGGGGTAATGAATCTATATATATATATATGTCATATATGGATGAACCACAACTGGTATAATATGAGAGTACTGAATCCATAGACAGAGGACCCACTCCCTTGTCCAGCAGAGGAGTACTTACTCTACCTTTACAAACATCACATGGATGCCTGCATCTGAATCCATTAGGGGAGTAACACCCCTAGAGAAAACTACCCAAAGGTAACAAAACCATTCCCAAAATGTGGGGAGTCCAAACTCTACTGATTCATAGAGGTATGGAAAACTCATTTCCTAGTATATAAGGCAAGTACTATTTCATGTGTCTCTCTACATAAAACACACTAATATCGAACATCTTCTTGGTATAGATCCAAAAAATTCTTATTCAATTTACACCACCTCATTTTTTATAATCATAAATGGTGAGAACCATTGCATCCAATGTGAAAAACCACTAAGGATAGAGTACTCACAATCCATAATCTCAGTACCAAAGAACGAGATATGGAAGGTGGAAAATATCAGGAGGATCTTCTAGGAGTACAAGGGGTGCATCGGGGCACACAGGGTTGGTGAGACCACCTGAGATCATGGTTGTGTATCCTATATACACATATTTTCAATGTATTTAGGGGTATAAAATGTGTAGGGGTGGAAAAAATTATATCCCTCTTCACATGGTATGTGGTTATGTACCCCTTCTACAATGACCGAATGAACATGTCCCTTATAGGTTGTGTGTTGCATACCATATGGTGTGTTCAGATAAAAAATCACATGCCCATGTTTGTGTACCATACCCCGTGTATTTGTATCATATTTGTGTGTTAGTAGATGCCTATGTGTTTTCTACGGGTTATTGCAACCCATGTCCCATGGTGACATGGTTTAAGACACTATATGTCATATAACCTCTATACGTAGAATGATGTTCCAAATGTTCATCTTCCTAGAATAGTAAGAGATACCTGACATGGGACACTAAACCATATACCATGTAGATGGTAATTCATGTCCATAATTACCTATGAAATGTCCCAATTTTTTCCGCTCTTCTCCAATACTCATAGAACTACCTAGAAAATATCAATGTAAATTTTATTCGGGATCTAAATCATTAAAACAATATATAACAAAACGGATCTAGAAGAAAACTCAAATCATCCTACATTACTGGTGAAATGTTGAATCATTAGATCGAGAATGATTCTCATATTGTTCTAGTTCTCAATCAGATGACAATCTATATTATAAATGGAGATTAATGGTACCACATTTTGTGGATTCATCTCCATATTTTTTCATCACCAATGGGATGAGTGGAGAGGGGGATGTCTTCTTCTTTATGTCATGAAAACCAAAATATAGGAGGTGGATAGGTTAGGCTATATTTTAATTAATTTCCCAATTAATTAATTTAAACCACCTCATAAACACCCACCACCAAATCACCCCTGATCAAAACACATTATGAAAACAACCATAGGTTGCACCTAGGGTAATCACGATGTTCTAGACTCAATAGAGGACTCAGAAATCCATTCAATGTCTACTAATACGAGTTAATTATGATTTAAGTTAATGTAAAAGTGCATGAAACAATATATTTAATATTTTTAATATCACCATACTGAGGCTCCTCGGACCCCAGCTTCCTGTGCCGACTCAGCACCCAACTGCAAAAATATTTTCCAAAATATTCAGATGTCCTTCAAGTGAGAAACCAATTCATTACAATATACCTCCATCATTCTCTTTATTTTTAATCAATAATTACATGTTCTATTCCATTCATTTTCTCATATAAAACATTTTTTTCTTCTAAATCATTTACCTATATATGTCTACCATTATACTTGACATGTATGGAGATTAACCTTCTTAACTTCATGGTATTCATGAATACAAATATTTGTATTAAAATATTTGTCGTGATACTCATACAACATGATATTTTTACTCATATAACAATATATATAATTATAATTAATCATAACCTTTCACTTTCCATATCTTATTTAATTTGGTTTTCTCTATGGATAATAATTCCATTCTCAAGTACAATATATTTTAACATGAATCTTAATTATTCATTCCATGGAATGAAACAAAAAAAGTATACAGTGAAAAAAATAATCATAATTAGAAATCGTATCATGATGAAAAAACATTCAAAGGATATCAAAATTGTGAGAACTAATTTTAAATATATGAAATGTTTTTTAACATAGTCTATTTACTATTATAATCTTTTCAAATTCATAAAAATGGATTATAGGGGATATGCGATTTAACACAATAATATCCCCATTGGAAAAATCCAAGTGTACAAAAATAGAATACTCAACGAGCAATAAAATAATTGTTATGATATAGTCAATCATCTCAGTTTAGAGACGTTACCACTAAATTCATCTATTATAAGATCAAATCCATTTGAAGTATCTAGATATGGGTATTATTAAAGTAAACCACTTCATTTAAAACTTACTAAAATATTAGGGTGTTATCCTATACTTAGACATACCCCTAGGTGTTTAACAAATTTTCTCTATTCCTAATCACTAATGATTGGCTAAAACCTACTTTGTTACCTAGTACAGTGACCCAATATTTCCATTCAATGTTATTAAATATTTTTTGATCAATATTAAAACAAGAAATTATTAACCATGAAAAAACCATGATGTTCAGTTCTATTAGAGTCTTGATACATAAGAATAATACATAGTTCAATTCTTCATCATTGATCGTAATGGTTTTATCGCTTTTTACCCTTCTTGGCATACACTACATAAAATCATTACATATAACATGTTAAAAAGAAATATAATAAAGAGTGATATCTTCTTCTCAATAAGGTTAAATAAATGAGATAATAAGTGATTATTATATGAATGTTTAATATATACAAAAGGGTGATGATCATTACCATAACTTACTATTTTTATTCTCAAAATATCATCATTCAAAATCAGGATTAATGCAGTAAGAAATTATTAATTAAAAGAATTGAATCGTTTGAGTGAGGAATAATTATAAATCATTCATTAAATACATGTTTGTAAAATAAAAATAAAAATATGTCAAAAAAATTGTGGCTCCATAATAGGCATAAAAAACATTTTTATATTTCGATAGTAACTATAATGAATATCAAGTCATAGTGGAAACAAAATCAAAATATATCCATATCATAATGTATCAATAATCATAACACAAATCTATGGTGGATCAAGAATCCCTACATGTTTCTTATAGTTTCTAAAACACATATAAATATATTCCACAATTATCCCATGAGGTTAATATATTTACCCATTTCATTCTAGGTTAATACAATTTCATTACCACCTATCACATAATGAAAATAATACATATGTGTGACACAAGATTACATAGCATTCATTATATCATCTTAACTTATACCATGTAAAGGAAATGGGTTTCATAAACTTTTTATTACATGAACATGTCATAACCCATATAAAATAATTATTTTTTCTATAAATCACATCATCAAAATAATAAATCATCCACAGAAAGAATAAGGGTTTCATCATTGGTTCATATCCCAAATAAAACATAATTAATATTAAATGATTTAATTATAGAAGATAAATTTATTTATTGATCACATAAATATTTATTTGGGGAAATAACCATTCTATTTTCAAATCAATTTTTGAAACCCAAATATTTCAAAAATGATATGAAAAAAATTCATTGAAATAATCCATTTTGATAATTAAAGGAATCTTCAAATCTATTAGCATCCATAGGGGTGTGAAATTATTTTCCTATCATAGGATCATTTGAAAAAATTACAACAGTTGAAAAAAAATTTATTTATCAGATAAGGATCATATAATTTCATCAATGGAAATTTAGTCATTAACAATCTGAAAAATGTTATTGAGATGTAAATCTATTACCTCGAGTATTGTCTTTATTCATATGCATTAAATACTATTGTATAATAAATATAGATTTATTAAAAATATATATTATATCACCATTAAAAGAAATATCATATTAAATATTATATACAAATAACATCTTATCATTTTTTTGAATTTGTTATTAAAATCACTGTCTTGGGTGAAATCATTTTGTCTTTCATTTATGGTCCACTTATAAGCCTCGATCCTTATAAATTTATCATTGTTAAATAATTAAATGATTTTTAATCATCATATAAATATAATATTATATATATATATATATATATTAATTTATTAAATGTATTTAGTGAAAATTAATTCCAACATTCAAAAAGACTGTAGGTCATACATACGCATAAAAGAAAATTTTTGTTATAAAAAGATGAAATACAAGAGTGGTAAAAAATAATTTACAATTAATGAATAATTATTATTAAATATATTTCATATATATTGATTAATTTTATCTTTTTTAAATCAATGTAAAAAAATTCATATCACTTTGTGGACATGGTTGTCGACACATATACATGAGCAATGTTTCCATTTACAAACAGATGGGAAAAAGGTGGATAAAGGAAAGTCCATCACCATAATAAAAATTATGTATATTGAATATATTTAATATATTATTTGGAAATGAAAAATATATATTTATATTATGTAAATTGATATATAAAATTAATAAACATTGATTAAGATCTATATCACTTCCCTGTAAATCATTCTTTGACTTATTACATAATCCTTGAATGGATTGTTCTTTTGAAAGTATAAATGCTCCATGTTGTTTTAAAAGAAGATATATTGATAATAAAAAATCATTTACTCACCTATAAGGATCAAACAATGTTAATAATTATGGATAGGTGCATGATTTATTAAGTGTGGGGATGGGCACAATTGGAATTACATAATATATTAACAAAATATTAATTAATTTTCATGATTAAATGGATTAAATTGATATAATAATAAGATGAGATATGGATAAGTTTAAATCCTCTCATATTATAAAATATGGAAAATTTTATATTATTTTTAAACCATAAATGTTTATTTTAACCCCAACCCTTCATCAGCCATTTTTATAATTACCATGATATCATGTTTTGTTACTATTTAGGGGTCAAGAAATTTCTAATAATAAGTGAAAGTGGCTCATAAATGGAACGTAGTCGATATATTCAATCAAATAAAATTAAACTATCCAACTATATATTTATTTTTAATTTTGGATAATTTAATAAAATATTATTTATTATAGAATATTACAATTGTTTTTTTAAATATATTAAATATTGAAATATAATATGTGTATTATTGCTAAAAATTTAATCAAAAAGATATATCCTTAAAGAAAATAAATTTATGATAATTTTATAAAAAACAAATAAAATTTTCATTGTTTTACATTTAATTTATTACCATGTCTATTACATTTACCCCATCAGTGAACCAATTAAATCCATAACTGTGGTAATTTATTTTTCAAGAAATTAATGGGATATAATTTAATTATTGGATTAATTTTTTTTAATAAATGTAATGGAGATGAAATATTACATATTTGACAATTTGATATACCTTATTTAAGATTTTTAAAATTTTAAAACAATTTAATAAAATACATTTATCATAAAAATATTATTAATTTCATTTTATAAATTGTTCACATAATTATCTTTTGAAAACAAATTGAAAGAAATGGAAATAGAATATAAATCATTCACAAAGCTAAAATATGTTATATTTGTTTTGAAAATGCATGTGACACTTTATATCACATATATAATATTACTTTTATAGTTTTTAAATTTATTTATTTTATAATTTTACTCAGGGCATAACAATTTTTTCGGCATTACATAAGACTATGACATATTTATTTCACCACTAAAAATAAAAAATAAAGTACCATGATAATATAAATTCATTAATATTTAAAATAATTATCTAGAACAGGACATAAATTTTTTATCCCTCTATCAAAAATTTATAAATATTAATATCAAAAAAGTTACATTTTGGACTATATTTTAATTTTAATATAATAACTGATATAATAAAAGTTAAATTGAAAAAAGGTAATAGTTATAAATTATGGATGATTAAAACATAAATATAATCATATAATGAAATAAATTACATTACATTAATTTATTTTAAGCCTTGTCAGAATACTCTAATTAGAACATTTTCAATTTATTGTCATAAAAGAAATTTACTATTATTACCTTTCGAAATGAAAAACATTAATATGGTCTTATTTAATAAATTTAAAACTAAATTTTTTTAATATGGAATCTACGTTTTAGGATTCATTTTTTAGATTTTCAGGAAATAATGATCATGAACCCCATACTAACAGTTGAACCTTTTAATATTTTTCTAGTATGAATGGATTAATTTGTAAAGTCTCCAAATGAGCTCATGATGTCACCTATTTTTTTGAAGAGATGGTAGAAACTAAAAATATTTTGGTCGGTGAATAATATTTTTATTATAATTTTTTTAAAAGGAACATGGTGAAATACTCTTCACCGTAATATCTTTAGTTATGGTTCTTACTTAAATTATGACATAATATGGATAACACGCGTCAATTTTCATTGTTGAAAATACGACCTATAATATATATATAGATAATTACAAATATCTAATCCAAGACCCTAGAAACATGGGGTCATCATGTGGAAAATCCCATAAAAATTTAAAATTAGTACCACAAGAAGAAAAGATAAGGATATTGACCTTTGAGACTTGCTATTGTGACCCAAGTCTCATGATACAATCATCCTCATATTGGCAAGGATATGAATACTGACCACTAAGTTCCCTAAAAAAATTTCATCCTCTATTCATCCGAAACCATTAGATTTAATGATACCCAAGATATTTTATCATAAAATCCACCGAACATATACCAAAACTATACTTTAAAGATTAAAACCTAAAAAATTACATAAACCATCAAATACTTTTATATATTGTCCCAATACTGTTCTTAGAGTAATCCTATTCATCTTGATTAAATCAACATAAAATATCTCCTCTATCATTCTATTCATTCAAACATGCCTCCAACCAATAAAAAACTCAATGAAATATATTGTGAAGGACTTATTCCTTAAATAAGAGATACAACCACCTATAATTAATGAAATGATTAATTGAATTTGATCATTGAATCATAAAGAGTGACCAAAATATATTATATATTAATCATATTTTCTATGATACAAAAATTTAACCATAATACAAACCTCATAAAAGCAATTCTAACACCATGGATTATGAATATGAAAAAGGACAATAATCAGGAGATAGTTCATCATAATTTAATAATGTGAAACAATTAGCATTGGAAATCATAAATTAGTGCGAAAAATGACTAAATATGTATAATTCCTAATATATTTAACTTATATAACTATGTAATGTCCATTAATTATGTTGTGAACATTTATAATATGATGACCCAAGAATTTCATTCATTTATATTACAAATATTCAGATTTATATTCATCTAATTATAAAAATACACACATGGGTACCATAAAGGTCTAGTGTATTGGTAAACATGGAATGATAAAAAAACTAGTTAAAAATCAACATGATCTCCATATAATTTATATATAATAATATTCTATTTATTATATCACACTTAATACCATTCATCATATCCCATGGAAACAAAACATAAAAAATTGTGAGAAGAAATTATTAGTAAGGGTAAACATGGAAGATATGAATTTATTATCTTATGAAAGAAAAGGATAATAAATATGGGTTTTTGAACTTGATAATATCAATAAAATTTCACACCCAAAATCTATTAAATCATAAACATGATTTATGGTATAAAATATTTACATGAAAAATAATAATGAATCATCATCATAACTAATCTGTGAACCATATATTCAAGTCATAAATATGTGTGGTATTATAATAAGAATTGAAAAAATAATCACATGTATTTTTAACAAAAAATACTCTCCAATAATTTATCTTACTTTTATCCCTTAATGTATCAATCATGTAGACATGTTTCACATCGCAAATGAAACACATATACATGTTTTACAGTCATAGATCAAGCATATAGACATGTTTCCATTAGATAAATATTGAGATATAATTAATTAAATTTTTTAGTTAAATATATGTCTTATCTATTAATTAAATCTATAAATATATTTTTTACATAACCCTTAATCACTAATTAAATTATAACCCTTGTAAAGAAATAAATTTTATTTATTCATCATAATAACATAACTCATTGAAACCAAATATGTTTCATAAATATCATTGCATTATAAACATAACAAATTCATATAATGAAAAATAATGGAATACTTGGGTATTATCCTAGTAAATCATAATTAATAACAAATAATTTCATCATATATTAAAAAAAATGAGATTTTGAAAGATCAATTGGAATAATTCGCGGGAAAATATCATTTCTGTTAGTGATTTTTTTTGAGATGGCCAATTATGAAATGGAATATATTAATTTAAAATAATAATGTATGATTGAAAATGAATATTCAAATAATTAATGTATTATGACGGTATAAAATTTTGTTCATGCTATATATGTAAAAAAAATCTAACAATATATTTTTGTCATAATGTCATAAAGGTCCTTATTTTGTAGAAAAAAACAAAGTCATTTCAAAACATTTCTAAAGAAATAAAACATGGGTATAAATAAATGTAAACATTAATAGTATAAAAATAAATACCATTTTGAAAACATTTTCAGAAAACAATGTACATGAATAATAAATATTCCCCAATGAAGACTTAAAATAAAACAATCTTAAATATTTACATATTGTGAAAGAAACACTTACCACCTTATAATCATTAGACTCATATTCCCCATGAAATAAAGACATTTCTACGTATATGAAAGTACCATAATATATTCGATAACACTCAGAAAATAAATTTATCATCATTATATACACCATGAATTTGAAATAATTATTTTAAAAGGAATGTGTCCCACAAAAAAAAATATTAGAAAACAATATATTACCTCAAGTCTCACCATTACTAGTTCATGTTAAATCCTAATGTATAATAGGTATCTATGTATTATATATATATATTCCATAACCATATAATAAAAATAACTTTAATAATTTTTTTATAAATATTATCAACCATTTATTAATAATTAAAATCAATGTTTTATGTTATATATGCTTCACATTCCAAGCATGTTTTTGTTCGGAAGTCATAGGCTGTATACATTGATCATAGTATCATACTTTAATAAATCATTATTATAATTTATATATCATATATATTCATAAAATTTATCTTTATTACCACCCATGTGAAATATTGGTGAAAAATGAACCATATCGCAATTGGATATGGCATGCCATACAAATTCACGAGCGATGTTATCATTTCCTAAAATATTATGTTGTAAAAAGGTCGATAATATATTATCCTTACATAAGTATAACTATATCATTAATATAATATATAAAAATCAACCCATCATAATTCCCACACATAAGATATAGTGATTGAAATGGAATTGTATCTCTATGTGGAAGAAGGTAATCCATACGTACACATGAGCAATACTTTTACTTTATATTTTATGCGAAATTTTCTATATAATGGTGTTTTCCTAATAATAATAAGTTTTTCAATAAATTAGGATTCTCAAGTTATAGGTTATGATTTATATCATATATTTATATGGTTTATAGAATAAGATCATAATACAGTGATCAATTAGAGAGATTACCTCTTCTTCAGAACATATCCTTTAGATGTCTTCAAAATGACTATAGAGATGGTACTTTAGGACAACTAGAACATCAATATTCTGGAAATAAAAGTGACAAGATAATTTTGAGGATTTTAAAATCTTAATAAGAATAATGTTTTTACAACGTGATGAGGGATTATACATTCTTGTATAATGAAGGTTGGAGGAATATTTTAAATATCTCAAAATAATAAATTATAATAAAATTTATATCTATCGAAACACATTCAAATGGAATATTTTTAGAATATAAATTGTGGAAGAGTAATAATACCATGAAACAATATATTATAAACATGTTTTCTTAGAAATTTTAATCCTTATCATATTGATCAACACTTAGTAAATCTACTTTAATTTTAATTATGAAACCCCATTTTCATTATTAAAATATGGGGGTTTTTACATATATGGTTTAAATTGAACCATAAATGTCCAATTGATAATATTTTATTCCCTACCTTATATCCATTTAATTATTCATGATTTTTATGATTTTTAACTAATTTGATAAAATACTAAGTTCATATAATATCATTAGTGTCAATTTAGGAACTATTCATCACATTGAATTTAATAAAATAAATAAAACATGATAAATTCCAAAAAATTAAGGTAATAAACATTAAATAAATATAATTAAAATTGAAAAAAAAGTTAATAAGATTATGGAATTCCAAATTAATTTCATTTAATTTTATAAATATCACTTAAATGAGTTTTTAATTAATATTATAAATATTGCATCATCATTGTGTAATTATTTATGATAACTAGTTATTACCAAAAAATTAAAATTAAAATACCATGATGTATATAGTCCTTTTAAATTTATTAATATTATTTATAGTAAATTTTATCTATGATATGACTTCATATTAATAATAATGTAATTATTATAATAATGATTGTGACATTCTTCCACTCCCTTTTATTTAATAATATCTAACTCATTTTCCTTGAAATGATTCTATTAAATAATTATATTTTTATACTTAGGTTTTAATATTTGAATATACTTCCTATAAAAATTGTTTCTACTGTTTTATGTTTATTTTAATGTCATTGTCACATTATTTTTAAGCTAAATTCAACAATTTAGCAATTTCCATTTACCAATAATTACCAATGTTTCTATTGATATCAGTATAACATAAAGAGATATATTTACTAATTATTTAACATCTTACTCAAAATATGAAATCCATTTTTCAAAAATTCAAAACATAGATCTTGATATATGTTTTTTAAAATTATTCCCGTAAAGAGTGTGTGAAAAGAGAATTACAATGTGAAAATTTTTAAAAGATAAAAATAATTGTTACTTCCAAATTAAAGGATAAATTAATTAAAATTTCCTAAATTGGATTAAATGAAGTAAAATAAATCTGATTATACGTTAAAATCTTTTAAATGTTTAATTCAACATTATTAATTTTTTATATAATTGAGATTCAGTATTTTTCACTATTAATTAGAACATAAAACATATATAAAAAATACAGAAAAACATACTGAAGTGAATTTTGATACGTTTAATTAAATGACGTATTATATTTAAACCAATATAAATTATAATATTCTCAAAAACTATTTTTAAAAGAATATCACGATCAAGAGGGAAAAAATTCCGTTTTTAGAAAAATTAATATTTTATGTGTTAAATTGGGTTTATATTTATATAATGTCTAGAAAACACATATGATAAATGTTAAACATTATATAGATTTTCTATATATATATATCATTAATAGAATATAATAATAGTTATATAAAATAGACAGAATCACTATTAAATAGTTTTTCATAAAAAATATTTCATTTTATATTCATAAGGGTAATTAATTTAATTTGTAATTAATTTGGACACCATATTTTCAAAATTCAATTTATAAAATTTATACTCAATATTCTAATTACTAGAATAAAATTTTATTTTTTAATTAATTAAAATAATAAAATGATTTTTCATTGAATATCACTATTCCATGTATGGATATTTAAGTTAATTCTGAGTGTAGTGTAAGCTTAACATTGTGTAGCATATAACAGAATAAATAAAAGAAATTTAATTCATTAAAAAATTCATAAATATTATGTGAGTTATATTATATGCCACATAAAAATAATTTCTCTCTTGAAATTTGTCTCTAGGTTATAAACAGATGAGAATTATTTAGGCTCATCACATCCTCAGGGTCCCATTTGGCTTCCTCCGATTGGTGGTTTCAAATAAATCAGTATCCAGATGAGGGTTCTTGGTTCTTAGAACATTATTTATAAGATATAAAATATATGATGGTTGTTCCTTATAAGTGTGATCTTGTTCCAATGGTACTTCCACTTAGATAAGTACATATTAAAGAATAGGCATGTAAATCCTTAGGAGCGATACATAGAACACATAATGAAAATTAATGAGATTCATTTGTAGACTCAATAAATAATCTAAAATCCTGATATAATCTATAATTTTAAAAGGACTGATATACTAACGGATTATTATTCCCTTATTTACAAATATCATTAATCACAGCTAAGGTTATATTCCTAGAAATACCTTGCCACCCAAGTCAAAGTCAACATCTTTTTATTAATTGTTGAAATAATTTTTTTCAGATCTAGACTACTATTATTTTTTATTGAATGGATCTGTCACAACCCATCCTCGGGCCCCGTGTCGTGACTACCCCATGCCAGCCTTCCATAGGCCTGGGGCTGGCGACTAGCACCAAAGGCGTAAATCCCGATAAAAAGGAAGGGCATTGCCTTTATGAAATAAAAACAAACAGACAACCAGAGTATAAGTGGAAGTAAACACTAAGTAAAGAAAAATGACAAGTGTTCCTAAAGTACAAGGGGGCTAGAAATTCAAGCCCAATAGTAAAGTACAAGGAAAAGTCAAAACAGTAGGAAGGTGCCAAACTGCTCCTGGATCGTCCTCTAGAGTTCCTACCTTAAGGGTTGGTACAGATGGCCACCTCAGCTCTCAACGTCTGTCTGTCTCCTCTGGGTACCATTTCATCGTGAAGTCCACCTCTGGGTACAATCCATATCTACAAGGTTTAACCACGATCAGTGATGTCCATCGTCTGCAACCAACACAACAAGGTGCGGTCATAGCCCGTGCAAGGGTGAGTATAATGATACTCAGTAGGGACCTCGAGACCCTCAAGGTCTCACTAAATCCAACATGGATAAACCACAAAGAAGGATCTCAATAGATAACCTTTACATACGTATATACCCATGCATATTCCAAGGTTATTTAGTAACCCATCTCAATCATGAGGAAACACAAAGGCCCTTGACTCAACACAAACCGAAATGTTTATACACAATGAAGAAACACGGCTGCTGGAGAACTCCTCCTCTGTCAAGCGCAGTATTCCTGTCACGACTCTGAGGTGCCACTCACTAACCTTAGACAACTGAGGTACTCGTCTTGTCGAGTATCGCGGGTCTCCCACCTCACAAAGTAGTGCTCCTCCACCATGGGTCTGCCACCTCACACAGTAGTGCTACTCATCATATACTATAGAGGTAATCCTCCTATCGAGTAGCACGGGTATGCCACCTCACAAATTAGTGCTCCCCACTGGGCTATACAAGTCACTCTGAATCAAATCGGACAAGCAGTCATCAGGTCTCAGCCAGCTACAAGGTCGTCGTACTCCGTATGCCCACCTCCAGGAGTATTCACTCCAAGATCCACTGGTCAATACTCTAAGTATTACAAAGTCCCAAGAAGACGTATCACAAAGGACTGCCTTGTCACAGAGGTCTCAACGCAACAGACGGCGCGTCACTCGGACGCCTGGTCCGTGAGTTATTAGCCTCTTTGTTCTGGGGGCCCGGTGGGTTTCGTGTACAAACCAACCCGAACATATAACAACTCTACCCCAAACTCCCATGGGGTATATAGAGAGGATCCGTTTCTCAACGAGATCACCAACGCTGCTGACGGTTTTTCAAACGGACGTCCGGTCTGAAAGATATCAGCTTTATTGTTCTAGGGGTCTGGTTCGATTTTGGGTACAATCCAACCCAGCCATACTCCAACTGAATCCAAACATAATGAGAATTATTCCAAAAGAACCATCTCATCATGAGGAATCCAAATAAGTCTAAGACATGTCAATCGGACATCTGGAACTCAAGTCATGATATGTCTGTTTAACCGAAAATGGTCTGAAAATAGGGGGTCCGGGCCCAGTTCGACCCGGCCCAACACCCCATGGGTCGGCCCGAACCGGGTCGACCCGACCCAGGTCCGGGTCCGGCCCATCTGGCATGGCGTGGCCTGGCTGGCGCGGTGCGGCCCGGTGCTGGCGCCCCGGCCCCACTGGTGCGGCTCGGCCCAGCCCGGTGGCCGGTTATGGCTCGGCCGGTTGGTCGAGCGTGTTGTGCCGAGAAGGGGAGGCGCGACCTCCCCACTTATTGACATCGGCGGCACTAGCTGGCACCGCCCCCCGGGCGTCCTAGATCCCACGTGGCCGCGGGGTCTTTCTCACCACCACCGCAGCTGTTGCCAAGGCGGGTTTCCTCCAGCAGCACGCTGGGGCGCCGCCGCCTCCGGTCACCGGCGCGACCTCGCAACCTCATCCGCGAACCACCGGACGCACTCCGAGGGTCCAATTTTCCTGCCATTTGTGCATGCAGCTCTCCCAGAACACGTTTTTCACTGCGACAGCTTCCATACGCCATTGATGTCTCGTTTCATCATCACCCATTAAAACGCGCACAAACAAACTAACAATCTGTTGAGGGTCCATGCTTGTTTGTTACACGTGCCCTCTATGTAAGAGGCTCAAACAAGATTTAAGAATTCAAACTCAAATCCAATCCTGAAAATAACACTGCTTCCTACCTGCATGAACGAACGATCTGCAGATCAACATGGTAGAGGTTGGTCCGTGCTCATCATTCATTCCTCAAAAAGGAAAGGAGATATTTAAAACAAAACCCCTACCTCAAGGTTTGTCATTCGTTGATGATAACACAAAAGGGTGGACGTCGGCTCATTGACGTCAACGCAAGGGAGGAGATGAAGGTGACAATGATCATTGGAATTCGTCGCATCCGAAAAGGCCTTTGATCTTGTCTTAAACGTCGTAAGTTGGAGATCCTTTGGAAGGAAGGAGCTGAGGGTGGCGTCTGCGTTCTTCTTTCTTTGTTGAAGGAAGAGGAAACTCTCCATGTGTTGGGCGTCGTGCTTCACTGCAAGCGTTCCGCCGCATGATGAAGTCTTCTAGAACTGCTTCCCCTTGCCTCCTTTATATAGGAGTTGGAGGGTTCATCATTGTCATGCAAGTCATAAATGGAGGATTTATGATAGAGTCCCCCCCCAATTAATCTACTGTAGTGGCACATTAAAATAGGGAGGAAGTCAAAAGGGGTTATTGGCCCCGGTGGTCCCCACATAAGAATATCCTCCAAAGGGAGGATATTTCCTGGAGGGACCCACCATTATTTAACCACAAAAAGTAACGGGGGGTGGTTAATGCTTGGTTGGTCCCCTCAATAAAAGAGGAGGTTTCATCCTCCTTAATTAAGAGGGTGATTTATACCTAGAGGCTCTCCCTCATAAATGAGATGGAGTCAAAGAGTTATGATTCCCCTCCCAATAATGGGAGGCCTCGTGAGGTTTCCACCATAATCAACCTCACATGGGAGGTTGGATCTCGGTGGGCCCCACCACCAACTCCAAAGTGGATCTTCTTAACACTTTATTTGCGTGGAACGTGTTAAACAAAATAAAATAAAATTTTCACTTATTTTGTTTTATTATCCCACGTAATACCCCCAAAACTAACTTTCATACCTGATCATCTATTGTCGAGGTGAAAGTCATATTAAGCGAAAACCTACACTACGAGTTCAACGGTGCCCTTGGATTTCAATTCTGAGCACCAATCTAAATGATATAAAAACCCGCTTATTCGTTCACAAAATTTACCCAAGCTAAACTTCAGAGATTGATTCCAGGCACACCGGGTCTCAGAATCAATTTCCATCAGAAGCCACATACTCGTAAAATTCCAAAAAAATTAAGAAAAAAATTTCCATTAAATTTCCGGGTCTTTACATTACTCCCACCTGAGGAATTTACTTCCCTGTATAGCTACATCATAATCATGGGAAACCAAAGAGGGTATTGAGCACACATTTGAGCCTTCCGCTCCCATGTTCTCCCCTGGAGGTTCCTGTGCTACCAATTAATGTGCACCAGAGGAATCAACTGTCCACATATGACCCACTCTAATAAACACTCAACAACCTCCTCAAGACCGTCCTCAGCCACTTGTGAGTCGGGCTTTCCTAGGAACCCGAGGGTTATATGACTCTGAAACACGTGTAAGTCACTAAGACTACCTGTGTCATCTACTGGTACAATCGGTTGAAACTACTGACCAACAAGTAGTGATATAGCTGGCATAATACCCGAATGTACTATCCCAGGCATCGGTCCACATACCAAATCCTCATTACTATGCCGACCATCCTCTTGGTCACTCACTAGAAAACACCAGTAGCTATGATCACTATCTGTTCTACTAGTGTCTAAACTAGGTGTAGAACTATAGAAATCGCCTCCAACTCGTCCACTGCTACCTGCGAATCGGTCTCGACTCATAACCTTGGAGGCCTCTACTGCTGGAGCTCATGCAACATGCTCTGTCAGCGTGCACCGTCTACTAGTAAGGCTGGTGGAATCTGCTACCTAACATGTGGTGGTGGTGCTCGTACACCACCCGAAGGTGACAACATAGAAAGGGGGCCCTACACTAGAGTCTAATCGCTCGGTGGGCCGTCATCGAGTAATCTCTCAGAACTCCAACTGACTGTCTGCGTGGTGGCATCCTAAATAGATGCGACACAGTCAAATGATTTAAACCTGGTGAGCGAACCTAGTTTGAGCTGACATAAAGAAAAATTTTGGAAACACACACGCAATCAGTGTTTTCATGCACTCGGTCGGAAATAAGTTTTCAGGGTCCTGGTGTATGGATACGTCTGCCGCCACACCAATTCTGGACTCCCGGAACAGAAAACCACACTTGGTACCCTTAACACTATTGATTTAAAGAAAGGGAATATCAGAGTTCTATGTTCTGTGGTAGAACTGACTCCTCTGATTCCAATTTTTGACGACCCGTCCTCAGGGCCCATGGAGTGACTACCCCAAGCCCACCTTCCACAGGCCAAGGGCTGGCGACTATCACCAAAGGTGTAAATTCCGATAAAAAGGGAAGGAATTTCCTTTATGAAACTCAATCAAACACACAACCAGAGTACTAGTGGAAACAAACACTAAGTAAAGAAAAATGACAAGTGTGATGAATGTACAAGTGAGCCAGAAATACATGCCCAACAGTAAAGAAAAATGAAAAGACAAAATAGTAGGATGGTTCCAAGATGCTCCTAGACCATCCTTCGGAGTTCCAACCTAAAGGGTAGGTACAGATAGCCACCTCAACTCTCCAAGTCCTTATGTCACCTCCGTGTGTCGTCTCGTCGTGAAGTCCACTTCCAGGTATCGTCTCGTCGTGATGTCCACCTCCGGGTACCATCTATCTCTACATGCCTGAACCACGATTAGTGCTATCCGTTATCTGCATCCAACACAACAAGTTGCGGGCATAGCCCATGCAGGGGTGAGTATAACGATACTCAGTAGGGACCCTGAGACCCTCAAGGTCTCAATAAATCCCACAAGGATAAACCACAAATAAAGATCTCAACAGATAACCTCTAATCAGGTATATTCCCATACATATACCTATGTTATCAAGTAACCCATCTCAATCATTAGGAAAACAAAATGGTCATTGAGTCAGATCAAACCATGATTTTTATATATGATGATGAAACACAGCTGTTGGAGAACTCCTCCTCTCTCGAGCGCAATAGCCCTGTCACGACTCCAAGGTCCCACTCAATAACCTTAGACTGTTGAGGTACTCCTCCTATCGAGTACCGCAGGTTTTCCAACTCCCAATGTAGTGCTCCTCCACCATGGGTCTTCCACCTCACACAGTAGTGCTCCCCCCCATAGCCTATATAGGTACTCCTCCTCTCGATTACTGTGGGTATTATACCACACAATGTACTGCTCCTCCTCCATGGGTATACCACCTCACAGAGTAGTGCTCCCCACTGGCCTATACAAGTCACTCCGAATCAAATCGGACAGCAGTCATTAGGTCTCAGCCAGCTACAAGGTCACTGTACTCCGTAAGCTCGCCTCCAGGAGGATCCTCTCAACGATCCCATGGTCGATACTACAATTATCGAAAATTCCCATGAAGAATTATCACAAAGGACGGCCTCATCACTGGGGTCTCAACGCAAAGACGGCGCGTCAATCAGACGCACGATCTGTGAGATATTAGCATCTTCCTTCCGGGGACCCGGTTGGTTTCATGTACAAACCAAACTGACCATATCACAAATATACCCCTAACTCCAATGGGGTATACACAAAGGAACTGTTTTTCAACGAGATCACCAACGCCGCTGACGGTTCGTCAAATAGATGTCTGGTCTGAATGTTATCGGCTTTTTCTTTCTAGGGGCCCGGTTGGATTTCGAGTACAATCCAACCTGGCCATAATCCAACTGCATCCAATCGTCAGGTGAAGTATGCCAAAGGAACCGCCTCATCAAGATGAATCCAACAAAGTCAACGACAGGTCAATTGGATGTCCGTAGCTCATGTTATAAGCGTTTCCACTCCAAGGGCATGATTGGTTTAGGGTTCGAACCAACTCAACCATAAACAAACATCACCAAAACCTTCCATGTAATATACCAAAACGACCGTCCTGATCCGAGGAATCCCGCACAATTGATGTTGTGTCGATCAGAGGTCCACAACTAATGATATGTCCTTTTAACCGAAAACGATCCAAAAATAGGGGGTCTAGGCCCGGTCCGACCCGTCCCAACACCCCCTGGGCGGCCCGAACTGGGTCGACCCGACCTGGGTCTGGGTCCGGCCCGGCCCGACACTGACGGCACGGCCCGGTGGCCATTTTCAGCTCACCCGGTTAGCCGAGCACGTTGCACCGAGTGGGGGAGGCACGACCTCCCAGCTAATTGACGCTGGCGGCACCAACTGGTGCCGCCCCCCGGGCGTCCCAAATCCCGCACGGCCGCGGTGTCCATCGCACTGCTACCACGGCTATTTTCGCGGCGTGTTTCCTCCGGCGGCACGCTGGGGCACCAGCGCCACTGCGCAATGTCTTCTGCGGACCACCGGATGAGCTCTAGTGGTCCGATTTTCCCGCGATCTGCGCCTATGGCTCTCCCGGAACTCGTTCTTCACTGTGACGTCTTCCATACGCCATTGCGGTCCTATTTTATTCTTGCCCTTCAAAATGTGCACAAACAAACAAACAATCTTCTGAGGGTCCAGGTTTGTTTGTTAGCCCATTCCCTCCGCATTAGAGGCTCTAACAATATTTAATTATTCAAACTCAAACCCAGTCCTAAAAATAACCCCGCTTCCAACCAGCATTAATGAACGATCTACAGATATATCAGGCAGAGGTTTGTCCTTGCTCATCATTCATTCCTCAAAAAGGAAAGTAGAAATTTAAAACAAAACCCCAACCTCAAAGTTCATCGTTCGTTGACGATAACACGAAACGGTGGTCATCAGCTCGTTGACGTCGGCGCAAGGGAGGAGATGAAGGTGATGACGATAGTTGGCGTTCGTCGCTTCCGCAAAGGCCTTCGATCTCGGCTCGAGCGTCGTACGTTGAACATCCGTCAGAAGGAAGGAGCTGAGGGTGTCATCGGCATTCTTCATTCTTCATTGGAGGAAGAGGAAAACTATCCAAGTGTTGGGCCCCGTGATTCACTGTTAGCGTTCCGCCACTTTAAGAAGACCTCCAGAACTTCTTCCGCTAGCCTCCTTCATATAGGAGTTAGAGGGCTCATCGTTGGCATGCAAGACATAATTGGAGGATCTATGACTGAGTTCCCCACCCAATTAATATGTTGTGGCAGTGCATTAAAATGGGGAGGAACACAATAGGGGTTATTTTCCCGTGTGGTCCCCACAGAATAATATCCTCCAAACGATGGATATTTGCAGGTGGGCCCCACCCTTAATTAACCAGAAAAAGGAAATGGGTGGTTAATGCTTGGGTGGTCCCCTCATTAAAAGGGGAGGTTTCATCCACCTCAATTAAGAGGGGGATTTAAACCTAGAGGCTCTCCCTCATAAATGATAGGGAGTCAAGGAGTTATGATTCTCCTCCCATTAATGGGAGTCCTCGTGTGGTTTCCACCATAATCAGCCTCACATGGGAGGTTGGATCTCAGTGGGCCCCACCACCAGCTCCTAAGTGGAGCTTCTATCCACTTTATTCGCGCGACATGTGTTTAAAAAAATAAAATAATTTTTTCACTTATTTTATTTTATTAACCCACGTAAAACCCCACAACTAACATTCATACCCGATCATCTGTCGTCGAGGTGAAAGTCTTCATAAGAGAAAACCCACACTGCGAGTTCAACGGTGCCCTCAGATTTCAATTCCGAGCACCGGTTAAAAATATAGAGAAACATGATTGTTCGTTCACTGAACGTACCCGAGCTAAACTTTGAAAATTGATTCAAGGCACACCGGGCCCTGAAATCAAGTCTTGTCAAAAGCCACAGACTCGTAAAAATCAAAAGAAATTATGAAAAAAAAATTCCATGAAATTTTTGGTTCTTTACAGGATCCAAACTTTTCATTAATTTCATTTTCTAGAGAAGGTCTTCATATATTTATTTCCCTAACATCATTCTATCATGTTTTAGTTCTTAAATTCTTACCATAGAGGGATTCATAAGTGTCCATCTGAATGATTGGGTAGAAATTATTATTATAAGAAAATTCTATCAAAGGAGGGTGTTGATCCCAACCACCATTTAAATCCATAGAGAAATATAACATCAATAATTATAGAGTATTAATTTCCCTATATGATTTAACATCTATCTAAGGATGATAGGATGTTCTAAAACGTAACTCCTTATCCAGAGCTTATTGAAGACTTCTCCAGAACATCAAGGTAATCCTATGAACTTTATTAGATATTATGGAAGGTGGTTCTCCATGAAATATTACCACATTATTAATATATATATATTGAAAATCATATCATGTTTGAAAAATAATCTAAAAATATTGATGGTTACTAACTTTTGAAGGTGATTGACTATAACCCATATGCTATTATAGAATTTAAATTTTTTGTGAAGTCTAGTGACAAAATCCATGGTGATTTTTTCTCAATTCCATTCAGTTATGGTTAATATTATTCAAATAACCTTATATTTATTTCTCAAATCATGATATTTATTAAAAACTAAGCACTATGAAACAAATTTTTCAATAAATATCTTCATTCCATACAACCATAAATATTCTTATAGGTATCTATACATATTTGTAATTCATTGATGAATAGTGAATTCTGAACTATGATTCCCATCAAATAGTTCATTTTTCCAATATGATTTATGATAAACACATACATGGTTCATGAACCACATTATTCCATTACAACTACATATAATCAAAATAATATTTTTCACCATCGTTTTCACCTCCACTTCATTCTTGTATGCCCCTTTAATGTTCTCGTGGACAGATATTTGAACAGTAATTTGGACTAGATAATATTTTTACCCATACTTTATGATTACTATATCTATCCTTAAAATATATAGGAATATTGGGTATTTTTTATCCTCATCATAGATAAAATTTTATGTTCCTTTTGACTCAATGAATCTTCCACCTAGTTCATTTTCCAAGGGTGGTAATTTATTATGAAATCATAATCTTTAATTAGTACCAACTACCATCTTTGTTATATATTATATCTATGTGAATACGAACTTTAATCAGTTGTAAGAAATTTAAATATCAAAAACTTCTTCTTATAGATAACGTTTCCATATCTTTAATAAAAATGTCTCCATGGTTAATTCCAAATCATGAGTGGTGTAATTTTTCTAATGAAACATCATTTTTCCTAATGGATAAGCAAAAAAATTTCATTTTTCAAAATAATTAATCATAATATATTATTTAAAGAATCACTATAAATCACATAACCTTTTCCATTGGATGGTAATGTATCCATAGGGGAATGGGAAAATCTTCTATTTTGTTGCATAAAATTTTCTTCAACTTCATTTATTAAGTGGAACCTGACACTATTCTGAGTTAACAATGTGAGTGGACTGGATAGTCCAGATATATTATCCATAGAGCACTAAAAATGTTGATAAAAATCAAGAAAACTATGTATTTACGATACAATGATTCTTCTAGGATAATTCTCAAAAACGTCTATCTTTTAATGATCAATTGATTTAACATCACATCAAATTATATGTCCCATTAATGAAACACAACCAGGAGAAAATTCATTCTTGGTAAAATTCAGACAATGCTGCTCAATTCAAAGGGTCTTTAGGATAATCCTTATGTGATAATCATGTTCTGGTTTCCTCTATGAATATACAGTAATACCTTTTATAATGATTATAAAAAACAAATCATTTTAATTTATAAAGATGTTATTCATAAATTCTATAAAAATATAAGTATAATTAGTATGACCAAAATGAATTAACAAAAAATAATATTTTCAATAAATTATTTAGAATCTCATTAGGGTTATATGATCCTATATGATCCTTAGTTGATAATTCCTAGAACACATGGAAATTTTAAAAAAGTATTTATCTCGATGTAGTTAATGAAATAAATCATTAACATGGGGAAGAGGATACATTTTCTTGATTTGAATTTCATAAAACACATAATAATAAATTCAAAGACACATTGACCCATCCTTCTTCTTAACGAATAGAACTGGTTCACCTGATGTCGACACACTCCAATTTTTGAATCCCTTATTAACATTGTCCTAATGTTTCATATTAAATTCCTCTACCCAATTGGGGTCATTCCACAAGGCATTTTTTTAAATTGTCAAGGAAGAATGATTGAATTATGACCTCTACCAGAGGTAGAGTGTCCACCATAGATATGCCACACCTCTCAGCTGACTGACTACTAGGGGAACCCAGTACTCCCTTGGAGCAGAGATCAAAGTAATCATGATCCCTAGCTCCTCAAGCCACCCCTCAGTCTACATATCTGAAGTACTACGCCCGTATTTCTTGTGGGTTTGTCGCTGGAAGGAATGGAGAGTCTTCTACCACTGGCTATCTTCCTCCTCTCGGTCAATACTCAACTGATCGACCACCGAAATCTGCTGGGCCTTGGCTGTCTGAGTCACCCAAGGATGACGTCTGTCTGCCATAGTTGTACGGTAAATAAAGATCGCCTCATCCCAAGTAGTAAGGAAAATTTATCAAGGTTTTATTTTATCATTTTTATTTCAATTCCGTTCCCAGAACACCCAAATCAGGTAAAACACAAACATGATGATGAATGTACCTTCCCTGGGGTATTTACCCTACAATCAATGTAGTCTCACTTGGTTGTTCGGTAGGCTCAAAGTCCTCACATCGGATCACATGGGGGACCTAAAATCTCGTGTCCTAGCCAGTCTTCCCTGGCCTATGTCGTGCACCAAGATCAGCCAAAACTGTTACCCTACCATCCCATGCAATCCTTAATGTACCTAACTCCAGACTCCATCCTATCTCTCAACCATCACCTCTGATACCATTCTGTCATGACCCCCACCCACTAAAGATACCCCTCCTGAGATGGAAATGGTGAAAGGGAGATAATGACCCCCGAGTCCCACCTCCAGTAGGACCCAGAGTGGTGAATAACACCATGGGTATGAGTTTTTAAAATATGGGAGGCATTACCCTTTTTTATTATTTAAGATCAGGAAATAGGGTGAGTCAAACACCAAAAGAAAAATGAACAAGTAAATAAACCCAAACCAATCCCACATGCATGTTTAAACTATTCTGAAACAATGTACAAGTACAAGAAATCTCAAAAGTACAATACCAAAAGAAACAAGAGTACAAAAAATAGCAACAACTCCAACTGTCTCATCTAGTATGGTCCCGCAGGGCCCTTGTAGTCCTCCTGGAAACATGAAAGAAAACGTAGGGTAAGCATACAAGTATACACAGTAGAGAAACCTAATGCTCTCGTGCACAAGTGGGGAGACATCCTAATGTCCCATGAGATCAACATAAGAAACCAAAACCTATCAAGGAATTCTATTCACCCAACCTCACCATCCATTCTCACCAAAACACAAAAAAACAGGTAGTTGTATATAAGAACAGAAGTATTGTGAACCACACACCATTTTCCCCCACTAGTTAGCTGCTCTCTCTAACGGTGAACGTCCTGACGCTACCACACTCTTCCTTCCATTACACAACTAGGCCTCACAACCATACATCCCACCTGCACACACCTGGGCCTCAAAACCACACATCCTACCCGCACACACCTGTGACTCATCCCAAAGATTATTGGGAAAAAGTAAACATGCCTGAAGTGTCTTGGGGTAAAACCACCCCAATCAAAACCTACACAAAGAGTCTTCGGTGTAAGGTCACCTCAACCCATCACAGCCTATGGAAGAAGGAGCAGGTAGAAGCAAGTAACTAAGGGGAAAACACCCTCTCCCATGAAATGGGAGTGTTCGGCACTAGGTGCTCAACATGGGTGGGGTGAGAAAAAACACAAAGATATAGATATATATATGTATAGAAAACACATAGCCCAACTTATGGCTTCTAAACAGAGAAACCGAGCACGTGCCTCGACACTGCTATTTTGAAGCTTGCATACACTAAACAACCCCATCCCCATTTAGGTTTTCATGTTTCAATAGAATTAGATTATTGTTTCTTTAACTTCGTGGAAATTAACCACAACCAACCATATCAATCATTTGAAAAACATATCCCTGCCATCCATAAATCAAGTTAGGAAATCACAAGCAACACAAAAAAGTCCCTTCTTATTAACCAACCAACCCCATTGATTATTATTCATGTTCCATTACCATGCCCCACCATTCATTAAATCTTCCACTTTTATTTATTATTCACAACCCATAGTTCATTGACATTCAAACCCATCCCTGAAGCCCCACTGCTAACCACCATAAACAAAAACACACCGAAACTCATACATCATCATCCCTTGATACCATTTATCGCAGCCCCACTGTCCATCACCAATATAGAATTCACACCAACCCACAACCAAGACATCTGCAACCCTGCTGCCAACCCGATCTACAATAACACACAAAACAGCCCCTCCACATAAATAAACCCTAACCAAAACCCACATGTTTATTATTTTAGTTTTATTCAACTGGGGTGATCACACAATAGTTCCGGTTATTTATTTAATCATCCAACTTTACGTGATTAACCAATTCCCACGTTCCACAATGTTTCTATCCATAAACGGTGTAGAACGATAAGGAAGCATTTAATTACGCACGAAAAGGCCCCCAAAGATCATGATTTTCAGTAGGCATAAGCCTATTCAATTCACAATATAATAATAGGACAAACAAAAATAAACATAACAACTTCCCCATCCCTGTTCTTTAAGCATGTTATTATCTTCATTAAACTGGTTCAACTATGTCTCGTGAAAGCAAGAGGAAACCCATCCCGCATGATGCACAATTTAGAGAGATGAAGGTATGATCCCTACCTCAACAAAATCTGATAACAATGCTCCCCCGTATCAACTTTAGAAGACGTCCGTTGGCATCCGTCACTTCTGGGAAAACCTAGAAAAACCTTCTCGAGTGGAAGCTGGTAAGGAAATTCCGAGGGGAAGCAATAGATCCAAGCTCAGAAGTTCCACCTCGTCGTTACGATCTCGTGGCCACTGACAGATCGTAAATCGGAGCTCAGATGAAGAAGTTATGGAAGAAAAGAGCCTTGGAGTCTCTTGGGAGAGATCTGCTTGAAAGAATGGGGAGGAGAGGGATTCTATGAAAAGGAGGACACGGCCCCTCATTTTATAGGTGAGAAAAACTAACGTATATAGCGTGTAATTTATATTACACGGCATGTACTCGGCCATTTCACACGGTCTCCACGTGGCTTCCAACACGACATTCAACACGGCACACGGTCGTTGACTGGAAAACACACGGTTTGAAGGTAAAGTGTACGCGGGGAGACAGTACACGATGTGTAGTATGGGATACATGATGAGTACTCATTTATTTCACACGGCAAGGACACGACTTCAACACGGCACACATCTGTTGAATGGTCAACCCACTGTTTTAGGTTAACACGTACGTGGGGAGACACTACACGACATATAGTATGGGCTACACGATGTGTACTCATTTATTTCACATGGCAAGGACATGGCTTTAACACAGGGTATACCCTTAGAGTTGGTACATGGCGTGTACTCACACTACACGGTGTGTAGTTACTAAATTCTGAAAAGTGTGGGAAAAGTCCATTTTACCCTCTAGAACACTTCATGACCTTCTTTTTGAAAAAGGAACGGTCCAGATAGGTCTGGGCCGTTACATTAATTTATTATTAATGATATATATTTTTATAATCATCATTGAATGGTAAACGTGGAAATGAATCTCATCGCATCGGGGAGAGAGTAATCTGTACGTGCTCACGAGCGAAATTATCATTTTATTGAAGGTGAAATCAAAGGTAATTTGATGGTATATAATATATATAGAATCAATAACCAATTATATTTATTTTTTACAGTAGTTATACTCATTATTATACCCATCTAAATAATTATGTGTTTGAATAACAAACTACACCACGACATGGATACATTAAGCCATACGTACGCATGTTTAGTGACTTTGTCATTTATAGGACAGATAGAATAACGAATATGATTGCACCATATTTTAAAAACATCATAGAATTTAGTAAGTATTGGAGTTATTATTTTTGTGTGAAAACTAAAAAGAAATAGGATGTGGAAGAAGAAATGAACTTCAAAGAAGGTGGTGAAATTATTACCTCTTCTTCGGGTGTTTCTTTTTGAGTTGATCAAAAGGGATCCTTAATTTGGATTTCTGATCAATGTAGGGCCTCAATGCTGATTTGAGGGGAGTTGAGAGGATATTTGGGCAGGGTTTGTCTAAGCCAAATGGCTTTGGAGATGTGATTTTCAGAGAAGGGGAAGTTCCCTTTTATAAGAAGGATGCGGGTCACTTTAGGAAAAGATTTAAATATTAATTTATTATACAATAACATTCTGTATATAATGGATCAAAACGAATTTATTTAGAGACATAGGTTGTTATGGGTCGAAATCATTTCAACCAATAGGTTATAGAAAAATTGATATCACCATTTTAACCTTATCTATTAGATTTAACTCTTAGTAAAATAGTTTAACTTTTACGGTGTCTTCTTGTATTCTTACACAATATAGTTACTAAACATAATCTAAACATCCAAGAAAACCTCAAGTGGTTCATTAATGATATATATAATATTATTTAATCCCTTTTTCTAAACCTTATATTTTTAGTAATATTATACCAACAAATAATATAATATTTGTTTTTAAAACACTTTTATGTTAATTTTGACAGTAATTGATTTTTAGTTTTTGTGAAAATCATAACAGCATTTTTACACTAAAAAAATTTTATTTTATCAACCCTAACATGTAATATAAACCTAAAATATTAGTTTAATTCATCAAAAGTCTCAAATTAAATTTATTTGGACATTTATAATATCAATTATTTTATTCTTTCATTAATAACGTATTTACTGCATCATCATTATGTCATAAATAAATTAAATTATTTAATGTCTAAAAATTATATATAAAATATTATTATGTATGAATATATTTTATATTTTTAATGAATATTTATAGTATAATTTATCATTAGTATAACCCTATATTAAAAACTAGTTTAGTTATAAAACATTGAATTTAACTCTTTTAACTCTTTTTTAAATAAAATAATAATAAATTTTGTAATCTAGTCCATGCAGAAAAAATGATATTATATTTTATTCCAATGGTGTTTTAATTGAATTACACATATCAAATAGAATTAGGACATGATTTAGGGTAATTATAATCCATTTTTACCTTTAATTACCCTATTTACTTTTAAACGTGGTAAATAAAAAATCAAAAGTTACTATCACAAAAAATTATTTTCATCTTGTTGAACCACATAATACATACTAATATCAACCACATCTCTCAGATTTTTAAAATTCAACTCACAGAAGAGGTAAAATTAACATTTATGCAAATTTGTAAATGCTCCAAGAAGGTGGGTAAAAGATGGTAAGAATATCAATAAGAATTTATACATCTAATTTTATTATAAAATTACTACAATTAATTAAATTTAACATATATAGTTATTATATATCAATTTTTAAATATATTTATTTTAAATAAAATAAATAATTTTTTAAATAGAAATTAGATTTTAAATAATAATGCAGTGTTTTTCACTATTTATAAAAAATTGAATGTTTTCAAAAAGATTATCATAAATTCACTCTAAGCTGATTTTGATCCTCCAAATTCAGAAATGAATTATATTTTACCTAATTAAAAACATATATGCTTTATTAATTACTTTAAAATTTATTCCTGTTGTCAAAACCAAGAAACGGGGTTTCAAAAAGTGAAAACAATCAAAAGATTGATATGTGTTTATGTCAAATTTAATTGTAAAATTTCTTATAATAACCTGCATTGTATTAAATGATAAAAATATAATCTAATTATACTTGAAATACAATAAAATGCATAATTTAACACTATAAATTGTTTTGATTAAAAAATTTGTTTTCAATTAAAACATACTAGTTATCACAATTCATCATAATATTAAATTAATCAGAAAAGTACAAAAAATTTATCAAAACTACATTTTTATGTCCCTCTCCTAAAAATAATTTATTTTTACTCAATTGAAAATATAAAGTGTCAAATATTGGATTTAAGAAAGGTTCCGCATTAAAAGTTGGTAAAACTGCATTTTTTGAAAAATACTTCTTTAATCTAAAAAATGAATTTGTTCTTATATTATGTCTATGAAACTCATAATATGGATTTTAAAATAATATAGTGTATATAAAATTAAAAATTCAGTTAAGACTTTTCCTAATGTCTTTTGAACGGCTAGTTTGGTAAGTTGTGGTGTGCTCAAAATCGGTGTTTAATGTAACAAAATCTACTGAATTACTTTAATAATATAACATAATATGAAAAATTGGGGTGTTACACATGTTATTTAATAATAATAATTGATAGAGTGGAAACCGCAGTAAAAAAATTATATTCGTCAAGTTTTTGAGTAATGGTAAACCATATCGTTTTGATTAACCCCAAGTTAATCTACATTCATTTTAGCTATAGAAATAAAAATTTTAATATTCTAGGGTGCATATTTTTACATATAATATCTCAATTGATCCCTTAATGGAAAATTTACATTTGACCATAATTTTACACATTTGAGCATATTTGTTTAGTGATTTTTAATTACATTAATAAAATATTATTTTTCATAAAATATCATTAGTGTTTATGTAGGAATGATTCATTACATTTGAATTATGAATATCAATAAGTGAAGATAAATTGGAAAAAAATATTTTAAAACTTCACTAATATGTTATATTGACTGATAAAATTAATGGATAACCATAATAAATTAAAATTATATTTATTTTATAATTTTTATGTCACATAATTGATTTTTCATTCACCAAATTATTACAACATCATTATTGAGTAATTATTTATGACAATTTTTTTATTCGCCAAAAAAATGCATAACTATGAGTTCAATAATCCATTTATATTTGATAAAAAATTATAGTTTATTTTATCTAGAACTTGTATTTTTTGAAAACTAACAATTTTACTAATTTGGAAGAACACAAGGTACAAGAAACATTAGGGGGGTCTATAATAGTGAAATCCCATAGCATCAATAATAAAAAAAATAATCCCCTCACAAGGAAATTAACATAAGATAAGGAAGAAAGACACACATTGATTTGGAGAAGCCATGGATGCCAATAAAACCAAAACCATGTCCCCCTCCCACAATGTGTGAGAGATCCTTATGTGATTACCCATGAGTTTTTTACACTTCCTGATGATATACGCAATATTCTAGGGGAACCTACCTTTATCTGTTACTGCTTTATAGAAGATTAAGGAATATGTATCCACCACATTTAGCATTATTTATATTTTCTCTCATAATTCCAAACCTGTGAATAGTTCCTATGAATCAGCATGTAAAATTACATCCCTTCAGTAGAAGGTCAATAACTGTTATAAGACAGACCCCTCCAGGTCTCTAATGATACCTCCACCTCACATCTCCCCCCGATAAGAGACACATCTATATTAATATTGATCAAACACTAGAGAGGATTCCAATAACCAAATCCTTCCATATAGTCCAACATCCTGACAAGAGGATAACATGCCTAGCTTTCTTCTCAAGGACATGGTCACCCGCTCCTTGAATCCACACATTGATAAAAGTATCTTGCATACCTAGATGGATATTCCAACTAACAATATCCTCTAAATCCTGCTAAACCCACATGGAACAATACCTATCAATGAAGACACGACTACCATTTCTTGTTTGGGATCAAAGAAACACCATCACCTTGATGTGATGATCACACACTTGTGTTGGATGTTATCTTTAGTGGGAAAACCATTATTAATCACCCTCTACAATAAGAAATTAAATTTCTATGAAACCTCCTTGCACCACAGTGTCACCCCCAATGGTATTCGTTTGATGCATCCCTCCTCACATGAGATAAGGTTTTAATTGAAAACTCACCAGACGTGTTACCTACAAAAATTAATTTATCGGGATCTTCATTTATAAAAACGATATTGAAATTAGCTCTTTAATTCTCATCATGAATGGCCTGATGAAAACTTGTGTGACTACTTGCCTCTATGAAGGATATATTTTGGGTGGGGAATTATTGGAACCACAACCTACCATCCCCCCAAACATAAAGATAGAAATAGATGTCCCCTCTTCCCACAAGCCGATGAGAGTTCTGATACAGGGGATCCTTGTATAGATGGGTCAGGTTCCATATCTTAGAGGGCCACATCCTTTTCTCATTCACGTTCCGTCCATACATATATTTCATTTTACTTACCTATAAATTTTATCATTCTATATTCTCTCCTTCTAGTTTACCTTATAGCCCTTACATGGTCATGGTAACACTGCTCAAATTAATTCCCCCTTCAAGGAGAGGTATTTCACGATTCTTCCCCAAAACTTAGTGATGTTGGTCATCCATCTACACATCCCAAATAAATGACACCATAATTCTCTCCATGTTGGTGATGACATTGTTAGGAACAATTGGGGTGGTCATTATGTGCATGGTAATAGAGATAAAAATAATGTTCACAAGAGTTATACAAAAAGTGATCATTAAAAAGTGTTCATTAAATATTTCCATTTTTTAGCTTAGGGGATAAGGGTATAAAAATATTCATCCAAAAAAAAATTTCAAGCTTTAGGTTTAATTCATTGTCCCTATAGATTTATTTTAAAGCTATGGTGTCCAATTATCGAATTGTGGTGGTAACACAAATTGACAATGTTGGAGTTCATATTAGTCAAATGTAAATGGAGGCTATTAAATTAATTTTGAACATAATATTATTAAATTGGAATCCATTTTTCAAATTTCAAAAAACATTTTTTTATAACATTACATTATAATTAATCCTGTAGATAGGGCTAGTAAACTGATTTTTAATGTTGAAATGTTTAAAAGGTTGAATGATTTTATATCCAAATTAATGTTTACATGAAATAAAATTAATGAAATTGAATTATACGGTATAAAATTTATCTAACTATTATTTAAAACTAATCATAAATACTATTTTAAACTAAAAATTATTTATATGAAAACTCTATTTTCAATTTAAATTCAGTATTTTTTACTATTAATTAAAACATGAAACTTATCGAAAAAATAAAAAAATCAATTCCAAAGTATATTTAAATATTATGAATTAAAATAAGAATTTTATTTTATCAAATTTAAATTATAATATGGTAAAAATATATATTTTAAAACAATTGGTTCATCAGATGGAAGAAAGACTGTTTTCTTTAAAAATACTTATTTTTTACATGAAAATTGGATTTGTTAAATCAGGTCATTAAAAAAAATATTTGATTAATTTTAAAAATTATATAGAATATTTTATATATAATTATATATATATATATAATTTAATAAAAATAGTGATATAAAACATACTTGGGAACAGTTAAATAGTTTTTCAGAAAAAATACTTTATATTTATATTCAAATGGTTTATAATTTCAATTATAATTAAATGGTCACTATAGTTTCATAATTTTATTCTTTTGGTGAATTAAATCAATAATAATGGCAAGGTTATAATTTTATTTTTAATATAATTACAATAATAAATATATGTTTTGTAGAAACTCAGTGAGGCGTGATACACAAGATAAACAGATGTTGTGTGTTATGGAATCTTAACATTATTTAAGGTATGACACAAGACATCAATAAAATTTAATTTACTCAAAAGTGTTCACAAAAAATAGAGGGTTTATAGATAATAACCCCTTATCCATTCATAAAATAATATTTTATTATATTTAAATCATTACACGATAAATTTGATGGTAATATAATTATAGGATCATAAATCACTTAATGATAGACCACGAATATATATATCATATGAAATATATCTTGAATCATTGTTTTACTGGTCCCTAAAAATGATTTTTTTTTATAAAAAAGTTTCATAAGTTATCTATTTAGAGGAAATAATGAATTATATGGGATTAGGTGACAAATTTTATCATTCAAAAGAAACACTTAATAAAGTAATTTAATGAGCGATACAATAAAAATAATTATTAAAATTAAAGATATTTTATATATAGAGAGAAATACATTACATATAATCATGAAAATATATTAGTTTACATTTTAGTGTTAATATTATGAAATCTATGATATAAGAATTTCGAAATACCAATCCCAAAATGTGTCAAAAAAAATAAAAACTCTATAACAATGTTGAAATATTTATAATTTATTCATGAAGATAAATAAAGGTAATAAAGAAAATATATTGACATCGTGATTTAAAATTTATTTATATTAAAGGAAATTCCATTATTTATATTTTATAAATATTTTAATTTACACCATATTAAAAAAAGGATAAAAATTTTATTTTTTAATAATTGTTAAGAAAAAAATGATTCTTATAACAATTTATAAATATATAACATTAAAAATATTATGTATTGATACTTTGGACAAGAAAAAATATAGACATTGGAGGAAAATACGAAAAATATATTTTAGATGTTATATTCTATTATTATATAATTTTTATTAATTAATAATCAAATAAATATATAAATTGATAAGAACAATTAATCATCAAAGAAAGAAGTAGAAATTAATAAATGAGATTTAAAATAGCGAAAATATATCAATGATATGACATCATTGTTAAGGATTAATCTTTACGAATCAATGAAATAGAGAAAGATTAAATATAAATACATTTGAATTTGGTAAAGCATGTTTCAAAATCCAATTTTATAGAGAACGTGAAGGTAAACTGTAAATCTGATAAATAAATTGTAACTTATGATAATCGATAAATTTGGGGAAGAATATATGATATTAAATGGGAAAATATGTTTACAATTTATATAAGATAGTATATTATTTGAATAAAAATACCATAAAATTCATATAATAGTTATTTTTTAATATTTTTTATTAAAATTTAAAAAATACTTCAAATGAATATATTTAATATTGTATTTTCAAAAAGATGAATGTATATTAGAAGACCCCTTACATGAAACATAATATCAAAACTAATAACTAATGATTATTATAAAGATACAAGTAATGAACAAAAAATAAATGAAATATAGTATATATTTTAATTAATAAAATTTAAGAGAGACACATAAGTGGCGATAGTCAATAACAAAAGTAAAAATGAAAATGAAGGAGGAATTTAATTTTAATCCCACTCCTTGGATTACCACTGTATGAAGTCTCTCTTAATACCTATATAATCTATTTAAGTTTATTATTCATCTATAAGATGAAATTATATTAATTTTTTAAAATTAATATCAGTCGTTTATATTTTCTTATTATCCATTTTAACTATTCAGTATTTATAGTGTTTTTTGAATATTATTTGTTTTTTAGGTTCCACGGTTGGATCAGTTTAACAGTTGTAGTCATTTTTCCACGAACATATTTTAGTCAACAAATGAATGTTCAAGGAGATGTCAAATATGTGTTTGAAAAAGTTTGAGATTTCCATAAATATTTCATAGATGTTATTTGAATGTATCATAGTGAACAGTTAGAAAGTTAATTTATGTAAGTATAGAATAAATAAAAACAATTGTTATTGATAATTAATATAAACAAAAAAATAATAATGTATTATTATAAATATAAATTCAAATTATATTTAATAATAAAAAAGGAAATTATTTCTGTCTTCATAGTCATTTATGATAGAAATTGTATACTATCATTCTTATATGCGGTAAATAAAACCAAAAAAAATGAAATATGATGAATTAATAAGAAAATATTGTATTATAATTACAATATATGTTATATTCAAACATAAATGATGTAAATATTATTTTATGATTTTTTAACTAATACTTTAGAATAGAGGGATGATTATGTAAAAGTGACAATAGAAAAATAATGTTAATATTTACTATGTTTGAACTTGACTTCATTTTTACCTTATTTTGTTTGTAAGGACTAAGGGATGCTTATTGAGGCCATTGGCTTAATTTTTTTTTTAATATTCTTTATAATGGAGAAAATTTTTGTAGTTAATGGAGAAGAAATAAAATTAAATTTTTTGTTTAATGATACTAGTAATGGGGTCGTATTGTAGTTTAGTTTTAGAAGATTATTAACAAATACGAATTATTTAATTTTTAATGAATATAATTTTATAAAGAAAGGTAAATATAATATGGGAGACTCATATAGTCAGTTCTTGGAATATCATATCCAAACAATCTTAGTGGTCTTTTCCTTTATATATATTAGACTAATATTTTACCTCATCTTACAACTTATTTTAATAACAATCATTTTTTTTCTTCAGGAAAATATTTTATCAATAAAAATTAAATAGATCTCACTAATAATATTCATATTTTGATTAAAATTATAAAATATGGTTTTTAAATTAAATTTAAAAAATTTGTTAAAATTAATTTCATTATAAATAGGCCCAACAATAAATATATTTTATTTAAAAAAATTATTTTGAAATATATTATAAATATAATTTGATTTTTTACCATATAATAATCATTAGTGAAATGGTAATTTATTTACCTTTTAAAATAAATTCTATTAAAATTATTCCTAAATTATGATTGTTTTAAATCATGATGATAAACGAAAAACAATACATATAAAAATAATTCATTAAAAAATTCATTTTATATCATTAGTTAGTTTTATACATGATTCTAAAATTTAATTTATACACTGACCATTAGTTGTATTTTATAATTAAATATTAATTTATATAATTCATTTAGTTTTATAATGACTTTTCATACTTATTTAAAGGTAATAAATATAATAAAAATCCCTAATACCTACAATATATTTCTATAGTATATTACTATATTTTAAACTAAATTACGGTATTATAATTTCATTATAAAGTAAATAATGTTATAAAAAATCTGTATATAATAAAAAATGTATTACCTATAGATAATATTTTTCAAAATTAACTAAATATTAGTAATTTAATACTATTTAATATGTTTAATTAGAATATAACCAATTGTTATAAACCATTTATAATAGGAAATTAATTTATAAATGATACCCACTAAATTACATTAATACATTGCAATAGTCTTGTAGAATAACTATAGTGATAAAGGATTATAATAAAATGATATTACATAATTATTATGAATATTTATTTCATTAAACAACACTTGATAGAGGACCATACTAGTTTAGTGTATTAGGGAACTTGGAAACACAAGGAACTGGTCTATATGTAAATTACATAATCTCACACTATGATCTTCATAAATATAACACTTCTTTTAAATATCATACTTTTTACTTTTTTTCATAACATGAGAAAATTAAGTATAAAAAAAGATGATCTTAGATGATCATTAATTTTAAACATGTAAGATATGTAATCACAACGTGAACATAATGTTAGAAGAACTTGAGAATAAAATTTGGAAACCATACACTACAAATTCATGTCTATATTATAGAGTATTGGGATAAATATAATAAGTTATTTTTAATCATTAGATAATAAAATTTAATATGACCTAGGATCAAAAAATTGGCATTAGACATAGATTTTTTTGGTATAAAAAAAACTTATAAAATAATAAACATATTATTTAAGGCTCGTTTCTAAGGTTGTCATAGTGGAATGGGTCTACTCCCCAAACAATCATTGTAGTCAAGGATCACTCCCAAGACCATTATATCAAACTAATTCCCTTACAAGACTGAGTGTAAACCCCATCCAAATATGGTCTATCTCAATAGATAAAAATATTTACCCCATACACTATATAGAGATATAGGTCCCACATGACTTTTGTTACAAGAAAACAATCACAGTTGGATATAAAATAACAAACATCATTAGTTATAACATAACCATAATAATTTCATATAATTTAACCGATGTATGTGGTTATAATGTAACCATATTCACATATTTAATTTAAATCATATTTTTGTGTATTAAGATAATAAAACATCTATAATTTCCAAACCTAGGAAATGAAATGGGTTTTATAGGCTCTTTATCATACCATAATATGCGGTAACATAAAACGTATGATAATAATTTCATTGCATTATCAAGACAAACACATTTTAAATATAAGTTGGTTTTATATAAATTGTATACTATAAGATCCCATACAAGTGAACTGTGTTTCACAAAAATATTTTCATCATAAACATAAAACATTTTAATATGTAATAAGAATGGTATATTTGGATCATGTCCCTAGTAATTCATAAGTAACATCAAGGAATATCATCTAAGATGAAATATTATTTTTAAGGATAAACACATAGAAAATTTATTAAATAAAAAAATTAATTAAGAATAATATTTTTAAAAACTATATCTTTTAAAATAATTTGTAAATGCATTTCTTTTAAAAAACACATAAAAATATATAATTGAACTATAAAAAATATTTAAAACGTTTCTCGATTACATTTTTTCTTAATATTTTAAAAAAATCATTTTAATCATAAAATATGATGAAAATAATATTGATTCAAAATATCCTTGAATATTAATAAAAGTATATTCAATGAAATATTTTTCCAAATTATGTAATTTTTTTCCATGTCGTACACATGAAAAGAAAGGCTCCATTCCAATATTTGGGAAAATAAAAATAAATATTGTTTAGAAAATTCCACCATGATCCAATTCAAATAATTTTAAAAAAAAATTAAACATGATTAAAAATGTATTCTTTAAAAATTATATTTTCATAATAAATATTTTATAAAACAATTTAATGAAAATAGTTTTTTGGAAAGAAACTTATTTCCATGGGAAATGATAAACAATGTAATGTTTTTATTTAATTGTTTTCAAACTTATTTTATGTAATAAATAGTGTATATGGTAATATTATTGGAAGATATCACAAATAACTATAGGGGTGAAATATTCAGGAGTATCTTATTATATTAATAATAATATAATATCCTCATAAATATAATCATAAATAATCTCGATAAATGAAGTGATTATAGCATAAAATTATTACCACTTTGGTAAAAACAAATTTCAAGGCCTAAGAAGGAATAAAAAAAAGTAAACTTATAATATCATTAGGATATATAAATTCATGATACTACTTGTCAAATGGGATCTATATATACCTCTAGAATGGATATATGTGCATTACATAATGTAGACCTCAATGAAAGAAAAATTGAGACAAAAATATCTTTTATGAAATATTGATTTCTATTGTGCACATTAAAAACACTATTATATGAAATATTATATCATTTTAAATATATTTCATTAAAAATATTTATATATATCAATCCATATATTATTTTATTATGATATTTTATTTACCTTTTCCCTACAATTTCTTATTAAATTTATGTTTCTAGTAATAACTTCTTTTTTTGTGTATGTTTTTTAATCCATTAAATTAAATCATAAATTCTTCATCTAAATAATTTTAACAGTAAATTAAATATAATATATATTAATTATATATATTTAATTAGATTAATCATTAAAATTTAGTGATTGAAAATGAAATACACATTTCATGGAGAGATAGGCTATATGTATGCATGAATATTCTTTCCATTTTATTATTTTCTTGGAATAAATAAATTTTTAAAAAATAATAATTGAAGTTTAATTTATATATCAAATATATGAAATATTTCTTCTAATACCATCCTTAATACCTTCGATTTAAAGAATTAATGAATCACATCGCTTCATGAGTAGGTAGTTCGTGATACACATGAGTGCCATAATCTTATTCCAAAAATATGAAGAGTATGAAGGTTTGTGTGATATAATAATTATTAAAAATAATAATATCATACATAAAATTTATAAAAAATAAATATATCCTTTTTAATCCTTAATAGGTGTAAATGAAAAAAAATTACATCAGTTCGAGAGGCGGTGGTCATCCATGCACACGAACGACGATTTATTAACACATTTGAAGGAAGTAAAGATGTTTGTGGCCAATACCATTATATAAAAACATATTATTATATTTAATATAATGATGTTATTATATCAAAATTTAATAATAATTATTTATGTTGTTGTTTGATGAAATTAAAAAAATGGTTATTCATGAAAGTTACCTCTTATTCAGTTATCCTCTAAAGGATTTCACCAAAATCCTTCCCATGATAGATTTATATAAAGAATATAAGGATTATAATATGAGTATAGGGAGTTGTGGAAATTATTTGTATATTAATTATATATAAAAATTTCTAAATATATGAATAGGTGAGTATAATTGGATTCCTTTATAAGTTAGTGGAGTGGAAAACATTATATTTTTTAATGAACAAATTCCACTCTTATTTTATTCAAGTCACGAGGCTCCAATAAAGTACTATAATCATGAATAAAAGTTATATGTTCTAAATATGTTCATAAAATGTGTATCTAACTGGACTTTAGTTATTTTCAATCATTATATGTCTAGTTTAACACCCCCACCAAATAAAACCGTTTGTACCTTAACTATGGTGAATATTCTTACTATATTAACTATGAATTTTACAAAAATATTAAAGATGAAATTTTTATATAATATAAATTACGAAGAATATAAATATCTAATATACTTTTCTAAATTCCATTTATAGATTTAAAAATTTCTAATTCAAAATTTATCTCAATTACCTTAGTAAAAATTAGGGTTTTAAAGAATAAATTGTCAAAATTTTACAACATTTTTATACAGAAATTCAAAATGGAATAGTTAAGATGGCCTTAATTTGATTAATTGAAGTATTATTTAATTAATTTTAATTTTAATCCGAATTCAAATAAAATTTAAATTTTATAAGTAACTGTATGAAAAAATAGTTCCCATGAGGTTTCCATTTTTCTCACTACTTCAGAGGTCGTTAATATCAATCATCATCTTTAACTATCATATTTGGTTCTTTTCTAATATTAATACCCATACTCCATTTATTGGAATAAATGGATATTGGGTGGTGAAATCTATATATATTTCTATATATTTGCGTTATTATCGATCATCTTACTATCATGAAGGAAATAAATTAATTGATAACATTTTCATCCACACTTAAAAAAATTACTAGTCACTTTAAGACAATTTCCTCCATAATTCTTCCAACACATTGACAATAATATAATGATTATATTGTTTTCTATGTGGTTCTTATATTTTACATTATATTTTTATCTCCAAATCAAAACCCTGATACTGATATATAAATCCAACATCCATTTTCTCATTTATAGAAAATCATACAACCTATTCATAGATATTAAATTATCTTATGAATAAATAATTTTTGGGAATTGGTTTTACAAAAATGATGAATTGATTAATTTTACACATAGTTAGGATGAAAATACCGAAACCCCACACACAAGTCTTCTAAAAGATTGCTAATGTGTACCAACAAATTCATCATCCTTTTTATTTAGATCATTGAATGTATTCTTCATGTACATATAAATAACATGAGGAATGTACTACATTAATAATCATGAAGTAAATTTCACCATGCTGACTCATATTCTTGATAAGTGTTCAACATTGATCATGTTCACATTTAAAAGGTTCTGAAGTAAAATTACATTCTATTGTTAGGAAAATTGGAGAACCTAAAATAACATTTCAGTTTTACTGATTCATTATTCAAAAACTAGTCTCTCAATGTTTCCACTGCATGAATGTGTGAATTGTATCATGAAGGTCTCAACATAATATTGTTCCCTATATTGTTCAATTGGAAGTCCAAGATGATTCATAGAGTATAAATGTTGTTTGATAAATTTAATAGTATTTTTCATTCCATGTATCAGTATTTTTGGATTCTCATGAGGAAAATCACTTCATTTTTGGGGAAATCAACATTAACATTGTTCCTTCTAGTTCCAATAATTAAAAAAATCATAGAATTAGAAAACATAAACATGAATAGGAACAAATTTTTCCGGGAAAATCACTTATAATATGAATAAATCAAGAAACATTATTTAATTTAGGAAACCATATGTTTATCCTCATCCATTCATGGTCAACATCAATTTAAGTTATTCATGGTGTTTTTTAGTATTTTTGAATTTTCAAATCATTTTCACTGGCATTGTCAATATTGGTCTGCAACAGGGCCTATTACTATGCATTTGGTGAAATTAAATTATTCCTCAATTCAACATATTAAATGTTACTACATATAAGAACGTCTTTTCCATATACACATACAAGTTTATTATCCATAAAGTGATGTACTTTCTTAGAAACCACTCGCTCTATCAATTAATAAAATTCCATGATGTTTTCCTTCACTTTGAATCATCATAAGAATTATCCTTAGTCTTGTCCTTGATAATATCAGTAATGTTTTCTCATCCAAAATTTTAAATTATAAAAAAAATAATGATTTTATACCAACAATAGTTACCTAGGATTATCATTCATTGAAATTACCTATTTTTTACAATTATATTTTACATTTAATAAAATACATGAAAAAATAAATTATTTATTATCATGGGAAAATCAGAAACATAAAAAATCCATAAGTAAAATACACCATCACCCAATATGATATTCATATATATAATCCTTCTTATCCATATCATTTGGAATATATTACATCATAACATAGAGAAAAATGCATAAGAACACGTGTCCTCAGATGCTATATAAGGGTATTCAAGGAAGATAAAAAATAATAACATGAACATAAGGGTATTGGATCATGATAAAACCATTTGATAATAAAACCATATATATCAAAGATCTTAATCATTATTCAAAGAATAAAAATTTGTAGTTCATATGACATGAATCATAAGGGAATTACGAAACACAATCCCTAAGAGCACAACATTGGAATTAGAAAAATATTTTTTGGAATCACATAATAATATAAAACAATATCCATATTATTCACGATAAATTTACTAATCTATCGTAGTATATTTGGTTCACTCTCAAAAATAGATAGAAGTCATGTTTCACTACCAAGAAAATCATAGTGGAAAAATTTCGTTACTGAACCAGGTTCTCTCACATTACGATCATGTATTTTACTTGAGATATAAGTCTTTACCCAAGGAATTAGAGAGTGATATAGGTCCCACCCATTTTTTTAATGATGAAACCCTTATTATTGGATGTAATAAAACCACCATAAATTGATATAACATAGCCATTGTTATTGGTGAAATTGTAAACAATTTCTATTTTTTATAATTTAACTTTGATCAAATATTAAAAATCCTAAATAGTTGTTCCAATGGAGACAAAAAAAATTAATCCCATCAGATCCTATGAAATTAAAAGGGTCCCATGAACATTTCATCGTAACATAACTTGTGGAAAATTAATAGGTTTCATAATCATTTTACAATTTTATCAAAGTAGAGCACGTGGAAAATAAAGCGTGTTTCATAGGAATTTTATTATGGTATAACCCATGGATGTCAAATGGGTTTCATAAACATATTGTATTCATAAATATAAAACTCTCCTACAAATAATAAGAATGTTATCCTTGAATCATGTGCATAGTAAATTACATGTATCATCTTATAATAAAATATTAGATAGAAAGGGATTTTTAATGATAAGTCACTTTATATATTTCTTGAGTAATATAAACTTTCATTGAAAATAATTTTTTTAAAAATAATCCTTATAATATATTATTTAAACTATTTTATTTGAAAATAAAGTAGAAAAAATATAATGCATGGCTAAAAAATATTTTAATATAGTTCATGGGAAAAATATACTTTACAATTAGATAAAACATTTAAAAACCTAAAACATTTTTAAAATATTTTATATTAAATAACCTTGAAAATTTATAAAGCAATAATTATTGAAAATAATCTTCTTTCTTAAGGGATGTATTTTTCATATTGTACATGTTAAAAAAATATTCCTTTAGTGTTTTTAATAAATGAAAAATGACATTTAATTGCAAACAATCTGGATTATTCCTTAAAAAATATTTTCCAAAAGTAAAATAATTTTCAACAAATTATTATTTATAAATTATAGTATAATGGTTAATGAAATTTAAAACATTTTGATGAAAATATTGTTTTTAATGAAAATAGATTTTGGACCGATGTGAGAAATAATGTTACATTCTAATATATTCTTTTCTATATTAATTTTTATACCAAATATTGTCAACATGTACTCGAAGATATAAATATATTGAATAAAAATGGGATAATAAATTTCATGATATTATTCAGAGATGGATTATTTGATTTAATCATGTGAAACATAATCATAAACCATCATGATAAATGATGAAATTGTAAATTAAAATAATTAACACTTTAATAAATTTGAATTTTTCACTCAATGAATGAATAAAATAAAATGGTACCTAAAATAAAATTATGATAAATTAAATCATGGTACTACATGTCAAAGTGTTAGTATATACACTGGATTAAGGAATATAGTTGTACAGAATAACATATGCCTCAATGTAGAAAAATTACTACAAATAATACCTTAAGATATATCCTCTCTTATATAAAATATGTTAAAAACTACAGTATAATAAATATAGTTTTATTATAAATAATATATAGAAAAAAATTTAGATATATTATACAATATAAGATTTTATTATGTCCATTTAAAACCCTTTTATTAACAATTCCATGTTGATGTTATGTTTCAAGTAATAACTTCTTTTTTCTGAATTTGTTTTAATTTGTTAGTGTCGGTCCATATACTATGATCATGATTAAATAATATAAATAGTGTTAACCATGATATAAATACAATATATATTTAGTAAATATTCATTCTAAATAATTAGTTAAATTTACAGATATAAAATTGAAATACATTGTTCAAGGAGATTGCAGGTTATACGAACACATGAGTGAGGTTGTAATTTTATTATTAGATTGAAATAATAAGTATTAAATGGTATATTATCAATATATAATTTTTTATTATTTCATATATAACACATATATTCAATAAAAAAATACTTAATACCTTCTTTGTAAAGCATTATTGGATTACATCGATTCAAGAGGTGGTAGTCTACTACAGACATAAGTGAAGTTATCAAATTCCCAAAATATAGAAACTATGATGTTATATGTCATATATTTATTCCAAAATTTTACTAATACAATAAATATAATACAGAAATAATATACACACCATTATGTCTATAATTATAGGTGGTAATATAAAAAAGAATGACATCGGGTCCTGAGGCAGTAGTCCACCATACAAACAGATGATGATTTTATAAGTGATTTGGTTGAAGTGAAGATTATTATAGAACATTTTAGTTACATGAAAACATATGAGTATATATTAGATAGAAATTTTTTATAATAATTTTATAAAAATAATTTAAAAATATTATGTAGGATATAAAGCAATAGTTCTTATAGATGAATAATATCTAAATATTCGGTATCCTTCTTAGGGTAGCAGTAAAATAATTCCTATGTTGGATTTATTTTCAAAAATGAGGAATCTAGGAAGAGAGGAGGGAGATTTTATATGGATTTTAGAAGGTATTTGATGACCAAAATGTGTTTAAATATTTGATGTTGATAGAATAATGGGTAGCTTATTATAAGTGAAGTTAGTAGCACATTTGTATTTTTTTCAATGAATGAATTTCAAAAATGTTTTCCCATATAAAAATGATCCAATATTGGACCATTATTAATGAAATTATAAATAAGTCTGTTTATAGATAATATTTTTATAATTTTTGATTAAATTTTTACCCTTATATACTTACGGTAACCCACAATAAAATAATACTTACCTTATCCATGATAAATAATTTTTAATAAATTTAATATTCATTTTGGTAAAAAAGATAATGTTTAAATTATTTCATAATATAAATAATTTTTATTTATAATATCGAATCAATTTCATAAAATTTCATTCAAAAATGTTGCTATATTTTATTTAAATATAATCATGTAGACATTACACAAGAGTATATTTTGATTGAGAAAATTATAAAACATTTACCATGTTTTATATAAAAATTTAGAATGAAATTAATTTTGATATCCTAAATTTGATTAATGGATTTATAATTTACATATATTAATTTTAAAACCAATTTAAAATATAATTTATCTTTATATATAACTTTAACTAAAAGTATTTTTTCAATTAAAATTAAGTATTTTAAAATATTCATCAAAAAGTGAATCATTGAAACAATTTCAAAACAAAAATTTGTGGGATAACAATATGATTTCAAAAATAGTTTTTATCTTATAAATTTAATTTTCTAAAACTTTTCTATATTAATTTTATTACTTTTCAAAATAAAGATCCAACATTATTTTTAGAGAAAACATAATTTTTTATACAAATAATGATTTTACCAAAAAATATTCTTTTTTTCATTATGTTTTCGACATTTAAAATCAATAAAAAACGATTTAAAAAGTATATATTACTTTTCATACCACTATGTTCTGTGAAACGCTATTCCCTTTCTGTCAAGTATGTTCTAATCTCTTTTTTTGGTTTTCCTTATTCTTATTGAAAGTATTTTCAACCCTAAATTATGAGGATACCTATAATGGTTATTTTAGGGATTTGATGGATTTTAATTTTTCCCTTGAGAATTATATTGTTAATTAGAAATTTATAGGGCATTTAAGGGGGTTTCACTCCTTGTAATGTCTTCTAGAATAATCTCTTATGTTAAATTCAAATATATAGCATTTATACATTGTGTAAGGGATGTAAATCGTGTTAGGATTACATTTTGTATAATGTGAAATTACTGTTTTTAATTAAATAAGAAATAAAATTTTCAGTGTAACTTAAAATAAAATTTATTCACATTTTTTAATATATCACACCCCATTTAACTCCCCTTATTTCATTATTTATGGCTCCTTGTGGGTTTATGTTGATTAAATTTATTTTTTTGATTTCTTCTCTCTGCTAGATCTCTTACCCAATTTAATTTTTGGTGTCTCCCTTACATTTGAATTGATTCATTCGATAATTATTTTGGAGGGTTAGGTTCTGTATCCCATGGGTAAATCCTTCCTCTTATATTATCTTATTTTTTGGGAGGTAGAACCCTTTTTTGTAGGGAATTATATTTCAATGGTGTTTTCTATCAATTTTTTTTAGTCTATATTTATCCCGTGTATTCTAATGGAAAATCTTATGAATATCAATCCCAATTATCATTTGAGGGTTGTTATTTATATTTATTCATTAGTTTTATAGGTTCAATTGTTCTAATTTTTTGAATTTCTTAGTGTTCATATTTATTTCTTGATATTTGAAATGGAAATACATGTATTGAAATTGAAAAGGTGATGGGACCATGTTTAAAAAAGGGGATTTTTTGGAAAACAATTCATCATTTTAGATAGAAAACGTATTTTCAAACACTTAATTATATTGTCTTTTATGTGTAATTGTTTTATACTAATGCAAGAATGGTTTTCACAAACCAAAAACTGAAAAAAAAAATTGCACAATGAGAATATTTGGAACATCGATTTAGAGAAACATGTTGCTATAGTATGTGTGACATCACTAAGTAGTAACCCATTAAAAATTGATTTAATATGGATATCCTTATGTTAGTTGTTTCCAAAATTATTCCTTATTAGGGTTTCGAGTATATAGTATGTATTTTCCCATAAGATTGAACCCAATGGATAGGTGACTTGTTGTTTCTGGTTTTTTTATTACATGATAGTTTTTTCATATATGATGGTTAATATGTATATTTATATTTCAGCATATTTACTTACTTCTTTTGTTATTTTTGAAAATATGATCTGAAATTGGGTAAAACTAACGAATCATCTGAAAAATGATTTAAATTATTTTATTTAAATGATTCTTGTAAAAATATTTTTTATGAATGCTCGGATATGTCCATTCATTTTATTGTAAATTATATAAATCTCCTATTATAATTATACTTGGATCTATTTTTCAAAACCTATATATTCATGTGGGATTTTATATACCTTTAATTAATATTTTAGTAAATTTAATATAATTATATTGCAAGAAATATTCTGTTAACATTTATATTACGTTTCAGGATAGTTTGGAGGTGATGTTTTGTTACATCGAGACTAGTCTTATACAGACTTGTCTTTATTTATATTTTATCCTACTAGGATCAGTTTTATCTTGTATTGTTAATCTAGTTGTATTTCTTGTCCGTCTTATATAATAGACTAGTTTTTATCATTTTTTACACCACCTCATGATGTCCTAACATGGGTGACTTTTGTTGGAACCAAGGTTATTTCTTTCTACAAATAGTGTATGGTTTGCACTTATTGTCAATCTTTGGAAGGAAGATTAGGGAGTTTGAATGGAAAGGAATCCTACAGTTTAAGATCAAAATAGTATTGAAGTTTTCAAGTAAAAAGTACTTATATAAAGATTTTATGTGCATGTCTGAAGATGGTTTGGGATGTTATACACAAGGCACATTTATAGATCGTTGAATCAAAATATTAAAATGGAAATAAGTGTGAAAAATATATAAATTTCCACATAAGTTGAGTTTGCACCCAAGATACTTATGCTCCCATAGGTATGTCAAGAATATTTTTCTAAAAATGGGGTGAATATTTGTAATAGGTTCCTTGAGGCCTTGAAATCGGCATCAACCCCCATGCATGATGACTAGAAATTTTTATAAGGAAGAATCGACTTCTCTTCCACGAAATGGATTTTCACTCAGAAGATTTATGCGCAATAAATATTTTATGAAAGGTGATCCTTGATTCAATATGGTCTGTGTGATCCCCAAGGTATGGTTGTGTGAAAAATAGTAGTTGGGATAATGAAATCATTCATGACATGACCAAAAAATGCTTGTAAAAACACGTGTTACGTGCATGTGTAGTGTTGAGCTTCTAATCAACTTTTGTTATCTAATTTATTTGAGCAGTGATTTCAAGTGCATAATTTTAGGAAAATAGAGAAAGAATATTCTCATACTATTTAGAGGAAAATACCTCCATTCCAATCTATTAATGACATCATAGAGTCATTAAACTGAGTAAAATATCACCCAAGGATGTGAGCAAGGGGGGTTCAATGGAATTGATCTGAATGATATAGCATGATATAACTAAAATGATGTAAATGAAGTGTTCCTAAAACAATATAAATATGATTGAACTCTTTTTTTCAACAACTAGTGAAATTTAGTGGGCTTTTGTGTGACCAAAAAACTATCATTTTATGCTTCTTGGACTAGCACATAGTGGTGAACAAAGTAAAATTATTTTGTTCCCTCAATTGATGTGGTTTTTTTACTATGAATTATCATTAGATAAGTATGTCGATTGGTTCCTACCAAAGTGGGTACAATATCCATCACATTAATAATAAAAATAAGAAACCCTGATTCACCCCTCCCCTATAATGGTGTTCTACAGTCCAACAACATGTCTGGTTGACCAAGTATGGTATCTCAAAATTTCTTATTAGAGCCATACTATGTATTAATTGTGTCAATACTAAATGATTTTATTCAGATTAATTGGTAGACAAGAGTTGGATCCTCGGAATTTGGATCGTTGGTTCATAAATAGGGCCAGGCCTACTCACTCCCATTACTGAAAAATGTTTTATGGATGGTTGTAAATTATTTTTTAAGTCAATGAGAGAGTATTTGGGGGTATTTTGAATATATTTTATTAGTAGTTTTTTTATATTAACCAATATAAAACATATACGGAGTTTTTTTGTATATAGTCATTTGAATAAAAAATGTGGGGAGTTTATTTAGAAGAATGAATTCCATTAAAAAGCTTTTCCATTCTTTGATAATATTTATAAATCCTTTCAATTCATATTATTTTAAACCATGGTTTTGGATTCTTGTTTTTGGTTTTATAGTTTTTAAATTATATCATGGATGATTGGTTATTGTCATGTGTTTTACAAAAAAATTTCATGTATAAGAACTATTCCAAATATAATAGGGAAGTTGTAATGTAGGTTTAGTGAGGGGATCCCCTAGTGGAACCATCCATTATTGATGTAATTATATCTACAATTTAGAATCTAGGGTTAGTGGGTGTAGTTATTATAGACGCCGGAAAAGTCCGTTGTTCCCAAACGAAGCTCCGGATGCGGAAAGCGAGGTCATATTTGGAGTCGGAAGCATGTTTCGGAGGGCCCGGAGGCCTTGCGCGGAATTTTGGAGACCTGCGCGCAAAGTTGATGAGCCGCGCGCAAACCTCCCGGGATGCGTGCAATGCGATGGGCCAGCGCGCAATTTTGTGCGCCCGTGGCCCGCGCGACTCCCCTGCGCGCCGGTCCCGATTCCGCGCCGCGCGAAGAGAATTGCGCGCCCGCGAACTGGATTCCGCGCCCGGGGTTGCCTATAAATATAAGGCGACCCCCGACGTTTTGAAGGTTGCCAGAATTCGAAAGGTCTCTCGTGCGCGCAATCCAACCCCTTCCGCGCGCAATGCCGATCTTCAGGTAACCTCTTTTCTTTCGCGCAAGAAAGCCTCGGGGTTCGCCTTCGCGCGCAATCCCTTTGGCTCCTTTCCTTTGAATAACCCTTCACTCAAAGGCATTTGCGCGCAAAAGAAGCCTCTTGCGCGCAATTTCCCCCGGGTGCGCGCAATCCATCCCGATTGCGCGCACCCCCCCATTTTCAAAGTGTCCATTCGATTAAAGAATGAGCCGTTGCCCCCCGTGCGCTATCCGAAGCCCGGTTCGCGCAATCTCTATCATTCGCGTGCAAAGCGCTGGCCCAATTGGGCGCCAGCCCGCCCATTTGCGCGTCGACCCGCGGTATTGCGCGCAAAGCTCCTCTTTTGCGCGCAAACCGCCAGGGGCTGCGTGGCGCCCGATGATCCTCATCCCGGGTGCCCGCACTGTGCTTTGTCTTTCCGTGCGGCCCTCTAGGCTCGCGTGAAGTGACACGGACCTATCGGCGGCTTCAACGTCCTGCACGACGTTAAACTGCATACGTCCAACATGACGTTAAACTGTGCCACGTCCGCGCTGCAAGACGTTAAACTGCCAGGCGTTTACGTCCCGCACGACGTTAAACTGCACCATCGTCCGCGCTGCAAGACATTAAACTGCCAAGCACCTTCGTCCTCAACACACGACGTTAAACTGTACTTCGTCCGGCAAGACGCTAAACCATCTGCTTCGTCCTCAACACACGACGTTAAACTGTACTTCGTCCGGCAAGACGTTAAACCGTCCGCATCACCTGATCCCGTGTCTCGCACGCAGGGTCCCCCCGGTTTGGATGTGGCCCCCACCCGCTCGTTTCTGCAGGGATGTCGGGATTGGAGTGGCCTTCGCCCACGGGGGTAGAGTGTTGAAAACAGAATGAACTACGTGGACTTTGATCCCTGTCTTCTAAGCAGGGTACGTAGGAAGCCTCTCCGAGGTTCAAGCCCACCACCTGGTCGTCCCGGTCGTATTTACGTCGGTTCGTCCATCAGTGGACCCCTCCTGGGTTCACACTTGCGTTGATTCACCTATGAATCCGCCTCTGTGGGGGACTGCACGTGTGTATCTCCATTGTGCTTCCCCACCGCCTCGATCTCCTCGTGAGTCGGCTTTCCAACGTCCAGCATGACGTAAAACTGTGATCCACCCGGCCGTTCCATCCCCCTCTGTGCGAGGTGGTTCGGTTCAATCCTCCGCCCGGCGGCCTCGATCTCTTCGTGAGTCGGCTTGCCGACGTCCAACATGACATTAAACTGTATATCCGAACTACGCTGACTTTGATCCGTGCTAACGCGCGGTACGTAGGAAGCCCCTACGGGGTCAAAGCTCTTCACTCCATTATCCATCCTGATCCTTGCCCGGGCCGCCACATCCCGGTGGGGTCATGCCATTTCATCCCACTCCACTTCACTCGGGAAGCCGCCCATGTGCTGGCCCCAGCGTCGGAGGTTCCCCGCAAGGGGTTCTGTCATCTGGTCCACTCCTCGTGTTGATCAGTCCGATGTCGTCCCCGCTGGACGTTAAACTCGCGGCATACCCCGTGTTAAACATGGGAAGCTGAGGAAAACCTCAGGTAACACAGTTCCCCGCGCCAAGCGCGGGATGCCTCAGGCCATCACGCCTTCAAGAAGCCCTATTAGGGACGGAAGGCAGACATGCAGAGTCGCAGTGTTAAGACACGCCCCCGACACCCAGAGCCACCCGGTCTCCTCACCGCAGGTTGCTGCCCCGACCAGACTCCTTGGAGCGTCCGGGCGGAAGCAGCGTAATTAACCGGTGTCCATGAAGATATGGCGCCGGGAACGAGATTCACGAACATTCTTAAATCTATGTGGGAGACCCGGATTAGGCGACGAGTTCCGAGGAGACATCCACGGAAGGAGGAGCCGACGTCCCATCATCCCGGTTTCGATCAAGGAGCAGACGCCCCTGAATAAGGGACGAATGCCGCCCGCTCTTGGAAAGCGGGACTGCGGGACCACAAGCCGCGTGCCCATCCCCTCGGGTTGATGGGTGCATGCGCGAACGCGTCCTGGCGGAACAGTGTAACCCGACGCACATCCGCACCGAAACAGAAAAATGGTGAACCCGACGTGAATCTCTTCTCCTCAATACGAAGATCGATGACTTTCAGAGGTGTTGGAAGACCAGCATGCTGCTCGACCGAGCATTCAGTTTTACCCGCCAAGGGCTGAGGAAGGGAACTCGGGCACTCCGTCTCGCGACGTCGAGGGCCTGGGTCCCCCCCACGGAAGGCGTCGTGGCACTAATGGTTGGTTGTCGATTCCTTTTCCTGTCAGTGTTAATGGGTCTTTCTCCATGCTTTCAGAAATCAGGTCGCCCAATCCAGTGCCCGATCGCCACCCGCCCACTGGCGCAGGGGTAGAGGAAACACCGACGCGGCTACTCCGCGCGGTCTCGCCCGTTCCACAGCCGTGCCAGCAGCCGCAGCTGCGGGGCAACCACGCCCTCTCTCCCCCTCGGAGGTCATCCAAAGAAGGGTGATCAACAACTTGGTGCGGAGATACGAGGAAGAGGGAGTCATCCCCACCAGGGACATGGCTCGCCTAGACCTCGAGGGAGCTGCACCTCGCCACCAACGCCGCCCCCGAGGGCCGCGCAGGGAGGCACCGCTGCCTACCTCGACGTCCAACCGTTTCGGGAGTTTATCCCCGGAACGCTCCGACAGTTCCTTCCCCTATGCGGATGAGGTGGAAGATGCCCGGGACCACCCTATTCGGGATTCGCTCCAGGGATCCGCGATGAGGGCTCCTGTCAGGCCACGGCGACATCCCCGCCAGGCCTCTCAAGTCGAAGAGCGGGCTCTCCACCTGCCCGCGCCGCTCATCCCGACTCGTCTGTCTCGACGCCAACGTCGGGCCCGAGCGGAAGAGGATGCCCACCTTGGGGCCCTTGCAACAGCGGCCGCATTGGCCCAAGCCACTGTTGGCTCCAGTCGCCAGGCCCCTGCGCATCCTGAGCAGGGGAACTTCTATGCTCAACCCGGATCGAGGCCCCGACCGCCCCAAAGGCAGGTTGGGTTGACTCTCCCGGTTGTTGGTACAAACAATAGCCACCGCGGACCACCTCGCGGTAGCACTATTCACCAACAGGGTCTACTCCGCGTGGCCGATCCAGGAGGCATGGGTCATCCCACCTTCCGATCCCGGCCCGGAGGCCTGCCCGGAATCATCTCTCCCCGCGTCCCCTTTGATATCTGTCCCGGTGCCCCTCGCACCTTGGTTTCCAGTCCTCTTGGCCCCAGCACCAGTGCGGCCGGAGGACGCCAGGACAGAGATCAGCCATGCCCCGAAGAACCACCCAGGGGCAGGAAGACAAGGCGTCGACGCCGAGGGAAGAATGTTGCGGAATTCCGGACAGATATCCGACCGGTTCGCTTCTCTGATTCAGAGGCAGAGTATGATTCGGCGACAGAGCCCTTCCCCCAATCCCGCCAGTCAGGGGCAGGGGTAGGAATGCGGCACGTCAGCCTCGTACTTCCCGAGAGCGAGATCGATATGATCCCCGCTTCTCTCCGAAGGTATATCCGGAGTAGCGAGGGCATGGTAAACCCCCAAGGATCAAGCTTGCAGTTGGTACCGGCCCCTCTGGAAGCGCCTTCTGCCTCGATCGGAGAAGCCGGAGACCTTTTCTGGGGACCGACGGTCGAACCACGATCTAGTGCACCCTCGGCGAGCACCGACGCTACGGCAGGATGTTCGCTCGCCGGCCCATCCTATCGTGATGTGGTAGCCAGGGCACCGCCACCCTCAGAGGGCGGCCCGGGATATGGAGGCCAATCGGCCTGCTCGCCGTATTCACCGCCGGCCAGCCCGTCGGCCCGACGGCCCGCCTCGGCACCACTGCCGGTTCCCCGTCCGTTCCCAGCCATTGAAGAGGACCAAGGAGACCTGGGTCCCGAGTTTTAGTCGTGGAGCTTCTGGACCGTCCTTGCAGAGGGCCACTTCCCTGAGAAGTTTTGGCCAGTCGCAGGACCGAACTTTGATGCACCCGAATCGCTCACCCCGGATGAGTTCGAATGCTTCCGCCGAACTCTCTGGGAGACTCACTCCCGTCTTCACCGCCTACAAATGCCATAACCCGGGAGTCAAGTACACCTGGAGGATATTGGTGAGCAGTTCCGTCAAATTGACCTGGCCACGCTCCCCGCGGTTCGGCACCCCGGGTCATTTGGGCACCACGAGGCCCTCCAACAACGATGCGTTGAGTGTTTTCAAGTACTCTGCAAGGTTATCGAGGAAGCCACTCCCCACGTGTATATCCGTGGATGGGGGCAGTACGCTGCCCTACGCTTCAGTGCGATTCGCCGACAGCCCGATTCACTGGGTGGCCCTGAGGGTACATCCCCAGGGACGGAAACGGTCAATATGGCTGACCTGTCGGGAGAGGGGAACGACTTGGAACTTCTCGACGGGGGCTCTTCCCCCGAAGACAAGCCATCGTTGGATCCATCGGTGAGAGTTACTCATCATCAGAGGAACCTCCTGGGGCTCCCCGCACCCACTGAAGCACTGACGTTGAGCCGAAACGTCAGTAAAGGTAAAGAGCACGGCGGGGCTATAAAGCCCGCCGACCCATCCACCTCCATGCAGAGGGCAGACGAGGATCCCGAGAAGGCTACGCTACGTCAACAGCTCGCCGAGCAGAAGAAGCTGGTTGACCAGCTCCTCACCGAGCGCGCTGCAGAACGGCGGCCTGACTACGGTGATCCTAGGCCAGGACAGCAGGGACAGGAACAACCACCCCTCGATGAGGCTCTCCCGGGAAACCGTGATTATGCCGTGTTCGCCGACAGGAGAGAGGCCATCGCCTATGGCAATAGGGCGCGGTATGTTTCACCACACCCTCCCGAGTGGCGTGACTACCTGAGAGACCCCGCTCGGATTCCTCCCGCTGCCCCAAGGGCCGCTCCGCCCGCCATCCCACGAGCTGCCGAGTTCGACGACCCGGTCGACGACCCGATTGAAGGGCCATGCAATGCGCTCATGGTTAGAGATCCTCTCCAGGACTGGAACCCATGTCCGGACGATCCAATGGTGGCACTCATCGCCCGCTTGGAGGCCTTGGAGACTCGGCAAGTGGCAATCCCACCGGACGACAAGCCATACCCAGCATGGGTGGATGACATGCCGGCGCCTCCGGGATTCGGGAATCCCACTTTTTCCCCCTTCAACGGGACTGGAGATCCGCCACAGCATTTGGCCCATTTCAACTCGAGGCGCGGGCCTATGTTGGGGACTCCGGTGCAGCAAGAGGCCGCTAAGATTCGCTGCTTTTTCCAGACACTGGAAGGGCCAGCATTTGTCTGGTACAGCCAGCTCCCCGTCGGGTCGATAACTAGCTGGGAGGACCTTCGTAGACAATTCCTCTACCAGTTCAGTTCCACGACCTGGAAGACGAGTATCGCAGACCTCTTCAAGTGCAAGCAGAGGCCTGACGAGCGAGTCGCGGACTTCGTCTCCCGATGGAAGGGTCTCACGTATTCCCTTGACATGCCATTGACTCAGGAGCAGTTGCTGACAATGTGCGTCGGGAACGTCAAGACCGAGATGGTCCCTTCCTTGATCACTCAGAATTACCCCGGAGGGTTCAGGGACTTCTCAGACAAAGCTCAACGTCTTGAGGAAGCCCTGCAACAGGCCAGCCAGGCACACCCGCTGCCTCCTATGATTCCTGCAAGGAGAGCCAGCAGGGCTGAGTCCGCTGTTGTCGCCCAGATAGAGGCTCCTAGGCCGTTGGAGCTGCTGCCGGTGAGACCAGCTCCACAGCCTCACAGGAATCCGCCTCCACGGGCTCAGTTCCCGGCCCAGCAGTGGCAGCCTCAGAACCGGTCGGCCCCTCCGCGTAATGTACCGCCGCAACCCAGGCGAGATAATCAGGGTCCACCTCCTCGGCAGGCCCCTCCAGCCCCTCGTCCAGACCACGCTCCCAGGGGCCTGCGATACCTGACCTACTCATTTCATGAGGATCAGGTCCCCGGTTATTTCCGGAGCGCCCTGGAGCAGAGGATTGTGCGACTGCTTGAGTGTTGGAGGCCAGAGGAGGCACATCTCACGGATAACCCCCGCTACTGCCCCTACCATCGGGCACTGGGGCACACCATCCAGCGGTGCTATGTGTTTAAGGATTGGCTCCAAGACCATATTAAAAACAATGTAATCAGGTTGGGCCCAGCTCCGGCACAAGTGGCGGGCGTGTTCGTGGGATCAGATGACGATAGCGGCAATGAGGACGAATGGCAGCTGGTCTCCGACCGCGGGTCCCAGAAGTATAAGAACTGGATGGCCCGCAAGACGATCATTCGCGCCCATGGAATCATCCGTGCACGCTTGAATCAGCCTGAGTCCCCAGAATCTGTGGGTGCTGCTTCGGCATCGTCGTCCCAGCCTGCCTCTTCCAAGAAGAGCAAACGGCGGCGGCGCAAGAAGGAAGAGCGCGCCCCGCCAGTTCTACCACTATCCCTCACTCTCGGCGATTTCATGCCCCCGGAGATGGGGATCCCTCCTCGGATCCGCCCAGTGGTGAATGATTCGTCCGATGACAGTATTGGGTACGCTTCGGTTAATACCGTCGAGCTGGTAAATCCCTTTTCAGTTAACAACGTTGAAGAACACCAGGTGGACCTCCCTAGTGTCCCCGGTCGTCGCCACCGTCGGAGGAGCCGCAACAACAGGAGTCGCCGGGGAACAACAGTTGGTACCTCAAGCCAAGCCGTGCACGCCACTAAGACCAGGCAGCAGGCTCAAAACCGAGCTCAGCGTGCGCAGCCCCCCCATCCGGGGATGACGGATTCGCCTCCGCCACTGTTTCTGGTATGGGATCAGGCAGAACCGCCTCAGCCGCGTCGCGATCAGCTCCGCCCTGCCACGAGTCCATCCCGGCCTCCTGACCCCAGTATGGTGACCATTTCCCGAGCTTCAACCAATGAACAGCGAGATGGGCCAGGCACCAGTCGGCCGCCGGCCCAACCGGCAAGGCCCGTCATGCTTCCAACCGCAGAGCAACCTCCTGCAACCAGGGGCTCGCGCTTGTCCAAAAAGTATGATGTCCTGAAGCACTTGGCTGACATCCCAGCGAGACTCTCCATCCTTGAGGCTCTGCACATGTCATCTGAGATGCGCGAGGCACTCGCTAAAGCCCTGAAGAGCCCCCTCCAGTTTGAGACAGAGGTTGCGGCTGCAGAGGCCTTTCACGCTGAAACGATTGAGGACGCCGAATGTCAGGCAGTTATCTCATTTTCTGGTAAGGATGAAGACCCTCCTATACAGGGGCACATTCTTCCGCTGTATGTTACTGGCCAGTTCAATGGCCTTGAAGTCCGGCGCTGTCTTGTCGACACGGGGTCCGGGATTAACCTGATTCCCACTCGGACGCTCCGGAGATTGGGGTTGTCTGAGGATGACTTGATTCCCTCCGACCTCAGGATCCATGGGTACGACCGCACCGAGGAAACCCCGGTCGGCAAGATACGTTTGAAGACCCAGTTCAGTGATTTGGTTGCCAACACCGAATTCATGGTAGTCTCTCAAGACACTGCGTACAACGCATTGATGGGCAGGCCCTGGCTCCACCTTCATGCGGCGGTTCCCTCATCATACCACCAATGCCTCAAATACTCCCTTAATGGTCGAGTAGGCGTGCTTCAGGGAGATGCCTCTCCTTTTGCCTCATGTGAAGCCCGCTATCTGGACGCGGACTATTACAAGAGCAAGGATAAGCAGATCCTGGCAGGTGAGGTCGAGCCTGTCGCTGTTGCAAGTGATCCCTGGGCAAGTTTGGACGATGCTTATGTCCTCCTGATTCAACGGTTGGACGTAGCCATGGTCTCGACGGCTTGTGAGTCTCCTGATGAGATGACCGCGACTGCCCATGCCAGCACCAGCGGCCCAGCAGGATCTGGTAGCCCCAATGCAGTTGCCAACGCAGTCTCTCCCGTGGACGATCCCTCCCCGAGTGGAGAGGACGTGCAAGATGCACCCCCAGCCTTTGAGGAGGGCGTCTCCGCCACGGTCGATGAGTTAGTACAAGTGATCCTTGGAACCGAAGAAGATCCGAGACCCACATTGGTCAGTGTCGCCATGCCCTCTAAGGAGCGGCAGTAGTACGTCGACTTTCTTAGGCAGCACCGTGATGTGTTCGCTTGGGGCTATGACGAGATGTCGGGGCTAGATCCTCAGGTAGCCGTCCACCGCCTTGGTCTCCCGGCGAACCATCGCGGGATCAAGCAGCCTCCCAGGAAGATGCACCCATTCCACGGTGCCATGGTTGAGGCCGAAGTTGACAAGCTTATCAAAGCCAACTTTGTGAGGGAAGTTCAGTACCCCAAATGGCTGGCCAACATTGTGCCGGTCAGGAAGAAGAACGGGCAGATCAGAGTCTGCATCGACTTCCGTGATCTCAACTGCCACTGTCCGAAGGATGATTTTCCCCTTCCAGTGACAGAGCTGTTGATTGACGCCACGGCAGGGTTCCAAGCCCTCTCCTTCATGGATGGATACTCCGGATATAACCAAATTCGGATGTCCCCTGAGGATGAGGAGTTCACTGCCTTCAGGGCCCCCCAAGGTACCTTCTGTTACCGGGTCATGCCTTTCGGCCTGAAGAATGCAGGTGCCACCTATCAACGGGCGATGCACCGCATATTCAAGCCAATCCTCGGCACACTGGTGGAATGCTACGTTGACGACTTGGTAGTCAAATCGCGCCAGCGTCAGGACCATCTCAAAGATCTTGAGAAAGTGTTCGGCTTCCTCCGGTCTCGCTGCCTGAAGATGAACCCGTTGAAGTGCGCCTTCGGGGTCACCTCCGGAAAGTTCCTTGGATTTGTGGTAAGATACCGGGGTATTGAGGTCGACCCAGAGAAGATCAGGGCGATTAGCCAGATGCCTCCCCCAGGTAACATCCGGGAACTGCAAGGGTTCCAAGGCCACTTAGCCTATATACGCCGATTCATCGCGAATCTGGCCGGCAAGTGTAAGCCCTTTTCTCGGCTCATGAAGAAAGGTGCCACCTATGTATGGGATAAAGAGTGTCAGACCGCTTTCAAGGAAATCAAGCAGTACCAGCTTCAACCTCCGGTTCTGATGCCGCCTGTATCCGGAAAGCCGCTGGTCCTCTATGTGACCACCCTGGAACGGTCCCTTGGCGCCCTTCTCGCCCAGAAGAACAACGAGGGAATAGAGAATAGCCTCTATTACCTCAGTCGCATGCTCCTCGATGTAGAAGTTAGGTATTCCCCCATCGAGAAGAGCTGCCTGGCACTCATATTTGCCGTACAGAAATTACGGCACTACTTGCAGCACCATGAGGTACAGTTGGTTTCTCGGGTAGACCCGTTGAAATATATCCTGAGCCGGCCTATGTTGACTGGCCGTCTAGCGCGGTGGGCTGTGATTCTCCAGCAGTTCGACATCAGGTATGCGTCTCAGAAGTCCATCAAAGGGAAAGCATTGGCAGACTTTCTGGCTGCTCACCCAACCTCCACGGATCAGCCGCTGGATCTAGGCTTTCCTGATGAGGCCATCCTCTCGGTCGATCGAGCCGGTCCATGCTTGCAGATTCACTTTGACGGTGCCTCCCGGAGCCCCACCGGTAAAAGACTCGATAATCCTAAGCTCAACAGAGTGGGCTTGGGTATCGTCTTCATTACCCCGGAGCAAGCCGTACTGCCATACTCTTTCCTGTTGTCAGAGGGCTGTACCAACAATGAGGCGGAATACCATGCCCTCATCACCGGCCTCGAGTTAGCTCTCGAGATCGATGTGCCCCATCTGTGCGTGAAAGGGAACTCCGAGCTGGTTGTTAAGCAGATCAATGGCGACTATGTTGTCAGGAAGCCGGAACTTGCGCCATTGCTGGAGTGCACCCTCCTTCTGATGGCCCGGTTCCCTTCTCGGCCAGAAATTGTCCATATTCCCCGGTCGCAGAACGGTCGAGCAGATGCCTTGGCCAGCCTTGCTGCGTCACTTGCAGAGCCTGAACAGGATAACCTGACCGTCCGCGTGACGCACCGCAGGCTCATCGCTCCCGTTATCCCGGAGGGAGATCGCGGCCCGTCAGTAAGTAATCTCACCGCGGTTGCCCCTACGCCCGGAGCCCCGATTACCCCAGATATGGCAGTCGAACCAGCCCCTGATTGGAGGACGCCTTTGGTTGAGTACCTCCAACATGGCATTCTCCCGCCGGATCGAGCCGAGCGCGAGCGAGTTCGACGTCGCGCATCGCAGTTTGTCCTCCAGAGCAGTCCCGGCCTGGAGCAGATCCTCTACAAACGCGGATTTGATGGTGTTCTCCTCCGTTGCCTTCAGGGAGTTGAGATCCCGCGAGTCATGCAAGAGGTTCATGCCGGTTCATGCGGCGCCCATCAGACTGGGCCGAAGCTGTCCCACCAGATTCGGAGGTTGGGATACTTCTGGCCCTCCATGATCCATGACTACATCGAGTATGCCAGAAGGTGCCATGCGTGCCAGGTTCATGCGAACTTTGTGCATCGACCGCCGGAGCCTCTCTATACCACCAGGTATTCTTGGCCCTTTGCAGTCTGGGGGATGGACGTTGTGGGACCCTACCCGCCGGCGACAGCTCGCCAGTGCCGGTTCATTCTGACCGCCACAGACTTCTTCTCCAAATGGGCAGAGGCGATTCCGCTCAGAGAGGTCAAATCCTGTTCGATCGCTGACTTCGTGACCTCCAACATCATTCATCGATTTGGAGTGCCTCACGCTATCCTCACGGATAATGGAGCCAATTTCCGAGCAGCCGAGTTGAAGAAGTTATACGCCAAGTACAACATTCGCTCGAACCATACATCTCGCTATCATGCGCAGGCGAATGGTCAGATCGAGGCGTTTAACAAAACCCTCTCTAACATTCTGCAAAAAATGGTTGGTCAGAACAAGAAGAGTTGGCCGGACAAGCTCCCCAACGCCCTCTGGGCTTATCGGACGACGACTCGCAATTCCACCCAGATGACCCCTTATTCCCTGGTGTATGGAGTTGAGGCCGTCCTGCCCATCGAGATCCAGTTATCATCCTTGCGCACTGCGGTCTACGACCAGCAAGCGCCGGACAGAGCTGCTGAAGCCCGCCTAGTCGAGTTGGAAGCACTGGATGAGAATAGACTTCGCGCTTTGCACAACTTGGAGAGGCATCAAAGCAGAATGGCTCAAGATTTCAATAAGAGGGTTCGCCTCCGCTCCTTCCTGCAGGGTGACCTAGTGCTAGCCCTAAGAGCGCCAATGATCCCCGGCAGGAAGCCACCCAAGTTGGAGCCCAAGTGGGAGGGACCTCTTGTCGTCCACAAGGTCTATCCCAATGGCGCTTACTCCCTAGCGACTATGGATGGTGAGCGTGTCACTCCTCCCACCAACGCTAGATTCCTCAAGCAGTACTTTGTCTGAGTGTGTCGACGTCCTGCACGACGTTAAACTGCTTACGTCCAAGCTGCACGACGTTAAACTGCCTAGCATATCGTCCGTGCTGCAAGACGTTAAACTGCCAAGTGTTTCGTCCAACATGACGTTAAACTGTACCTCGTCCAAGCTACAAGACGTTAAACTGTTTAGCATTCGTCCAACATGACGTTAAACTGTACTACGTCCGAGCTACAAGACGTTAAACTGTTCAGCATTCGTCCTGCATGACGTTAAACTGCCTCTCGAGAACTACGTGCGGCTTGATTCCCATCCTTATGGGATACGTAGGACCGCCTGAACCTTCATGTTTTAGGCCCAGCCCCATCCTTCGGGAATTTCCATCCTATCTCGGGCCTTCGGCCCAGTTGCCCCGGGTGTGCGGCGTATGGTGTGAGCGCGGGGCTATGCCCTCATTCACGTCGGTTTGCTCGTCACGCTGTACGCCCCCCCACGTTTGGGGATGCCTTCTGCTCCCCCTATTCTTTTTTCTCCCTTTTCGTCCTGCACGACGTTAAACTGCACTTCAAGAACTACGTGCGGCTTGATTCCCATCCTTATGGGATATGTAGGACCGCCTGAACATTCATGTTTCAGGCCCAGCCCCATTTCCCGGGAATCCCTATCCCGCGTTGGGTCTCTGGCCCAAGTTCCCCTCCTTTTTTTGCGAGGCGTATGACGTGAGCGGGAGATTATGTCCTCATTCACGTCGGTCTACTGGCCGCGCCGTACGCCTCCCCCGTGTGTAGGACTACCTCACACCCCTCATCGTCCTGCACGACATTAAACTGCCTCTCAAGAACTACGTACGGCTTGATTCCCATCCTTATGGGATACGTAGGACCGCCTGGACACTTGTGTTTCAGGTCCAGCCCCGTCTCTTGGTTGATCCCAGGGATCTGCTGTCTTTTGGTTGCTCTCAGGGTGAGTCCTCCGACCCTTCCCGGTGACCTGTTAACATGTTTTGGGTACTTTGGCCTATGACCCGTAGTGTCAGATGCAATCCCGGCAAGTCCTGTGTTGCTTGTCGGGCCGCGCGCTTCCTCTTGTTCGAGCCTTCACTCAAAGGGATCCTCGTTAGCGGTTTGGACACAATACCTCAGTGCTCTCCTACCGCTCTGGGTAGTTTTACCGGCGGGTCCTGGGCCGCAAATCGATATAAATCCTGCGATTGAGCGGTTGATGCTCGTTTGCTTGCCCAGTTCTGGGCTGACGCGATCGGATGTTGTGTTGCGAATATGGTCAGCGACATCCTTGATCGCCATGTCGGCACTTTTAGGCTCCGAACATTGGTCGCACGGTCCTCATCAAACTCCGCCTTTGTGCGTTGTAGTGGAATCTCGACACTCTCTTCATACTGACCTTCAGTACACCTCTACACGTTAGGCAGACCAACCAGGGTAATGGTATCTGTCGAGGCTCCCACGATCTGAGAACCAAAGATATATGTTGATGTCCTCCCTAAGGGCCATGTGTAGCTGGACCCTCGTCCCCATAAGGAGGAAGGAGTCGCCCGAACAATCACGTTTTAGGCCCAGTATATTTGGAGGCTAGCATCTCTGCCCCTCAGGTGATGGGCATACGCAGGCCCCTATCCCAGGACTCTTCTCCTGGAATCGTGCGTGACCGCAGGGCTGGGTATGTTCCCACCTCCGCTGAGTCCGCCATATCGCAATACGCAGATTCCTCCATGGCCCGAACCACCCGACCTTAAACTGTGTTGTCTGGTCTTACCACACGACCGTAAATTGTGACCGTCTTGGCCGCCCGACGAGAAACGGCACTGCATCGTGATGTTCTCCTCAGGGGACACTCACGTTGGGCGCTGGTTAATAACCACGCCATTCATCAATGCCTTTCATGGCTTGATTATTGTGGCGACGCCAGGGATTCCTTAATCACAGGCATGTCGCTGCACGAAAAACCATCCATCTTTAAGGACAAACAAGAAATATCAAATACCGCTTCTTCTGTGTGCGAGGGTCAGACCCGCACCCTTCCCCGCGCTGGTGCCCGATTGTGTTGCGCCGCGCTTCATGAACTACGTGTGGCTTGATTCCCATCCTCATTGGATACGTAGGAACGCCCGGATGTTTGAAACTTCGGGTCCATCCCCCACCTCTTAAAGATTCCCCCCTTCTCTGGGGAGTCCGCCGCCTTCAGGCCACCCTCAAGGCGTGTCCCTCGACCCCTTGCAGTGGTCCACTGGTTTCAAGAGTACTCTGGTTTATTGCCAGGAGGGTCAGGTTTAGCTTGGTCAGGTTCCTTCCATTTTCAGGCTTCGTGCTCCCTTTCATTCAGACCCATCGCCTACGCCCTGGGTGGAGCCCCCGTGAACGGTTTGGACACAATGCCTCAGTGCTCTCCCACCGACTCGGGCTGGTTCCGCCAATGGCCTCGGGCAGCAAATCGATATGAATCCTGCGATTGAGCGGTCGATGCTCGTTTGCTGCCTCATTCCATCAACGGTTAGTGCGATATTGATGCTGCTTTTCCGCCACGGTTGGCAGTACTCCCATATCGTTACGCTGGTGCCCCTAGTCCTTGAGTGAATGGCCGCATGATTCACATCACATTTTCCACCTCCCATTCTGACCAGGCAAAATCTCGACACTCTTGACACTATTCCCCAGTGCATCTTCGCATATCCAGGGGATAGGACCACGATGCGGCGTACTTTGAGGTTCTTATGGTCCGAGCTCTAAGACCTTAAACTAAGATCTACCCCTATGGTCCGAGCTCTAAGACCTTAAACTAAGATCTACCCCTATGGTCCGAGCTCTAAGACCTTAAACTAAGATCTACCCCTATGGTCCGAGCTCTAAGACCTTAAACTAAGATCTACCCTTATGGTCCGAGCTCTAAGACCTTAAACTAAGATCTCCCCTTATGGTCCGAGCTCTAAGACCTTAAACTAAGATCTCCCCTTATGGTCTGAGCTCTAAGACCTTAAACTAAGATCTCCCCTTATGGTCCGAGCTCTAAGACCTTAAACTAAGATCTACCCCTATGGTCCGAGCACTAAGACCTTAAACTAAGATCTACCCCTATGGTCCGAGCTCTAAGACCTTAAACTAAGATCTACCCCTATGGTCCGAGCTCTAAGACCTTAAACTAAGATCTACCCCTATGGTCCGAGCTCTAAGACCTTAAACTAAGATCTACCCCTATGGTCCGATCTCTAAGACCTTAAACTAAGATCTACCCTTACGGTCCGAGCTCTAAGACCTTAAACTAAGATCTCCCCTTATGGTCCGAGCTCTACGACCCTAAACTAAGATCTCCCCAAACGGGGTTCTGCGTCCTGCATGACGTTAAACTGCACTCTCAGAACTACGTATGGCTTGATCTCCAGCCTGATGGAGTACGTAGGAACGCCGGGGCATTCTGACTCGGGTCCAGCCTCAGGGATCGCTAAGTCCCGCCCCTCCTCATTGCCGGCCGTCTGGCCTGACTTCGGGTAGACTGGTGCAGTTGTGATATTCTCCCCGATCCAGCTCGGGATGCCCCATTGCAATGATGGGAAGCGACAGTTTCCTCGTTAAAAAGGTTCTGTCTGAGAATTGGGGTGATTTACGGCCAGATTAGTGCATCCGCCTAATACGCTTTCCCCACGGTGGCGCAATTTTGAGAGCGTTGGATTCTATCCGAACAAATCATCACTTCGCCCCACGCTTCGCATGCCCTGTTGATCTGGATTTCCACCCTTGTGCTTGAAGGAACCCCCAAAGCAGCATTGATGATGACATGTGATCCGCCTCCTGCCATATGGATGATGACCTTCGGTCCGTCTATCGCAGTAGTATGGTCGATTGATCCATTGTCCGCTTGCTGTCTTGGGCATTTCCTGGAAGGCCAACCGTTGTGGATTTCTGAATTCGGGACGCGCGATTCACCCTTTCTCATTTCCCTATGTTCGGATAAAATCTCAACGCCCCTAGCGTTGTCCCGCTCGTGTGTTGGAACAAGTTGGGGGGATGATACATTGATTAGGTCTGAGGTCTCCTTTCCTAGGAATGATCTCCCTCTTTTCTCTAGAAATCCAGGCCCAATTGTGGATGCCTGAAGCTTGGTTAACGCTCCCGCAAGACAATGAATTGTGGTCGAGCATGTTAAACCAAAAGATGCAGATAAATATGGTGATTCATACAAATGGATCAAAATATTGAGTAGCAGAAGAAAAATATTCTGGGAATGGCAAAAAACAAAGCCCCTAGGGATTAGCGTGCTGGATAAGTCTTTCTAACGCCGCTACCCTTTGGCTGGCGGCCTCCAGGGCCGCTTCTCGCTCTCTGCGTGCCCTCTCCTCGTCGGCGGTCGCAGCACGTAGTTCGTCGATCCTGGCCTGTGCACGCTCCCGCTCGACTTGGAGTGTGACCATCTGTTGGCCCGCCTCCGTCAGCTGTACCTGGGCGTCGATCAGTTGGGCCGATAGTTGCTCCACAAGCTCAGTACACGCTGCGACGAAGGCCTCCTTCTCTGCCGCCTGCCCTTCGAGACGCCGGACTTCCTGCTCCACCGCGAGGAGCGCCCGCGTGCTCTCCGACATGTCCCGACTCTGTGCGACGTCGGCACGCCGGCAGCTCTCGCGCATCTTTTCGGCCATGAAATCACAGACCGTCAGATGAAGGCGTTGAGCATCAGCTCCCCCGGCACACAGGAAGCACAGCCAGGTTTGAAGTGATCCCATGCGCCCCAGCCACTCCGATGGGTCTCGCTTGAGGAAGCGCTGGATGCACTTCCACCCCCTGCGGCGCGTTATCCGGCTCTCCTCGACCGCCTCCACGTCTGAGTCGTCCATCTCCTCGGGGTCGGCAGGCTGGTAGGCAGGGAAGGCAGCCAGCAGGTCTGCTGTAGGGTCCGCCCCTGGGATGTCCTCATGGGGGATAGGTTCCCCAACATCTGGGCGACCTTCTTCTCTCTCCCCAGCGGCGTTGACACCCTCGTCAGCACCCGACCTCTCTCCGATGTCAGCACTGCCGACGTCCGTAGCCCCTTGATCAGCAGTTGGTGGGGCCGGCTTGGTGCGGGAAGTCTGTTCCGGAGCAGGCGGCATGTCTACCGCCGGTCCACTCGTGGATGGCCCGGGTTCGGCAACCCGACGAGCCTCCAGTGTTGAGATCACTGCGCGGGGCATGCCATGGTTAGTCACGGATCGTCAATGGCAAGCACCAGCAGTAAAGTAAGGAGGCTTACGGGAGTTCAGAGTGTCATCTTCCGCTGCCCCGGCCGCCGTAGGAACAGTTGCAGCAGGGGACCCTTCAGCGCTTTTCAGTTCAATGATGGGTGTCTGGCCCCCACCTTGTCCTGCTGACGCCTCTCCTACTCCCGCTGAGGACGCCTGACCAACATCCGTGCGCTCCTGAGAAAGGTGGAGAAATGGGTTAGAAGCTGCATAAGAGAATGGATGAAGCAGGTTGAGTAGGGATAGAAGCGGACCTCGAGGAGCTCAGTGACATCAACGTTGTCAGAGCCGGCCACCTCGCCGCTCTCCCGCGGGCTCCCCTGATGGGATCTTCCCTCGGAGCCTTCATCCTCCCCCATCTCCTCCTCTTCCTCGGAGTCATTGCTACTGTCATCTTCCGCCGGCGGCATCTGTTCTGGAGCGGGTTCTAGACCGAGCATCACCTTCACCAGAAGGGATGGCTCCGCACGCTGACCACGTTGGCGCGCGTACTCGTCCATGGCCGTCAGATACGCATACTGTCGGTTGATGTCCACCCTGTCGGCGATATGGAGGCGCCTGACCTCTGGCAGATGAATTCCTTCTCTGAGTATGTTTCGCCAGATGGCGTCGGTCCCCAGTGACTGCCGCAGGGTCATCCAGGCCGACCACAGCGCCGGGAAGACTGCATCGTGGGAGGGTTCGAGCAGACGCCTTACCTGCTTCCCGAGCCGCTCTTCGACCACCGCACGTGCCCCCTCTCTGGGCGCCGAGGTCGTAGCGGCAGCCTGCGATGTGCCCGCCGCCGAAGTCCCTGCTCGCGCCGGCTCCGCTGCTTGGCACGCCTCCGTTCTCCCCCGTGTAACGGCGCCTCGCCTCCTTCCTTGACGCCTGGTCTCCGCACGGGTGACCTCGAGCCGCCGAACTGGCTTCCGTAGAAGCCCCTCGGGGTACGCGATGGCCCAGTGTTCGGCGTACTCGGTTTCTAGGCCTGCGTCGACCCCGGTAGGAGGGAGAGTGATGACGTCGCCAGAGCCAAAGGCGACGAACATCAGCCACATCTGGCGAAGGACGCCGGGGTTCGTCTCCTCCCGAACAGCAGTGAATACCCTCTTCGGCATCCGTTGAAGGCACCCGAACTGCCTGGAGAACCGGGTTGGCACGTAAGGCTCGCAGATCACCTTCCCGTCGATCCGAGCCACGAGCACCCCGCCCCGCATGTTCAGGAAGTATTCATGCTGCTCCAGCGGACCCTGCCCATTGTCGATCATCTGTCCGACGGGAGTGGGGAACGGGCTGAAGTTGAAATTGGCGTGATTGCCAATCCGAATCCTCACGCCCTCCTCACTTAGGGTCATCGGAGCGACCCCCGCAATGTTCAGCAGGGAGGGTCGCAGGCCGTTGCCCGGAGGAATGATGGCGTTCGGAAACGTGTACCCACCAAGGTGAGCAGCCACCCAGCCGTGGAAGAATTGGAAGGGCCCACAGATCCTTCGTGGTGAACCCCCTCGTGAGATGCGTCCCAGGATGGCATACAGCTTAGCTAACACTGGGACCCCGAGGTTATATCTTTTGTTGGCGGCCATAGTGCCCGCCATCGCCAGTGTTGCCGGGCGGACGCCCATTCTCGCGTCCCGCACTGGCAGAAGCCACCCACTCAGAAAGGCGGCCAGGAACGCCGCGTATCGGACATTTGGGTCCTGGGCCTCGATGACGCGGTACCCCCATGAGCGGTAGTCGCCCGTCTCCAGGACCCGCCAGTACGACCCGTTCCGGCTCCTCTGAGCCGCGGTCGGGCACCGCTTCCCCCTGCCTGGCATCTTGACCTCCGGGTCATGCTCCAAGAACTGGCCGAACCACTCCTTGTAGGCTATGTCTTTCTGGAAGTCCTTGATCCCGAGCCGCTGCGTAGCCAGGTCAAGCAGATGCCAGGTCAGAATGGGAGTCCGTGACCTGTCTTCCCAGATGTTCTTCGGAGGCAGGAACTCATCGTACTGGTAACCCTCCAGCGGGATACCTCCGATGCAGTGGATGTCCCAGAGACCGATGCCGACCTCCCCATGGTGAAGATGGAAGGTGTTGGTATCCGGGGACCAGCGGGTGAACAGCTCCGGCCCGAGCTCGGACTGCTGGTAGAAGTGGAACTGCGACGTCCACACCGCCTCAAACATGCCGATGTACCGCAGCTCCTCCGCGAAGTGATCGCAAGTGTGGCGTACCCAGAACGCCCAGGCCCACTCACTGGTGAAATTGCCCCCAGATCGCAAGTCCCAGTCCTTCAGCCAGCCCTTGGTGTCGTCGATGACACTCTGGCGATATATGCTCGAGTAGAGGGCTGGAGAGTTCTCCGCAGTATGCTCACCCCCGGTGATGGTTCGCGTCCTCGGGTTCAGGACATAGACATCCAAGTGTCTGGTCTCCCTGGAAGGATGCCCATTGTTGGTGATGTTGTAGCGGGGAAGCTCGTCCTCCCGAGTCACCCAGGTCCGTGGCGCATCAACCTCGAACCCTGGCACCGGAACCTCATCCAGGATGCCGAAGTTCCAGAGCGGCAGGTTGTCCGACAGTGGATATGTCTTCTGGGCCGGCGTCAGCAAGTCGAACAAGGATTGATTGTTCGAAACAATCACCTTGGCTCCGTAGACCCCCTCGTTCGTCGCCATCTCAGCTCTGCGAGTGGCGGCATCCCCCTCATTTCCTTGATTCGCGGCCATCTCAGAAGCTTCGGGAGTCGTGCGGGTAAAGGGATGAAGCGTACGGGATCGGACGAGGCTGGTAGAGAAGTTTGAGAGTTGGCGTGCAATCCTAGTGGACGGCGTGCAATCAGGAAGTCTGTCGCGTAAAACCCCGGGCGTTCGCGCAAAAGCAGGCAGAATCCTGGACAGGTTTGTGCGACGAGCGGGCGAATTCCGCGCCGGAAAAGGCAATTTCGCGCACGAGATCTCGAATGCTTATCGCGCGGAAGGCCAGTGTACGGTGCGGGGGACCCAGGGCCCCTATTTATAGGCAAGGCCGGGAGTCCGCGCCGCGCGGAAATCGCTTTGCGCGACCGCAGCGTCGAATTTCGTGCCCGACGCCCTTTTTTGCGCGCCACAGTTCCGCTCCACCCAGGACTTCGGCATTCCAGCGTCTCCCTCGGAACCCGATCGTTGCGACCTCTCGCCGATCAGATTCCGAGGGGGGGCTTTTGTAGACGTCGGAAAATTCCGTTGTTCCCAAACGAAGCTCCGGATGCGGAAAGCGAGGTCATATTTGGAGTCGGAATCATGTTTCGGAGGGCCCGGAGGCCTTGCGCGGAATTTTGGAGACCTGCGCGCAAAGTTGATGAGCCGCGCGCAAACCTCCCGGGATGCGCGCAATGCGCTGGGCCGGCGCGCAATTTTGTGCGCCCGTGGCCCGCGCGACTCCCCTGCGCGCCGGTCCCGATTCCGCGCCGCGCGAAGAGAATTGCGCGCCCGCGAACTGGATTCCACGCCCGAGGTTGCCTATAAATATAAGGCGACCCCCGACGTTTTGAAGGTTGCTAGAATTCGAAAGGTCTCTCGTGCGCGCAATCCAACCCCTTCTGCGTGCAATGCCGATCTTCAGGTAACCTCTTTTCTTTCGCGCAAGAAAGCCTCGGGGTTCGCCTTCGCGCGCAATCACTTTGGCTCCTTTCCTTTGAATAACCCTTCACTCAAAGGCATTTGCGCGCAAAAGAAGCCTCTTGCACGCAATTGCCCTCGGGTGCGCGCAATCCATCCCGATTGCGCGCACCCCCCATTTTCAAAGTGGCCATTCGATTAAAGAATGAGCCGTTGCCCCCGTGCGCTATTCGAAGCCCGGTGCGCGCAATATCTATCATTCGCGCGCAAAGCGCTGGCCCAATTGGGCGCCAGCCCGCCCATTTGCGTGCCGACCCGCGGTATTGCGCGCAAAGCTCCTCTTTTGCACGCAAACCGCCAGGGTCGCCCCCTTTGACCCCCTTTGGGTACCCGCCTGTGTGGCGCCCGATGATCCTCATCCCGGGTGCCCGCACTGTGCGTTGTCTTTCCGTGCGGCCCTCTAGGCTCGCGTGAAGTGACACGGACCTATCGGCGGCTTCAACGTCCTGCACGACGTTAAACTGCATACGTCCAACATGACGTTAAACTGTTCCACGTCCGCGCTGCAAGACGTTAAACTGCCAGGCGTTTACGTCCCGCACGACGTTAAACTGCACCATCGTCCGCGCTACAAGACGTTAAACTGCCAAGCACCTTCGTCCTCAACACACGACGTTAAACTGTACTTCGTCCGGCAAGACGCTAAACCGTCCGCTTCGTCCTCAACACACGACGTTAAACTGTACTTCGTCCGGCAAGACGTTAAACCGTCCGCATCACCTGATCCTGTGTCTCGCACGCAGGGTCCCCCCCGGTTTGGATGTGGCCCCCACCCGCTCGTTTCTGCATGGATGTCGGGATTGGAGTGGCCTTCGCCCACGGCGGTAGAGTGTTGCAAACAGAATGAACTACGTGGACTTTGATCCCTGTCTTCTAAGCAGGGTACGTAGGAAGCCTCTCCGAGGTTCAATCCCACCACCTGGTCGTCCCGGTCGTATTTACGTCGGTTCGTCCATCAGTGGACCCCTCCCGGGTTCACACTTGCGTTGATTCACCTATGAATCCGCTTATGTGGGGGACTGCACATGTGTATCTCCATTGTGCTTCCCCACCGCCTCGATCTCCTCGTGAGTCGGCTTGCCAACGTCCAGCATGACGTAAAACTGTGATCCACCCGGCCGTTCCATCCCCCTCTGTGCGAGGTGGTTCGGTTCAATCCTCCGCCCGGCGGCCTCGATCTCTTCGTGAGTCGGCTTGCCGACATCCAACATGACGTTAAACTGTATATCCGAACTACGCTGACTTTGATCCGCGCTAACGCGCGGTACGTAGGAAGCCCCTACGGGGTCCAAGCTCTTCACTACATCATCCATCCTGATCCTTACCCGGGCCGCCACATCCCGGTGGGGTCATGCCATTTCATCCCACTCCACTTCACTCGGGAAGCCGCCCATGTGCTGGCCCCAGCGTCGGAGGTTCCCCGCAAGGGGTTCTGTCATCTGGTCCACTCCTCGTGTTGATCAGTCTGATGTCGTCCCCGCTGGAAGTTAAACTCGCGGCATACCTCGTGTTAAACATGGGAAGCTGAGGAAAACCTCAGGTAACACAGTTCCCCGCGCCAAGCGCGGGATGCCTCAGGCCATCACGCCTTCGAGAAGCCCTATTAGGGACGGAAGGCAGACATGCAGAGTCGTAGTGTTAAGACACGCCCCCGACACCCAGAGCCACCCGGTCTCCTCACCGCAGGTTGCTGCCCCGACCAGACTCCTTGGAGCGTCCGGGCGGAAGCAGCGTAATTAACCGGTGTCCATGAAGATATGGCGCCAGGAACGAGATTCACGAACATTCTTTTATCTATGAGGGAGACCCGGATTAGGCGACGAGTTCTGAGGAGACGTCCACGGAAGGAGGAGCCGACGTCCCATCATCCCGGTTTCGATCAAGAGCAGACGCCCCTGAATAAGGGACGAATGCCGCCCGCCCATGGAAAGCGGTACTGCGGGACCACAAGTCGCGCGCCCATCCCCTCGGGTTGACGGGTGCACGCGCGAACGCGTCCTGGCGGAACAGCGTAACCCGACGCACATCCGCACCGAAACAGTTATCTCATTATAGGATGTGGATATTTCCTCAGAATTTACCAAAAATAATCCACATCTTTTCTATGGAGACAAAATACCAATAGAGTCCATGGTGCATCGAGTAATGATTGATAGGATTTTTAAAAATTTGGATGACATTTGGGGATCATATGGATGGTTTATCAAAATATATGCTTAATTATCTTTGAAGGAGTTGGTGATAAATTATATTGAATGTTGAGTTGTAGGAATGAATTACACAGGTTTCATTCAAAAATACCATTAATCATTTGTGTTATCTTAATAAATTACATGCGAAAAAAGGTCCCTGATTTTTTTACATTAATGCAAGGGGAGCATACAATAATTGATTACTCCAACCAATTTGTTGATTTTTTATATATAGTACATTATCATATCCCCAATGATCAATTGAAGGCTCAGAAGATTGAGATGGGGATAATTGTTGATGTTCTGGAAAATATTTTTCTTTTGTGCTTCATGACCATTAAGTAGGTAATTGACAATGGTGCTTTGAATAAATTACACATAACTAGAATGGTAGTATTGGGAGGAGAATCAGTGGGTGCAACAGCTAACCAGTATATATTTATTTTATAAAAAACCATATCAGTTGTTAATATTCTACATATCAATTTTTAGGTTCTTTTACCAGTAATAAACATGTTATTTTCTACCACTGAAGGAGTCACTGTCATACAAGCACTCAATGTATGGAGGCTCCTAAATATAGTATTATTTTAGAGTGTTATTTCCATCCAAAGAGATTATATAATAAGGTGACCAAAGAATGTATAGGAGGATCCACATTCAACAAGGGATTTCACATTCATGTTGATTCATACAAGAGTGGTTGGTCTCATTATTATGAAAATGGGGATTTCCATGTGGCCATGTATATATTGATTTGTGCAGAATAATGTTTTTCAATGGAATTAAAATCATGTATATCTACAATTATTTGTATGGATTTTATTTCAACTTTTATGGTTCTTTCTTTGTTTAATATAGGTTATACTCAATATTCAATATCAGAAAATGTGGATGACGTGTTAGGGTTTTGATATAGGGCCTATGTAATTCTAGTAGGATATTTCCACTCCATTGAGAATGTGTTCTGAACTAGCTTTCAAATGTACCTTGTGTCAGATGGGGATAGATTATTTTGATGTGGATTGGGACATCTTAGTGCTTGACCTTGATATCATTGACTAGGTTATCATGATGTACTATATAATTAGCATTAATAAATGGATAAACTGTTATGAATAAAAAATATAGTAATTATCTACCATTGAGGTCACTCATGTTTTCCATGGTGATTAGGACTCTATACTGAGAAGGGAAGGTCTGATATATAACATTTTTTATCTCATGTCAATCATCAAAAATGTCTCTTGATACTGTTGACTCATGGTTGGTGGTTATCTACTATTTATTTTGTTGGTTTACCTTGAATATTTTATAAATGATTTTTCTATTTTTTCTATAATAGAGATAGGGTGAGTTACTATTAACCTATTACCTGGAATAATATACATTTCTATTTCATCCTCTAGAAATTCACCAGATGAGTTGGTGGAACATAAATTCCATCTTGCGTACCTATAGGTTGTATGATTTATTTATCCTATAAGGTCAATGTTATATTACCATGTACTTTTTTCTAAATAAGAATACCTATGTCGTAGACTTTGTAATGAATATCGTAAGATGAACCGGGTGACTGTTAAAACCCTATATCCTTTTCCCAAAATTCTTGTTCTCTTTGATTTGTTATGGGGGTTTCATTGGTTTTCTATGATTTATTTATTGTGGGGGTACAAAAAATTGAGATTATGGGAATAATATATAACCATGATTACATTTCATTGTTGATATGGGTATTTCTAGTTTCTATTAACTCTATCTAGACTAACGAACTCCCTTTTCGCATTCATGGATTTGATGAACAAAATCTTTCATCAGTTCTTGGAATCCATATTTTTTATTTTCATATATGATTTCTTGATTTACACCATTTTAAATGAGGAACACATATAACATTTGGATATCATACATTAAACCACGACGGAAAATATTATGTCTGGTAATCTCTCCAAGTGTTTTTGTGGATTAGGAAAGTGATATTTCTGGGGCATGTGATATAAGATAGGTGCATATCAACTAATCATGAAATGGTGTATCATGTCATGTACATGGAGAATCACAATAACAAGGTTTATATCCAAACCTTCTTAATTTAGTCAGGTTATATTAGGTATTTGGTTTGGTACTTCTCTAATATCTCATCTTCACAGACATATTTAACCCATAATGGTTTAATGTTGGAATGGAAAAATATGTGTTAGAGATATTTTGTGAATCCTAAGATGAGGTTGACATCAGCACTAGTTTTGACTCATTCATAAACTAAGATTGTAGAATGATGTTTTAGGTTATTCTTCAAGTATAGGTCGAGGATGCATCTTGATGTCGGGGAAACATATTTTTGTGGGTTTCATTAGATAGGAAAAGTGTTTCTTCTTAGAGTTTCACCTCACATAGTGCATCATCCTTTGGCTAATTAGGGTAAGTTGGAAATGTGGTTTTTGGGGCCCTTTGAGATCATTGAGCAACTAGAGGGGGTTTCTTATAGGTTTTTTTTCTACTGTTGGGCTTGACTTATATACATGGTTTTTTTGTTTCCCAATTGAGGAGGTATATACAAGACCATTCATATATAATTATATTAGAGGATGTAATTCCTGTTCTTGATACCAATTTGTTTGAGTGGCCATTTCAGATTATAGTTCTCTAGGATAAGGTACTGTATGGTAAAATAATCCCCCTTGTTTGGGTACTTTGTTAGTGCATACATGATTTCCATGAGGTAGGGGAGTGAGAGTTAACGATGAGGAAACATTGGGTTTATCTATTTATAGATCCTCATTCTAGAACATATTCTACTGAAAGAATGATTTTATGATTCAGATATTGTGTCCCCCATTACCATTCTATCATGTATATCTTGATCTCTATTTGTTGTTTACCTTCTTCATTGGGTGAGTATTTTTTACCCGGAACTGGGATGATACCTAAAATTGTAATTTATATAATTTTTGGGTTTTTCCCTTTACCCTTAACCTAATTTCAATTCAATGGGTTGTTACATGATTTATAATGGGGTGAAAAACATGTAATTTGTGGTAGACTCATCTCATAATTTGAATTCAAAATGATAGAATTTATACATCATGTATGGGTTACATGTCATATATTGTGAAATCCAATTTTAAATTAAGAAAGAAACCTTGGTTTTTAGGTTAACATAACAGAATTAGGATTCATGATGTGTAATTCAACATGTATCGGTTTTTAGGGTGTCGTTTGTGTGTATTTTGGCTTCGTTTTATTTATCACCATTCCCCACTCAATCACAGCATTTACCTAAGGAGATTAGGTGAATATTCCTTCCATCCAAATCATTTTGTTTTATGATTGATCATCATGGATATAAACATTATCTATCTATGTAAGTCTTCTATTTTTTTTCTCTCCTATTTTTGGTTAAAACCCCATTTTTTGCAGGGCTTGGTAATCTAATGGTGTTTTCCATCCATAATATTTATCCTTTAGTCTTGCCCTATCTTCTGAAGGATGATCTTCTGGCTTCCAATCACTATTGTCAAAGGTTTTTAGGTTTTCTATGTTTTTATATAGGTGTATCAATTCATGTTTTCTAATAATGATAGTTTCTTTTTATTCAGATTTACTACTTGTGATTTGATATGGCAAATCCTAAGTCGAACTTGAAAAAGGGAATAAGTTCGGGTTTGAAAATGGGGGATTTCGTTGAAAATAGAATTTTATTGATTTTATATATATAATGGATTTAAATACCCTATAATTGATTTCATGGATTTCAAATTGTTTTTAAAAAATATCAAAAGGGGGATTTAAACAAGAATTTGGAAAACAATTACTGTGGGAACATTGGGTATGTCTAGTTAGTGGCAAGTTTAGGATTACTATGTGTGACACCAATATGGGGTATCCTCTTGAATGAAAATGTTCTATGGAAGGGATCCATGTTATTTAGAGCAAATGTTTTTCCTTTTTAGTCTTATGACTATCTAGTATGTATTTTCCCATAGTCTAGATCTCGACCAATAGGTGAATTTTCTTATGGTTGTTTATTAAATGACATATTATATTGTGGATGTCACCTCACATCTATATTAATGTTTCAGTATGTTTTCCTATTTTTATGGATTTTAAAAATGTGACATATAAATTTTGAAAACTCAATAATCATTTGAAACAGGCATTCAAATTGTATATTTATAATAATATTTTTCAAATTATGTTGTTTTAAATATAAAACATAAACATTCATTTTATTATAAAATATATAGATCTCATGGTGATTTCATATTTTATTTTGTTTCCCACACCCTTTTACTATATATGGGTAGATTTAGATCTTGTTTTTTATAGTTCTTGTAAAGAGAATATAATTAATTATCATGATATATTATATTTACATTTCAATTTCATTTTTGGATAGATTGGAGGATACATTTGGTCAGGCAAAGACTAGTTTTGTCTAGACCTTTTTTCTTTATGTTTTAGAATAATCAGATTAGTTGTAAATTATGTTGTTTATAATTTTTACTCTTGTTGTATGTATTTTTTTTAATATAAAAAACATGTATTTCTCTTTTATTACCCCACATCATGATTGGATAACTTGGGTGACTGGTCTGTTGAATTTGGATGGTCTATACATGTATAATGGATATGTTAAAATGGTCGTGTTTAAATAACTTTATTAATAATATATTTTAACCTTGTTAAATCTCATTATTGTGCATAAAACAAAAAACCATTTCATTTCATGTACCACAAAATTAAATTCATGTTTCATTAAATGAAATCTATCAACGAAATTTTTTATTCAAAAAATACATATTCACAAAAACAATCATTCCTAAAAGCATACTTCTCATTAATTTAATTTTATTTTGGTATTTCATAAATTTATTTATGAAATCATGATTATTTTTTTCATTATTTTTTTACTTCTACTAATAGTTATTCAAAATGATAAATATAAACAAGGGGATTTATTAATTATAAAAAATTATTATTTATTATATTTTAAAAATAATTATTTTATAAACATTATAATTTTGAATGAATCAATAGTATTAACTACATAGTGTCATGTATGTTTTTTCTAATGTTATATTATGATAGAATAATTTTTTTAAAATTCATTTGTTTCTTTTACAATTTATTTATTTATCATGCAAGATAGTGTAAAATAATTAACATAAATAAATAACATACATACTAAAATTAGAGATGTTACACTGGTATATGCCAAAAATAAACAAGAAAAATCATTAATTGAAAAATGATTACATAGCTCATCATCCTAAGTCCATACATTCCTTTATGGCCTACCAAATCCTTAATTAATTATTTCTAAATAAAAAAACGAAAATTACCATGTACCATTTTTCTAAAAACTCATGACCTTATAATATTGATTCATCCATGATGATGTGAAAAATTGAACACACCCCTAATATGTTCTAAACAATCGCAACAACGGAAATAAAGTGCTCACATTGGGCTCAGGCCCTATGGAAAATGGTGTACCCTCTCTAAGGAAATCTTATGAAATCAATGGTCATTATTCTATGTCATTCCTAATGTCTCATATTTATCTAGTACATCATTTGTAATCAATCCCAAGTTCAACTATAGTGGAACTTCTATATCAAGATATCCACTGATCAAAAGGCTTATCTTAGTTAATTCTAATCCCATAATCCTAATATTCCGTTAAAATAATGATTCCCAACTTTTCATAAGACAAAAAATCATCTCATTAATCAACCATAAGGCTTAATACTAATATACCCCTCATATTATTTTAATAAATCCCACTATATTTTATTTATGATTTATATTAATAGCAATGAATTTCCCAATGTCTATTACATAATCCAACCACACATGACCCATATCAATTGGGTTACCATATGAATAAAAATCCCAAAATATAGTGTTGAATTTCCATTACCAAGGTAATAAATCCATATTATATTTATATGATGTTTGGGAGCCCTCTATAGATCAATTTCAAGCCACAATAACCAAAATCATCATACAATAATTCACCGTTATACACATGACAACAATATTGTCTAAAATGTATGATTCTATCTAAATAAATGTTATTCTAAACCTCAGGCAACATATATAAAATTGAATTCTATAACATTATAATTTTCAACTATCAATCGATAAAACATCTTATATCTGAAGACGTAATATAAAACTTATCAATTATTATGATTTCATAATGTTTCTCTTATAAAGAAGAATAAACTATAGAAACTCAATAAGTAGTAATGGGAAATAAGAATATTTTAAAATTATATATAGATGGTATAGTGTAAAAATTTACAGAATTATAAAAAACTTTCATTTTATTATATTCCAAATTTATCATTAATTGAATATTAAATATATGAAATACCTAGAATACTAACAAGGTGTTTCCTATTATTAAAACAGATATTAGTGGTATATTTACATAGCATGATGGAAGTCTATATCCACCACCAAACACCCACCCACATAATATTAAGATGACTCAAGAATGATTTCTTATAATCACCATGAAATCCATAAACCCACTTCCAAATAATTATATTGAAATCACTAGAGTGAGAAATATTTAAAGGATTGGAGGGGTCACATCTCAAAAAATAACAAGAACATTAGAGTAATTACCCCTAATCAAAAATAATTTGATGTAAAAATATGTATAATATTATCCTATCAAATAGATATCCATTTTACCTCATGATACATAATAAATGAGATGGATACCATGAAATTATTTTAACAACTCACTTTTAAAAAAATGTATATAAGTCTAATGGGTACTAGGTACAAAATCAACAGGCTCAGGGAGGTCATTACAATTTGGACACATTGTTATTCAAATCATTGACTACCTAATAATATCACAAGGTAACCAATTATTACTAAAATATCTCTTGAACAACAATGTATTCACCATATATATAGTCCATCACCACTAACAGCTCAGCGGTGTCTACTGCCCTTTGAAGCCACTCTATCTTTCTATAACCCTTGTCTAATTCTGAAAATTAGATCTTGAACAGGTAACAATATCCAAAAACAAATTTCCTTCCATGACTAATTATTAAGGGTTCAATACGAATCCAAAAATCCAATGTCACCTGTGTTTAACTCCAAAAATTTCAAAATTCCAATAGATCAAGTGATAATTAATGACATGGGCCAATATGTATATAGAAATTTTATAATATATGAATTTAAAATCCAAGAATAATTCCATAACTATATCAGGGTATTTCATAAATACGTTATTCATGTATTATATGAATATGTTTGTACATATTTTGGGATTAAATGCAATTTATACGAACTCATAATGTCTTCCAAATTAAAATGGTGGTTTTTTAACATCATCTATATCTATCATTATGTAATCAAATAACAATATATGACCTATATTTTCTTATGTACTGATCTCTATGAACTTGATAATATATTTCATATAACTGAATAAATTTATTGTTTTACAAAATTTTGATCTATTGAATCTCTTGATAATTAAGAAATTTTTTGTGGATTCATCCTTTATCTAGAAAATGAGGATGAGTAAACCCCATGGTGACACATTAGAATTTATAAACCCCTACTAAACCACTTTATAACTCTATTTCATATAAGACTTCTTAGTTTTATATTTAATTACACTATTTTGATTAAAGTCTATTCTATATGGAATCTGAGATATAGGTATTACACTACGTATAAACTCTCATGTGAACCACACCTCATAGTTTGGGGGAATACTCCAGAACCCATTTAGGAATTCAATATCATATTAAATTATAATAAAATTCATTAAAGAATTAAATTATATTTTTTATTATCCAATTATGATATTTATATTTCCTTTTTATGTAACCAAAAAAAATTCTTTTTATGATTCTTAAAATGAAGAATAATTGTTCTACAAGAATTTCAAAAAAAATAATGACATAGCATTGGATTGGGAATGATATTTATTCTCCATATAAGTGTTAATGGATCTATATAAAATGAAATATCACATTCCTTATATATAATAAAATTACTTATGTAGAGGAATAACTATAGTTGTTAGACGATTATTTCCACAAATATTAATTAATAAGGATATATATGTTTTAGATATTCAAATTTCACAAAGGGGGTTTTCAATGTCACGACCCGTCCTCGGGGCCCGTGTCGTGACTACCCCAAGCCTGCCTTCCATAGGCCAGGGGCTGGCGACTAGCACCAAGGCGTAAATCCCGGTAAAAAGGGAAGTCATTTCCTTTGTAAAGTAAACAAGAACCATAGAGTAAGCAAGCGGAAAGTAAACACTATGTAAAAACAGAGTACAACTAAAGTGCGGAAAAGTAAATTGGCCTGTATACAAACCCAACTGAAAGTAAAGTACAACTCGAAAGGGAAAACAACAACTACAATGTAAAAGATGATACACCGAGCTGTCCACTGGAAAGCCCACCTGAAGGTTGGGTACAGATAGCTCCACTGCTCCTCAGGTCCCGCCGTCCACTCCGAGCATGTCCTGCCCAGTGGTCCACCTCCAGGTACTGACTCGTCGTGTAGTCCACCTCTGGGTACTGTCCAGTCCTCGAACACTCGGCCTCCGTCAGCACTGCCTGTCGTCTGCAACCAACACAACGAGGTGCGGGCATAGCCCGTGCAGGGGTGAGTACAACGATACTCAGTATGGACCCCGGGACCCTCAAGGTCTCTCTAAAACCAACAAGGATAACCACAAAGAAGATCTCAACAGATAACCTCTACTTAGGTATATGTCCATACATATACCTAAGTTATCAAGTAACCCATCTCAACCATGAGGAAACACAAGGATCATGAAATCAACAGATAACCACTACCCAGGTATATGCCCATACATATACCTAAGTTATCAAGTGAACTATCTCAATCATAAGGAAACACAAAGGTCAAAAGTCTTAGCTCAAACCAGGATTTTCATTATCGAAACCGTAACTGCTGGAGATCTCCGTCTCTGGAGTGTACAGTGGTCCTGTCACGACTCCGAGGTACTGCTCACTAACCTAAGACTGCTGAGGCGCTTCTCCAGTCGAGTACCGCGGGCCAGATGCTACAACTAAGCACTCCCATGTGCCGCTACAACCAAGCGCACCTCTGTTGTGGGTCTACCGCTACAACCAAGCGCTCCCATGTACCGCTACAACCAAGAGCACCTCTCTCATGGGTCTTCCGCTACAAACAAGCGCTCCCATGTGCCGCTACAACCAAGCGCACCTCTGTCGTGGGATTGCCGCTAAAACCAAGTTATCATATGTGCCGCTACAACCAAGCGCACCTCTGTCGTGGGTCTGCCGCTACAACCAAGCGCTCCCATGTGCCTCTACAACCAAGCGCACATCTGTCGTGGGTCTGCCGCTACAACAAAGCGCTCCCATGTGCCACTACAACCAAGAACACCTCTGTCGTGGGTATGCCGCTACAACCAAGTGCTCTCATGTGCCGCTGCAACCAAGCGCCCCTCTGTAACACACCGAGTCGTTCGATCAGCAGTCGTCGGGTCTCGGTCAGCTACACGGTCTCCGTACTCCGCACGCTCGTCTCCGGGAGGGTCTTCTCCACGAGCTACTGGTCGATACTCCAAGTATCAAAAATTCCCGTAAGGAAGTATCTCAAAGGACCACCTCGTCATAGGGGTCTCAACGCAACAGACGGCGCGTCAATCGGACGCCTGTTCTGTGAGTTATTAGCCTTTTCGTCCCAGGGGCCCGGTTGGTTTCGTATGCGAACCAATCCGGCTGTAACTCAACTATACCCCCAAACACTCATAGGTTATACTCATAGGGACCGTTTTTTAATGTGATCACCAGCGCCACTGACGGTTCGTCAAACGGACGTCTGGTCTGAAAGATATCAGCTTTTCCGTTCCAGGGGCCCGGTTGGATTTCGGTGCGATCCAACCCGGTCACTATCCATATGTATCCAAAACTCGGGCGGAGGATTCCAAAAGTTCCTTCTCATCAAGATGAAATCAACGAGACAGACGGCGCGTCAATCGGACGCCCGGTCTGTGAGTTATTGGCTTTTTCATTCCAGGGGTCCGGTTGGTTTCGTGAGCGAACCAACCCGACTGCACTCCGACGACATCCAAACCTCGAGCGGAGTAAGCCAAAAGATCCGTCTCACTTATAGGAATCCACCAAAGTCGACGGCACGTCAGTCGGACGTCCAGAGCTCAAGATATGAGCGTTTCCGCTTTGAAGGCCCGGTTGGTTTCGTGTACGAACCAACCCGGCCGAACTCAAAGTATCACGAAACCTTGAGTGCGATATACCGAAACGACCGTCTCGATCCAAGGATCGTGTTTCCGCTGACGGCGAGTCGTTTGGAGGCCCGTAGCTCATGTTACGGGCATTTGACCGAAAATGGTCCGCAGTCGGGGGGTCCGGGCCCGAGCCCCCCCCCCCCCCCCCCCCCCCCTTGGGTCGGCCGGACCGGATCGACCCAGACCGGGTTGGCCCGGCCCGGCCCGGCCAGGGCCGGTCCGGCTCGGCTCGGCCGAGCGGCCGATGCGGGGGGAGCCGCCGCCCCGCGTGACACCCCCGCGGCACCTGCGGGGTGTCGGCCAGACAACCGGAAGCGGCTGAAGCCGCACCCCGAGTGACGCGGGGGGGGGGGGGGGGGGGGGGGGAGCCGCCGCCCCCGCGTGACACCCCCGCGACACCCGCGGGGTGTCTCCCTGGCGGCCGGACGCGGCTTTAGCCGCGTCCCGCGCGTGCCGGCCCCGCGCGGCCGCGGGTCCGCGAGCACCGCCGCCCTGGTCGTTGCCGTGGTGGTCTCGTCTGGCGGCCCGCGCCGCCGCCGGCATCCGCGGGCCGTCGGAGTCGCTCTGGTGGCCCGTTTTTCTTCCCTTCTGCGCCGTTGTCCCTCCCGGGATCCGTTCTTCACTGCGGGATCATCAAGATGCTCTTGCGTCACGTTCTGTCGTCACCCGTCAATTCCGCACAATCACGAAGAACGGCGGAGGTTTGTCGGGCCGTGTTCGTTTGGCTCGCACCCTCCGCGTTAGATATAAAAAATGGGAGAAACAATATTAAACATATGAATACATATCCGAAAACAATTTTAATGAAATAAAAATTATTTATGAATCGGGTTCTTCATTTTGAACGGGAACAACACGGGAAATAAGGGCATTTCCAAAAAATAAAAATCCCAACCTCGATAGTCGTCGCGCATACGCATGTTCTTCGCTGATTTGTTCATCGCGGAAGGAGGGGATCCTCGCGTCATCGCGGAAGGGCGTCGCGTCGTCGTGGGATCCGGCGTTGAGTCGGCGAACTCAAGCAGCTGATCGGAGATTCGTTGCGGAGGAAGAGACGTCGCAGAAGAACGTTGCAGGAAGGGAACGTCGGCGTCACGGAACACGGCGTCACGTCATCGATTTCTGGGTTTGGCGTTCTTCGCGTTCTTCGCGTTCTTCGCGAAGAAGGATAAAGGCTCAAGAACCTCTGACAAAACCTCTCAACGAGTAATCCTCCCAAAAATTCTTGTTGGTCTTATTTTATTATTATGCCAACTATTGAAAAAGGGTAAGTAACGACCCATCAATTCGTTGAATTAATTCAATAAAAGAAACCGCCCATTTAATTCACGAAATAAACTGCCCAATTAAATGGTGCGTTAAGGTTTTAATAAAACGTGTCAGTTGAATTTTATAATGACGGGTTTTCGTGGGTGCGTTACTTAGCGGAAAGAAACGGAGGGGCTCGTGCGGGCCCCACCACACAAATATCCTACCGAGAGGGTAGGATATTTCTGGATAGTCCCCTATCTGTTTCAACTCAGTTTAAGCCGCTTTTAAGTGGATTCAAGTGGCGTCCAAGTGACTTAAGTGAAATAAAATAAATTTGTCGTAAAATTATTTTATTTCTTAACTTTAAGCCCGAAAATTATAAACCACACCCGAGAAAACGCAACTCCGGAAGAGGTGTTTCTAAGAGAATACCGGCGCTGTGATTTCATCGGTGCCCTCAGAATTCGATTCCGGGCACCAGTTCAAAAGTTAGAAAAACCCGCTCGCCCATTCACTGAACGTACCCGAGCCAAACCTCGGAAAATGATTCCGGGCACACCGGGCCTCGGAATCTGGTGCCGTCAGAAACTGCGTTCTTGTAAAATTCCAAGGAAAATTAAGATAAAAAATTTCCTTGAAATTTACGGGTCTTTACATTACTCCCACCACAGGGATTTATGTCCTCGTAAAGCTTCAACACAAACTAGGGATACAAAGGAGGTACTAAGCATGCATCTGAGCCTTCCGCTCCCATGTGCTCACCTGGAACTTCTCTATCGTGGCCCGGACCACCTCTGGTCCCACTAGAGATGCAATGATTTCTTCCTTGCCGATAAGAGAAATCTGGTCTCATCCCCTGGATAAACCACGTTCTTTGCCTAAAACAATCAATCCCGACATGGATGGTACTAACCCATACCAAGGATGACGTCGTAAGGCCTCGACGCTACTACCTAGATATCCAACCGTTACTCTTGCCTCCAAGGGTTGAGTCACACTGTCGGCATCAGTGTGTGGTAACTGAGTCTCCTCTAGTAGATGTCTCACGGGTGAGGGTCAAGTCAACAGTCTAAACTGGAACCTCTTAGTAACAACACAAGAGAGGACAGGAAAGTAAATGCCACAAGAAAAGGTTTCTTTTACCACTGCAGCTCAAGTACAAAGACACAATGCATCTATAAAAATACATCAACAAAACTAGAAGCAACATGAACAAAAGTCTCCAGGTCTGGAGCTAGTCCCACTCCTGTCCATCTGATCCCGGAGCTCCATGATCGTAGGCCTCAGCTGCCTGAAGCTGAGCTCTCCCATGTCCTCCTCTCCCCTGCGGTCGGGGTGGACCTCCTGGTGGTGGTGGTGGCAACACCCCGAAGCTTCGTCCACCTCCAGCTGCACGGCCAACTCCCCTACCATGGCCGCCTGCTCCTTGCGGTCCGCCTTGATCAAACCTCTGCCTCTGCCTGGGGGGCCCTTCGTTCATCTGCTGGTCATCTGTATGGCGGGTCAGACAGTCACAAGCCATGTGACCAACCCCGCCGCAGGAGTAACACTGCCCTCTCATGGCAAGTCGTTGCCCACCCCGAGTGCCTCGCACAAACGATCCAGAGTCATGATGTCGACCACCTGTAGGTCTAGTCCTCTTGGACCCCTGCGTCATCTGTCTACTGCCCGCTACAGAAGACTCTGCCGCATGCCGGCAAGTGATGGGTCCTGCTGCTGGAGACTGATCAGTAAGGAAACTCTCCACTAAGAGGGCTCGCTCCAACACCCCTGCCTGAGTCGGAATGTTGAGGGAGATCATCGAAGCCCTGATCTCGTGCCTCAGTCCCTGCTCGAAGGTCTGGGCCCGAAAGAACGGGTCCCGTACCATATCTGTGGAGTAGCGCGAGAGATCAGTAAATCACCACGAGTACTGGGCCACTGTCATGCTGCCCTGCCGCAGCTGTAGTAGCTCCTGGATGCGCACCGCTCTGAGGGTGGCTGGGACGAACTCGGAGCGGAAGATGCCCTCAAAGTTCGTCCAGAGGAGAGACGCCTCGTCGTGCACCTGGAGCATCAAGCTCCACCATCTGCCTGCTGCCGCGTGCAGGAGGCTCGCTGCGAAGATCACCATGAGGTCTGCTGGTGTCCTTACTAATCTGAAAACCCGCACAACTACCTCCAGCCAGTCCTCGGCGGCCTGAGGGTCCGTCTCCCCATGGAACCTGGGCAGTCACGTGCGCTGGAACTCATACAGTGCACTAAGGCAACGTGCATCGTCAGCGGCTGGGGCTGGTAGCATCGGTGGCTCGACGGGTATAGGTACCACCGGTGCCTCAGCTGTCAAAGGGCCCTGTACCAATTCATCGACGCTCGGTGGGCTCTCGCCACGCACATCACTCGGAACCCTAGATGGCTGCCGTTGTGGGGCCATCCTGAAAAGGAAAAAGGTGTGCCATGGTCAGAACAGTATACCAGGTGAGCTGACACAAGTAATCACAAAGAAAACTTGAAACACACATGCAATCAATGTTTTCATGAATTAAGTCGAAAATCAGAATTCAGGGTCCTGGTGTACGGATACGTCGGTCGTCGCACCAACACTTGACTCCCTGAACTGATAACCACACCCAATACGCAAAACACTATTGCTTCACATAGAAGAAAGATTAGAGTCTCCGGTAGAACCGACCACCTATGATACCAATTTGTCACGACCCGTCCTCGGGGCCCGTGCCGTGACTACCCCAAGCCCGCCTTCCATAGGCCAGGCGCTGGCGACTAGCACCAAGGCATAAATACCTGTAAAAAGAGAAGGCATTGCCTTTGTAATGTAAAAAAGCACCACAGAGTAAGCAAGCGGAAAGTAAACACTAAGTAAAAATAGAGTACAACGGAAGTGTGGAAAAGTAAATGGGCCAGTATACAAACCCAACTGAAAGTAAAGTACAACTCAAGAGGGAAAACAACAACTGTAAAGTAAAAGCCGATACACCGAGCTGTCCACTGGAAAGCCCAACTGAAGGGTGGGTACAGATAGCTCCACTGCTCCTCGGGTCCCGCCGTCCACTTCGAGCACGTCCCGTCCAGTGGTCCACCTCCAGGTACTCACTTGTCGTGTAGTCCACCTCCGGGTACCATCCAGTCCTCGAACACTCGGCCTCCGTCAGCACTGCCTGTCGTCTGCAACCAACATAACGAGGTGCGGGCATAGCCCGTGTAGGGGTGAGTACAACGATACTCAGTAGGGACCCCGGGACCCTCAAGGTCTCTCTAAATCCAACAAGGATAACCACAAAGAAGATCTCAAAAGATAACCTCTACTTAGGTATATGTCCATACATATACCTAAGTTATCAAGTAACCCATCTCAACCATGAGGAAACACAAGGATTATGGAATCAACAGATAACCACTACCCAGGTATATGCCCATACATATACCTAAGTTATCAAGTGACCCATCTCAATCATGAGGAAACACAAAGGTCAAAAGTCTTAGCTCAAACCAGGGTTTTCATTATCGAAACCGTAACTGCTGGAGAGCTCCGTCTCTGGAGTGTACAGTGGTCCTGTCACGACTCCGAGGTACTGCTCACTAACCTAAGACTGCTGAGGCGCTTCTCCATTCGAGTACCGCGGGCGAGCTGCTACAACCAAGCACTCCCATGTGCTGCTACAACCAAGCGCACCTCTGTCGTGGGTCTGCCGCTACAACCAAGCGCTCCCATGTGCCGCTACAACCAAGCGCACCTCTCTCATGGGCCTGCCGCTACAACCAAGCGCTCCCATGTGCCGCTACAACCAAGCGCACCTCTGTCGTGGGTGTGCCTCTACAACCAAGTTCTCTCATTTTCCGCTACAACCAAGCGCACCTCTGTCGTGGGTCTGCCGCTACAACCAAGCGCTCCCATGTGCCTCTACAACCAAGCGCACCTCTGTCGTGGGTCTGCCACTACAACCATGCGCCCCCATGTGCCGCTACAACCATGCGCACCTCTGTCGTGGGTCTGCCGCTACAACCAAGTGCTCTCATGTGCCGCTACAACCAAGCGCACCTCTGTAACACACCGAGTCGTTCGATCAGCAGTCGTCGGGTCTCGGTCAGCTACACGGTCTCCGTACTCCGCACGCTCGTCTCCGGGAGGGTCCTCTCCACGAGCTACTGGTCGATACTCCAAGTATCACAATGTCCTGGAAGGAAGTATCTCAAAGGACCACCTCGTCATAGGGGTCTCAATGCAACAGACGGCACGTCAATCGGATGCCCGACCTGTGAGTTATTAGACTTTTCGTCCCAGAGGCCCGGTTGGTTTCGTATGCGAACCAATCCGGCTGTAACTCAACTATACCCAGAACACTCATAGGGTATACTCATAGGGACCGTTTTTCAATGTGATCACCAACGCCACTGACGGTTCGTCAAACGGACGTCTGGTCTGAAAGATATCAGCTTTTCTGTTTCAGGGGCCCGGTTGGATTTCGGTGCGATCCAACCCGGCCACTATCCATCTGTATCCAAAACTCGGACGGAGGATGCCAAAAGTTCTGTCTCATCAAGAGGAAAGCAACGAGACAGACGGCGCGTCAATCGGACACCATGTCTGTGAGTTATTGGCTTTTTCGTTCCAGGGGCCCGGTTGGTTTCGTGAGCGAACCAACCTGACCGCACTCCGACGGCATCCAAACCTCGAGCGTAGTAATCCAAAATATCCGTCTCACTTAGAGGAATCCACCAAAGTCGACGGCACGTCAATTGGACGTCCGGAGATCAAGATATGAGCGTTTCCCCTCTGAAGGCCCGGTTGGTTTCGTGTACGAACCAACCCGGCCGAACTCAAAGTATCCCGAAACCTTGAGTGCGATATACCGAAACGACCGTACCGATCCAAGGATTGTGTTTCCACTGATGGCGAGTGATTTGGAGTCCCGTATCTCAAGTTACAGGCATTTGACCAAAAACGGTCCGCAGTCAGGGGGTCCGGGCCCGGGCCGACTCGGCCCACCCCCCCCCCCCCCCCCCCCCGGGTCGGCCGAACCGGATCGACCCAAACCGGGTCGACCAAAACCGGGTCGACCCAAACCGGTCCGACCGGGTTGGCCCAGCCCGGCCCGGCAAGGGCCGGTCCGGCTCGGCTCGGCCGAGTGGCCGACGCGGGGGGAGCCGCCGCCCCGCGTGACACCCCCGCGGCACCCACGGGGTGTCGGCCAGACAGCCGGACGCGGCTGAAGCCGCATCCCCAGTGACGCGAGGGGGAGCCGCCGCCCCCACGTGACACCCCCGCGACACCCGCGGGGTGTCTCCCTGGCTGTCGGACGTGGCTTCAGCCGCGTCCCGCGCGCGCCGGACCCGCGCGGCCGCGGGTCTGCGAGCGCTGCCGCCACGGCCGGTGTCGCGGTGGTCTCGTTCGGCGGCGCGCCGGGCGCCTCCGCTGGCTTCCGCGGGCAACCGGAGTCGCTCCGGTAGCCCGTTTTTCTTCCCGTCTGTGCCGTTGTCCCTCCCTGGATCCGTTCTTCACTACGGGATCATCAAGCTGCTCTTGCGTCACGTTCCGTTGTCGCCCGTCAATTCGACACAATCACGAAGAACGGCGGAGGGTTGTCGAGCCGTGTTCGTTTGGCTCGCACCCTCTGCGTTAGATATAAATGACGGGAGAAACAATATTCAACATATGAATACATATCCGAAAAAAAATTTAATGAAATAAAAATTGTTTATGAATCGGGTTCTTCATTTTGAACGGGAACAACACGGGAAATAAGGGCATTTCCAAAAATAAAAATCCCTACCTCGTTAGTCGTCACGCGTATACACGTTCTTCGCGGATTTTTTCATCGCGGAAGGAGGGGATCGTTGTGTCGTCGCTAAAGGGCGTCGCGTCGTCGCGGGATCCGACGTTGAGTCGGCAAACTCAAGCTGCTGATCAAATATTCGTTGCGGAGGAAGAGACGTCGCAGAAGAATGTTGCAGGAAGGGAATGTCAGCGTCATGGAACACGGCGTCGCATCATCGATTTCCGGGTTCGGCGTTCTTCGCATTATTCGCGTTCTTCGCGAAGAAGGATAAAGGCTCAAGAACCTCTGAAAAAACCTCTCAACGAGTAATCCTCCCAAAAAGACTTGTTGGTATTATTTTATTATTACACCAACAAACGAAAAAGGGTAAGTAACGACCCATCAATTCGTTGAATTAATTCAACGAAAGAAACCGCCCATTTAATTCACGAAATAAATCGCCCAATTAAATGGTGCGTTAAGGTTTTAAGAAAACGCATCAGTTGACTTTCATAATGACGGGTTTCGTGGGTGCGTTACTTAGCAGAAAGAAACGGCGGGGCTCGTGCGGGCCCCACCTCACAAATATCCTACCGAGAGGGTAGGATATTTCTGGATAGTCCCCTATCCGTTTCAACTCAGTTTAAGCCGCATTTAAGTGGCTTCAAGTGGCTTCCAAGTGACATAAGTGAAATAAAATAATGTTGTCATAAAATTATTTTATTTCTTAACTTTAAGCCCGAAAAATAAAAACCACACCCAAGCAAACGCAACTCCGGAAGAGGCGTTTCTAAGCGAATACCGGCGCTGCGATTTCATGGGTGCCCTCAGAATTCAATTCCGGGCACCAGTTCAAAAGTTAGAAAAACCCGCTCGTCCGTTCACTGAACGTACCCGAGCCAAACCTCGGAAAATGATTTCGGGCACACCGGGCCTCGGAATCAGGTGTCGTCAGAAACTGTGTTCTTGTAAAATTCCAAGAAAAATTAAGAAAAAAAAATTTCCTTGAAATTTACGGGTCTTTACATTCAATATATGTCATATTCAATTATTTTATTCAATGACATAACATTTATGAGAAATTTCATTATATGATGGAATGTGTTGATAAATAATTAAATTGTATATTACCCAATATGGGAATATTAAGTAGTTCACAATTAAATTCATTTTATTATTACATAATAGTAGTAGTCCAACAATTATAATTCATACTTTCTATTTGTATTTTAGTTTCTCTTGATATTAATTTTATTTAAATTTCCTTGTATTTTTTCACTACCATTCATAATATATAAAATATAGTAACATAAATCATCGTACCATTAGTGGTGTATTCCATGGATCCATCCTCTCATCCAACACATTTATTTTTCTTTTTATGTCCCTATACAAATATTAATCTTAATGACATCATTTTCAACACATAGATTATTTCCTAGTTACTTTTATGGAGTTCCATAGAATATTCACCCTATATTTTATCATCCGGGTATTTGGATGTTCATTATACCATGACCCATCTCAGTTGATCCTCCAATGTGAAAATTTATTCTGATTTTATTATGTCTTAGTCATTGATAATATTGAGATTCTCTATTTTATAACTCCATATTTATAGATCATCAAAATATATAATTATATTTAGAAAACTCTAAATTGAAGATATTCTTAAATATTTCATTTTAATGCACTAATACTTTATTATTTCATTATTTAATAAAAATATTTAACTTGAAATAATGACTTATTTATAAGAACAAATTTATTGAAAAATCATTCTTCAACATAATAATTTTTATATATATTTTTATAATGTGTATGAGGACTCTATTGGTTAAATAATATATTCTTGAATTATAACCACTCTATCATGAGTTCATCTTCATTTTTAATGGTTATATTTATAATTAACCACCACTAATCATCTTCCATATATATATTTGAAAAAATAAATAATATTATAATATCAAGTAAAAATATCATTTTTATTGAGTTAATCTATTGTGTATAATTTATAAATTAAATTATTAATCAAAGGGAAACTGTTAATAAAGGAAAGCATATTCTATAGTATACTATTTCATTTTTTTGAATTTGGATTATCCAAAAGATTATAGTAATTTTTATAACCATATAATTTTGAAGCGAAAATTCCATAAGATTTTCGATTCGAGTACCTTCTTATTAAACATACAAACACGAAGATAATTTTATTCTCCATAATATCATTATTTCTCGTTTATCATAGTGTTTTGGACCATTTAACAAAAAAATTATTAATCAAATATTTAATATATACTATATAATTTAATATGATTATATAAGAAAACTTTTGAATACAAAATATTGTCTCCAATAAATATGATAATATCCATAATAATTATTTAATTTACTTAAATTTGGATACTTTTATTATATTAATTAATATTATACTAAATTAAATAATTCTGAAAAATAACTAATCATTTATGTAATACCAAATATAATAATCCAAAACTCATTAACATTACATTAAAATAAATGCACATAAAATCAATATGAAATTATTAAAAACACATACCAATAACAAAGACATCTATTGTATTAAGAAATTAGTTGTATAATATATTATTTTTTGAATAAAGATAGAGAATAAAATTATTCATATATCATATCATTCATTTATTATATTGTACTTGTATCACTACATGTGAATCCATGGGTGAAATTTTGAAAAAGTGTTTGAGATAACATCCATTTAAGAGGACAGTCAAGAGGAAAATTGACGATCATAATAAATATATTATATAATGATATAATTGATAAAATCATGTTATAATGTCATATTTTAAATAATTATAACTTTTTTATAAGATATGCTCCCAGACATGATGAAACACTAAGAGGAGGAGGGGTGAATCATGGATTTTTTTTTCAATTTATATGATATTCCAACTTATCACAATGACATGAAATTTTTTAGATTATTAGTCCTCTCCCACTTAACACATAATATCACCCCACATTATGTAATAGTATGATAGAATGAATGAAATCATATATACAATTTTATTATAAATATATAATCCTTTTTAGGTTGTTTGGGCACCCCATCATTGATTACAAAATTTAATCAAATGTTGTTGCAACTGTTTATAAACCCTAGTTAAACCTCTCTAGTGATTGGTATGACTCCAAAAATGAAATTAAATAGTAATTGGTAGGAAAACCCATTGAAAAAATAATAGTATATTCATAGACAACATATCACTATGATACATTGATGTGAAAAATTCCATGATAATCACCATTAGATTGTCTTCATAAAAAAATATAGACCTCCATAAATGGAATATTATTATTTAATATCTTCAATAGTAGTTCAGAATAATATTTTAAGCCTCAAAAATCTTTATATATTGTAAAGGATATGAATTTTATATTTTAAATATTTGGTAACAAGTGATCACATTATTTATAAATATCATAGAATTTACTCCTTTCATTGATAAGATAATGTATCAGAATTATGAAAATTATCATATATAACATATGTATGATATGTACATATTTTTTTCTTCCATCTTCATCACCTCAATAGACATATTTATCTATAAGAACAAAAAAATTATTTATATCCTATATCATACATTACATGATTTAAATATATTATAAATATTATATTTTTTTCAAAATCTAAAAAATATATAATGTTTAATGTATATTTATTTCTACTCAAACTAATTTTTAATTCATATTTTATTATAAGAAATAGGTATAAAATTTATTTGAAATAAACATGGCTCAAGTGAACTTGATTTTTTCTATGATAATATAAAACATACTATGTCAGATAATATGCATGGCTTCATCATCGTAAATATCTAAATGAGAACAGTATTTATTTATTAAAATATTATGTAATACCCATATCTCACCTATGAGAAAATATCATTTAAAGGGAGCACAAAAATTTGGTTTATCTATTATAATATATATTTTACATGAATATTAATGATTTAAATTTCATCGTATAGACTCATTTTATGAAACCATAAAGAATCATGAATATAATGATATTTTAAACTAGTGAAATAAATACCTCACATCATATTTAATACCAATCATCTCACATTTAAATCATCATTAAAATATAACACAACTCAAACTTATCCAACAATCATGAATGAAATGTAGTATAAAAATGAACACATTCCCCTATAAAATTCCCAAAGGAAAAAAGATGATCTGTTGATATTAAGCCTTATGTTTAATTTTCCTCCACATTTTGTTATCCGGAATGAAACATGAAGTTACATAATTATTTTTATTTCATTATTGATTTAAATCGTGTTTTATTAACAGAGAAATCCTTAGTTCATGATTTTTTAATTTATCCATGTATTCTAACATGTCAATGGATCCAAAACATCACATGAGGAATGTTATGAATATTTTATTATCACCATCATTATTAAACCACGGATTTTGTCTCAACATGATCAATGGTGAAAAACTCAAAGAGGTTTTATTTTTTGATCATTTATTGAGATTTTATCCATGATGGAACTATAGTGAAATGGACATAGATATAGTGCACAAGAGATACCAAGAGTATACAATGAAGACAATGATTCTTGATGATATTGGATGATCTGGTCTAATTAAATTTTATTTTCCTTATTCTTTACATGTTAATTTTAACTGAGGGACGTTGTCACACTTTTATTATATCACATAGATAATTATATTTATCAGGTGACACTTAATTATATAATTTCATCCATTCTCTCAATAGATATGAATAATTGGGTCTTCTCTTAGACTAAAATGCATCAAACCAATTTTATCACCACATCCACCAACATGCATCCACACACGGTTCATCCACTACTATTGAGTGTGTTGTTTAGACACTATTCCTAAAAACCTACAATTTTTATATCTCTATGACTTACCATGATATCGATAGATACCACATGGTCATGAATGATCCAATATGTAGTTATACTATTCATCCATGGGTGGTTGTTTTTTCTAAATTTTTGTTATATAACGACTTGTAATATAACTAAAATTAATACTGGGTGTACAGACATGAAATGGAAACCAATGTCTCTTAACATATCAATTTCAATAATCAATGTTTATATTTATATAAATTAAATAACTAACTTCTCCAATTATTCATCAAATTATTCAACATATCTCCTAGGAAAAATATTTTTTCATGGACATCAATAAAACTTTTCATGCAATAATAATATATTTTATAGCATTCATGTTTCCTCAAACATCATTGAAATATTCTTCTTCTAGAATCCCCAAATAATTTTCGAAATATCCATATCAAGTAATAGAAATATTACTTATAAATATTTATAACATTTCCATGGTCTTCATATTCCATAAATATTGGATGAATTATTTTTCTTCTAAAATTCATATATAATTCTCCCAATATCTTCAGGGAATAAAATAAAATTTCAAGGATGCTAAAATATTTATTCATTGACTCAGATATTCTTAAAAATGTTTTACATAATTTTTCTCCCATAAAATAATAGTAATATGTATTTGGAATTAAATGTTTTTTATAAATAACCACAATTTAAAAAGTATAATTGATCATGCATGACATCCAATGCCAGTAAATGAATCCAAAATAGTCACACAATCTTCATAAACTCAACCTCAAAAAAACACATATGAAAACTTTTAAAAAATTAAATATTTACATTATAATATCAATCTCCACAACTTTATTTTATTTCAATATCAGCAGTCATCAAAAATTTTAATATATGGGTATATAATCTATTCTCCACCTTATTAAAACTTAAATTCAATGGTTAACTGGGTGGCCTTATCATCTCATTAGTTTTCCCACAACCTGATCTAATCAATTATATAATTTTTTCTAGAAAATATTTGATATAGGAAATATATTACGTGGTTTTAATATAAAATAGCCTTTTGTTAGTCAAATCTAATTCTCTATTGGAAAAATTAGTGTAGCAAATTACATTGATATAATAACAATTTTCTAGAATGTTCAAAAACACATATTCATGTGAAATAATTTTAATAATTCTTTAATTATAATTTTTAATGCTGAAAATAATTATCAATGAAATAAAAAATCATGAGAAGAGATCAACAAATAATTTCTTCATGTTGTCTAGAAGTGATAGCCTCAAAAAATTCCTTCAATTATCATTATGTTATGTCTATATACATAAAATAATTAGTAATATGGAATAACATCTAGAATTATTAAAAGTATCTCGGAGGATGATAGATTCTTATCAACCTATGATATAATTCCTTCATTCTATGACTATATTGTTGTTTCTAGAATAATAATTTTCTTTTTCATACTCAACATGCAATACACATATTTCCTTTTATTTTGTTTCTTCATTTTATTAGAAGGTTTTATCATTCATTAATCATTTTTCACCTATACATGAGGCCTTCTAAAATATTAATTAACATAAAATATATGCCAATAAAACATGGATTTTAAAAAAAAACATCAAACAACACCATTAATTTCCTATGAATCTTATCCTCTTCATTTAATGTATAATGTTTTTAGATATTACATGTTGTGAACATCAAAAATTTTTTGTGGAAAAAACAATATTTTGTACACTTATTTGGATCAAACAATCTTATATATCCTCTTATCCACCTTTTATGCATTTGGATTATGATTATTTTTTACCATCCATACATTTCCTATTTTAGAAAAAAATTAGTACAATCAATTGAAACAGCATTAGAAAAAATAAATTTAGCAGGTTAGGTGATAAAATCTTCTATACATATATCTTCATTTGGTTAGAGGAATATATATTTATATTCTGTTCATATAATTTATTCTTCTAAGTGTCATGATTATTAATATAATCCTTTCATAAAACATCATTTTTCTAAAAATAAGGATAATTCCTATATGTTGTGATTACTGTGAATTAAATGTCATCTCAAATTAAAAAAACATAATGTCGATAGGGTTATTTCCATACATAATAAATATCCACCTATCTTCCCAATCCTTCAATATATAAATTATTTTACATTTATTATTTTTTTATTCTTCTAAGTAATTTAAAAGATACATTACCCATTTTTATTCAACCTTTAATTGAATATATATTCATTCATAGAAACATTGTACTATTTTTCATGTGTATGGAATGATTCTATAAGAAAAAGCAATGAAATAAATTTCTCATAGGCATACCTATCCAATTATTCTTCATCAAAAATAATTAATTTATCCCTTTCTTCCACTAAGTCTATTATAGTTGTAAAATTTCTAAAAATATTATATAATTCATCCTCAATGTAATTTCTCAGATTATCCACGCACTTTTTTTTAATTAGATGGATTTATTCCAAAATGGCTATAGAGATAACACGTGATTTTGAGGCCAATTGTGTCTAGAATAAATGTTTAAACTTTTCATAGTTTATTAAAATTAGCGTACGTGTTCATATTTGGAAACATTATAATGGTTTCCAAAATAAAAAATAGTGTGTCACCATGGTGTCTGGAACAATGGATTTCCCATAAGAAGGACCTAACCTTGACTGGTGTTGGTCGAGGGTAAAAGTTAATTTTTTGGCATTTAAAAAAACTAAAACAAGCTTAATTTTTTTTATTTATTCATAAACTTTTTCCTATAATGAAATTTCGAGCCAATTGATTCATTTCCTAAATGAAACATTACAATGATGCATGAAAATAGTGTAATATAAAATATGAAACATGTTTCCTATATTTAATTTATTAAAAAATATACATGATAAAGATAAGATCATTTAGTTTTCCCTTAATCCTTGGAGGAAATTATTTGCTGGATAATGAGAAGTGTTGAATAATGAATCATCAATGACAATGAATTATTCCTTCCCTTTCAAAGCATATCACCAATGGTGATAGTTTATGGATTGAGGATTGATGAATGATGGTGGAGGGGCATTATGATTCACCAAAAACGTATCCAATACTGTGTGGGGGTATATTTCTATGTGATTTCTTCATTACCCTATTCATGGATTTGAGATATGAACATGGATCAACCCAAAAACAGGTTAACCCATAGATATATCACATATGTGGGATGGTTTATATTGAGAGAATTTGAATCGTGGTCATCAATGTTTTTATGTTATTCGTGAATATAATTGTAATCTCCTTACCCTGATTTCAATTCTAATGGGGATGGATTGGGGGCGACTCAAAAAAGGGACATATCTATCCAGTTTTGGCATTCTTGTGTTCGTCCCATTCTTTTTTATGCAATGATCTAGGTCTTCAGCTCGTTTGTTGAAGCGACGATAATATGTGGTCCATGAGGGACTATGGTGGTGCATCATCCCGTAGTAGGAGGTCACGGGATATGGAAGCGCCAGGTGGGGAAGGTCACACCATGGAGAGTCATAGTTCGGGGGGAGGCTTATAGCTCAAAGAACGATAGTGTATGATCCATCTTTGAATTATGTTTCTGAATAGTGGAGGTCACGAACAAGTTGGATGAGGTAGTGTGGTGCGGCGGTGCCGGCGGGGCACCACGTTAGGCCGGAAGACCTGTGGCTCAGCTATGGATGTGCACCAGTATGCAGGTCGTGCGACCGCGTTTGGGGGAGGTAGCCGACCAACTATTGGCCACATTGAAATGGAGAGGTTTTTGAAGCCACTGCATCTAGGAGAGATGAGTTGGCTCACATTAGCAAGGTGAGTTGGGTCTACGGTTCAGGCTGTGCAGGCAGGCCAGACTAGACACATAACCCAACCGAACCATTTTCTCTTAATTTCTCAAAACATTTAAAATTTATTTCTGATTGATAATATTTTTTTGTGTTTTTGGGACCCTAACAATGAGGCGGTCCTTTTTAGATACTCTATGTGGGTTTTCATGGAAGTCGACATATGAAATTTTTCTTTTGGCATATGTTCTCCTAGAATAAGCACGCTATGAGTGTGAATCGGGTGGCTGGATGTTAATTGAGGACTATGAATATAGTATTTGTCACACCTTGACCCTTTTTATAATTATTTTATTTTATTATTTCTTGACTTTAGTTAGCTTCGTCATGGAGGAAGTTGAGTGCTGGTCTAATTTTTTTTACTGTTTAATAGTTTTGTGGGTGTCGGACCGGTGCGTGAACATCAGATGGTTGGCAGTGACCGCATGATCGGCCCAAGTGCCCACACAAATGTGTAATGTTTAAAATAAATAATGTTTGATGTTAATAAAACAAGCTAAATGTTTAAATTGTAAAAATAATAATATTATTATTGTATAGATAAAAATATTTCCATTATTATAAATTATTAATAATATTATCAAGGCAATTTTTGTAAATATAATTACTATGTTATTAAAAATTTTATTATTATGATTTGTATTAATATTAATATTATTATTACTATGAGTAGGTTATTATTATTATTAAGACATCAATTATTATTATTATTATTATTATTATTATTATTATTATTATCAGTATATTATTGTTATTATGTTTTTTAACCCTAATGCAACCCTAATCCCGTCGCCCCATCTTTCATTCTTTTTTATTTTTTGATGTGTGCCGCACCACCCTACTCACCTTCCTCTTGTAGCGCCCCGAGCCCCTGCCCATCGCTAGCCCTCGCATCCTGTTGCATCGGCCTCCACTAAGCGCGGTGTCCCCCTCCGGTGGATCGCCTCTCTACCCATCGCTCTCCCTCGCCTCCTGCTGCTTCGGCTCCACCAAGCGCGGTCTCCCCCACATGCAGATCACCTCTCTGCCCTGCACTCGCCCTCGCCTCCTGCTGCTCCGGCCTCTGCCTTGCGCGGTCTCCCCCTCTCGGCCCTACCTCACCTCCCTTTCCGGGTCACCCTCCATACTCACCTCTTCACATTAGCCCAGGATCCGGCCTCCCACCTCTTGCAGGTCGTGCACCAGCCGACCCCCTTTGCTTGTCCAACCGACGCGAGACCCCTTTCCACATTCTTTTTCCCCTTTGTCACGAACCACCGGTGGAAGCCACTCCCCTACCTCTGGCACCATTGTTCGGCGAACCAGACACCCATGTCTGGTGACCAGCAACGAGAACACGGCGCCCATGTATGATGACTAGCATCGACGAACCCGAATCCCTTGCACAACACCTCAGTGTCCTCCGACGCGGCCAAGAATTTCCCTCTCTAGGTTAGTGAAGGGTGTCTCGGGTCATGTTGGACCCCGTTTTGTCCACTGCTGCCGAAGGTGAAGCGATTCAAATAGCTTTGGATCATCCGTCGTTGTTCGCGGGCTGTGTTTGGCCACTTCGCATATATTGGTTCGCCTCCACCATCCAAAGTAAGTTTTAGAATCATGCGCACGTTTATTTTTATTGTCGTTATTGTGTTTTTATTTTTCTTCTATTTTATTTGTAGTATGGATAATTATTATGGTGTGCAATCATGCTTTGTTGTGTTCTTATGATCACTGTCCTTGTCCGAGGTGAAGCCTTTTATTCCTTGAATTGTTGTACACTTTATTTTTGGGGCGTGTTTGTATCATTGAGTCCTTGGTTTATATTGAGAGGTGCATCGGTCTATGCTGCTTTATTTTTTTGGTGTCAGATGTTGTTGCTGGGAGCTGAGATCATTTCCAAGTGTGTGCGCTTTTGCCGAAGTGTGTGCACATGAGTAGGGTGTTGTTTGAGTTTGAAAGCATGGTGTGGCCATTGTTCGAGGTAGGTGTTTCCATCTCTTCTATCTTTCTGAATTTTTCTATAGGCACTTCCATGGTTTCATTTAATTTATGAATGTTATTTTCACCTTTATAAATTTGATAGCTTATTCATTACAGTGTTTCTCCAATGGATAAATGTGTTAAAAACAGCTTTGAAATAGTTCATTGGTTATGTGTAGGTGTTTTCATTCCATTCCTCTCAATTTTAATCCATTTAATTCTTTTGTTTTTCTTAATTAAATCTTGATTATGTTTCACACCTCCATCTTCCCTTGAGTGGTGTTTGCTTGTAGAAACATTTTATAGAACTTGTTTTCCCTGCGTTGGTTAGATTTATGGAACTTAGTTTTTTTTGTAAAAACTATTTTGTGTCTCCTTGAATTGGTATTTTTCTGGAATCCTTCGTTTATAAGTAGTTCTCATTTTCTAAATGATGTGGGATTCGTTGTGTGGTTATTTAAATTGGTTTGAAAAGAAATCAATGCGTATATGCCCATTTGTATTTTGGTGTATATATTTTGTTGAGTGTGTGGTGTAAGAAAATGCTTGTTTTTTTTCAAAATTGAATATAGTATCAATAAAGACTTTTATTGCAGTGCTTGAAATTGGATCTTAAGGTCCCGTTTGGCTTTTTAAATACAAAATTGGTGTTTATAGTTATTTTGGAAGAGCTTGTGAAACATTTTTATAAATTCATTTGAGTATGTAAAACTAGAGGCTTGATTTACAACTCCAAGTGTTTAACAAAGTGGTTTTGAAAATCAAATGGTGTGATGGCCCGATTGGAACTTTTAATGTTTCCCATGTATTCTTATATATAAATATATGGGGTGATCCTATCTAGGGTAACCCTTTGTGGGAGAATGCATATGAATCTTCCGTGTTTGGGGTATGCACGTGCGGTGAGACAAGTCATGCGTGCGAGGGCATTCCGACTTACACAGTATTATTATAACCACCATGGTTTCCGGGGCATCTTTTAGATGATCGAGTGATGGTTCCTAACCAACCCCGATTAGACGGGTTGGTACCCCCTGGATTTGTTGTTAGGCCAGGTGGGCATTGACACTAGATTGGTCAGTTAGGGCGGCTTGTTGGTTATAGACTTAAGAGCATCACCATATGCTGGTAGGTGGTTCCAAAACTGAGTATGTCCAGGGGGCTTCTAGGGTTGTTTCGGATCACCCATGGTTACGGGATTATTTACATTTCTTGTTTACTTTTCGTTGCACTGGTATATTTTGAGTTGCACTACTACTTGTTTACTCTAGACCGACTTTGGTATTCTCTGTTATGGATTTCATTTACAAAATGGCATATGATTTTGGAAATGGTGTGTAGCATGTGTTAGGTTTATAAATGAGAATAACATGTTGCATATTTTAAAATGTGAGAACCCTATTTTATATCGGTATTTCAAACATGTGTTAGTTGACTATTTTGGAAGAGAGAATTATAGGATTCAGTGGTTTATTTCTGGAATCCCTTCTAAGAATCTCGGTGCTCACGCCTACTATATCTTTCCATTTGTAAGTTCAGTTTCTCGTGAAGGTTCCTGGTTCAGCTGCTCAATGATAGAGCAACGTGGTATTGAGTTGGGTGGTGACCTAGTATGTCGCAAGGAGGTGTGTTCTCTTTTATTCACTACCCGCATCCAGTTTTTATCTTTACCGTCGGTTTTTTATCTGTTTATATTTTTTATATGGGCCAAACCATTCCCACCAGCTAAATATTGATGCCTGACACTGGTTTCCATCCAGTGGGATTGGGAACACCCCTCGGGACTTGTTGCAGACCAACTCGGGTGACCGTTTCAGGGTCTACCCAGGTTGGTTGATGAAAAAATGTTATCAGAGGGAGGTTCATGTTATTTGGGTTGTCTAGTAGAAGGAGATTAGGACTGTTGGGGCTCGGGAGGTATGTTACGGGTCGGTGCCTGATCACCACCGCTCGCAACGAGACCTGAGTTACCAGGGGTAGTCTGGGATTTGTGTCTTGTATTTTGTTGTTTTGGATTAAGGTATGACAATAGAGGCGAATCAGTTCACATTGTGGCTTCACATGGGGTGGTGACCCATGTAGATTCCAAGTGTCTGATTCAAGGTCCTCTTAGTGTTATGCTTTACTAGGGGCATGGCTCACCACCATGTTGTTGGGTCAGACATAAGCACTAGTTCCTCATTCCTGTAGGTTATTACTGATTGTGTTTTGTTTTAATCTCCATTGATTTGAGTGCATTAAAATAGAAATTGGTTTTAAAATGGAAAAGTGTATCTTCTAAATTGTTTTTGATACTACTAAAGTGGTTTTTAAAGGAATGGTGTATTGGTTTGGAAAAATGTGGCATGGGTTTGGATTTGGTAAGATAAATAAGTGTTTGAACATTGACACTCTTTATGTAGGGTCAAACGTGTGTGGGTATATATAGAAAGTGCGTATGGAAACTTATTTGAAGATGATATGAGAGAGATTGAATAAACACACATGTGATGGTTCATAAGGTGCCATAGGTGGATTTTAAAATTTTAAAGAAATAATGGTTTTTGAAAAGTGAATTATGCTTTTATTTTTATATGTTTGGATTAAGGGAATGTTTCCTTTGGATTGTGTTGTTTCTTTTATTGAGTTTTGTCTTGATGATAGTTTCAATGTTGTTTTCGTGTTGTTATGAGTTTCCAACCAGAAAGCCTCCAAAAGTTGATAATGAGTTACGCTCAGTTCTTAGTTCTTTTGTGTGTTTCTTGCTTATCGAGGTAATCTAAGTCTGTTAGAGGAAGTTGTATTGTTCTAAAAGATATTATGTCTTTGGGTAGTCGGGAACACCTAGGGTAGTTAAGGTTCGTACCATCCCAGAGTTATTTGAGGGTTTAGTTCTGGAAGAGTAATTGTAGGATGTCACTGTTGGAACCAGGGTCTTCACAGCATGATTTGGCGTATGGTTTGTGTTTTTTGTCAATCCTCAGTGGAAGTTCAAAATGTGTACCAGCAAAGAGATCATACCATTCAAGAAGACAATAATAGTGAAGATGGCGTCGTTTCCTAGTGTTTGCCAAATCTTTGGGCCTGAAAAATCGACAAATGAAGAAAACTGTTTTTGGCAAAGAGACTTGTGTGGCATGTACTTGAAGGAGAGGAAACTTGTACACCATGTTTTTTTCATGATCAGAACATGTGAAAATGGCAAAGGGATAAGGGTCGCACAAGTTTTGGGATGGTCACGCAAGTGACCTGTGCGCCGTGAAGATACTTGCGCGCTGATGCCTAGGTGGATTGGGAACTTGCACGTCTTTTTTTTCAAGTTTATAACATCAAAATATGGAAAAGGAAAGAGGTTCACGCAAGTTTGGAAGTTGGTCACGCAAGTGACTAGCAGGGTAAGATAGCTGCGCGCTGAAACTTGCGTGCCATCGCACAGGGGGTCCAGTTTTCTATAAATACTGGACCACCCCTCCTTATTTCTAACAGACTTCAAGACTTAGAGATTTTTCAAGCTCTCGTCGCGAAAGTGGTTGTTGGGGACGTGCAAGTAGAGGTTGGGCACCGGTTGTTGGTTGCGCAACCAAGGCGGTTGGGGAGAGAATGGCACAACATCGCGCAAGTTTGAAGTTGAAAGATGCAGTGTCACGCAAGTTGTTTTGTGTCACTTGCACACTGGGATTTTGACTTGCACGCCGGGCTTGGATAAGAGCTCCAGTGTTGTTAAAGTACATCTGTCCTCTTGAAGCTGCTCCAAAGCTGGAAGATTTCCTGGTACGCTCAGCAAAAATTGATATCCATCTTCTGGTGAGAATTGGACTTCAATAGAGCATCTACATACAACAGAGGATGCATTATTATGTAATAATTAAGATACATTCACGTCTATAAATTGAGTGTGACTTCACCAAGGGCACTGAGCCAGGGGGAGAAAACGGGAGTTACCCAAGGGAAGCAGTAAGCTATCCTTGATCATTTGTAAAGGCAACGAGCCTGAGGCAGATTTTCTGTTCCCAAACCGTTGTAATCCACAGCAAGTAAGATTAGTGGAATTGGGTACAACCGGAAACTTGTCGGCGTATTATCCTTGGACGTAGCCCTTAGTGGTGAACCAAGTAAAAAGTGTTGTGTCTTTTCTATGCATGTGAATGTTTCCTTTCTAATCATAATCATCATACATGTTCAACTTGTTCCTAACAATGTGGGAACAAGATCCATCACATTTAAAGAAAAAGTTTTCACCCTGATTCACCCCTCCCCTATCAGGGTGTCCCAGGGTCCTTCAAGTGGTATCAGAGGGTAAAGGTTGTTGGTGTTGAATCTATCGTTTTTCGTCATGTAAAATTCAGTCAATATCAGGGGAGTCCCTCACTTCTATGGATGTAATTTAAAGATCTGGAAGAACAGAATGAGATCTCATATAAGATCTCTTGGAATGGAAGTTATTTTTTCTACTGTGCAAGGAATATAAGTCACTGATCCAACAGTCCTGACTATGAATTAAACAGATAGGAAATTTCTTTATGCAGATGCTAAAGCACAAAATACACTCACTGTAGCTCTTTCTAATCAGATCTACCTAATGGTGATGAATTTCACCTCAGAAAAATCCATGTGGGATAAACTCAAGAATATTTATAAAGGAGATAGAAAAGTGAAGGAGGTGAAACTACAAGTGCTAGACAATCGGTTTGATGATCTGAAGATGAATCCAGACGAGAATGCAGACTCTTTCTTCAATCGAATTACTGAAGTGGTTGGAGCAATTCAGGGTCTAGGAGAAGAAATCAAAGACATTGATATTGTAAAGAAAATATTAAGAATACTTCCACTTCTGTATGATACAAAGGTTCCATCCCTTGAGGAATGAGATCTTTCCAAAATTTCCCTAGATGATCTACTGAGCAGCTTGGTATCATATGAAATGAGAGTCAAACCAGAAGATGCTACGACTCGGGTCAGAAAGGAAATGGAATTTATGTCCATGGGTAAACTGAAAATCTAAAAATATAGTAGCGGTGAAGATGAAGAAGAAAATGAAATTCTTTCTCTCATTGCAAAGAAGTTCCTGAAGGTGAAAGGGAAATTCAAAGGGAAGTTACCTCTCGCATGTTTCGGTTGTGGAAAAGTTGGGCACATTGCCTCTCAGTGATTAAGAAAGATCAATGATTAAGATATTAAAGATGAAAACTTCGAGAAGCCTCAGAGAAGGTTCTTCAAAAAGGGATACTTCAAATCTGGAAAGAAAATGCAAAGGAAGAGTTTTGTCTGTGATGAGGAAGAAGATGATAATGAATTCTGTGATGAAGAATAACCAGAATTCAAAACTGGGAACCATGCTTCTATGATGACCACTGTTGAAAAGTCAGAAGATACTGATGGAGAAAAACAACGGAGAACTTTTGTAGATCCTGAGATGCAACTTAAAGATTCGGTTAGTAATCTTAAGATTAAATTTAAGAGCTGCAATAAGTGGAAATCAATTGTAGAAGAATCAACTGAATACGTTGATCAAGTTGAAGCTGAAATTGAACGACTGGAAGAACTTGTAAAGGTAAAGTCTAAAATAATTGAAAGCAATGATGATTTAGTAGATCTGAAGCTGTGAATTGAAGAGCATTCAAAGGTCATCAATGACCTCAACTCCAGACTGGATGAAAAATCCAAGACTGCTGAGGGTCTTGAGGAGGAAGTTGTTACTATAAGGAGTAAACTGGAGACTGAATCAGTTCCAAAAGAATCGAGGAAGAAAATACAGTTTGGAAGATTCTCAGATGTAGAATTACTAGCAAGAGCCAAGTGTGGTTCATATGGGGTTGGAAAAATCTTGAGTGATCAAAGACCTTCTTGCATGGGAAAGAGTGTAATTGGCTGTAAGGCTGAGACATCAACTTCTAGAAGTGAAAAGATCCAAAAGAAAGATAAGATGAAAGTTGAACATGTTGAAACGTTACCTAGAGTGCCAAAAAAGGAACCCTCAATCCAAACTAAAAGGAGAACTGAAAATTATCCTCAAACATTTAGAAACGACAGACAATCTAACTATTCGCCCAAGGAAGAAGGTATGAGGAGAAATTCAAGTGAGAAGACATTTCCTCTCATGAAGTGTCAGTTCTGTGGCTATCTAGGACATACCATGTCTTATTGTGAAGAGGCAAGAAGATATCTGAATGGAGAAGATATAGATGCTCAACAAATGAGAACAATTTCATATCCTAATTCTTATAGAAGAAATAATTTATATGGATATTGTTATCATTGTTCTAACTTTTGTCATAAGGCCGCTCATTGTAGGTAGACAAGGGACATGGACACCTCATACCGAAGTTCAAGACAAGTCAAGTCTCGTCAGCAAGACAATGTTGCTCTTTCAAACAGGTTTTCACCTCTCAAATAAGACTTTGACTATGAAGAACCTGGGTATGTGGAAGAGATAATTGAAAGTCCATCAGTTTTATATACTCAATATAATGTCTCATGGAAGTAAAGGAAGATGATTGAGAAATCCAACCTTGTAGAGGTGGCCCTCAAAGCTACAATGAATAACAGTACATGGATTCTGGATAACGGTTTTTAATCTCATATGACAGGTAATTCCGGTCTTCTAAACAATATCATAAGGAAAGTTGATGGTACAGTACAATTTGGTAATGACGGGGCTCTGAAAATCAAATGGAGTGGAAGTACCGAATTATCTAATGGGGAACTAAAGAGGAATTAAGTCCTTTACGTAGATGGCCTACGTCATAATCTCCTCAACGTGAGTCAACTATGTGACTCAGGACTTATAGTTACATTTAAACAGAAAGGATGCACTATCAAGGGAAAGACTGGAAATTCACTTATGAAGGGATGCAGAACATAAGGCAACTTGTATCAGTTTGATAGTGAAGAAAATATATGTTACGTGACTGTTGAAGAAGAAAACAATTTGTGGCATCAGAGACTGGGAAACATCAATCAACAAGACATGGAGAAAATATAAAAATTGAGAATTGTCATGGACATTCACAACTTGAAGCATGAGCGTGAAAAATCTTGTGATGCTTGTATTCGTGGGAAGCTGGTCTGAAGTACATATTGGCCAAAGAAGAAAAGGGCATCTCGCCTTCTTGATCTGATTCATACAGATGTATGTGGGCCAATAAATGTTGCCAGAACTCATGGAGAAAGGTACTTTGTCCTTTTCATAGATGATTATAGTAGAATGGTATGTTTGATGGTCATTCACAGGAAACGACAAGTCCTTGACTGCATGAAAACATATCGGCGAATCACTGAGAATGATACTGGACGAACAATCAAAGTGTTGCGATCTGAAAATGGAGGAGAATACATGTCAATTGAATTTGAAAATTATCTGGAGAAGCATGGGATATAACATGAGGTAGATGATGTGAGAACTCAACTACAAAATGGAGTTATTGAACTTAGGAATCGACATGTGAAAAACGTGGCACAAACTATGCTGATTGAGAGTCGTATTCTACGACATTACTGGAAAGAGGTTGTTCAAGCTGCAATGTACATTCAGAATCGAACAGGACTTTATATGGGTGAGACGAAGACACCATATGAATTGTGGCATAGACGGAAGCCTTCTCTAAAATACTTTCGTGTCTCTGGAAGTAAATGCTTCATCAGGAACAAAGAAGGAAATCAAGGGAAATATGGAAATAATGCAGATGAAGGAATTTTCCTTGGTTACTCAATGAACAGCAAAGCCTACAAATGTTTCAACAAGTGTTTGGGAAGGATTGTGGAAAGTAGTGATGTTAAGATAATTGAAGAGAAAACCACAAATGCTTCAAGGACGTCATATGCTGATGTGATAGAAAGTTAGGAACAAAGTGAACATGAAGAAAATACAAATGTGGAAATAGTGGAAGTTGTTCAAAACACTCAGCAGTCACATCATGATGTTGACTCAGATGAATAATCTGAAGAAGAAACTATAGCTGAAGAGAATTCTACTGATCCTCGCAGGAGAAATCGAAGAGCTGAGATTGATCCATCCAACATAATTAGGGACAGGAGTGCACCCACTCAAATAAGAAGGATGAGGAATAACACACAGCCTGTATTGCTATAAGTTGTAGAGCCATCCTCGTTCGAAGAAGCTGCAAAGGATGAATCTTGGGTGAAAGCCATGAATGATGAACTAGATCAGATTGACAAGAATCAGAATGGGATCTTCTCTAGAGACTCAAAGGTCACAATGTGATTGGTACCAAAGGGATCTTCAAAAATAAGTTTGATGAGCATGGAATTGTCATCAGAAACAAGGCACGACTGGTATGAAAAGGATACTCCCAGATTGAAGGCATTGATGTTGAAGAAACGTTTGCTACAGTTTCTAGATTGGATTCAATCAGGCTTTTCCTTGCCATGGAACACCAAAGAGGATATAAATTATATCAAATGGATGTCAAGAAAACATTCTTGAGTGGTGTACTCGAAGAATAAGCCTACATTTAACAACCAGTGGACTTTGTTTTGGGTACTGATGAAACAAAGGTCTATAAACTGAAGAAACCTCTATATGGTTTAAAGCAGGCACCACGGCCGTGGTACTCACAGCTAGATTCATATCTCAAGATGTTGGAATTCAAAAGAGGAGGAGTTTATCACAATCTCTATGTGAAGAATTCTCCAAAAGATCAATTCATGGTTCTAGTCTACGTTGATGATATCATATTTGGTGGCAGTAGGCAGAAATCAGTGGATGAATTTTCCAACCACGTGAAATTAAAATTTGAAATGTCTATGATTGGGGAGCTCACATATTTCATGGAGTTGCAGGTGATTCAAAAGAAGGAATACACTTTCATTTCTCAGGACAAATATGCAAGAGAGCTATTGAAGATGTTTAATATGCAAGACTCCAAACCAATGTCAACTCTGATTGCAGTTGGAACTAATCTTGGAAAGCATGAGGATTGGGATTGTATTGATCCCACCATGTATAGGAGGATCAATGGAAGCCTACTATACCTGACAGCAACAAGGCCAGATATTGTCTTTTCCACATGCCTTGTAGCCCGCTTTTAGAGTAATCCAAAGGAGGAACATATAGTGGAAGTAAAAAATAATCATGAGGTACATTCAAGGTACACATAACTTTGGGTTTTTTTGATGTATGAAGGGACAGTAAATTATCTGTGTTTCCTGATGCTGACTGGGCTGGTGATATAGTAGAAAGAAATTGCACTAGTGGTGGAGCTTTCTATATTGGGCAGAAATGTGTTGTCTGGTTGAGAAGGAAACAAGAAAGTACTTCTCTTAGTACTGCTGAAGCTGAGTATATCTCTTCCAAAAAAGTCATGCACTCAACAGCTTTGGATGAAGCAGCAACTAACAAATATTGGTGATAAGGTGCAACAACCATTGGTGATTTACTATGAAAAAAAAGCACAATTAATCTTATGAATAATCTGGTTCAGTATTCTCGTACAAAACATATTGAAATACGGTATCATTTTATCAATGAAAAGTTTGAACAAAGCGTGATTAGAATGGACCATGTTGGAACTGATGAGTAATTGGCTGATATCCTGACCAAGCCACTTTCTGCGGCAGTGTTTGAGAAGCATCGGTTGAACCTCGGTGTTCAACCACCTCCTACTGCATAAGGAGGATCTGGAAAACCCCTCTCCCCATTTTTTTAAACTGTTTTTATCTGTTTATGGCTGTGATGCAGGTTTATGCGGGATATACTATCTAGGGAGAGTATGGTTTGAACTGAATGTTGAAAAAATTATCGGCCTTTGGATTTATTGTCAATGGGAGAGAAATGAATAAATTCAAGGCATGTAATGCTTCTATGATGATAAGTATGCGAAGGAAAACATCGGGAATCATGGAGAATTACAAAAAAATGGAACCCAATTAAAGATTCCTCTCTTGTTTTATACACTGAGCATTGCTCACGTAGACTTAGAGTGTTGGCTGAGTTGATTCTTGCATTTTTGGTTTGCACATGGATGGAGATCTATTGAATTTCTTTTTGGATTGCCAAAAAACCCAAAGGGGGAGATTTTTGGAACCAAGTTCTTCACTGCATGATTTCGCATATGGTTTGTGTTTTTTTTCAATCCTTAGTGGAAGTTCATAATGTGTACCAGCAAAGAGATCATACCATTCAAGAAGACAACAGTAGTGAAGATGGCGCCGTTTCCCAGTGTTTGCCAAATCATTGGGCCTGAAAAATTGACAAATGAATAAAAGTGTTTTTGGAAATGAGACTTGCGCGCCGTGTACTTGAAGGAGAGGAAACTTGTGCACCATATGTTTTTTAATGATCAGAACATGTGAAAATGGAAAAGGGATAAGGTTCGCACAAGTTTTCAGCTAGTCGCGCAAGTGACCTGCGCGCGGTGAAGATACTTGCGCGCCGATGCCTAGGAGGATTGGGAACATGCGTGTATTTTGTTTTTCAAGATTATAACATCAAAATATGGCAAAGGAAATTGGTTCGCACAAGTTTGGAAGTTGGTCGCGCAAGTGACTAGCAGGGGAAGAGATCTGCGCGCCGAGACTTGCGCGCCGATGGTTGCCTTGTGCGCCATCGTGTAGGGGGTCCAGTTTGCCTATAAATACTGGACCACCCCTCCTCATTTCTAACAGGGTTCATGACTTAGATATTTTTTTTTCTCTCTTCGCGCAAGTAGTGGAGTCCTGCAAGTGGTTGTTGGGGGCACACAAGCAGAGGCTGCGCGCTGGTTGTTGGTTGTGCAACTAAGGCGGTTGGGGAGATAAAGGCGCAACATCGTGCAAGTTCGAAGTTGATAGAGGTAGTGTCGTGCAAGTTGTTTTTTCACTTGTGCGATGGGATTGTGACTTGCACGCCGGGTTTGGAGAAGCACACCAGTGTTGTTAATGTACATCTTTCCTCCTGAAGCTGCAGAAAAGTTGGAAGATTGCCTGGTACGCTCAGCACAAATTGATATTCATCTTCTGGTGAGAATTGTACTTCAATGGAGCATCTACATACAACAGAGGATGCATTCTTATGTAATGATGAAGAGACCTTCATGTCTATAAACTGAGTGTGACTTCACCAAGGGCAGTGAGACAGCGAGAGACAACGGGAGTGACCCGAGGGAAGTAGTGAGCTATCCCTGAACCATTGTAAAGGCAGTGAGCCTGGGAAAGAGTGTCTGTGCCCAAACCATTTTAATCCACAGCTAGTGAAGATTAGTGTAATTGGGTACGACCGACAACTTTTCAGCGTATTCTCCTTGGACGTAGCCCATAGCGGTGAACCAAGTAAAAAGTGTTGTGTCTTATCTATGCATGTGAATGTTTTCTTTCTAATCATAATCATCATACAGGTTCAACAAGTTCCTACCAACATGGGAACAAGATCCATCACATTAAAAGAAAAAGTTGGCACCCTGATTCACCCCTCCCCTCTCAGGGTGTCCCAGGGTCCTTCAGTCTCATCATCGTTATAGTCTCAAGTGTAGTTTGTGGGATTCATCTCTTGTGAATATTCCCCATCTAGCAAAGATCTCGGTTTGTACCGACTCCCAATTTGTTGGAGCGCTCTCTCGTATACGACTAGTCTGGCTAGTTCAGGCATTCTAATTCGCCTTTTTGCATCCCTCTAAAGTCTTCCTATAGTGAGATTGTTCGGGCCACCAAGGATAGTTCTGGAAAAAGCGGTGCTCGTGAGGAAGGATTTAGGGACTGGAGGACGAAAATGACTAACTGTGAGGCCGAAGATGCTTTAATCATTAGGTCCCCAGTCACATGTCTCAGGGTGAAGCTTACTCACAGTCAAGAGTTGCCGAGGGTGTGTGGAACTCGGTCCAATGAATGTATTCGGCTCTAGAATGGAAATATACAAAATTTACTTATTTTATTCTCATCACTGTCGTAAACTCATACTTGTTGTGGTGGTGTGGTGATATTGTTCCCCCACAACCCAAGTGGTCTTGTCTACTCTCAGGGTGGTTTCTAAATTGTTTGGTCTCTTTGAATGGTGTGAGCCATGAATTTATGTTATTGTTCGGATTTTGAGTTGGTCTCAGCTTTTTTTGTTATGGGCATGTTCGTTTTGTGAAATTTATGGGAGGTGTTGAGTTAATTCTTCATCCTTATGTTCCTGGGTCATTTCGTAGATTGCATTTTGTTTAAGTATTTGGGTGTTGTTCGGTCCATGTGGAGAAATTAAATGGGTTCAGTTTGGGAGTTCTCGTGTTGGCCCCCCTCAAGGGTGGTATGATTGGGTTTCAAGGTTTCCATATTAGTAAATTTTGTGGTGGGGAGAACCCTCCCGGGATCTCCTATCAACCTCGGGCTTTGTTTTTCTCTTGAATTGGTCGGGTGTGACATGTGAAGAGTGGGTCATCCCGAGATTCACTTCTTTTCTTCATTTTTTTCTGGGCGTGAACTCGAGTTATGTTAAATGTTTGCTTGGTGACTTTCTTGGGCCAGAAAGTTTTGTGGTGGGGAGAATTGTCACACCCTGACCCTTTTCATTATTATTTTAATTTATTATTTCCTGACTTCGGTTAGCTTCATCATGGCACATGTTGAGCGTTGGTCTAATATTTTTTTACTGTTTAATAGTTTTGTGGGTGTCAGACTGGTGCGTGAACATCACATGGTTGTCGGTGACCACATGATTGGCCCAAGTTCCCATGAAAATATGTAATTTTTAAAATAAATAATGCTTGATGTAAGTAAAACAAGAAAAATGATTAAATTGTAATATTAATAATAATATTATTGTGTAGATGAAAATATTTCCATTATTAAAAATTATTAATAATATTATCAAAGAAATTGTTGTAAATATAATTATTATGTTATTAAAGATTTCATTATTATGATGATGATGATTATTATTAATATTATTATTATGAGTGGGTTATTATTATTATTAACACATATATTATTATTATTATTATTATTATTATTATCATTATATTATTGTTATAATGTTTTTTTACCCTAATTCAACCCTAATCACGTCATCCCCTCTTTTGTTCTTTTTTAATTTTTGTTGTGCGCCACACCTCCCTGCTCATCTTCCTCTTATAGCGCCGTGAGCCCCTGCCCATCACTAGCCCTCGCCTCTTACTGCTCCAGCCTCCACCAAGAGCAGTCTCCCCCTTCTGCAGATTTCCTCCCTGCCCATCGCTCGCCCTCTCCTCCTACTGCTCTGTCCTCCACCAAGCGCGGTCTCCCCCACTTGCAGATCGCCTCCTAGCCCAGCACTCTCCCTCGCCTCCTACTACTCCGGCCTCCGCCATGCACAGTCTCCCCCTCCTGTCCCGACCTCAACTCTCTGTCTGGCTCTCCCTCTATATTCACCTCTCCACGTCGGCCCATGATCCGGCCTCCCATATTTTGCAGGTCGCGCGCCAGCCGACCCCCTCTACATGTCCACCCAACGTGAGACCCCTTTCCCCCTTATTTGTTTCCCCTTTGTCACGGTCCACCGGTGGAAGCCGTTCCCCTCCCTCCAACAGCATTTTCTGGTGAACCCGACACCCATATCCGGCGACCAGCAGCGAGAACCCGACACCCCTGTATGATGACCAGCATAGACAAACCTGAATACCTTGCACAACACCTTAGTGTGCTCCGACGCAACCAAAAATCTCCTCCACTAGGTTCGCAAAGGGTGTCTCAGGTCTTGTCAGACCTCATTTCATCTGTTTCCGTTGAAGGTGAAGCGATTCAGATCTCTTTGGATCATCTACCGTTGTTCGCGAGGCGCGTTTGGCCTCGCCGCATGTATTGGTTCGCCTCCAATGTCCATAGTATGTTTTAGAATCATGAGCATGTTTATTTTTATATTTTTTATTGTGTTTTTTTCCCTTCTATTTTATTTGTAGTATGGATAATTATTTTCGTGTATAGTCTTGCTTTGTTGTGTTCTTATGATCACTGCCGCTGTCTGAGGTGATGCCTTTAATTCCTTGATTTGCTGTACACTTTATTTTTTGGTCGTGTTTGTATCCTTGTGTCCTTGGTTTTTATTGAGAGGTTCATTGGTATGTGCCCCTTTATTTGTTTGGTGTCGGAAGTTGTTGAATGGTGTCGAGATCATTTCCAAGTGCGTGCACTTTTGTCGAAGTGCGCGCACGTGCGCATGGTGTGGTTTGAGTTTGAAAGCTTGGAATAACTATCATTCGAGGAAGGCATTTCCATCACTTCTCTCATTCCAAAGTATTCCATAGTCACTTGCATATAATCATTTAATTTATGAATATTATTATCACCTTTATAAATCTGATAGCTTATTCATTGAAATGTTTCTCTGATGGTTAAAAGTGTTAAAAACTGCTTTGAAATAGTTCCTTGATTATGTGTAGGCATTTTCATGCATTTTCTCCCAATTTTAATCCATTTAATTTTTGGGTTTTTCTTAATTAAATATTGATTATGTTTCGCACCTCCATCTTGTCTTGAGTGGCGCTTACTAGTAGAAACATTTTATGGAACTTTTTTCCCCTACGTTGGATAGTTTTATGGAACATAGTGTTTTTGTAAAAACAATTTTGTGTCTCTTTGAATTGGTATTTTTCTTGAATCCTTGGTTTATGATGGTTCTCATTATCTAAATGATGTGGGTCTCTTTGTGTGGTTCTTTAAATTGGTTTGAAATGAAATCCATGCGTATATTCCCATTAGGCTTTTGGTGTATATATTTTGTTACGTGCGTGGTGTAAGACAATGCTTGGTTTGCTTTTTTCCAAAATTGAATATAGTATCACTAAAGAATATTATTGAAATGCTTGAAATTGGATCTTAAGGGCCCCTTTTGGATTTTTAAATACAAAAGTTGTGTTTAGAATTGTTTTGGAAGACCTTGTGTAATGTTTTCATAAAGGCATTTGGGTATGTAAAAATAGAAGCCCGATTTACAACTCCAAGTGTTTAACAAAGTGTTTTTTTATAATCGAATGGTGTGATGGACCTGTTTGTGATTTGTATGTTTTATATGTATTCATATATAAAAATATATGGGGCACTCCTATCTATGGTAACCCGTTGTGGGCGAACGCATTGGAAACGTTCGTGTTTGGGGTAGGCAAGTGCGGTGAGATGAGTCACGCATGTGAGGGCCATCCTACTTACATAGTATTATTATAACCACCATGGGTTCCTGGGAGTCTTTTATATGATCTAGTGATAGTTGCTGACCAACCCCAGTTAGATGGGTTGGTACCCCTGGATTTGTTGTTAGGCCAGGTGGGCTTTGCCACTGGATTGGTCAGTTCGGGCGGCCAATTGGTTATAGTCTTAGGAGCTTCACTATATGCCGGTAGGTGGTTCTGAAACTGAGTACGTCCAGGGGTATTCTATGGATGTTTAGGATCACCCATGGTTACTATATTATTTACATTTTTTGTTTACTTTTCATTTCACTGGTACGTTTTCAGTTTCACTTTTACTTGTTTACTCAAGACTAGCTTTGGTTTTCTCTATTCTCGATTTCATTTACAAAATGGAAAATTATTTTGGAAATGGTGTGAATGTGTGATAGGTTTTTAAATGAGAACAACATTATTCATATTTTAAAATGGGAAAACCCTATTTTATAAATGTATTTCAAACTTGTGTTGGTGGACTGTTTTAGAAGAGACAATTGTTGGATTCATTGGTTTATTTCTGGCATCCCTACTTAGCATCTCGGTGCTCACACCTACTATATCTTTCCAGTTGTAGGTTCAGTTTCTATTGTAGGTTCCTGGTTTAGCTGCAAAATGTTGGAGACACGTGGTCTTGAGTTGGGTGGTGACCTAGGAGGTCGCAAGGAGGTGTGTTCGGTTTTATTCTCATCCTGCTGCCAGTTATTATCTATACTGTCATATTTGTTTATCCGTTTATCTTTTTCTCATGGGCCAAAACTTTCCCAACAGCTGAATTTTGATGCCTAGCACTAGTTTCCATTCTAGGGGGATCAGGAATTCCCCTCCGAACTTATTGAAGACCGTCTCGGGTGAACGGTTCATGGTCGACCTGGGTTGGTTCGTGATAGTACTATTTTACTTTGTATGTCTAGGTGACTAAGTGGGTATAAGTGACTCAATGGTTCTAAGTGATTTAGTGGGTCTAAGTGACTCAGTGTGTCTATGTGACTCATCGGGTCTCAGTGACTCATCAATACTGGGTGTTCTGTTATTATATCTGATAGTATTACATTTCATACATTACATTTATACATGTGTGAGCTGAAAATACTTCATGGGTAATATCGGTGTGGTTATTTATTGTGGTGCTTCCTCTGTGGCCTTTCCTTTTACGTTTCAGGGTGTCATACTAAGTATTATTTTACTCACCCTTGGATAGGATTTTCCCGCACATGTCATGTATTTTGAAGACTACCAATTCATGGAATGATACCTAGGTGGTCTAGGACCATGTGGTACCTAGTGAGATTAGACAGGTGGGGCATATGCTTACAAAATTAGAAAAATAACCTTCACCTACCCATCAGGTAGGGTTTTCTATAGACAGGTTCCATGTGAATTTTTTACTCACTATTGTATATATTTTCTTTTTTGGGACATGTATACTGGCCCCTTTACTTTCATATTCATACATTTATTCTTAGTTGTTGTCTTAGTGGCATGCATGGTTTACTCCGTGTTTACTTTTCCATATTTGTGGGCTTCGATTTGTATTCTTGCATATATGTTTGAAAGAAATGCCACCCATTTTTGAGATATTCCTACTCCACGCTAGGAGACAACACCTAGCCCATTAGATTCGCGATTGGGGTAGTCACAGTATGTTCCCCACTTGGATGGTTCGTTAGGCTAAAATTCATTAACTTCACATCCTAGTTAAGTGTTATAAAAATTATCATAATTTGACTAATATTTCACTTAGAAACATGTTTGCGAATATTATCCATATATTATTTTAATTGATCATTATGATTACTATGTGATGCATTATTATCATAATAGTAACAAGATATATTAGAATAATTATAATAAAATTAATAATTACACCATTAATCATTCTAACTATCATTAGTTAGTAGTGTATCTCTATTTACTTTTGCATCCTTATTTAACTTCAATTACCCCAATTTTATCCTATTTTTCTATGTTATGTTTGAAATATCTTGGTTTATTTCATCCAAATTATATTCCTTTTTCTCTAGCCTAGTTAACTCAAAACATTCTAGAAATATTAAGTTAATTATAGCTAGTAAAAAGAATCAGGAAAAAACATTAGATCCTTAGTGGGAACCTAGCCTATGATACCAATTTATGTTAATGTGATTGATGAATCACATATAGGTGGTGGCTCTAAATTGGTTATTTCATTTTCATTACACGAGATATTTCATTTTATCTCAATCAATTGATCTTCTTTAGGTTCTCATTACACACACTTTTGGCATGCTTTGTTGCTTCAGTTTTAGTATTAGTAAAGTAGAATACAACACACATTATTAGCATTGATTAACATAAAATAATAATCCTTCAAATATTTTTTAGATACCCATATATGGATTATCCAATATAATGACCTTTTGTTTTAAATACTTATACAATAAAATATAACTTCTCTAACAACTGTTTGGACCCCCTAATTGAAATTTTGTATTGAATGGTTAGACACACAATTAAAAATTCTCTATCTACATTATAGACACCCCAACAAAAAGATCTTACATTAATATTGATATAAATATTGAAATACCGTTTTTTAAATGTTCATACTCCATAAGAATGATGGAACTAATTTATTATTAAACATTTCATCAAGGCATTGAATTTTTTTTAACAATTTGGTTAGCATAAAATATCTTTTATAATAATGAGTGGTCTAAATTTATTTCATTAAACACCAAAGAATATGTGATCACATTATTATATATTTTACTATATTTTAATCCTTTCATTGATATAAATATATATCAATTATATGGAAATAGAATCAATAATGGATTGAACATCTCCCACAATACTTTTTTCCTTATTCATCACCTATATGATCATATTTTTCCCCATGAAAAATAATTTTCTGTAATAAAAATCTCATTTTCCAAAAAATAATTTTTTTCAAATAATACATAAAATGTTTTAAATTTAATTTTTTTACATGTTTGAGTATTTTTATTTCATATAAAAAATATTAAATAGTATTTTAAGTATACATTAAGGGTGTCTCTTTTATTTCAAATAATCATGGAATGAGTGATCTTTACATGCATTATGGAAACATAATACTTCATTCATATTATATTACATAGGGATTAATAATCTAAAATAACCACCATAGTTGGGTATTTATTTGTTCCAAAAGTATGAAATTCCAAAAAAAATTTGGATTCTCCATTTTAATACCTACCAAACATGAATAATGTATCATTAAATTTCATCAGATGAACTCATTATTTGACACCCAAATGACATGGGTATAACTCCCTGTTTATTCCCATGGAAGATAAATATTTTTCCACATCATTATTAGTCTAAAACTGAGTCATAACTCATCTTTTAAGAAATACCATATCATGATCACCTCCAATATTCATGCACACATCATCGTATAAAAATGAAACCACACATTTTTGAAATAATCAAATAACTCGAGATAAACAATTGATGTTGTGGTCTTAATTTAATTTTATCATTTTTTATGCATTGAATGTGATGATGCATGCATAATCATTTGGATATATCCACTTAATTATATCATGAGTTATCATTTGATAAACCCCTGTTTAAATCCTCTATATTTCAGCTATAGTGTTTTACATATTCATGGATCTAAACATAACATTATGAATATATCATGATTTTGATGATAACATTCAACAAAAAACATGGAAGTGATATCAGTATGATCATGCCGGAAAATATTTAACTTGTTTGATGGCTTGATCAATGATAAAGTGTTCAAACATTATGGAAATACATAAAAAAACATAGATACAATGCATATGGTAACCCATGAGTGAGGGATTATGATTATGATGCTCAAATATATTGAATGACATTAATTGATCATATAATATGGCATTTATTCAATTTTTATCTTTTTAAATGGATTAAAAAAAATCGTCTTTTATCCTACTTTGATTATTGAATTGGTTAGAATCTACTTAATAATACATTCTATTTGATTTACTCAGTAGATATGAGTAATGAGATCATCTCCTAGACATTAGTGGCATAGAGTCAAACATGTACCCCTTGTCGTTATTTCACACCACATAGTGAATCAACTAATATTATGTATATGCTCCGTCTTTCTTCCCACTTTCTTTGTTTTTTCCATGACTTCCAATCCATGTACTAGATTCCACTGATATTATCATACTCACTTATGTTCTAGAACTGCCCCCCCTTGGGTGAATTTGGTTTTCCGGACTTGTTTCTAATAACGTTTTCATTATATCACATAAAACAACACTAAGTGTTAACACATCAAATGCTTAACCACAATAATAAATTTAACACTTTGTTAAATCTTGTATAATTTCTATAATTACTTATTAATATATTTCAAATGTCCTCCTTGAAAAATATTTTATCCTTGTCTTAATTAAATCATGTCATGAAAAAAATAAAAACATTAATGATCATAATATTACTTCCAACATCGTAAAATTATATTTCTTGTCAAATCCTAAAAATGGTATTCAAATTTTTTCATAAAATAATAAATATATTACATATTCATATTCAAATTTCATTCCATGCCTTCATATTACTTTCATATTCATTAAAATATTCTTATGAAAAAATCCTCTAATATTTTTTCAAAAAACTAATAAATTATTTTAAAAATTAATAGCCTCTAAAATATTACTTCAACAAGTTATAAATTTTTCAATACTATGTAAACAGTGTGTCATTATTTGAATTGTTGTCACATGTCTTTAGATTTTAATATCATTTTAAAAATCGTCACAATTATACAAAGTCAATTGATCAATAAGGAATTCTAATTCCATTAAATGAATCCATTACAATCCCTCGATAATAAATATATAAAAATCACGAAACATATATTGAATCACTTAAAAAATATTAAAACTTACTAGGGATCAATAGTATGTAATAATAATGTGGTACAGATATAAAAAAATCGTCATAAATATAAATTAAACCAAAGTTCCAGGTTATCATAACATGGTGTGTGACACTCTGGAAAATTAATCTCATGATATGTAATAATTGTACAATAAATGGGGACTATATTATTTTTCTCTACCACATCGTATCACACTATGTACCTAAATATTCGTACCAAAAAAGGATATATAAAATTGATGAGATAATATGTCAAACATGAATATATAAAATTATAAACCACGTTAATGAAATCCATACATCAAAACAGTATTTGACATAATTGATTCACATGTACTTATATATTTTTATAAGTACACCAATAAATAAGTGAATAAATAATTCTAAATATTTAAATTATACAACAAAAAAATAATAGAATTTATAGAAATAAGATACACATCCTTTTAAAAAAATAACATAAAGATATAATTAATAATTATTTTTGATGAAACCCCTTACTGATGTAACAATTTATGAATTAATAACTAATTACTATGATAATGATTAGGGGGTATGTAAAATTGATAAATACAGGGAAGAAAAATAAAGTCTATAATTAAATAACTAGATAAACTAATAATGAAATAAAATATTATATAGATTAATTTTCCATGAAATGTATACAAATACTAAAAAGAATCCACCTTACCTTAATCCCCAAATCATATAGGATCCACCAAAAAATTCTCAATGAAAAATGAATAATTAATTAATTGAGAAAATTATCAGGAATTTTTTAATTAATATTATTCTTTACTTTTAAAAAATGTTCCCTAGTGAATCATTTATTTATAAAATATCTAATGATATTATTCATTAAATGTATTCTAAAATTAAATCGATTGGGTGGTATTAGTCACTGTTTTTAGTAATGTGACTGTGAGATTAAGACATTAAAATTTAAAATATATATCAGATACTATAATATCAATATTTTAACTTTTATTAAAAATAATTAAAAATAATTTTAAAAACCATTCAATAGAAAAAACATTTAGGTAGTTCGTGTAGCATGATTACTAATTCTAATATAAGATGTTAAGGATAATCTTGGCATTATGTATTATTAATAAATATGAAAATTATTAATAAATATTTTATTTAGCTATTAATAGATTAATTAAAATCGACTATCAATAAACTTTAGATATTTCAAATAACATCATCCTTGTATGCAACTAAAATAATCCTGAAATTAATGATGTTCATAGAACTAAAGGACGAAAGGATAATTAATTTTAGATATTATAATAAAATTATAAAAGAAAAATAAAAAGAATATAATGTTATTTAATTTATTAATTATATATATATCAATAATATAATATAAAATGGGAATTTTTTAGAAAATTCATAACCATTTCCTTAAGACAATTCCTTTCACCGGTCACTATTCCTTAAGAGTATTTAGTTATTTTAAAAATTGAATCCCCTACATGTATTAAATCCTTAATATATGTAATTTGACAAATATTATAAGAATAATTTTTTTTATAAATTATTGATATTGATGTGAGTATGTGAGTATTTAACGGAATGATTTTGAGGGAATATTAATTTAATGTATGAGTGTGAGAAGTTATATTTTTAACTGTGCGGGTTTTAAGGAGGTCATAATTAGAAACATTCATTTTTGTATTCAGGTGAAATATGATAATAGATGAAACATGATTCCAATATTCATAAAATATTGTTTTATAATTATTATTCACTTGAAGCAAATCATTTTATATTTATTCAAAATTACCATATATAGATTTTTACTTCATATAAATTGAAGTATTTTACGATAAATTAAAATTTTACCAAATCATTACTATCTAATTTCACGGAAATTATTACAAATATATAAACCATTTTATATGAATATATTTTCTAATGAAATAATTTAATTATTGAAATTTAGTGAAAAAAATTGTTTTTTAAAATCAATGTTAGGATAAATTACATAAACAATTATACCGTTGAACTTATAAGGATTTAAAAAATCACATTCATTACATTGAATATTTATTTATAGATTTTAATAAATTCATATTCATATTACCATTATGACATATATTTATTAAAAACAAATGAAAAAATTAATCTATATTGTTCATCCCTAACTCATACATTTCTATTCTAATGGTTTAGTTACTATTATAATGGTTATATAATTACTAGATACATTAAAAATAACATTGTTTATATTTCCTACTAATTTCATTTATATTAAATTTGAATACCATAACCCATTATCCAACCATTTTTTATTTCCATGTTCTATATTTTTCATAAAATAATCCTTTTAAATTATAAATATTTTCTTCTACGAACATTGATTCCCATTATAGTGGTATTTATACAAGATTATGAGTTGTTATTTTGAATTTTTACAAATTACTTTCACATATATTTATTATGATTTCAAAAATAATGTATTGGAGAAACAATCTGTAAAGCGGTGAGATTAATGTTTCAAAAATTAAACTTTTAAATCTTGATTTCCACTTTACCTATTAAATATATTTGTATTTAATACTATTTTATTTCATAAAAAAGTATGGAAAAAATCAAACAATCACAGAAAAGATTTTTTTTTTAAATTTTAGCTCATATAGTATAAAATTATATCTTTTTTTATTTATCATCCATGTAAATAATCACATCACTCGAATAATAACATGAATCATAGGATCCATTCTATGTACAAAAAATATATTGGTAAATAAAAAAATTATCAATATACATTTTAGTTCACTTGAATAATAATTGATTATATTTCAATATTTAAAAAAATTACAAGTGTGATAATAATTTCGATACTAAATTATCAATTGTATTTTCATGACTATTAGTGCGAGGTTTATTAATATGAAATCACATTGTCAAATTAGTTCATTATAGTTCAACTCTTCCAAAAAAACCCATTTAGTTCTATATCATTATAATAGATTATTTATGTAAATAATTATATATATAATGAGTAGATAATTCCCTAGTTTATCAAAATAAAAAATATAACTTATTATCAATATCATTGATTAATATTATATATAATTATTCAATAATTTTTTTTAAAATATCGTCCTTGATTTTATTAATTATATCTATCTAATATATTGGAAAAATTGAACACATTTTTTTATTATTTAAAAATTTAAATGATATATAATAATATATGTCCCTAAATAATAAATCTATAATTCCATTGTGTCCTAAAATGTATCACCTGATAGAAATGTCCTTATGAATTATATTTTCCCAAAAATATTCTTATCATAACTCATAAATTGACCATAAAAATATTTCAATTAATATTTTCACTATTAAATGATGTAAATTAATATAAAACTTCATGAATACAAGAATATACAAAAAATATTTTACATAGAAGGGCATCCACCACAATTTTGGAAACTACCCATTTAGTTTCACAAACAATTCTAATCAACCTTAATATGTATTAAAATTATTGGATTTTATTCTAGCATACTCACTATAATACACCATCAAAATCATTAATAAAAATTTTTATAAATATTATTTTACTCTTAATTTTTTTTTAATGTCAAATTCACTTTTTCAATTCAGAATCAAATGATATATAATGAATTTGGAATTTTGTTTATAATTTTTTTAAATCTGGTATCAATTTTACATAGATAAAAATATATTATATCCTTCATTGTAAATAATAAAAAAAAATTATATAACTTTTACATAGTAATTTTAAATATCATATTACTATAACGTGCCTATACTAAAATAAATTATAAATAATATATTCATGGATCTTCAATCTAGATTTCAAACACCCATTGTATCTTCAATATTCTCCTGTTTCATTTTCACTACAATAAAACCTAACAAAATAAAGATAATTTTAATAACACACCCTATGTATTTTTTTAGTAACAATAAATAAAAAAAATATCTTTTTTTATAATTCTTATTCCATACAACTTCTCTTCACATTATTAACAATAAATTCGAAAACATGATTGAAATTTGGGAAAAATATCATTTTATACCATTGATATTCTAATTAATCATTCATTATAAAACATGTGAAAACTCATTATATTAATGTACATTGATTACTCAATATTAAAATTTTAATATAAATACATATTTTCCTTACTAATACATTATCATATAAATTTTTAAAAATTAATTATTACTCTATCAAACACTAATCTATAACATTATGTAAAAATTTATTAATGAGATGCATTCTTTTTTTATCATGAAGAATATATTATTTTATACATATATTGTTCAATAAATTTAAACATATTTTAAATTAATTTAAATTTAATTCATTATTTAAACATACACATTTGGTTTAAATATCCAAAAAATATAGAGGAATGTTGTAGAACTGATTATAACACAAATTCTGTCGTGCAACGTAATACTATCATCCACTCCTTAATGTTTGAATTATAAATTTTGATGATTCTATTATAAAAATAACAATAATATAATTTTTATAATGTTTTGAATCAATAATTTCATATATTTATTATTGGTTCTGATGCTCAGAAACATCCATAATTATATTATTAATGAATTTTTATGTGAATTTTTTTAAATTATTATTCTTTATAATACTGATTATGGAATCATATTCAATTCACTTCATATTGGGAAATATTTGTTTAAATATTTTTGAAATTTTTTAATTTATTCTGTGAATACTAATCACAACCAAAATTTGTAAGAGTAATGTAAGGAATGAACCATGTGTCTAAAACAACACATATGGTTATTATACCCATTGTTTGGTTGGAATCATACATTTATGAAAAGATAATATATGGGTATTAAAACCTATTTTTTAAAGAAAACATTTGTTCTAGGAAAGAATCTTCTGGTACAAAAACCATATGTTGTAAACAGAATGTTTCAAGTTTTCTTATCTTTGGAAGGAACACTACATTTGACTATTCAACGACAAATTAATAAATCCATGATATAATTTTTCATTTATGGAATATATTTGGTGGAATTAATGATCTATTAAAATCCTATTTATGACTAATTGAAATTATTTTAATTATTGAGTTAAATACTCATTTTCAACAGAGTAATTTGTTCTTATTCTAATATGAAGTTAAGAACTAACTTGATTGATTTTAATTTCAAATATTCATGATCTATTCTAAAATATTTCTAGATTAGGATAGATCTATAGTTGTTCAATATAAAATATTAATATCAAGAATATATTCATTAAAATAAGAGATTAATATAAAAAATTTAGATATACATAAAATGTCATGTGTCCTTGTCTTCACACCATCACATTCGAGACATACATGTTTTGACATGTCAACACATTATTTTTGTTTTTATTTCCACTATTCATTATCATTACATATTATTATTTAATAAATATAATGAATTTATCAAATATATACTATGGATAAATACATGTTAAATATATTTCTGGTGTTTTCCAAGTCTTCATTTCAAAAAAAACTATGTTCCATTGATTCTCTATTTGATAATCTCAATTATTGTAGATCCAAATACATCTTTAAATTGTTATTATAACTATGATGTTTAACATATATTCTAAAAAAATTCACCTATTTTTTTTAGTGGAGTTTCAAATTCACATAATCAGTTATGGTTAAATATCATCCTCTTGCACTATGATTTGCATGTATGGTTACTTATAAATATACTAGAACACTCTATAAATATATATCATAAAGTGATCTACTGGATGAACTCAGCTATTGATTAAATGCAATAGGATAAGAGAACCTATTTAAAATTACCAATCTCAAGAATTTGAGTGTTATTGAAGTGTACTGAGCAATAATTCTACCCTAATCCACTATACATTGATGTGTTCATTTACTATATTTCCAATGATCACTCATATTTAAGAGAAATGGAATGGAATGCTGCTTAGCAAGATATGTGATGGAAATTTTTGAATGAATTTTGAAAACCATAGTCCACCACCTTCTTCAATCTATGTATTTATCATTTATCATCCCAACATACCAATTGGTATTACGGTCTGGGCTCTACTGCAATATTTTCTTCTTTAAAACATTCAACCTTATATAAACTATTGACGTCAAAGGGAGTTCTGTACTGATTTATTTTTGTTTTTTTAATCATTGAATTCTTTTATCCCTATTTAATACTGTAACTTAATATAAAAGGATCTATGTATTATGGAATTTTTTTTGATATTAACAAGTGGTATTAGAACACTCTACAACTTTTTTTATTGCACCAACAAGCTTGACCTAAATATTTAGATGAAGTCAACGTGAAAGGGTATTCCTAGAGAAGGTGTGTTGATTATTCAAGATCTCTATTAAAATAGTTATAATTATGGATACTTAAAATACCATATGATTTTTTATATGAAAAATCAATGATTAAGTGTAATTAATAAGGATTTTTCAACCTTATGATATTACTATGGAGTTTTTGGAAGATTGCAATAATGATCAATAAATGGAAAATGTTCTCGATTATAAATCCATTAATTCTGTTCTGCGTTGTTTACAAGCTGATGAATGTAATTGAATATCTCAATGGCCTACTTTATATAGTATGGGGAATACTATTTCTATTTACTATAAAGGAACTGAGAATATGTGAAAATTATGGTACACTACTGTGATATTAATGATTTATACATTCATTATGTGTGAGGATGGTACTATCAGTCAAATGAATTGAAGGTTGAAAAATATTTTCAACACATATTTTTTTTAAATAATATTTAAAAGTTAAAACAACCTTTAAAAGTATATATATTAATACCTTATATGTGGAATTTAATAGCTATAACTACATTTCAATTTATAATGGTAAAAAATTTGAGTATGAAGGATTTGATTGGAACTCTAATTATGTATGATGTTTAGTTGAAGGATAAAGATAAAAATCATAAAAAACATGATGAGGGACCTCTCCAAAATACTGTGGATGAATAATTGGATTCAAATCATCCTGATTTGGAAAAATATTTATCAAATATTGCTCTGAAAATTTTTTAATTATACATAATTACAAATAAAGGGACTGATGAAATTAGTTGATTCGAATGTATGGAAAATTTTCGTATAGAGGACCACAATTATTTACCGAAATATCAAATGAATTATAATTACAACATTAAAGGAATTAAATATTTTAATCCTAACTAGATAAATACTTATATGTGACATGAGGAATCATCTATATTGTTTGAGACCGAGCATAAAAAAATGATAAGTCATATAGGCCATACTGATCATGTGGTATAATATCCATACTCTCAAAAATCTATTTGAGATAAAATTTCATATGATTAATTAAATAATAATTTATTTATGATAAAAAATTATTAATTATTAATGAATTATCATATAAAAACAAGGCGATCTTATGATATTTTTTAATTAGAAAAATACCTTTTATCAAAACAAAAAATTGATTTAAATTATAATGCTTGTAAAATTTATTTTTATTTACATGAAACTAGGATTAAAATTAATTATTCATTGGAAATGATAATATAAAATAATCTTCTTGCATGCTGATAAGACGAGAGAAATATTTAAATCAAATCCTCAGGAAAGATAAAATAAAAATAAAAAATTTGAATAGGATGTAAAGGTGAATGACAAAAAATACATAAGAATTATTTTGATTTTGGTTGCAATAGAAAAAATATTTCTATTGTTAAGAGTTTTTATTTTTGATTAATCATCACAATGAAATTAATTTCTTTTTTAAAAATTCCTTGTTAAGGAAATTTATTTGTCAAAATCATTACATCACATAAATAGAAATATTACAGCTAATAAGAATCATTTTTGTTTAACAAAAAAATTATATGCTAAAACATTTTGACCCAAGACAAAAAGGTTACCTAAAGGAACTTTTAATTTTTGATTTTCATGAATATTCCACCATTATTATTTGTTAATATTCTATTTCTTCAATTGATGGACATATATCAAACCATCCATAAAAGGAGTGAACAACTCTGAAGTAGTTTGTTATAAAAAACCCCAATACTAATGTCACTGATCGATGAAGTATTTTATTTTAATATTTATATACATATTGTATATTAATTTTTTATAATGGAAAATAAATTTTAGTCCAAATTATTAATGAAAACTATTCTTTATTATTTAAAAATATTTTTAGTATAACTAATGTTTTAAATTTCACAAATAATTATTTTTAAAATATAATATTTTTTATAAAATATTAATAATTTATTCTTTTAAATATTTTATAATTTTTTCATTGATTTTTATTTTATGAAAATGAAAATACTCTTCTTATGTAATATTTAATGACTGTTTTGTATTTTTTGACTAATGAAATGACACCCCATCTATATAGGGTCAGAACCTATCATTTCATATTCTTTTAGAAACTATTATTTTTTCCTTCCAATTTTCTTGATTTATGTTGATAAACGTTTTTATAAAGAAAAAAACAACAAGATGAATTTATCATGTACTCCATTTTTAGAATAAAATCATTCATACAAAGCGTTTAATGGTAATCATCCTAGTTTTTTTATTTTTTATGTTGACGATTCAGTTAAAAATATAATGAAAGTGATATGTATGTTAAATTTCATGAAGAACAATAAACATCTTCATCTAAAATATCATATGAAAATATTATTTTTTAAGCCATTGCTTTCAATGAAGAAATGGTGATGTTGTAAGCTATTTGGATCCGTCTAAAATGTCTTATGAAGATTTGCAGAATGTGTCTCTATTAAGAGTGGGTTTTGATTCATTACAAATAGATTATCATAGTTATATATAAAATTCAAATTTTGAAGCATTCAAAGTAGAAATGTTATGTAAAATGGACTTTCTCAAATAATAATATTAGACAAAGCTAGAGAATGAATATATCAACTTATTTTTTCTTAATTTTTTTTTCATCATATCAATGAACTGCAGATGTTCAAAATAGATTTGAAGAACATTAAAGAGTTTCAACTAATCTAATCGATTAAATTTGATTTTTGGAAGGTTGGAATGAATAGTCTCTTCCATTATAACCCTCCCTTTTTATTTTACCTTTCCAATTATTATTAAATATAATATTTTTCAAAAAATATTATTTACTAAAAACATTTATGTCTTATTTGTTTAGTTTCTAATTTCTTTTGGTATGTAACCACATGTATTCTTGTATTTGAGATTTTTTATATAAAAATATTGGTTATTATTGAAATTAAAAATATAATCCCTATTACTTGATCAATATTTTAATTCCATGATAATCCTATATTCTATGATTTAGTGTTAGTTTTTATAAAATAATCAATTTATTTTATTACTCTCTCTAATTTCTTATCTATGAATTTAGTATGATTTTAAGGGGAGAATATTATAAATTTTGACTACTCCTATCTTTTTTATGTCACAAAGCAACGTAGAATTTTATAGAATTTAATAGTTTCTAATGATAATGGAATTTTTTTGGAAATAAGTTTATTATTATACTTTAAATCATTATTTTTCTATTCTTCTTTATTGTTATATTTATAAAAAATTATGATCCTTATAATGGTGGTGATTTTTGAATAAATGGATAATGGGGGATAATTTTCCATTTCTAAATAAAATCAATATTATATATAAGAAACTAGAAAAACTTATTCTTTTATATTCTATATCAACCTGGGTTTTTACATTGGTTTTATGACAATAAAAGGGGGATGTTTTTTTTATCCTGCGTTGATTTAACAACTTCAATAATTTCATTTTGGTACAATTTCTTACAAACACTCACATTTTGGTTACTAATGATTTTTCATTTAAATGAATTATACGATATTATTATTCTTAATAAGATTTATTCTCGAATCATATTAAAGTTATATTTTATCTAAGAATCTTTTTGGAAGTATATGGGATTTTTTTAATGTATTATATAATTATTGGTTATACCCAAATTTTATATGCATAATGCAACGAATTAACCCTGCATTTGAAACAACACGTATTGAAATTATACCCTATGTTTGGATAGAAGTTTACATTTAATAAAAATAAAAGTATAGATAATAAACCCTACATTCTGAAGAAACCCTATATTTGAGAAATAAAACATATGGTACCTAAATAATACTTTTTTGATCAAACCTACATTGTCAACCACATGTTTAATGTTTTTCCATCACAGGAAGGAACCTTGAGTTTGAATATTCAATGATGGAGTAATAAATCTCTAATATTATCCATGATTTATGAAATGGTCATTGAAGAAAAAAATATCTATTTGAAGATCATTTATGGAAGATTAAATTTATTATTATGGTTGATTTAAATGATTATATTCAATGACATAATTTGTTCATATTATTATGGGAGGTTAAAACATCTCTTGAATGTTTCTAAATTCCAATATTCAGAATTTATTCTACCATATTTATGGATTTGGTTTTACTTTTAGGTGTTCGAACTACCTGATAAATAGAAATACCTTCTTCAACTTAATTAGAGATGAATATATAGAAAAGGTGATATACATACAATGTCAGGTTTCATTTCCAACGGAATTTAGCTTTTGTGACAAACATGTTTTGATCTGTCGACTCACTATTATTGTTTTCATTGTTACTACACTTTATCATTACATATTTATCATCAACAATGGTGAAGTATTTCTTAGAGATACAGTTTAACGACAAACATTATATATATATTTTATGATGTTTTCTCTATCACAATTTTAAAAACAACCTATATGATGTTTAATATAATTTTTCTAATTATTCTTATTGGATGCGTGAAAAAAAATGTTGTTACTAAAAAATGATGTTTTATCTATATTATTAAAATTATAAATCTCTATTTATTTTTTCGAGTTTAGTTTACTAAAAATCATTCATGGTTATGTGAAAGCTTCTTTAACTTGACATTGAATTCATGATTCCTTGTAATAGAACCAGAATGCTCATTAACACCTTATTTTAAAGGTGAGAAATTCCAACACTTAGTTGTATATTAATGTTTTTTGTATAAGATAACATAGTGAAAATAACCATGCTCATGGAGTTGAGCACTGATAGAGTGGAATAAGGGATTTATGTTTCATAAACCACTATATACTTAAATTTTAAATTATATTTTTTTATTTACAATACTTTATCATCCTTTAGGGAATATGAAAGGAACATTTCTTTAAAGTGTGGTGTTTTGAATCTGATAAATTATTCTGGAAAACTGAATTCAGCCCCTCTTTTATCCAAGTCTAATTTGTTACCATTATAACCAAACATATAATATGTATTATACAACAAATTCCGAATCTTCAAAACACATCAAAAAACCTCTTAGATAAATATATATTGTCCATGAATATTGAAAATGTTTATTAAATAAATTTATTGAACATTGCTTATAATAATTTTTATGAATGTTATGTTATATTCTGAGACACTTGGATAATTTGGACGGGGTTGTTAAATATGGTTTCTTACAAATTTAATTTTTTTTTCACATAACCATCAATTATTATTAGACATTCTCACATTCTAAAAAAATATATATTGATTTATATCTCCCTTTATTTCACTTTAACAAAATACCAAACACATGTGTATATATTAAGGAACAAAAGAAAAAAAGGTTCTTATATCGTTAACTGAAGTTAGAATATATATGTGCAACAAATAAATATATATGTTTTATCATACAAAAATAAAATGACAACAATTTATTTCATTAGATATAATATGTTTGGTAGGACCACATATCATTGTAGCACAGTAGCCTTTTAAGATATCCTGGGAATAATTTTTTCGCGCCAAAGGGTGATTCATAACTATTCAACATACACAAACCACTTAATGAAAATAATTAATTAATATACTAATAGTTATCTTTTATCAATATAGAATACTAATATTAACTACATCGTATAACTCAATAAATGATACATAATTCCTATCACAATTATTTCATTTTTTCACTATATTATGTATCATTATCTCCTTATAATGAAATTTTAATTATTCCATGTCAAATTCCATTAACATACTATAAAAATTTAACTGAAACGAATCTAGAGTAGGTAAATTATTGGAAATGAATATTCATATTTATTCTCATTATTCCTCAATAATTTTTTATAATAATGAGATTCCCTGAATCAAAAATCAACTTACATATATGATCCATAATTATCAATTGAATTATTTTATACTTGTTACGAATTCTATTATACTTGTTCTGACCTATAGTTCCTCCGAGGGTGCTGCTGGCGGTGGTGTGGCATGTCCCCCTGTGGGGATGATTGTTTCGGATCCCCTGCTGGAGCCGGAGGTCTCTGCTGTGCAGGTGAAGGCCGACTCTTCCTCTGGTGGAAGCTTTCGGGATGGTGATGGAACTACAGGTCAGAACAAAGATAATGGCAGTGGCCGAATGGGTGCAGGAGGGATGGGTGATGTGGGGGATACTGGCAAGGTGCATAGGGGTTCTTTGGGAGGGAAAGGGGTTGGTTCTGCTGCTGTGGGAGACCCGAAGGCCATTGATTATCGGGGCAGTGGTCAGGGTAAGGCTGGAGCTGGGGTTCTGGTACCTGTTTCAACTAGTAATCAGTTTGCTGTTTTAGGAAGTGTGGATTTGGATGGGGTACAGGAGGAATTTGTAGCAGGTGAGCAGGAGGGAGGTGTTGTGCAGAACGTGGTGGTGCTTCCGCAAGTGAAGAGCAAGCTGCAGTGCAAGGGTAATGATGTCCCGGGGCCTGTTTTACAGAATAAGGCTGAGTTGGTTGTTTTCGGTTCTGATGAACCTGTTATTGTGGGACAGGGTATGCAGGAAGGTGGCAGTGGCAGTGGCAGTATGGAGTTTGTGGTAAGGGAGGAGGTGGAGAACACAATGGTTGAGCAGCCACAATGCTTGGCAATAGTTGATCCGAACAATCAGTTTAAGCAAATCCAAGAATATCATGGGAAATGGGGGGATCTCTCTGACAACGACAAAGAGAATCGTGGGGATAAGCTGCGACCTTCATACAGTGAGATTGCTCAAGTTGGTAATAAGTGGATGCCGAAGGTCCCGGTCAAGGGGACTGCCTCTTCATGAGGAAGGATGAAAAAGGATTACTCTCATCTGGCAAAACCGATGATGACCAGATCTGCTGTCAGGAGCATGCAGTCTCCGAACGAGTTCCTTGAGCAGGAGAAGTTGAATCTGAGGAGGAAATATGCCAAAGTACTGAAGCAATACGAGAGTTCGGTGTGGGAAACAGCAACGGAAGATTAGTCTGTGTTTCATGGTGATGCTCAAGGGTATGATTTTGAGGACCTTTTGTGACTTTGATGGGTTGCTATGTGTGTTTACTGTCTTTTTTATTTTTTAATAAATGGCCAGGGGTTTCCCCTCTGGCTACACTTTCCTGGGTATATATAAACGTATATTTATAACAATTGATTCCCATAATTTCAATGTAAAATAATAAAACGAGGTTTAAATCGTTATTTTAATTTTATCATAATAAATCCCAAGATAGATATATCAAAAATTTCCCAACCAAAATATGATGGTGTAAAATGCTATATTTTGGTGTAATATCAAACCAATAATTTATTAAAAAATATTTTCTTAAATACCATCATTTAAACATCGTGATTCTAAAATTTATTCTACCGATTCTATCAAATCCCAACCCTGTTATAGAATGAAACAATTCTTTATAGCTATTGATTCCCAAAAAATAAGCCTAAAAATTATATAGTTAGAGAAATACATAAAACATGGGTATTATTTTCTCTATGATACAATGGAAGGAGTATTACAACGACATGGAGAACGGGAGTCCAGATCATACAAATCACATTTTCCCTAAGATAACAAGAAATCCCATGACCCATGGAATGTAAGGTGAATGGGACATAAAATTCTTGTCATTTTTTCAACATCACACAACTCCCTTATGGAATTACCCCACCTGAGATCATGAAATCTCTATTACAAGATATCATGATCTCACTAAGGGAATCAAACAGGTCTCCATGATCATGTGATTTATTTCTTGATAGGTTGATAGATCATACGATGACCCTTGAACATGTCATCCAAGTCTTGTGAAAGATTTCTAAAATGTAAATTTGATAATTAGGTGCAATAATGAAAATATGATCAACTATCAGTGAAAATGATCATGCTTACTAATGGGATTCACTACTGATCATGTCATTCCCTAATAGACATCTAATTTGAAAATGGTGTTTTTTATGTAATATAAGGAATAAAAAAATGGAAAATGAGGAAGTCTATCATGAATAGAATAAAAAATTATTTTCATGTGAATGGGGTTATTCTTCACATGTGTCACCATTGATCATGTTAAGGCCCTTTTTATTTTTTAGCCTAATCTTATGAAGGTTCCCCTGACTAGAAAACTTGATAATGAAAAAGCCTCTTATGTAGGTGTTTTGATCTCACAATGAGTCACAGATATTTTAACATATTCTTGTGAAATCCATTATAAATAATAGCATGATCATGTATTATATTGTTGATAATTCAATAGTAATTTATATATAATAATTAACACGTGTTATTAGGGTTAATGAATTTCATACAACGCTATGAATGAATGACAAGTGTATCCTTTGAAGCATGTTATGTGACACCCCCTCCAGAGGCAGATGACCATATCTATGAGATACATGTCACGAATGGTGGAATTGAACTTAGTTGAAAAGGATTATAAATTTCTCCAAATTGGTACAAAATTAAACCAACACACACACATGTGGAAATGACTACACATGGGAGAACATAAGAGAATACATATTTAACTATAAATCTATGTAATTGTAAGAGTCTTCCATCAGGGAAAACCTAGGGAATGTCTTATAGATTATGCAATATATATATGTGCATCACGTGATCACCATACTAATCACATGGAATACATCTAGTTCCATGGTGATGTTATCTGAAAGAGTATATGAATGTGTACACGGGCATGTGAAACCTAAAAAATAAAATGATTGAAAAAATTAAAAAAATATAAAAAATAAAGGATGAAAAATATGGACGTATTATGTGAAGATATATTTTTTTATTTTCATGAAATGTTCTCATGGGCTTCACATGAACAATACATATAATATGATATAACCCAATAATGTAATCCATGACTTAAAAATTCCACTAAAATTTTCATCTATTACATAAGGGGCCATCCACACATATAATAAGATTCTTGAGAATTCCCTTAGGCATGTTATCCGTGTATTCTGATGACATAGAGTCATGTATTAAAATATTTTTATAAGACCTCCAGTGTCATATACCAAGTATTATTAACCCAATAAACATTCTAAAAATTTCATGTGATAGCCTCTCAACATTTCACCATTGATCACACAACACCCTTCAATGTTTCTAATTTAATTAGGTGAACACTCATAGATATGTTAGTAAAGTATTCAGAAGAACTCAGGAATTTCCTTACATATCATATGAAAGCCTCCCAACATGTCATCCTTGGTCAAACAAAAAACTTTTAAATGTATATGTTTATCATACATAGACTCTCTAACGCATCGTTTGAGTCATGAAATGTCTACCGAACATGTCATCTAGATCTTGTGGAAGGGCTATAACATATCTTACTCAATTATGAGAATCACCCTAAGACATGTTAGCCTTCTTAGATAGACGACCAGAGTATGGGTGATGTAAAATTAGGACACTTCATGAAAACACTATATACTTGTCAATCAAACCATCATAGAATGTAAAAAACACTCACGACTTTTCAATAATAGACCCTCTAGTGTGACAAGGACATCAGGTGGGAATCTCAAGACATGATAACCATATTCATTATACATATTCAAACAAGGCCAAATTAAAACAAAAATAACATTTATTCATGATATACATATGATACCTAAAACACATTTGTATTGAATGAGCTCTAACGGACATCATCCTAAGTGTACAACACTCCATATCTCAAACACTCTAACCCATGAGACACAAAATCTCATATGATCATATCCTCCTTTCTATTCCACCCATTTAATAAGTTTCTAATTAATCTATAATGAATCGGTTTCCTTATATAAGAAGGATACATAAGAACTCTTCCAAACTCCAATGATCTATATCATAGACCCAATAAGGGAAACCCTAGTATAAAAGTCTCGTATTCATATGTGATAATTCTGATTATATGAAATCCATTTATTCTCAAATCGAGCATATCTCACATAAGATTGGGGATTTCAAAAGATTATATCACTCACATTATGAATTACCCCACACCACGGAATCCTTAGTGTGTAAGTTATTTCCCACATAAATGGTCATCCACCTTCTTATATTCCCTGAAGGAATTCCCATATTGGTAAACCCAGTGAAAAAACACTAATGGGTGTTATTTTTCTATCATCTCCCAACAGTGGGTTAGCGTAGCATAGAACTATGGTGACTCATGTTTCTATTATTAATAGGATACATATGGAGAATTCATAAGGTTCATGTTCTATACTCAATTACTATGTTCACTCATACGTGTCATGTCCACATGACTTTAAACATCATGTATTAGATGATATACATGGGTTTTATTGTTATTATAAATAAAATACATTGGAAACAATATAATTTTTTATCCTATCCTCGAAAAATCATTCACCTTTTTGGATATTTGTATACTCAAGTGTTCTTGATTAAATGGATTGAAAATAAACGAATCTATCCAATTTCCCTCAATAATAGAAAATAGATGATAAAAATATGATATATACAGATACCCTCATCAAAAGAACCCCATACTCAATTAAAGGTTCAACACATTATCATTTTTTACTATAAGTAGTCTCCTATATATATTTTTTGAAATATTAATTAACATATCATAAATCCATAATAGAGTCAGGGAATTAGAAATAATTCCACCCAAATGGGCTTTATGAGATTGATCTTTTATCCTATTGATTAATGTAAGTCCCTAAGAATCCATGGGTCTGAAACTCCAAATGATCACATGAATTTAAAATGATTTTTATACATAGTTATTTATGTGGGAGACATTGGGGGTTTCAAAAAATGAATAAATGGTATCCATGATGTGATTGATTGTGAAATATGAAACCCACCCCACAATCAATCCACAATCAAGGAAAATGATGGAAAATTCAGTGTGAATGGATGTAATTAATTAATTACATAGTCATTATATTTTATAGGAATCATGTCTCATAAACCCCAATGAATCTATATACATGTAATAATTCAAGAGAATTGAAAATAAGGAATTTAGTATGAATATTTCAAATAATAAAAATGATCATTTTACCACACATCTGGATATTTTTTGTGTCTCCTTTTAAAATGAAAATGGTACAACTCATGTAAATTTATTCATTGCCAGGGTTCCCATTAAATAAGTCCACTCTTGTCGTGAAAATTCCTCATAAACAAAATGGCCAAACCAAGAACAAAATATGAAATTTTTGATAAATTTTTACCTTTCATAAATCTTGTTTCATAATTTCAATGATGCACTGATTTGTGACCTTGTTCTTTTTTTTCCTTTGTGATTGTAGATAATTATTTCAAGAACTACTCCTTGAATAGAGATCAAGTCCACATCATAAAATGTTATAGAAAATGATCTATGGTTGTAAACTCCATAGATCAGAAAACAACATCACCCACCCATCACATTCAAATTGGAATAAAAAATGGTAGTTCAGGAAACCCATGGACAAGGTAAAATCCTGACCCTAGAGGATACACATAAGGGTCACCAGACAATGAATACAATGACTATATCATATTCAAGGAAATATGTAGTGAAACAATTGGAACTTGTTTCCACCACCAATCACATGATATTATTATCCACAAAGTGTAAAAATCAGAAACATTCATGTCTAAGGAATGAGGGTCATGAAGTTCAGTATATCTCCATTAAAGTTCAAGATCTGTTGAGGAGGGATCATTTAAATGAAAATCACTAGAGTCATCTTGCTGGTTCCCCTTACTCACCAACTAAAGGGAACCACCTATAAAATTACAACCTTCAGAAATCATGAACATGTTCCATAGATGTCACATATACTGTAGAAAGCAGTGGATAATGGATTTTGGGTTAATATCATCGCTTTATCATATGAATCTCATCGGCCTATTCTAATAGTATCCATAAAGAGGGATCATATCACTGGTCACTCAGATCAAGTATTCACATATATTCCTACAAATAGAGTGGGGTGGAATGTATCCCTCCCCCAAAAAATGAATCCTATTAGTATATTCTGATGACACAAGAAGGATGGAAGTATGATCCTATAACCACTTTAATCATAGATATCTGATTATATATTTTTCAGGTTGAAAATGTGCAGGCCAATATGACTATAGATACATTTATATTGTTTCACTACATTATGGAAATAAATGAAGGACATTATCTTCATATTCTAGCACTATTTAAAATATTGGTACATTCACATATTCAAATCCCAATAGCCACACTATAATATCACCATGACCAGTATGAATAGGCATCTATACCAAAAAAACAACCATTTATTGTCCCATCTAGGAGGATTATCATCATTTTCCGATAAAGGATAGGGCACAACATAGGTCTCATATCCCCATTCCTAAAGGGGATCTCTAAGAGGGGTTTTCATGTGAATAATTGTATGATAAATTTACTAAGGAAAAATAATGTAGTAATACCTTAAAGGAACAATAACAAGTTCTCATCCTCTTTTCAACTAGGGATCACCATGGGAGAATGGAACATGCCTCACAATTAGATCATATTCCATTCAAAAATGACATGTGGTATATACTAAAGGTACAGAGTTGGGATGATATTCCCATTACAATTGATGTTTTTTTAAGGAGATATGAAAGAAACCTTACAGAAGGCCCATATCCCTTCAAATTAAGCTACTCAACATATTTTAGGATGACATAGGATCCAGGGCCATACCAAAACGACTTGTGATGAATGGTTTCATTGGTATTATTTATAGTTCATATTAGAGGAGGATCATATTATTTCTCCCATTAAAGAGTCATGTTGGAACATTTTGGAAGGGAATTCATATTTTACATTGGCTTATACCACCAATTCAGTTAGGTTTGACCTTCATATTTCAGAAACCACCCATTAGAAAGCTTATATTCATAAGGATAATATAGTTCCTCAATGGAATTCTATATTTTCATCAAAACAATAGTATAAAATCATTCAAAACAATAATTTTATGAAAATATTATTGAATCCCTCATGTAATAGGTAAAAATCCATGAACAACTCAAAAAGGAAGCTTTTCATATTCTGATAATGATTAATAATAATGCTCATATCCCTAATCTTCTCGATGTAATTGTTCTCGAGGATATTCCATTTAAATCTACAACAACTCATGGGTTTCTTGACAATTCAATCTATTAATAATATGATCAACACCACCATATCCCCCACATGGTAATTCAGATATGGGTCGTAGGGACTCCACTCCTAACAACCACATTATCAACCTCTCCAGGGAGATATCTCTATACGAAAAGTAACTCCTTCACTATCCAAAACACATCTTTAGAAAGAGGTGGTCAAATATAAAAATATATTTTATAGATATGTTCTCAAATCACCCTGTTTAACCATATATATTCTCCCTTCAACAATCAATAGCAATTCCTCATGGTTAGTAGGAGAACTAAAGAAACAAATTATATGTTTTAACAAACTAGATGCATGTAAATTTGATGAAGATGAGAAAAACCTTTATAGAGAGAGAGAGAGAGAGTTATCTAGAAACAACCTCCTAACTAAGTTTTTTTCTTTTTCTAATTCCAAATATGAGATCCTAGATGAGCAATAGGAGTAAAAAATTGACCTTTTCCAAATTATTTGTAGAATTCATCCCAAATTTATGGCTAAACACATCCATTATTTGGGATATGTCGTTGATCTCCAAAATATAAATAAAATCGTTTTTCATATGGAAATGGTCACATTCATTATATCACATAACCTTAGGATGGAAGAATACAAAAGATGCATGTGATGTGTTTCTCTTCATATCACAAAAACTATCCGTCGACTGATTTCCTGATCCCGTACATAGATATTTATCTAGGTATAGGGAAAATACGAATCATTAAAATTAATTATGTTCCTATAATAGAAAATCCCACCAAATATGGAAACCTCTAATGTCATAGAATCTAGAAAATGAAGGGACTATATAATGCATGAGTTAGTTGGCCAATAAATTGAAATTACCTTTCCTTAAGGATGCTAATAAATCATGAATGAGGGATTTGGTTACCAACATATTCATAAGATAGGACCCTTGAATCATGGGGAAAACAATTTAGACATATAATCTGATTCATTATTCTAACATGAGAACAACCCTTAGAAAATAACTCCCATCATGGCCTTTCAATGTACCCAATTCATACACGGTCACAATTGAACAGAATAAAATGGATTATAATAGTTTCAATCATTGATGTAATATAAGAGAAAACACATCCAACATGGATCATATAAATATTACCACTAACTCAACCACTATGACAAAAAATCCGTAAGATGTTATAGAAAATATCAATAGTAGCTACCAACCCACACAATTCCAGAGGTCGTGAGTAAATTTTATTTCAATTTCCAACATTTGGTTAATCAACCTCGAGAGGTTCCTTGAAAAATTAGTGGTGTTTCCAGATCAACCACATCCTGTAGGGGTGGGTTTATTATACAAAAATTACCACTATATGAGTCATCATTGTATCTACTGGAATTATCAAATCATTAACAAAAGGATCCAAATGTTCTAAACATGATCCCAAATAGACAACATACCATACAGATGGGGGGGTATATTCATGTTTATTTTCATCATAGAAGGAATCGTACTTCTTCTGGATAAAAGTAAAAAAAACATTGGTTTTCATCCCATCCATTCCTCCTACCGCAAGATAGACCATTCAAATTTGGGTACTTTTTAGAAAACACTATTGAAAACACTATCATCGACACTATTTGTAGACCGATATGGGGGGGGGGGAGAATAGTGACGGTAATCAAAACATGTATGGTTAGAATAGAAAAACGTTCCAATATGGATATGGGTGAGGAAAATGTCCCTAATGAAACTCTCTAGGGTGGATTAACCGATGAAGAATAACAATTTTAGGTTGATAGTACTAGGATAATTATAATTTTATGATACTCCTTAGTGAATTTTGTCACCATCAACACAAAAGATGATGTGGATCAAGATGAAAACTCAATGGAACTAAATATCAAAATCATAACTCATGAGGAGGGTGATTTGGATGAACTAACTAAGGATTCATGAAAAAGTAATTAATTCAACAAAAAAAATCGAAACCCTAAGAAAAGTAAATTTTCAACCTTATGGTTGAAGGACACAAAGTAAAAAGTGAATGTTTTGAATAATTCCCACTCACCCCCAAGAAGAGATGCAATTCATTGAATAAATTAACACCTGGATTAATATGATAACTAGAAACAAAATCATAGTGATATTAATGTAGAAATACCCATGGGTAACACCCCTACTGGTGGAATATTTAAATAGAGAAAAATATCCCTCATCCCACACATCATAAGAGATATAAGTTGGATAGATGTTATTCATATGATCATATGAAAGATATAGATCTAGTAAAATAGTTTATAAAAATGAGGATGCTGACGTTGATCTTGAATGTCCCCCATTATTGTGAAAATATCTCCCTCTTCAGTGAGATCATTTAGTCCTAGAATAGATCGATAATTAGTGGGATATAAAAATTGGGACACATCATCAAGCCTTAACCACTCTTTATAAAAGAGATGAATCTCAGATGAAAGTAAATATATAAATTCTAAGTGCCATCTAATCCCTAACTGAACAAATGGAATATGTAGATGGGTGATGGTTACCCATATACCTCGAGTAGAATCCATATCTTGAATGGATCGATGACTCCATCCCCAGCCCAATTTTTAAAAAATGATCTTCTCAACATTTGACAGTATAGAATATATAGAATAATATCTCATGAACTTTGGGTCCTAATTTGTCCCAATGATTGGCCCGCAAGATTAGGGGATGCAACTATGATAAGTTGTTTTCTACAAACATTGGTGGGGATAGACTTTGATTAGTAATGTATCCACATTGTTGATTCAATCTCATGATGGGAATACCTTCATCACAAATTCCATTTTTATTTCATCTCTACCCTAAGGAAAATTACGGTTAACCACCATAAAAAATTGTAAATATTGTGAAAATTATATAGTTTATGAAATCATAGACATATAATATGGATTGACCTAATCACTCAGTATCCCTATATTATAATATAAACTACTAAAAATCATTTATGATAATAAATATGATGAGATTCAAACACTATTCATCCCAATGATGTATCCAGGAAAATTTCATGATTTTATAGAAATGGCACAATTCTTAATATATTAAATTCAGTGAACCTAAGTTAAATCATGACCCATTCCCTTAGTATATCGAAAAAATGTTATCGAGGCAGTGACTTCCATGACTACTATAAAACATGTAACATTTCCCAGATATTCACCCATGGAACACTAAATCATTTATAACCTCCCATAAATAGGTAGAGAAAATGAAATCACCCTCATCTAGAACCATAAAGTGATTAATACCACCCATGATTTGTCGAAGGAATGAATATCATGTACCCTATCCAAAATGAGCATGACAATGTTATTTACTTTTATCCATGGTAAATAACCCATTTTTCTTATTGAATCCTAGGAAACCCAACTAGGTCAACCTCCCATATCATTCTAACTACTTCCCTATTTATAAGAGGATGGGTAATGCAATCTAGATCATCATTTTATTCAAAGACTTTCTCCAAATAATAGATGAATCTATAAATGTGATGTTGGTATGTTAACCAATATTGGTCACTTTGGTAGATGTTCCTCAACTAGAAGAAGAGGGTGACTAGAGGAATGGTTTGGCCAGATGTTTGAAAACGTTCGGCAACTAGACAAATGACCATTATCATGCCACCCTATGAGAACAGCATTACAAAAAAATAATGACACCTTCAAAGAGGAAGGATACATTCAATATACCTCCCATATATGGACAAAATCATCATGTGCTGAGAAATAATTAATATTGAGTGTCATATGTTTCTCTTGCACAAGCTCTGACTCTTGTAGAAGTTTTTCACTTCATCAAATTTAGAATGAGAACCGCCCCGCCCAATGAAATCCTCATTGGATGAATATATAAATTTTTATTATATTAATAATTTCACACAAAATATCCCTTCATTAGTGATGAATACACCTCCAAATATGAATTTTTTGTACCTCACTGGGGAGATGGTGTGTGAGGATGCATGAATTGAGGATATAGGGGATGACACAGGAGGGGTTAAACCAAATATTTCAGCCACATACCTATAGAGGAAATTCATATAGTCCTAACCCATGGGTGAGCACCCCACCAATCCTTGATGAGATATTTTGATTCCTCATAGCCATCTAGTGGTAGTAAAACCCTGTCATGTTACACATCATTCTTGTGGGAGTGCAGTTTTCTGATCATCTTAGAACAAATAGGGAGGAATATATGACCAATGCCACTGGTAGAAGATACTCCCACAACCTCTTTTCAAGAACCAAGCCATCCAACTCAAGCACCAAAACTCCCGAGGAACAAAATAAAGTGGAAACAATGACGACGTAAATTGAAAATGAATAATATTTTACAAATATTTTTGGTTTTTATAGACAAACAATCAATCATTGTTGGGCACCAAATTTTGAAACAACTGAGGGAGATTCTTATAAAATCCATATAGAACCCATATGATTTTGAGATATAATTAATTTTAACTAATGATTAGTGAGTGGAAACTATGTAATCCGAATGACATGTCTCTATCTAGTTCATAGAACAATATCAGAATGATGTAATCTATGGGGAATATTATTCCAATTTATGATTCATGTAAACTTGGTAATGTTGACATGTAATTTTATATGATTGATAGGGGATCTGTGATCAAAATCATACTAATTTGGACCCTCTTATATATTGGATATAGTGAGGGGTATTTATCTCCTACAAACCTAATAAATAAAGTGCATGAGAAGGGAGAATAAAGGAATCTCATGATGTCAAAACTCAATGATCAGTTTTTGAATAATGTGTATAACATTGAATTTATGGATATCCATAAGACATAACATTTAATGTCTTTATTGGAATACAATGAATTTAAATCCATGTGTTGGTTCCTTAAAAATTTCATCAATTTTTGAAATACACAATTTATAGGATGTTCATCATAATACGTTGTGATAGTACCCCTTCATGCCTTGTGATTCTATATTGGTCGAGGTAGATTTTGAAAAATGTGATGGAAAATAACTTATGGATGATGTCGATATGAAAATTCTACCACCAAATTTCATAGGGACCACCTTTAAATACTAATATAGCATGTTTTACAAATATTATATTATATCATATAACTTGATTGAGGTAGTAGACAAAATAATTTATGACTAGGATCCTCTTTTCCCATGGGATAATATAAATGAAAACAATCATTTCAAAAAATATCTTGAAAATGAATCCAATAGTACAAGATGAAAATATATCTTCTCATGGACTCTTTTACCTCAACAGTGATATATATGAACCCATACTACCCACCATACTCGAAAAATAATCCACGAACTCTTAAATTAATGAGGATGACGATGACCTCAGGAACACCACTCTTTATATTGATGAAGGCATCTCCCCCACCATCGATGAGCTGAACCAGGTGAATCTTAGTGTATAAAAAAAACAGACACCCAATGTTTATTAGTGTGCAAATTCCTCTCAAGGTACAGGATATGTATATTTTAGTTTAATAGAAATATATAAAAAGGTTCTGTTGGAATTACATGAAAATTACTAGCTGTACCCAAATGTAGATATACACCACTAAACCATCCTCGATGACCATCAAGGTTTCAAGAAGGAATATAGGGGGATTAACCCCACAAATGCTGTAAATATAGAGTTATAATTTAAAAAATTGATCAATTAAAATTTTTTCATGGAATTTCAAGACCTAAAATGGCTCACCATCATTATCCTTATCTATAAAATTATCCATAATATCTTGTTGTATATTGATTTCAGAGACCCTAATCAATTCAACCTGAAGAATGACTTTACATTACCAATAATAGAAAATTTTATATTTGATACTTATAGTTTAAAATTAATTTTCATTATTGGTAGTTTTTAAGGGTACACACATATAAAGATCCCCACATAATATTTGGATTCCACTAACATTATAGGTCCCTAGGGTAACATTTTCTATCTTCTTATTCCCTTTGGTTTTAATATATAGGGGGTTGCATACCAACATGCCACAAATAATATCATTAATTACTTCGTAGGATGAATAAAAGAAATCTATGATGATGACTTGTCGATCAAATAACAATTGTGAGGTGATCACCTCAAAGAACCTAAATAATAAAAAAATGTCAGTTACATAGTTTGATGATTAATCTACTAAAGTTCAATGTTGTGGTAACATCATGGAAATTTATAAGTTTTTTATTATGCCACCATGGATTCATGATCAACCTAGATAATACAGTTTAAATTCAATCCATGTCACCTCCAAAAAATATCAAATAACTATGGGGTCCAAGGGAACCTCAGTTACATATAATACTAGGAAATTGAGCTACAGCCACGCCTATAAAGCCATGGATTAAAAAATAAAAGGCTACGCCACCACAATTAGCCACAGATCCATGGTTAAATACCCCAAACTGTTCATTTTTTCTTCCTTCTGCTCGATCCATCCTCCACAAAAACCCTCAACAGCCTGACTCCCTATCTGAAGCCTCCTCGCTGTGACCCTCCTCGTCCCAAGAAGTTACTCCGAGCAGCCTCCCCACCTCCTCTCTTCCTTCCCAACACATCCACGACACCTCCTCCCCGTCGCCTCCTTGCCAATAGCCCTCAATACCCACGACCCCTCCTCGCCACAACCCTCCTCCCCATGATCCTCCTCCTCCATAGATGATACTCCAAGCGGCCTCCCCACCTCCTCCTTTCCTTATCGATGGCTCTCCCCCACAACCCTCAATACCCTGGATGCTGAGGTCAACACACCCCAGACCCTATCATCAAGGTATTTGAAAATTTATTTTATTTCTTCTTTTCATTATTAAATCTGAAACTAATACTCGATGTGGAGTGAACTATGAAGCAATGATAGATGGTCTTGTTCTTTTTTAATTAAGGACTCAATTGTCCTATTTATTTGTTAATGTATGTTTTTTATTTTGGGTTCATTCAATATTCAAAATGTTTTAGTGCAGTGGTAGATAATGATAGAGGGAAATTAGAATAAATTTCATACATAGATATGGCTCATGCGTAAGGAGATCGAAATTTTATTTTTCTATATTCTTAGAATGTGTCAAAAAATTGAGGAACATGTTTTAGAATATTCTATTCCAATCAAAATTATATGAAAAATGCATACATATGTAAGTGTAAAGGGGTATATGCATGTATAAGCATATATTTATGGACCCCCTCTGGCATATTTGGCCATGGAAATATGTATATAGGGGAAAGGTGTCCTTATATATATGTAAAGTTGCATATGCGTTCAAGTAAAAAAAAATTCGAGTTTTTTTTTGCCAAAAGAAAAGCGTCTTGTGGTTGAGCTAAGTTCCCTCTTCCTAAACCTTTAATTTCAATAATATAATTTCCTAATTGTTTTAAAAACTTGTTTCCATAATTACATTACTATTTTAAAAAATGGTTTTCTAATAACCACAAACTTTTTCAAATAATAATTTGAATATTTCCATTGATCATGTGCACATATATATTGTAGGGAACCTAAAAATAATTATTAATAAATTTATTATACTTATATTAATTATTCATGGGATTATACTAATAAATATTTGAGAACCATGGAGAACTCCCCCTAATAATTAGATCCCTTAAAGAGGAGAAGATTTTAATTTTTAATGGAATATTATTTTTGTATGAATATAGATCAATGAAGTGTGTGTATGCATGTTTTAGTAATCTAAATATTTTTTTAAAACATGGTAAATAATTTGCTTGAAGTCATGGGTGACTATTTTATTTGTGAAGTGATATTATAATTATAGATATGTCGGAACATGCATTATTGAAAAGTATAATATTTATTATGTCATAAAAATAAGACGATTCACCTTTCCTAATGCATCATAATCCCATCCTTCCTCATGCGATGAGCATGGAATTCCATGGGTGATGAGCCTCTAGTTGCTTAGGTGATGAGCCTAAAATACCTCAGGTGACAATCCTATAGAGGATGAGTATCATTGGGCATCAACATCAGGGATTGGTGAACCCATTAAGAATTTTATATCCTTAAAAATGATATAATGAGTAACATTGGGCATATTAGTCATCATAGTCATAATGAAATAATCAAATTTTGATTAAAATAATCTTATGGAATTCCGTACAATAGATTTAATAGGTGAGGTTCCCTAACCATTGCTAATAAATGTAGGGGCAAAATAAGTTCCCATGATCCTACTAAAACCCATGATCAACCAAACATAGAAATTTTATACCATTATTCTGATGAATTGACTGCTATCGCCCTCACCCGCTTTCCCGTATGGAGATCATACAGTGGAGTATTATCAATACACTGGTCAAACACTATGAGTAGAAAGAAATCATACCCACCATGAAAATGGTCGGGGAAGATTTAGAATCCATGCTTCCATATTGAACCAACCAATAGACAAGACCCCACATGGGGGGACTAGTAAGATGGTGTTTATGAGGATCTATAAGGGGCAAGGGGGTCTGCAGGGGGTGTTGTGCAGGGGGAGGGGCAGGGGGTTTGAGTAGGATAAAACCTCACGTGGTTATTGAGCCTCTTTCAGCTTCTTCCTAAAAATCAATTCTGCAGCCTCCCAAGCCTCAGAAAAATAAATGTTCACTATATAAGGGAGATTAGAGTACCCAGATAGTGCCAAACCTTCTCTCCCCCTAGACAAAAACATTCCTAATAAATTAATAGATTCACCTATGGTTATCCCATCCATCAATTTATTTTCTTATTGAATTTTGAACTTGTATAATTAATAACTTTAGTCATTTTTTTCACCTGTTATTTTTAGGTACATGAGGATGATTGTAAGTCACAATTATGCATCATAATCCTTGATGAAATTGAGAGGTAATTACAATCAATTTCAACAAAATACTACTTTTGGTCCTTTCGTTTGATAACCACTCTGATGTTCTTTTTAGTACAGGATTTTGGAGTACATTGACATTAGACCACCTTTTTCCAATATTATTTATCAAATGATGATGGTCCTTTTGAAACGGATTCCTCCCCAGTCATTCTATTCATTCCATTTATTAGTATAACTCATTCTGAATATATCATTATGATCTCTTGTTTGTCTCAATGTCTTCACAAGATTTGGATTTCATGTGTCTATGCTTTCACATGATAGGTTGTGTTTGTGGATAGGGATGCATGCTACCCAGAGAACCAGAAACAAAACATAGCCCATGCTTATGCATGTGAGCATATATACAAGGATCATCTTATTGTATTTTATGCATATATATCTTGTTTGACATTATTTAATTTATGTTTTCCATTTTAATCTTTACTCCTCTCATTTGAGACACCACATGAATCTCCAAAGATTTATGTGACACGCAGAGGGGGTTTGCAGGCTAGGGGCTTGTGCAGGCTAGGGGGTGGTAAAGGCTTGGGGACTGGGGGTGCAAGGGGGTGTAGGGGGGTTGTGGAGGCTAGGGGGATGGGTGGAGTGGGGCAGGGGGAGGGGGCATGGGCAGCGGGCAGGGGTGGGGGAAGGGTGGAGGGGGCAGGGGGCCGGGGGAGATTTGCAGAGCAGGGGGCTGGGTGCAGGGATAGAGGGGAGATGGGGGTAGGGGTAGGGGCATGGGGCATGGTGGTGGGGGGCAGGGGGCAGGGGGGAGGGTGAGGGGGAGGTCTGAAGGGTAGGTGGAGGTCTGTAGGAAAGGGGGAGGGGATGTGTGGGTGGAGGGCGTAGGGTGGTGTGGGGAGGTCTGTAGGGCAGGGGGTAGGGGTGGTCTATAGGGGGGAGTAGTTAGTCTCTCTATGTTTATTTAATAATAGATAAGGTTGAGGAAACCTGATTTTCTCTTCATTCACATGTTTATTATTGTTTGAAAATTAAATATTCACTTGAGAAATTATAGAAATCGCATTGTTTTTCATTTTTTTGGTTTACCTTTTTATAACTCATCAGACTATATGATCAAACATTCCTTCGTATCAGGTTAAACCTTCTTTATAGGTGTGGATCCATTTTTTTGTTATGATATATTCTATTTGAATAGAAATCGTGTCCTCTAGTAAACTTTTATCATCGGGTGGGATACAAACTTGTATCGAACCAAACCAAATTAAGTTTAAACTTGAGATGAACAAATTATATAACATTAAAAAAAATAATTGTTAATTAATAGAAAAATATTATTTGATAGTATCATTTTGAAAAAAGGATCTATTTCTCCCTTGATTGCAGGAACATGATTTGACCCCTGGTGCATTGGTGGTCTTATATATTGGGCTGTGACATGTATAGTCACATGAGACAGGTATGTTTTCATTTAGTTTTTATATTATTTTCTTTATCGCATTGGACACATAGGTCTTTTACTTCTTTCTGTGGACAATGGGGTATTATATTTTGTGAAGGGGGGAAAATGAGGTTTAGAATGATTCAGTCCACCGACATTGATCTGATGTTAGATTATATGGTTACTACTTAGCTCAAACCTCATGTATTTGGGGATTTTAGTGTTTTTGACTACATATTAGGTTTTCAGTAGGGCGTTGGATCATTTCGTGTTGGTTCGTGTGGATTTGGATCTCCGAATCGAGGTAAGGCTTTAATGCCATTGGATGGTTTCTCACAGGTTATATAGCTTCTTTTATGTGTTTTAATGTTATTAATATCAATTGTGTAATGCGTTGATCCCTACTCGTTGGTTTCGAGTAGCCATGTTTTGGGTGACTAGCCTGATTTTGCATAGGTTAGAATGTATATATATGTGGGTTCCCCCATTATGTGTATAGTCAACCATGGTAGTGATTATGCATGTATGAGGCTATGTGTGCCCATCTATATATATATATATATATAAATTCATACACATGTGAGTTGATACTGGTATATGCATATAAACATATGTTCACAGATCCCCTTGCACATTCTCATGTCCATGCGGGTGTGTGCAATGGAGATAGGTCTCCTTGAATGTGTGTGATGGTGCGTATACCAAGTGGGGGAGTATAAAATTTTATTTAGAAATCTCCAAGATCCAATGTGGACATTTTGGTTCCACCATGATTTATGATCCCTCTTCTATTCTCTTTAATTCAAGAATGATTTCAATTGAATTCAGCTTCCTTATTAATTCATCTTAATTATATTTAATTGCATATCTCGAATAAGTGTTCTTTAATATAATTGTTTCATTTGATAAATAAAGTCATGTTTTTATAATAAAACCCCTCCAACAGAAGTGAGATGTCTATGAAAACTCACAGTGATAGTTATGTTGATCTAGTTGCTTAAATTATTGCATTTTATTTTTTTTTAATTTGTTTTAGAATAAATGTTAAATATAAATAAATGATTTGTGTGATAAAAAATGCAGTGATTTTATAATAAAACCCCTCCAAGAGAGGTGTGCTGTCTTCTAAACCAAAGAGTAGAGATAGTTTTTTGTATCATGTTTAGATATGGTTTGAGTCTTTCATATGCCTCTTGTTAGTTTTTGTTTTGCGGATATTTATTTTTTGTTTTCTTTGAATAATATAAATTTTTGTATCATACTCGTTTTACACAAATGACATTGCCCGAGTACGCATATTCCTTGACCATGAGACATTACTTTCCACACATTGAATATTATAAATAAAATTTCCATTTTTAGGCGAAGTGAATGAATTTGTAAATGGTTTGTGAAGGGTGTATGATTATTTTCCATAATTTTGTTTCCCTTTAGAAGTTGCATCATTGTGCCGCTCGCTACAACCTTCTAAAGAAATCCCTTTATATAGCATATTAAATAGTTGATCTGTTCTATCATATGACGGTGGGACGACAGTCAGAATGTTGGCCCGCTTATTCCCGCTCCCTTCGCTCCTGGTCAGAAGATGCTGCCCCACAGATGTCATTGGACCGGGCCAACTTGTCGTGGGCACGCTATGGTAATGCCGTGATTTGGCCCCGCTCCAGGATGACACCCCACAGCGGTTCACAGTGATAGTTTTCCAGGAGTCTTGTGATCAATATTGAGACTGACTAATCACAATTTCTGATGGCGGGGGGATAACCAGAATGTTACCCCACCTCCTCCCACTCCCTTCCCTCCTGGATGGAAGATGTTACCCCACTAATGTCACTGGACCGTACCAACATACCGTGGTCACTCCATGGTCATGCTGCGGTCATGTCGTCGTCACGCGGTGGTCACGCCATGATTTGGCCCTACTCCCGGAGGACACCCCACACGATTTGCAATGATATTATTCCATGATTATTGTGAACAATGTTGAGACTAACTAATCACAACTTATGCCAGTATGGGAAATGACAGGAATGTTTCCTCACCTCCTCCCGCTCCATTCACTCCTGGCTGGATGATGCTACCCTGTGGATGTCGCTGGACAAGGCCAAAATAACGCGGTCACACTACAGTCATGCCGAAGTCATATTGCGGTCATGCCACAATAATGTCGTTACTTGGCCCTACTCCAGGATGAAACCCTGCAGAGGTTCACAATGATAGTATTCCATGAGTCATGTGATCAATTTTGAGACCGACAAACCAAAATTTCTTCCGGCGGGGTGACTGTCGGAATTATTCCTCACCTCCTCCCGCCCCCTTCACTCCATGTCAGAAGATGCTTCCCCGTGGATGTCACTGGACTGGGACAACATGCCGTAGTTATGTCGTGGTCACGCCGCGGTAACGACGTGGTCACGCTGCAATCACACCATGGTCATGCTGCAGTAATGCCATGATTTGGCCCTACTCCTGCAACATCCAACCCACACCATCCCCATTATACCTTCATTTCAGCCCACTGCCACCAGCATTCCATCCCGCAACAACCCCCCCTGCCACCTTCAAATCAGCCTGCACCAACCCCCATCACCTTCTACCAGCCCCCTTCCACCAACATTCCAACTCCCTTCCACCTGCATTCGATCCCACACCAGCCCCCCTGCACCTGCAACTAGCCCCTTCAACCAACATTCTATCCCCCTTCCACCTGCATTCGAGCCAGTACGAGCCCCCAACCACCTGCAATCCAGCCCGCATCAGCCACCACACAATCCACAACACCATCCACCACCCCCACCCGCCTTCCAAACACTCATGCTATCCCTTTTCCAACTATAAAATAGCCCCATCCACTAGTTTCATCCCTCACTAGCCTCCAGACTCCGACATGTCATCCCACACCAGCCCTGGACACATGCCCAACAGCCCCCAACTACCTACAATCCAGCACACACCATCCCCCTTCCACCTATTACAGCCCACACTAGCCCTCTGATATCCCCTTGTGGCATTCCATCATGTCTGGACCAGCCACTCCTACATGCACCAGCCACCAGCCTCTTGCATTCTAGGATGTGTGAGAAAAACTCAATGAAAATCACAAAAAGGAATGGAAAAAATCTGATCCCATTGCCTGATCCAACTTTCCCTGGAAATGTAGCCATGTAAACTGCCATTAATGTTTCCAGAGAACATTGTGGTAGAGATGCTTCTTTTAACCAAAGACTAGAACCCAGCTAGAAAGAAGAGCAGATCCAATGCATCCCATAAGATGTCCCACCTGACCGAATCTAAATCAATGAATAAATCGATCTTGAAGGCACACCTAAGAACTCTATAATCAAGATGGTATCCCCACAATAATTCTTGGGTAACAAGATTCTTAGGATAAATTTTTTTTGGTTCTAAAGGTTGCAGATATTTTATCCAGCTTTAGATTTATGTGTCTCTTACATTTATTTTTGTGACCATCCTACTAGAAGGTCCGAGTTATAAGTTGTGGAAGTCTATGTTTCTGAATAAGCCAGACAAAGACTATTCTTGGAAAAGTTTCAAGGAATTGTTCATTTATCATTATTTCATAAAGAAGTTAAGGTACTGGTGGCTATAGATTTTTCTAGGAGGGGATATATTGGTGGGGTTTCTCAGTGCTGTCTGGGGGGTGGGGGTGTGGGGGGTCTGCAGGGTAGGGGTTGCAGGTAGGGTGTCTAATAGAGGTTGTCATGGGGGTGTCTATGGTCTATCCAGGGTGGTTCTGTAGGGTAGGGTTCATGTGGGGTGTCCAAGGGCTATATTAGGGGGATGTGAGGGGGTCTGCAGCGTAGGGGGAGGGTGAAGGTGGGGTGTCTAGGAGGGGCTATCTAGGGGGTGTCCAAGGGCTGTCCGGGGGGGGGGGGGGTTCTTGGGGGTCTGTAGGGAAGGGGGCTGGGTGAAGGTGGGGTGTCTAGGGGGGATATCCAAGGGGTGTCCAAGAGATGTCCGGGGGCTGATTTGAAGAGATAAACCCATGAGCAATGGGAACTAACCTCATACCTATAATGTTACTAATGATTTTTGGAATGGTATTCCCAATAGCAATAGGTCTGAAATCTGTTGGATTGGTGTAGCCTGATTCAGTTGGGTCGAATGCTTATGCACCATAACTGTCGCTGGTCGAGCTCTATGGTGAGCTCGTTGGGGGTTGTAGGGGCAAGGTGCCCCTACTTTTGGGTGGCCGAAGGCCCCTAATACAAATTTTCGTAATCTGTAGAAACTTTGACCATTCTAGCAGTGCGGACATTGGAGTCCACTTTACTATTGCAATTTTGACATCTAGCTAGGAGCCACTAGTGTATTAGATACATATAGGAATGGCATCATACGATTACAAAAGTCTATAATAATATTTCCTGATCTCTTTATTCTACTAAATAAATATTCTCCTCCATTAATAGATTGAGTAGATTTGTCATCACTTTCAACTGGTCAACCTATTCCATGAAAACCCATTCTACAGAATCTACCTCAATTAATCATAATAAGATTAATGTACATCACCTATAACAACATGTACATACTATTTCACTATAGACTAGATCGAATCAGTATCAAATAAAGCTAAGGGAGGTGGAGCAGTAGGTGTAGATGAAAGAATAGGAGGTTCCGGATAACTCAAAATTCCTCTAAAATATAAAAGAATCATTTCTTTGAAATATTATAAATATAATATGGACACAAAATCTGGAAGCACTGGGGAATAAAATCTCTAAATAAAAGGTAAAATAGCCTCTACATGTAATGATTTGTTAGGTACAACTAAGGTAAAATCCTCAAGCTCAGCTGCTTGGTCAATCTGCTTTATTATGGATCCCTTACGATATGTGCAAGAGATGTGTAGGGGGCTGGCCAGCAGGGGCTGTCCACGGGGTCCAGCATGTGGGGGGTCTTCTGTCCAGGGGGTCTAGCAGGGGGGCTGCTATGCTAGGGGTCCAGGGGGGGGGGGGGGCTCATGTCTAGTGGTGTCTATTAGGGGGAGCAGTCCAGGGGGGGGTCCTACAGGGGGGTGCTGTCTCAATGGGTTGGGGATGATCTCCAAGGGAAATAATAGGGAGTGGGTGCTTTTGTCCAAGGGGTTGGGGCTAGTACCCATGGGGGTCCAACAGGGGAAAGGGGTATGCAAGGGGTTGCAAGGGGGGGTGTGCAAGGGGGTACATGGGTGAGTGTGTGTGTGTGTGGGGGGGGGGGGGGTTTCCAGGTGGTGCAAGGGGGGTGTCTAGCAGGGGTGAAAGGGGTGGTGTCCTATTGGGGTGGTGCTGGGGGTTCAGAAAGGGGGGATGTTGTCCAATGGGTCAAGAATGGGGAAATCTAGGGGGGTCCGTGGGGGCAACTGTCCAAGGGGGCTGGGGCTGCTTTCCATGGGGGTCTAGCTGTGGGGGGCACTGCTATCCAGGGGGTTCTAGGAGGGGAAAGGGGTGTGATATGGGGGTGCAAGGGCATGTGTGCAAGGGGTGAAAGGGATGTGAGTATGTGTGTGTGTTGGGGGGGATGCTTTCTAGGGGGTGCAGGGGGGGGGGGTGTCCAACAGGGGTGGTGAAAGGGGGGTCCAGTAGGGGGGGCTACTGTCCATGGGGTCCAGTAGAGGGGGGTGCAGTCCAGGGGGGTCAATTATTGTGGGGGGGGGGGGGCTTCTGTCTAGGGGGTCCAGCAGGGGGGCTGCTATCCGGGTGGTCCAGTAGTAGGGTCTAGTAGGGGGAGGGGGGCGGCTCTATAGGGGGATCAAACCATGGAAATAGCCTAATTTTCTCATTATTGGTAATATATATCCCCTTTACCAGTTTAATGTAAAATGGATTCACCTAACAATGGGATATGAACATCCATAAAGACTCTGAGAATATCTTCTAGCACATTATAAAACAACTAGTCTTGATGCCTTGATAAATATTATTATATTATATGGTGATATCATGAAATAGTTTATTGGTTCTCTCATCAAAAATATAAATGATGCATTGAATGATAAAAAAAGTTATTACCTAATTCAAATAGTGTTAGGTTCTATGACTTGGAATTTTTATACCATGAAAAATGGTCTGGCATTCATATTTTTATTAAAGAAGATGAAACATTACATGTATCATTTTAAATTCCCTTTTCTCACTCATATTGACCCACACAATTGTATCCTTGGTCATAAAATGATCACTGGGTGTTTGGCCCAATGGGAAGTTATTCTGTTTCAATTTTTAATCCAATTTGTGTCACATAATGTTGTTAACTGTTATGATCTTCCTAATTTCCTTTTGGCACATCCCACCCCGAAAATAACACTAGTGGACATTGGACATCTGGCTAAAGAGGCATTTTATGGACATGAATCTCCCCTATCATGGGAAATATATTTTAATAGTACCTCTTAAAATACTGTCTAAAATAGGATCAAAAACTAGAATCCCAAATGTTTTTCATCATGCGATTGTATTTATTTCTCTTTAATTAAAATTTTTGAAACCATCTCTCCCAATACAAAGGTTGCACTAATAATGAGGCATAATACAATGCTCTCATCACTATATTGGAACTAGACCTTCAAATTAAGATAGTCATCCTATTCATAAAAAGGGATTGAAACCTTGTGATTAAGAAAATAATTGGAGAATATTACATCATGAAGGAAGAACATCTCTCTACATTTTGTTAAGTTAGTGGAAAAAAATAATAGATCACTTTTTATCCAATTTTTCATCACGTAACATGATCAAAAAATTATTCTACTAATGAACAAGAAATATAATCTATAGTCCGGAATTTCCCTAATCAATAAGAGGTTGTTTTCCATATCACACACTGAAGGATAGTCTCATCCATCATTGATTGTGAAATGTAGGAAATCAATTAGATCAAAAATAATGTAGAGCATGATGAATTGATATCCACCTCAGGATAGATGTATCCCATAAATGATTAACTCCAAAATAGGAATATCTTGATAGATAAATCTAAAAGGGAAAACACTTGATGTTTGATTGTGAAATTTACCATTAATGATGGGAAAATTGAAAAAGAAACCCCATAAACGAGAAACCTATGAAATACTCCTCATATTCTAGATTCTCTTAAGGCACATCCCACACCGTTAATAACACTAGTGGACATAGAAATTCTTGACAAAGGGGTATCATATGGCCATGAAAATCCCCATGAATGGTTGTTATATTTTTATTGTGTCTTATAAAATCCTCTCTGAAATAGGATAAAATACTAGAATCTCAAATGGTTTTGGTGATGGTATTGAATTTATTTCTTTATAAAAACAATTTTTTGATACCTTCACTCCCTATAAAAAGAAAATATAATAATTATGCATAATAAAATGATCTTACCACTGAGTAGGAACATGAACTACAACATCAGATATCCAACCTAAACATAAATGGGGATTCCAACATTTTTATCAATTAAATCAATGGAGAATTTGAAATAATTGGGGAAGAACTTACACTATTATTGGTTATATTAAAGGGAAAATTCAATAGTTCACCTCTTAAAAAATATATCATCATGTATCTTGATCAAAAAATTCTTCTACTAATGCTCATGAAAATGATTCCATAGTCCTAACATTCCCTGATAAAGAAGATATGGTTTTCCATATCACACACTGAATGATGGTCTATACTTTTATTATCTATGAAATTTAGGACATCAATCAGATGAAAAATAACCTAGAGCATGATGAACTCATATCCACCCTAGGATATATGGAGCCCGTAATTGATTAACGACAAAATGGGAATCTCACAATAAATCAATCTAAAAGTAAACAGACATGATGATAGATAGTGATCATTACAAGTCATGATGGAAAAAATGAGAACCCCATATAAATGAGGAAACAATGAAATAATCCTCACATGCATAATATAAATAGAAACTCATGTTATCATGGAGGATGTCCCTACATTCTCACGTGGGCCCCATCATCCTGAGACAAGTGTCTCCCACCAAATCATGATTCTTATTACTACTAGAAAACAATGATATAAATATTTTTGCAATTAACTATGAAATTTAATGAATTATAGATTCATGAAAACTTTTTCTATTAACCCCATGAGTTACTATATACTTCTAAATATTTATTTCCATTTTTCTTATGGGGGATTGACATTGTGGGGACATATCCCACAACCATGGATAAGTTGTTTAGGTATATATTTAGCACTACCATCAACATTACCAAATGCGATGTTAAAATACCCCTTAGAATGTTCTGATTAATAACATCTTCACCGTTATATTGTCTAATATAATTACTTATTTGTGAGTTCCTCACACAATATTGATGGAAAATGACCCCATAGTTTGTCATACTAAGTTAAGGAAATTATAACAAGAGTAAAACCTCAAAAATAATAAATCATATTTCTATCTTGTAGAGGAAGATAGAAAAATATTTTCATTAAATAAGAAATTATCATATATACTTCAAAATATTCTAAAAAATGACAATAATTCTAGTCCAAACATGAACATTCATGCTTTACAGGCCTACCATACAATGACATACATCGATACACAAGATGAGATATATTTATTGTTGTACAGATATATGGAATTTTTGTGAATATAATTCTAGTTTCCCTCACTCTTATAACTATATATGTAAATGTATGAAATGAATAGAAATAAAAAAAAAGTTGAAGATGAGATGGAATACATTGATGATAAGAGGTTTTATACATAGAACTACCTCAAAGTCCCATAAAATTAGAACAACCAATAATTCAATTAAAAATATTGCCTCCAATTGTTCTTAAATATAGAACTACTATTAGGACTTCAAAAACCCCAAGGATTGCATGATATAAACATTCAATTCTGGTATTCAAATATGGATGTGCATACATCATATATATGGTATATTCTAATTGAGATTACTCACTGGCCGCAGGGGATGGTAAATGCATTATTCCCCCACCAATTAAAGATATATATAGAAGTAATTTTCCTAGTTACCATAATGAATCATTTCATCCTAGTCTCATTACATTAAACTGATCAATAATTCCTTCCGAAATGACTTCAAATTTCAATGTGTCTTATGTCCTGGTTTCATGGAATTGAACTAAAATATAATTTATAGGGGTATTCCATTAAACTTTAAAAGTTTGTAGTCCGATGTATGTTTTAAATAAACAAAATGAAACAATTTCATCTTTGATTCATGATATTAATCTAATGAATTTGTCCTAGAATAAAAAAAAATTAAAATACACAGTGTCGTATGTTCTAGTTGAATGATGTTAAACTACATAATATATTCTGATGGAAAGATTTTAAACTCTATAATTTATTTGGTCAGAGGTTTATGACCACTGACATGTTCCTCTGTGGTTGATCTGGTTGATCTCATGCTTGGATACCACTACCATTTATAGCCTGATTCAACTGTGCCATTATTGCAACAAACTATTCAATTCTGATTCCGACCATCTCATGTTACTGATTTGGAAGGTTGTCTTCCTCCTAATGTCGTCCAAAAATAGGTGCCATGTTTCCACTACAGATAACCATACTAAACACATAAATATCTTAGGCCAAGAAACATGGTAATTTTTAAATGCTATATCATTTAAATCATACCATAAATTAATTTCTGGACATTAATTTAACAACTTTTTCTAACTCCTAAAGTTGTCTAAACCGCCCTCTAATACCAACTATAAGGCCCCAGCCTTAAACATTACATAATATTGAATAAAATGAATTATTCACATTGAGGATATTTTCTGGTTTATTGTTTTAGAGAATTAGGACATAACTATTACATCTCAAAATATTACAAAGTAGACACTTCTACATAGTTTCCTTTTTTACAAAACATGAAATCTTGAAAAAAAGGGTCATGTCTAGTTCCATGTTTATGACAATATGAATTTTCCTTTATCAGATCCTTGACCATATTCCACTTTATGTCCTATGAAAAAAATTTCAAAAAAACTTGGGATGAGCATAAAAAGCTCAGTAAGGGATACAAAAAGATGGGAAACTGTTAGTTTTTCAAAACAACATGTAAACCATGAATAAATTATCAAAGTAATAATTTTCACCTTTATAAAATAGTAAATACTCATAACTGAATAAAAGATCATTACTTACCCTTTTTTAACTAGAATATTACCACAAAACCCTTATAATGAACACATAACATATGAAGGTAACTTGGGACATAAACATATTTAAATGGAAAAACCACATGGTCGACTTTCACACATATCACTAAATGGAATATCCATATGGACAACTTCCATACCCAATGCATTGGAGGTTATAACGTAACCACACATCTTGGTATTCACGGCACCACCTGTCATATGGTTTATCACATAACCACCCATCAAATGTCCAAGTACCATTATAAAATCATAAGACATAAAATAAATATAATGGAAAGACTACATTTCCACATTTTGACTACAATATATCAATTAAATATATTGATATAACAAAACCATTATAAAAACAATTTTCTATACCAAAAAACATAAATGTGTATATGTTATTTACTTCATTTTAAAAACATTATGGCTTGTTGAGGAAGCCAAAGACCAAATAATACTCCCAACGGCGAAAAATGTCGTTGTCACTGCGTACATTAAAAGAAACATTCCTTTTTTTCGTTTAGTAAAACATATCATTGAAAATGATTCTCTATAAATGAAATGAAAATTAAACGGTGTTTTATACTCCGTATAAAATAAATTCTTGTATTAGAACAAAATATGCCTCCATGAAAGGAGACTGAGACGAAGTCCCTTACCTCGTGTCCGAAATGACTTGATCGCTCTTTAATCTCCTGAATAATAAACTATTGTTAATTTCTAATTTTGTAAAACCTTTTTCATGTTTATTATTCCTTTTATATCACTTATTTCGTTGTTATAAACATTATGTAATCATTTATGTTAATAATGTTCATTTTGTCGATATTTGGTACTTAAGTCAAAAATGGACTTCTTACAATTACATGTTGTTCATGTGGTCAAAGGTTCATTATATATAGAATGATATTAATTATTTGGATATCATATATATCATATATATCCATCATATATATTTATTTATAATAATACATAACATTTAGATGTAAGAAATGAAATGCACCGTTCATGGAGATGGCAAGCCGTACGTACGCATGAACGCTACTTTCATTCCTATTTCATATTAAAAGAATTAAAACTAAATGATAAAAATATATATTATAATTCCAGTATAATATATATGTTATATATTTAACATAAGTTCAATAATTACATTTTTTATAAATTCCATGTTTGGCATGAACGAGTCACATCACTTCAGGGGGCGGTAGTCCACACTTCCTCAGATGGAATTATCACATTTTCACAACATTAAAATCATAAAGGTATGTTTTAAATATAAAATAAATATTTATAGAGAGGTAATAAGTATATTATATATCATATATAAATATAGTGACATCATAATGTCCACCATTAAAGGTGTTAAGAGAAGATTGAGCAATCATCGTTTCGTGAGACAGTAATTTGCGATCCATAGAAATGGTATGTTCTTTAACCATTAAACGGAGGTGTGTGTTTGTTTAGATCAAATACTTCTCATAACAACATCATAGTATATTTAAGATAAATTTGTTGTTACAAAATAATGGAATAAAAATATTTTAGGGGTTGGATAACAAAATTAAAACAAAAGGATATATGAGAAGACATTACCTTTAAATCAGGTAACTCCCTTTGGTTTGAAGAAAAAGGTTTTCTTGAAAAGATTTTGGCCTAAGGTAAGGCTTCTAGAATTATTAGAGGGATGTGGAGAGGTAAAATTATTAGAGTTTGGTTTATCAAAAGTATTGAGAGATGTGGGTAAGGGGGTAGAGGTGGTGGCCTTTTATAAGAGGGAGGAGGGGCACTCTTGGAATGTTATAAAATGTTACTTTATTATAAAATGATTTTTCGGATTTTAAAGTCCCAAAAAGGATATATTTCTAGGATAAGGTGATTTGGGTTCTAAGTCCACCATTATAATCGGTTTTTGACAAGTTTAAGTCTTATATTTGTCCTTATCTTTTCATTTTATTTGAATCTTTCATTAATGAGGTAATCGTTGAATCATCATGGTGTCATAAAAAAATTTATTTATATAATGTATAAAAATTATAAAAAATATATCATGATATATGAAATATTTTTAGTTGCCTAATGAATATTTATAGTAAAAAATATGACTTTTATAACCCCATGTAAATATTGTTTTAGTAAAACAATACATGTTTGTGACATTTTTATTTTAACTTTAAATAAAAAGTTATTAATGTCATTTTCTTACCCAAGTTGCTCCATGGGGTCCCCAAGTTGACCAATGGATTTTCATGGTCCGACATGACTCATCCAATAAGGGTAGGACATGTGTCAAGGTAATTTCATATTATTAATACATTATTTTTACCTTACATTACACTAATTATCTCTAATCGCGATTAAGACAACCTAAAAGTTACTATTCACCAAAAAAATTATTTTCATCCCATTGAACCACATATTACATACTAATGAAGAAAATGTATATCATAATTTTTAAATTTAATTTACAAATGTTGTAAAGTTTCATTTAAATGAAAAATTAGTTTTTTAACTACCACTTAGTGGTTTCACTATTCATCAAAAATTGAAGTTTTTTAGAAAAATACCAAAACTTCTTCTTAAGCTATATTTGATATTCCGAATTCAAAAATGATGTCTATTTTACTAAATTAAAAACATATAAGTTGAATTAATTACTTTAATAATCATTTCCTATTGTCAAAACAAATAGCGTGTTTTTATGAAACAATATATATCCAAAGATTGACACTAGATTTAGTCCAATTTCAAAGTGAAATTAATTACAATGACCACCATTAGATTAAATGGTAAAAATATATTCTAATTTAACATTAAAACCAATTAAAAAAAATATAATCATAAAAATAAATTATATTAAAAATATGTTTTGAATTAAAATACAACATTATTCACTAATTCATTAAAAATGAACTTTATCGGAAAAATAACAAAAACATACACAAAGTAAATTTTTATGACCTGATTCTAAAGAAGGATTTCATTTGGTCCAATAGAATGTATAAGAGTGACCAAACTATTTTTAAGGAGGGTCTTCCATCAAAAGGAAATAAATAGACCTTTTAGTGAATATTTGAGTATTTATACCTAAAATTGAATTCTTTTCATATTTTAAGCCTCTATCTTTTATTGGATAAATGTAAAAACATTTAACAATCATATATAATAATATTTTAGTTATTTCTATTAATTAACTCCAATACAACGGCTATGTGTTAACTACAATTTAAATTAATATTTTTATATTACTAGTGTGCAATGTAAGATTTCAAAGAAACTCGTTGTTGCATATCGGGTACTCTATCGAACATAAAAACCCCTTTAAAGAAAAATTAATATTTAATTCGTAAATATTAATAAATATTAAAATGTATTATTCTTTATTTACCTAGGATGTAACACTTATTGACATGGATAGTGTGTATAATGTTCTTTACCCTGATCAAGGGTGTGGATTTGAGTTTTTTATATAAACTTATCGGTGTAAGGTGATCACCGTGTTGAGAGGATTATGTCTCTTCTTGAAAATGATACTCTTGTTTTAAATTTTTCTATGTTCTTTTTTGTTTAGTTTTCACTCAATTTATTTATTTAAATTAGAGTATTTTAAGTTACATTGATAGTTAATCATAGATAGATTTTGAAAAAGAGTTTGATTTAGAAGATTGATTTTAAAAGTTAAAATAAAAATTCATATTGTTTTAACTGTGAACTAATCACTCATTGAAAAGTCTTTTAAAATATAAAAGGTTTTACAAATATTCTTCTTTGGTTAACTTGGTTTTTTTTATTTCATATTATGGATATTTTAAATAATATATTTAGGAAGAAAACTTTATAAGAACTCATTTCACTCCCCCTCATTAGTGTTCCATTCTGACCAACATGTTGGAACATTACTCTATAATATATTTACATCATGTTTCCCTATAGATTTTTATTAATGATTCTACATTATTTTTTTTAAGATGAATTGATAAGTAATGTTTAAAATAATATATTTGTAGAAATATTTGAAATGTTTTAAACATTATTGTATTGTATTTTTCAAATAATCTTATTTGAAAAACATTTATACACATAAAAATTTTCGGAAATTTCCAAAAAAAATTATCTTTATTGATATTTAAGTATAGTCAATTTCGTCGAATTTTTAATTTTTTTTTTGAAACAATAATAGATTTTACTATTTTAAAAATTAAATTGATGAAGAATAGGTGAGGAATTGTGTGAGAGATAAGATTTTTGTTCTTGTCATTAAATATCTATTGTGTTGATAATGGAGAAGAAAATTTTCTTTAGTGATTTCAGGGAAAATGATTTATGAATCCTATTGAATGTTCTAGAAATATGTTCTTTTGATGGATGATACATGATTTCATGCTTCTAATCATGATGGTTTATAGTGATGTATTATGATTTGGTAATGAAAAATCATGAATAATAAGCGAATATAATTACATTTTTAGTTATATTTTGTACAATATAGTTATTTAATAAAAATAATAGTCATTGGTGAGTATTGAATACATATATTTGGCATCCAATTTTCATTTTTTCAAATCATCTATATCTCAAACTCAACATAATCAATGTATGGAGAAGATACCCATCATTTTATAGAACCTATTAAAAGACCAGTGTGATCAACGAATTTTATTAAATTTCACTAATATATATATGTATATGACTCTAGGTTTTAGTTAATATTTATATCTCATCTATAATAAGTCATAGAGTTTAACATAAAAATAAAATTAGAAGCAATTATGGATTTGAATAAACCCCAATATTTAGTTTCAACTATTTGGTTAGCTAGGAAGAACAATTTTTATCATATTAATCAAGGTTACCTTTGAATTACCCATTTTTTTCCGAAAAATTTATTAATAAACTAAATTATACAAATAATATATTTATTATTAAATCGAATAAAGTTAACCTCCATAGATTCTAGAACATGATGATATCTTACCCTATCTCTCTAAACCTATAGGTTATTTATTTAACAACTATTGGGATTACTCCAATTAAGAATTATTATCCAATGAAATATATTGATATGGGAAAATTGATGGATTATATCATGAAATAAAATGAATTTTTAATGTCCTTATATAAAAATATATATTCAATGTTAATTGGAATTTAAACTTATAAATAACAACGTGATAGGATTAAGAACATTTTAAACTATGTTTTTATATAATCTATGCCATGATATAATTCTTAAATGATAATTAAAAATATGTAAGGATAGTTTATGATGATATTATTTATGAAAAATACACAAATGTAAAGGATATTTTTATAAATCATTGGGAGATTTAGAGTAAACTATAATATTCATCCATTTCTATTAAACTAATTAAAATATATTCTATTATATTCAGTGAAAAAATTTCTATACTATAATATTTGGATGATTTACCAATTTAATAATTTAAAAAGCGTTTTTTTTAAATTTTAAACTGATACATTTTCAAGAAGATAATCTTGTTTGAGAAATTGATGAGTCAATGATAAAGTTACAACATATCAGAAAAATTCATCATATCTCGAATTAACAAATTAATTTCACATCTTGTAATGATAAGGAATATATAGATAGTGGAAAATTAAAAATTAAAAATGGTAAGATTAAATATTTTCTTCATAAGAACTCTATATTCAATAAAAAATGGGATTCATTAAAACCAGGATGTGGGGAAATGAAAATATATGATACTAAAAATGGTTGATAATTGTATTAATGAATTGTTCTTCAAAAAATGATAATTGAATAATAATACAATTTGTTAAATTATTTTGTAGAGAAATATTCTCTTAAGGTATAAGTTATCAACAAGGATCAGTCATGGGAACATGATGCTGAAAATACCTAATTGAAAATCATATAAGGTTTTAACAAAGGTGAGTAATTTTCAGTTAAATTATGTCATGTTTCGAATACGTTTATCCTTAAGAAGTAGGTTCACATTGATATCTTTTATTAAAAGAATATAAAATATATTTTTGGCTAATATTGTATGTTAAAAAGTAAAATTGGGTTTTATATGCTAATAGAAATCATTAAAACATCACTCAGATATCAAGGAAGTTGAATTAAATACCCAAAATTAAATCTTTTACATGAAAGAGGAAATAATAATCATTGAATGCACTATTAGAACAAATATATTTTTAAATTTAATGTTATTTGTTACTTTGAATATTATATTATATGAAAATTATTGGTGATCTAGAGGATATTGGTACAAATTCTATGTTTTATAGTACAACATGTCTTTTCCTTATAGTCAAATAAGGTTAAAAGTGAGGTGGATAAACTCAATGAAACTATGTTCAAATTTCTACATAATGATTAATATAAATAAAATTACATCAAGCTTATCCTCTAAAATATATTTTATTTCAAAAAAAAAATATATTCCAATTAATGTTAATAGACTATATAATTCTTCAAAACACTACAGGGGTATCATTATAATTAGGTATATATGGAAAGGTGTAAAAGGATGAATATTCTTAAAATTCACTTCTAGTTGATGTTTCATTAATAGGAATATGGATAAGAAATAATAGGATACATGAATGTGGGGGATCATACTATATGAATATTGAGACTAAAATCTCTAAGAATATATATTTTAATAATCAAGGATCACTTAAATTTCACAATGATAGTTACCTAAATATTAGAGGAGTTATTTAATATTAATTCATAATAATGAAAATCATGGGAAGTGATATTTTTGGATGTTCTAAAACAAAAAAAATTAACTGTTATTCAGCTAAAAGGTTATTGAAATAACGTATATTTTAGATTCAAGGCTTACAACATCAAAATAATTGAATATATAATAATTATAACTATACTAGGATGAATAATTGTTTTCTCAAAGAAAACTAACAATTTTAGTGATTCTTTTCACTTGAGTTAAATGATTGAGAATGATATAAAGAATAAAAAACATGCTTATATTAGTCAAATAAGTATGTGAACAAGGAGAAAATGGGATATATTTATAGTATTTTTTCCAATAATGATAGAAATTTGGGAAATTTTTTAAAGATGCCTAAATGGAAAAATGGTTCTAAGATGTCATAAAATGGTGGAAACATAATCCACCATGCCACATATATTAAAAAATTCATAAAACATAGACCATTGATATATATATATATATAAAGTAAATGTTATCTTTAAATCTTCGTATTTATCCATGATTTTTAAATGATAAATAATATGATATTCATGTAGAATAAATCTATATATATAGATAAGTTTATTGTGTTCATAAGATTAGTTGAGAACTATTTTGGTATTTTTCTTATAAAAATGAGAATACATAATGGAAATGGAGTTAACTAGGACCCCATTAAAATATTATCATTCAAAGAATGGGATTATGAAACAATTTAGTTATCCAAAAACACCAATCGAAAATGGATTTGGTTAGTGGAATTGTTGTTTTATTTATATTATGTGAATAACTATTCATTCTGAATTAAAAAACTGAAAATTCATTTGGATGGAGACATAATTATATATTAATAAAAATAAAATAGATTTATACTAGTTATGTAATAAAATTATTACTATAAATTATATTTGTCACAGGGAAAAACCTATTGAGATATATTTCAATTTGTTTTTAACCTTTAATTTAAAATTAATTAAAATTATGATCATAATATGTTTTATAAAATAAACCACTAATTAGTTTCAATGAATTAAAAAACCAATTGAAAAGAGTAAAAAATATATAATAAAAAAGGCTTATATGTTATTAGGTTCTTATTATGTGATGTTTTTTGACTATACAGCCAATTTTAGTCCAAATGTATCAAATATTGAAAAACATATATCACAAATGTGTAGATTTCTAGAAAAAAGTGTGAAGTATATGAAAAATAGAGCATGATAATTTTCATATAGATTAATATCTAGAAAATGATGGTAACTCAGATTTTAGGAATAATAAATTATAATATCATATGATACAAATTCATGTGTATCCTAAAAAAATTCTGGATTATAATGACCTTATTTAGAAAATAATAATGTTAATGTTTAACAATAAAACATACCTTGTTTATATATATTATAAATAAATAGTTTCAGATGAATTTGAACATATAGAATATGTAAATTTAATGAAAACATTTCATTAATATATCATTAGGAATGTATAATGAGACTTATTCTAATATAAAATTGGAATTATATCATTGGAAAAAGTGGGCACATAAAAATAAGGTCAATGATATGGTTGATGTAAGGAGAAAAATTGATATATTATTTTAAAAAATAAACTCTTGGATTGATGGAGTTGACTTTGATGATAAAGTTTTTCATGTTGTAAGACATGAATCTATATGATTACTCTATGATTTTATAACTCACAAGAAATATATTATTAATAAAATCATAGATATGTATTCTTTATTGAATATTGAACATTAATAATATGTTTATATTGAGGTTCTTATATTTTTTATTCTTGAAAATGATGATAAACTATTATATATCTTAAATAAATATTATTATGTTCAAAAATAAGAAAATATGGCGTGGGGTTATAACCTAGATGGATTTATTAGGGAGTTGTTGTTTAAAAAAGGAGATGTTGATAAAACTCAGTATAAAAAGTACACGAGAATAATAAATATTATTTTCATTTCATGTCATGCTGATACCATTTTTTGGTTGGAAAGTAGCAAACCTGAAATGAAATATTGGGGAAAACTAACCCGAGTTTTGAAGATTTTATACATGGAGAGACAACAACCTTTTAGTTTTTATGATATATAGATAGAAGATTATACTATTCTATAAAAAAATTAGACTATGAAATTTTGAATTAATTTGGAGTGGATCGATATAGAGAGGTATCCTCCCCCATGATCATATCAGTGATGTTGGGAAAAAATAAAGGGGGTAAAAGAGTGAGTCATGAGAATTTCAAAAATGTAATTAGAATATGTGTTTATTTTACTACATCAGAAATTAATATTTTTTATGGAATTACATTTTGTTTAATATAGAATGTATATAAAATAATAACGCATTTTCTTTTCTAGAATATTTATTAGATATATCAAATGGTCTTTGAATAACTAGATGAAGGACTACAAATTTGATGCACGGAATATATATGCATTAATTTAGTATAATTTATTAGGAAATTGTGATGAATAAACATTAAATATAATGTCTGTTATTTCTCTTATGGGAATTTAGTTTGATCTGAAATTTCACAAAATAATATTTTTTGACATTAAGCTTCACTGAGAAGGAGTATCTGGTTGGAAAACATGTACAGGAAAAAGGATTAGGATTATAGATAAATTAGAATACATGAAAGTGATAATTTAAAAGGCTTGGATAATTTCTTTTGAAAATAAATGTAAAGTGGATTTATTTAAGAACCTTATATAGAAATAAATATATAATAATATAAATATCATGTATCATTTTATTAAATATTAGGTTCCGATAGTGTTTTAAATCATGAATATATTCATAGGGATGAAAAAATTGATGATATATTAAAAAAATTCAAAAAAGTATATATTTAAATTTTTATGGATGAATATGGTTGTTTAGTCATTCCACATTCCATGTAATATTTAATCCTTCCTCAACCATTAATGGATATTTCTTTAAAAGGGAGTGAATATTTCTCAACACATGAATCTTTTTTTTGGAATCCAAAACGCGTATTATTTTAAAAAACGATGTATAAATTTTTTGGGTTGAGTTAATTTATTATGGTGGAGATAATCATATACTATGTCACATATTATTTTTCCCAAGTGTATGGAATTGTCTCATAAATATTATTTAACCAGTAATATGGAAATAAGACATTTCTATTTTAGAAAGGCTACGATTTATTGGGAATAATATTGAATTATTGGAATTGAAAAGAAACCACATTGGGAAATTAGTGATACCATGGAATTTATCAATGTTTGGTTCTTTTGTATACCATAGATTAGAATCACTAGAATATATTGAGAATTATTTAAAATGATGTTTAATTTTTTAAACAAAAAATGATGGAAATTATTTATTATATATGAGTGTAAAAGGCTAGTGATATACTTTGCGAGTTAACAACTTCATGCATAATAATTATGTGATATCATAATTCAAAAATTAAACACATGTGATATTTAATGATAATATTTTTCAATGTATAAGAGTGGTTTTACTAGGATACACATCATTTTCCTATCAATATGTAATATCTAAATATGAATATGTAAGATAAATTCTATGTCTTATTGTGATGTGAATCCTCTTTCTGAAGATGTGTATATTTTTTTCTAATTTTTTAAAGGATATTTATCAAATTTATGTAAATATATAGCATCCTGTAAATGTTATATAATAATATACATATATTAAATAGGATAGTTATTGATGTTACTATGGTATTTAAGTTCCTTAAGAGGATTCAAAAGATTTAATATGGAATACCTAATATTATTTTTAGGATGGAATATTTTTATTTTCTCATACATAGTATTATTTTAAGAGAGATATATTTCACCTTACATAATATACTCTAATTAGTAAAATGCATGAATTATGAGAATTTCTCATGTGATATTATTAAGAGTTTCATAAAAGTAAGAAAAAATACGATAATTATGATGTATTATTAGAATTTAAATGGCATGATTTTAATTTACTATATCCTTGATTAAAATAAAATTATTATATATAATATGGTTTTTTCATGGTATGAAGTACAAAATTATAATGGGTTTATGACATGTTTTCATGGATTAATTGAATAAAAACAATAGATTTTTTGGATTCAAAAAGTGGGGGAATGTTGAAGCATGTTCTATAGATAATTAATTGATATAAAATTCCAATTACTATTAAAAAATTAAAATATTTTAATTTTGAAATCATTATAGTAGAATAAAAAGATATAATATTTTCTCAGATACCCTTTACCAGATTTGTTGAGAATGTCTTTTGAATCTTCTAATGTGAGTTTCAAAATTTAATTATTTAAAACTATAATCCATTAAATAATGTGACGAATAAAATGAAACATATAAAAATAATAATTGTATGATAGGGAGGTATTATGCATAAATTGTTAAATATCAAGGATGTTAAATGATTAGAAGAATATAATATTAATTTTAAGAGAGCTAAATTGTTTACTATTCCATGTTGATGTTTTATAAGTAGGATCTCTTGATGATGGGATAATGATTTAATGTTTCTTATCTAGAATGATTAATTTAAATATCCATTTTTTAGTGATGAAGAATCCAAGAGGATAAAATATTGACTTTTACATTTTTTCATAAATATTTATAAAAAATGAATGATCATGTATAAAAAATAATTCCGAGACAAATCTATTTGAATATAGCATCTATAATCTCATTTAATATTACTCATTCTTATATATCTTATGCATGAATGTAACATTTAGTGAAATAGATAGAAATATTGGAATATATCATTCTTTAAATTTTTTATTCTCATCCATATATATATATACATATATTTTATATTAGGTGGGAATGTGTTTTCAAAGATGAGTGTATGTAGACCATAAGAAGTCATAGAGGTAAATTTAATTGAAATATTTTAAATAACTATGAACTGATTTAGCCCCCTTCTCAGTTGCAAACATCACACCACTTTAAAAAAATATCGAAATATATATTCTCATAGAAGTAAATATTGAATCAACTCATTATGTTTATATCCTAAATATATTCATATTGAAAATGAATCATGTAGTTTTTCTCTAAATCATGTAATGCTTCGTACAATATCATTTATCATGGTGGAAAATTCAATAATTAATCTTGAATTAGATATAATTTAAATTTATAATATTTTTCGTCATATTTATAATATGGATTACATTACCATATAATAACCTTGATTTATGTTTTCAATTTTATCGTGTATTTATTTCATGAACATTAATCCGATTATATTGGTATTGTGATTTTTAGATAAAGAAATCATAATAAAATCTCATGCCTTCCCATCATTGTATATATAAATTAAATTACGAGAATAATTTTCTGAATCTTTTTTTAGGGGTACAAATTCGTACTATGAAAAACCAATAACTTCCAATTTAAATGGTAAAAGGTATAGTGATTACTTATTTTTTCATTGAAATAATTATTTTCATCAAAGGTGTGTATAAATATATTATTAAAACATTTATAGAAATAAATCATTCCAAATGAATTAATAACATGATATATAGATTATCTAAATTAAAATAAATTTATTATTATGATATTTTGAATAAAAATTATAATATAGAATGTATTAACAGTAAATTATGTTCTCAAGAATTTATAGAAGTAAAACTAAGTTGGGGAAGATTAATTATTGTTACCCAATTTTCCATTTAAATACAGATTACCTCATAACCCCTAAATGTGAATGGATTTTAGATTTTTATATATTCCAATTAATTTTAATACAAAAAAAACCATATTTGGATGCCTATTCTAAATAGAAAACACTTCAACTGAGAAAACATCAATGGGTAATTAAATCCATTGGCATGGCATGTTCAACATGATATTATATATTCAAAATATAAACGATAATCAATCAATGGGTTATATAGTTGATATAGACCCAACCTAGTGTTATAACTTAATAACAAATCTCTATGAATATATCCTTATTCATTTTATTTAGATTTATATGCTCATGATTTTAGGGTTTAAATTCAACTGAATCAGAAAAGGTAGATTGATTATATGATTTACGATATTCAAACACTGAGATATATAGAATAATAACAATGCATTTATGTCCTATATATAGTTAATGAACTAAAAAAAGTGTAAATATGACTAGAATAATTGGTTCTTACCATTTTCCTTAATAGTCAGATGCGAAAAAAACAACGTAAACTTTTCATTGTCTATTATAGAGAATAATTACCACATCTAGTTTTTGATGATTCTCATATCCAAAATATTATATCCTCTATTTGAATCATCATAAAAACCTAAATTAGAATACCCAAAAGGTTCCCAAGTGGTGGTCACCAAAGGACATTAAGTAGATATACCCATACACAAGAGGTTATAGACTAGTTGATGGGACCTAAATAGTAATGGGGTCACAATTACCACATAAAAGGCTTGTGGTTATCACCAAATATACAAAGAAAATATCATGAAACATATATACAATGGATTTACCAAAAACCTATTAACATATAACATTGATCCCCACATTCCACCACAATCTATAATGAATTCCAATAAATTTATCAAATTGATGCATCAATAAAACAATACCAAAAATGTAGTAACAATAAATAAGAATCATATTTTAAAAAAATAGTGGTACAAACATTACTACATCTAAAATAATAATTATAAATTACAAACATAATCTTTTGTCCCAATTCACATAGTCCAACAAACCATATCCCTATCATCCGTGACTTAAAAGAGCTATACTATGTGTCTAACACTATGAAAAAATAATTCCATGATAGAAAACCTGAAGGTCTAGCCATATACCTCAAAATCCAAAGCCTAAATAATACTAACTGTTGTTATGATCCTGTGGAACTGAATTCAGAACATATATAAAGAGATATGTCATTCTAATGTAAAAGAAACACCCAGAAACATATCATGAAATGAAGATACTAGTAAAATATTCATTCCATTATCTACTAACCGGACTACCAAAACACTAATACAACCTTATTTTAATCTATAAGAAATGAATATCTCCACTCATTCCATAAACTAAATAATAACTATGGATATATGATAGGTATTCAATCATGTTTTAACCACTACATGAATGTGTGGGTAAGAGTGTCATGCCATGTCTTGTCTATTAAACAATGTTGTAGGATGTGATGTCATACCAACAAATATCATAACCTAAAATACATGGTAGTGTTTTATTCCATATATCGACCTCTACTAGAAGGTTTAGTAAACCTTGGCCTACAATACCAAAACACAATCCCTAAATCTACATGGTATTGTGTCATGAAATTATCTGACCCATAGCTTTTCACTCATGTGAGGTCACACAATACACAAAAATAGTTCCAAATTTCCACCATGGATTCCTACCAGTACCTTATTAGTTAATGTAAGGATAGTCCTTTTGATCCTTCTCTGAAACTAGTCACATTTCCTATCACATGAACATTGAAAACACATACAATAAGTATTAAAAAAGATAAAAACCTATCTAAAAATCTATTTAACTCATTATTAGGGTTATAGTCTCTTAGATCATAGAATCATTCCTCAATAATGTACCAAGACCCATCTATACCCACTATTGAATATGTCAAACCTATTCAAACCAAGTATTATCATAGATATTAAATGATAACAACACCATACAACAAAAATATCCAGAATCCTAGTGCATAAATACAATGATTAAGATAAGATAAATTGATGAAAAACAGGGACACAAGATTTAGAAAATTATGAAACACCCTAATTTGGTCAACATTATAAAAACCATCTCAATCCAACCCCATAAATACATTCTTTATAAATAATACAAAACTCTATTTTTGAATCATTTATAAAATGAATCATAGTTCCACACACAAATGCTTGGTCCTTTTCCAAATTCCCATAAAATCACTCTTAGGAGACACCATAGATATTTTTTAATATCATTTAAAACAATTATTGTAATCACTCAATTTGCCTTTAAAACTCTCATAAAAATGTTCCCCTTTTAAAACCCCTTTTTAAAAAGAAGTCACATCTTTCTTAATAATAAAAATATTTCCACTAATAAATCTATAAATAGTGAATCCAAAAAAAATTAACCATAGAGCCACTATCTGTCCTTTTATCAAGATATAAAATCTATTTGGATATTAGGCTGATATTACTTCATCATAATCTATGTGAGAGAACAAATAATTTATTCAATCAGAATAAAATATTTATAATGATGGAACAAAAAAAATATGATTAACAAATGACAATGAGAATCAATTAAATCAAGAATAACTACATCAACTAATGATCCATAAATCTATCCAACACACATATAAACCTTCATTGAATCTATTGGAACTCATATAACTATAAATACTAAAAAATAAATAGTTTAAAATAAAAAAAAACCATGATTGATATAATCATTGAAAACTCCTAGAGTCAACATAATACACAGAAGCCATAGGAAATGGGGTTTTTTTTACTTCTGTCATGAACTTGGGCCTATTCCATACATAATACCAAAATAAATTTTTGGAATCCCATTTAATTTTTACCAATGTTCACTAAAATAATAATTAAATCCACTAGAATAAATTTCCCATCAATAATTAGTAACAATGGATGCAGAATCACCTCTAGGGATATCCTTTACATAATTCACTGTAGAGTTCCATTGAGTGGGACAATTTCCCAATTCTATGGTGAAATATTTACTCTCTCTACCCACATTGATAGCCTAAAATTCAGTGGAGTTCGTGAATAGTAATAAGGTACAGATAATGAAGGAATTACATCGAATCATCTTGATGTAACAAAGATGAAAAATGATTGACGGGAGATAAAGGGTTGGAGGAGGAATTCAAGATATGTTTCCTCTATCACTTATTCAAAAATTGAGAAAGAGGAGTCTTAGGTTTTACAAATATAAAACCGGATAAAAGTCCAATACAGTCCTAAATATCATGATGTTAGCCATCTTTTGGGTTAAAGCTAAAAGAAACATCAAAAATAGCCTCATTGTGGGTATTCATTCCTGTGAAACCCTCAATTTTTGGTGGAACTGCACCCCCATGGAATCTATTTAAGGAGTAGGTCACCTAGGGGTGGTTTCCCAAGGGAGTTTCTCCTGGAATACCACAAATAAATAGGCCTTAAATATATGATATCACTCTTCTAGACCATGTGTTATGGCATTGAAGGATCCAGTCTTGCACAATGGTGAACATCCTACAGTTGGATATTTATTTCCCGGGAAACCCTGAGAATTTACAAACAACCACCTGAAAACCTGAAAAAAATAAGGATCCTTTCATATATTAAATCATCTCTTAGATTCGAAGAGACACATATATTCTCAATATAAATCTGAATTCATTAATTTATTCCTCCTTGAGAATAAATAATCTAAATATCCAATAAAACACAAAACTTATAATGATATAATTTATTATAAACAGTTACTACACTAAAGATTCATCAAATTTCAAGGTATCATGAATCCCGATCCTCCTTGTAACCCCATTCTCTATTAACTAGCTACAATCCATCTATGAATGTCAAACATTCTACTACTATAAAACTCTAATACCAAGCCTTAAAACACAATCTTTTTATTGATATTATATTATGTCTATCAATGAATACCCAAAATACATGATATTATGTTCTAGATGTGAGTTCCACGTCACGAAATCCAATTCCATTAATAAATTTTGATTTGCAAAACATATGAATATCACTAAAAATGCACAGCCTCACAGATGGATGTATCCCTACACCATTAGATCACGATTCTATAACCCATAAAGACATATTTGAAATATCTGAACAACATCATTAGAGTCTAAAACTAACTCCCTATGTAATTACAATATAGTATCATCAACCAACTATTCCAACCATCATGATCTACCATTGATATCTAACGAACTATTGATCTAATCCCATCACTAATACACAGAATCTAACAAACACCATAACCAAATATCCATATAAGATATGTCCAATCACCTACATAAATCATCCAACTTAAACATCCAAATAATTATTTCACAATTTCAATGAACATTATAAATTTATTTTCATACACCATAGAACTATTTAATTCTGCCTACAATAATATTTTCCTTATCATTATCATGTTGCACTAAAGCATCCAATTTTATCTGGACATAACATATCTACTACTAAATACAATGATTAGTAATGGACTACCTCTCTTACGCAAATACTAACATGAATCCCAAGTCACTAAACATTGATGCATTGAAAATTTATTCCTCCCAATATAATACGGATCACCACTATAATGCTTTGATACTAATGGATGATTCCAGCAATTGATACTCACCACTATAGTAATCATCTTAAAAAATAAAAAACAATTTGTCTCAAACATATAACCGTAAAATCTCACACTCACCTTCTTTATCCCAAAAATGTGATTGATCCCAAAATCTCCCCATAAGAGGATCTTTGTAATCAATTGTGACATGCCAACCAAATGAACAACTTAGACAATAGACACACTAGTTTTAATAAAAAAAATATCCAAACCTTGTATAAAAAAGAACCGGTATCTTTTTCATATAAACCACACTAATTAAATGAACCCCCACCAACAATACATGGATGTTCCATAAAAATGGAACATAATTCAAACAAAAAATTCAAGAATATAGGTCACTAATAATAAAAACATAGGCTCCAACAAATAGTTTTACACAATTCCCATTTTTATTTTCTAGATACCATATTTAACCATTTTACACACACAAAAACTCACTTGAGTTATCAAAGTACACCTTGGATTGTATATTTTCTCACGAAATTTAAATAATGCTATTATCTATAACCTATATAGTCACATTATTAAATAATTATTTAAATTTAAAAAAAATTATAAATCAAATTTCAACAACCAGTTTCCCTAAATTTACTTAAAACCTACAAATCATAATCATTTTAATATCACAGACTCTATAATACTTTTCATGTAAGACTGACAAGAAAATCAATGTTATGAATACTCCATACCTTTACATGGGTCTTTATTTCAAAACAAGTATTTTATAAAAATTAAAAAATCCCCAAAAATATTTCCCAATGGTAGAAAAGATCAAAAAACAAAACCAATCAAACTATCCCCTTAAATAAATGTTAATCAAAAAACCCTTTATAATATATTTAAAAAAATAATGTATAATATATAATTTTTTCAATTAATAAGCTATTTTTATGAGGTGATCATATCTCTCAAATGATCTAATAAAAGCATGTAAATTTATCGATTTATGTGACTATCATCATGTGTGAATAACTCACTTGATCCGGGATAATCCTTTTTTATAATATAGATCTTTATCCATTCTGTAGCTGAATTCGTAGTAAAATATAATAATAAACACATTCTATAAATCATCTCATAGAAACTAGACATCCATTAGATAATATAATTTCATCTATGTTCTTACAAGACTAGAATGTTCATGGTCCACCGAGTGAGTCTTGACAACCAAACTCAACCTCTAACACACTCTGATAAAAAAATTTAATACATTAGCTTGGACCACCCAAATGAAAAATTAATGAGGATCATTACATAAGCTCAGGAATTCCTCCACATATAATAAGAGTTTCTTATTATTACAAGGGGATTAAAATAGTCTTGGCAAGACTATGTAATCAATAACAAGGCTTTGGGACATTCCAAATTCTACTGATGATTTACCTATACCAATATGTATAAATTAAATTAAATAAATAGGCATAATAAATGGATTCCCATGGTCCCATGTAGTGGAAAATATAATTTTAAAATACTTTTAAATGATTAATAAATTAAAAATAATTTAGTGATAGTGGGTAGAAACTGAACAACCACTATATTTATTAATAGAAAAATTGTATACTGGAAAATAATTGCAAAATAAAAAATAAAAAACTCAATCCTCTAGACCACCTCAAATAATATTACCTATCATATAAAGATCCTCCAAAAATAAATATACCCATTCTATGAATCCAATTCCATGATATTCTTACTCCGTGATAGAAAACAAGATGGTATACCAATGTACTTCAAAACAAATTACTTGTAAATGGGTATTTGGGGATTCTAAAGACTTGATACGAACCTCCAATTCCATAATTATAATTTGCATTATTTAGATCAAAAGGATTTATGGTTAGTGTATAAATATACAAGGAAATTCATTATTTCCATAAAATACACCCATCTAGAAACATAACACGTAATTAATATACAATGCAACTAATCAGGTCATCATCTACTCACTATTCCTCTATGAAACAATGTCCTACCTTCATCATCTATATACATGAATAAATATGTTTTTATATTTAAAAACTTTACTCATACCAAATTATGTATGGTTGGGTATTTATCCAAGTCCCAACCGTTTTATAATTGGCAAGAGTAGGGTTCTATGCCAATTCAGGGTGATGTATTATACCACTAACAAATAGTTTAGGGTGATGTATGATATTGTGTAACACAATACCACAACCAATACACAAAGATTCAAGTAGAAATTACATTACGAATCTAGATAACTACATGAAATTTTCGGGTAGGGTGTCACACTATACCAAAAAATAAATTTAAATCTGTAGGGTAATGTCAATTACGTACCATATCCCTTCCATTCTCACTCATGGGATATCACACATCACACACATATAGAACACCAAATCTTCTATTATGGTCATACCAGGTTCTTTGCACCCACATAAAGGAGAGGCCTTAGAATCCATATCCCCCCTATTTTCATCTCCTATCAATATAACACAACCAACACATGAAAAACACTTCAAACAAGAATGAAAAATATGTAATAATCTTTTTAACTCATCCCCAGGGTTCTAGTGCATCGATAAAAATTCATATGCCTAAATTATGACCCAAAATGTATCTCGATCCTATATGGGGTCTAGAAGGCCAATCTAGAACAACCCACCATTTTGATACCAAAATAAAATTTCATATAACAACCCACATAAAATATGTAATCATTAAATAATGCACATACAATGTAACTATATTCAGGATATAGAATGAGAGGTAAAGCTTTTAAAAATAGGGATATGAACTCTTGAGGTTAAAATGAACAAAAATATCTAAAACCAAGACCTTATTATTATCCATTAAAATGGAACCAGAACCCCCTTTTTAATCCATTTTAAAATGAATCACATTCCACATCAATCATGAAATGACCTGGATGAAAATATCATCAAAATACTCTTAGATAACCCCAATATCATTTTGAAATTCCATTTCAAAACAGTGCTTGAAATTTTTAAAATTTCAATTTTTTCCAAGTCCATACATTATTAAACGTAAAAGATGAAAAGATACCCTATTTTTCATTAAAATATAATATAAAAAACTAAAAAACACATAATGAGGGCCACTAATACTAGCTTGACCAAGGAACTACCATTAAATAGTTTGGAATGATGTGGAGTCTATGTTGATTATTTGAATGATGTTATCATATCCCAATCTGTGGAATAAAAAAGACACCAAACATGTGGAAAATAGTAATAATAATAATAATGACTAATAAATATATAATTACCAAAATAGTAGTCAAAAAATTATTCTTTAGGCTTCCTACCAAAGCCCAAATTGAACTCATTTGACTTGACAAGCACCTATCACATCAAATTAAAATCAAAATAATATTATTTTAAACCATTAAAACTAAAATACCAAGTTATAATAAGAATCTATAACTAATTGAGTGACTTTAACATAAAAAACCACATGAAACATGTTTTGGAAAACTCCCCACATACACCCAAACAAAAGACACAATCAATATTCCAATTAATTCCCAGAATTGATGGTTAATTTTGAAAAAAATAGAAAAAATAATAGTCTAATTTAGGCAATTGGAATAAATGTTTATAGATTTTATATATAGATAAAATATTCTATGAAAAAATACCACCTACATGGTCTTGGATATACTATGAAACCAACATCCTAGGGAAGCAATATGGAAACATGAGGATATGATAGGGTAAAATTATCCTCAGTTTTTTGTATTTGAGTAAATTAATTTTTGAGATAAAATATCAGTATAAGGTCATAAAATTTTATCACTATGTGTATTAATGGAATATTTTTTCCCAAAAAAAATTATTTTATAACATGAATTACATGAAACACCATGTTTTAAAGAACAATGAGATACTATAAATAATTTTTTTTAAAAACAAAAATTATATCATATACATTAAACATGGTGTTAGTAGAAAGAAAAACCATATTTTATAAATTAGTTATAATTTTTTTAAAAATGAAAATATATTCAAAAAAATTATTTACTTTTTTATAGTCTCTTGATATGCATAAAAAAATTTCATAACAAATTTATTTATATTTATATTCATGTAAATTTACTAAAATTAATTTCATACAAATTTAGAAGCAAAAAATCAATGAAATAAACATAATTAATTGAATAAACATATAAAAAATACAATATGGTGAATTTGTGATATTTCTTGAAAAAAATATTATTTTTAAATGAATTGTGAAAATTCAACTTTTTATTAAATACAACCATATCATTTTTTCATTTGTAATTTTTTATTTTTATTAATTTTTCTTTCAAAAAAATTATTATATTATGTTATTATTAATCTAATATATTCTATTTGACACAATTCATGTTGAATTTTAACATATATACATTTTATACTTTTGAAAGCACATTCATTGGAAAAATGATTTTTCACTATGTGTACAAATTTATTTTTAAATTAAATACCTCCACATATATGAATTCAATATGGAAAATTTTATTTCTTATTTAGAATCACAATATATATTATTATTTAATTAATTAAAATTTATTTTTGTTCATAGTGAATAGATAATGAAATAATAATTAATTACCATGGTTAAGGATTAAACACGTTTACCAGTCGTTAAACTAATAATAATGACCATTAAAATAAATTAAAAACATATCCAATTACAATTTTATAGTCATATTTTTAACCTTTGTCTTCTATTATTTGATTATGATAAATTTTTCACCCTTGTTACATATTTCAAATTGATGTTTTAATGTTATCTTGTAAAATCATCCATGTGTGTCCTCTCCCTCAATTATAATAAGGAACCACCTCGTGTGTCCTCTTCGCACTTCCATCTTTTCGGTTCAGTGAATACCTACCCAAAAATGATTAATAATTCCCTTCCCACATCACAGAGTGATTATTTTTATTATGAAACCATCATATAGATTATTTTATGGAATTATATGGATTAATTATGATAAAGAGGATGTGTGACCATGTGTGATGAATATAAATACTTGGGGAAAAAATATTTTTATCTCAAATTTCCTTCTTGGGGTAATATGTCTTGTTATGAACTTATCTTAATATATACGATATATATATACATCCCCACTCACATGTTATATAAATAATAACAATCATTTATGATTTTTAGTGATTCATATTATGTTATTATTTAATGGGCCATATGATTCAAAAGTTACCCACATGGTACGGAGTTTTCATATTAAATTGATTTATGTTAGACCCATAAATTATACACCATATCTTCATTTTATGTGGTGTATATTATGACTGATAGTTTATTTTTTTATCATTATTAGGAATTTTATTTTGATTTATATATCTATCTAGGGTTCATTATTTTCACTGGTTATGATTCTGATGTTACCAATGTGGTATAGATTTTATAATACAATATCATTATTTTTCAGGATTGTTTATGAATATTCTTATAACAATGAAATACTATAATCTAACTCTCCTTAAACTTGTTATTTTTCTTTTCATCAATTTATATTTTTCAAATACAATATTTTAATTAATTTTCTACATTTAATAACTTATAATACCACAATATGCATTTAAAAAAATCATCCGTATTTCTCTCTCTAGCTGAAAACCAATTTTCTTCCATTTCTATAATTTTTTATAATATTTTAAACAATATCTTACTATTATCAAATTTTATATGATATTATTACCCTTTTTTTATGTTTTAAAAACATGGTTTAAATGTTATCTTCTTATAATTTTAAAAACAAGGTGTGACATTAGAGACCTAGTTTACATCCATATAGTTCATCCCAGTTGGATGAATGGAATAAAGAAAGCCTCCGATTATTCCTATGTCTTCAAAAATGTACAGATGGGCTATGGAGTAAATAGTGGACTATGCCCTTTGTATATAGTGGATCAAAATATTTAAAAATGTGAATAAATAATGAATTAATTTTAATAATGAATAAGCAGGAAGAATCTATCTCATTCAACAATTTCATAAATGATAAAATACTATAAACCTCATCATACACTAAACATGATGTCATGAATATATATATAATATAAACATGATTACAATGTTGTAAGAAGATACTAAAATACATTATCGACAAAATAATTATAAATGGAAAAACAATCCTTAAACCCCAAGAATTAGCTCAGTAATAAGTTACCATCATCCCATTATAAATAATGAAGTCATATGTACATAGTACGATGCTACCCATCATAAAAAAAATTTAATCTTCCTAGGATCCAATGATGGCGTACATAAGGATTCATAGAAATAATAGTATTCCACAAATAATGAAATCAATAAAAAATGAATTCCATTGATATAAACTAAATAGTGAGAATATATAACAAAAGGAAAACAGGAAAAAAATTAACATCCCATAACATATTCAACTTTAGTTGGTATCTCTAATCATGTACTTATTTAATTAATTAAAATTTATTTAATAATAAGTAAATCATATAAATGTGTTTGTAATATGGTAAAAGATAATTATAATGACATAGGTTCTAATGTGAAACCAAGGATGAATTGATCATAAAATTATGATATAACTATCTTTATACAAACAATAATCCTATTAAATGGTGATAAGTGTAATCAATGTGGGATCCCAAAATTAATACAATATAATAGTTCCTAACTATGTCCATAGATTTTTTATATATTAAATCCTGGTCTAAACATTACATGTTCCATGGAAAATTTTTCAAGTTGTTGTATTCCTATAAATGTCATGTTGTATCCATGGAGTGTATCTATGGAAATATCACATCCATGTAGATTTTTATTTGATCATACAATATCATTTCTAAAACCTGCTGATATGAAATTACAATATCTCATGATGTGTATCTCCATGGGAAAATGGCTCAAGGAATCAAAATGGCATCCAATGAACACTCAAGGAATTCAATTAGGAATTTAAGGCTTGTTCATGTGTGACCATTCCTATAATGAATAAAGTATCCATATTAAAAAAGAATATAATTAATTAATTAATTATATCATAATTTTCTTTATGTCCATGTAATAAACATTCCAATTACATTTTCATTAGCTTCATTCCATTACCATTCATCATATATGACATGTTGGACAAGTAGATCAAACCCATTATAAAATTAGTTATTATGGATAATGGCCTACAAATATCTATTAAAAAATAATATATACATTCCATTTGGAAATTAATACATAATTTATTAAAATATGCCCACAAAATTATTATTCATTAGTTATTCACTATAAAATGGTGTTCCAAATAGAAATACTTTGGTTCAAAAAATTATAATACAGTCTGCATAATAAATGTATAGTAAATGTTGTGGTTGAAACCTTATATTATATCAAATCATCCCACTAGGAACTTATTTTCTAATTTATAATATTTAATTTAAATTAGATTGATTTTTAGGTGGAAAACATAGTGATATCGGTGTGCGCACTGTGGTAAAAATTTACAATTGTATGAATTTGATATAATTGTCATAGAAAAACTATATTAAGACTATAGTACTATTGTTATCTAGTAGAAAACTTTGGTTTAGTCTAGATTTGGTGAATGTGGAGAAATAGATAAATTACTTGAAAATATGTTCTATTATATTTCATCAAAAAACATTGTCAATGAAAAGAAAAATGATGTAAATAGATAAATGATTGGGAATATTACTGGTGGAAATCCAATGTGGTATCTGACACACAAAAAAAAGATTCCAAATGGGTTGAAATAAACAAATCCTAGATTTTTCCCATGAGAGGTCTCCTACAGAGTATCTCCAACGAAATAGTGAATAAGAAAATAGTGGTGAGGATAAGGAAATGTAATTATTACCCTTCAAAAAATATTAGGGAATTTATATGATGTGTATATTTTTAATATGTCATATATTAATCAGGTTATCCTTATCTGGGAAAAACCAACACAGGAAATGATCTTGGTATAACATGACCAAATCACATCATGTATTTGGAATTAATGTAACGAATTCATCGGGTCAGTGTATTCGGCCCTAAAAATACATGTTTGGGATTTAAAAATCACACCATTTATTAAAAATTCACATCATGTATTTATTCTATAGCTAGCTCTATCCCCACATTAAACCATCACTAAAACTAACTGGTAGACTGAACTAGTGGACCTATCATAGGGAATAATCTTTAAGGAAATTCATGATTTGAGTTTTACCAATAAATAAATGATTCACAGCTCAGGGAAAAAATGGGATCTTATAGTCATCCCCATAAAATAAACTCATCCCCACGTTTCCATTATAATGCTAGAAAATCCTCATATAAGTACTACTCTAGCCTTTGAGAACATTTATAGGCCTCTCACTCTGATATACCATTTTGTACACAACTATTTTTCTATAGTACCCATTGAAAGGGAACTAAAATTCCTTAAAGAGACTTCATGATATAATGGATATTGAGAATGGTATACTCCTAAAAAGAAGAATCAACTTATTATTTGGCATCCATGGGATCAAAAGTATGAGACATATCGATGTGGTAATAGTGAATCTATGAAACATGGAAGGCGTTCTGCATGGAATGGTATCTTTAGAGTAACAACAATAGATAAGTTACCATTAAGACTCTATACATGATATCAAATAGTATAAAATTGAGGTGAAAACATCCCATGCCTTTATATCCACTGTTACTAAGCCAAGGTGATTACGAAAAGAAAATTATATCTCTATACTGAATATCTATTGGTCAACTATAGTAATAAATATATGATTTCTTTATTGAATGAGAAGAAACCAGTTTCTTTTGGATCAAAAAAACCTTCTCTATGGTTCCCTCCATGATATGAAGACCTATATGTGTTTCCTCCCCAGCTTCTAGCCATTATAGAGGTGAATTTAATTTCTTATTATATAAGTCCTCATATGGAGTAATCATAATTTTTTTGAAAACAATTATTATAGGAAAACTCTTTGAGGGTTATATGTCACTCCCATGAACAACCTTTATAATGGATTCATTCATGGATAATTTACGCCAATTACTGTATATTCTTTTCTTATTTTTTGTTAGTTTGTTGTTTGGAATATATGCTCATAAGTACGTATGTACCCAGATCTTTTTCTAACCATTTTAAGAACCTCAATGTGAAACGAGAATCCATATATGAAACGATGGTATGAGGGACCCCATGTAGATGTGTAATCTCATGGTCATATAATCATCCAATATCATCCAAAGAGAATGCATCCATTTTATGATCAAAGATGGATACCCTTTTCAGACTCTTGATAACCACTAAAATCATGTAGCTAACATTAGATGACCTCATTAAACTACCAAAAAATCTATCATGACACCATAACATTTCCATTTCAGGTGGGCTGAGAGTTATAGAAAGGTAGTGGACCACTGGTGTTCTTCTTTGAACTACATACTTGTAGAATACCTAGTGTTCATACCCACAATCTAATGTCTCATCATATCCCACCAATACAAGTGGTGCATACCACAATCAATCATGGGGAGATGTAGGTGAACATCCCACTAAGATTCTTGGGATTATTGCATCAGATCCTCTCACATGTCTATATTAACCACGATACATCCATCTATATGAGAGATCTCATTTCTATATGTAGAACAGTTTGGAGGTGGGTTGTCCCATGAAAACCATTATGTAGGACCAAACCTTTGGGGTATAAAAACTGCATTCTCATCATCATACGAAGGATAGATTATGTTACAACTAATGATAGAATAAAAAATTGGTCATGACTCTCTTAAAACACAAATTTCATATCACAAAATAGGTCTAACACCTTGTATTCACCAAATTCATCCTAAATATTTGTGGTCTAATTTTTCTATATTATGAAATTAGCTACCACATATCTCTTTTCATCTATCTAGGATACATCAACATTAAAATAAATAATGTATTCAACCCAAAATCACTATTTAGTATTTCATTAATTCATATTAGTCACATATTTGAGTATCTTGTAGTCATTAAACACCAAAAATCATTGTGCATGCCACAACATAATTCCTCCAGCTACACATGGTATGAATGACAACAATAGGCTTCAGGTTATGTGTCAGGTAATTATTCCCACAAGGTCTCAAATAGTTATTCCTTTAAGAAACAACTCAATCCTCTTACATTAGCACTACACCCAAAACAATTATTGATGCATCAAAATAAAATTTAAAGAGTTTACCTTTCTCTAGAAAAATATGGATTATTGTTTAGGTAAGAATTAATTTTAGCACCTTAAGGCCAGTCTTACATCATTCGGATTTCTAGAACATCACACTAATCATACTCAAAAAATTAAAAGGTTCTATAATGATTGATATGTCTTTTATTGAACACCAGAAATATATTGCTATCCCTACGAAACATCATGTATCAAACACATTCAAGGTCTAATCACATAGAAAAATTGTTCTCATATTCTATATTAAAACTAATACTCATGATTCCAAGATAATATACCAAAACAAGTGAACCATTTTGAGCTATAAGTAGAAATTTATGAGCTAAAAATATAAATATATATTTCTTCATGTCTTCAATATAAACTCAAGTTGTTTGGAATGGTCGCTTCGAGTATGGTAATAAACCAATATGTTATCCACAAAAAACCATGTTGATGGAATCCATGTAGGTGGATAAAGCACAATTCATCAAGTCCAAGAAATTAGTGAACACATTCATAAAAAAAATTGCAACGTCCTACATCCGGGTGCCTCCCACAGGTTCCTTAACCTTGTTGGTCAAATATCCTCAATTGCCTTTACCCAATCTCCAGAGGATTCCAACAAGAAGTGACTGAAAAGGTGTGATAATGGGGAAATTATTCCCTCATGGGCAGATTATACATAGTGAAACGAAAATAATTACAATAGTGGATGTAGTAATGTCATTCAATAAAAGTAAACAGAGGAGGATTGATAGGAATTAATCAACTTAAGAACATATATAAATGATACCTGACAGATGTATCTATGAAAATACCCGAAAAAGTCATAATCTTGGAAGGAAATATAGAAAAAAATGTGAAGATAAAATAAATAAACTCTAACAACATCGCAATCGCTAGCTTGGTCCCATGATCTCAAGCTCCAACAACTGTCATGTATCTAATGATGAAGGGAGATTTCCCCTATCGGTACCTCCAATCATAAAATCTTTTTGGGTCCAACATGTGACCAAAATAGGTTGTCAGACAAATATCAATTTTACATCAAAAAAATAACTTTTCATATCTATCAATGAATATATATAGCATGTATGATGAAAGAATGAAGTAATAAACTAGGAAGTACTCAAATGTAAACAATAATATAGTTTTCAATTACTTTCAGTTACATTAATTATTGATGCTTTGAATCATAAAATATTTGGATCTATCCTAATCTCCAAATCCCCCTTTTTATTTAACAAAACAGATGTATTAGAATACCATCTAAAATATCAAGTAAGACTGAGTACATCCTTCTTCATGGGCTTGGAAGTTTCATCACAGTCATTCAATCATGCACAAAAAACCCTTTCAGAATGATCTCATTATCTAAACCCATTGGTTTAAAATATCCCAATTCATTTAAAAATGACAACTTGGGATGCTCTCATGGTCAATACCACTAGGTCAACATGGAATTAATAAATTATAAACAACCTCTTATGTATCTATCATAGTCAAAAACTCTGTGTAAAAACATACACACCAAGGCTCTCACAATCATGAGTAAATAATGTGGAAGTCCCCACAGTCTTCCAAGTCCAACACTCTCACAGTCCATTGAAAAACATGCACATATAATATCAAAGTAGCTCATGTTATTTGGAACTACTACATGGTTAAAAATTTATAATTCATACTACAATCATTTTATATAATCAATCAAACTCCATCCTAATCAACAAAGGCATGGAAAAATGGCAATTGTAATAGGATTCCTAGACTAAATGGCCAATATTTAATCAATCTTGGTAAATGAACCCATGGGGTGTCTCATAAACAAGTTATCCCATGTTACATATATGAAACTACCTTTTTTCAATTAAATAACCATAGTAGGTTATAAACATGGTTAAATTCAAAATCAAGCAACACACTAGATGTTGGTATGTTGCACTTTAAGCACATGTAATCTAGGAAAACAGAACAAAAGACACCAACCACCTAACGTGATGTCGTCAAATCGATATACTTGAATGTCATCCCTTGAATATGCCTAAAAATAATAAATCTACAAAAAGGTGAAAAATCAAAACCTTTAAATAACCCACAAGAGAGGAGGAATTAGGATGAAAGGATCTAGGGGATTTATGAAATCACTAGTGGGATTACAACACGCCAAAAAATGTCTCAATCAGATCTTGGACATAAAATCTATAGGAATTCAGAGTTCATATTCCATTCTATCGCTCTCCTATATAAACTACAGAGATAAGAAGTCATATCTGGACATAAGATGTGACCCCACTCCGATATATCAAAAAACATTCCATGAAAATTTCATTAAAAGTAGATGATGTGTAGTATCCTTAACCGGCCCCAATATAGGTGGTATACAAGATCACCACACGACCATGTGCTTGGATGTTACACGGATAGTACACAACTGTACACGAAAACCAAGTAAAAAAAATTTAAACAAAAGTACATAGAGTGTACATAGAAAACCCTCATTTATTATTTTTTCCTAAAAAACCTGATATCAATATCCATACCAAAATTGATGATTCGAGTTCTCAAAAACATCCCCCCTTAAAAGAATTTTTCAATGAATTTCTCTTCTATGGGTGGTGAAGAATAATCTATAAACATCTCCAGCCACTGCGATCTTATGTCGACCACCCTCTCCCAAGTCACATCTTATACTCGCCTGTGTTTCCATATCATCCATACCATAGAAACAGACCAGACACAGAGAGCCTTCATGCTACAATGCATATTATGAATTGGGTGCTTTTAGAAGGATGAATCCACCTCCAACACAACCTCATTGAGTTAAAAAACATGATACGGGTTGGAAAAGTGACATTGTAGTAGTGAAACATGAAATATTTCATGCATATCCTAGTTCCACTGTGGTATCTTCAACTGATAGGAAACTGGCCCAACTCTCTCCAAAACCACAAAAAACCCGACATTTCTCGATGACAGCTTCCCCTATCTCTAAATCCTTCTTTTTCCTAACCTCGGTGTGACATATAGGAAAACCTGATATTCGAACTCGAACTCTAAATGTCATCTCCATTGATTAGAATAAGATTTCTCATGATATTGTGTTGTATCAAGCCATTTCGGAATCAATTCCACATTCTCAGTGGTCTCATGGACATGATAATGTTTTAGCATGGTTTTCTCTAATGCCTCTATCCAACATAGGGTTGATCAGCTTGACCTACAATACAAATCCTCATAAGGTTCTATCTGAATCATTTCTAGAAAAATATTACTATAGGAAAACTACACTAGAGTTATTTGTCTCTCGCATGATCCCATGAAATCCAGGATGCATGCATGAAGCATGTCCTCCAAAACCAGAATTGTACACTCGAACTAGGCATATGTCTAGGGATGGTAAGATGTACTTAGAAGTACCTTTGTACCCAAATCCCTCTGTAGTCCCTTCCATACATGAGAAGTAAATAGGGCATCTCAGTATGAAATGATAGAGTCTGGAACCCCATGAAAATGTACAATATCTTGTATGTACAACCTTCTATGATCATCAACAATAAAGGTTTCTCGGATCAACATGAAATGTGAAACCTTCGAGAGTCTATAAAAAACAACCCATACAACATTATTTCTTCAAGGGAACTATGGTAAACCCTTCATGAAATCCTTCATGACATCATTCCACTTTCACTAGGGAATGGGTAACTTCTGTAATAGCCATTCAGATCGCCGATACCCTGCCTTCAACTACATTTATGTGGAACATCTCAAAACAAAACCAGCTATGTTACTCTTCATACCGGGCCTCTAATACTGACAATGTATATCTTGATACATCTTGGTGAATCCAATATGAACTACCCAAACTGAGGAATGTAAAACTCACAATAGCTCCTCGTGTATGACTTATGACACCCATACACACCCCTGAAATCACAAAACTTCATCCTCTCCTATTTCCACCAAGAAGTAGGGTCTTCACCTGACATAATATCTTGTAGGGCTAGGCCTTCATATTCAAATAGTTTCCTTTTTTCACCCGATCCAATCGAGTAATGGTAATATCTATAGAAGAAAGAAAAATCTTCCCCTATTTCTCATGCACCTCTAAATGAATCTCATAGAATTTATCCATAAGATATCACTCACTATTGACCTCCTGAACTCCCTATATCAGAGTTCTCCTACTCAATGCATCATCCACTGCCTTGCCATTCCCAGGTGTGTAGGCAAACACAATGTCAAAAGACTGAAGGTACTCAACCCACCTAATTTGAATAAAATTCAAATCAAGCTGAGTAAAGATGTTCTTGAGTATTTGTTGGTTAATATACACCAAAAAATACTCTTACATTAGGTAATGTCTCTAACAGTGTAATTTATGTGCAACTACATAAAACTAAAGATCATGCATCATTTAATTCCCCTCATGCGGTATCAACTACTCAGAATCGTACCCAACAAATCCTTCCCCCATCATAAGCACTGCTCCCAGCCTGATACATGATGCATCACAGCACAAAATGTAACTCTTTCCCAACTACAGAAAAATCCAGATAGGTGCTGAATTCAATATCCAATTTATCTCTTGAAACGATGAATAACAAGAATCTATCCACAAGTTCTTTTCACCCTACATAGTCATAACTATCAGTGGTGTTACTATGCATGAAAAGTACTGAATAAAATTTATGTAGTAACCAGCCAGCCCCAAAAAACATTGTACCTCAAATACGTTCCTCAGATTCTCCCTAGAAACTACCGCTCTTAACTTCTCTAGGTCTACTAATACTTTTGCCTCTGAGATTACATGACCCAAGAAGTGAATGTTGTCCATCCAAAGGTGGCCCATTAATAGAATATCTTATAAAGGATTATCTCATAGTGTAATCAATGTGATATCAATATGGATGGAATGGTCGTGTTGAGTGTGATAGTACACTAATATATCATACATGAAGTCTACCACAGAATAATCCAAGGATGAAACACTCGGTCCATCAGTTCCAGGAAATTTGCCAGTGTGTTCGTGAGATTGAAACACATAACCAAATACTCTTATAGACCATACTAGCTTCATAAGGGTGTAAGAGGTATATCTGATGGTCTAACACACAACTTATGATACCAGATATCTTGTCAATATTCTAGAAAACCCAAGATCGTCAAAAAAATCAAAGATATTTTCAATCCTCATCAAGTGATATCATTTCATAACCATCAATGGTTTCATCTTTTGATAATTTACACAATGTATGAAAGAACCTTCTGCATTCATTGCAAAAAAGGATAGGTGATCCCTATGGTTAAGTACTCATTTGGATGAAACTCTTTTCCTGTAACAACTCTAACTAATTATTGTGCTCCTAAAACTCTGTTGTAGCCATCCTATAAGGAGGAATGGACACTGGTGCTACTCCTGGATCAATCTCTTTAGATAAATCCCCTTCTCACTCTAGAGGTAAACATGAAAATTCAACTCGGAAAACATCACTGAAATGATCCACCACAAGATGAAATTATATCTATGAATCCCCCCATTCATATATATATAAACTAGAAATATTTTCTGTAATTTATCTCAAACCATGATGCTCGGGTCCAGCTATGATTTCCTAGGTATCCCATTCACCATTATGTAGAAAAGATCCTCCATATAGTTATATGAAACTCACCATATGATAATAACAGTCAAAAAATGCTTGAAAGGAGAACAACAAGTCAATTCTAAGAATAACATTGAATTCTATCATTTATAAGACATAGAGGTCCCATGAGAAGTTACACCCACAAACCACGAGAGGTAACTCCTTTCATTGATGTGCACTAGCCATCTTAATCCCAAACGGAGTTTCTAACATCATAACATCAGCAAAAGTAATGATACAGTGCCCCTGGATCTCTATAATGGAAACCTATATAAAACAATGGGAAGTCGCTATATCAAAAATAGAGGATTCTAATAAAATGAAACTAGAATAAAACCTCTATCCATAGAGTGTCTGGGATCCTACTCTTTCTCGGTCTACTCTATTGAAAAAGTATGTCCTATATTGCGACCCTATGACCCTAAAAGGGTACCCTTTTCCAGTGCACCTGGTTTTCGTTGAGAACATTTTATCTGGATACCACATCCATGACCTCCACCTCAAAATGCATGGACCAACGAACAATTGTTCCCTAATTGAGGAGAAATTGTTTGTTCTTCTCATGGTCATGGAGTCATAACTGGTCACCTCTCACTGGCTATTGGTGAGAACATCATGAAAAAATGATAAAAAATAATCAACATTCTGCAATATCAATACTCAACTAGGCCTCTTGGGCACTATAGTCTCGTGTTCCCAATATTCATGCACTTTTATCACCTCACCGGGAAACCTGAAGAATCATACCTGCTTCTGGAATCACCATATGAAGGATCCCTATAGAGATTCCTACTATCAAATGAAGGATTATCATTCCAAAATGATGAACCACCCTGGCTAACAGCTCCCAACTCCCTTATATTATGCATGGTAATCACCACCTAATTTACTATAGTAGTCATTGATGCCATCCTAAAAACATTCACCTATGATCATATGATGTACCTAATACCATCCTCAAATAACCTAGCTAGTAATAACTTGTCACCTACCAAAATAGGTGTGATGCATTGAAGTTCTATAAATTGAGAATAATAATCAATCACTAATAAAGAACCATTCTCCAAAAACATTAACTCATAGGCTTGGTTATCCCTAATCGTCTCAGTGTAGAAGTTATTGTCAAAGGATATCTAGAAATCTTCCAATGTCAATTCCCACTGTTTTATATCATATAAGATTACATCCCACTATCTCTTGGTGTAATCATGTATCTTTTATGTCACACGATTCACCCTCCTCTCAAAGGGCGTCTCAAATTCTCAATCATAGAAATCATAGACTCCAATGATGAATTTGAAGTGTGTGGTCATCCTTCCCTTGAAAAAGTGGGCGGATGTTAGTGATGGAACATCCATGTCAACTCTTCCATAGTTGGGAAATTATGTGGTTCTCCCTGGAAAGTCGTCATTATCCTCTTAATGCCTTCAAAAAACTAGGAATCAACACCTACATCTGGTGTAAGAGCTAGTTCCAAGACAGGAATGATGGGAGGATTAGCTGGTACTCCTTGATCTATCATTTATAGTGTCTAATCATCGCCTTGAACCTGGTATAAAATTAGAGGACGTCTTAGTGTAATGACTCTACAAGGTCAATCACACACATTTGTACATGATTATCAAGGACATCAACATAGATGTGCCTGAACGGAACATGAAAATAAGAACATTCATGTTTTAAAAAACTGGGTTACATAGTGTGTAGAACCACTCCAAGTCATGTTCCATTGATTCTTTAACGTGGTCGCGTACCTCTATCAACCTGGTTGTGTAACACCCCATACACATGGCATGTTCTTTCTGAGACACGAAATGTACTTTCACATTACCTCCTACCAAAATACATGTACAAGTCTAGAACTACACAATTCTATTGGTGTAAAACTACAAGGAATGAACAATATAAATAATGAATGTAAAAAAAATGTTCTATCCACCCATTTTGTTAGTCACATAGTAGGATACACGATCGACTATATCACGACATATAATTCTAGTACATGGTATGTTTTACCCTGTTTTTATCAACCCCATGAATCATCTCATAAATCAAGTCACATGCTCAAAAAAACACAATTTTTACATATGATACATGGTGTGTAGTTAATAAAATTCATTTCTTCCCAAGTAGAAGAAAACATGGCATGTTTTCATTACATCACACACCTTATTTTATGCGTTTTCTAGAAATTATGCCTCTAAAACATATCCAGAACCCCCCCAAACATAAAATTATTCCACAGAATTCTCTATTACTATTCTAGAGATCCCTAATCCCCACAAATCAATGTTTATAATCTGTATTCCTCTCATAACATAACATAATTTCATTAAAGATCAAACATGATCCACCAAATTCCGATCCATATAGTCCCAAAACACCTCAGGGATGAAATATTAGCATCCATAAAAATTAAACATTAATTATATCAATACCCTACTAAAATAACATGAATTTGTATCATGGAATCTATCACAATAATATACATATCTAGAAAAACATCTATCACAACAACATGAAATCAGTCATGCACCCTAAATGGAATGATAAGAATGCATGACATGTGATCTCTCAAATGATCCTATATAATGCATGATATGGAATACACTCATCTCATGTAGTTTCAATAGTTATAGAACCATAATGATATCAATCGTTACAGAACAAAACTTGTAAATCACGTAATAGTGAAATCAAATCAACTATATCAATTGCAAAACTAGAAAAATTTCAATATTCGAGGTAACATGATTTTTCCCTATAGATGGGATAAATACTCCTGAGCACAAATAATTACAAACTACCTATTACCTCCTATCCCAATTTACTGGTTCTAAATACTATGTCAATTCAGGAAATAAAGTATCTCTGATACAACTTTGTAACATTCTAGATTTGGGTCCCTGCCAAAGGATCCTAGATCCTGGATGGTCACATAACCTCATGCACATTTCCCAAAAACCAGAGGTTTTCTATAAGTAGTAATGGAAAATGTGTGATAATTGGAAAAATATTCCCTCATTGGAAGAGTATAGATAGTGGAATGAAAATAGTAATAATAGTGGAAGCGGTAATATCATACAATAGATGTAACTAGAAGAAGACTAGTAGAAATAAAACAACTGAAATATATATATTTATGATAGATTAATGGAATGTGTAACTATGAAAATATACAAACAAGTCACAATACTAGAATGAAATTCCAAAACCAGAGTACAAATGAAATAATTAAACAACAATAGTATCATAATCTTCGGCTTGATCCCATGTTCTCCTTCTCCAATAGAAATCAAGTACCTGATGAAGAATAGTGTTTCCCCTATCAATAAATGAAATCACATAATATTCATTGGTACAACACATGACCCAAACTATGTATGAGATGAATCCCATAATACATCCACCAAAATATCCATGCCTAACTGTTAGTGAATATATATAGCTGGTTATATGAATGAATAAAACAACAAAATAGTAAGTACACACAAAATAACAATCCTAAAGTTTTCAATTACATTAATTTTAATTTATTATTCATCCTTTGAATCCTTAAATCTTCGTAAATAGGATAATATTGTGATCTAGCCTATTCTCAATATCCCCATGTGTAGGTAACAAAACAAATGTCTCAAAACACCTTGTAAACAATCAAGTAAGATCAAGTCCAAGAATTTTTTTTGTCTTGGAAGACTAATAAAAATAATTCAATCATGTATAAAAAACACTTTGGGAAGGATCTCACGGTCTAACCCTTTTTTTATCATAGCCTAATTCATTAACAATGACCACCTAGGAATCTCTCACAGTAAATACCCCTGGGTTAGCATGGGATCAATAAATTATAAATGACCTCCTAGGTATCTCTCATGGTCAATAACCCTAGGTCAAGTATCTACACCAAGCCTTTTACGGTCGTGTATATATAATTTGGAAGTCCCCATTGTATTCCTTGTCCAAGGCTCTCACTGACCATTGGAAAACATTTTCATCTAATATCAAAGGATCTAATGTAATATGGAACTACTGCATGGATTAAAATTAACAATGCATATCATATTCATTTCATATAATCTATCAAAATCCGTCCTAATGAACCAAGGCATGGAAAACAAGGAAATATTAAAATACATCCAAGACTATATGGATAGGAAAACACACTCATGGTATGTCCCATAAAAAATTTATCCCACCTTATGCGTAAGAGACTACCCTTTTTCAATTAAATAACCATAGAAGGTAAAAAATAGGGTTAAATTCCCAATCAAGCAACAACCTAAACTTGGGTATACAACACATTAAGTATATGTAATACATTAAAACTCATGGAAATGCAAAAATCTCTTAACTCTATGTTGTATGATTCTTATAATCGATCTTTGGTCCTTCAATCAGCCAAAAATTCCATTGATCTACGAAAATATAAAGAACTCACAACCTTGAAAAACTAACATGAGAGATGAATCATGAATAAAGGGTCTAAATGATTTTGAAACTCACTGGTGGGATTCGAACGCACCTAGAGATGTCGTAATCCGAGCCCATATGGATAATCTGGAGGGGTTTGGAGAACTTAGGATATTTTGTCATTCTCATGTACAAACCATGGAGAAAATAAGACATATCCAGACATATGACATGACCCCACTCTGATATATCAATTAAAAGGAAAACTACCTGAAGTGTTCATTAAAACCAAATGTTGCGTAGTAGCCTTAATAGACTCCGACTTATGTGGTCTTCCAGATCACAACATGGCCATATACTCAACTGTTACATGGCCAGTACATAGCTATACCAGGAAACTGCATACATTGAATGTACACAGAAGTACACGACATGTAGATAGAAAAACCCCATTTCTTCTTTTTTACAAAAAAAAACTTGAAATCAGGTTCCATACTAGAAATGAAGATCGGTGTTCTTACAAAAACAGTATAACAATGTATTAATATAAATTATGTCGACTTCATAATGTTATACGTGCAATATCAAAACTCCATAATTTCACCTGATGGTAGCATTATCGTAGGACGATATTAAAGGACAATCTAGATCCTTAGAGTTTATTGAAGTGGTCATTTTCAAGTAAAAGGATGCCACTTTGTTACATTAAAATGGATTAACCATTGGTAATCTGAGTAAATTCAGAGCTTTCCATCTACCACCTTGGTGAAAAAGATATGAAGTACCCGAGGAAAAGTAATGCGTAAGTTCAAATCCATAAATTATAAATCCTATAAATGTCTCTGAATAATTTATAGTTCTATAGTATACATCTAATTGAATAGGATAAAAATTGGAGATTCTATTAGAAAGATATTGATTGTAAACTCTACCTCCCTTTAGAGGTATTCTAGATGACTTATTTGGGAAAAAATATATAAAACGGTCCAATATTGGAGGAAAATTAGTTAGAAACACCTTCCAATATCAAGAAATTGGTTAGAAATATAGGTTGTCACTCCTACTAGGCCACACCAATATGGTCGGTCTCAACCATCCTAGACATCCCATTCACCCATAAATACATATCTACCTCATCATGTAACATAAAGGTCAATATTTAGAGATATAATTCATTGTGTAAATGATAATTCATGATCCTAATAATCCCAATGGATACATAAAAAACCCTATCATCTGAAGGTTAATGAAATTCCACATAAATTGATAAAAGAGTGTGATAAACTATATCAAAAAAATCAAATATGATAGTAGAAGATACTAGGATAGTAAATAATATAGTATAAAATACTATATTATATCCTTTTAGTATCTAATATAATGTGTTAAACTCTCCTGATCCATGTATCTAAGATATAAATAGACTTCCATGAATATGATAACACTACTAGTGCTAAAATTATAATTCAGGATACCTCGGTCATGACCACTTCCTCAATATTTTCAGTCGATGCTACTCTAACATCCTACATCATGTAGATTCACTGATCCTCATCATGGAGGTAGAGTTTCTATGTGTTATCTTCTACTATAATTATACGGATAGGTCTAGGAACATATTTGAAGATGAACCATCAAATAACATTTATGAAACATTAGTGAGTCTCTATTGCATTATGGTGTCACATTTTACTACTATCCATGCTAATAGAATACGATAGAGGTAAATTTGTATATACTCTGGATACCACATTTCTTACAAGAATATTAAATATTTCACATCCTAATGCTAAGAATTACTACAACCCATTCTCTGGATTGAACCTTAATCCCCAGTACTATCTGCGTCCCTCAAGATGTGATTACTAATAAGAGCTCTTCCATTATCTTGAAACATTATATATGAATAATATATTCACTAGAGAGTTGATGGAAAACATAAAACCATACCCAATGTGTATTTATCATGATATATAATCACTATAAAGTATTATTAAAAATCATTGAAGCTCAATGACGCACACTGATAGTCAATGAAAAATACAATACATTTATCTAGTTGCATAAAATCCCTAGAATAGTCATATCTTATTTTCTCTAGGAATAATTATTTGTGGAAAGTGGTATAGAATTCTGAATATACCATTCCATGAAGATGAATTTCTTGAGTAACCAAACCTCACCAATTCATGGATGAATTGGGAAAAATGTTGGTGGTGAGCATGGTTTTCCTATCTAAAGGATTCTCAAGATTTTATATGATAGATAAAATGTATTCTAGTCCTAACTCAACAGCATGAGGACTAATATATCCTAGAAACATGGGAGGATGAGGTATATAAAACACATTAATTAATTCAGTAATAGTTGATGTGTGCTGTGGAGAACCTTTCATGGAAACATGAAGTAGTGTAAAATCTATCTAAGTTGAGAATAAACTTTAAATCTGTGAAAAGTAGTTGGTTCAAATTGTTGAACTCCTATAGTTAATTTTGGGGGATCAGGTCCCATCATCTCTGGAGTATGATCACACAAACCTTCCTGGCACTGGACTCAAGGACTATGTGGTCTCATAGCTCAATAAATTATAAGAACACCACTCCGCACAATATTTGATAAAAGTGGGGAGAGACATATCTATCAGAATGAGAAAGGAATTCATGGTTAATAACCAAATACAAATAATAATTGAAAGATAAACATATGGGATCACTAAAAATGAAAACTATATGAGGTACCCATATCTATGGATAGGGTATTGTAGAGTATTTATATTCTCTATAAAATAGGTTCTAGTATATGTGAGGGGTAATTGAATTTTATTGTGAAAATAACTCCTTAAGATTCACATTAACTTTACATTTAGTGGAAATGATTTTTTATTATTGAAAAATCTAATTATAATTTCTTATATTTCTATATAAATAATACAATGTTAAATTAAATAGATTACCCACCCATTTTATTAATGGCTCATACACTTTATAAAATGAGATTGTAAACCCTCTAAGTGAATCTATTCCCACTTCAATTTGGTCTTAGAATGTAACTAGTAAAATATGATGGCTTTATTTGATTAATTACAATTTATAATTTATAATGTCCCATACACTTTAAAAATTACAATTGGTACTCATATAACCACAAGCAATGTTCATCTCAGGGATACATAATTACATATCATACATGGATTTAAATTTTATTTTTAAAATTAAACCATTAATATATATATGAAAATACAAAAATGGTTGATTATGATATTTTAAACAGCACATTTACCTTTCAAACAAAATAAATTAGGGTCACATTCATACATCATAATACATGCACACTTAAAAATCAAAGGTAACACGGGAAAGGTAAGACATGAAACACAACTATATATCCTTGAATATTCATGGAATGTAAATCCATATGTTTCTATAATGATTCATGTAGAAATGTCTTTTTCTATAATAATACAAGGTATAATCTACATAAGTAATAAAAAGACAACAATTATTTTGAGTCACGCAACAGTAAAAATATATTAACTGCATTATGTGAAATATAAAAAAATTCCCATTCCCGGGTGACGCGGTGTTTAAAAAAAGTGCTTTAGATACTCTCGAACATGGATTAAGAATAATTTTTTACACATTATTATTTTCTTGTATAAATTATCCTAAGTAATAATAATGTAAATAAAGCCACTTTGATAGTGAATTTTGAGATCCCAAGCCTGATTCACTCTCAGTAACCAAATTTGATTGGCCAAATGGCCTCATGAGGGCGTCCACTTATAGTAGAGGCCGCCAAATAGTAGTGAGGGATTATGGTGTGTCTATGGGAAAACTATTCACTCTAGTTAGAGTGGATTAGAATTGTTAAAATGATGAATAAAAAAGGAATCATGATAATAATCTATAATGAAGTGGAATCAAGCAGTAGAATCAAATCACAAAAGGATTTTCAAAAAGTAAAATATATCATATAAAAAATATGATGTAATGTATCTAAAAAACGGGGAATAAATAAAACATGGTTTTCAGAAGACATTATAATTCACGATCAACTAAATAATAAAAAAGATAAAAACTATCCTAGAATTCGGAGCACCAGCTCCTACATATTCTGCCAATCTCCCATCCTCATGTAAGAATTCAGGTGTCAAGTGTGAGGTGCTTCCCTATATCCACACACACAATTATATAATATGTCTATAACAAGGATGACCTAGATAGGGTTTGAGATAAATCTTATTATCCAACCACTAATTATGTATATAACACATCCAATCTATGGATATAAACTCTACAGTGTTATGTTACAACCAAAGTAATACAGTTCCAAATGTAAATGAACCATATCTTCTTCATTATTAGTCGATGAATTCGAACATGAATTCATTTAATTAATTAAAAATATATTTATAATAATATGAAAATATAAACATTTCAATTGATTTGTAATAAATAATGATAATACTAGAGAATTTTAGGTTAAACCAAGGCATCATGGACCTTAGAATGTCGAGCCAATGCTTGGTATACAACAAAGCATCCAAGCCTAAAAAACTATGTGTAATCAAAGTGTTACCCAAGTAATTCCCATAGAATAGTTTCGAACTGAGTATATAGAGAAATTCCATGGTAAATATTGGGGTAAGAATGACTAGTCCAATATTGAAAATCTATGGCATCGAATGTCCATAGAGGTCAAGTTGAAACTAAGAAGTGTATCCGAGGCATTATAATTTTTGGAGACAAAGTGATGTTATCTTAAGGTTTCATGCTAGATATCCACTACTTTGTAATGAACCTGTTCCATGGTATATATCTCCCTTGGATACCATCTCAATGAATTGAAATTATATCTTATGAGTTCTCAAGGAATTCCGAAAAAAATCTAAGGCTAACTCATATATAACAATTCATATAACGGCGTAAACTGTACATATGAAATAATCAACATATACATTTTATATTTATACATATCACAACTTATTTAAGGACTTATAAAACTAATTCAAATTAAATTTTCATTTGCATCCTTCCATATCATATTTTCTTACATGAAAAGGTCAAACAACGACCTTCAACAAATTATCAAAATAATTATAAAGGATATAATCCATCTGATATTTATAGAAATGAATATATATATTCTATTTAATAAATAAAATAAAATTTATTAAATTAAATCACTTTCATTATTATTGGTCAGTTATTCGCACGATAATCTTGTTTTTCATACACACAACTTGGGTCAAAAAGACATACCATGGTATACAAACTAAATGGTTAGTCGATATTGTGGTCAGAACCTATAAATATTTCAAAATTTCTCACTAGGTGATTATTTATTAATTTATATAATTGAATTCAATTAAGGTGTTTTTTAGTAGAAACACATGGTTAAATTGTAATGTTCACCGTGAAACAAATAAATAAACAATGATACATTGAGGTAATAGTTGTATCCCACCTACATTAATCCTTTAGTTCCCACATCCTCTAGTATCAGTATTTTATCTTAGATTATTGAAAATTGAGAAAGAGAAAAATTCCCTGAAAATATGGCCTATTATCTTTCAATAAAATAAATCCACCAATATAAATATAAATGACTAGAAGAGATAATTAAATGGATATCATATGAGTGTCTTTCCAATGTCATTGGAAACACTAGAATTAGTGTTTGGTAGGATAGACATGATCAAATCTTGGAATTAGGTCATGGAAAAAATATAATAGAGGATATACTATGTGAATGGGAAAAATAAAATTGGGCCGAGGAGATATAAAATAGGTTCTTCCACTTTAAATACTCATGTAATTAGAAATGTGTATATACTTTTTACACATCATGAATTTACCTAGTTTGCACCCACTGTGAAGACCAACACATATTTTGAACATAGTATTGAATAATCAATTCACATCATGCATTTCAAATTCATGTAGTGGATTCATTAGTCAATATAGTCTAGGATGTTAAATACACATTGTGAACTGAATATTCACATTTTGTATTGAAAATTCACATCATGTATTTGTTTAGTGGATAAAATAAATCAAACTACATCCTTCACAAAAATGAACTTATAGTTTGGCATAAGTTCTTGTTCTCCATGAGTATTATATAATGAAAAGTAGGGTAAGGGTTTTATATAAAATTAAATGATCTATACCTATAAAAAAACAGGGATAATACCAAAAGATCTTTTTTTTCCAAAATATGAAATGTTTCTTTGGTTTAATATGTACAGTATGAACATTGTTTTATGTCATCATGACCACTCAATGTGGTAAATATCTAATTAAATGTTTGAAATATTATTTTCAAAGTAAATGTTATATTTAATATTCGGAAAATATTAAGATTTTAAATATGTGATTTCAATATATAATGTATAGTTTCCTTAGGAAATCATCCAACTTATCTTCAAATGACAATATTTTTCTAATATAACTTCATTTTATGTTATATAATATTTAATGGTGGTATTATCCAATGATATCAACTATATTTTATCTATAGTTGATTTACGATTTGGATACAGAAGATTATATTGAAACCTGTATCATTTACATGGGTTATGATGTGATGAAGTTATTGTGAAATATAATTTCATTTTAAGAGTTATCATCTAATTAATGTTTTTTGATCTTTTTTTTGTGAAAATGTATAGATTATTTGAGGGGTGGGACATATATATCATTATTATGTTTTTGTTAATGATTAATGTTCTAGGAGTTCAAATGGTAAATTTTACGTTATACCAAGAACAAAATATATGATAAATGGATGGTTCTCCCAATCTCGAAAAAGTGGGTTTGTGGAATGTTATCCCAAGCCTAAAATAGTGGGTTTAATGGTTGTTATCCAAATCCTTATAATAGGGTTCTTTTGATGTTATCACATTCTAAAATAATATGGTACATGAGATTTTTTTCCCATGATCAAAATGATGGGACATATGGGGTTATACAAATCATGAAAAAGAGGGTACATGATAGGTTATTGAATGACGGAATCAATTACATGAGTTGTTATTCAAATACTAACATGTTATGAATGTATCTGTGGGTATCTATGACATTAGATTTTAATTTCTTATGTGCATTTAATAAATATATGTCTTCTGTTAGTATTATTCAATAATTGATTATGATCTTCTATTCCATTATGATTAATGTCTTATGAACTAACAAAATTTATTCCAAGAGTCATATTTATGATCTATGATGTGAAGAGTGTGGTTTTGAAATTTTTTCTCATGTCCATGTACCATTATTATTATGGAATGTTTATGTGATCTGTCACGACCCATCCTCAGGGCCCGTTCCATGACTACCCCAAGCCCGCCTTCCATAGGCCAGGGGCTGGTGACTAGCACCAAAGGCGTAAATCCCGATAACTGGGAAGGCATTGCTTTTATAAAAGTAAAAAAAACACTACAGAGTACAAGCGGAAGTAAAACACTAAGTACAAAGAGAAGTACTAAAAGGTAAATGGGCCAGAATCCAAACCCAAATGAAAGTACAAATACAGCTGAACAATGTACAATAGAAAAAGACAACAGCTGGCAGGATGGAAGCGGATCCTGGGTCGTCCTCCTCGGATCCTGCTTGAAGGGTAGATACAGGTGGTGCAGCTCCTGGATCGTCCACCACGGATCCTACCTGAAGGGTAGGTACAGATAGCCTCCACAACGCTCTCGCTCGTCAATCTCCTCCGAGTGTTGTCTCGCCGTGAAGTCTACCTCCAGATACTGAATCGTCATGTAGTCCACCTCCGGGTTCTGACTCGTCGTGTATTCCACCTCCGGGTACCATCCATTCCTCGAACACTCGGCCTCCGTTAGCAATGCCCATCATCTGCAACCAACACAACGAGGTGCGGGCATATCCCGTGCAGGGTTGAGTATAACAATACTCAGTAGGGACCCCGAGACCCTCAAGGTCTCACTAAAACCAACAAGGATAACAACAAAGAAGATCTCAATAGATAACCTCTACTTAGGTATATGCCCATACATAAACCTAAGTTATCAAGTAACCCATCTCAATCATGAGGAAACTCAAGGATTATGAAATCAACGGATAACCACTACCCAGGTATATGCCCATACATATACCTAAGTTATCAAGTAATGCATCTCAATCATGAGGAAACACAAAGGTCATCAACTCAGCTCAAACCGGGATTTTTATTATCGAAATCGTAACTGCTAAAGAGCTCCATCTCTGTAGTGTACAATGGTCCTTTCACGACTCTGAGGTACTGCTCACTAACCTAAGACTGCTGAGGTACTCCTCCTGTCGAGTACCGTGGGCCAACCACCCAAACACAGTAGTGCTTCCCGCCGGGGTATGCTACCCAAACACAGTAGTGCAAACCCCCTAGTAGCCTACAGAGGTACTCTCCAGACGAGTACCGCGGGTCTGCACTGTCACACAGGTAGTGCTCCATCCGCCATGGGTATGCACCTCACAAAGTAGTGCTCCGTCCACTGGGCTAGTCGACTCACTCCAAGTCGAGTCGGTCAAGCAGTCGTCAGGTCTCAGTCGGCTACACGGTCTCCGTACTCCGAACGCTCATCTTTGGAAGGGTCCACTCCACGAGCTACAGGTCGATACTCCAAGTATCTCAAAGTCACATGAAGAAGTATCACAAAGTACCGCCTCGTCACAGGGGTCTCAATGCAACAGACAGCGCATCAATCGAACACCCAGTCTATGAGTTACTAGCCCTTTCGTCCCAGGGGCCCTGTTGGTTTCGTGTGCGAACCAAACCGGCCGTGTCTCAACTGTACCCCGAACTCTCATAGGGTATACACATAGGGACTGTTTCTCAAATGGATCAACAACGCCGCTGACGGTTTGTCAAACAGATGTCTGGTCTGAAAGATATCAGCTTTCCCGCTCCAGGGGCCCGGTTGGATTTCAGGTACAATCCAATCCGGCCACTATCCAACAATAACCAAAACTCGGGCGAAGTATTCCAAAAGTTCCGCAGCATCAATAGGAAATCAACAAGACAGACGGAGCGTCAATCGGACCCCCGGTCTGTGAGTTATTGGATTTTTTGTTCCGGAGGCCCGGTTGGTTTCGTGAGCGAACCAACCCGACCGCACTCCGACGACATCCAAACCACGAGAGGAGTAAGTCAAAAAATCTGTCTCACTTAGAGTAATCCATCAAAGTCTAAGACAGGTCAATCGGTCATCCGAAGCTCATGATATAAGCATTTCCGCTCCGAGGGCCCGGTTGGTTTCGTATCTGAACCAACCCGGCCGAACCCAAGGTATTCCGAAACGTTGAGTGTAATATACCGAAACGACCGTCTGGATCCAAGGGTCACATTTCCACTTAGGGCGCGTCGATCGGAGGTCTACATCTTATGATATGAGTTGTAAACCGTGAGGGGTTCGAAAACGGGGGATCTGGGCCTGGACCGACCCCCCCCCCCCCCCCCCCCGGGTCGGCCCGAACCCGGTCGACCGGACCCGGGTCTGGGACCGACCCGGGTGGGAACGGCCCAGCCCGGCCGGGGCAGTGTGGTGCGGCCAAACTGGGTGCCTCGGCGCTGGCCGAACTATCGCCCCCAAGGAGTCGCGGTCCCCTCGTGCTGGGGTCCGCTTCGTGTCACCGGACGCGGCGCGCTGTCGCGTTCCCCGGTCCCTCGCGACCGCGGGACCCCCACTCGCCACCACAGCTTCAGCCATGGCGGATTCTTCCGGTGGCGCACCAGGCGCCACCGCCCCCGACTGTCGGCGCCGCCGCGCTGGCAGGGCGCACCGGTGGGGGCTTCCGCGGACCACCGAACGCGCTTCGGTGGTCCGATCCGCCTGCGGTCTTCGCCAAAGATCATCTCGGGACCCGACCTTTGCTGCAAAACCTTCAAAACGCCTTTGCGTCCCACCTCACCATCGTCCATCGATCCGAACTTCGACAAAAAAATGTGGGTTCTTCAAATCGCCTCCTCGTCCCCGACTCCGCCCGCGGTTTCATTCGGCCCCAACGGCGCGGCGCGACGGTGCCGTGATTCTTCGCCACCCTCGTTCTTCTCGTTTCCGCGCGGTGCAACGACACCGCGGTACCTTTCACGTGCCTCAACAAACTCAAACAACAAGGGGGAAGGAGGGTCGGCCCTGTTCATGCGGTCTGAACTTCCCCTGTCAGTATGATAATAGGTTTCCTAAAAATCACCGATAAAAGATGGAAGAGAATCACATAATGAAAATCACGTAAACCCCTACCTCAAGTTGTCGATCAAAGATTTTCGCAGGGATGGATCATCGTGGAAGAAGCGTCGCAGATCTAGAACTGTCGGCGTCACGTTGTTGATCTCCGAGGGTTTGGTGTTCTTCGTCGCCCTTCGTCGGAGGCCAGCATTCTTCGCGTTCTTCATGTTCTTCACGTTCTTCGCGTTCTTCGCGTTCTTCACGAAGGAGGATGAAGATTTTCAAGATTCTCCCAATTCTCTCAACAAGAAACCCTTAAGAGAAAACAAGTATTGGTCTTATTTTATCCTGATGCCACTATTTAGAAAATTCTATGTTAAGTGACGAACCATTAATTCAATGAATTAATGGTACGACTTGACTGCCCAATTAATAGGGGCATTTGGAATTTTAAGAAAACGCGACGGTTGACATTATTTAAAAAGGGTTTTCACGGGTGCGTTATTTAGAGGGAAAGAAACAGTGGGGATCATGTGGGCCCTACCTCACAAATATCCTACCATGTGGGTAGGATATTTTGGGTTCCACTCTATCCGCTTAATTTAGCTTAAGTGGATTTTAAGTGGCTTTAAGTGAAATAAAATAAAGTTGTCGCACCACTTTATTTTATTTCTTAACTTAACACCAAAATTTAAAAAATACACCCGAGAAAACGCAACTCTGGAAAAGGCGTTTCTAAGCAAAAACAGGGGATGAAATTCCATCGGTGCCCTTGGAATTTGATTCTATGCACTGGTTTAAATGTTAGAAAAACCCGCTCGTTCGTTTACTGAACGTACCCGAGCTAAACTTCGGAAATTAATTCTGGGCACACCGGGCCTCGGAATCAGGTGCCGTCAGAAACTGCGTTCTTGTAAAATTCCAAATAAAATTATGAAAAAACATTCCTTGAAATTTTTGGGTCTTAACATTATTCCCACCTCATGGCTTTACGTCCTCGTAAAGTTTCAACACAAACTAGGGTCACAAAAGCTGTACAGAGCACGCATCTGAGCCTTCTGCTCCCATGTTCTCACCTGGAGGTTCCCGTACTACCAAAGAAAGTGCACCGGAGGAATCGATAGTCCTTGTAGGATCTTCTCCTATTGATCCTCGATCCCCACTAGAACCTCCGTGAAAGACACCTCATCGCCATCGTCCAACTCCCCATGATCGATGATATGCGAAGGGTCGAGCACGTATCTCCTCAGTTGAGATACGTGGATGTCGTCGTGCACCTGGTGAAACTGAGGTGGATGGGTCAAGTGGTAAACCACCCTGCCTACCCAGCTGAGGACCTAAGAAGGTCTGCTGAACCTAGGAGATAACTTGCCGCCTTAGTCACATCTTTGTAAACCTCATCGAGGTGAGACCCTTATAAGGACGTGATCGTCATCCTCGAACTCCCGAGGTCTCCAATTCCTGTTGGGAACTGGAACTCAAAACGACTGCTGCCATGAGGGTAAGGTTGACTGACTCAGGAGTGATCGGTCACACCCTACTGTGCATGAGTTTATCCTGTGCTTCCTGGGGTTTCCTTTCCACCGACCAAGGAAAACCCATCCTGACATTTGCCTAAAACCGTCAATTTGAGTATGAATAGTTATTGCCCATTCCATACTCAGACTAACGTCGTAAGGCCTCGACGCTTCCACCAAGAGATCCATCCTTCACTCTCGCCTCCAAGTGTCAAGTCACGCTGTCGGCATCAGTGTGAGGTCACTGGGTCTCCTCCAGTAGAAATCTCGGAACTGAGGGTCAAGTCAATAGTTTTAACCATGACCTCTTAGTATCAACCAAACAAAAGGACAAGAATGAAACCATCACAAAGATGAGTGTATTTTTATTATTGCAGCTCATAGTACAAAGACACGAATACAACATCAACATGGAACTAGAAGTACAAGGGTCGTATCCACTAGTTCCTCTCATGTCCACCTGCTCTCGGAGCTCTACTACCTTGTCCACTGCTCGGCTGTTTCTCAAGCACCAGCTGCTGATTCTGTCTCGGTGGCTCCTCCAACACTCGTTGATCAACTGTGCGGGGGGTCGTACAGTCATGTTCCAGGTGACCCTTCCTGCCGTAGGAGAAACACTATCCATTTCTAGCACTCCTGGTTCTGACCCCACCCCGGGTGCCCCGCACCACCGATCCTAAAAACCGAGATTTCCCAACTACTGGACTGGTCCTCCCAGACCTCTGCATCATCTGTCTACTACACACGGATGACTCGTCTAGTGATCGAAAAACCTGCGGCAAATGTAGAAGCTCTTGTACACGCTTGGGGTGTAGAGCTACTGGAACAAACTCCTCCCTGAATAAGGTCTCGATGTCTTCCCATGTGAATGCCATCCCGTCACAAAACTGGAACAAGTGGCTACACCACCTTCCTGCTACTGCCTGAAGAATGATGGCGGAAAAGATAACCATGAAGTCTACATGTGTCCCCACTAGCCTGAAGACTCTCACCACAACCTCCATCCAATCCTCAGCCGCATGCGAGTCCATCTCTCCACGGAACCTGGGTGGTCTCTGGCACTAGAAATCGTGCAGTGTGCTCAAGTGGCGTGCATCGCCTACTACTGGGGCTGGTGGCATCGGTGGCCCAACGTATGGTAGTACCGCTGGTGCCTCCACTGGTGCCTCAACTGCAAGAGTGCCCTGTACCGAAGCCTCGTCACTCGACAGGTTGTCAGTAATCACATCTCTCTGGGCTCTAGCTGGTCGTCCGAGAAAAGGCATCCTGAAAGAAACAACGTGACACTGTCAAATGATTATACCTGGTCTGCTGACCCGGTTTGAGCTGACATTTAAAAACATCTGGAAACACACACGCAATCAGTGTTTTCATGCACAAAGTCGGAAATCAGTTGTCAGGGTCTTGGTATATGGATACGTCGGCCTCCCGCACCAACACTGCACTCCCTAAACTGGAAACCACACCCAGTACTCTTAACACTATTGCTTCACAGAAAGAAAATTTCAGAGTTATATGTTCTACGGTTGAACCGACTCCTCTGATACCAATTTTTCCCGACCCGTCCTCGGGGCCCGTGCCGTGACTACCCCAAGCCCAACTTCCATAGGCCAGGGGCTGGAGACTAGCACCAAAGGTGTATATCCCGATAACTGGGAATGAATTTCCTTTATCAAAGTAAACAAAACACCACAGAGTATATGCAGAAGTAAAACACTAAGTACAAATTGAAGTGATGAAAGGTAAATGCACCAGAATACAAACCCAAATGAATGTACAACTACAGATGAACAAAGTACAACAGAAAAAGACAACAACTAGAAGGACGGAAGCGGCTCCTGGGTCGTCCTCCTCGGATCCTGCCTGAAGGGTAGATATAGGTGGCGCAGCTCCTGGATCGTCCACCACGGATCCTACCTGAAGGGTAGGTACAGATAGCCTCCACAATGCTCTCGCTCGTCAACCTCCTCCTATTTTCGTCTCACTGTGAAGTCCACCTCTAGATACTGACTCGTCATGTAGTCCACCTCCGGGTACTGACTCGTCGTGTAGTCCACCTCCGGGTACCGTCCAGTCTTCGAACACTCGGCCTCCATCAGCACTGCTCGTCGTCTGCAACCAACACAATGAGGTGCGGGCATAGCCCATGCCGGGGTGAGTATAAAGATACTCAGTAGGTACCCCGAGACCCTCAAGGTCTCACTAAAACCAATAAGGATAATCACAAAGAAGATCTCAACAGATAACCTCTACTTAAGTATATGCCAATACATATACCTAAGTTATCAAGTAACACATCTCAATCATGAGGAAACACAAGGATTATGAAATCAACGGATAACCACTACCCAGGTATATACCCATTCATATACCTAAGTTATCAAGTAACCCATTTCAATCATGAGGAAACACAAAGGTCATAGACTCAGCTCAAACTAGGATTTTTATTATCGAAATCATAACTGCTGAAGAGCTCTGTCTCTGGAGTGTACAGTGGTCCTGTCACGACTCTGAGGTACTGCTCACTAACCTAAGACTACTGAGGTACACTCCTGTCGAGTACCGCAGGCTAGCCACCCAAACACAGTAGTTCTTCCCGCCAGGGTATGTCACCCAAACACAATAGTTCACACCCCCTAGTAGCCTACAGTGGTACTCTCCGGATGAGTACCACAAGTATGCACTGTCACACAGGTAGTGCTCCGTCCGCCATGGGTCTTCACCTCACAAAGTAGTGCTCTGTCCACTGGGTTAGTCGACTCACTCCAAGTCGAGTCGATCAAGCAGTCGTCAGGTCTCAGTCAGCTACATGGTCTCCGTACTCCGCACGCTCATCTCTGGGAGGGTCCACTCCACGAGCTACAGGTCAATACTAAAATTATCTCAAAGTCCCAAAAAGAAGTATCCCAAAGGACCGCATCGTCACAGGGGTCTCAACGCAACAGACGACGCATCAATCGAACGCCTAGTCTGGGAGTTACTAGCCCTTTCGTCCCAGGGGCCCGGTTGGTTTCGTGCGCGAACCAACCCGTCTGTATCTCAACTATACCCCGAACTCTCATAGGGTATACTCATAGGGACCTTTTCTCAAAGGGATCAACAACACCGCTGACGGTTCATCAAACAGACGTCTAGTCTGAAAGATATCAGCTTTCCTGCTCTAGGGGCCCGGTTGGATTTCAGGTACAATCCAACTCAGCCACTATCCAACAGCAACCAAATCTCGGACGAAGTATGCCAAAAGTTCTGTCTCATCAAGAGTAAATCAACGAGATAGATGGTGCGTCGATCGAACTTCCGGTCTGTGAGTTATTGGTTTTTTCGTTCTAGAGGCCCGGTTGGTTTCGTGAGCGAACAAGCCCGACCGCACTCCAACGACATCCAATCCTAGAAAAGAGTAAGCCAAGAGATCCTTCTCACATAGAGGAATCCATCAATGTCGAAGGCACGTCAATCAGAGATCTGAAGCTCAAGATATAAGCATTTCCACTCCGAGGGCCCAGTTGGTTTCGTATCCGAACCAACCCGGCCGAACCCAAGGTATTCTAAAACCTTGAGTGTAATATACCGAAACGACCGTCTCTATCCAAGGGTCACATTTCCGCTGACAGTGCATCGATCAGAGGTCTACAGCTCGTGATATGAGTGAAAAACCATGAGGAATCCGAAAACGGGGGGTCTGGACCTAGACCGACCCGACGCAACCCCCCCCCCCCGGGTCGGCCCGAACTGGATCGACCCGACCTGGGTCCAGGTCCGACCCGGGTGGGCACGGCCCGGCCCGCCCTGGGCGCCTCGGTGCTGGCCGAGCTGTCGCGCCCAAGGAGTCGCGGTCCCCTCATGCTGGGGGCCGCTTCGTGTCACCGGACGTGGCGCGCTGCCGCGTTCCATGTTCCACGGTCCCGCGTGGGCGCAGGACCCTCGCTCGCCACCGCGGCTTCAGCCGTGGCGGAATCTTCTGGCGGCACGCTGGGCGCCTCCGCCCCCGACCGCCGGCACCACCACGCTGGCATGGTGCTCCTACGTGGCGCGCCGGCGGGGGCTTCCACGGACCACCGGATGCGCTACGGTGGTCCGATCCGCCTGCGGTGTTCGCCAGAGATAATCTCGGGACCCTACCTTCGCTGCAAAGCCTTCAAAACGCCTTCATGGCCCACCTCACCATCGTCCGTCGATCCTTACTTTGAAAACAAAACGTGGGGTCTTCAAATCACCTCCTTGGCCCCGACTCTGCCCGCGGTTTCGTTCGGCCTCAACGGCGCGGCGCGACGACGCCGCGCTTCTTCACCGCGTTCGTTATTCTCATTTCCGTGCGGTGCAATGACACCGAGCTGCCTTTCACGTGCCGCAACAAACTCAAACAACAAGGGGGGAAGGTGGGTCGTCCATGTTCGTACGGTCCGTCCTTTCCCTGTTAGTATGATAACAGGCGGCCCAAAAATTGCGGATAAAGGATGGAAGAGAATCACGTAAGGAAAATCACGTAAACCCCCTACCTCAAGTTTTCGATCAAAGATTGTTGCGGGGATTGATCGTCGTGGAAGAAGCGTCGCAGAGGGAGAACTGTCGGCATCATGTCGTTGATCTCCGAGGGTTTGGAATTCTTTGTCTCCCTTCGTCGGAGGCCAGTGTTCTTCGCGTTTTTCGCGTTCCTCTCGTTTTTCACGTTCTTCACGAAGGAGGATTAAGATCTTCAAGATTCTCCCAATTCTCCCAACAAGCAACCCTTAAGAGAAAACAAGTATTGGTCTAATTTTATTCTCATGACAATATTTAAAAAATTCTACGTTAAGTAACGAACCATTAATTTGATGAATTAATGGTACGACTTTACTGCCCAATTAATAGGGGCATTTAGAATTTTAAGACAACGCGTCGGTTGACTTTATTTAAAAAGGGTTTTTGCAGGTGAGTTATTTAGAGGGAAAGAAATGGTGGGGATCTTGTGGGCCCCACCTCACAAATATCCTACCAAGTGGGTAGGATATTTTGGGTTCCACCCTATCTGCTTAACTTAGCTTAAGTGGCTTTTATGTGGCTTTAAGTGAAATAAAATAAAGTTGTCGCACCACTTTATTTTATTTTTCTTAACTTAACCCCAAAAATTAAAAACTACACCTGAGCAAAGGCAACTCTGGAAAATGCGTTTCTAATCAAATATCGGCTCTTCGATTCCATCGGTGCCCTCTGAATTCGATTCCGAGCACCGGTTCAAAAGTAAGAAAAACCCGCTCGTTCGTTCACTGAACGTAACCGATCTAAACTTCAGAAATTAATTCCAGGCACACCGGGCCTCGGAATCAGGCGCCGTCAGAAACTACGTTCTTGTAAAATTCCAAAGAAAATTAAGAACAAAATTTCCTTAAAATTTCTGAGTCTTAACATGATCATTGATATCTTCATTACATACCCTTAATAGTATCTAAGCTCAACATTTCTTATTATTCCCTTACCATTTTTGTGAATAATTGTATTATATATGATAGTTTTAATAAGGGTTTTTTTTGTAAAACATAGTGGGAGACTGAATATCTCACTTATGAACATGTTGATTATGTGTCAAATATTCCAATGTCACTAGACATAAACGATTCAATTGTGTATTGTTCTGTTTTATAATTAATATTTTCCTATAAAAATGTAATATATCAATATTATAGGATTATGTATCCAAATTCCCCAACCCTTATCTGATGACATCATGAACACCCAAATCACCAACCATTCCTCATTAATTATCAAAAAAATCTTCTATATATTTCCAAACATTCATATTCCTCCTCAATATTTCAATTCATAGAACACTCCCATATCTAGATCAAAAAACCCAAATTTCATAAAAACACACATATCATAATTAATTGGGTATTTAAATTGATGTATTCAATAGAAACAATAAATATGGAACCTATTTTATTTAAATTGAAATAATAATCTTACCTCTCAAATGTTAATTATCATTAAATAATTAACTAATATCACTCATTGAAAGATAAACTGATTAGAGGTATGAAGATTCATTAATGTCCATATGGGGGAAAATATTCTTAAAAGATAACTATTAATAAGATTATAAATGTTTATAACATTTAACTATATACATTATAAACCATATTTTTGATTTTAGGAGGAAAATCAACAATAATATTTACATTATGATCAGTATGAGGCAGAGAGTCTTACTATTAATGATGGGTACCATATTATTATCAATGGTTATTATAGATTAATATTCATTTTAAAATTTAAGGTGGTATATAAAAAATCTAGAGTGTAAAATGGTATTCTTTCTAAAATACCTCTTCAACACCATCAAACATTTTAGTTCATAATATGAGATATTGCAAAATGTACATCTCAACATTAATGTAATCATGAATCTTTTATTTCATGTGATGTTTTTTATTGTATTAATATAAGATGTTTCAAACATATTCCTAGGAACCTTTAGAAATAAAATTTTATGGATGGTGTAAATAATTTTATTTGTTGAATATAGAACCCCAAAATTTTAAATTCGCATAGTTAGTTAAAATATAAAATCTACTAAAAAAGTAAAAACCTATGGTTATCACGTGGTTAAGTCTCAATAAAAAAATAATGAAAAAATTATCATATGATAATAAGAAAATGTTGATATTGTGGTAATATTAAAGTGATAACATAATTAGTTTCATTATACAAAAATATGATTTAGTAATTTTTTTAAAGAGGTCAACCAATGGCTGATCAATGTTAAATTTGGAAAATTGTTTCTCTATGTGATTAGAAGAGGCATCAAGGAATTTTTAATTTAAAAGGTAAAAGGTAAGTCCTCAAATTTTCCATGATGAATCTCTATGCTTGATCAAAACCTCAGTGGAACTTTGGAGCTCCTATAGTGGGAGGTGAGAGGAAGATAATGGTTATGATACAAAAAAAGTGAAAGAAAAAGGCTTGCTATGTATCCCTATAGGGAGTGACACATCAATCAACCAAATAAGTGGGTTAAGATTTCCCCCATGGATATGATCCTTTTCCATGATTCCCCTACTCTAAAGAGATATCCCAAATTGAATAATTATTAAATAATCTTCTTTCATTATATATTTTATTCATAAATTGAAAAAAAATAACATAAATCACTATATACTAAACTATTGGTTCTTTGATTATCTTATAGTATGGGAGAATATATCTTTTTTGTGCATGGTACAATCCATGACACAAATTGTATCACATGATTAATAAATTGAAATAATGTTAATTTAAGAAGGATAAACACATTAACCAAACATAATTTTGTATCTCACCAAATTTATAGGATCTTTTATGTTTTAAAAATGTTTATTCCAAATGAAAAGGTTACTCAATATGTGTACTAATATACTTCTGTAAAATTTTAATATGGTTTTATCTATAATAATAATTATTGAAGTTTTAAAAACAATATTATCATTAATGCGCTTTTTTCATGATCGTTCATATCGAGTTCAATGACATATGAGCAATTTTTAAAACATCCTCCTTACAACTATAATATTCAAAACCCCACTAAATAATAAACAAGTATAATTATTTATTTTATTAAATTACTCTATCTGAACTCAATAACAAATATTCTATTTCAACTTAATTAAAAATATGACATGGTGTGTGCAACATTAACTTGAATTATGGAAACTGATTTCCATATCACCATCTCAAACATCATGATAAATTTTATCAATATAATTTGTATAAGATATAATTCAATTTAAACAATGTATTTTACAAATTTAATCTAGAAATATATAAAAAAATATATATCCATAAATCATAAATATTATATTCTATCATATATTTTAATAAATACTATGAAAACTATTTCCTCCAGATCCATATTTATATATAAATTATCTATAAAAAATCATCAATAAATAATAAAAATATGGAAATATTAATGGATATTATATATTCTTATGAAATTATTTAACACAATCTCACATAACCTTCGATGATTATCTTTCTATCTCATGCATCACTCAAATAAAATATACATCGTCTATGAAAAAAATTGGTTTCACATATATTACTCTATTTCTAATTAACTCATTATCCTGAAAAACTGAAAACATTAAATTCAATCGTTTGAACATATAAGTTAACAAACATAAACAGCTTGTTTAATTTTATCCATATTGATTAAAATATAATTAATGATTCCAATATTTTGAAAACTCATTGGAATTATTATTAAATCTGTTACCAATGTCACTTGGTCTTAGGAAAACTTATATAACCTATATTAAACCTTCAAAAATTACTAATTTTATGTATACTGCATTATGATTTCACATATCAATTTACATATCTAAATAATAATATATTCTTAGTTATTATTGTTTGATATTTGATACCACTTTAGAATATCCATTGTACCTATAATCTTATCATGTCTGCCTTCACATCATATAAAAATTATTATTCAATATTCTTCCCACTGTGCCCTCAAATAATATATTAATAATATATTGAAAACAAATAAATATATACATTTATAAAAAATACAATTCTACATCATATTTTCATGAATTGTTTTTATCGGTCACATATATTGTATATATCTCTTGAATATCTACTACGGGGAAATAGAATATTTTTTCTTTCATGTCATGTTATGTATTATTCATTTGTAGAATACATATATAAATTAGTTTCATGATTTAAAATTAAAACCCAATTCCAATATGTATAAATATATATTTATGATTAAAATTTTAGGAAATTGTTTTTCATAAATTTTAAATTTCCCAAAATAAAAAAATTTCAATTTTTAAATAATATTTCATGGTTGATAAATATAAAAAACTTATTCAAGATAAGTAATAAAATAATAGTCTAAATAAATTTATAAATATTCCATCTTTATCAATAAATATTCTATAAATTGAATTACATATTAATTAAATATATTTATTAATAAATTAAAATAATGAACATATATTATCCAAAACCATATAATTAATAAAAATAACAAAATCAATGGAACTGATAACATCCAAAAAAATAAACAAGGCCTTAACCTATCAATAACACTTACCTATCAGTTAATGAAATTATCCAATCATATTTGTAGCTAACCTTTAGAAGGCCACTCATCAATATTTGTTCCTGGAGAATGTCCAAAAAATGATCGAACATAATATTCTAAATGAAATATAAACTATTTTTCTTTTAACTCATATGATGGTACATATAATTTTCTGTATCATTCATAATAATATTACTCCTAATAATAATACTAAAATATAAAAGACCTTATTGATCAGATTTCACATTTGATTAACACATAGTAAATGTTCAAGATAGTTATAATGAAAATGAGATATAACAAAAGATGTGTCATGGTAGAATAAAACCATCACCACCCCCTAATAGGGATATGTAATAGTGATTCTTGGGAGTATCACTATCAATAATTTTCATATTTTCTATAGGAATGGTTCTCATTATACTATATATTATCACTCTAGACATCAATTCACCCCTTCTTATATTTATATTCATATCTAACCAGCTACTATACTATATATTTCATCCTCATTTTAAATAATCATTTAATATGCATAAACAAATTAGTCTCCATAATTTACTGAAATTCTAAAATATTTAATTTTATTTTCAAATTATTTTCAATCCATATTCTTGATTAATTCTAAATATTGTAGCACAAAATATTCAATTATATTAAGTAATATTTTCTACCAAAATAATGTATAATGTTGTGAACATAGTTTTTTTAAATGTGGCTGATTCTAATATCCCAAAATTATATAAGTTGAATTTTATGAAATGAATTTTATTATTGAATTCTTCATGTTATATTTATCCAATATTGCATTTGGGAGATTTTTTTTAAAATTGTTATTTTTTATGTAAACAATGAAAAATAGATTTTAAAAACATTCAAATTTTCAATATTATAATGATGTAAGAATAGCTTGATTTTTATGAAAAAAATATTATAGAATAAATAAATTTGTAATAAGTTATATAATTAAAATAAAAAAATTATATTTAATATATATATTATTTAAATTTTCGAAATCAAAAAAATGTTTTTATTCAACTATAAACTATTATTAATTTTTTTACATTTAATAATTTATTTACATGGTTACATTAGATTTTGGTATTTTAATGGAAATTAAACCATTTTTTTCAAAAATCCAATTTATCCCATTTTAATTAAAATTATTCTTTATTTTCTATAAAATCAATTTTATGGTAAAAACAGACAGATTCTTAATAATTGTTTAATTTTAGTTTTTGAACATATATTAAATAATATTTTCACCAATTTTAATAGTTGAGTAATTTAAAATCAATTCCATATTTTTCATAATTATAATAAATATTAGTTAAAACATTCAACTTATTTTTTGGTACTAATGAACAGTCATAGTGATAAAAACTAATCTCCTTGATTAACGGTAAAATATTTTAATAAGGTAAAATTTAATGTGATAAGGATTCAAGACAATAATAAAACATAATTCAAACTCATTGGTCGGTTTTTTGTTACAATCTTACCTTTATCAAATTTTATTTTAGAGAAATTTATTTCCACCTTCACCAAGAAAAAGCCTTCATAATATTGAAATAAATTTTTTAATTCCATGTGTGACCCTCCCATCACTTATAAAATGGATACAATTCTTATCTCATATTCACAAATGTTGATAAATATATCTCATCCCAAACATAATGAAAAAATATTTCCAAACACCTTCACTTAATTTTTAAGATCTTATTCTTAAAATATGACTATCATTAAATGAATTAATGTGTATTCCAAAGATGGAATCTCAATGAAGTGTTAAAATTATTACCCAACTCTTTAAAAGTATACTTTTTTCTACTTCGTTTAAATCTATTGTATGCATCTAAACAGAATGAATATAGAATCACCAATTTTTTGGTATGTTATTATGATTATTATAATAAATTTTTCCCAATAATTTCATCCTACGAAAAAAAGAAAACATATCCAATATGTACATATGATTTACCATATCCACCAAATTCGATAATTGGGTTTCCATCGCCATTTAATTTGATGGATATAAATATGAAACTAATTAATATATTTTATATTTATAAAATATATTATGATTATATAGATATTATATATCAATAATCTAAAAACCATCTTATCATAAAAAATGATAATGTCGCTCGTTCATATGAGTGGACTACAACCTCTATGAAGATATATGACACATTTTTCATGTGAGACATCCATGGATAATTATAAATACATATATAATGAATATATATATATATATATTTATATCATCATATAATTTTGGATATTATGAAACCATAATCAATATTCAATGACCATAACTAAAAAACATAAAAAATGAAGTTGGTGACATCGAAAAATATGATGATAATTAATTATAGTTAATGAACGCGTGTGAAAATGTTATAAGTGGATTATATATGATATTATAATAAACTATATAGTTCATGTATAGAATTATAACAAGTCACAGTTTATTAAATGGGATTTTAAAATTGGCGATGATGAAATTATGATCTGAGGTATTTGATTTATGTTAAAACCACATTTTATATTTGGGTTGACAATAAAAAAATTTATATTGGATAAATTTTATTATCCTGATATATACAGGATTTACATCCAAATATTATTATTCCATGCCCATATATTTATTATAATGTTCTCATGAATGGTTTTACTATTCTCAAAATATTTATTAATATCACATTTACCAATGTTTTACTTTCAATAAAGTTGTTTAAAAGTAATATCATTATAATTATCTAAAAGAGGTACTTCTTATCAAAGGTGTGAATGGAATTTTTATTTTTTACATCCACCCCATGAACTTGATTTCTCACATTTGTTACTAATATATTCCTTAAAGCTTCCATTATAAGTATCCAAGGTTATCTTCATTGAAAATAATTGTCTTAGTTTTTTGGCCTGTTTAATTTATAATTATATCGAAATGAATGAGTATTATTTTCATAATAGAATGAAAATAATTTTGTAGGGTAATATATACCTCTACTAATAAACTATGTTAAGTGGAATTCATTTTTAATGTATTTATTCTATTTTTATTTCTAACGTATTGTTTTCTATAAAATAATTAATTTCTGATTAATTGATGGTATTCATTTAATGATAATAGAGTATAAATTATCTTAAGATAATTATATTTCTTATGATATAGTTCTCGGTCACTCTCCATTATTCAATGGAAATTATTTCTCAATATAGTAACAATATTTATAATTTCACATATGAATTTAGAATCAATTCAATTGTGTTTATGATGTTTAAACTGAGTATCTTTCATATATACTGTACTAGTTTAAGTAATATTACTAATTATATTATTTTATTTATTTGGTACAGTTTTATATTTTTATTCTTGATTCAATATGGAGCAATTTTTACATGAAATGAATATTTATAATGAATTGTATTATTAATACAAATATGAGTTCTACAAAGGGTGTGAAAGTGATGGGTGGTGCTCAGTAATATATATCACATCGATTGATTGAAAATTATCATTAGACTAAATAATAAGCATTAAATATTTTATTATGTTCTCGTTTAAATATACCCATTAATTTGGAATCATATATTTTTTGAGAGGCCTTTACAGCATGATCTGTAATAGCTTGGTTGGGAGGCATTGAACCTGAAAGCTATGAATTATTCAATATCCATTATTAAAAACATTGTTTTAAATATCAATTTTATTTCTAAGTTGATATTATATTTTTATATTCATTTAACTATTGTTGTTTATTTAATTACATGTCTGTTTATTATCAACTTTCTTATATTAATTATTCCATATTTACCCATGATTAATTATGTTATACGTATCTGTTACTAAGTATCTGATCTCACCCTCAATTCTTTTCCTTTCCCCATCATATAAAGAAGGATATTTTTAATGAGTCTAAGGAGTCATTACTTTTTATAATGTTTTATTTTTATATTTGCAACATAATATGGAAATCATTAATGTATCCAGTTTGTATGATAGTAAAATAGATCAATCCTGCTCAGGGTGATCCATTGTATGTTGTTCCAAAGTAATAATGTATATAACTTATTTTTTATTTACAATAATGTTTTCAAAGATATCCATTTTTATTTAGAATATCTCATTATAAGTTTCCATTTATAAATAATATTATATTTATTTAAACATATAAGTTGGACCACTTATATTTTATTCATTAATTAATTACTGTAAAATATAAGGGTAGTTTTAATGAAACTAAATATAAATTAATTCACTTTTTCTTATCTTAGTACAACATTAAAAATATTCATGGAACTCATTTAACTATCATTATAAATTCATTACTATAATAGAAAGTAGAGTGGTACTTTTTTTAATCAATGTTGCCACAAATAAAAATATCGAAACAAAATTAAATGAAATACATATATATAGTAAAATATTTTCAAAGGCGATGTCTAGTAATCGAAAAAAATTATCCCAAATAAAATTCCTAAAAATTGATAAATGGAAAATGAAACGCTCAACAAATAGGAAAACCACCATGACTATGAAAATTCCATTAAGGATTCCAAAATCAATCCTGAATCATGTTTCAAAAAACCTTAGGCACACCTATCAATCAATATAAGAGAGAATATAGAAAAATTGAATAATAATAATTATAAATATGTAGAATTCAACCATTTAAACTAAAATAGATAAATAAGGATAATAAAAAATCTAGCATGTCCATTGTAGATGTATAAACATTGGTAAGTATAAAATTGTTCACGAAAGATGGAATATTTACACCATTGATACTAATTATGCATGGATAGATCACTATATGAAATAAATTATATAAATATGAATCTAATCCATAAAAAATTGAAATAACCATAAAATTCACTAGTGACATTTAAGAAGACTATTTCAATATTTAAAAATTCAATATGAAATGAACAAAATATATTTAAGGACTAGGTTAATACCATGGGTATGTTATACAGTATTGAAAATCATTTAATTTAATTATCAATTAATAGATAACCATCCATTAAATAAAACAAAATTATTCACATAGACTCCAAACACCAAAATTTATGAACTCATACGCTTTGGTGCAATAACATATCATCGATCATTAACAAAATGGATTAAATGAATCCATAAATAAAATCAGTATGGTGTGAGTTTATCATACCTCATATGATGTCATTACCCAACCCCTAGAAATATATTTTTAATTTATTTACATGTAATTTTAATTCAATCTGGTAAATATTCAAACTAAATAACACAACATTCTAAACTAAAAATAATTTATCTAGTTGGAAAACCTTTATAATAATCATCATTTTTATGAATAATCCATACCTAGGTTACATACATTGATAATAAATCAATCCATGTTGATATTTGTGTATATATATATATATTCATGGTCAAATACACATCTTAGGGATGGTAAATCTTAAATATTTTAAGAAAAGGAAATAATATATCTAATCACAATTTGAAAATTATATATATCATCAATATACATTCATGTAAATGTATTCTATAACAATAATGAAACAAATTACAAATGTTATAAATAACTGAATGGTATACTTATGCATATGTCAAATTCCAAATATGAAACTATATGGTATAAATTAATTAATCGTATCATTTTCCATATACATATCATTATTGAATGATATACATAATATGAAACTAGATATAGAAATAGGATAACATGACAACAAAATTTCAAGAAGAACAATAAAAATAATCCAAAACACATTTAAATTTAATATATAAAACAATCATGTTAATTTAACTCCAATAAATTTTATAATTTTCAAATAAAACCACATATTATGTTTAGTTGGATCATTATATATCATTCATAAACTATAAATTTAAATGTACATGAATTTAGAATCAAGCACAATAAAAATTTAAAATTTTAACATTCCAAATTGGTGCCGAGTTGGCATATAATAAGAATAAGGTTTCATATTTCCTAATGTAGGGAGACTGGGGATGAAGAACCATAGTCATCATGAAATTATTGAATCCAAACAGCGACTAGATTCAATTATAATCACCCAGTCTTGTAATCCTTGACACCATTTACACTTTAATTGCATAAACCAATTGAATAAAATATATCACAAAAAGATACACTAAATAATAATATGGATAACAAAACAACACCATGATTAAGAAATAATTAATTCCAAAAAATATCAATAAACCGCAGAATAACCATAATTCGGATGGACGAAAAAAACCCCAACCAACCAATCCACCATAATAATCCCAAACTATTATGAAACCCATCATATTTAACCAATTTGAGGCCTATAATAATGGTTCAGATATTAAGTTACAATGATGGAAGAAATAGTCTATAAAAAATAATTATAAAATAAAAAATCTTCTAAACATGAATATAATAAACACTTATATGATTCCACAGAAACCCTTCCACCATTTCTGGGATAAGATAGTACATCCACTATATTTTATAATAATGTATGGGATTATGAATAATGGTTTAAATAAACAGATAATATCTAGAAGAAGAAGGGGTGTATATGTATTATAATAAAAAATTATAAAAAAGTGAAAATAATGGAATGAAAAGATTAAAAAAATGTGAGAAAAGGAAAATAGGTAGTGAGACCTATGGGACTACAACTACACTAATGTGGATCACAATATACAAAAATGGGAGATAAAATATGGTAAAGTTCTCAAAAAAAATTTGTTGCCTTTTAATTTTTACCTTAGACCTATAAGGTCCTAGAGATAGAGGAAAGTTAGAAGAATTTGATTCCAAGATCACATCAGCATATAATTTTTTTTTTCTATTCTTCATTAAATGATAATTTAAATAAATCATTAAAACTATATAATATTGAAAACAAATGACCCTTTTTAGTTGGATAACCATGTTATATATGTAACATTAAAGATATTTATGGCATGTTTTCATCAAAAAAAGTTATTCCAAATCAATGTCATTTTCAAATTTTAAAAACATTATTGAGAAACAATTATTAATGAAATCCTATATTTTTAATTAATATCAGACCACAATATATCACTTTGTGCCAGTTATAATATTGATGTAGAAATAGTTTGGTATCACCTACTAAAACTCTATACTGAACCTTAATTCATTTTCTAATAGAATATATGATTCTACCATAAGAAACCATATAAAACCCTATAATATAGGTACTTTAGTATTTAATAACATCTATGATTTAAAAAGTATCACATCATAAAACAATTTTATTCATAATGTATCGATCTAATGTCCAATTGAAAAGTATTTTATTCTAGTTCTCCTCAAGAATTTATGTGTGGCTCTCTGAATTTCAAATGAAGTAGTCCAGTAGTATGGGTCAAATTTTGTATCTTGTAGAGCTTATAACATTATTTAATGTGTGTAGTAAATATAAAATAACATAATATCATCATTCATAAATAATTATGATATGAAAGAAATATATTTATATAAAAAATATAAATAATGAAATAGAGTAAACCCCTTGATAGGCAAGCCATCCAATAACTGACTACACACTGTGTTGGTCACATATAATTAACACTATATTGAATAAAAAGGCATTCACTTCATGATTGCATCGAGCACCACATCATCCTAATATAAAATCGAACATGATTTGTTCACTCAATCATTTTATCCTAATTCTTAACACTATCATTTGAATATAATAACAATGTTGGATCAATAAGGCTACCCAAGTGCAATGGAAGCCCGATCATGGATTGAGTAAAAACATTATAAGGGTCCCACCATTTTATTCTAATATAAACTGACATATGTTGTGATGTGTAGATGTGGAATAATCAATATAAATTAGTAAACTAATGACCAACAAATAAAATAATAAAATAATAATTGCTTCTACCAAATACTAGAATCTCTTTGAGCATGTTACAAGGACTTGGACATCCCATGTGTCCATAATACCACTTTTTATAATTTTTCTTGTGATCCATATCAATAGTACATATGTAATCTTGATTCATGTTTTAACTAAGAACATTATAACATTTTTCTTCAAAATAAATACAATATCCGTGTGTAACTTGAAAATAACTAATATTTAGGATCAATATACAAGATAAAATGATGAATTTATCAATTTATTGATCCTTGGAATCATGGATATGTACCTAGAACACTAGTATTTTGAGTTTTTGAAGTCCAATTATTAGCATACTGGGAAATCACTAAATCATGTCATCACACAAGTCACCATGCCCAATTACTAGATATCATGAATCCTAGGGATACGAATTAAGAACATGTAAATTTGACCTTCTCTATGTCGTGGATCCAACATATGACCGAAGAATTAAATATTAATCACAATTAAAATAAAAATAATACAAAAAACATTTTTGGCCAGATCCAGGTCATGTTAGACATCCACAGTACCTATGAGGTACTGAGTATCTTATATAGAACCAAATTCAATCCCTAACAACCCAGAAATTATTTACATGGGTTATCAACTAGATCTTAGGATATTCATTGAGTATCCAAAGTTACTCCAACACATCCATGCCATATTTCAGAGAAGTATTACATGAGTAATAATTTTAAATCCATGGAAGGTCTTATAGAAATCCACCATAACATTATTACATAGGGACCATATATTGGGTTCTATGAAGTACATTATGGTACCATATATATATCTACAATATGTACATGATGTCAAAAAAATTATATCAAATGGGTAGTTGGACGAATTAACACTACATTATAATTCATAGCTTAATTGGTTGACATAGGTTCTATGGTGACACCCACTTCCATCACTACCCAATCCATACACTCTTGTTTAGGGTTGGTAATTGATCTGGGCACCCACTGAGGTTCTGTAGTTTGCAGTAAATTATAAAAACCCTCATGTAGACCCTAAATCTTGATCCAAGTATTTTTTAAATAGTCGATGAATGTGAGATAATACATCTATCATATGCATAATCATGGAAGCACGTATTTATCATCTATGTATGGTATGTAAAATTGGAAGCATTCAAGTGATTTTACATCATCCATCTCATTCTTCAAGGTCTTATTGGGTTAGTTCACTCCTCAAAACATCATATATATCCTAGGGTCCATCCACTGATGATAAGCCCGTGTATAGGGGTTGAAGCATTCCAAATCATCAATAAATAACCATATAATCCATTTCCATTAGTGGTTGAGGAAATAGTCTAGTGTCCAAGGGAATACCATGGAATTAGAAACCATGTACCATCGACCATTAGAAATATTATTTCATTATATTAAACAATTTAACTACTTGTAGATTTTTTATGAAAATTACTTATTAAAATATATTTTAATTCAATTGTTTTCCACCCTTCAGTGGTGTGGCCACAAAATACGACACATATGATCCAATTTGTAAACTATAAGGTTTGAAGTCAGGAATATTTAATAGAACAAATATTTTCTAGAAATTTTGATAAGATATAGATAGCTCCCATAGCCCATCCAAGTACATTAATCCTTGTCCATGATCAAAAAATCTCATATCAACATTCATAGATCCTTAATCATTCCAGGAAAAACCAAATGATTAATTATAATGTGTAAAAATAATTTTAATTTTAATTTTTAAAAGGATTAACCATTTACAATCACATCAGTGGAAATGTCCTTGAAATAATGAGAATAGATACATGTCAATGACCCATTGACTTCCTTAAACCTCATACCTAGAAAAATACCTACATGCGGTATTGATCACACATTTATTTTAATTAAAATTTAGGAAAACCCTTAAAAAATTGCATACATTGCAAAAAAATTAGAAACTAGGAATATATGGTTTCTTAAGATTAAATCATACTATGATGCATGAACACCCCTTGAGAAATAAGATATGTCAACATCCAATAATGTAATCACCAATGAAAACATTAGTCTAACGTCTCAAAATTAAAACTAAGGGAAATGAATGAAAATTATATATCACTGGATGGAGTGGTTTATATGAAATGGGAGGTAAACCCTATTTGAACGGGACCCAAAATCTTGGGAAAGAGGAAGGAAAATGCAGGGCGTACCATCAAAATTACTTGCATGGGGGAGAGGGAAATGGGGGTTTCCATCTCAATGAATTATTATATAGTGAATTAGTAAATTTTAAATTTTAAAGGTGCACAGGTTCTGGAAGAATGACTTTCCCAATTGTGCTCCATCCATGACAATAGGTCTACCTCCAAGATATCTACATCACATGGTTTGTTCACATGTTTTTTTGAAACAAAGCACCAAACATTGTGGAATAGATCTGTACACCTTTGAAAATTCCATCTTCTTTCCTCTGTATTCTCACATAGTTTACCATTATTTAATCCTTTTATATCTTTAATAGAAATTCACTATAAAAATACTATAAAATATATTATTTAGGGTGCTACATATTTTCATTTAAATCATATGCCATGAATTATTCCCTCTTGGATAATCTCTCCAAAACATTGAATGGTGCTCATATCCCCAACTACAGAACCCGAGTATCTCTTCCATTCTCATTTTGTGTTAAATAAAATCACACTAATACATTCATATTCATATAATATTATTCTAAATATCTGATTAGAGTTTACCCTTTTATTAAATTATAATTTTATGTTCATTTAGTAATTTGGAAATCATAGAGACACAATTTCATGGAATTTACCCACAATCTCACTTCTCATCCCTTAATAGTAACATTAATAAACAACCGAATGTCTCAACCTATCTTAGTCATTCACCCACCATTAAATGTTCATGATGTAACTAAAAATTTCAAACATGCATTTAATGTGAAACCTCAAAATCAATGAACTTTATCCTCCAAACTAGGATATGATTCCAATAACAATATTTAAAACACCAAGATGATACATTATATTGGTTGTCTAATAGGATAGATAATGGTTCCCTCATCCAACTCATTATCAAGTCCGTGGTGCACCCCACTATATGAGTTATACCAATATACAAATTATATTCCATGTATAATCCACATTTAAAAATTCCAATCCCATTTTATTTCAATCATCCTCATGAGGTACTTGGTGTTTTCCTCAATTCCCTATATAAGATTTAAAGTGAAAACATTTGTTTTAAATCCTCTCATTGACCCTCATCAACAATTCTTTGCACCAACATTCAATAAATTGGAAACTTCTAAATCATGAGGACATTGAGGCCATTTATATAATGTTATCATATATGAATTCTCACAAAAAAATTTAACCATCTCTATGAAAAAAATTATGGATGAAAAATACACAATCCATTTCCACTATCATGGAATACCACAAGATCAAATACACCCAAATCAAGCACTTATATATCATCATGATTCATTTCTTGCCTAAATCCCATGCTTGGGCACTAATTGATTACATGCCCAAATTGTATTTGTAATTCCCCGAGGAATCCGAAACTTCTTGAGACCATTTATCAAGTAGAAACTGATTGGTGAACCAAATATCAAATTAATGATCCAATACCTATGCTCACATATATCATGGGGAAACATCCTCAAATGGCTAGTGGTGGGAATCCCCGCCATGTGGCCTAAGTAATACCACTCCCCTAACTGGAACTTAATATATTTCATCACTATCACTGACATAACACTCATTCTAATCAATAATAAATTTCACCTAATATCAGAGTCTCCATATCCATAAGAATATTATAAAAACCACTAGTTCTCATCCAACACATAGTTAATCGACAATTCTTATTTCAAATATGAAACACTTATTTATTGTACACTATATCTATCACATACTAAAATAAAAAGGTGAAGTATCTAGTACCAACAAACAATAGAAAATGAAACTCAATATATTTTTAGTTTCACATCACTAAAAATGGTTAGCCATGCTCTATGACATGTCATATTACCAATCATAGACATTCGTAAGATATTCTCTAAAAAACTAGATACCATACCTTTTCCACTATATATCACATGATAACAAAAATCATAGTGCCTTTATTAAATCATGGTTATCTACCAGTTCCCCAAGGAATATCACTATTATATATATTCATTGTAACCACCTAATACAATTCCTTTACATCAATCCTTTAACAACACTCAACCCAATATTATAATGTGAATATAGAATAATGGGATTGATACTCAACCACTCCCTCCATTGAAATATTCCCATGATACAGAACGTGTTCAGAGTTATTTTTCATGAACATATCAAATCCACCTTCCAAAAAAATATAATTGACAATCCATATATATCTTAACAAAATAATAACTCCTTTCTCATCACCAATAGAGGTACAAAAAATCTATGCTAACCCATCATAAAGGTTTACCTCAATCATTACAAGGGCTCTGACACACTAAAAATTGAGTTGTAACTCCATATATCTATGGATACAAAAACACAAACTAATCATCTCTTATTCTAGGTTCAATAGATTAAACTATCTATCATAACTAGTTTAGTATCATGAGACCGCTACTCTTGAGAAACTCTATATAGATCACATCTCAACAATGATGTTAATAATTAAAAACACCCTCTCTATGGTAAAAAACTATGGGTTTCCATATAATCCCCCATATTGAAAATACCATGAAATCTCATAGGTAAAACCACCCACTCAAGACCTCAACATACATCAGGCATCACATAACCTAACACCCTTCCAAAAGGGAATTAATTCCCCACTAATAATCCTCCGATGTGAATTATCCCTTAAGAATTAAATTTCAACAATCTAAGAGGCCATAACCAATGACATATTCATATGTAGCTCATATCTAGATAATAGAAGGTAAAAACTCAATTTAGTATAATTGCATTCCATGATGTGTGGTTAAACACTATAGAGGTTGTTAATATAACGTTATATAATTGAATATATTCTAATGTCAAAATAATGTAAATCATCACTGAGACATTAAATTCCATTAATGACCCCTTAGAGTACCTACTTATACCTTTTTGAAGGGAATGTATCACCATCAACACCATATGATCTATAAGACATTCCACCTGAATAAAACAGACATTTATATTTCATCCAATTTGGGAAAATTTTCAAAAATTACATATATGGTAATATTTCATGTGAGTTCTGTTTGGAACATAAAAAATCTTACCTCATTATTCATTGAAAATATTCAAAACTACTAGGACTATGTCAAGTGAATAATACATTTATTACCTCATGTAAGAGACACCACATTCCTCAATAGGACAGTATCCAACATCTAATAACTGATCTCATGACATTAGAATAGGATCTTAAAACATAAAACTAAAAAATCATAAATCAAAAACCACATGTGTGTTTGGATATGTAAAAATTACATAAACAATATTAGTCAAAACCAATAAGGTCAATATCATATCAATGATTACTAGAAAATACACTAATAAATGCATTCACAATACACCAATCTAGATTCATTCAAAATACCCAACACATCAATTTGTATCCTATTTTCCAACACCCATAATAATTATATGGGGACAAAACAGGCTAATAAATCTCATTGAAATGTCATCATATGAAGGGAACTTAGATGGTTACTTGTATCAGATCACCCTAGGGCCTCATGTGCACCTCCATGAATTCTAGAGGCATCTAATGAGAAGAAAGGGGTCTAAGAACGTATATAAAGGAGGCTATACCATTGTATAAGATTTCACAATAAAATATAAAATAAAAAAATATTATCCCTCAGAAATAAATAATAAATGAGATAAATGAATATATATATATATATATTACATATAATTGACGAATTTAAATAAATGCCTAAATTTCCTTTTCATCCAACATCGAAATTCTAACATCATTATTGAAATATAAATAAGATCATATTAGAATATAAAAGTCATTGGCTACATTACATCATTGAGTCTCATCCCACATGATCTCTAATATAATCACAACCATCGTTTAGATTATATTATATATCACCTCTTTCCGAAAATGTGAAAGTAATAACCATGTGAGACATGTTATGATTCACAAGTGTAATTGCAGACTCAGAAGTGTGTGATTTCTTCAATTAGTATGGCTTCACCGATGTATTCCCATACTAAATGTTTTAGTAATATGCGGATTTCAGATGATGAATAAAAAGAAATAAAATAATAAATAATAAATAAAATAAACCAATATACCTTCTTCAAGCCAATTCTGTAATATATCTATGAATTCCATGTAGACCATGCCAACCCATGTACTAACAATAAAATTGTCTATCCATAGACTCATAATACAAATCAAACATACCTATTTCAAATAATATCATTGTTTCATGCAGAATTCTATGATTTCATAAAATCCATAAAAATATTTGGTCATGGTATAACCCATACATATATCATATCAATAATTAATGATCAATAACACATGATGAATGAATAACCAACAAGATCATATATGTGCTATGAATATCCCCCGAAATTAGTTATAAAAAGTTGTTCAATTAAAATTTCGAAAATCTATAAATTCATTAAATCAATTAATCCCATAAGTCACTATTTAAAATTACTAGATCCATAGAATCATGATAATTTGAATCAATAATATGCATAATAATCAATATTGACTTTTTATATATAGTAATGATGTAAAAAAAGTAGTAATAATCATAATCACAATAAGAATAGTCCCTATGCATATGTGGTGGGGTCCTAGTTGGGATAACTGTCTTAAGGACACATGACAACCAATGCATCCCCTATTAACCTGGGTTTTGATGACTACATCCTAATAATTCATCGTGTGGATCAACAATTGGATCAAAGGATTCACATTAGGAATCCATAGTGATTTCAATTCATCCAATAGAAATATTGTAGAAATATCTCAAGAAGAACAATGCCATATCATAATCAGAACCTCTTAGCATCCTCATACATTAAAAAATCTAGCCCATTTGTCAGGTTCTAGGAATCACTTCCGGGAACTATAGTTCTATACAAAAAAGATACACGAAAGCATGGAATGAATTTCAAGTGTTTCTCGAATGTAAAGAAACATCACTAAAATTTATAACACCATGGTCTTAAATTTTTATTGTATGATTCATGGTGAAACCCTCTACCATCGATACAGAAGACATATGCTCCTTTTAATGGTTGATTAGTTATCAGGGAAGCTACATGGGTCCCCTAGGTCATAGTACAAAAGAAACACCATCAAATTGATCCATAAAAATGATCTGCATCTTATGTTAATTTAAATTTAATATGGGTTACTATATCCCTCGACATTATCATCAGGAAAATTCAGTGTTGTCAGCATCATAGGGTATCTCACATAGGATGTATTATAGAGATTATAAATGGGAAATATCAATCTAAAGGGTGTAACATCTCCAGTAAAGTACCTAAAACACTTTTCAATTTCTTATGGTATAACCATCATGGCTAAAAAACTGAAAGAGTCACAATATCACATGGAACATTGAATTAATAATATTCTTCTTTGACGATCTGTGGTGAAGGAAACTGACTAGTGTCCAAGGGTCTATAGTGGACAAGGACACCATGTGTATTCCACCCCTAGTTATTTAATTTAAAAATATTTTTAATATAACTTCTTATCAGTTTTTTTTTGACTTACTTATCAATAATTTTAATTCAATAGTCTTTTCCCCCATGGTGGTGATAACATTAACCAAAATACATATCTCAAAATCCAATAAACACAGGGTGTGTACATGAGACCACCTACCATATATAATGTTTTAAAAAAAATCCAAGGGTCATATTAGATATTTGTGACCCATTCAAGCCCATAAAGAATCACTCATGATCTACCAAACTCATCTTAATGATCTGAGATTCATCATTAGAAAGAGAAACGTCAATATATTAGTTATATCATTTTTAATTAATTTCCCAAATTAATTATAAAAGGAAATACATACTTAATATATCATAGGAATCCTATTTATATCAAAAACAAAACCAAATTCATTCCATTGACCCATGAAATTCCCTAGACATATTACTAGAAAAAACACATGATGCACAAACTTGATTGCACAATTAAAGTAATTAAATTTCTGGTAGAATCCAAAAAATCTAATCTGTAACAGAACATAGAAAAAAATATAACTAGTGTTTATGGAAACATAAGATTCCCTCATCCTATGATATAAATAATCACCATTAAAATATATAAATACAAAATTATTTAATCGTAACACTAGTTAATGTCAAATCCATAATCACGAAATTAGAGATGAGGTAATAGGGTGATAATTATAGATCATTAAACGGATTTCCTTACACCCAATATTGGATAACCCATCATAAGAGGAACCCAAAATAAGGGGTGAGGGGGAAAGATAAGGGGAAAAACATGTGGTCATACATACTCGAGGGATAAATAAATTATAGATTCCATAGTAATGGAATCATGTGGGGGGGTGGTTAGTTTCCCTTTTTAAATGTTTGTAGGTTTTTCTAAACAATGTACCAACTATGTGTATGTTTCTACATCCATCTAATAAACATATCATGGTTTGGATTTATGGTACACCAAACCATATGTAAAATAATTCAGAAACAAATGATACTTGTTTTGAATCTTCTACATGGATTCCTCTACAACCTAACATACTATTTCCTTAACCATGATATAGCCATGTGGGATGAACATTACCTATAGAAAAAAAATAAAAAACACAATGTTATTTATTATTCAATGTGCTTTTCTTTGAGATGTTCACCCCAAACCATGTAATGTTGGAAAAATCCTCTGAAACATATGAATCAGATCTTGAATCTCTTAAGGCCCACTATAGCACCAGATATACATTTTTTTCCTCATTGCATATTTGAATACATCACATTAATATATTTCAACTATCAGTACTAAATTCTAATAATCCATTAAAATTTTACATTTTCCCTTACATTTTGGAATTGAAATTCCTTATCTAATTTTCCACACATGTGGACATACGATATTACAATTTTTTATTTGATTAAATATGGTTTATAATTTTTTTAAAAATGATGGAATACAACCAAAATATAATATTATATTTTTAAGTACTAGACTAGATGAAAAGAAAAAAAAATCACATTTCAAATGATAATGTAAATAAATATGGGGAATTAAATGAGTTTTTAATAAAACCTTTCAAAAAGAGTATAATCTCTAAAATTTATGATTTTATTTACATCAAAACCAATAATTAATTTTCCTAGAGAATAATATAAGGGGAAACAGAACTTAAATGGTTGGGATGGATTTTTATCAATCTGAGAAATCATAATCCAATAGTTATTTTAGTCTATATGATTACTATTGAAATAACTAAATTATCATTATTTAAAAAACTATTGAACAATATATTTATTACCTAGTAAAATTCAACAATATATCATTAGGATTTACGAGAATTCTTTATAACCATTTAAACATCATCAGGAACCCAATACAAGGCCACTAGGTACCCATAGATCATCAATTACCAAACTAAAAATCTAAATCATTTTTAAATAATTATAGTGATCACCCATTTACCTTAAACATATATTTCATATATATCAATGTCTCATGATAAAAAAATATAGAAAATACCTATTCAATAAGATGGTTTCCCTTATAACAACATATCGTAGTCCTTTTTAAAATTTTATGAATTTTATACAAAAACAATGATATGGATTTTGAATGTCACATTTCTGTATTACATAAATTATTATATAATAATATATTAAAAGAAAAATAACATTTTAATCCATAGCAATTTAACATTTTAATATTTATACCATATATCCCATGAAATCACAATTTCCAAATCAATTACATTCTGATTAAAAAAGGTTGTATAAAAAACATGTGTATCCATTAAACAATTAATATAACGATATTAAAATTCTAAAGAGAGGTATCACCTATTAAAAAATTTAAATTATAGATTTATCTTCCAATATTAAACTCTTCAATTTTCACTGAATCAATAATTAAGTATCCTCCATTCAAAAGATATAGTATATTTGTTAAATAATTTTTTAATGAATAGTTTTCCTTTCATTTATAAAATTCTTCAATATCAATTAATATATAACAATTATAAATATTTCTCATAAAATTTAACAATTTAATTAATATATCTTGATTTATTAATAAAACTATTCCTCTTTAATAAATACTTATTTTTGATATCACATTTTCTAAAAAATATTTCATATTCATATTTTTTTCTTGTATTAAACTATATTTTAAAAATTTATAATTCTAAAAAAACAGAGTACACTATTTCATCCCAAAAGATAATATATTAACCAAATATATTTATTAAATAAATAAAAATTATCTAATTACATTATTAGATTGAAACCACCCCCTTTTAGTTTTAAAAAATGATTTAATTTTAAATCCTATTGATAATACACATTCAATCCCATATAAATAACAATTTGAGAAAATAATATACCTTACTAATTAAAAACCATGAAAAATTTATATAAAAAATATTATTCTTATCACATAACGCTTTAAAATAACCATAACTTTAATTTTATTTTTTTTATATAACCCAAAAATATATTATATTCAAATAAAAATATAACATATCTTTTTCAAATCACCCATTATATTTTAAAATTACATTAATTTCATAAAATATTTCAATTTATTCTAGAATTACACAATATTCCATCTTCTCAACAAATTATTTTATAATAAAAATTATTTTAATAATTTCTCAAAAATAAATTCTTTTATACAAAACAAAATATCTGAGTTTATATCATAATGGTTTTTTTTACACCCTAATTAGTGTACTAATTATATTTTCAAATACATAACACTTTTAAACCCTAAAACTAAATTACATTATAATATTATAAAATCATAAAAATCAAAATTCATGATATTAATTATGGGATTTTGAAAAAACAGTTATTATATTTACAAATTTAAATTAACCATTACCTCCAAAAATTTACCAAATAGAAATATATATATATTAGTTATTTATATTATATAAATCTCCAGAAAAAAATTTATCCAGTAAATATTAGACATAATAATATGAATGTAAAATAAGTGAATATGTGAATGTGAAACCAAAAATTCCTCCCACCGACCCTCAGTTTATCTATGATAATAATTAATGGTTAAATCACGATTCTAGGAAATGTTAATCCTATGAATAAAAAAGAATGTAACACAATATTAAAAGATAATTTTAATAAAAAATAACACTCACATACATGAATATAAAATTATAAAATTAATTTTATTATTATTTTCAAGGGTTCAAGTAAGTATAATTTTCGTAATGGGAATTAATCAATTAAATGTAATAATATTCCCTCGGTAAATGAATTATCCTCAAACATGGTTCCCATGAAATTCATATATTTCACAATGATATTGGGGAGTTAAATCAATATTGACCATTTTATTCAATTTCTCAAAATTAAACCAATATTTTTAATTTGATAAAATGATTTATACATCTTATAACAATCAAACCCTCAAACAAATGAAAATAATTAAAAAAATACATTCGATAGTTTTATAAATTTTTACCCATCGATGGGTTATTTTATGTATTCAATTAATTAATATAGAATTTATATTTATCATAATTTATGTGTTGTGTATCTTATGTAATAGATGATGGAAGAGGTAAATTTAACATTCCTATAGTGTGGAATTGTATATTTTGATTGAGTGTCATTATCTAGATTTTCAAGCTGATTTATTTATTTAAAGGGGTTTGATTCTTTGCATTATCAATGTACAATAATTTAGTTTTCTCTATATTTTTATTTGAATAAAAATTTTCTTCAATTTTGGTAATTTTAAGCTTAAAATATAACAATATTTTGAAAAATAAAAAATGATATTTTATATATACATATTTTTTTAATATTACTAATCCATGAAATATATAAATATTTAGAATGTTTAATTTTATAAAACTAATTTAAAATATTTTTTACAAGAATTTGGATTTATGTATATATAGTTGAAATAAATCTTTTTTGTAGATAACAAAATATGTTATTTTACTACTCCCAACATGTATAACACTAGTGTAGGTGTTTCAGTGTATAAATATTGTCAGCCATAATGTAGGTAAGGGAAAAGAAGCTATATTTATTTGTGATAGACCACTCATTCTCTCATCGATCTATATATGCTTTATAATATGGTGGATTGAATTGTTATGGATAATGATAAATGTTTTTTTGAACATGTTCTTATGTTTGGGTTTTTATATGTGTTTATATTCATGTTGGATAGTTTGTATGAGTTACTAAATTATTTTGGGGATATAAATAACACTATATTTTCTAATATTTTATTTATATTTACCCACGTGATGTGGAAGAGTTACAGTTTTATTAAGTATTGATTTAATGAATTATTAATAATTAGATTTATTTCTCTAGATTTATTCAATAAAAAATAAATGCAATGGAATAGTACATTTTATAGATCATTCATAAAATATTTATAGATTAAATTATTTTGAACTATTTTGAAATGGTGTATAGGATAAATCGTTTTCTAACATGATTATTTTATATCGTTGGAATTATTTTCAACCCTATACTTATAATACAATTTACATAATGGATTTAGGAAACTTTTTCTTATGTGTACTAGAAGTATTTGGGTAGGATTTGATATAAATTACTATCAGTGAGTTTTTGTCATCAATATTAATATGAATTAGCAGTGGTAATGATATGGGAATTATAACCAGAATGGATTATTGTTGATAAAGTTTTCCGCAATAATTATGGTATTGACACAGATGTTATGGAGCACAAAATATAGTATTTTTACAGGGTTTGATTCAAATAAATGGAACCCTTCTATGATGGTTTGACTCCCCCAACATGGATTTTACAATATAATATTTTTTTCAATTACAATAGTTTGTAAAGAAATTAGTTATACACACTAGTAATCATTCCTCCATTTGATTCTGGTAATACCCCCAATCAATACAACTCATATGCATCAGTTTGATTGACCCCCAACAATTGAACTTCTTAGACCCCCCTAGAGTCTCAAGAGCCTCTTCAGTAGCTGGTTAGAGCCCCCACCCAGACCCCCACCCCAAGAAAAATGCTCCTTTTCCATTCAAATATATGATCTACTGATAGGATGATCAATTGAAGATCCTCTGCCACAAACATTCTGGATCAAACCAGCTCCTGTACAATTCAACTTCCATTAAACTGATATTTTCATTCTCAACTAATTCTGATAAATAAATAAAATAATATGTGTCATTAAAAAAATACTTAGCCAATAATTCATTGTTCTTCTAATGTCCCAACCTCACACAACAATGAATACTAAAATACTAAAATGCTAATGAAACACTGATTACAAATCTGTTCATTATACAGTCTCAAAACATTTCCCATTAATCAAACACTTATATCACTCATGCACTTTTTCAAACATCATGATTGTATATTATACATTTCATTGATGTCTCACATTATGCATGTAGTATTTAATGATCATGAAAATTTCCACATGATTCTTGAAGTAATGTATAAATGATATTACACACTTCCATGAACACAAAAGTCACTTGAGATAACACTGGGTAATCCTCATTCATAAAATGAATAAACTAAAAATTCATTTCTATTTTCACACACACTATCCACCTTTTCAAATTCACAATATTTATTTTAATATATCATTACATATGCATGTTAAATAAATATTCTTACTTGGGTATACAACTCTTTCACAATACTCACAATTCTAATTTTAACATTGTATTCTCAATCCTTCTTCCTCATTGTGTGCTGCCTTATGTAAAAATAAATAGAAAACATGAACAACATATGTGAATAACACTTATGAACAAAAATAAATCACACATGATACTATAATCTGAATCTTACTCATGCATGCTATACTTTCACTCATAGTATTCACCTACTGTTTCTCAAACCCTTTATAAGAAAACTCAAAAAACATCACTCTTGATCTTGAATTTCCGATGTATACATATAATACATTCTTCACACAATAATGTATAAGTAGACACTACATGTAGTTCCTCAATCCCTTCATTCAAACCATGGAAAATAAAATGATGCTATCTTTAGTGCATTGTGGATCCAGTTCATCGCGAAGCTATGCGAGTGGAAAAAACACATGTCGAACACTAACAATACTTATTTTATCTTCATTTAAATGGATGGTGTGTGGATCCTTCATGAACCACAGTTTCACAGAGAACCATTTCACTCTAAAAACCAATTCTGAGATGTGTGATAATATTGTAATAGAAAATGAGTTCAACGTCAATATTTATAGGTTTCGATGATCATCGCAGAAACATATAGAATCACAAATATGAATAATTTCATCTTCAGATAAATAAAACAATTCCTCAATTATTTGACTTGAAAAATCACCATCTCAATATATTTAACTTCTTCACCCAATGGAGTTATGATTTTTTCCTTAAATTAATAAAAAAATGATTCATTAAATATCTCGATCATGATCGAATCATTAAAACATTCTAATGATGTTTAGAGGTATCAAATCCTATTGTTTTTGATGTATAATGAAAATCTTATGAACAAAACCTATATCCAAGGATGAATAAAATGATTCTTGTCTTTATTGGATAGTACTAGATTGAATATATAATGAAGTAAGATTTATTCAATGGCATGGATGATGAGATTTTTTAATAGGATGGTGTGTATTCATTTGATGTTTTAGTAACCCCCAAAAACATAGTCCCACATAAAAACGTCCCATGGGTTTTCTATTCATTATAATACATGCTATGTCAACTATCTCCTAGAATTTTCATCTCCCTCAAATAGTACCACCCAACACTGGTTCTATGGGTGCGCTTCTATGCCCATATCCTTGTGGGACACTATCCATATATGTAAACAATAATTTCCTTGCTCTATTGGCTTATACTCATCCCTTCATTCCACATATGGGCTAGCTCAATTCTAGCTACACATGGACATGGTTGACCCACCATGGTCACATATAAGTCTTGGTTCATGTTATCTAGGGTTACTTCATTGGTTGGGTAATTTTAAAAAAAACAAACCACATTCTCAAAGCCCAAACATCATTATAAAATTTATCTTCACATTTATTTTTGAATTCAAACATAATTCCCATTGATAATCATTATCAATACTCTATAAATTTCTATCATTATAATATAAAAAATGAAAAATTCCTTCTAAACTACAAACCGGCTCTGTAATTGTCGCAATTGAAACTCGTTAACTTTTCAACATATTAATTTATTGATAAAAATTTCAACTTCACCAAATCACTTGATATCTTAGATATATCCCTTTAGATTTGTCATCAATATAAAATTCATATTAAAATTCAATTATATCATCTCTCCCTTATTTGAAATAAATATAATATTATAAGTATGATAATGAATTATCATTTCCAAAATTCAAATCCTTATAATATCCTCTTCTATTATAACACATATTGTTTTAATTACATTTTAGATATATGGAATCACTAATGGCTTGAAAATATCTAAAATTAATCATCTCTAAGTCTACATGATTAGTAAATTATTTAGAAAAAAGTGCGATCAAATTTGACATCAGTTTTGACAAGAAACATCAAACATTTGATACCAATATCTAAAACCTCTTATCAAATATTGTTCAAATAATTTCAAAAAAATATCCTATATACCTCTTCTATAAACACATTATAAACATTCCAATTAACATAAGTACATTCCCTTTTTCATCTAGAAATTAGTATCTTCCTATAATAATTGATGAATTTTTTATCATGATGATTAGAGAATTTAATTATCAACTCTATGATGACAAGAAATATTTTCCAAACGTTTAAATTTTTTAATTATCATATTAATACCTCAAATGATGTTTTGATACACATATGATACCATCTATGATTGAAATATATGATGAATAAAATTTTATTCTCCCCCTCATGAGATCCACATAATACTTCTTCATCATTATTGACATTCATTAAGAATACATTACAAATGTATTATAAGATTATTTGATATGTTGTAAATTGATAATATGATTACAATAATCCCCAATGATGGATATAATTGTAGTTGTAAGATATTTATAGCATTTATAAATTATGTTATCCCCCTTAATGTATGCTTCAACATAAATTCCCTATATGAAAAAGAATCTCTACATACATTGGATTAAGTTAGTTATTCAATGAATCCCAGTTAGAGAAATAGGGTTCAGAGTTGCTCTAAAATAAAGAATATTCTTAGATGGAAAAGGCTTATTTATATTATATTATAATTTAGTTTAATTTATTTCTGCATGCTCTAGCTTTCTTAGATATTTCAAATATTCTACCAATATGATCAAACACTCCATAGGAACATTCTTATTCACCACTATGTGTGTAGACATTTTTTACAACATTATATGTCATTGATTATTTCCCTTTATTTTTCAAGAATTATTCATGACTAGATTTACATTTAAATTTTTTTACAATAACGTTCAATCATTTTTTACTTGTCACACCCAACATTATAATTCAATAGATTAACACTTTTAGGTATCATTTATTATTCTTTATCATTGATGTATTTCACCAAATAAATCTTTTTATTTCTATTCTCGACAGATTATTTCATTAAATCTAGTATGCTTACTTTTGTATGAATGTTCATGGAAAATTGAAAATTGTCCATAATGTGACCTTTCTTATCACAATAGAATCATCTTTTCATTGGTGAGATATCATTCCCATTATTATTTTCAATCTTTATATAAGTTTTTTATTTAAAAATATTATTGTTTTATTCACATACCATGGTTGAACTATCATCTTCATTTCATACATACATCAATTTTGTTTGTGATCTTTTATATTCATCAACATATAATTTCTGTATGATTACGACATACCTATACTCAAAAAACTAGTCACCACTTCTATTGCAATAATCAAATAAATTTTCAATGAAATCATATATTTTATTTATTAACTTATTTTTTTTCTAATAAATATACTATTGTTGTACAAGTTTCCAATTTTCATCACCATTTTCCTCTTAAATGAAAAAAATTCTGTAATTTTCATATACTGACATATTTTTCCTACTATTAATTTCAAGAGGCGCAAAAATCCAAGAAAACCAATAGGTCCAAAAAATAACATTTCTTCTTATGTAACACATTCTAATTTTACTTAAAATATATCTAATTTTGGGTGTCACATTTCTTCTTCTATGATTTCTTTGGGTAAAAACATTTTAATTACCCATTCTGGTCTGGATTTTAAATATGAATCTACACTAGTCATCAAACAAACATTAGTACAAAGAGATTTATCATGTTAAAGGGTTTCCTTCTTCAATGAGTCTAAAATATATTAATTCTTTTATAATATCAAAAGTCATACTTCCACTAGTATGATACTTTTCATAAATATGACAATAATTAAGGGAATCATTGTAAATACATCTTTTATCAACAACTTGGGATTTTTTTTCTTTTTTCTCTTCCAAATTTATTAGTTTCATTTTTCATTCAACACACTTTATGTTGATATAAATCCTCTCACCTTCAATATATTTCATACATTATTCCCATTAAAACATCATCTTATGAATATCATATTAATGTATATGATTTTCATTTAGAAACAAATTTATAAGCTATTTGATTCCTATTAATTTTTCAATTAATTTTTTATCTTTCACATTCACATATACATTAAAAACATTAAATTTCATGTATAAATTTTATAAAAAGAATTTAAAAAATTTATTTCTCACAAACATTACCTTCCAATTATTCACCAACATAAAAATATATTTCATTGAAAAGAAATATTGTTTCTTCATTTTCATTCACATGTCTTGTGTGTGTGTTGGAAATGCCATGATTTTAGCCAATGCATATTCCAGATAATTTTCCTTTTCTTATAGTTGAAATTTTTCGTCCCAAAGTTCCTCAAAAACAATTTTCATACATGTGACCACTTATTTGTAATGTTTCATCGTATATTTTATAATTTAAGAAGTTTTAATTATATCATCCCAACTTTTTCATGATTCATCAACTGATTTCATGGAAAAAAATTTAAACTCTGAGTGTAATTATATACTAGTAGGTTTTATTTTGTATTTTTGTTATTATTCACCTTCTTTCCCAATCTTGCCTTCTAATTTTTCCCTGATTCGACTGAAATGTCAAAATTCCTAACATCATGAGTAGATATAGGATTTTCAATCTGATTCTCTTCTAAATTTTTTTCAAACTAAAATGTTAACTTTATATAGTTCTCATATAATAAAGTAGGAATATAGAGTAGGTCTAATTATAGGTGGCTTATCATATAATATAAATTAAGTGTCCAAAATATAATACAGTCACACTAAGTAGGTGGGGGTGAATCAGGTGTGGGAAATTTTTATAAATTATTTTTCATATCTTAATTCAATCCTCTGTCACCTATTAGTATGAGTGGATCATACATGCAATGAAAAAATTAAATGTAATACAACAAAGAGTATTTTTACATGGTTTTTTTTACGACGACCTGCATCTTTTCTATGTTGTTTATCCCCCCTCATTGATTTTCCAATATAATATTTTTTATCAATTACAATGGTTCAGGATGAAATGGTTTATACACCCTACTAATAGATCCTGAAGTTGATTTTTGTTACTCTACCTAGCAATCCAACTCTTATTCCTTAGTTGGTTTGACCCCCCATCCATTTGACTGGTTATACCCCAACTCTCCTGTGCCACTTCAACAACTAGTTTGACTTCCCAATCACAATGTCCTTCTTCTTCAGAATATTTGACCCACATATATGATGATAAATTGAAGATCCTCCTTCACGGTCTTACTGGATGAAACCAGCTCATGTGAAATTCAAATTCCTTTGCATTGATGCTGGACATTCCCAATAATTATGATCAGTAAATATAATCAGTTTTCATAGTACAAAACAACTCGAGAAAAAATTATTTCTTCTACTGAACACCTGAAATCCCTTAACAGTGAATTCTATTATACATAAATTCTTCTGAAACACTAATGATGAAACTGTTTCAACTTCATTCTCAAGACTCTACTCACAAATCAAGCAACATATATCACATGTGCACATTTTCAGACATCACGTTTGTATATTATATCATGCATGGATGACTTACATTATACATAAATTATTTCATTTGCACGAAAATGACCACATTCTTCTTCATGTGGGATATAAATGAGTTTACACACATCCTTAAAAAATGATTTTATCTCGCTTTTTATAAATTTAATTCATAAAATTAATTCAATACACCTTAATTTTTATTTTCACCAACACTGTACACCTTTGTAAATGAGCACATATAAATTGTATATGACACTCTATGTTGCATGAGCCTCATTTTCATTAAAACTTCACACACAGTATTCACCTACTATTTCTCAAAATCCTTATGCAGAAACTCAAAAAACATCACCCTGCCTTTTGAATTTATATTTTTTCATGTGTGCCATTCTTCAGATAATATAGTGTACATATAAAAAGTCAGTATTTCCTCAAGACCTTAGTAAAAGATAGAGAAAATAAAATCTCAACATCTAGAGATCTTCACAGAACCAGTTAATAGTGAATCTACTTGAGTGTGCAATATACATGTTTAACACTCATGGCCTTTATGTATTCTTCATGAAAATAAGGGTCCAAAAATCCTTCATGAACCGATCATTCACATATCCCATTCTCTATCTCAAAAATAGATATCATATGTGAGATAAAATGTTAATGAAAAATGATCTTGGATTTTGTATTTATATGTTTCTATGATCATCACAAAAAACAGATGCCTCATTTCATCACCAGATCATTCAAAAAATTCCTTTCTTCTGCAACATCAAAAATCGTCATATATAAATATCTATCTTCTACACATAATGAAACCATTATTTTTATATACTTATATTACGAAAACAATGTTGCATAAAATACTTTTATAATTCTTAGATAACTAAAAAATTCATAAGAAGTTAATATGTATAAAATTGAGATGTTTTGGATGTATCATGAATATCCAATGAACATAACCTATGGAAATGGTTGAAGACGATGATTCATGACTTGATCGGATGGTCCTGGATTGAATAGATTGAGCAGAAATATAAATTGAATGGCTAAGATGATGAGATTGGTGAATTTGAGGGCATATATTCTTTCAATTCTATAGTAACCTTCAAAAATGTGTTACTACATCGAAACAATTCACTATTTTTCTCTTTTTTATAATAAAATATGCGTCAACCATCAACTAGAATTATCCTCTCCCTCATCCGGTAACACTCCATAAAGGTTCTGCCAGCATGCATCTGTGCTCATCCCCTTATGGGCCACTAGCCCAAGATATGCACATTCATGTCCATATGCATTGGTCCTATACTCGCCCCTTCATGACGCATGATGACTGGATCAGTAACAGATACACTTGGTTTTGGTTAACCCTCCATGGTCCCACATGATTTTTGGGATGATCTAGCTATGGATACCTCATGGGATGGCTACATTTTTAATAACGAACCAATCCACAAACTAAAATCCCACACTTATTTATAAAATTTCACTTATCATTTCATTTGGAATTCAACCACAATTCCCAATCATAATTATTCTCCATATTTTAATCATTTGTGTAAAAATAAAATAACCAAATACACATGACTTCTAAACTACAAACCAGATCTGAAATCATCACAATTGAAACTCATTGAATATTCATCATCTTAAATAATTGAAAAAAAAATTCAGCTTCACCAAATCACTTATTTACTTTGCAGGATTGTTTAATAACCACTCATGGGATTTTGTTGTGTAGTGTATATGAATTGAATGGTTAGGAAAATACTATTTGAAAAATGATTCGTTAAGTAGGGTATTTTTATGATTTCATGATTGGTTAGGAAAATATTCCTGATATATATGAATGTTTATAAATAATTTTTTTATTAAATATTTAATTTCAAGAGTATATGTCATTATTAAAAGAATATCCAAAACCTATAATATGAATAAATGATAGATTATTGTGTACCTAATGTTTTACTTATATGTGTTTCTATATTTTTCTGGGAAGTGTATTTTATTTTTTCAATAGATAGATGGCTCCATGAAGGAAACAGTTTAACCAACATAAAGAAGTTGTAGATAATTTTTTCCTTATATAATTACAATAATGACTATATCAATTTAAATATATTCATTAAATCTATTTAGGATTTGGGAACGAAAATATCAAATATGATACTCAAACTATGTATAATGCACCATAATTAAATAACCCTTACCAAACCTACCTATAGAGTAGATAATGTGTTTCAAAATGATAAATAATATTTGGAATGGTCTTGAATAATTTTTTACATTTCTTATACTTTCAAATCATCTATGTTTAAAATATCATCTTATATCATTGATTTTCCTACCCATTAGTGGTGAGAGTTTTTCATTCAAGAAAATAGTCACTATGATCAATACTAGAAATAATAATAGGATATATTTAATCAAAATAATATTCCAACCACTATCATGCTATAAAATGTGATATAATTATTAGATTTATAATAACATATTTCTTAAATATTGGAATGTTTTATTAAATTAATGAAATTTTAATTAGATGTTATTTCTATAATTTGATTAATGGATCAACAATTTAAAAAGTATCATCTCACTGATAAAATATCCAATATTGTATAGTTATGTTAAAACTAGTATGTTGAGGTAGTATGTAATTTTTTATTGATTGAAATTACTATATTAGTTTCAAATGGTACTAATACTATTCCTTTATTTAAGGCAATTGATAGTGTTACCTTAACAAAATAAAATACAAATTACGATGATTTGAAATATCAAGAATTTAAAATTGGGATATATTATAGTCATATAATATTTCAATATACCTACTGAAATAAGATGTAATTTTAATTATATGGAATGGTTGAAAATATAAAATCCTAATGTCTAGAGGAATAAAATGCATGCCATGATTGTATTCACCATGTTTATTTTTAGAGATAATATAGATTATACTCTAAATAGAATTGTATGATTGGTTATAACCTAGAGATATTATCTTAGTATAAATATAATGTGTTTTATATAGTAGTAAACACATTATAGTATCATAATGATAAGAGTAAACCTCTATCTGTGAGATTATTATAGTAAAAAGGATTGTATCAATGAGGAAAATATAAATAGATGTAATTATCTGGAAATATTTATTTGGATTTATTATGTTGGTATTTAATGGATCAATCAGCCCTCCGTAAAAAAATTTCGATGAAATTAAAAAACCCATAACCTATGCAATGATTTTATGATACTAAATCCTTTTATTAAATAATATAATCAAAAATATGTGTACGATACCCTATTGATTTCCAATAATACTATCTTATATCAAATATTGAATGATGATCCACAAGTTTATGTTAATTGAATCCCTTTTTCATAGTATATACATGGATAAACCAAACCACTCAATTATTAGGTGATGTACTTCTCCACACCATGATATGAATGTCTCTCATAGGGATAGAGATGAAAATGAAGAGATATTTGGGGTAATGATAATATAAAAATTATGTATGAGAAGTCATGAATGAACACCATCAAATTGTGTCTCTCCCGTTATATATCCCATTATAATTTTTATACTTTTCATTAATTCGCTAATATTTTACATATTTTTTTTGTTTTAGGATTCTGTCATTCATGCATCCATAATATGAATTTAATCTAGAATATCCCTTTTGTTTCTTATAATGAATTGTATTTATGGATGATAGTCCTTCAATGATGTCTGATTAAAAATATGGCACCTAAATATCTTCAACTATTAATGATTCATGCATATTAATTCATTTTGATATCAAAATATCATATTGGATGATATTAAAATGATAATTGTAATTCAAAACCAAATATCATATCTAGTGATATACTCACAAGGAATATAATATTCTATTGAATTTAAATTGTAATACAATATGATATCCAAATATCATATCATGTCATATAGAAAAATGAATCATATTAATATGGGATTTATGGTATTTTCCCATTAATATTATAATTGCTTAAAATTCAATTTTTACATAAGTTTTTGATTATCCACTTTTTATCTGTATTGAGAGGGAACACATAAATTGTATTATGACCATGAAATACATAACCTGGTTGATTATGGTCCTAGAGTTCAAATACAAGGGTTTTCTCTATAACCATGTTATAGTGTTCCAAGGATACATCAAAGAACCTTAAATATCGTTTCCTCACCACCCTCTTATGTTGTGTCTTGACTACTTGAATTATGGTTCCCCTAAACCATCATGAATCACTCAAGCCCTGAAATGTGATGTTCCTCTAGGCATCATCACAAAATGGGTATCCTCCTCAATTACTATCATCTCACTTTCACAATATCTTTTTTATATGATCCGTATTGCGGTTAAATACCTTAACTATAGATACCTCTTGAATTTAATGATGTTATTTCTAAAATATCTAAAATTTGAGGGCCATAATGGTTTGGAACCTTGTAGATGTAGTATAATGTGATTTCATTTACTACTTGGCTTACTCCAAAACTACATGTGTCTCCCATTTACACTAATACCTCATAGTCTTTATACCATTTCACTTAATATGGTATTACATATAATAAATTCTAGAACCAATTAAAATAACATGATTGTTAAGATATTAAAAAAATTTCAATTACTTTATATACGTCTTTCTATATCACATCAAATGAAATACCATATAAATATAAGAAAATATTTTGAATAAACTCTAAATCACTTTTGTATAATTAATTTGAATAAACTCAATCTGATTTCAATCAATCACATAGTGAGACCCAATGTATAATTATAGGATTGGAAAAATAATAATTTACTGATATAATCAAAGAGTATCCTCTAATATGTAAATATTGATACACAAGATAAAAATATGATTTGGTATTATATTCATCAAATAGGTGTATCTATATATTTTTTAACACCAGCTACATCATATACCAACATGTATTTTTATATGACCCTATTTTTTAAGGCATTAGGTAATAATAAGGCATAAATGAGGTCAATCATGTATAACTTCTCATATATTCTTGATTCTATAAGTATATACTAATAGGTCTATGAATACGTCTTATGTATATCATCTTTATGGATGTTCACAACACATACCTCATATTTAATAGATATTAACATCAAAATTAATATGTATATATTGAAATACTCTACTTATGATTGTCTCAATTGACATCCCATATGTCACAATAATTATTTTTTATAACAAATCCAATATTATTTTATCTCAAAGAAATGAAATTGTTGTTAAGAAACAAACAACACCCTAATTATCTAAGAATTATGTCGTTTTTAACAAGACACCCATTTATGATATTTTCCATGATAGGAATCTCGCTATTCTCAAGTATAATGAAATACATATATAAAACATTCAACTATAGTATGACAATGACATAGTTTATTCCAATCCATATGATATACATCAATGTTCACCCATTATGTAGAATGTGTTTTCTACCCCATGATTATAATTTTTATCTATATATTAAATAATAATCTTGTCAACCATAACATTTCATAATAATAAACAATAATTCAAAATGATTATTAGTTAGGGATAATTCAATTTCATACTTGGAGTGGTCAATTATCAATCACATTATAATATTATATGAAACCATGATGAAAAATCGATAATTTTTATATTTAATTTTGTATAAATTGATACATTTTATATTGATAGATGATTTTTTGGATTTTATAATAAAAACAATTAGTGTTTTTCATGCCATATCACATATGAAATTATTCCCTTATTTTATTATATTTTTCAACACATTTATGATTGTCTCACTAATAATATCTATACTTAATTACTTCCACATATATATGTAACCATATGATAAGATTTTAATCTATTAAATTTATTTAGGGAAATATATAAATAAATAAAATATGAATAATAGTGATACTAATGAATCATATTCTTAATGATCAACTCTTTCAAAAAATTACTAAAAATACTTTATAGCACAAAGTAAAATATTATAATGTTAATAACATATTTTTCCTACTCATACCTCATTCTAAATTAATCATCATCATCGTCTATGGATCCTTTTCAATAAAAATGCTTACCTGAAATATTTTAGTAACTAACTTAAATATTTATGTTTATATATTACAAAATACCCTAAAACATTATGGATAATATGATAAATTGTCGTATTTTTTAATGGTATAATCTATTATTTTTTAAACATCAAACATATCCTTGTCCAAAAATACGCTCAGTCATCACACAGACAAAATATTATTTTCAGGATAACTTATAAACACACATAATATCATATTTCATTGACAAATAACTCTTATTGTATTTTATAGAAAATATTTGACTAATAATCAATTGTATCCATTTCATATATTATATTTTATGAGTTTAAACCTGTATATATTAAAAAATAATCTATTCCTTATGATATGAAACTTCTTAGTAGATGGATCATATCCCTCTTGTTTTTAAAACAAATTGATTGACTCATTTTTTTCCCCTAGATAAAAACCCATAAATATGTATATTATTCTCAATTAAGTCATAAATACTATTGAATTATGTACCATTTGATCTGATATCATTATTTATTATTCTTAATAAAAAAATATTTTCTTACAAAGAGATTCCTTAATCTGAAAATATAAATATAATGAAATTAGGAAATTAATATATAGATAAATATGATTAAGATACATTTCATTATATCTTGAGGAATCACAACTCTTTTCTTCCCCATATAAATAAAATGTACAATATCTATAAATTTTTTCTTGATTTAAATATTTGTAAATTTATGACTCCTGCAATCATATTTTTTACTTCATATTTCTTTCAACAAATATGAATCAATTATTTAACACTAACAAGTGTCATTGAATATTCACAATGATCAAGAATCCCCTTCATGTATCCTAGATAATTTAATTAAATTGAAATAATTTCCTTTCTTACATAACCTATAGGTTTCAAAATCCATGATTGGATACTTGAATAAAAAATAGTTATAAGTAACATCAAATTTTTTCTCTTGGTATTAACATTTACAAAATTCTAATGTTGATACTGTACCAAAACATATACATCACACTCCTTATTTTTCTTATCATCAATATTTTTTATAAAAATAAGTAATCATTTCTTTGATTAATTCTCATTATCAAAAAATTAGAATATTGAGGATCAAATGAATTCCATTTCTACAATAATAAGTAAATGAAATATTTATTATAACCATGATATTAGTTTACCCCAATGCATTGAAAATATTGGATGATGTTAATGTTTCATTGGCCAATTTTTCCTAAAATTCCTCTAAAACATCATGTTAATCATTATATTCTTTTCACGAGTATCTAGATTCAACTAATAAATATCTCAAATAGTTGGTTACTCTTGGAGATTTTTCATTAAAACAAAGTACATTATATCCTTCTTAGGAGATATTCATTTGTGTCGTACTATTATAAGATTATTCAAATAGTAATATATATGTCCACACATATAAATCACAATATTTAACAACATTATTATGAGTCTATTTATTGATAAATAATATTTTATCATATTGGTATCATGTTATACATTCATTTAGTACAGTGTTTATAAAAATATTCACTCTAAAATGATGACCCATTTCTAAAAATATCATATTAATTATTGGGAGATGATTCATGATTCCTCATGAATTATATCAGTTAAAAATATAAAACATCCATGACTATATATGTAATTCAACCATGTCAATCAAATCATATTTGACTAATGGATAGTCGAGTGGATAACTCATTATCATAATCCATCATATAGATTCACTCAAGACTGTTTCATTTGTATCCTAATTAATTTCCTTTCGTATCATAGTATATAAAAATAATTTCCACAAATGAAAAACCTAATGATTAGGGTCACCTCATTACATTTTTTTAATATAAATGATAGTCCTAAAGCACCCAATATCAACATGACCTTATTTGTTGGGTCACTAAGATCCTGAAAAGTGTTATCTTTTGATGGAATATAAATATTTTTACAATAAAAGGGAATTTAATCTAATTATCTTATCTCATTAATTCTCATATAAAGTATTCCTATTTTTTGTGATATTTTGGAGTCTTCATCCTTCTATCAAAAAGATAAAACTATATTTACATGTAACTAATTACACAAAATATTGTTTATGTTTCTAAAAAATTAAAAGGAAACAATATCTATTCTCACAAAAATTACTCTTAATAATAAGGTAAATGAAACAATTTCTTATAATGTTATAAAACCACATGAAATCCATAATCCAGACATGAGTAATCTGAGAGCTAAACATACCCAAATGTCAAATTTCTAGAAATATTATATTCCTCCAGACTAGTGATAAGTTTAAATAAAATACCACTACATAAGGATATAATGCTAAATATAGACACAATTACACAATACATATAACAATGTTTACATATTAACTATAAATAACTTCTTAATTCATGTTCATAACCTAGTACGATCCAAAGTCCAAGTAGATGAAAACTAAAATAATTATCTTAATGTGATTGTAACTCTCTAGATGTGTATATGTTTCTTGTGAAACAACATTAAAATAAATCCTAGAACCATTAAAAATGTAACAATTATATTTATGAATAAAAAAGGAATAAAATAAATAAATAAAATCATATAATTAAACATGTGAAAAAATATTTATAAAAAATAATAATTAATGAAATAATTAAAATTATTTAATTTTTATTATGTTTTTTGAATAAATATATAATTTTAAAAAGATTATTTCATTTTGAAATATGAAAATAATAATATTATCAATTACATAGTATCTTATTTATGTATATGTCATTATAAATAGTTTAATTGAATATAAAAACTATTCTGGTATATTTTTTATACATCCAAAATATAAGCCATTTAAAATTAGATAATCGTTGATCATATATATTATCAAAAAACAATTTGATATGGATGAAGACATTTTTGGAAATAGGGGCCTTATTTTGAAAATTTATAATTTAATTCATTATGAACAAATAATAATTTTTAATGATATATTATTTCCTAAATTTGTGATTAATTAAAATTTTTAAATTAATAATATAATATCTAAATGAATATTTACTATAAAAATTGGATGTATTTTGATATAATCATTACAAGGTATTCATAATGAAAAATCATATTATGTATATTTATTTCAAAAAATAGTTTCAACATTAAATTAATTAATTTTAAATATATCATGATTAGATTATTTAAAATTATATTAAATAAAATTAAAATCTCAATATTACAATTTTATAATTTACAAATATAGTATAAATTATTTATAAAAATTCAGAATTGAAATTTAGAAAACAGAAATTTATGATATCATATTTTACTATATAGGTTATATCGTAATTTTTAGCTTTACCTATAATATAACGTTATTTAAGAGTGAAAATCCTTTATTTTTTATAACCATTCTATTCATGGGTGAATTATTTTATGAAATAGGTGATATTTTCATTATGATTTTAGTCTCATTTGTATGGAATGCATTTAGCTCTATACCCCCTATGATATCCCATATCATAGGATTTGATATTTATTACACCAATGGATTTTCATTATATTTTCATATATGATATATTATATCATATGATGCAACCCTATAATAGCTTATGATATCTTTTATTTTATATCCAACTCTAAATCAAAATTTTAGTTCGTTTTAATGATATAGAATATGATTTAGATAGGATATCATTTTTTGTTCGAAATATTAATTTTTAGATACAATAAAAATAGTGATGCCCAAATACAACTGATGGGTATCAAGGGATTGAATAAAATCGATTCATTCATTGGGTAGAAATTCATATCCACAAAACCCAAGATTAGTAATCCATGATTCCAAAATCATGTATAAAATATAAGTATAAAATATAAGTTTATATAACACATTCGATTACCAATATCGATGTCTTCAATCTTGTACATGTTTAAGATAATAGACAGTCTTCTAGAAGAATCATTCCTATATAGTGCATTAGTGTATCAAACAAATAACTTGATGATCATTTTTGAGCCATCATCATTATATAATATACAATAATCTCACAGTGTAAAGGTGGAAGATGAAAATAGAATTAGGATAAGGAGATATTTTCCTAGATGTTGGTACATTAAAAAATAAACAACATATTATCATCATTTCCTATATATATTTCCCATTGTACATTCATGAATTCTTATAATAACTCATATACTACATAACATATGTTCTATTTATTCATGAATTCCTACATCCATCGTTTAAATGAACTACAGAACCATGAATTATTTCTTAATAAATATTATTATTAATGATATCCATATATGGATTATTGATTTAATTGTACCTGTAGAACATTATACTTAATTTGACTATTAATAATTATCAAATAATTATGATATCAATAAATTATAAGGAATGATATTACAATGGTATCAATGATAAAATATCTTATATCATATCCATGAACATACACGTAATAATAAAATAAATCTTATGTGACAATGATATCATAAAATATGTTTTCATTATCTATTCTAATATGACAGAGCCAAAATGCATCATTTGCATATTGTTATTGGCTTATATACTAATCAGTAAATACCTATAAGAATTCTATGATGATTTTTTTGTAATCCTATTAAGGGAGAATCATATTTTCTTATACATATATATCTATGGAAAAATATAATTTCATTTCTCTTTTATTATTTGTATAAATATTCTGGGAGGGAGTTTAATATTTAAATAGTAGATCTGGGGACCAGAAGTTTTTTTTATCAATCACATCACCCTAGGATTCTATCTTCATATTTTTTTGTATTTTATATGGAGGGGAATTTTTTATTTCTATTACATATTCTTAATCTTGTGGGGGAGAAAAATAAATATCCTTGCCTATATACTGATGTCATGGAAGATCAATTTAATGAATAATGATGTCATTAAAAAATTGATCTAATATCAAGATTACATGAACATAGATCTAATGTGGGGCTATAATGAACTAACTTTGTTCAAAAATCTTCATCACAAAATTCAACCCACAATAAGGCACAAGGATCCTTATTGATCACTACAGTCCATTGAAAATAATAGATAATATCAAAACATAATGTGTTGGAATTACATCAACCTTTAAAAATAAAAACTAATGTAATAATATCTAACCAAGAATAAAGGTTCTTATATTTATATATTGCATATCTATTCCAAATATTTTATAAGATTCAATATATAATCAATAAAAATATTTCATTAAAAAATTATTCAATATAACAATCTAAACACCAATTTATAATAGAATATATATAGTATAATGTGGAATTAAACTTAAAACTAAGTCCAAAATGGTGTTGGGTGGTGATGATATCACATGAAGATCCCATAAATAATCCAAAAGGTCCAAAAAACCACAAAAATCATTTCATATGAACTTTTAGTAACCACACAATCATCAAGTCAATAAATATTTAAGGTGAGGTAAATATACACCACATAGAAGAGTAGATCCTTTTTAGTAACTTATATAATACAAAATAAGGTTGACATTCATCCTATTATTATTTGTAGGGTGTGATAAATCACAAAATATTATACCTACATAATTATATATTTCTATTTTCAAAATTTCAACCCGTACTACTCATTTAAAATATAATTACTGATCAATGTTTGATTTTACAATATTATGGAAAACAAGCATCACTTAATTTTTATTTTAAAAACCATGTACTTTGAAATTTTAAATTATTTATATTTTTTAAATAAATATGGAAATGATATAAAAGGAATTTCAATGTAACACAAGATAACAACAAAATCATAACCATAATATACCCCATATAGTATACATATCTTAAGATTAATGGGATATCCTCTGACCTTATTAAAATTACCACCTACCGATATGTCATGCTATCAAAATACACAGACTGCGATGTACCCTATTGGCCTCATTGGGTAGGGATGCCTAATAAATGGAATGAACATTACCAAGGGCATTGCATACTTCATAATAAAAAAACTGCATCACTCATCATGATTTCCCATAGTAATTCCCACGGGTTTCATGTAAAACATATTAAATATCAATACCATAACCACCATCATTTATATTCTACATTGGTAATCATGTCATCAAATTAAATATATATATATATATATATACATATATAATAAGTTTAAAAAGTAAATAAAATTCTTATTTATAAATATCCTCTTATAATAATAATATAAATACACAACGATATATCATATTTTATATAGAAAATAAAAAATAAAATCATTTTTGGAAATATATTTTAATATCTTGAATTCTATGAGGGAGTTTTTCAAACCCATTTTCATCATAATAAATTATTTTAAAATATAAAACATAAAATCTTTTGAAATTTACACTTTATATAACTAAAATTATATAGATAACATGATGTGTAACTGTAAATAATTTATAGGCTACTAAAATGGGGGATAATTAGTAGAGAAAATAAATTAAAATTAAATTCTACAATTGTTTCCAAATAAAAATAAGTTATATAGATACACCTTCCAAAACAGTCATAATTCAGTACACAATGATGACATAATGGTATATTTAGATGAGAGATAACAATTTAAAGGTGTATCACCAAATAACCATTTTATTTGAACAACACACATCCATTGATGTGTTCATTTTGTCCGGCTAAGTAAAGGGGATGGGACTAATAGGGAAATAATGATGAAATATATAAGGATAAGATGAATGAGAAATGATTTCTTATCATGGATAAATCAAATGAATCCAATTAAAAGCACCATAAAATATTGGGGAGAAAATATTTTCACCTGGGAGATGTCTCTAAACATATAGTCTAATTATCCAATGGGTATTAAGAAATATAATTCTAATGATATATGGAAATGAAAAAAATAGACTAATTAAGGATAGAATTCACTATTTTACTTTATAATTTGGGATTCTATGCACTAAATAAGAATTAATATCTTTAGTGTATTCTCCAATATACATGTTTAAGATTTTTTATTAGATCTAACCCCACACCAAATTTGAAACCTAAACTGTATACACATTTTTTAAGTTTTCAAATTAAATGATCATGAAAATATATGAATAAAACATTTAATGGTATCATTATTGACCCATGAAATCATGAGATTCTCATTTTTCTTAACTATTCAACATTATACTACAAGGAAGCCTTCTAAGTACTTAATAAATAATAAGTGAGACTACTTATCCCTCATCAATTCCATACACATTTATTTATCATGGTTATATATTCCATATTTCCAAAGGGCGTAGTATATTTGATTTAATTTATCCTAATTACCTTTTTTACATAATCAAGGGTATGATTTGTTATTCTATTATAATGGAATTGAGTTCTAAAACAGTAACATCACATTTAGTCACATGAGTCGGATCAAGAAAATATTAATTTATCTTACAAAAAGGGTAAAAATCATTAATAAATGTCTACTAAGTTTCTAAATATAAATTTAATACCACTTTCCCATGATTCCACCCAACCTCAAGTGTCTCAACATGAAAAAAAATATTCTTACAATAGTTTATGGATCTTTGGTTTCATGTTCAATGAGGTGAACTAATAAATACAAAATTCCATGTTTGAAAATATGGGGGACAATACTAATAATAAATATATAAAATCTATCAACATTGAGTTCTTTTACAAATTTTATAGATGTATTGAAAATTATTTTTCATATCAATCATATTGCTCAAGATAAATAAAAATTGATCGTGGTGTGGAAAATATATTATTCCAATTAGCACCACATGAAAATAATTATCTCACCAATTAATATGATGTTATTTTTTTTCCACATGATCTAATATTTATAAAACATTATATATTAGGGGATAAATTAATTATTTATATATATAACTAAATATTGGTTTATATCCTCTCTTAAAAAATATGAATCTATTTTGGAGATAATATATGTAAAAATAGAAATCATTTTATTTTTATCAATATCATATTTTATGAAAAAGTATTTTTATTAAAAAAAATTCTTGAAGTTACAATTAAATGTTATAAAAGTTTTATAGGATCGATAAAAGAAAAAGAAATTTTTACAATAGTTACAATTAGGACTATTTAAAAAAAAATCAAGTATTTCTAGAAAATATTAATATTAAACCTTCTATTATTGATCAGTTTAAGTAGAAGAAATTATATCATCTTAAATTAAAAGGAATTATTCCATTTTAAAATTTTGGGGACACAATTGATGTATGGTCTCTCATACTATTATTTATTCTTCATTCCATAAAAAGGATGGTAACTCTTCCTCCACGAGATAATAGGTGATGTGAAATTTATAATATTATAATTTATCTATGTATAAAATATCTATTATAAGGAATCATGACATGAAATATCAATTTTTTGTGGCATCGTATGAAATGAAGGATTGTTAATATAATTTATCATTTCATATCTTTTTAAAAAGTAAAAAATAAACAATTAAAAAACTATTCAATATCTTGTAAACTATTTCAATTACTCCTTGTAGGTGGGATTGAATGTTAATGTAATTTTTTATTAGACTATCAAAATTACTTTGAATGAGAAAAAAATTCAAGTAATCATTGAATAACTAACTAGATTACCACACTTACATTCAATAAAAATATTCCTCTATGTGGAAATAATTAGGTAAATTTTATGTATATAAATTTTTTAAAATATTATAGAGTCCATTTGATTAGTATATATTCTAAATACACTCATTTCACATCTAAATTTCATAATATTATCTTTGAATAAATTGTAACTATGTTGAAATTTACTATATAATATCACCCACAAAGGAATTTTTATAATTATAGTATTGAGTATGATCTAATATATTTATTTGACTATGTATTATATTTTTGTTAATTATGGTAAAACAATTCTCAATAAAACAATTATGATATAAAAACAATTATTAATCCTCAATAAAATTATCCTCTTTTTAATCAATGAATATTTTACATTTCTACACTTCTTTTTGTTGAATAAATTTGTTTCAAACCACACATTTCAGACTAAAAATTGCACACAAGACATCATAGATTATTCTGTTCAGTGTAAAATGGCTCAAAACAATAAAATACACTATGAATAAAATGTTCTTTTGAATTTATTATAAATGGAATTTATTAAAAGGGGATTAATAATATCTATCTATATAACCTTATATAGATATCAAATATTGAGAATGAAATTATCTAACCTAGATAATTACAATGATACATGATTTGAAAAGACAATATTGTCCATAGTTATGTTTACTAATCCCAAGTGAAGAGAATGTTGGTGAATCAAATTCTTTTCAATAAGAAAATGAATACATGAAATGAAAATATAGTTTTCATAAAACTAAAAATGACATTAAAAGAGTATTAAAATAAATATAATATGGTTGAATAAAACAGATGATGTTTGAAGACATAAAAATAACTAATAAATTAAAGGTCAAATAGTCCATTTTAGATAGTATAAAATGCTCAATGGTGTGTTGTCAAACAATGAAATTCCTATATACCTATTCAAAACCAATTATCCATAAAAAATGAAATAAATATTCCTTTTGTTTACATATATAATGGTAAATGACATCTATATACACATAGAGGTATGCATGTAAGGTAGAGTAACATAAACTTGGTATGAGTTCCCAAAATCACTTTGATCTGGTACCATATTTGATTTGTTGAATTTTTTTATCTATTTTCATTTTCAAAATATAAAATGCATTACAAAATTGTTAACCTAGAAATTCATCATATTGAAAAATTCAATATTCCAAAATAACATATCTATGAGTTTTCATAAAATAAATGTAACTCTATATAGTTTACTCATAATCATTATATTTATACTAAACATATGAAAATTAAATGATCATAACAGATTCCCATCATTAATAATATAAACTATTCAACCTATAATCATAGAATTATTGTCCATGGATCATCATATATTTATTTTTTTCATTAAATATACATCCTCCATCAATATAAAATTTCATGTCTCTTCTAGTCCTCGACAATTCCCAACACATGTTTTTATTACACATATATTCCATATACTTCCCTATACATATATCAGTTCTCAAAACAAAAATTCATTTATTTTTAAAAATGAAGTTCTATTTAAACTACATTTTCTAGATTAATCGACAATCACAAAAAAATATTCAAACGCAATTTATGATAAATTCATATTTTTTATAAAAGAAATTGTTTATTAAAATAATATGGATTCCAAAAAATTCAATTTTCATATAATGAAATCCCTTGGTTTACTCCAAATAAAAAAACCCTCATTTCCATCAAAAACAAAATTCCATTATTCATGAACCAAAAATCATTAAATATATTAAATTATTTTCATATAAAGAAATAATTTGGTAAATTTAAAATAAATATTAATTATTTAAAAAGATCATCAATTCAAACATAAAAGTAACATAACAAATATATGAAAACATAAAAGCTACCTATCACAAAAATATATTATATAATTCCCATAGAACAATATCCAATGATTTAAACTTGATTTGATTCTTCATGTCATCTAATAAAGAGTTTATATAATGATTTATCTACTCATGATTTATTATATATAATTATATATCCAAATAGATAATCCACCATGGTAAAATTAATTATATATATTCAAGATACGGATTTATAAAAATCCATGAACCAATGATATTAATAAAACATACCATTAGTGAATAAAAATTCATCCAACCCCTATTATAATTAAATAGATTTTGTGAACACATAAAAATCTCTCTAATGTGTCTAGAATCTCATATTACCTTCAAAATAATTTTTTTTGAAAAATAATACATATATATTCTTTTGTACTACATGGTTAGCATCTAAGAGTTTTCAAACATTTCATTTCATTATACCTATTTTCGCTTATAACATATGTATAACATCAATCATTTACTAATAATATACTATATAATTCCTCATAAACCATAAAATCTAGGTATAATAATGATTTTATATTCCATGTTTATCCCCATGATTTATACAGAAAGCCTCCCAAACATCAAATATCATTAAAAATGTCGTGAAAGGAAAAGAGAAAATTTTAAAACAAGATTCTTAGAGTCAAAATTTCGAAATGGATAGGAGTATTCATTTTTGAAAAGTCAGTGGGATCTATGATTCATGAATAACCTAGTTCATTTATACTACATATAGTTATCTCCCTCCCATATTTCCTATTTAATCATTTCATACAACTAAAACACAATCCCTAATGAAATTCACTTTCTATTTAGAATCATATCATGATTATAAAGGATATATACTATATTTTCAATAGAGGTTATATATAGGTCTAATTTGAATATATCACAATTATTATCATTAGACGGTTCTACGTGGAACATTCTTGATTATAAAACACTAAAAAATATTGGTACTATAGATATTATTGTAATTAATTAAGACAAATATGGTACATATATAATCCATTCAATAATATAAAAGCAACTCAAATTCCAGGGAAAAGTCATTAATTACTTATCATGTTGATATCACAATAAGGTGTTACATAAAAAATGACATAACCACAAATTTATTTCTCTCATTACATTGTTTTCAGTAACATAGAGCTTACTTTAGTCAACTTATTATCCTCTTATTCAACACTAGTTCCCAAGAGAAATTTAAGTCTCAATTCATCCCAATACAATTGCAATCAATATAGTCAACCATGAAGAGTTAAAAAAGACTCTATTGAATTGATTACTACTAGATATTTCTATAAGAAAATTCCATTATTGTAATTTGACATTTCCATGTCTTCACAAAATCCATCATGTTAGCTAGAAGTATCTTATATAAATTCAGTATAATCCATTTTGATCATCTGTCTATCATTGGATGATATCATGTAATCTTATTCCACTAATTGTTCAATTGATCTTTATTTACCATAAAAAGAATCAAATTAAACATTGCATATTGATCTATTATAAAAACTAAATGATCATTATAAATTTTAACAACTTCATTCACATAAACCTATTTTTTTAAAAAAAATTATGTTCTGTGAAAGAGTCCACAATTTCTCCACAATCACCCAGATTTAATTTTTCATTATTTGTGACCATTATTAACAAATAAATAAATATAACATGATATTATTCCATTTCTATGTCATCATATAAGAATTTTTTTAACAACCATAAATTTAAATGAAAATCAGGCCTCTCTTTTCGTCAAGTAAATCATATAGTAACAACATTTTCTATCTCATTATTCCATATACATTTCTAGAAAATTTTTTAGATGTAATTATATATATTTTTCACTATAGGATACATCTACATTAATGGTTTATGAAAATATACGAAAATATCCTTCTTGAAACTATAAGAACCATGAATATATTATTTAAATAAGGAATCTATTCAACTGTAAGGGAATACATCACAATGGGTTCCCCTCCATCTAAAGAATCACTGATATATTTATATTCCAAAAAACAATATTATCTATCCTTAAAATAATACACAGGTGTAGAATGTATTTCAATCCATTACAATGTAATTTAGTCTCTAATATCTAGAGCATCACAATAAAAATACCCCCAATAAATATGAGTTTCTGTAAAATTGTTTATTTACGTTATCATTTGAGTTTTACAACCTAATTAATGTTTCATAAGATTAAATTTTTGAGGAATATTTGTTAAACTTCAAATTAATTTGTAATGGTAATATAAAAATATTATATCCAACAAGTTATAGTCAAATTGTAAGAAAATATAATTTAAACTCTTATTTTTTAAATATACATTTAACTTCAAAAATAATAAGAAATTATAAGATCCCTTCAAGGAATAAAAATTATTCTCAAGAATTAAATTTATTATTTGATATCTATCATTTTGTGATTCTAATTATCTCAATACATATATGACTATATTTTCCAAATAAATAAAAAAATATCTTAGGCTAGTTGAAAATACATCATTGTATAATAAGTACCCATTTTTTAGATTTTGTTAAAATTAATACAATATCAAAAGAAAGAATTTTATTTAGTTATTAAAAATTTCCCAATTACTTTAAATCATATTAAAAATACATACCCATCAATTTCAATGTTTTCATGAATTATTCCATGTATGGTTCATGTTATTACATCTTAATTCCTTAATTAGATTTGGTGTAGGTGACGTCACTGAGGGTCTTCAGAATTCGGATGTCTATTTTCTTGTCAAAGTCATTGTAATATCATTTCATTCATAGCATATATTTTGATTCAAAACTCTAGTTCTAATTTTTAAAATATTTAGATTATATGGTAAATTTAGCAGTTCTTCCCCAAAAGAATTTTTATCCTGAATATTTCATTCATGACTTTAATTGTCTTTAATATTTTATGGCTGAAGTGACTAAATTTTTAATGGATACATAATCACTAGGATTTTGGTGTGAACTATAATTTTACTACATGAATTGGGATTATATGGCTAGTTTATAAGTTCATGATCCCCATCATATTTCTCTTATTTCATGAATCCTCTCTGAAACCCTATAAAATCAATAGAAATTTAAAAAAGGTGTCTTAAATCCCCAATGATCAAATTTAAATCCCATATTCTAGATATCAGTCTTTGAGTATATGAGTTGTGTTTTATCTTTCTAACATCCATTGTTTCTATTATTTTCTCTCTATCTATGTTATAGTATAATTGTTTCCTTCTTTAACTTTTGTTTATAATAATTTTATTCTAATCTAGACTACTGTGATTCATTTTTTTGATTTTCTTTGGAGATTCATTCTTCCATTACATTTTCCATTTTAATTATTTATCATTGGTCTTCAGATACGGAATATGGTACCTCCCACATGATTTAAATTAAAAGGTTGAGATTAGCATTCTTTATTCGATTGAGAAATGGTGAGAATACCATATTTAAGATAATATAATTCGATTCTAATTTATAAACAATTGTAAGGTATATGTTAGTGAAAATTATTGGTTTTATTATTATTGAAAATACATGTGTTGTGGAGATATTATTTTATCTTTATATTTTGTCTGTTACTGTTTTAATCAAGGTTATGTTTATTTAATGTCTATAAACAATATAATTAATGAATCCATAGGACTTGATGAAAGAATGTGGCCAATTAAATTGTATCTTTTTTAATAGAATATTATAGAATATGAATGTAATAATAAATTAATTTTCATAAGGATTCATAGTTTTTGATAGCTGATAAGTTATAGTGTTATTATTCCCAAAACTATGCATAATAAACTCATTAGTTAAGTATATGAATTAAATTTTTTCTATATAAAATTTCATTGCAGTTGGGCGATCCCATTATGATTGTGAAAAGATTATATTCCTTGGTTATAGATACTCAGTACCATTTCATTTTTATAGAAAGTACATTTTATTTGTATTTATATTGTAACTCCTTTGAGAAATGTGATGTGCCTAATTTATAATAATGTGTAGTTAATTTTTTTATGAAAACCTATCCAAGGGAAGACGTCTATTTGATATATAGTTTTCTAATACTATTGGGAACATTAAATATCAAATTGGATAAGATATCATGATATAGTTACAACAAATAATAGTGATAGTGGGATAGTTTAATGTCAATCAAAATTGTGTGGAACAATTGGTGGTTTTGATGACTTCATATTATGGAATGATAATTGATACATAATTCATGATGCATTGTGGAAAGATTTTTTTTTTGTAATTTATTTATTGGTATCCCAATACATGATATAGTTATACTCTTTGAAAAAATGTACAATTTTGATGTGGTATATTAAGAAATATCCTAGTGTACAAGGATAATTTTTGAATGAAAAATATATTTATAAAAAACCTATAGGATGGGGTTTTGTTTATGTCAGTGTTCATAAATTTTTTATATCTAATTAATTGATATCATGGGAAGTTTTATGGAGAATATTGATGAATAATATGTTTAATTATGGAAATATTTATTTTCTTAATGAAGATGACATACTTGAGAATATGAGAAACGTAATTAATATTTCATCAAATCTTATTTTATGGAGATTTGAAATTTAATTATTGATGATATTAATGTTAATTAATTAATTGTTAATTATTTAATTAATAGGTAACATTGTTTATTGTGTGCTTATATTATTTTTATTCATTGGTGGTGCCAGCATTCGGTCATGTGGGATGATAATGGAATAGATTTTAAGGAATAATATTTTACCTAAGTGTGTCTTTTGTATGATATTATTATACCTTATAGTTTTATATGATACCCCATCAGTGGTACTAGGTAATCCTACACTGAAATGGTTTGGTGGATTCCTTCTCCAACATATCAAATAGTCTGGGAATTCATTGTTGATGTATCCCTCTCTCCATATCTCCCACTGAATTTAGATATGTTTTGGAATATCTTAATATCTAATGTATTATAGAATATGGGTTTTCCATCATTTTTTGTGGGAGATATTGGTTTCATTATATATTTATGTATAGGTTTTAATATATTTAGTTATAGATCATACTAACATCTATTCATGGATACTTATAATTCTATTGGGTCTACGTGGATGGCCTATGAAGTCTTGAGTTTTAATTCATTTACACATTCTTTAGTGGATTTTTTAACATAAAATTTCTTGCATATAGAATTATATTGATTACAATATGGATATGTGGAATGATTCCAGAATAAAATATTGGCCCCTATTCGAGACTATGTTGGCTAGTGTTATGTCTGAACACACATCAGGGATAACATACATATAGAATATATTGATTGTATTATGAGAATTATTAATGCATGTAAATTAAAAATGAGTTGGTAAGTTGAAGTGTTATTCTTTATTTATATTTATTAGTTTGATATAGAATGTCTTACATTTATGTATTTCTTTGTGAGTGAATCATAGTGAGAATGGATAATTGGTATAACTCATTTTTGTAATGAGTAATATTAATTTGTTAATTTATTTGTAAATATTTTTTTTGTTCCACATTTTTCCTCCAAATGTTTTATGAAGGATCATACTAGGTATATGTGATATACTCATAAAAAATATATAAAAACATTTTTTATGTCTGTTGAAGATAGTTTGTTTTTAGGGTAGATATTACTATATTGGATGAATTATTGGATACTAATAGATGTTTTTTATAATTATTGGCCACATCATAGTGTAATTATTGGTACATTTATTTGATTTTATTTTTATATTAGTTTATGTGTGACATTCCATTAATTTTGGTTTCTCCTATATTATGTGTGGTGTCGGTTGGTGGTTTTCCATATTGATCTCATTTTTTTAATCTATATAATTGGTATCTCCTCTCATATGTATTATTGATATACCATCGATTATAGTCTCCAAATTGTGGCCTATTAGAGATGTACTTATGGGGTAATTAACTCTCTCTCTCTCCATTATTATCCCCAGTGGCATACCCTTAGATGGAGGAATAATGATAGATCAATATCAAAGTTAATGGTTGATAGATAGGATTGAGTTTGGAGTTAGGAACTTGCGAGGATTGATGGGTTTTTAGGGAAACAATATCAGTTAATAATAGTATGTCTCCTAAACATTAGAGATAATAAAGGAGATAAGATTTTATGTCCACCTGTGATCTAATATAGGATCACCTATGATCATTTTAATGGATATAATCATGCATTATAATTATCATAACAAGTGTTTGAATTTGGGTAGATGGTGAGAAATAAGTTTTAATTAATTAATCAGATATGATTATTTTATCCTTGATTTTGGAGTTTCTATTATTTTCCATTTTTTAGATTTATAAGTTGTTTGACATCCCCATTATATACATGGAAAACATGTTCAATAAGATATTCATTCATATCACCATAGAGTAGATTGTAAAAAATACTAAACATTGGGGAAAACTTTTCATGATTTATATAGATAGTTTAATATAAGTATGTGGGTGAAATTTAATATTGATATAAATAGTGATAAATATATGTGGTGGAGATATGCTTTAGAAAAATCCATAATTGGTATGAGCATTGTATTTTTTGATGTGAAAATATTATTTATGACATCTCAGTGGTGTTGGTTTTTATTCTAATGGTATTTTTAGGAATTGGATGATGTTTGGGAGATGTTATGGTATCATTTTCCTGTAATGTTTGAATATTTTACTCCTAATGTAATCTTGTTGGTAGGTCGTCATTACACTTCATTGGGGGTAGAATTCCAATGTCCAAGAGTTATGTATCTAATAAAAGGAAATATTAAATTTTGATATAAAACTATTAATATAATTATATACTGGGGAGACTCATTTAGAGGAATATTTGTACCCAATGGTCTATAACTAAGTCACCCTATTTATGTTAATTTCGCTTAATGAGGTACTTGTTTCGACGGAAAAGAGACAACCACTATGGGTGTTTGGTTTGGCCCAATGGTTGATTGTGTGTGGGGGTCATTTCTTCAACAATTATTAATTTCATGTCCATGTTTTCATCCATAATGTAATATCCCAATATTTCCCTTATCCATGACTGGGTATAGTCCTACATTCCAAAGGAATTTGGAAAATTGGGGTTTAATACCCAATGATGCATAGGAACTCGGATTGGTTGAGAGGATTGGAGGACATCCTCATCACAACATTTTGGGGGGAATTATTTCCTTCCTCTAGAATCTATTATAAATATAATATATTTTTTGTAATTTCCTCCTACTCTCAATAAAATAAGGGTTACACAAACAAAATGATCACAGGTTCACCTACAATATTCACGGTTTCACTAAATTTATGTATATAAAAAAGATGATCTTAATGTTGAATCGATCTGTATGTATTTGAGGTTCTTCATAAACTTCTCAATAATGAATAGGTACTTATATGATGATGTTGTATAACTAGAAACATCATATTTTTCATTAATTTAGTGAGGTAGTTAATATTCTTAGGAGTGGATTGATCCATTTTGGGGCATCATATGTATCCTATTTATTAAAGGAATCAAAACATTCATAGTTCCTTAAAACACATGTTGATTATCATCATGAGAAAAGAACATACATATTGGTACTCAAGAACCAAATATTTGAGATCGACTCTCGAAGATACATCCTACATATAATGGTTACAATAAGAGTTTGAGTTATCATTGTTCATTCACATCCTTAGGATAGGACACAAGATAGATTCCATTATATGGGGGATATTTATATCATGACACTACTTATGGTTTGAATGGTGATATTTCCTTATATGGTGGAGATTTGTGGTGTGAATGAGGTGACAACTAAAACTCCCAAATCCCACGTGAGCAAATCTCAGGGAGGGAAACAAGGTATACCAATTGATCAAACTCATTGAATATAGATGTTGGACTGATGTACTAGGAAAACCATTATATTTTTAATATGGATCTTGTGCTTTAAGAAGGTGTACTATGTATCCTGATTATGGAATGAATCTGGGTCCACATAGTTCAACTGCTCGGGGCTTACATACTGATATTCATCTTATATGAGGTACATATCATATTATATCACTATTCATGGATAACAATCAAATGATACATTTATATTCAAGACATGTCATATTCTAATGATGATCAGAGAATGTACAATAAGGTATCTCTAATTCGGAAAGAGACAATTCAGGTGAATTATATAATCCATGAACCTCCCTAATCCCACGTGATCTATTCTTGGTGTGAGAAACAAGGGATGAAAAATATTCAATATCATTTCCTATATATATGGGACTTATTTTTAGGGTCAAACCTTTGGGTATTTAGTTTGGATTATGGGTCTTTGAAATGAATCTTACATATCTAAGTTATTTACTTGATAAATATTCATCGTAGTTCCCTTTATTGAGGATAACCTACTGACATTTCCCTTATAATCAAACCATACACACTGAGGATGGAAAGGATTTGATGTATTGGGATACCCTAGTGAGATGTCCTACTTTTATATCTATCATTTGTTTTATTGTCCCCTTGACATGGCTTGATTTTCTTCTTGACATTTCATAGAATGTCTACCAAATATGTCCAATGAAAAAGGAATGATCCAATTGTAATATCCCGGATCCAGATTCAACTCAACTGGTGCCTCGTACACTTTTGGCCACATGTCCTGAATCCCATTTCCCAAAATGCCAGAGGAAGCTGACTAACAATAAGGGCCTAGGGTGTGATAGTGGGGAAACTATTCTCTCATTTGCAGAGTGTAACACAATGGAATAATAATATAAAAAAGTTGATTTAGAAAATATTATATAACTAAAATAAATAGTAGGAGAATAATATGATAAATAAATGAACACCATACAATACCAAATATGATGCGGAATATTATGTTCTAAGAAAACATCACAAAAAGGCAAACTATTGATATCCAAAATTTGTGTTCTAAAAGGAAAAATAAACAAAAAAATCCAAGAAACATTGAAAACCACAGTTGGGTCCCATGAACTTCTTCACCTAATAGCATCTCAAGTACATTTATAATGGAACATGCCCTTATCGATACATGAAACAATATAAACTATTTGGGTCAAAAAGAATGACCCAAACTGGGTGTGAGAAATAAATCCCATAAGGAAACCAAAATAGATCTTTGCCTATCTATCATTAAGAATATGAAAAAGGTTGTGTAAACAATAGAAATGTAGTAAACTTGGAAGTACTCAAAAGATACCTCATAAGGCTATCTCATCAAATAAAGTGAAGAATGAATCCAAGATTATTATTTTTCATGAAGACATGTCATGAATAATTCCATTTCAAAATTAAATTCAACATCTTTCCCACATGTATAGAAAAAACCCCACCCGCATGCATGTCCAAATTATCTACATCTGGCCTAACAAATCCTCTCGCATATGCATACAAATCATAACACACCAGAAAAACAAATTAATCCAGAACAATATCAATATGTCATAATTTTATCATAACAAACAAAACATTTAAATTACACTATTACATGGATAAAATATAACAACTCACAAGGGAATCATACATATCAATGAATAATTGAATTTAAGTATCACAAGGCATAAACAATAATTAGCATATCATGAGGAAAAGGGGAAATCACTTATCCCAAACCCTTTATTAAAATCAATCACAATTTACCACAATTTATTTTCCATTATAAATGTATTTAATGTTTATCATACCAATAATGGAAAATAAGGCATGCCTCCTAGGCAACCTCAACCAAACGATCATAAACGGTCATCCCAAGGGAACGAACCAGTGTGGTGGCCTCAAATCAAACCAAAAATATCAGACATACTTAATTTAATTTAATTCCTAATATTATCATCCTTAGGTAACAACAAAGATCAATTTACATGCATGGTTGAAACCTAAACATACGAGAATGACAATATGACACATATGTAAAACTCGATATTGAACGTGAGGCAACCGACCACCTACCTCATCATAGTACGACTCTCCTCATCTAGAAATAACATCCAATTCTAGCTAGAAAAATGTTTATATAAAAAATGATGATAGATTATCAACCTTTAATAAAATTATTCAGAGAAAAAATAGTGAAGAATGGATCAATAGGAATTGAGAGATCACCAATCATGTTCAAATGGATCTGACGACGAGGGAATAAGGGTTTGAATGATCAATGGGGATGGAACATGGCCCTCATGAGTGATGTTTGTAAACTCGGATATTCCCCTACCTATTTCCACATATATGATACTATATCAATATTTATTAATAAAAAAAGTACATGGTGACTACATGTCATGTTCGTACAGTTTCTGGCCAGAACATTACATGAACATGTATCAAGATTGTATGGCATGTTTCTTAACATACACGGCGTGTACCTATAAGTACACATCATGTAGTTCCCAGTCACATCATGTAATAGAGATAAATCCATCCCCTCATCCTATTTTCCCACATTTCCTTAAGTTCAAACTGAAAAGGAAATATACATACCTTAATGGAATAACTGGGTTCTTACACAATTCCCCCCTTAATGCAATTCATCCCTGAATTTCCCTTCCAACGGTGATGAATAAAAAATTGAGAACAACTCCTACCACTATGATCATACGTTAGCATCCCTCTCCCAAATCTCATGCAGCCCTCGGTCATGCTACTATAGAACCCATACCAAAAGAACTGACCATCCTTGGAGAACCATCGTGTTTCAATCCAAAATACAAATGGTATGCTTCTCAAAGGATACATCTTCATGTAACTCCAATTCTTCGGGAAGAATGGTTTGACATGGGTCCACAAATTCACATCACATTTGATAAATGTGGAAGACTTCTTGAATTGGCCCATACCATTGAGGTAACAGTAATTCGTAGGCAACTGGTCTGACCCTCTCTAGAATATCAAATAGTTAGATGTATCTCAGTGAATGATCACCCTATCTCATGAATCTCTTATGTCTCAACTTTGGTGCAACACGCATGAAAACAAGATCCCCCCCTCATACTACAGAGGTCTTCTGTGGATATAATCAGAAGATTTATAATGATACTGTTCCACAACCATATTCTTCTAAATCAACTAGACCTTCTCAAAACTATCATTCTTGAGACATGGACCCAGTAATGCTACCCCACCTCCCTTCATCTAGAATAGGGGTGATGGAATATCCAACATTACAATACCTCATAAGGATCCATCTATATTGTCACCAAAAAAAATTTATTGTAGGTAACTTCAACCATATGAATATGCTTCTCCAAACAGCCTCCAAAGTCTAAGATGCATGCTCACAATATGAATTTATTCACCTGTATCATTCTCTATAATATTCCATCAGTTTGAGGGTCGTATGATGTGCTCTGAAGAACCTTTGTGCCCATCATCCTCTAAAAACAATACTAGAAACGATACATAAATAGTGTATCCCTATCTAAAATGATATAATGAGGGACCCCATGATTTTTTACCACCTCACGAACCTACATCATCCCAATATCATCAAAATCGATGGTCTCCTTGATTAGTAAGAAGTAATAGACCTTCATAAGTATTTCAACCACCACCCACACTACATCATTACCTTGGGGAGACCTCGATAAACCCATGACAAAAATCCATCGCAACATCACCCCTATTCCAATTCAGAATAGGTAAATTGTATAAAATCATGTCTAGATTCCGATGTTTCGCCTTCATCTATTGATAGGTGGGACACCTCGTAACAAACCCATCCACCTATCTCTTCATACCCGACCATCAGTACAGATAGTGGATGTCACAGTATATCTAAGTAACTCCAAGATTAACTACCCAAGATAAAGCCTGGAAAATCCACATCATCTCCTCATATATTTCCACTAGAAACCAGACACATCCCTGGTTTTTTGAGATCTCACCATCATCCACCATCCAACCAGGAGGTGGCTTATTACAAGTTATAGTTTTACATAGGACTAGTCCTTCAGAATATGATAGCTATTTCATTCTCACCATATCCATTATTGTAAAAGTCACAGATAATGGAGAAATTACAGTCTGTCCCTGACTGTAATGTACCTACAAGTGCGTATCTTAGAACAATTCTATATGCTTCCACTAACTACTGGCCTCTTTCAATTTCTGCATCTGAGTCTCTGTCTTAGTGCATAAACCATCACATTTCCTTTTCCTAGCACATAGGCATTCTCAAAATCAAGAGACTTGATGTTCCCCGCACACAATTTCTACCTAAAATTCAGATAATTTTAAGTAAAGATGTACATGAGGCTTTTGTGGTCCATGTTCACCAAAAACACTCCCCTAATATGAAATGAATCTAATAGAATAAGGCATGAATATTCACTGATCACTCGAGGTCATGCATCGAATAGTTCCTCTCATGTTTCCTAAATTGATGAGTCCTATGTGCAATGAATCATTCACCATGCATAATCACTACTATGAGATCGATATTTGATGCATTGTAGTACATAGTATAACTCTTTCCTGGCTCTGGAAAAATCAGTATCGGTGATGATGTTAATCTATCTTATAGCTCCATGATTGTTTTCTATCAAGAATATGACCAGACATACTTCACACTTTTAATTATCAATCCCATCATCAATGCTGATTTTCGTAAGAAGTCATATATAAAATGCGTGCTATAACCATCCAGCTATAGAAAACTACTCACCTCAAATATGATCTTGGGCCAATCTCATGTAACGAATACTCTCACCTTCTCTGGGTTCACTAATACTTCTGTCTCCAAGATGACTTATATAACAAGAATTCTTTTTATTTCATATTTATACATGATTTTTTACATGACCACAACATTCCTTCATACATAGAATTGCATAGTATGACCTGAGGAGATACAAAATAAATGGTGATCAATAAATCCTTTTAAGGTTTTAAACAAGTTACCACATGAAGAATAAAATAAATTTTTTAAATTGGAATGTCAGTGGAGAATAAGATCAACACAAACATAAAGGCATAATATAGCATGATTATCATTACATGTAAGGGAGGCAACAATATAAAACACTACCTCATTAACATTAAGGAATCAGGTATACAATTTTCCCAACATGGTGTAAATTTTGCTAAAAGGATTTAGGTAAACCCATATCCTAACATGACGTATCATGATACTAAACATTACCCAATTCATTGGATCGCTATCAGGGCACTCCCTTCATATTCATTTTTACCTCATGCTTAAGTGTGCCACATATATCATATAACATGTATTCATTCAACATCATCATTTTTTACTACAATAAAAGAATGTGGAATAAATAAATTTATTTGAAATTAAATTATTATTTGTGCATAATGTTGAATACCCTTGATAGATAAATGGGTATAGTACTCACTACTTGATTATTTTGGCTTGGAAAATCATGGTGCAATTTTGGCAGCAGAACAACATTATATAGAGATTCATAAATTGAGTTGATGAAATTGAAAGTTGTATATCATCATTTATACATGAAATAGAAATTATGAAAATCCAGTGACATAATATCCTAAAATATGATACGGAATTTAGATTCTAATATAGAAGTAATGCTTGAATGGAAATAAGAAGAGAGAAATCCCTTACTGAATTTTGACATGGTAATAGTTGTACAAGGAAGCAATTACTAAGTGATAAAGGTGTATCACATCATGGAATAATAATGAGGGATTTATGGGGGAGGTCCGTAATCATACACCCAACATTTTTAATGGAAAATAAAATAGTGTAACAACATAAGGAAACTTGGAGAAAAAGGATAAACGAAGGAAACCCTTACTTTGATGTGTCATACCAATGGTTTGGGACAGGCTTGAGATAGGCTTCTTTGGAGCATGGGTATTCCTTGGTAAGACTCTAGAGAGTATTGTGAATAGTTTGTTCTACATAAAAATTGGTTGAGTGAAGTGGAAGGGGGTTTTGGGTTCGTTTATATAAAAACGGATAGCAAATTCGTTATTATTTATGTTTTGGACACAATACTTTAAAATATTCAAAAAAAACCCATCCCATGGTTTTTCCCATGCAATTTAACAATGTGGAGTGGTATAAAACGATTTATATTTCCAATGGATGATTATATTAAAATATTAGTCTTGATTATGTGGTGGTGAGTCACACTCTCAAGGAAATCATTTTTAAAATGGTAAAATATTTTATAACTCTCGGAGGGTCAACTATGGAACTATTAAATAAGTAAAACAAAACTAAAATCCCATTTTTTTAATGTTAAACCATTTATTGGTACATGGGTACCCATTATATTATTTATTAAACTATTTTTCTGTCATTATGATGTCATAAGGAATTTATTTTATATATTCGGTATTTATTTTTTACACAAAAATTCGGCTGTCTCAGAATATGAATAAAAAATCACCATTGGATAATTATGACAGTATAATTCCAAAAATAATATTCATTTTATCTAAATAATTTCTTATATATTTAAATTTTAGCATTTAAAATTAAATACAACATTAATAAAAAATACATAGGTTTTGACAAAATCATTTTTCAAACCATAATAAAAATTACATTGGACTTCATACAAATTATATAATGAATTATTATTCTTAAAATTAATTTGATAATAATGTTTTATTAAAAAAGTATTTATTTAAATAATTCATTTATTCCATACAATAAATTATTTAAAAATACAGTTTCAATTTCATCGTATAAAAAATATATCTCATATCATACAGATTACCTAATCTTTTACAAATAATAAACTAAAATAATCATAATTTATAAGAATTTTTTTATAATAATTTTATTAGAAAAAAATATATAAAAAAAATTTATATATTTCTCCAAATTTCAATTTATACCCAAAAAATCAATTTATCAAATTTATCCTTCTTTTAAGAAAGGAAATTATCATAACTGAATTGATGGAATAATACTTTTATTGATAAAAAAGGATTACATAAAAAGTAACAAATACCTTGTAACATAATCCCCCATAACACCTACATAAGACCTTTGGGTGAGGTGTGCGATGGTGAAGAAACTTAGGGATGCTCGGATAACATCCCTAGACTGGTAATAACTATTAACATGAACATCTATCGTAGGTGATTATGTTCAAGCTTAACATGTTGACGATCGTCTTGGGAATGGACAAAAATGATGCATTGTGACACTACCTCTTTCCCATGCTCTGAAAAATGAGCTTCATATGGCCCGAGTATACTGAATGAGGCCATCCTATTCTTTGTCTGTGCTAAAATTATTATTTTTTAAACCTTATATTTATACCTTATGTGTGATCACTGTTCAACGACTACATTATCAAAGGTAACGATAATTAATCGAAATTTAAACCCAAATATAATAATAATAAAATAGAGTGCAAGTGTTTTCAATATTTATAATTCATTTTATGAATTTTAATTTTCTTCATAAATATCCAGTTCGATAAAAAAATTCCCCCCTTAATAAATTTCACTATTTAAATTTCCATTTTCTCACACTAAAATAGAAGAAGGTAACTCTTCCTGATCACATCCTATAGTTCGCATGTTTTTTCTTCAAACATGAGGGTTCTCCATAACACGTTGATTATAGGCATTACCTTATTTTGTATAAAATTTTCCTTACATTCTTTTATGTTCACAATATTCTCTTCATTGGAATGATCATTCTCCAATGGTACAACCTCTATATTGACTACATGTGATGAGTATGGTATTTAGGTCTTCAAAAGTGATACATGGAATACATCATGTACTTGAGATACATTTCGTGGGAGTGCTAGTCAATTTTCTATTGTCCTGATGCAATCAAGGATCTCAAAAGGGTCGATGTACCTTGGACTAATCTTTCCCTTCATCCCAAATATCATCACTCCCATCTAGGGACATATGTAGAGGAAACCCATATCTTCAACAACAATCTCTATCCCTCATCAATAGTTCTCATCATTACACTTTTATTGACTCTATGAACCATTGATGTGTTTCTATATTGTCTTAAATGTCTCCATCATTTCATTGACAATTTCTAGAACCAGATGTTATCACTCTCCAACTGCATCCCAATATGCTTCTCTTTGGCACATCTTCCCATTAAAGGATTCATAAGGATATATTTGGATGCTTGAATGGAAATTGTTGTTGTAAGTGAACTCAACTAGAGCAAGATATTGATGTCACCATCCTTTCAAATCCATTGATCATGCACTCAATATGTCCTCATGTTCTTGGATATAATGCCCAAATTGGACATTAGTTTGAGGATGATAAGACATGAATAAGTTCATCTCATTATTGAGAGCATGTTAAAGAATATTCCAAAACATAGAGATGAATCTTGGATCTCAATTAGATACAATTGATTGTGGTACACCACAAATCTATAACAATTATTTGATGCATATCTATACCACATGATCCAATGAGAAATCCTATATAATTTCAATGAAGTGTTTAGTCTTTATAAGATGATCCCTAACAACCCAAATTGCAACATTTTCTATTTGATGTATTCGAAAGTCCAGAAATAAATTCCATAGTGATTTTCTCACATTTCCATATTAGTATGGGTAAGGGTTTTATAATCCCCTTACTATTCTTCATATCATCATTCACATGCAGACATACCATGCACTTTGATGTATATTCGAAAATCTCTTTCTTCATGTTATCCCTCAAATAATATTCCCACGGATCCCAATACATCATTGTGTTTCCTAGGCGGATGGAGAAATTCGAACACTATGAATACTGAAAAAGTTATTTCATTAACTATGGATTTTATAAAACATACAGTTTGGACACAAATCCCACAATTCCATCATCATTACCATTAAACTATAAGGATTACCATTTTATAATAGTTTCCACTTTCTTATGAATTCCCACATAATATTTTCGAGCATCCTTTAAACATTCCAAAAGAGAGAGTTGAGAAATAAACTGTGAATAGATTCTTGATGTTACCTTATTTATGATTCCCATCTCCATCATCATAAAATTTAAGAAGATTGGATCCATTTAAATTCTCATTAATGATAGAATTTCTAGGTCCTTTCTACTTAGAGAATCTTCCACCTTGTTCAATTTTCCAGGGTGGTAATTAATTGAGAAGTCATAATCCTTGATGTACCCTATCCATATTCATTGGTGCATCATCACCCATTTCTGTGTGAATATACATTTGAGACTTTTTTGATTCATTTATATTTCACATATTTCTCTAATGAGATAATGCTATCAAATTTTCAACATAATGGTCAATGCTTCCAACAACATATCATGCATGGGATAGTTTTCCTCATGGAGTTTCACCATCCTTGAGGAATAAGAGATAACCTTTTCATTCTTCATCAACACAGTTCCCAATAACTTTATTAAAGAATCACTAAAGATTATGAAAAGCTCCCACCTTATGGGTAGTGTGAGCACAGGGGTAGTGATACACAACTTCTTCATCTCCATCAATATTTCTTCACATTCATCATTCCTTGGAAACTCGACTCCCTTTCGAGTTTTCTATGTAAGAGTGTTTGACAATCGTGATAAATTTCTCTCATATTGGAGATAATATCTAGTTAACCCCAGGAATCTATGAATATATTTCATATATTTCATCCACAATGATCCCTAATTTTCGTTTATTTTGGAAGGATCCATAGATATCCCACAACTTGAGATGATGTTCCCCATGGATGAGACTTCCTTCAACTAGTACTCACTTTTTTTGTTCCGTCCATAGAGAATCTCTTTCCACAACATCTATAGTATAGTGCATACATGTTCCTCATTCTCCTCATTAGTTTGGATGTATATTATAATAACAATAATAAATACTACCAATTTTTTTTCGATGTAATATATAAAGACTCTATTCATCAAGTACATGAAGATTTCAATGGAATTAGTTAGTCTAAAGGGCATTACTATGAATTCATAGATCCCATACATTATACGAATAGAATTATAGGGGACATTATTCTTCTTCACCCATACTTGGTAATATCCCTACCATAGATCCAACTTGCATAATTATTGTGATCCATATATATGATCAAACATGTCATCAATTAATGTAAAATTATACTTGTTCTTTATCGTTATTTTTTTGATCCCACAATAATCAATGAAAATGTTCATGACTCATCCATTATCTTGACAAAGAGGACTGATGCACCCCATGGAGAAGCACTTGGGCATAAAAAACATTTATCTAGATTTTCTATTAGTTGTTTCTTTAGCTTCTAAAACTCCACAACATCCATTCTATATAGAGCCATGGATATTGAAAATTCCCTATGTATAAGATCAATAAATAATTTAACAACTCTTCTAGGAGGAAGAAAAGTAAGTTCCTTGGGAAACACATCAAAAAATTACATTACAATAGGCATGGATTTGTGCATGGTTCCTTTCATAGACACAATAATTTGAGAATGATAATCATTCTCAAAGGGAAGTAATATCCATGATAGAGATTATGGTGATAATGATAATTCATCATCCTCTTGGACTTGTATAGAATAGGGGTTGATTCACCATATAGAAAGTAATTTCCCTCTCAAAAAAAATTATGTTTCCTCAATATAGGGAATGCCAATACAGGCCATGAAATATATAAAATTACAACAAATAATGTATGATGAGTTTCTCCCAGATGTTCAATCCACAAGTTCAGATAGGGTAGGAGTTATATTCCTTGGATGTAATAGATTACTCATTTTTTATTCTCACTGAAATCTATAGTTCCTTGATTTTTGGTGGTGTTTGGATTGTTCTACTAATAATTCTAGATATAAAATAATGCATAGAATGAGAATAAAAAATATGTTCTCTATTTTTGAATGAATAACTAGTGTACATGTCACCACTTCATTGATGGGATTCTCTTTGGCGGTTGTAATGGATGATGCTCTCCATTTTTTCCTTAGAGGTTATTGGATGAATCCAATTACCCTTCACATAGGGAACTGGTTTTCAAGGTTCACTGGTCCATAAATTTCTTGCAATGAACAATGCACTGTGGGTCGACTGGAGAATTCCATTCCTATTATACACTAGTGGGTTTCTCCAATCTGAAATTGTTAACCTGAAGCCCTTCTCTTCCGTACCGAAATCATTTCCTCATCCCAATCTAGTAATTTAGAGGGTTCTTCTTCCAACACCATTGGAATGTGGGATGCTATAATTTCATAACACCAATGATTTTGTCCATCAAACCAACAAAATGATACTAAAATTTCAACTTTTTATACCCATGATACCCTTTAGATTCTCTAATCTCCATCTCCACTTTGAGGTAGTGTCGGACAATCACCTCATAGGTATTAAAGTCGCGGATTTTCTGGGCTTTTCATAGGCTATAATTTTTCCCACCAAATAAATGGTCAACCTTAGATTCAGGGGTAATGATAAAGCCAGAGCCGTATCATGCAAGTCTTGTGATGTTTGCCTCATACGATCTGATGGATTCATCATCTTTCTTCTTGATGGAAAGAAGTGAATTTTTATCATAAGATGAAGTCTGTAGGTAAAATATATATCAAAAATAATTTCAAAAAATGATTCAATTCAATCGCCTTGGTCTCTACCAGTGGCTTAGAATTCTTGATCAATGTCCACAATTGATCAACTTTTCCATCTAAATGATAAGATTCCATAATAAACTTCCCTTATTAGAAACATTGAAGTATGGAGAATATCTTCTCAATGGAGTTGATCTATAATTCGGTGATTGAGGGATCATATGATCCATTGAATGTAGGAGGTATTTTTCTCATTATGATATTGATTGCGACATGATATTTATTTGAGGGGGGTAGATGTTCCACTTGACCAATGGTTTTATTCAATAAACGAGTTAACTAATAGAGTCAAGTAAATATTATGAATTCATGCCCCCATCAGATTGTGCATCTCACTAGAACAGCCATCACATTAATATTCACATCAGTTGTTGGCCTGAGTCCTCCTATTAGAAGCCATTGGCTAAAATAAAAGGTAAATTATGGGTAAGTATTCTAATATATTGAACACCTAAAGTGGAATCCAATAACCAAAGGGATAACATATAAATTAAATTTATCTCCTTAAATTATGAATTTCTATGATTTAATCTATGATAAACCTGATCTACTTCCTAATGTATATTCTTATGGTTTTTTATCCCTTATTAGTGGTTAAAAATATGATTTCAAATTTACCAAACCATATCCTAGAGGAATATCAAACCAAGAGTGCTATAAGGTCCATTTTTGGGCATTGGTTCCCATTCGAGTATAGCTCAAAAGGCTGTTTTTGAGTTTTACCTCTAGATACATCTGTTCTAGAGACACATCTACCTGATTGTATCTACAGAGGGATGTATTTTCTTGATAAAACACTAAATGTATACTCACCAAAATTTAGGGATTATTTAAATATACTCACTCTTATCCCTAAGGCTTCAACTAGTCTTTTATAACCCTAATCCCCAAAATAACTAAACACATCCTTTAATACTAATAATAAAAACCATACTCTTAATTTCATATTTAAACCTGATTTATTGCATAAAATTTCTCTTAATAAAACATAGAATATAGAGAGTTATAGTTTCCTTGGGGATTACTAATATTACATGACATATTAAGACATAAAAGACAACATCTTTATAGTAACCTTCTTTTACATGACCACAACATTCTTTTATACTTACATTTGAATGGGATAACCTAAGTACATACAAAAAAAAGGGTGAGATATAAATCACAATAAGGAAGTAAAAAAGGTACAAAATAAAGAATACAATACATGTTAGGAAATTGGAATATCAATGAATCAAAAGAGAAACTTGAAATTAAAGGCATGATATAACAGGATTATCATAACATGGAAATGTGAAAAATACTTAAAACACAACATCATTAATATAATGGAATCGGGTAAACATATATCCAAACATGGTGGAAAAATTACCTAAATAGAATTAGTTAAACCTATATCCCAACATGATGTATCATGATAATAAACATTACCCAATGCATTGGAGCACTATCAGGGTTCATCCTTCATATTAATTTCAATATCATGCTTATGTGGGCCACATATATCATATAACATATATTCAATCAACATCATCATATTTTACATGATCAAAGATTTTGGAATACATACATATAAGTAACATTAAATAACTATTCATACATAATAGGGAATAACCTTCAATGAAAAATGGGTATGGTATTTACTACATGATGATTTTGGCCTTGAAAACCGCAGTGCAATTTCAGAAACATAATGGTATTATATGGAGATATATAAACTAGATTGATGAGAGAGAAATGAATCTATAATCATTTAGACATTAAATAGATTTTAAATTAATAATTAAACATAATATCTTAACATATGAAATGAAATTTAAATGCATAATATAGAAGAAATGTTTCAATGGAGATAAGATGAGAGAAATCTCTAACAGAATTTCGGCAAGGAAAGTGGAGTACACATATGTAATTAATGAGTGTAAAGGGGTATATCATCACTAAAACCTAAGGTGGAATGTATGGGGGAGGTTTAAAATCATACCCCAACATTTTTAACTATAAATAAAGTTCTATAACAATATATGGAAACTTGGATAAAAATGAGAAAGGAAACCCTTTCTTGGATGAGTGATCCCAATGGTTTGGGGGAGTCTTGATAAAGGATTCTTGTAAGCATGGGAAGCATCGAGAGGTCTCTAGAGAGTATTGGTTAGAGTTTAGTCGAGCTCAAAATGGATTTAGTGGTGAGGGATGGGAGATCGGGTGGGTTTATATATTAAATCATAGGGAATTCTTTATTTTCGAGTTTTTAGACACTACATATTAAGTATTCAAAACCACAAACCATCCCACTATTTTTTCCCATGAATTCTGCCAAAAGGGAGTGGTATAATAAATTTAATAATTCCAAGGGTGGTAAATATTAAAACATTAGGCTTGCTTATCTAGAGGTGAGTCATACTCTTAAAAAAATCTTTTTAAAAATGAAAATGTATTTTATATGTTTTTGAGGGTCCATTGAAAAAAATATAAAATAAGTAAATAAATCTGAAATCACATTATTTTAATGAAAAAAACATATATTGGACTGATAATACCAATTATCGTAATTTTTACATCATTTTGGGGTCATTAAATGTCAACAATACCTATTTTATTAATATGGTATTTAATTTTTACCCAAAACTTCAACTGTCAAAAAATTATAAAAAATTAACCTTGGATACATTCAATGTCTTGATTTTAAAAATAATAATAATATTATCTAAATAATTTTCTAAATATTTTAATTTTATCTTTTAAAATGAAAACGGATATTTATTGAATATTCATGGTTTTGGACAAAAACAGTTTTCACATCTTAATAAAAATTTAATTCATCTTCATAAAAATTATGTAATAATTTATTATTCATAAAAGTAATTTGATAATACTTTTTATTAAAAAAATAATAATTTCATAAACTCATTACTTCCATAAAATAAATATTTAAAAAATAATCTTTCTTTTTTATCATATATAAAATTATAACATCTATCAAACTAATTTCCTAATCTATTAAAGATTAAGAAATGATATAATCATAATTTATAAGAATTTTTTTTATAATATTTTTAATAAAAACTTTATTGTAATATAATTATTATTATATTCCTAAAAATTTCATTTTTTTCTTGAAAACTCAATTAATCATATTTATAATTCTTTTAAGAATGACTATTCTTATAAAGGATTCGGTGGAATAAGTTTTTTATTTATAAAAATGGATTTCACAATAAATAAATAAATAAAAGCTAGTTACATAACCCCTTAAAAAACCCACATAAAACCTAAATGGAAGGTGTACAATGGTGACCGACTCTTTTGGAGGCTCGGATAATATCCCTAGTGCAGTAATATCTATTAAATTCAAATTCTACCATAGGTGATTCTGTTCAAGCATAACATGATGAAGCTCGTTATGGGAATGGTCAAGAGAAAATCCTAGTAATGCTACATCCTTCCCAATCTTATAAACATTATCTTCAGGCGCTTGAGAATACTGGTTGATGCCATCCTCTCCTTTGTTTGTGTTGAATAATTTTTAAAATCTTATATTTGTATCAATTGTGTTATCATTATTCAATGTTTATATTATCAAATGTAAAAATACATAATGGTAATTTAATTCCAGTAATAATAATAATAATAAGAAAGAGTGAATTTTATTTATATATCCAAAATATATTAAAAAGTAATATTTTATTCGTAAATGTTCATGCCATTACAATGTGACCCAGGAAGTGAAACAGATCCATCAAAAAGTGGCACTTTTTGAGATTATCATATAACTGATTCCCTCTCTGTGTACTAAAAAAATCTCATGATGGGACTCATATTAATGGTAGGTTTGATAATAAACCAATATATCATGCACGAAATCCACAACCAAATAATCAGGATAGGGATGGATCACTCGGTTCAGCAATGCCATGAAAACTAATAAAGCATTTGTGAGATAGAAAGACATAAATAGACACTCATATAAACCATATCGGCTACTAAACAATGTATGATGTATGTCTGAATATAGAACACATACTCGGTGATATCCTGGCCATAGATAGTTTTTGAGAACACCCAAAATCCTTGAATCTGATCAAATATGTCATCTATCTATGGAAATGGTAATCTAATTGTAACCATGAGGTACTTCATTTTATGATAATCGACTCATAGAATGAGGGTACTATCTGCCTTCTATGCCAAAATGAATAGTCAACCCCCATGGAGAAGTATTGGGTCGGTTAAAACCATTTAACACTAAATCCCCTAAAATCTTTTTGAGCACATGCAGCTCAGTTGTATACATACTATAAGGAGTAATGGAAACTGTTGTAGATCCTAGAACTAGATCGATAGAGAACTCAACCTCTCTTACCAGTGGTAAGCCTAAATATGATTGCGGGAAAAACACATATAATGATGAACCACTAAAGGGGAATCCATTTTATGTCTTCCCTATTCATCCAGACATAAATTGGAAAGTCGTGTTGTCATCTAACTCAACCCACGATGCTCGGATCCTGCCCACCTTGCCTGGACATCCCACTAACCAAAGAATATAAATGATCTGTCTTATGCTGATGTAAAACTCACCCAATGGCAATATCAATCAACAAAGTCTTAAATAAAGACTATCCATTCCATTCTGAGTATGAAATCAAATCTTTTCATGTCTAATAAATAGATTTCCCCAAATAAGTGACACCCACCAACCCCAAGAGGGAACTCCTTACACTGACGGACACCTATTGTCCTTATCCATAACAGAATGTCTAGCATTATAACTTCATCATAAGTGAAGAAATAGATCCCAAGGTTCTCTAAAATAGGAAAATATATAAAACTATTCGACTAACCTATATCAATGACTTCATAAGATTAAACAGATGTGACTAGAATAGTAGCTCTGACAGTAGAAGGTCTGGAATCCTACTATTGATGGGTCTTTGTCACTAAATAAGTATAACTTGTACTGTATCCATGATAGACTACTTAAATACCCTAAGATAACCCACCCTTTTTTCACTGATATCTTGGGGTATTTTTACCATTGCAATGACCAGCACCTTAGCTTGAACGGCCAGACATATTCCAATTTTAAAACTTGGGAGAAGCTGCTGACCCTAATCCTGTATGTGGAATATATGCAAAACATCTCTCACTAGTTACTGGTGGAAACACCCTGTAGTATCGTTGTATATATCCCATCATGTCATAAGATCAGCACTTGAATTGGTCCATCTAGTAATGTTTTCTCATATACACATCCAAGCTATACTGATATCATCTCACCTAGCTACTAGAAGAAATATTCTGACTTCTCGTATCCCAAAAAAAGCTCCATATGATGCTTCTTACTTCTAGATGAGATAGTACCAAATCTCAATGCCGAACTTCCCTGGTTTCCCCTCTAGCTTCCTTTAGATAACACTAAGTATTTTGTTCCTGATTCACGATGGAATAAAATTAAGGAAACCTAAAAATGTTCACATGTGATCAGATGTCATGTCTGAGACCATCCTCAAATATCCTATCCCTCGATGTCTCATCACTCATCAGAATAGGTTTGAATATTTGAGCTCAGTAAAATGGGAGAGTAGTCCATCAATGACATAGCACCCTAAATTATATTTATGAAACCTTACGCTCTATCGGACCTCAACATCTTGGGGGAAATGGTTTTCATAAATGTCAATATGAAAATCTCCCCATCAAAAGTCCTAATAGTGCTTTGTCTGAGTTATAAAATCCCACTACCTCTTGGACAGATCGTGAAAAATATATGTTTCTTGATTCACCCTCCTATCCGGTGGAACTCCATTTTCTTGATAAACATAATCATGGAATCCAACCAATACTCTACATCAGGTGGTCTACTATCTCATGAAAATGTTGGCGGATGCAGCTACTGAAATAATCTTGTCAATTCTTCTATAGATGTGGCTGGTTGAGGTACTCCTGGGGTGGTCTGTATAAACCACATCAAGCCTTCACAGAACTGTGTACCCACACTTCTGTGCAATTAAAAAACTTTTTCCATGACTCGCACTGTCACCACCCGCCCTCGGGGTCCGTGCCGTGACTACTCCAAGCCCGCCTTCCATAGGCCAGGGGCTGGCGACTAGCACCAAGGCGTAAATCCCGGTAAAATGGGAAGGCATTGCCTTTGTAAAGTAAACAAACACCACAGAGTAAGCAAGCGGAAAGTAAACACTAAGCAAAAGCAGAGTACAACTGAAAGTGCAGAAAAGTAAATGGGCCAGTATACAAACCCAAACTGAAATTAAAGTACAACTCGAAAGGGAAAACAACAACTGAAATGTAAAAGCCGCTACACCGAGCTGTCCACTGGAAATCCCACCTGAAGGGAGGGTATAGATAGCTCCTCTGATCTACGGGTCCCGCCGTCCGCTCCGAGCACGTCCCGCCCAGTGGTCCACCTCCGGGTACCGTCCCGCTCTGCAAGCCTCAGCTAAGGTCAACGATGTCCATCGTCTGCAACCAACACAACGTAGTGCGGGCAAAGCCCGTGCAGGGGTGAGTATAAGCTACTCAGTAGGGACCCCGAGACCCTTGAAGGTCTCTTAAATCCACAAAGGATAAACCACGAAGAAAGGTACAATCACGAAGTAAAAACCGACATTGCTTAGGTATATGCCCATACATATACCTAAGTCATCAATTTCAAAAACGCTCCAACCTCCGAGCCCAAGTACAACTCAGTCCACACAGGAAAGTAAACGTATTCCACACAGGAAAAGAAAAACGTAATCCACACAGGATTGCACAACACAATCCACACAGGAAAGTAATAGGATTCAGCTCACACAGGTATACTTCTTCAAAAGACGATAAAGATGATCTCTGATCCATCTAAGTCGTCGGACCCACGAAGGATCGATAGGTAACTAACCCCCGCAAAAGACCCACACAGGATCGGGCCCACGTAGGACCTGTAGGCGCTGGTTCACACAGGACCGCTGAGCGCAAAGACCCACAAAGGATCGGACCCACACAGGATCGGGCCCACACTGGACCTGTAGCACTGATCCACGTAGGATCGCTGAGTACTGTAGTCATCGTCGTCGAATCCACACAGGATCTCTGTACTGTCGTCGTCGCAGTCACAGTAGCAGTAGTAGCTGTAGTAGTCACAGTAACAGTCGCAGCCAGTACTAGGGTTCCCGCACACAGCAAGCTCTTTCGGAGGATCCGCTCCACGAGCCGAGAGGCTGATACATCAACTATCACAAAGTCCAGAGTTGATGTATCCAAAAGTTCCGTATCGTCAACAGGAACTCAACGCAACAGACGGCGCGTCGATCGGACGCCCGGTCTGAGAGTTATTGGCATTTTCGTCCCCGGGGCCCGGTTGGTTTTTAAGGCAAAACCAACCCGACCATACTCCACCTGGGTCCAAACCTTGGGCGGAGTATGCCAAAAGATACGTCTCACTAAGAGGAACACAACACAGCTGACGGCACGTCAATCGGACGTCTGTAGCTCAAGATATGAGCGTTTCCGCTCCGAAGGCCCGGTTGGTTTCGTGAATGAACCAACCCGGCCGAACTCAAAGTAATCCGAAACCTTGAGTGCGATATACCGAAATGACCGTCTCGATCCAAGTATCGCGTTGCCGCAGACGGTTCGTCAATCGGAGATCTTTGGCTCATGTTATGGCCAAAAGACCGAAACTGATTCGAAACGGGGGGGTCCGGGTCCGGGCCGTCCCGGCCCGACCCCCACTGGGTCGGCCCGAACCGGGTCGACCCGGGTCCGACCCGGCCCGGCTGGCCAGCTGGCCGACGTGCGGCGCGGCGGCGTGGCGGCGCGGTGGCGCGGCGGCCTGGCGCCGCACGGAGGCAGCGCGCGGGGGGGATCAAGCCCCCGCTTGATTGGAGAGGTGGCGCGGCCTTATGCCGCGCCCTTTTAAAAAAAACTGCCCCCCACGTGGGGGCCGGCTTGAAGAAACCGGGGGGCCTCCTGCCCCCCCTCAAGGAAACCGCCCCCCTCATAAATGAGTGGGGTTTTTGAAGCTGGCCGGGGGATTAATTTTCCCCCGGCCTTTGACCTTCCGGTCGGCCAACTGCCGGCCGGTTTTCTCCAACGGGACCGGAAAATCCGGTCCCCTTTCCGGCTTCCGACGCTGGCGGCCCGGCCGCCTGTCTTCTCGTCCCGCCGCGGCCCGGAACCGGCCACGGTGTTCGTCATCTGGCGCGGTGCGACGGCACCGTGCACCTCCGTCGCGCCTTTTATTTCCTTCAACACGGCGCGACGGCGTCGCGTTCTTGGTGATTCCTCTATGGCGCGGCGCGACGGTGTCGCGTAATATAATCGCACGATTAACCGCGTGGTGCGACGGCACCACGCCACCTTGTTTCCACCCGCAAGGTAAATCAACAAGAACGATGGAGGGGGTTCGGCCGTGTTCATGCGGTCCGGCCCCCTCACGTTAAAAGATAACACAACTTCAAATATTCAATAACCTCACGTTATACATACTAGAACCACGAACAAGAATAAAATAATTAAACAAAAATCAACAACCCCTACCTTGGGTAAAGGTTCGAAGATTTGTCAACGTCCCGCGGAAGAACGTCGCGGAGGTCGGCGTCATGGTAATCGTTCGTCAAATCCGACGACGAAGAGGTACGTCGTTGGCGAATCTTCTTATGTCGACGAAGGGAGTCCGAGGAGGAAGCGGCGTTCCCTCTCGTTGACACGGAAGACGAATAAGAGAGGAGTGGCGTTCTTCGTCGGAGCTTGAGCGTTCTTCGTCGGAGCTTGAGCGTTCTTCGTTAAGATGAGCGTTCTTCATCAACGATTGAAGAAGGAAGAAAAGCTCTCAAAAGCTCTCAAGATGGCTAAAGAGTTCTAACCCAACAAAATAAGCTAAGAGCTTATTTTATTAAGTCAATCCAACCATTTGAATTTCAAAGGTTTGAATTAAGACAACTCAAGCCATTAATTAACCAACTTGCCATCTTAAATTAAAAAGGGGAGTTTAAGGGAGAAGATGAGAGGTTTAGGTTCGTGTGGGTCCCACCACACTTAATCCTCTCAAGGGAGGTTAAGTGGGTGTGGGTCCCACCCCTAACTCCCTTTGAGAGGAGTTAACCTACAAAAGTAAAATAAAAAGAATTCCACATTTTTTTATTCAACTTTTTATAATTCTCCCAAAAACTAACTTTCGTCCCGCAACAAACGCAACTTCCGAAAAGGTCTCTTTAAGCGAATATTGGCGTTGCGAGTTCATCGGTGCCCTCAGATTTCAATTCCGAGCACCGGATCAAAAGTTAGGAATTCCCGCTCGTTCGTTCACTGAACGTACCCGAGCCAAACTTCGGAAATTGGTTCCGGGTACTCCGGGCCTCGGAATCAGGTGCCGTCAGAAACCGCGTTCTTGTAAAATTCCAAAGAAAATTAAGAAAAAATTTCCCTTGAATTTTACGGGTCTTTACATTACTCCCACCTCAGGGATTTACGTCCCCGTAAAGTTACATAAAAAACTAGGGAAACAAAAGTGGGTACTGAGCACGCATCTGAGCCTCCCGCTCCCATGTGCTCTCCTGGAGATTCCCGTGCTACTATCTGATGCGCACAAGAGGAATCGATCACCCACGCAGGACCCACTCTTGTCGATCCTCTATCTCCACCGGGACCTCCGTAAAAGTCTCCCCATCGTCAACGTCAAGCTCCCCATGGTCAATGATGTGTGTCGGGTCGTGCACGTATCTCCTTAGCTGAGACACGTGGAAGACGTCGTGCACCCGGTGCAACTGAGGTGGTAGAGCCAGGCGATAAGCCACCTCACCAATCCTGCTGAGGACCTGGAAGGGTCCGATGAAGCGCGGAGATAACTTGCCGCCTCGGCCAAATCTTCGAATACCACGTCGAGGTGGGACCCGCAAGAAAACGTGGTCTCCATCCTCGAACTCTTGTGGCCTCCGCCTCCTGTCAGCATATGACTTCTGCCGGCTCTGAGCTGTCCTCATCCGCTCCTGGATGACCTGGACCTTCTCTGTCGTGGCCTGGACCATCTCCGGTCCCACAAGTGCTGACTCTCCAGGGTCTGTCCAGCACAAAGGGGATCTGCAAGGCCTGCCGTACAACGCCTCGTAGGGTGCCATCCCGATGGTGGAGTGGTAGCTGTTGTTGTACGCACACTCTACCAAGGGTAGGTGGTCCTCCCAACTGCGACCAAAGTCGAGGACACATGAGCGGAGCATGTCCTCGAGAGTCTGAATGGTCCTCTCCGTCTGACCATCCGTCTGAGGGTGAAAGGCAGTGCTCAGACGTAGTCGCGTCCCGAACGCCTCCTGCAACCCCTTCCAAAGCCGGGAAGTAAAACGAGCGTCCCGATCGGAGACGATAGTCGATGGCACACCGTGAAGTCGTACAATCTCATGAACGTAGAGACGCCCCAAGCTCTCCACTGAGCCCTGCTCTCGGATGGGTAATAAGTGTGCCGACTTGGTGAGTCGGTCAACAATAACCCAGATGGAGTCGTGACATCTGGAAGTGCGTGGAAGTCCAGTCACCAAGTCCATAGATATGCCGTCCCACTTCCACTCCGGAACCTCCAAGGGTTGTACCAAGCCTGCTGGTACCTGATGCTCTGCCTTCACCTGCTGGCAGGTGAGGCATCGAGAAACGAACTCTGCTACTGCCTTCTTCATGCCCGGCCACTAGTGCTGTCGTCTGAGGTCCTGGTACATCTTTTCCACTCCAGGATGTACCGCCAAAGGAGAAGTGTGAAACTCTCTCAGCACTTCTTCTCGCAAGGCGACTGGTACCATGGTACGTCCTCTGAAAAGGATGTCGTGCTCTGCTCCAAGGGAGAAACCATCAGGTGCCTGTCCCAAGGATATCTGTGCACGCCGTATCTCACAGTCAGCGTCCTCACGTTGTGCCTCCCTGACCCGCTGCAGTAGTGGAGGGGTGACTGTGAGAGATTGGAAGAAGGTTGCTCCATCTCTATCCACGAAGGATATCTGCAAAGAGGCTAGCTGCTCCGTCGCCTCCTCAAGTAGCTTAATGCCCGTCCTCCTACTGAGGGCATCGGCTACTACGTTCCCCTTCCCAGGAGTATAGACTATCTCAAAGTCATAGTCCTGGAGGAACTCGAGCCATCGCCGCTGTCTCAGGTTCAGGTCCTCCTGCGAGAAGATATACCTGAGACTCTGATGATCGGAAAAGACTGTAAAGCGCTCGCCCATCAGATAGTGTCGCCATGTCTTCAGAGCGAAGATCACTGCTGCTAACTCCAGGTCATGGGTAGCGTAGTTCTACTCATGCTTCCTCAACTGACGTGATCCATAGGCAATCACTGCCCGCTCCTGCATCAGAACACATCCGAGTCCGGTCCCTGATGCATCGCAGTAGACTACGTACCCCACTCCCTCCTCGGGCAACCTCAAGATAGGTGCGCTAGTCAGTCTCTGTCTCAGCTCCTGGAAGCTCTGCTGACATCTGTCTGACCACACGAAGGGTTTCCCCTTCTTCGTCAAAGCTGTGAGTGGTGCCGCAACTCTAGAGAAGTCTGGCACGAATCTCCGATAGTATCCAGCCAGTCCCAAGAAACTCCGAACCTCAGTTACGCTCCTGGGTGGCTCCCAAGCTAACACAGCCTCAATCTTCGCGGGATCCACAGAAACTCCCGCCTCAGAGATAACGTGTCCCAAGAAGTGGACCTCACGTATCCAGAACTGGCACTTCGAGAGCTTACCATAAAGCTGGTGCTCTCGGAGTGTGTCTAGTACAACTTGCAAGTGATAGGCGTGCTCCTCCTCTGTCGTAGAGTAAATCAGAATGTCGTCGATGAAGACCACGACAAACCGATCGAGGTATGGATGAAAGATCCTGTTCATGAGATCCATGAACACTGCTGGAGCATTGGTTACACCGAATGGCATAACCAAGAACTCATAGTGGCCATACCGACATCTGAAGGTTGTCTTCTGCACATCCTCGTCTCTGACTCTGAGCTGATGATAGCCTGACCTGAGGTCTATCTTCGAGAACCACCGTGCTCCCTTGAGCTGATCAAAGAGGTCATCAATCCTCGGTAGCAGATACTTGTTCCTCACTGTCACCTGGTTCAGGCGACGATAGTCAACACAAAGTCGCAAGCTCCCGTCCGCCTTCTTGGCGAATAAAATCGAGGAAGCCCAGGGTGAAACACTGGGTCGGATGAACCCCTTGCCCTGCAAGTCCTCCAACTGTACCCGTAGCTCTCGAAGCTCGGCGGGGGCCATCCGATATGCTGGAGTGGATATTGGGGCTGTCCCGGGGTACAAGTCAATATAAAATTCTACCTCTCTGCGAGGAGGTAGCCCTGGAACATCGTCGGGAAAAACATCCGCAAACTGATCCACCACTGCAGGAAAACCAGGACTCCGCACGTCAACTGCTCCAAGGATAAGGCTAGCCAACTGATGAGTAATGGGCTGTCCTCTCCTCCGCGGAAGTCCATCCTGTGCTGCTAAGGCTCCCTTCTCACCGGTGAAGGTGAACCTACTCCCTTCGGTGCGTACACATCGCACCATGCGCCTAAAACAGTCAATCTGTGCATGGACTGTAGATAGCCAATCCATGCCCAAGATGACGTCGTAAGGCCTCGAAACTGCTACAAGAAGATCCCAGCTGAAGCTCTCGCCTCCTAGAGTAAGCTCACACTGCCGGAACCAGTGCGTAATCGTCGAGTCTGCTCCCGTAGGAGTCTCTAGCCGTAAGAATCGAGCCAACGGCTCTGTCGAAATCTCCGAGCTCCGAACAAGGGCAGCGGCTATGAAAGAGTGACTCGCTCCTGTGTCTATAAGAACTGCAGCAAGGGTGTAATAGACACAGATAGTACCTTGAATCATCTCGGGTGCACCGTGGTCGTAGGCCTCTGCTGCCTAGAGCTGTGCCTGTCTCTGCCCGCCAGCTCCCTGTGGTCGGGGTGGACCTCCTGGTGGTGGTGGTGGCAGAGCCTCAAAGCGTCGCCCACCACCGACTGCTCGTCCATCTCCTCTGCCTCGTCCGCCTCCTCCCTGCAGACCACCACGGTCGACCCTCTACCTCTGCCTCGGTGGTCCCTCAACCGTCTGCTGCTCCTCGGCACGGCGGGTCGGGCAATCACGAGCCATGTGGCCCTGCCCGCCGCACGAGTAGCACTGTCTGCCTCTCGAAAGACTGGCTCCTCGCTGAGTGCCCCGCACTACTGAGCCAATGTCCTGAGGTCGTTTGCCTGAAGGTCTGGTCTGTCTGGACCCCTGAGTCATCCGTCGACTTCCTGCTGCAGATGACTCTGCCACGTGCCGCCCTGCGGTGGGTCGCTGCGCTGGTGTAGACTCAGCAAGGAAGCTCTCGATCAGAAGGGCCCGCTCCAGTACTCCTTTCTGAGTCGGTATGCTGAGGGAGATCAGTGATGCCCTGATCTCGTGTCTCAAACCCTGCTCGAAGGTCCGGGCCCGGAAGAATGGGTCCCGTACCATGTCGGTCGAGTAGCGCGAGAGATCGGTAAATCTCGCCGAGTACTGAGCGACTGTCATGCTGCCCTGCCGCAGCTGAAGAAGCTCCTGGATACGCACCGCACGAAGGGTGGCTGGGACGAACTCTGAGCGGAAGAGGCTCTCAAAGTCCGTCCAAAGTAGAGATGCCTCATCGTGCACCTGGAGCATCAAGCTCTACCATCGTCCTGCTGCTGCGTGTAGTAGGCTCGCAACGAGGATCACCATGAGGTCTGCTGGTGTCCTCACTAGCCGAAACACTCGTACCACTGCCTCCAGCCAGTCCTCTACTGCCTGGGGATCCGTCTCCCCACGAAACCTGGGCGGTCGCTGGCGCTGAAACTCATGCAGTGCGCTGAGGCGACGTGCATCGTCAGCGGCTGCTGCTGGAAGCATCGGGGGCTCGGCGGGTAGAGCTACCGCCGGTGCCACTGCTAACAAAGGGCCCTGCACCGAGGCCTCGTCGCTCGGTGGGCTGTCGTCACGCTCGACTCTCGGAACTCTAGCTGGCTGCCGTCGTGGGGCCATCCTGAAAATGAAACAGGTGCGCCATAGTCAGAACAGTATACCTGGTGAGCTGATATAAGTAATCAAAAAGAAAACTTTGAAACACACACACAATCAATGTTTTCGTGCATTATGTCGGAAATCAGAAGTCAGGGTCCTGGTGTACGGATACGTCGGCCGCCGCACCAACACTGGACTCCCTGGACTAATAACCACACTCAATACGCTAAACATTGTTGCTTCACATAGAAAAGATCAGAGTTCGCGATAGAACCTAACTCCTTTGATACCAATTTGTCATGACCCGACCTCGGGGTCCGTGCCGTGACTACCCCAAGCCCGCCTTCCATAGGCCAGGGGCTGGCGACTAGAACCAAGGCGTAAATCCCGGAAAAATGGGAAGGCATTGCCTTTGTAAAGTAAACAAACACCACAGAGTAAGAAAGCGGAAAGTAAACACTAAGCAAAAGCAGAGTACAACTGAAAATGCGGAAAAGTAAATGGGCCAGTATACAAACCCAAACTGAAAGTAAAGTACAACTCGAAAGGGAAAACAGTAACTGAAAGGTAAAAGCCGCTACACCGAGCTGTCCACTAGAAATCCCACCTGAAGGGTGGGTACAGATAGCTCCTCTGCTCTACGGGTCCCGCCGTCCGCTCCGAGCACGTCCCGCCCAGTGGTCCACCTCCGGGTACCGTCCCGCTTTGCAAGCCTCAGCTAAGGTCAACGTTGTCCGTCGTCTGCAACCAACACAACATAGTGCGGGCAAAGCCCGTGCAGGGGTGAGTATAAGCTACTCAGTAGGGACCCCGAGACCCCTGAAGGTCTCTCAAATCCACAAAGGATAAACCACGAAGAAAGGTACAATCACGAAGTAACAACCGACACTGCTTAGGTATATGCCCATACATATACCTAAGTCATCAATTTCAAAAACGCTCCAACCTCCGAGCCCAAGTACAACTCAGTCCACACAGGAAAGTAAACGTATTTCACACAGGAAAAGCAAAACATAAACCACACAGGATTGCACAACACAATCCACACAGGAAAGTAATAGGATTCAGCTCACACAGGTATACTTCTTCAAAAGACGATAAATATGATCTCTGATCCATCTAAGTCGTCGGACCCACGAAGGATCGATAGGTAACTAACCCCCGCAAAAGACCCACACAGGATCGGGCCCACGTAGGACCTGTAGGCGCTGGTTCACACAGGACCGCTGAGCGCAAAGACCCACACAGGATCGGACCCACACAGGATCGGGCCCACACAGGACCTGTAGCACTGATCCATGTAGGATCGCTGAGTGCTGTAGTCGTCGTCGTCGAATCCACACAGGATCTCTGTACTGTCGTCGTCGCAGTCACAGTAGCAGTAGTAGCAGTAGAATTCACAGTAACAGTCGCAGCCCGTACTAGGGTTCCCGCACACAGCAAGCTCGTTCGGAGGATCCGCTCCACGAGCCGAGAGGCTGATACATCAACTGTCACAAAGTCCAGAGTTGATGTATCCAAAAGTTCCGTATCGTCAACAGGAACTCAACGCAACAGACGGCGCGTCGATCGGACGCCCGGTCTGAGAGTTATTGACATTTTCGTCCCCGAGGCCCGGTTGGTTTTTAATGAAAAACCAACCCGACCGTACTCCACCTGCGTCCAAACCTTGGGCGGAGTATGCCAAAAGATCCGTCTCACTAAGAGGAACACAACACAGCTGACGGCACGTCAATCGGACGTCCGTAGCTCAAGATATGAGCGTTTCCGCTCCGAAGGCCCGGTTGGTTTCGTGAATGAACCAACCCGGCCGAACACAAAGTAATCCGAAACCTTGAGTGCGATATACCGAAATGACCGTCTTGATCCAAGGATCGCGTTTCCGCAGACGGTAAGTCAATCGGAGGTCCTTGGATAAAGTTATGGACAATAGACCGAAACTGATTCGAAACGGGGGGGTCCGGGTCCGGGCCGACCCGGCCCGACCCCCCCCCCCCCTGGGTCGGCCCGAACCGGGTCGACCCGACACGGGTCCGACCCAGCCCGGCTGGCCGGCCGGCGGCGCGGCGGCGCGGCGGCCTGGCGCCGCACGGAGGCAGCGCGCGGGGGGGATCAAGCCCCCGCTTGATTGGAGAGGCGGCGCAGCCTTATGCCGCGCCCTTTTAAAAAAAACGGCCCCCCACGTGGGGGCCGGCTTGAAGAAACCGGGGGGCCTCCTGCCCCCCCTCAAGGAAACCGCCCCCCTCATAAATTAGGGGGGTTTTGAAGCTGGCCGGGGGATTAATTTTCCCCCGGCCTTTGACCTTCCGGCCGGCCAACTGCCGGCCGGTTTTCTACAACGGGACCGGAAAATCCGGTCCTCTTTCCAGCTTCCGACGCCGGCGGCCCGGCCACCGGTCTTCTCGTCCCGCCATAGCCCGGAACCGGCCGCGGTGTTCGTCGTCCGGCGCGGTGCGACGGCACCGCGCCCCTCCGTCGCGCCTTTGATTTCCTTCAACACGGCACGACGACGTCGCGTTCTTGGTGATTCCTCCATGGCGCGGCGCGACGGTGTCGCGTAATATAATCGCACGATTAACCGCGTGGTGCGACGGCACCACGCCACCTTGTTTCCACCCGCAAGGTAAATCAACAAGAACGATGGAGGGGGTTCGACCGTGTTCATGCGGTCCGGCCCCCTCACGTTAAAAGATAACACAACTTAAAATATTCAATAACCTCACGTTAGACATACTAGAACCACGAACAAGAATAAAATAATTAAAAAAAAATCAACAACCCCTACCTTGGGTAAAGGTTCGAAGATTTGTCAACGTCCCGCGGAAGAACGTCCCGGAGGTCGGCGTCACGGTAATCGTTCGTCAAATCCGATGACGAAGAGGTACGTCGTTGGCGAATCTTCTTATGTCGACGAAGGGAGTCTGAGGAGGAAGCGGTGTTCCCTCTCGTTGACACGGAAGACGAAGAAGAGAGGAGTGGCGTTCTTCGTCGGAGCTTGAGCGTTCTTCGTCGGAGCTTGAGCGTTCTTCGTCAAGTTGAGCGTTCTTCGTCAAAGATTGAAGAAGGAAGAAAAGCTCTCAAAATCTCTCAAGATGGCTAAAGAGTTCTAACCCAACAAAATAAGCTAAGAGCTTATTTTATTAAGTCAATCCAACCATTTGAATTTCAAAGGTTTGAATTAAGACAACTCAAGCCATTAATTAACCAACTTGCCATCTTAAATTAAAAAGGGGAGTTTAAGGGAGAAGATGAGAGGTTTAGGTTCGTGTGGGTCCCACCACACTTAATCCTCTCAAGGGAGGTTAAGTGGGTGTGGGTCCCACCCCTAACTCCCTTTGAGAGGAGTTAACCTACAAAAGTAAAATAAAAATAATTCCACATTTTTTTATTCTACTTTTTATAATTCTCCCAAAAACTAAATTTCGTCCCGCAACAAACGCAACTTCCGAAAAGGTCTCTTTAAGCGAATATCGGCACTGCGAGTTCATCGGTGCCCTCAGATTTCAATTCCGAGAACCGGATCAAAAGTTAGGAATTCCCGCTCGTTCGTTCACTGAACGTACCCGAGCCAAACTTCGGAAATTGATTCTGGGTACTCCGGGCCTCAGAATCAGGTGCCGTCAGAAACCGCGTTCTTGTAAAATTCGAAAGAAAATTAAGAAAAAATTTCCATTGAATTTTACGGGTCTTTACACGCACATCTATAGGATCCATTAGATGTCCTTGGCCTACCACCTCTCAGGTATGCTCACTACCCCTATCCGGGCGTACAACATGAGGTCATCATGGTTTTATTTCTCTATAAAGTCCATCACATACTCCTTGGGGTAATAATATCCATCAAGGTATGTAGTACGAGAACATAAGAACAAAAAATTAGAATAAAAGACTCAAAAGTTTACAAAACATGTGTATACAGCATGTAGGAACCATACACGGAATATTCACTTAATACCTTAAATGTTAGTGGAATCATGTCGTCCTTGGCATGTAAATAACTTAATTACAAGGTGTATAGGGACTATACTCAGTGTGTCACCTTAAACATTCACATTATAATTTGACATTGCTTTCCATGGTCATGTAATCTTCTTTAGGTACACGATGTGTCAGGATGACACCTGGCGTGTACTCAACTCTTCCCTCCAGGCCATGTACTACTACAAGGCTAGATCTACATGGGTCTTTCTATGAAAACTACCCAGGGTGTACATAAGGTACACGCCATGTTCTAATAAAAAATCAATAACCTATACTTTCACTCACATAGCTAGTGAAATGGGAATCTACCACATGGTCTGTACTCTGAGTACAAAACATGTAATTGGAATGTTCTTTTCTTCTTAAATAGAATAACACATGGCATGTGTTCATAAGACCACATAGCGTGTTGTCTGGGTTTTTGGAAATTATGCCTCAGAAATTTTCCCAAAAGCCATGTTTTTGAAATATGGAGCAACGATATACCAAATTCTGTTCGTATGTGACCATTATCTCCTCAAATCAAATATTGACATCCACATATAGAATATAACAACACAATTTATACCCCATGGATAAAACATGATCCATGAAATTCTAATCCAAGAGTGCCCATACTCCTCAGGGATCAATGTTTGGTATCCATCCAATTAAACTATATCACATACCAACAAACCTATCACAAAAGAAGGCATATCTATCATGGTTTCCATCACAAAAAACATGCATATCTAGCACAACATCAATCACAATAACATGCAATCATTAATGATCCCTAAATGTCAAGGTAATAATTCTTGTCATTTGATTTCTAAAAAGTACATATATGATTCATGAGATGGAATACCCTCATCACATAGGGTTTCAAGAAAATTTAATGACATTGATATCAATTATAACATCAAAAAACAGTTGTTTTGCCAAAATGTGAAATTGAATCAACTATAAATTCTCAAAATCCAAAAAACATAATTCAATTTCCAGTAATTTGGCTTTTCCATGAACATCGGGTAGCTACTCCCTTGCATAGATAATTACCATACTCCATTTCACTATTATCCCTTCCTAATTCATCCAAACATTATTACAAACCAGAAAAGAAAACCCCCTCTAATAGGACTTTGTCACGTCCAGGATCTTTATGCAACTCAATTGGTGCCTTGTGCCTGGTTGGAAACATTTCTCCAAGGGCATTTCCCAAAACAAAAAAGTATACCGACTTGTAGTTATGGCCTTGGGTGTGAAAGTGGGGAAACAATTCCCTCATTGTCCTTGTGTATCAATGATAAATCATAATATACAATAGAGGAAGAATTAAACAACGTATAACTAAAATAAAAAGTGGAAGAGTAATAAGATAAATAACCTGACATCATTAAATACAGAATATGATGTCGCATATTATGTTCTATGAAAATAGCCAAAACATGTACACTATAAAAATACACAATCTATGTCCCAAAATAAAAAAAATAAAAAAACAAATCCATGAATAATCAAAAGCCACAGATCGGTCCCATGCTCTCCTACTCCTTACAACATCTCATGTACCTGTAGAATGGTGATTTCCCTTATCTACACATAAAACAATATAATCTATATGGGTCCACAAGCATGAACCAAACATGGTATGAGAAATAAATTCCATTTGGCATCCACTGATGATATGGGCATATCTGTCAGAGGCCAACTGCAATATGTTTTATACAAAAAGTAAAAGTAGTAAACTAAAAATTACTCAACAGATGCTTCATAAGGACATCTCACAAAATAAAGTGAAGAAAGAATTAAAACTTGTCCTTTGGCTTGATAGACATGAAAAAAGTCATTCTATTTCAATAATCAATTAAACATATTTCCCAATGTCTTATAAATAACCTTTCCCACATGCATAACTAAATCCTCACCCTCATGCCAAATGAATCCTCACCCACGGCCATAACAAATCCTCAACCACAGGCATAACAAAACAAACAAGGTCATGCACAGTATATCATCATTTAATTATAATAAACCAACCATGTAAATTACACTATTACATGTTTAACATTTAACACCCACATTGACATCATACAAATCAAGGAATTAGTGATTTAAACAATCCCAAGGCTTAAATGATAATTGGAATATCATCGAGAATGGGGGAAATCACTAACACATGACCCTTTTATCAAATCAATCAAAATTTACAACAATTTCAATTCCATTGTAAATGTAATTTTTACTTAACAACCCTACTAGGGGAAAAAAGGAATGCCTCAAAATCAAGCTTGGCCAAATGGACATATACAATCATTCTAAGGGAACACACCAACTGTTTGGCTCTTAATCAAATCAACAAGCTCAAATATGCATAATTTAATTTAATTTTTTACCAAATCATCATTACTCAACAACATGGGTCAATTTAATTCATGGTTTCACCCTAAACATGGGTGAACCATAATAAAAAATATATAAAAAACTATGCAGTGAGTGAGTGACACAAGACCACAAATCTCATCGTTGTATGACTCTTCTCATCCAACCATAAACTCCAATTCAAGATAGAATGACATATATCTTCAAAAAAATGAAAAAAATCAATATTAAATAACATCCTTGAGATAGAAAATCATAAATAACGGCTCCTGAGGAATCCAATGCTCATGGATTGAGTTAAAACAAAACTGACGATGAAGGAATTAGGTTTCATATGATCAATTGGGAAGGAAAATGACCATTACGGATATTGTTCGCGAACTTGGGTGATTCCCATCCCTTTTTCACAAAAACGATGTTATTTCATGATTTATCAATAATAAATGTATATGGAATGTACTTGAGACTTCACACCATGTTCGTAATTTTTTTCAGGCCATTACATGGCCGTGTAGTAGGATGACATGGAATGTAGAAGAAAATACACTACATGTACGAATAAGTCACCAATGTGTAGTTCCCATTCACATTGTGTAACTAGACTAAAGCTAGCCCTTAAAACTCTTTTCCCACATTTCCATATGTACAAACTAAAAAGGAAAGATCCATACCTTAGTGTAATAACTGGGTTTTAATAGCATTCTATTTTTTAAGGGACATTGCGGGACATAGATGTCAAGTATGAAGGTTTTCACATGATCAAGGATTCCTTGTCTAGAGTACATTGTGAGACCTTGCTATCATAACATTGAATCCATTGCATGACCTTGGTTGGATTTTCTAGATGGTGTTTCATGATGCATCTAAATAAACTAGGTTTCATCGAAAAATATTTATGGAACACAAGGGCGGATTTGCGGTTGTCATTGAGAAATATATAGATTGTGATGCATGATCCAAGAGGATGATTCCAAACAGCATCACGAGAACTAATTGGTGAATTCATATGCCATAATGAGATTCATTCAAAAATCTCATGTGCTATCATGAGACTCTTCTAACATGTTCTGGTGTCATCATATGTGTTGGGAAACATTTATGAAGGACACCGCTTGATTTGGATGGCCAATGTGAAGGTTTTCATGAGACTAAGGTAGAACTCCTATGGGTTTCTATGTGACACGCATTGACATGTCTAGGGGACATCAAATGATCCAAATAATTTACCAATGTAGCATCTTGGGAATTGGGATACATGTTTATGTGTTATCACATGTCATGAGTGGTCCTTTCAAGCACATACAGATCAACGTATATGTTCTTCACATAACTCTCCAACCTTTTAGTATTTGTTCCAAACACTTATTGAAAATTACATATATTTTTTATGTTTTATATTTATTTATAACTCATGTGATTTATCAAATATGTGGGATATTCTTCAAGTGACCTAAAATAAATCATTCTTGTGAACTATGAATGATCAATTGAAATTTTTTTACTAATGTTTCATGATCAATCTGATTTTTCCCTAGATATTACCTGATAAGAATATTTTCTGGTCGCATGGTCATCTACTCCAAGAAATCTTCTCTAGTTTCTTGGTGTATTTTTTGAGATTTAATGGAAATTTCCAACTACATTGTCTCTGAATAGTGTTAATTGTTTTTAGGGTGAGGTATTTATATGCCTTGCTTTCTTAGTTATTCGCCTCTTTTCACGATTCTTATGTAACACAATCCTGTTAGAATTTGTGTCATTTTCTCCACATTTTACCACCATAAATACTTCATGGGGAATCTCATGATTTTTTATAAATGAAAAAAATATCCCATAAACACATATTTTCTTAGAATATATCCAAAAAATGGGGACTTTTTTTCTTATAGATATATTCCAAGTGACATTTATGTGGTCATACCAAAATGTCCAAGGTACTTCATGAGATCAATATTCCTAATGAAAGGCCTTTTCATGATCTCATATGATATGTTGGATACATTCCACAAGAATTGGTTGACCAGTCATGGGGAATTCATGAAATCAGACTAGATTGTGAAGGGGTCATGATAAGCTGTAATGTGGATATCCTAGTCATGCTGTGTAAGTTATATTACAGGAAGAGCATCCCTAATTTTCTATTTTATTTAATTTTTTTTGAAGTAATAGGGATCTCAATAACGTTCCTATTCTTTTGCGAAAAATATATATTTACTTCTTAAGGATGATCTACATGACCAATATAAGGTTCTATGGAGATACGAGTTGATTTTTGGGAAAATTACATCATTTCATCAACATGGAGCCAAAGGGGGAGCTCAAGGTCACAAGGACAAGTCCATGGCATATTATGTTATAGGGAATATATATTACTGGGCATTATCAAGATGGATCAGACAGGTCATGGGGTGCCTATGGTGTATTTTATATCATAAGAGGAACATCACATGATTTTTAGGACTTCAATACAATTTGGTCTTCTCAAGTTTTTATATCCATCTATTATTTTAGACAGACCTTGGGGTTTTACAATTTTTCATGAAAGAAAAATTAATTTCTATATTAGTGATGTGTATCATTGATTTATCACTTCAAGAGGATCCCACCTTTTAGATAATTTCCTCATATTCAAAAAATTTTTGGGGAAGAATGGGGGGTCAGGTGTCTACAATCAAAAATGTTATGTGTACTAGAAGAGATAAAATGTAAATAATCACTTGATAAATGATTATTTCGAGTGCCTTTGGAAGAGAATATGGACTTTTCAAATGGATTTTTTGGGTCCTCTATAGGTTATTTATTAGCTATGACCATCTACATGTCCTTAAAAATTCATGTGATCATCTGTATCTCAGGGATTAATGCAATCCATGTGATCTCACCCACCTTGTTCTTATTTTTCCCTACATGGGAAAATAATACCCACATTTAAGTATTTCTTCCTTTTTTACATTCTCAATTATCATTTGGTAGACACCAAAATATTACTCTTGTCATGAGTGACATCCATATGGGTAATGGATCTATTATAATGTATTTAAATACTCTCTAGAGTATTTCAGGATTTATCCAATCGAATTCTTGGGTCAATCATGGAATTTTGGGTGATGTTTGGTATTCCATGGGTACCTTATAAATAGGGTAACAGAGAGGGATCCATTCAATAACAACACATTTCTCCATATCTTTCTCAATCTGTTTATATCTTGTGACCTTATCACAAGACCCTCCCTTGAGACATCCCCATGAGCCCATTTAAAAAGAACCACATTGCAAGTCATCTTATACCCTGGATCCCACTCGAATAAACTATTAACAAATATTAATTTATTTTTTGAAATATTGAAATTTGGATTCCTAGTCTTCTTGATGGTTCAATAGGATCTATAAGATTAATTTTCAATCCCTTTTATAGGTATGTGGCTCGCATAACCAATTCAAGGTCACACGATCATGGGTCGTTGAGGGTTCATATGGCTTGAGTGATGCATTGGGGGTTATTTTTCAAGGAAATTTTAATGATATAAGTATGTTTCATTTCCTTTATCTGATTCTCAAATCCCTTTGATGATTCATGTGATGTGCATGATGCTACCGTTTTATGTATTTCTTTTTGAAAAGATTTTATTTTATTTGTATAACATATGGCACTTACATTTTTTCAGATGGATTGAGGCTCTCATAAGTGTTCCTATGGTGTGTCTAATAAACTTTCCATGATCTCTAAAAATATAAATTCTCATCCCCATACATCCTTAAATCTAAGAATGTGATTCTGAAATTGTTTATTTTGTTCAAACATAATAATTATACTTTATCACAACTGCATCATCTATACAGGTTTGAATGTTTTGATGATTTATTCAGTTCATACATAGATTTATATCTTCCATTTCACTGGGTGTCAAATTCCCTTGATGGAACTCAAATTAAAATCACATTGAATGGTCGATGGGTCAAATCTTGATCTGAGGGGTTGTTGTATATATTGTCAAGCTCTCTGTTGGGTCCAGATGAATTTTAATTCTCTCATCATAATATTTACCATAGTAACATGATTATATTGTACAATTGTCCAAACAATTATGGTTTCTTATTGAGCTCTAACTGGGATCTCCATCATGATGGTAATTTATCTGATGAATGGGTTTGTCCATTCTGGGTCAGGAAAAACAACATAAAATGTACAGACTTGTTATTTAGGGTCCATATTTATAATTTAGTACATATTAACTAATTTGTTCCTCTCCATCCTGATTTTCTTTGATATTGGATTAACTATATGTTCCCTAGAACCAAATCCTTTCATATATCCCATGGAGTGGAGTGAATTAGTTTTTTGGATATCTACCAACTGGGTGGGATCCCCCCTCTTAGAAATATTTTTGATGAGTTCCTCCCTACATCATATGTATGTGATGAACCTATTTAGAGTCCATTTCTGTTGATGGACATGCTCACTAGTGTGTAGAAGAATCTATGAAAGGATCTGATTATGAGATCTTTTCCCCCTTCAAGGGCCTGAACAATATTTTTCTTTTCCACAACGGTGTTAGTCATACTATTATACAAAACCATCAAGGCCCTTCCCAGAAGGATTGTGAAAGTTTTGGATCGTATTTTTCCATTTTATAATCTTGTTAACATACTTAATAGGGATATCATGTGAAGTTGGAGATCATTCCATGCCTTAGGATGTCAAGATTTATGAACATGTTACTGAAAGGATCGATTTTCCTAGATTGGGATGCATGTTAAAGAATCTAGGATAGAATTATTGTAATGGTATTGTCGCTCCCTAATATATTTTGTTTTATATATAATTATCATCCATTGAATTCATATACCAACTCATGGTCCAAATTCATCGAGGCATACTCCCCTACATGATCAGTGGCCCTTTCATGTTTTTATATTGCTGAATGGTGGAGAATTTCAATTCCAAAAAATATTATAATTCCACTAGGATCCTTGATGACATATCTCATAATATATTTCTAAAAATATCTATGGATGGGGATATTTTCCTAATCTCTAATGAGGTTTCAAATTTCTTGAGATGATATGACATCTTTTATTTCAACCCTGTCCAACACTGACTGAACCGATAATTGAAAATTGATGAGGATCTCTCGATGAAGATTTGAACTTGATATCCCTATAAAATAGGGTTATTGCATCCACAATGGATGAGATAGTCACCTGTAATCCCGATGATATTTATTGGTTGGATCATCAGTTTGATTGTTCCCAAATATTATCTCATCTTCCTTTGGTGGTTGTGAGAGGAGAATCACACATTGCAGTCATCCACTATTTTTGGATGATGTTAGTGCCTGAAGACAGTAATTCTAAAATTTTACTTCCATTCATTAATTCTCCTTCCATTAATACATAGAATTATACCCAAGGATTATGTGCAATTATATCCATCTGGTTTTCTAGGATAATTAATTATCCATGCAGATAAGCCTTTTACCTCACCAACCCATCTATATGAGGAAACAATGGAGTGGATTCAATACTTGGGAGAGACATTAAGGAATGTTCCTCATTATAGAGACAACCATCCAGATATTTACCCTAATTATGTTGAGGAAATCAATTTTTTAACATAAGAAATGGTAGATCCTCAGATTAGGGGATGATATGTGGAACTTCGTCTCCTATTTCTTTCCCATATCAGCAAGATATTACTCATTTTGACATGCCCATACCATCATTCAGAAAAGTTAAAACATGATATTGGATAATTTGGAAGCAGATTTATGAAATTATTACTTTCACTCCATTAGAAACATTTCATGACCAAGGGAAATTCATTAATCATATATTTTATAACATTATGGTTTGTATTTTTGATAAAAATCACTGTATGGAATCATGAAGAAACCTAAAAATACTCAGAATGACATGGATACCATCGAGAGGGGTTGCATGGACTTATTGATGAGGCTCCACTTGATCAAAAAATGAAGGAGGTGTTAGAGGCACTATTTCATAGTGGCCATTTCCTATCTAAATTTCATTCCCAGATGGATGTCTATACCGTGAATATCTAGAGATATGAAGAAATCATAGGTGGTATGAGGTATGACCTTCCATGTCATCATCCTTATTGTAAAATTCCAGAATAAGGGTTGATGTGTTGACTTCATTAAATGACAATCTACATCCCAGGGTAGATGCAGAAGTTGTGGGATGAGAGGAACTTCAGATTTCAATTTATGCTTCCCACTAAACTCTTCTTGACATGAATTGTTCAGCAGAACAAATATAATTATAGTTTAATGTCATTTATTTTTTATGATATTCCTAGAGGGACTATAAAATAATAAAATTTCTCATACTTCATGCTTTCATGGAATGTATTTTTCTAATCCTTTCATTTATCTATCATGTTTCCTTTAATTATAGATGTGAATGAATTTTTATTGAGACGATGTTATATGAATTTCCAATTATAGTCATCCATTTCATAACAAAATTGAATCCTGAATGTATGTATTGAAATTTTATATTTTTAATAAAATAATCTTGAGAATTCCAAATGAATGGCCACTAACATGGTAATATTTTTTGACGTATCTTCTGTTATTATCTTCAGAATACCTATTTCTAAAAAGGTTAGATTGGTAGAATATACATCATTGATGGAGATAGATCATTATTTTGATGAAGCTAATAAGAATTATGAGAATAGGTTTATATTTTCAAAGGACATATGATGGGCCTTAAAAAATTTTCCATTATTTCATACAAAATAGATTTCATACTGTAGTTTATGGTATTTTATCTTAGAACTTATATCACTTTATACTAGAGGATTTTATCTTATAAATTTCATCACTACTGTTTAAGGTCATTTATATCATACGTTATATCATTTTATTTTATTGTCATTTATCTTGGACCATATATAACTTTTTTATGGCCTATTATATCATACATCATATCACTGTAGTTTAAGATCTTTTAGCTTTTAGCATTTATCATTATAGTTTATCTTCTTTTAACTCGGACCTTATATGTTAATGTTTTGATTCATTTAGGTTAGACATTCTAATGTTTTTGTTCAGGTTTATTTAAAATGGACCATTTATTAATCTAATTTTGGTTCTTTTAACTCATAACATTATTTTTTTAGTTTTGGATCATTTATCTTAGACCATCTATCGATGTAGTTTAGTGTATTTCAGCTCAAACCTTCTAACGTTGTAGTTTAGGGTCCTTTACCTAATACATTGTATATAAGTATTTTGAGTTATTTCATCTTGGACCTTATCATTGATCATGTAATAGGGTGTAGACATTCTATGAATGAAACAAAATCGTTTTGGGTGTTGAGTTCAATTATAGGGTTTTTAAGGATCATGAGGATTGGATCTCCATTCCAATAAGGATTAGATACCTATTGTTAGTAGATAAAATCATTTATTTGTTAGTAGAATTTATAAATAGACGTGTATCCAAATTTTTTCAATGGTCATTGGTGGATTATAATGGGTAATAACTGTAAAGGGTGAAATAAAAGGGTTGTTAGGTCCACCTAGATAATTGGAATATGGGTGATATAATTTATACCCAAAGAAGTTTTTTGTTTGTGAATATGTGATTGGGGAGACATGTTATGGATGACCTGTAATACCCTATCTTGTTAGGGCCCACTGTAGTGTTAATTAGGATTATAAGGGGTGAAGCTCATTTCTTGAAATGGGGATATTCTTTTTTATGGTTTGTCAAATATCTTATGCATTAGAAGCATTTTCAAGAAAAGGGACCCATATGAATGTTATCCTATTAATTGGGAAACATGGTCCCTGAACCCTACGGTTTCTAATTAGAGGTATGAGCCATTAATGATTGTGAATGGAGTGTTCTATTCTTACCGTGATTATGGGTACAAGACCTAGTGACATAACATCAAAGATATTTAACATTCCAATATATTTTGGTATAGATATTTTAAATCATATTACAAATTTTTTGTTCAAGAGGATGATATGAGACCTTAAAACATCGAATGACCCAAAATACAATGAGTTTTTTAGTTTTTTAGTGTTGATTCCATTGGTCATAAGGATCATAAATCTCTTTTTTGTAGATTTATTCATTTGGAAGAGGATCACATGTGCATATGAATGAGGCATATTCATACACGTATACTTATTAAAAGGGTCACTTGAAGTAGTACATCTTCTTCTCAGGGCCTTGGATGATTTATAGTGATTCGAGGCACTCAAATCATTAAGTGTGATATGAATAATGCGAAGTATTCAAGAAGGGTTCATCCACCCTAAATGTTGATTCACTACATAGAGAAGATATTCTAAAGCTGAGGAGACATGGAAAATCATTAATCTAACTTTTTCTTGACTGAGAGTGTCTAACAGGCATAGATTGGATTTCACATTGGCTATAGAGTATTCCCTATAGGATTTCTACCTTATTTATTTTTCTCTTAATTTTTTCCAAATATCTGGAGATGAAGAGTTTTGTGATATAGAACATGACTTCTCATTATGTCTTGCTTTTTTGGTTTTTAGCCTAACAAGTTCTATTTTTTCACTAGAATTTTAGGGTCTTAAGATTATGAGGATTGATGGGTAGAGTTTATGTTCATGAAACATTTACTAGAGTGTTATCAGTTTATGTTCATGTCAATAATGGAATTAATATGGTGGATGGTATAAAAGATACTAATTATTATATCCATGGTCATGAATACTGCTTCATCCTTCTAAGTGTTAGATGAAAATATTGTAAATCATGGATAATGTTTCTCATGTCATGAGTAATGATATGAGACAATCATACTGGGAATGGCCAAGAACACACTAAGGTGTTGATTATTACTCTGTAGATTTGAGGGAACACATGTATCCTAAATCTATATTGTGATGCATTTTGATTGCGACCATAATAACATATATAGGAACCATTTGAATGCACACATAGTCAAAAAATGCCACCTTTAAGGTGAGTATCATTTTCTAAGGTCCGTGAAATATTTCATTTAGCCTGAGGAACTCTATAAATGAAATATGATTTATGGATTGAGGTTCTTAAATACTAAGGGCAGAACCATGCACTATATGTGGATAGGGTAAGGATCTCATGGTCCTTTGATATGGGATAAAAATGTGTGATGCTATGATTAGTTTATCATCGCGTAGTAGGGACACATGTTTTACATGTAGTTTAACATCATGAGGTAATGACTCATTCCATTAATTTTATCATCACGGGTTAAAGACATTTTTGTTATGTTGTTGTAATGTCATGCGAGCTGGAAATTGTCATTAAATTATATTGGCATACGGTGAGGATGTGGGAATCGACAAGAAATATTGGTCATGATATATTTTATACACTAGAAAACCGTATGTAGCTATGGATCATGAGTATGAAAAACAAGCCTATATGAATTGGCCCCTATCCATTTTGGGTTATCTTTTTATATATATTTTTATTTGGACCCAGGTTTGGAGATCGAAGAATCACTATGTATCCTGTGGTGATATGAATTAATCCACACCTAGTTCCTGAATGGGAAACTCTCCCTGCTGGTCTTAATTCCGTGATGTTTGGAATTACTTCCATCGATTGTTATATATGGGAAAATGATTTTATGTTTGGGGGATCACTATGTATATAATGATGAAAGGGATCAATCCAAACATATTTCATGAGGGACTATGTAGTTTAACTCCATGTGGTACAGATGTTATCTTCCTAATGTGAAACAAGGTATTTTTGATTGACCTATGGATATGAATCTTTCGGAAACTATGTATCCTTAAAAAATAAGAATCAACTAATACATATTTTATGTGGACGTGGCTTACAATAAATATCTAACCTATATGCAGGAGGGGTTATTTTAATTATTGTTTTAATGAGACCCAATATTGAGTATCCAGTCATCACTACATATCCTATGATTTTAAGAATCAAATCACATATGATTATTGAGTGGATTTGTGGTAGTGAACCAACACTAAATAAGTAGTATTCTTAGGTTTGGTCTAGATGAATGTGTAATTTTATGTTGTGAAAGGGACATCCATTGTGCAGTTTTAATGACCTTTGGTGAAGACACATGGTATATATTTTATGGTCTTTCATTAAATACCATGATGATAATGTCATTATATGTTATTCATTATTTTTGTGGGGAATACCTTACCTAAATTTATAATCTCTCATGATCTACGATCATTTGGAGATAAGGATTAATGAAAAGGGTTCCTCTAATAAGGTAGAAGAAATTAAGGACATGAAATGAGAATTTTTAATCAAAAGGTGGATAGATAAAGATATTGGATCAAGGCATCCCTACATATCATATTGAAAATAATAATCAATATGTACAATTTTCTAAAAAATCCTTAATTTTAATTTCATTTTCTAAATACATTGGTTGTGTATTTCAACATCATGTTGTAAGGACGAGTGTCATCCGATGTGAGAGGGAGGTAACATAAAGGATTTGTGCAGATTTACATTATGTGGTAAGAAAAACAACCCAAAAAGATGATGTAAAAATATTATTTTCTATGGGTTTAGGAATATAGGATCATGAATCATTACATATCCATTGATGGTATTAATAATTCCACATGTAATTATTAGATTGAATTATTTACCATTTACAGATAAATCTCACATGGTGATGGGGGAATCTCATCATTTAATTTCATAGATCTGGCTCTTATTCATTGATTTATATATGAGATAATGCTTCCTATTCTATTTAACTTCATATGTTGTGGATGATATTGTTCAGTTTGACATCATATTAATAGGACAAGAGAATTTTTTTGTTTAGAATATTCATTCTAGGATGAGAGACATTGTATAGTTTAATGGCATACTTCCAGGATGAAAATGTATTGTTTTAACTTTATACAACCATGATGTATTCATATAGTTTATCATTATATATATAGTATGTGGTATAATTTTTAGTTTATTGGATTTTGAAAAGGAAATTATTCTTGATTACATTTATAAAAGGTATTTTTTGAGAACCCTCTCATTGGTGGGGGTGACATGCACATCATTCCTTTTGACCAGTATGTAAACTCTATTATGATAGACCTGTTGTATGATGCATAGTCCATCCAATTTGGTTTCTATATTTGGAGGCTTATTTCATGGTATCATTGGGGTCCTGATAACCAACACCAATTATCCTTAAGGATATGAATAGTGCTGAATAATTTTGTTGAAATATAGTGTGATTTGATTATGATGAACTTCACAGTTGTTTGATGTAAACAATCAATTATTATCGAGCTTCATGAATTCATCCAACATATTCTACAATTATTCATCATCTTATAGTTTTATGAAAAATAATATTCAAAGTGCAGGCATCTAGACTTATCTGGGTATCACATTCATAATTCTATACACTAATTAATATAGTTTTTCTTATGTTTCAATGCATGTGGGGGTACTGTAAGACAATATCTCATGGGTATTTTTTTTAAAAAGGGCTCATTATCATTGCTCACTATATTTTGGTGTGTATTTGATAATTTCATGTTGAAGGCCTATATCATTCCATTTTCCTCAGCATGAAAGTGAGATTAATGAATAGAATCTACATTTTATTCTAGGCACAACATTTTCTACTCAATAAAAAATGAGTTGGAACTGTTGTCCATTAATATCGAATAAGGTACTTCAAAGGTTATGATGATATTGGAATTCATGATGTTGATGATTCCCTACATCCTCACATAATTGAGTGGTATTATCATGGATAATTTGGAAAATAATTTGGTAGTATTAAGGTTGTACTAAAACTGCATGGTTGTGGCTGGGGGATATATCCCCCTAACATCCATTCCCAAAACTAAGAAATTTCAGGAATGACTAGTTTGTGAAAAAATTACAAGGGTTGAGGGATGATGTTTTCATGAATTTGGCATGAAAAATTTTTCTTTCTAAATTCCACCTAGTCATGTATCATGGTCTTATTTTAATAACACAGGCTGCTCATTTGGTGGGAGAACTCAGTCCTAGACTGAGGAGCATCGCAACACCCCAAATGGACCTCCTCCATGATGGTGATAATCTCTCCTTATGATATGTTTATGAGGATTATTTCATCGAATACATTATTTCATAGGGTATTCTATTAATTTTAGACACACTATAATGTAATTTTTGATGCATATCAAAAAATCTATTCCCAATTGTCTCGGTCATTTAGTAGAGTCCCATTTTGGAGATAATTGATTATGGGTTACAACCATCCTAGGGAGGGTATCTGTTAATCATGTTATGATGAGGTTTTGACATGATTGATTTCCTTGGTATAACATATCAGTATTGACGATATCACTATTCACTATGTGATCTGGAATATTTCTTCCTCCTGATTAGGTTCAACCAAATCTATGGCTGTATTAGCCAACACATCAGCACAAGAATTTTGTTATTGGGGATCATGATGAAATATGGTCTCAAAATGGAACTCTTCCATAAATACCATGACATATCTAGTGAGAGGTTCCAATTATTCCTTTTTTTATAGAATATTGACCATTGAATTTCATTATCACTACTTTTTAATCACCATTGATATTCATGTAGTCTATTTAAACTTGTAGGGCTAGTTCCAACTCAGTGACGATTACATTGTAGTCTACCTCATTTTTTGTGCATCCTTTGGATAGAGAGAAATATTAGATATAAATTGTTTTCCTTGAGAGAAAACCATGATCCTCAATACTACCCAATTGATTCATGGTTTTTCCTTCTTTTTCTAATAGCATCTCAGGAGGTTACATCAAAATCAATATCTCATGTATAGAGAGTCTCATGGGAATATAATATATCCACATCTAGAAGCTATGTTTCCACTACTGTATTCTCTGGGACATGATGTTCTATTAGAAATCGGTTAGGTAATTCTCTATCACTAATTTTTATGATACAAATTGAACGTCATGTTGCTTTAAAATTACCTCTCATCTGTCTAAGTTCCCACTCAAAATAGGAAGAACACGGATGGACATAAGAGGATAAACATGAGAATCTGTTTGGACTTAATGGTGCTTCATATAATGCGTTAGATATTTCACTACAATTAAGCATGAAATAAAGTTTTTATCGACATCTCATTTCAAGGTCTCAGTACCTAACAGAATTTGATTGAGGTAGTAGATATTATTCTCTGCCCCCACATCATTTTTCAATGTGTAGAGAGAACCTATTGAGCATTCCATACCATCCACAAATAAGAGGATTTATCTCCCTTACATCAAAAGCATCCATACTATTTCATCTATAAATACTTCCTTGGAAATTTGATGGATTCTTGGTTGGAATCCCCCCCCCATTGATTTGTTATTTCCTTCTTTATTAACCTAATGATGTGGAGAGATTTTCCGACTAATATAGATATGAAAAATTTAATGTATTCAGGTTCCCTTGGATCCCCCTATGTTTTTTTGAGATTTTGAAGAGTTGAAATAAATAAAATAGAACTATTCTTTTAGGGGTTAACCTCAATTTGGTGGTGGTATACCAAAAATCCCAGGAACATCCTTAATGTTTCCCTAAAGTCACATTTCTATTAATTAAATTTCTATTTGTGATATCAAATATTATTGATTAATGTTTTGAGATTTGTGAATTGATCACATCAAAATCATGATTGGATATCTAGGTCATTGATATAACATTCTTCCATTCAAACCAACAGTGTCTTAGTGATATGTTTCATAGTGCACTGAAAAGTGGATCCATCATTATTTAATCTATTGGGAATGAGATATTTTAAAATTATTCCCTAATCCCCTCTAAGGATAGTGGCTTCATCCACTTCCGTGGAAATTATTATCATATTTTACCCAGATAACCAGTCAAGGATGTAAATGGTTTTGAAGATAGCTAATAAATTGATCAATTGTTCTTTGATCAAAAATGGTAAATATTTCTTTTAAAAGTTCTAATAATGGCCTCTAAAATCAATGCGGACCCTAATATAGTCCTTATTTTCCTTATGCTGGGAATTGATGAAGGTTTTTCATGGTTATTTTATTTTTCTGAAGAAGTTATATTCAATCAATCTGTAAACATGAACCTCTAAATTAGTGTTATGAGAGAGGGGAATTCTACTAGAGACGTGCTTTTATCATTGATGTTTGTGGGGTAGGAATAGATGGTTCACATCCACATATGGATCGAGTCTGGGAATTTATTTATAGTTCCAAGTGACCACATATTATTGTTTGATTATAAATTAAATATACATCTCATTCTCCTTAAGGGGTTTGGTTTTGCTAATACGTGTAGCTCATAGTTCATATTTTATTCCAAAATTTATCTGACTGAGCTCATCAATATTGTTGGAGATTCCATCATTGAATATAGGAGGATCATTCCTGAGGTTACCCTCATCATCATCAACATTTGAGTATGTGGAGACACACTCAAATGTTGAAGGAAATCAGGAACATTCTCTATCACTATCGATGCGGGAGAGGTCATGGTATGTGAAATGATCATACCCTAATGCCTGATTCATTATATAGTGATGTAATATCCTATTTTCTTTTACACTATCATTGGAAAAAATATGATCTTATGCATCTGGGACAAGGTCTATCACCTCAGCCTAATTTATGGTGGGCACATAGTCACTATTGATAATTATATATGGATTTCATGGGGTGTTCCCCAATTTGTTGGGAATACAACCTATATTTCATCATCCATTATTGGTTGTTTTCACACAATTTTTTTTATTCCTTATTTAAATGGATTCAATATGTTCCTATATGAGTTTCGTTTTAAAATAGCACAATGAGGATGGAGATAATATATATAATAACTACCATAAATTTCAAAATGTTGTATTTTTCTAGAAAATGTCAGTGATTCCCAATGTTGGGATGATCTTGGAAATGTGGATTAAGAATCAATGCATTGGACGTGGATGGCCATGGTTATTTTGAAGAGGTTGGTGAATAATATACTAATAGTTATACAATTTGCGCCAACCCTTCACATTTACAGGAATGATTAGACATTCAAATATTTTCTATGATGTAAGGCAATACAGCTGCGTGTGGATCACCTCCATTGGGTTATAAGAAACCTTAATATCCTTTTTGGATGTTCTAGAGAGAATTCCCATGAATCGTAGTATAATATATTCCATATTTGTGGATGTGACAAAAATATTATGTCACACCACACCACATATATACTTTGGCCCTCAGTTCATGAGAATATGTCCACTCATTCCTTGGTTATGTGCAAGAAATTCATATTATGTGTCTTATACATAATCAGAGAATGGGTCTTGCAAGTTTTTGTTGATGATAAAACCAAATATGAGTGCATCGTCATATAAGGCTTCTGTTTGGTGGGGTCATTCTTATACATTGTGTATTTCAAGGTTGAATGCTGTAAGAGTTGGATCTTGAATTGGAGCATAATATGATTGATCTACTTATATATTCTATTGATTCTCATAGTTGTATTCAAATTTATGGGACATATCTAATGTCACATTTTATGGTTGTGGAGCTATTGTGGGCCAACACACCTGTTTTCTTAGGGTGTAATGAACATGGTCAACTATTTTTTGTTCATTCTGTTTTCATACATCCACCCACGCCTTGATGAAACATTCTTCCAATCACCTTCTTCTTCTGACTGAGAAATAGATATGTAGCCCACCTGATCTGAGGTGTTATCTAACACCATCTATACAATATTGAAGATTCCTTTAAGAACATCATTGAAGTTGACGTATTCCTAGATATTGGGACATAGCATTCATTACAAAGGATAGTATATTGGAATGTTTGGGATGTTGAACTCATCATGCTTCCTATTCTGTGGCGGTTTAAGATGGTTATTTTCAAATGATGCCAATAAATAAATGGAGACTAGTTGAATTTAAAAGGAATATAATTTATTCATTCATTCCTCAAAAACATGTTGATCCTTATTTTTTAGTGCTTCATACTAAGGAATAATTTGTAGTTTTTACCACTTGATAGGAGGTTCAAGTCAGTTTAGGACATTCTTAGGTACTTGGATGGGCCTTAATACTATCATGAGAGTGACAGTTTCAGCTTCTGTATTACCTATTCATTTCCCCATTCGAATGGAATGAGTGTGTATTTTTGTTGAGTTTTTTAAATGGTTTCCGAAAAATGTTTTTCCAGTTATAAGAACTCACAAAATCCATCTCGATACATCATTGGAAATAGAGGTGTCTCAAAGTATTCCATAAAATTTTCTGCATTGGTGTCTAGAATTTTCAATTATCAGATATGAATTTTTGGTGAATAGGATAAACCTTTACATTTGTTTATGAAATTAAACAACCTTTTTATTTTCCCATTTATCATAGTTTGTTTGTTCAAAGATTTTTATTTTCTTCACCATGAAGCTATAGTAATAAAGAAAATAAAGGATAAGGTCTTCTCATCATTCAATTCATCCTACTAGAAGATGGTTATACGAAACAAAATATGATCATATCATAATTGAACAATGCACCTCGTATTTGTTACCTAATTTTGATATAAATAGTCCATCATCATACCAAATCATGATACAAAGCTTATGAAATCTTATTTATAATTATAAGAACCTTCAAAGTTAGAGAATGAATTATTTCCAAAATATGGTGGGGGAATGTTTCAACCACCCACTCAAGATATAGATTCCTATTACCCTAAACAGGTGTGTGTCTCCCAAATATGGCTTCCATTATAGTATCTAGGGAATCATTTATGTTTAATAGCTCTAGGATTAATACTAACTGAGATGCTTCCCCTATATAGGGAGCGGGTGGGGTCATTGAGGTGGCGCCACCTTTGACTCATGGAGATCCTTGATAAGTCCAATGAATGAATGATTTCCATTGTGAGGGAGAAGATGTCTCTATAGTGGAGGAAAGTCATGATTATTTTTGACTTTCAAATTTATAAAGATGAACTACAAGGATTTGGAGCTAGTTGGGTGATCAGATACTACTCTTTCATGTGGATAAACTATTATTTGAGGAGAAATCCTTTATTCTTCATAAAGTTGATACTTGGTGAAAATAATTCCCCTAAGTATATCCTCATTGAGTTTTATGAGATTTTGTATCTCACAGTCCTATTCTGAAAATTTCTCCTCTATAATAGGAACATCAAATATTTTGAGGGATGATTAGGATGTATCCACACATTTACCTTTTTCATTGTCATAGTTCCTCTATCGAGGTGGAAAATCAATATTTTTGCATTCCAAATTGTTGATCCTTATATGGTTCTCAATTCAAGAAACCTCCTTGGGTGCATCCAAATCACCATCATCTCATGGTATATTTTCCATGTTGTGGCCCTCTTTACTATCATATTGATCATCCTTCTCTATCTAATAGATAGTTGTGACGTTCAATGGGGAAAATGAGGTATAGTTGTTATCACATTACATTCGACACACCATGTAAATTATAAAATTCCATCATTAGGGTTATTCTTTAAAACCTTTGAAATATTGGGTATTTTTTGATTATAAACCTAGGGAGTTCCGATTTCATTCATCATACAATCCTCCCATTATAGTATATAAATGTTTACTTACAATGAGTTTCTGGTCATGATTGTCAAATGGTCCCTATATAGCATAGTTTTTTTATTAGAGGAATAGATCAGATACCAATCATTGATTTTTACCTCCCAACAAAGATACTATTTATTCCCTCTGTGGTAATGATGAGGATGAATATTCCCACATCCCTATAGGATGGGAGTTATTCAAGGACACCGGTTTCATTAATGGATCATGTTGTTGAGGATCAAATGACCCCAGTCGAGGATTTGATGACTCTCAGGATGGAAATAAAGATATAAATAACATGATTCTAGTTGGGTGGGGTTGATTTATAATCACTATTTATTTCTCTAGAACCATCTCATATGATGATAAACCTGTGTATAGTGATTTAGAAATAAATTCCCCTAACCCGATGGGCAAGGGATTGTTTGCAAGTGCATATGTTATGTCCTGAATCCTCTTTGGAATTGATGATTCAAGAGCTGGATGAGGTTGAAGATATTCACCTAACTCATTGTTTTGTGTTTTATCCTAAATGGATACCATATTATATACTACAATAGCTCAATTGATGCGGAGTAGCTATGCTCGTGTATGATCTCGGTTACCTGAAATCCCATGATGGGAATCATTCTTTACGTGAAGATGTCTTGAAGATTAGAACATCATATTCCCACCCTAAAATGTAATGTTTTCAATGAGGATAATAGTTAAAATTCATTTTCCTTATCCTCTCCATCAATTCATGATGTATCAGAATAATTGACCAAGGGGAATTGTATTTTAGTTATCAACTAGCTCATGTTTTACCCAATACTCTAATTTGGCTGAAGACTATGAAATTACAGGATTCTGTATTTGAAATATTAATTTATTTTGGTGAAATAGGAATGTGAAATTATACTTATGTTTCCCAAACATGGATACGCATATCCAGATATTTTGAAGAAATTATCTATCAGAGTGTTGTCATAATGTGGTGACAAAAACATCATAGGTGTTTGTCATGCTCCTCAATTCCTTTTTTACAATAATTCCAAAATGTATCCACATACAACTAACTTCAGTGTGTATTACAAACATTATGGTGTTACAAATATCCTATATAGGATATATTCCAATCCATAATTCTATGATTAGTATCTCACATATGTTTTCATTGATGTAGCATACACCATATTTCTATCTCATTCGAGTCATCTTAGTCCGAATTAGCAAGGGATAGAATAGGATAAGGAGTTCGTTTATGGATAAGTCTCTCAATTTGTCAATTTCAACCTCATATTTATCATACATACATGAATATATCAGATCATACCATAGAATATGGTTCTTGGGTTCACCTCCTGACCCAAGTATAGGGTTTCAGGAAGTTGATAGGGAACTATTTGCTATTGACCCCCATGTTTTGAGCGCCTCTCTATATAAAGTCCTGCGTGTTTTACCCATGTCTATAAGAAATTGTATAAGAAAGAAGATGATTTCATTTTTCTTGGGGGTATAATCACTGGGAGGTTGAGCATGTCTTAGTTAAACTGTAATGTCCATTTGATTCTTATCCACACTACCGCGAGGAGGACTATCATGGTAATGATCATCTTCCAATTCCGTAGAACAATTGAAGGAGACTTATGGTTTTGCGAATTTTTACCAAATGAAATTAATGATATTGAAATTAATAACATCTGGATTATTGGACTATTTTGGGCCATGGTCGGAATATGATGACATACCTTTTGGATTTGTGTTGGGAAATGATGTCATTTTATGATAGTTACTGAACCTTGTTTATAAATATCGAGTGTTATGACAGTATGATCCTACTTCTGAGAATATATTAGAATCATAAAATGATATTCCTCGTTATTGATATAAATATAATTCTATATGAGGTTTTATCATTCTCACATGGTTGTCTTAGGTCATAAATTGGGTATGATATAGATCCCGAACCTTTGAAATATGTCATTGGTCTTTTTTGGAAAGAATATGTGCCTGCCCTAAGGCTTGAGACACCCTCACCTAGTGAGACCCTATTAGAATATGTATATGATCTGGGCTGGAATATGAATTCCCAACTGGAATAATCTGTTCATCCTCTATCACGGGAGAATGGTTATGATCCACCTTCTATATTTCAAAGGAACATGGTGGTGGTTTCATCCATATAAGGAAGTAGGAATATTTTCCTATCTTCCTTGATCTTATGGAATATGAAATGTAGATTCACTGATAATAATATGAGCATGTCTTCAAGGAATGATTCAATGTTAATTGGTTAGCTTCGACTTGAATTTAGATCTAATCCTTATGATGGGCCTTTAAAGTATGATGTTTGTCTTCATTGATAGCAAAATGTGTTTGTCCTGAGGCATGTTACCCTATCACAAAGTGAGCACAGACCAGTATAGGGACTTGAGCTTGATCCAAGGCCTTGGGAATATTCTTCCAGAATTTTTCTTCATGCATGTTCCCTTTTCCTCAGGCATATGCTTCTCTCATCTGCTGAACCCTGATTGGAACTCAAATACCATCCTTGTCTTACATGTCACCCATTTCAGGCATATGTCGATATTTATCCTAAATTAGAGTAATAATGTGTGATTGCACTAGAAAAATAACAAGTTCTCCATTATCATATTTATGAGCTTCCATGGATATAGGTAGAGGAATATTCAATTGTCATTGTATCTATACCAGTGTTGGAATAAATTGTCAGAGTTCATTGGCTACTACTAATATGTAATGGAATTTTATAAAATTTTGTGCATTGATAATATCCTAGAAATTTTCCATATCCATTATATACTAGAATATATCATCAATTGACCTAGAGAAACATCGAAACCTATATCCTCATTGTGGAACTAGAATATGTCGATGGAAATTATGCACAGGGGTAAGGATGCGCACCTCCACCATGGATATTATGGGGATATGCCCACATACATTTCTTCAGTGATAAGGGATATTATCATACTTTCTATTTAATAAAGGAATATACTGGTATAGATAATCACATTGAGTCAAAATTCCTCTTTTGACTTTTATGTCTTGTTTTAGAAATCACATATGTATTCATAAATACTTATCGTACTGAAAATGTTATCATATTGAGTATGTTTATCGTACGGACCATGTTAATCGTACTGACTCTGACAATCATACTGACTTTGTCAATCATACTGATTATGTCAATCATACTGATTATGTCAATCGTACTGACTTTGTCAATCAACCTGAACCTTTCAATCGTACTGAACCTGTCAATTGTATTGACCCTATCAATAGTATAGACTATGTCAATCGTATTGACCCTTTAAATCGTAAATAATTTTGTGCACCATACTCACTTTGTATCATCTCATTACATTACACAAACTAATACTAATAGTAATCATATTTTACTTTTATCACAAGCATGTTTTTATCCTTTATCAAAGCACGTATTATATCAGTTGTACTCATGATTATCATTTTCATATATCTTTTATTTTAAATAAATGATGTCTTAGATTTAGTTATAAACTAATCAGAATGATGTCATGTTTTCTGTTTCAATATGACTGTTGTAATGCCAGGTGTCCTAGTCCCTCTGAGTTTTCTGGTTAAATATGACTGTTGGAGGAAATGTGAGCATTGGAACATGAGGCCTATAAATAGGAGGTCATATGAAGCTGAGAAAAATTACTGAGAGACTGCTTATTCTTTTCTACTATCATGTTATAGAGAGAGACGCTGTGAATTCTCTCTTGCTTCGTGTGAAATTTTTGAGATTACAAAATGTGAACGGCTCGTTCTTAGTTATTTTAGTTCATTAAGTGCTTTGTTCTGCTTTGTGCGATCAATCATGTGATAATGATTGAGGTTTACTGAGGATAGGTCGAAGGTGGTACCGATAATCGTACCGTGGGCTTTCAAGTGTTTGAATGACAGTGGTGTCGATTACCTACAAAATCGAGGGCTTTCTATGATAGAAAGACAGATGTACCTATCATCATATCGAGGGATTGTGGGGATATCAAAACAGATGTACCGATCATCGTATCGAGGGCTTACCAAGGTGGTGGTAAGATGGACCTCTTATCCTAGGTGAAAGGATAACACTTCTCTTTGGGATAAAAGAATTGTAATACTTTTACATTTCCGCTGATGTTTGTTTTATAAAGTGAATTGTTTTGTTTCCTTTCTTCATTTCATATACATTTGTAATAGTTTCAATTACATTCATACTATTACATATTTTCTTGATTGATTCTACACGCTTTATGGTAGAATCCTTCACTATTTTATTACTCGGATTATTTTATTCATTTTGAATAAAATTGAATTACTTTTCATATAGTGTTACATTGTATCATATCTTTTATATCCATGTCTTTTGTGGTTATTTGTATTTTTTTGTGAATTATTTCAGTTTAATATCATTTAAAAATATTTCTCAAGTGTTTAAACACAATGTTTTTAATCCTAAAATTCACCCCTCTTGTATTGTTCCATCTAATATACATATACATCTAAATATCGGTCCAATAATTTTTCTCAGAGGAGGGTTTCCACTAAATTGTGTTTCTAATAATTTTTTTTTGTTTCAACTACTTACTACACTAACGTGTGGAGTGGAAAAGATTTTGTTTTTTAGGTGGGAGGAATGAATATTTCATCAATTGAAAATCTAAATCTGACAAGACCACCAATATTTGATGGGAAGTATTATGAGTACTGTATAGATCGAATTAAGACCTTTGTTATTGAAATTGGTGTAGACAATTTTATTATGCTTACTGGAGGTCACAAAATTCCTGACAACGAAGTTAGTACTTTCACTAATCAAGAGATGCAAGAATATAAATATAATTACAAGGTACGCAATACTTTTCTATGTTCTATGACCAGGAATATATACAGCCAGATATCTTCTTATTAAGAAGCCAATTTTATTTGGAATAAATTAGAAGTCACACATTTTGGTACATACAAGGTTATAGAAACAAGAAGAGAAATGCTCTGAGAAGAGTATCATGGATATATTTTTCGTTATGGAGAACCAGTATGTAAAGTGCAACAAAGATTCATGACAATTGTCAAATGTTTACAATTTGTGGGAGAAAAAGGTGTTGATGATGAAGCTCTTCTTGACAGAATTATTGATATAATGCCAAACGAATGGGAGTAAAAAAGGACATCTATTGATGAGAACAAAAATGTTTCTCAAATTAATCTTGATGAACTCTTTGGAACTCTTCTACAACACCATACAAGAATAAAGAGAGATGCTGATCTCAATTAGAAGAAAAACAGAAATGAATGTTTTGAATTTACTACTACATCCAAAGCTAAAACACCAGAAAGGATAACAAGATCCAAAGTGAAGAAAGTTGTTTTATTAGAATTAGGTTATTGTGATCATTCAGATAATGAGTTAGTCAATCTTGCTTGAAGGATGAACAAGACTTTGGGAACGAAAGACTTCCAATACAGTGTCAAAGAGAAATATTAGAAGGATAAGAAATATTCAGAGGTAACATGTTATGAATGCATAAATGTAGGTTATGTAAGACATGATTGTTCTTTATTGATGAGAAAATATAGAAAAGAGAAACAATATGAAAAAAATAAGAAAAATTATTACAAGACAAAGACAAAGAATGTATTGAAGTATAATTATACTTGGAGCACAAGTGGTAGCGATTCATTAGATGGTTCTTCATAATTTGAATCCTTTGGAAAAAGGAATATTAGACTTATAACCAGATTACCAATTGAAGATTATTTTCACATGGATGAGATGCATAATGCTGAAGCTATTAAAAATGTTTCCTTGAATGAAAAATATACTGATAATAAATATTATAAATCTTATAATGACGAGTCTTCATGATCGGAAGATAATACATTTCCTTCTAATGAATAAGTGTCATGGTTTTCTAAACTACTTGAGAATGAAAATTCTAAACTCAAGAAAAAATTTGATAAGGAAAATTATAGAATTAATATTTTAACTAAAGAAGTGTCAGATATTTCAAAAGATCTTGATATGAAAACTTTTTATTTAGAAAGTATTTTAAAAACCCTTTGAGAAAGTCAAATATGATAAGGATAATATTTTTAAGGATTCTGAAAATGTAATTTCTAAGAAAAATCTTTTCGAACCCAACTCTCATTCAAAATCAAATGTTTTAGAGGATAAAAACTTAGTTTTAAAACTAAAGTTACTGATTTTTCCTTGAAAGATTTTTTTTCAAACATTACTTATGGTAAGGAAAACTTTGATAAGATGTATTCTCAAATTTGACCTTTGAGGAATCATTCTGGTATTGGTTATACTCTTTCAAAACTGGTTTTTAGTAATAACTATTTTATTCCTCAATGTACCCCTTTTTGTTCTAAGTGTAAATGTGGTGGACGCTGGAAAGGAGATATTTCTATTAATATAACTTAGTCTTTAGGATTTCATAATTCTAATTTTGAAAACCAATTTTGTGTTCCTAAAATTATTTTATCTAACTGTTCCGGATCCAAACAAGTTTGGATTCCAAAAAACTAATTGATTCTTTTTTAAGAAAATAAGATGTATACCATCAATAAGAACATTTGTTACATGTATAGTTGTTGTTCATAACAAATGAACGGTAACAAATATTACTTTGAAAAGATTATCGAAACAAAAGGTGGAAAGGTTACCTTCGAAGATAATGCTCAAGGAAAGATTGTTGGAACATGTAATATTGTTTTTTTGGAAAAGGTTTTATTTCAAATGGTTTGTTTGTTAAAGGCCTTAAGCACAATCTCATCAGTATATGTCTATTATGTGGTGAAGGATACCTTGTGAATTTTATAAATGATAAATTATTAGTTCACAATTCCAAGGATGAGTTCATTCTATCTGACCATATGCATGAGAATGTATACACTATTAACATAGAAGACCTTAAGATCCAAAATTTACCTTGCTTAAGTGAAATAGAAAACCAATCCTAGCTATGGAATAGAATACTAGGACACTGAAACCTAAGAAACCATTGTAACCATTCAAATATAAGAATTTTAAAGGGCCTACCAAATCCTAGACATGATTCTTCGAAGGTCTGTGCCCTTGTCATTTTGGCATGGAACATAAAATTAGCTTTAAATCAATCAATGAAGTTAAAACTTCTAATTAATTATAGCAAGTACACATGGATCTTTTTAGTCCCTCACAAACTGGAAACATCATAGGGAAATACTGTGTATTTGTTTTATTTTATGACTTTACTCGATTTACATGGGTCTATTTTCTAACAAAGAAATCTGAAGCCTTTTTCTATTTCAAAACATTTAAAGCCCAAGTTAAAAATGAGAAAAACCTACCATTGATAAATATCTATAGTGATCATGGTGGTGAATTTCAAAATTTATATTTTGAAACATTTTGTAGTAAGAATGGTATTACTCACAATTTTTCAGCACCAAGAACTCCTCAGCAAAATAGTGTTGTCAAGAGAAGAAATCTTATTCTTCATGAAATGAAAAGAACCATGATGAGTGAATACTCAATTGCTATGAACTTTTGGGTTGAACCTTGTAGTACTACTTGTTATACTATAAATCGTGTTTTAACCTGACCATTTCATAATAAAATACCTTATAAAGTGTGGACTGGATGAAAGCCTAAAGTTTCATACTTCAAAGTTTTTGGATGCAAAGTATAGGTTATGAATACTAAAGAGAATCTACACAAATTCGCACCAATATATGATGACTGGATCCCTCATGGCTATTCTACAACATCTAAGGCTTATAAGGTTTTCAATAAAAATACTTTTATTGGTGATGAAATAGTGCATGTTAAATTTGATGAAACTAATCCTTTTGTTTTTAAACAACCCCAACTTATATTGTCAAATGTGTTTTTAAAAAATGATCAACAACCTTTATTAGAATACGCTTCTGATAAGGAAAATGTTCGAGAATGTCTTTATGAAACTTTTACCCCATAAGAATTTCTACTATATATTGATGAACAGGTTTTAAAAAACACAAATCAATTTCTTCTTAGGAATCATCCCAGTGATAACATCATTGGAGATGTAAATCAACCTGTAAGGACCAGAAATTCCTTCAGAAATGAAATAGAACATCTTGCCTTTCTTTCTCAATTCGAACCTAAATATCCAAGTGAGGCATTAGGTGATGAAGATTGGATTAAAGAAATGAAATATGAACTAAATGAATTCAAATGGAATCAAGTCTGGACATTAGTTGAAAGACCTAAAGAAACAACTATAATTGGTGTAAAATGGGTCTTCAGAAATAAATGTGATGAAAATGGAATCATTATAAGGAATAATGAAAGGCTTGTTTCTAAGGGATATAATCAACAAGAAGGAATATACTATGAGGAAACATATTATCTGGTAGCTAAACTTTAATCTGTTCGTATTCTATAAGCCTTTGCAGCATATTTTAATTTCAATTTATTTCAAATGGATGTTAAATGTGCATTTCTAAATGGTTTTTTTCAAGAAGTTGTTTTTGTTGATCAACCACCCGGTTTTATAGATTCAAAATATCCTAATCATGTTTTTAAACATTCCAAAGCTTTATATTGTCTTAAACAAGCCCCTAGAGCATGGTATGATAGACTTACATGATTTCTTTTACAAAACAATTATGCAAAAGGAACAGCGGGTCCAACCCTTTTTATAAAATTGGAAAATAAAATTGTTTTGATTGTTCGAATTTATGTTTATGACATAATATTTGGATCAATTCAGTAGTCTCTAACTAATTATTTTTTGAATATAATGAAATATGAGTTCGAAATGAGTAAGATGGGTGAGTTAACATTATTTTTAGGTTTTCAAATTTCATAAAAACCAGAAGGAACTTATATATCTCAACATAAGTATATTAAAGACTTACTCAAAACGTATGGGTACGACAATACTAAAAGTATTATCACTCCAATTAGTACCTCAAATATACTTGATCTTGATGAAATAGGAAACCACTAGATAAACCAAGTTTTATAGGTATGATAAGATATTTGTTATACTGAATAGCTAGTTGATCAGACTTAATGTTTTTCATATGCTTATGTGAAAGATAACAATCTAATTCAAAAGAGTCTCATTTAAAAGTTATAAAAATAATATTTCAGTTTTTAAAAGGAACTCTGGATTTAGGTCTTTTTTATTCTTCTAGAAATGATTTTGTTTTAAAAAAGTTTCTTAGATTATGACTTTGGTGGTTGTAGAATGGATAGAAAGAGTAAATCTAGAACATATCTTTTCTTAGGAGATTCCTTTGTTTCTTGGTTCTGCAAGAAACAAAACTCGGTTGAACTTTCCACCGTTGAAGCTGCATATGTAGCAACTGGAAGTTGTTGTGCTCAAGTGTTGTGGATGCAACACACTCACTGACAATGGATTGAGTTTTTCCAAAACTCAAATTCTATGTGATAATACTAGTGCCATAGCTCTTAGTAAAACCACATCACATCACTCTCATGAAAAACACATAGATATTAGGCATCACTTTCTTAGGGATCACACACACAAATGAGATATTGTTTTACAATTCATCAGAATGAATGAACAAATTGGTGACATATTTACAAAACCATTACCTTTTGATAACATTGAGTTTATAAAATAGATTCTAGGAATGATTACATTAAAATAATCATTCATTTCTACTTCATGTTTTACACTTCTCCTTTTATTAAAAAACTCCTCTTATAATGGGGGAGAACATTTTACTTAATAAGTTTCTTATTTTTTTATGATCATTATTTCTTTATTCTCTTGGTTTGTTATTATTTCTATCGTATTGATTGTTTTTTTATAGTTTTTATCTTTGGTTTGTTGTCTTTTTTTTTCAAGCTACCATATTGACTCTCTGTCCATCGGCATGTCATATTATAGTAACAAGTTTGTTTTCCATCAGCACGCCAACCTATGGTAACAAATTTTTTCCATCGGTACATCACCTTATGGTAATAATTTTTTTTCCTATTGGCATGTCACCTTATGGTAAAAAATTTGTTTTCCATTGGTACGTCACCTTATGGTAACAACATTGTTTTCCATCGGCATGTCACCTTATGGTAAAAACTATGTTTTCCCTCGACACGTCACATTATGTTAGCAACATTGTTTTCTATCAGTACCTCACCTTATGGTAACAACTTTGTTTTCCATTAGCTTGATAACTTGTGGCAATGACTTTGTTTTCCATCAGCTTGACAACCTATGGTAATGATTTTTTTTTTCATCGGCTTGAGAACCTATGGTAATGACTTTGTTTTCCATCAGATTGACAACCTATTGTAATGAATTTGTTTTCCATCAGCAAGACAACCTATGGTAATGACTTTGTTTTACATCAGCTTGAGAACCTAAGGTTATGACATTGTTTTCCATGGGCTTGACAGCCTATGGTAATGACTTTGATTTCCATCAACTTGAAAACCAATGGTAATGACTTTGTTTTCCATCAGCTTGACAACTTATGGTAATGAATTTGTTTTCCATCGGCTTGACAACCTATGTTAATGACTTTGTTATCCATCAGCCTGACAACCGATCGTATTATTTTTCTTCAAACATATGTATTTTATTTTTCCTATTGTATTATCGTATGTTAACACTATTAAACCAACAATTTCCTTATAATCTATGATAGGTACTTTCCATCCTTTGCACTATTTTACTTAATTTTTATTGTTTCTCAATTTTTTTTAAAACTCCCTTTTAATCCTATCTGTTGATTTGTTTTCCTCTTAATCTCAACCATATAAGATCAACGGTCATACTTTTTTCACCTATAAATATCTCGCCCCCTCCCCAAACCCACACTGGTTTTTCAGTTTTCGTGGTGAAGCTCTTCCCCCTCTATTTTAAGACTCCGTACGATCATTCATTGGCAGCTTCTATATGTCTTAGTCCTTTTCCAACACTCGTACCCAAATGTCTTCAAAAAATTTTCAGAGAAAGACTTCCTCGGAGAAAGGTTAGTTTCTTAAGAATTTTTTGACTCGTATAATTCTACAATCAGGAAAATTAATTTGTTTCAAGGCTGGGAACAGTTTTGTGTTGAAAAAACTGTATCTCAAGATCCAGTTCTTATTGATGAAGTTAGTCAATTTTACAAAACCATATCTTTTGACAAGAATATGAAAATATATTTTTCTACATACGATAGAAAAATTTCTATGTCTATGAATCAAGCAGCCCACATTTTGAATGTCTCAATAGAAGGTGATTATTTTTTTCCTATCTCAAAAACTACAAGAGGAAGTTCATACGTTTAATAAAGAAAGTGCTGAAAAGTCATTTTTTCTTATCAATGAAGAGAAGAGAAAGGTATCTCACTTATCCAATGATAAAAGGTTTGTTGTGTTATGGATGCAAGGCTTTCTTATCCCAAGGAAAGGGGATCGAGAAACTCTGAAATTTTATGATATCTTCAGGTTGGACTATCTTGTAAACATGATAACGGTAAATATCATGGGATTCATTTTTGAAACAGTTAAGAATTTCAAGTTAGGACCAATCAAATCTCAATTTATTATGTATCCCTCTATTCTTACTAGGTTTATTATTGAGAGCTTGAATTTTTGTAATATTCCATTGAAAGGGAAATTGAAAGAGATGAAGCATTCCTGGATAAGTAAGAATATTTTGAAGAAGTTATATGTTTGTTTTTATGAAAACTCAAAGCTCCTTGTCAATGATATATAAGCTAAATTGGAAAAAAAATTAAATTGGCACCAATCAATCAGTACCTATGCTGATCAAAGAAAATCCAACTGCTGTTCCTCCTCAGAAGTCAGATCCACAAACCAGTTCATTGCCAATGATGAAACCAAAATAAAGCAAGGAAGTTGTGGCCATGTGTTGTAAATATAGAGAACAACGATAATAAGGTTATCCAAAGTTAGTACTTGACCAAGATGAAGCTTTTCCTAAGAGGATAAGGGCAGAGAATACCCTTCAAGATGAAATGAAAAACAAGACTCTTTTGAAAAGAAAATCTCAAGACTTTCATGTTTCTAAGATTATGAAATTGGCTGAGGTGGCTAGTGCTCAACTAACAGAATAAGTTTATCAAGATCCTATCATACAGAGTCTCCCAGAATAATAAAAAGGAAAAAAATTATGGATGAAATACAGGAAGTTGAAGACAAGGAATGAGATTTTCTTTTTCAATTCCTTCAAAGTTCAAATAAAAATAGAGAAGAATATTTTCAAAGTAAAAGTGATGGTATTCATCAAAATCCCCATGTTGATAAAGCTCAAACTAAATCTTTTGAAACTCTAGATAGAATTCCATCACAAGCAAAGAAAGGTTCTCAATCTTCTCATATAGACAAATTAATTTTTATCAATGATAAATTATAAGAAGAAAGAAAGAAGAAATAAAAAGTAAAAGGAAAACAAGAAGTAGAAGAGTCAAGCTAATCAAATGAACTGGATTTGTACGATGAAGATACTGATTCAGAACACACAATTTCTCTCAATAGGAGTGATTACATTGGTCAGGTTTTGAGAAGGATTGAGAAGACTATCACTTATTTTCCTAGGATTGAAAGAAAAATTGATTTCATCACTGACAGTCAAAGAAAAAAGCTTGGTTCTGTAAGGTAACTGAGAAAGAAAGTATTTTCAATAGAATCCGATTTAAAATTCTGTCTAAAAGTTTGGATACTCATAAGAAGGCAAGGAATAGAACGACTAAGTAGTCATAAAAAATAGAGATCTTAGAGAATGATCATGAAATATAAATTGAAAACGTAAGGGGGATTTCTAATGATCTTTGTATTTCTTTCAATAAGATTGAAAAAGATACTTTTGACAGGCATAATCAGTTGTCAAATACTCATGGAGCTGATATTCCTTCAATAATAGAGTTGCAAGATAGAATGAATGCTTTTCAGATAGATTTTTCAAAGGATTCATCTTTCATAGTTGAAATAGTTTTTTTGATGAAAACAAATTATGTGTTATCTAAAGACAATAAGAATTTTCAATACAGAATTGATACACTTGAAGAAGTAATCAGAGTCTAGGAAGAGACTATCAAGAATAAGGATCATCTTTTTGCTGACCAACAAGAGCTTCTGAGATCCCAGGGTGATTCTATAACTATAGACAAGAAAGAAATAAAAAAGATTAAAGTTTTTCTTCATGATTTGATCAAGAAAGAAATGGAATGAGAAAAAAATGAGAGTTATGTTATCTTTCATTGTTAATTTCTAGTTTTCCATAGCCTTTTATTATCTCAATGAGATGTATGTTATCTTTTCCATTGCCTTGAATTTCGGTTATCTATCTTTTTCAGGAAACTCAAGATTACCCCATTCTTTTTATAAATCACAAAGGGAGAGAATTATTTACAAAGGGGAAGAATGTATTGTAAGTGTAAGTATGTTTTAAAACAAATACATCTAAATCAAGGAATTATTATGAATACAACCCTTTGGAAAGTACATACCTAATGGGGAGTTACTTGTATTCAATTTCATATTCCTATGAGTTTTCAATAACTAAGTGGGAGATAAGTATTTTTTTTCTTACTTTATGTTTTGGGAAATCTAAAAAGGGGGAGATTGTTGAGTTAAAAGTCCCCTTTTGATTTTTATGTCTTGTTTTGGAAATCAAAAATGTATTCATAATTGTTTGTCTTATTGAGTATGTTTATCTTACTGAGTATGTTTATTGTACTGACCATGATAATCATACTAACTCTAAAAATTATATTGACTTTTTCAATTGTATCGACTCTGTCAATCATACTAACTTTGTCAATTTTACTGACTCTGTCAATCATACATAACCTATCAATCGTACTGACCCTGTTAATCATACATACTCTATCAATCGTATTGACCCTATCAATTGTACTGAATTTTATGCATCATACTCACATTGTATCATCTCATTACATTACACTAAGTAATACTAATAGTACTCATATTTTACTTTTGTCACATGTGGGTTTTTAGCCTTTATCAAAGAACGTCTTATATCAATCGTACTCATGATTATCATTTTCATTTATCTATTGTTTTAACCATAATTATGTCGTGGATTTAGTTATAAACTAATCAAAACGATGTCATGTTTTCTATTTCAATATGACCGTTGTAATGCCATGTGTCCAAGTCCCTCCAAGTTTTCCAAAGAAATATGACTGTTGGAGGAAATATGACTGTTGGAACCTGAGGCCTATAAATAAAAGAACATTTGAAGCTGAAAAACACAATTGGGAGACTGATTATTCTTTGCTACTATCATTTTCTAGAGAGAGATGTTGTGACTTCTCTCCTAATTTGTGCGAAAGCCTTGAGATTATAAAATGTGAACGACTTGTTCTTAGTTTTTGTATTTCATTAAGTTATTTGTTCTTCTTTGTGCGACTGATCAGGTGATAACCATTGAGGGCTACTGAGGATAGGCAGACGGTGGTACCGATCATCGTATCGAGGGCTTTGAAGAGTTTGAAAGATAGAGGTTCCGATTACCTACACAATCTAGGGCTTGCAGGGATAGAATGATAGATATACCTATCATCGTATCGAGGGCTTGCGGGGATAGCAAGACAGACATAGCGATCATCATATCGAGGGCTTACCAAGGTGGTGGCAAGACATACCTCTTATCCTAGGTGAAAGGATAACCCTTCTCTTTGGGACAAAAGAATTGTAATACTATTACATTTCCGCTGCTTTTTGTTTTAGAAAGGGAATTTTTTTTAATCATTTAATATACATTTGTGACTGTATCAATTACAATCATACTATTACATATTTTATCGATTGATTATACATGTTTTATGATAAAATCCTTCCATATTCTATTACTTTGATTATTGTATTCATTTGGAATATAATTGATTTTCTTTTCCTATAGTATTAAATTATATCATATCTTTTATATCCTAGTCTTTTGTGTTTATTTGTATTTTTTGTGAGCTGTATTAGTTTAAGATCATTTCAACTAATTTCTTAAGGGTTTAAACACAATGTTTTTAAACCTACAATTCACCCCCTCTTGTATTGTTCCATATAACATACATATACATCTATATATCGATCCAACACATCAATGGGAGTCGGGATATGATTCCACTCATGGATATCTATATCAATACTCACCTAATGTGTATTCCATATTTCATGTGCATGGCTGATAGATGTTTCAGTGTGTTGGCATGTAACCTCAGTAGGTGAATGGTGGGTTCCAATGATATGGTACTGGAGACAGTAGATGACATGGTGCTTCCTCAATGGAACCTAATCTTAAAGGGAGCCTTATTTTAATCCCTGGTTCACATTCATTAGATATTGAAGGTGGTGATTTTCACTCTTTAGGGATAATATTCTAAAGCAGTTGGATGTGGAAACAAGTTCCACTATATTAGCTATAGCTGTCCATATACGGTGTAGCCTCTTAAGCTTCAGTACTGTAGGACTATTTCTAGAATCATTGAGGGTTTAGATTCTACCACTTTGATTGTACTTTTTAACCATTCTACTACTTTGATTGTACTTTTTGTCCATTTTTTCATAACATGTTGTTCTATCTATTGACATGTTTGATCATTTGGTTCCCCTTTGGGGTTATAGCCATAAATAATTATCTACAACAGTCACTAGATAATGAAATTATCTTTGATAACGATACTACTGTTGAGTACAGTATCAATTGTCATGTAGAAAATATGGAACAAAGTAATTTATTTATGTAATATCATAGGCATGATGTGCTCAATCTGATATGCATGGTTAACAAAATTTTCTTATTATTCCAGATCTTACCACTCTGTTCATGTGGACTTATCAGTGCCTGGAAGGGAATGTTTCATGAACCCTTGTTATAGAGGATCAGTTGTAAGACTTATCTCAAGATTATCTGATTTTTAGCATATTCAAAACAAACAATTCTAAAGCATAATTAACCGATTATTATCTTTTTGGATAGATTTATATTGGGTTCATAAATTTTTTCATGTAGTTTGAAAAAAATTCCTAATTGATAATAACCTAATCATTTTCTATTTGAGATTCTCACGTCAGGTTCTCCATATTCTCAAACAGTGTGAAAAAAAATCTCTCGATGGATAATTACCAAATCATTTTTATTCACGAGATTCACATTTGGTTCATAGTCATTGTTTTCATATATTGTGAAAAAAGGGAAAAATGGATAATAACCAAATAATGAATTGATTTGAGATATTCACATCAATTTCCCTATTTTGGTTTTGACAAAGAAGAGATGACTGCTGGGTGAATTTTGTTACTCCTAATGTTTTTTTGTGGTGTGGTTCATTTCATGCATAATATTTAAAATCGGGTCACCATTTTTTTAATGGAATCTTCAAATGGTTATTCCATGCATAAGTGGGTAGATAACTACCTTCTAAATAATGGTAGTTAATTGGGGTTTCATACATAATGATGCTTTGGGATGCACATTGGTCTATAGGATAGTAGTTTGGGCTCATCATACCATTTATCAGGGAATTGTTTCATACTCCATGACTCTGGTGTAGATTTATGATATGTTGAATAATATCATCCTAATCTAGATTCATGATAGGTTACCAAAACAAAATGATCATAATTTCACTCAAAATGATCAAGGGATCACTCCTTTTATGTTTAGAATTAGAAGGTGATATAATTATTGAATAAATATGTACATATTCATGGTTCATCATCTATTTCTCAATAATGAATAACATCTTATATGTTGAAGTTGCATAACTAGGAACATCATAATTTTCTACCATTCAGGGGGAATGTAAATATTCTATATAAGGGATGGATCCATTATTAAGTGAACTTAATATTGGATTCAAAAAATACATAGATCATCGAAACCCATGGATTTTAATATCATGTAGATGGTACATAGATGTGGGCACACAGACATAAAATATTTGAGATCGAGCCTCGATGATACATCCTACATAGATGGTTATATCATGAATCAGATTTAATGTAGTTCATTAATTCCCACAGTATTTTACCTAATTTATATTCCCTTATATAGGGGATATTTTTAACATGAATGTAATCAGGTTTAAATTAGGATAATTCCTAGGTTTGGGGTGTTTCGTGATTCCAATGTGGTGATCATTATGACTCTATAGGCTCACATGATCTATGAATGGATTTTGAAAAAATTAATAGAAATTGATCAGCCTAAATTCAAACAGATTCATGAATAATATACTAGGACAACCCTTGTATGTTAAATATGGATCTCGGACCCTATAAAGAATCCTATGTATCCTGATTATGGAAGAAATTTGAGTTATCAAAGTTTAATTAATCCAAGATTACATATTGACATTTCAATTATACACATCACACAAAATATTTTTCCACTCATTGGGGAATACACGCTTAGGATTACCTTATATGCGGGATATATCATATTATTATATTGATTGGGCCTTTCACCCTGTGGTTTCCCTTATTCTAAGATACACTTTTTATTAGGATGATATAATCATTACAACTCGCAAAGCCCACCTGAGATATGGTAAATTCTATAATCAAGGGATAGTGATTAATCAATATCATTTATTTTGAAAATGAGACTTATTTGTTGGGTATAACCTATGCATATTAGATATTGATATTAGTCATAAAAAGGAGTCATACATATCTTGATTATTTGTAGAAAATAGAATCATCATAGTACTCTTGATTGGGGCTCACACATTGATGTTTCCATTATAATCATGGATTACACACTAATTAAAGAAAATTTTATAATGTATTGGGATTACCATGTAACCTAGAATGATTTTATTCTAGTCATTAAATTATTTCCTTCTCAACAGGTGTTTATTTTCTTTTTAACATGCAAGGGGACGTCTTCATGACTTCTTCGCTGATAATCGCGTGATACAGTCGATGTGTCTGAGGGATGTCACATGACATAGATGGAATGTCCTCTAATTATATTATAATAAAAGATATATTCTATAGAGGAAAATATAAAACCTATATGGTTTTTCCTATAATCTATTAAATGAACTTGGATGTCTTGTCTAGAGGGTGTCACATGTTTTGGCAGAATTTCCCTAGTGTCATCGAGAATGATGGATTCCACTCTTGGAGGGAGTCAGGAGAGTCAATGTGATATGTCTATAGGGTGATGAAAGATCTAAGTGGACATGTTTGGATATCACTAAGATATTGGAATGTAGTTTCCATTGGGTGTCACATGAATCATTCCACATCCTCTGGTTCTATCGCCAGAATCATCTCACTTGTAATGCTCCTGTCATACGTGTCAGGTTACCTATCTGAAAGACACCATAAGCTTTGGATAGTGATAAAAAATTGCTTTAAGAAAAAAGTTTTTTATGCCCAAGGTGAACCCCGTGACTTTATTTTACATGTTTATAGGACTTCACATTATCCAAATAATAAGTCACATGACTCTCTCAAGATTTGGGTGACATATCCTGGTCTTTTCCCCCCCATGACTAGTTTTCTCAATGTAAATTAGGATTGGCCTATGTGTTATTCATTTATGTATCCCACATTTTAGTCTTTGTTGAATCCATGTAACACAAATGACTTATATTATTTTTATCTTTTTTTAAGTCTAATTTGATATAGCATATGCATGGTATGTTTTTTGTGTGACCTTCTATAAGTCTGTGTGATCTATGAGTGATCATGTGTATGGATTTTTGAATTTTTAATGATCAATCAGGTTTTCCATGGGTTATTACATCATGGGAATGTTTTCTAGCTGTAAGATCATATTCTCTATAAAATCCTCTTTGGTTCATGGGCATGCTGGTGTGAAAATCAAAGGAATGTTATGTCAGCATGGGCTCAGAAGAGTGCACATTTTAATGTTTGGTGTGGTTTTTATTAGCCTCTACATACTAATTTACCTCTAAGTTTTGTGGTTTGTATTGTACAAATCTTGGATGGAATTACTATCATGAGCTCTTTAACTTCCCACCATAAGTCATTCTTGGGGCCTCACATGAATATCAACCACCTTGATATCATATCATTAATGAATCTTTTTTTATATTATTGAAAAATAATGAGTTCATTTTCTCATCCAGAGATTCCAATGGGATGTTATATTATAATTATAGAATTTCCAAGAGCCCTCAAAATATTAGAGATCTTGTTGAATGGACCTTGAATGATCTCATGTGGCCTTTTTGGGACCTTTAATGAGATAAGGATGACCTGTTTGGGGGCCTTTGTGAAATCAGACCGAATTGTCAAGGGGTATTAATAAATCATGCTACCAACATCCTAGGTGTCTCACTTGAGTTTTACAACCATGATAGGATCCTTTATTTTCATTTTTATTTAAATCTTTCATTTTTCAGTCATATGGATATCACAAGAATGCACGAGTTTCGTCAAAGACAATTTCTTTACATATTGGTGATGTGTCGCGTGGCCAATAAAAGGTCATATAGAGATGCATGAGACTTTTAAGGAAGGATTAATCTATTTCTCCTTGTGGAAACTTAGAGGGGATGTAAGGTATCATTGACATGTCTAAGGTCATTTTTGTGATATGGAAGACATGTCATCCGGATTTCACAGTATGGGATTGACATTTCAATGGGTGTATCTGATGACTTTTGGATTTGCAGAGGCTGGTCGCATGGCGTTTTACGATTGAAAGAGGCTCCCATAAACTCCAAATTCTATTTTGTTCATATATTTCCTGAAGGCATGGGGGTTTCATGAGTATTTTTGAACTTTGTTGAGGGAAATCATTCTCCCCATTAGTGACTCATTGCATATGTTTTATGGTCACAAGAGAATTATATATTTTACATATTTAACTCCTATTTTTCGAGGATTTTTTGTGGGTTTTTCAAGCATCCACCAGGTAAAAAGTAACGTGTCCCAGAGGAGATTATATTGCTACTATTTCCTGATAATTAATTGTAGGAGGAACCTTTTTATGACTATAAGGTCTTGTCACAGGGATCTCATGGAGTCTTCATGTAGGTTATGTGATATGTGTTACTGTCTACAAGACCTTCCAAAGATCATGCAATCATGATTATTTGGAGGTTCTATGTTATCCATGTGATCTAAACAACCTTCTACATTTTTTACATTTTTGGGGAAAATAATACACATATTTGGGAATTCATTCCTTTTATGAATTTACTAATTATTATTTGGAATGTGTAAACTGTACAATTGATAGTGGAGTTTGTTTGATGAATGTTTTCTAGTATCATGCTGTTATATGATGGGAGTCTTTAGGACTCTATATAAGCTAGATCCTTGAATTTAGTTTCTTATATTCGGATTCCAAAGAATTTTCACCCACATAAAATTATTTTTTAACCAATACAATGCTAGCTATTACAAGGACATAACTAGTTGGTAATGAGTTATTTTATTTTCTAGTTAATGTCATGTCCATCAAAATAGAGACTTCCCAACAATAATCAATGTTCAATGTTTCGATTATGGAATGTTATAGTCCTATAATATTCATTAAATTTATCTAAGGATTAATTTTCATGTAATTCATGATTTTTATCTTTTAGTTGGGGATACAGAAGGTATATGATTTCCCTGCAATATCCCTCATCCACGTATAAAATGAAAATAATGTGGTCAAGATGGTTTTAACCATTAGGTCAAAAAAGGGTTTGGATAATCATGTTCATAGGTGGATGGTTTATAATTTCCATTGTTTGTTGATACTCACATCATAAGTGGTAATATCTACATGTTTTCTATTTGGGTTCACATCTTATTTTAATCAAGATCTATGTACCACTTTATTTCATGTGTCCAAGATAACCATTTTCTACCTAGGTTGGAGAGGGATACAATTCCTATGTAATTTATTACTTCATTTTATGTTTGATAGAGCTTGTTTGATGTGTGAATAGATTATGTGTTGGTTTTAAGGAACCATATCTCTTGTGGAGAGATTCAATATTTTTGGATATAGTAATAGTAAATGACCCTCAATATGGATTGGATGTATTTAATAATGTATAAATTTTATTATTTCAATAATAAAATCATATTATAAGAAAATATCGTTGCCCATGTGGTTTTCAATTGTGATATAAACCCTCTTATGATAAGAGTATTTTTGAATCAATATCCTCATTATATGTATTTTTGTTTCTATTTGTTGTTGATGTTTATCTCATGGTGTATCCTTAGGTTATAGAATACTGACATGAAGTATTTATACAAATGTTCTTCTAACAACCCCTTTGATGGGAGACCATATTTGGGATAGTTCTTCAAAAAGGTATTTCTATGATATTAATCACTCTATATAAGTTGAACCCTTTTGAGTTGAAGTATTTTGGGATTTATGTTAATTGTATCATATTGGTAGGATTCAACATGCCTAATTTTTATCCATGGGTATATTCTGATATATTTTCATATAAAGCATCTGATAGTATGTTGTTGTGTGATTAATATCACCATTTTTATTATGTAATAATGAATAATGGTTATCCATTACCATTGATTTATGATTTATTTTATTAGTTAAAGGGCCCTGTATAGCTCTTAATTATCAACTTCTCATCAAATTAATTAGAAGTAAAAGGATCTAAAAAATACTAGTTTTATATGTTGTTATTGGAATTTCAAGATTGTTGTGTTGTAATTCAATGACAAAAATACACCAATTTTTATGGAGTTATTCATTTCTATGTGATACGAGAATCTATAGAATTTCATAGTTTTTTTTATTTGAATAATCATTGTGTTTTTATCTTTTAAGGAGGATCACATTGAGTATATATTGTTCTTGTTAGAGGTTCATCATTTTAATTATATATTTGGAATGTTTTTGAAGTTTGATTTCAAGCCCTATTAGGTTGGTTTAATTATGTATGTTTTATCTCAACATGAATTATTCATAGATCCATCAATGATCATTGGGGTGGATTCTTCGGTAGACCCAAAAAATATTCAGATGTATGTAGTTTCCATTTTCTATATTGATATTATATGAGTTTCATACTAGAAAAATCTTAAATTGGGACTCCAATAATATAATTTTTTAGAATGTAACATATGTTCATGTTGAATTCATAGTTTTTAAGTACGACATATTCAATGCCATGGTTCGTCAACTTTAAAATGATGGTATTTTGATATAGATTTGTTATCATTCATTACATCATGGATTTTGTAATGAACTAATTAAGCAGATAGAAGTTATATATTACGGGTCAATGTAGTTAAGACACCGTGAATGTAACTATTCCACCTAATAACATGATATTTTTGATGTTTTATTTTATTTTCATTCATGGAGATTCTATCATATCATTTAATGTTCTATGGTCTTCAATTGTCACATGTATGTTTAGTAAATATTCTCCACTCATGACATGAATCAACAAAAATGATAGTTTATTGACTTTGTATCTGAATTTAAACTCAATATTTCCCTTAAGAGTAGACTAGTGTATATTTTTTTATTCCGTGATTATAAAGTCACAATGTGTTGTTGTACATAATACATGAGACTCTTGAATAATAATAATGGGGTTGGATTCGATGTACATTCAAATAGGAGAAGTTCCTGGAAATTGTCCCATTATGAGAATACTAAAAAATCATTGTTAGTGATGAATATGGAGGAGTCATAGATATTGAATTTCATGATAAGGCTTTTCAATAATCATGTAATTTTTATTTATTCCCTTAGGGGATTTTTTTAGGATGGACAATATCGAATACAATTTCAATGGAATATTTCACAATGCATGATGTGGTTATACATGAATTTCAAAGTACTCTATTTTTGGTTTATCATAGTGTGGAAAATATTTATTTTAATATTTAAAATCATGTATGGTGGTCTGGTCTAAGATTCATTGTTTTAGAGTTTGTCCTTAGTTAATTACAGTCCTCGAATGTGAAGGGTGACCATCATATTCCTTGTTTTTTTAATGAATCTTCGTGTTGTTGCCTAATGAAAATGGGAAACAATTTGGAGGGAATTATTCCTGAATTTAAGTATTTCTCAAGGAATTAATGATTATATATAGGTTATAATGGATAAAATAATGAATTGAATATTCTTATTAGTGATTCTAATGATTAGATTTGATGATTTTTTTTCTATGTAGAACCCAAACCTATTAGTGATGCTTAATGTTGTCCTAATGATATTCATCTCTGATCATGATCCATGTTTTACCTACAATTTGTAGAGATTCCTCCTTCAATTTTTTCTATTTATTTATCCATATAAATACCTTTTAACAATAGATATATGGTCATTCTGAGAAAACTATTTAGATTTTATTGGCCATATTGAACGTAAGTACTTTTGATTTTAGAGGTAAGTAGGTTCATCACCTACCCCTAGTGGAGTTTACCTACAACAACATTTATTTCCCCACTATGGGTATGACTCATTTTTTATGATAATTAGAAATGACCTTATTGACATCTATTATAAAGGATCAATTTTATAGATTCAATAGTAATTTGGGTTTAATTGATGTACAGTATGAGAAAGAACTTGCATGTAATATGTAGTGAATAAAGGCTGGTTTGGATCATTAGATGTACTCTGTTGATCGTATGTGAGGGTCACTGATGTTTTATATTAGTAATCATGTGTTATTATTGTTTTCTAGTATTAATTGGATGTTAACTTACCATAACAGAATAATACATTCTCTATGATTGTTTTGGACATTCGAGGTTATGGATTAGGATAGAGCTAAGAATTATCAGTTAGGACTACTCTCACCAATTAGCATGAATAATGAAATCATCTATATATCACAACATGGGTAGTATCTATATTATGATTATCAAATCATATATTGGTGTAAAATAGATGTTGGATACTATAATACATTTTATGAGTGTCCTATCAAGATTCAGGATTATTTATAGAAGGAGTATCATGGGAATTTTATCCCATTGATTTATATCATTTGGAATCATAGTAGCCTAGATTAGATTACACGAGAGAAGGAGTTGAAGGTTCACACTCAATATACCATGTTACTTAGTTCTTTATATTATTTTTTTTCTTTATTTGTTTGATCCATGTTGGGATTCTTTGTAATTCATGGGCATTTATATGTGCTCATTTTTCACCATTAGTATTGTGGATGCTTTGGGACTTCCCTTGAATGGTATGTCACAATAAAGTGTGATTTTAGGTTGGTTGGTGATGTTGTGAGTTTTTTAATTTGTTATTAGGTCAATGTAGATATTATATTGTTTTAGAAAGACCCTTTAGATATATCTCGCAAGGTGGATATTCAAACACCTTTACATTCTTTGGTTTTTAATTAATTATCGAGCATGACAATTGATTGAGAGTTCTCTAATGTAAGTGTCCACATTTTCCCTAGTTATTCAACTATGACTCAGAATATGAGAAATGTAGGAACATGTAGTATTAATTTAGAAATGTGGTTTGGAGATAATTTCACATCATGAAATAAAATTTCAATTCTAGAAATGTGATTTTCATCATTAATACACATTTTTAGATTGAAGGGATCTAAGGTATAATTTTATTGTTTTACGATGAATAAATTTACTATGTTAATTTTTAGATCAATGTTTAAATGGTTTTTCTGATTTTTTTTGGATGAGGTAACATAAATTTATGGGGGTTCCTAGCCTATGGTATTTAGGGTGTGAGTTGGAATTTCACACCATTAATTGTTCTTTTCCACGTAGGTCATAATTTTAAGACACCCCTGGGATTTATAAATTTTTAGCTCTGCTCCAACAAACAATAGGATTATAATTTATTTTATTCAATTGAAATTTATTCTCCTTCAGTACAATTCAACCCCTTCATTCTAATGATCCATCCATGGGTATCATATGTGAATTTCCTTTAACATATCTGATTTTTAGAATGAATATTCTTTTTATTCACAATAATTTGATAAATATAATATTTCTTCTACCTGAATAATTAAATTAAAATAATTATGAAATAAGTCTTAAAATATAAGAATTAAATCAGAAAAACTTTACACATTAATAATAAGATATTTTAATAGAAAATATGAAATTAAGTATGTCACACCAATAATTATTATTTTCCACACCCTAGTACTTCCCTTAAGAGTGGTCAAATTAAAATGAGGAAAATAAATATAAAACAATATAATAATCAGTATTAAGAGGTCTATTAGATCATATTAACCTATGAGGATCACCAATAGATAAAAACCAATAACAATGAATAATATAATGATTCAAGAAATCATATTATCTGATCTAAAATTTAACCTTTAGAAATGAGATGTTTATATATAATAAGATTAGAAAGAATATATATTGAAATGAAATATGGTCGTTGGAAATATTGTTATTTAAAATATAGGTATTTCAAATATGGTCATTGTGAATATTGTTTTTACAAATATAGTCATTGTGTATGTGGTCTTTTGATAGGTATAATAATGTCATGAAATGAAAAAAAAATATACCTCACAATGAAATTATAATATTATATTAAAATATTATATATATACATATATACATATTACATATTTATATTATTATTATTATATCTATATTATGACATAATTTATAAAAAAATTCAAAAAAATATGTGAACATCAAGGGAAGAGATAAATTAAAATTTTAATATAAATATTAATTAATTGCATTTATTAAAGTGTATTTAGTATAGTGTTAATATTTATTTCTAAAATAGAAAAATAATAATTATTAAATATTTTTTGTTGAAAAATTGAATAAAAATATTTATGATATTATTATATATTCCCTAATTTATTAAAATTAATTAAATTATTTATTGATATGAAATAATATTAAAAACATTTAATAAAACAAGTTTCTATATATATTATAAATTTCCATAAAATATAGATATATATCATTTTCATAATTTTACTGTATAAAACTAAATAAATTTGTTAATTATTTTTATCAAAATTAGTTTAGTATGAATTTTTGACATTTTTCTAAAATCATAGATTCTATATGAATAACAGAATTACTAATTTTCTAAAAACTACCTCTTTTATAATAAATCAATAACATAATATCTATATTCATATTTTATATAAAAAATATGTATATTTAATAAGAAATATAAATAATTTAATACCACTTTAAGAATTTATAAAAAAAATAATATTTTTTACATATAATTAATATTTTAAACACATTTTTTTTCCTTGCCTATATTGTTAATTAAATATTTTCATGTTTATAAATAAAAGAATATAGATTTTATTTCCTAGTTGAGATTAAAATTTAAATATTTGTTTACATATTCAATTATATTTTTTCTACATAATGATATTAATCATAAGATTAATGTTAATTACCATGATAATGGTGAAATAATTTTTTATAAATGAATTACTTTGTTAATATTATATAAACATTATCTAATAGATAAAATTGATAAAATTTAAAAGATTAAAATAGTATGATTTTTAATCATATATATAATTATATTTCCAAACATTCATTCAGTAATCATTACTCAATATAGAGAACACATAATATTTAAAATTAGTTTTTCTGAAAATATAAATTTATTTATTTATTTATTTATTTGTAATTTTATTTTATAACTTTTTAATGTAGAACAAGTGTAAATGGATATTAAATTTATGTTTAGAAAAATAATATTTTGTCATATGTGTTACTTATTTTTCTAAAGTAAACAATCAATTATATAGTTATATCCATGTTATTGGGGTAAATATTAAAATGACAAAATATAAAATCCTATACTAAAATAATTAAAACTTGTTTAAAAATTTTGAGGATCGAAACAAATTTTTATTTTTTGACCCAATCCCAACCCAAATAATATTAATATAAAATTTTCAAGTCATTGTCCAAGGAATACTTTAATTATATCATTAATGTCTAAATTGTATTTCCAAAAGTGCTATTTTCATTACTTATAGAGGGGGATTTTTACACCTTTTCATGGTTACGTATCCCTTTTAAGTTTCTCGGGAATTTATAACCAACATATATCTCTTATAATTTATTTATTCATGCACAAACTGTTGGTATATAAATGTTTTCTTATCTCCTTATTTTCTAAACAAATCCTTAAGATATGATCATTTCTCCAATGTAAGTATCTACTTTTCATAATATTTTCTATATAAAATTTTTCTAAATGATATCATTTAACCATAAATATATAATGAAATTAGATTCAACAATGAAAATTATAGGTAATTATATTAATTAATAATCCATCGTATTTTCCTCTCTATACACCAATTAAAACTTAATCATCTTAGCACATTTCATTAAATACACCTCCACAAAGAGACATATTTTGTTTTTCATACTACCTATAATAGATAGTTTCAATGAAAGAATTGGTGAATAAATATTATAACTATTACATGAATTTTTTTAAATGTAAAATTTTCATCTTCCATAATTCCCCCTCATTATATGAAAAATTAAATAGCTAAATGTGTATTGTTCAAACAATCACCTCCATGAATATACATATTTTCAATTTTCATCATGATTTTCATTAATTATAGAAACCATATAAAATCATATTCTACAACATAAAAAAATGAAAATAATATCATTATCCTTCCATTATATTTACATTATAAATATCCTTAACAATACTCCCCAATCAAGATGTAGCATGTTCTTTGTGAGTTGGTTTAATGACCCACTTGAATAATTCCATTAAAACAATCATGAATTACTATGGGAAAAAACACTATTATTTTTATAGTTTAATATTCTATTAATGATTGATTCTCAATTTTTAATTTTTAAATAACATATATAATTTATTTTTAAAATATTTTCTTTGATTAGTAAAATTAGATAAATATTCTTAAACTAATTTAGCATTAATTCCAACATAAGAAACAACAATAAAATAAGTAAATATAGTATATTAAGAAAGTTTGTATATTAAATTTAATATATAAAAGTAATAATCCAATTATGGTATCTAATAAATATAATTTTATCATTTAGGTTTTTAGATGTGCACACATGATAAATCTAGAAAATGATAATGTATTCATCTCAAGACATCCTTCATTGAGACACATTTTCATTAATGAATCCAAATTCGGTTGAATATAGTGTAAAAATAAAACTGGTTATATAAAATCATGTATTTTATATATTCACCTCATTTTAACATCAACATCAAACTTATTCCCTTTGAAGGGTTTTTTATTATAATATTTCTCAAGTCGTAATGGTTTCTATCTCAATCACCCTTTCTTGTGGAATTGCTTGGTCTGGGTAACTAATATTAATTTGAATGGTGTAACTACTAGACTCCTGATATTTCATATGAAAAATTATTTTTGAACATGGAAACATCAATTCTATTCATTAACTTCCATTATCTGGGTCATGATTGATGACTTCCTTAAAATATGTTTCCTTCAAAACTCAACCTAATTTATTAAGTTATAATACTTCCTCTTGAGATTCAACATCTTTGTCATATGTAATATCGACTTTCAATATTGGAAGATCATTTTTTTCAAATATTATGTATTAAATAGTTGTAATCCGTCTTAAAAATGAAGTTATTTTAAGAACTCTCATCCTCTTAAATGATATTTTCCTCTCATTATCTATATGTTGAATTATCAATAATGATATTTTCTTAAATTAGAAACCTAATTAGTTTTTATCTAAAGTGAAAACTATATGTACATTCTCATATTTTCAGTAGAAACATTTATTATCTTTTTTCACAATATGGTATCTTGATAAATTATTTTTTTAAATTTAAAAAATGTTATTATGTACCACCCTATTACATGTCACCTACTGAATATCATTCACTTTATCAATTTTACAAAACATTCATCTCTAAAATTAGTCTAATTTTGTTTATAATTCCCTTATATATAAAAAAATTTAAATATCATTTTAAATTTTTATACAAGTTTTTAGTTCCCTTTTAAATTACTATTTTCATGTAAACCCTATTTAGGTGAATTTTACATCTTTTTGTATCATTTAAAATTAACCCCAAAAAAATTTATGCAATTAATAGATTAGAAACCCATAATTATTTGATTTTGAAGACTATTGATTCAATTTTGTGTTTATCAGAAGAAAAAAAACTTTCTTTTCTAAAAATATCCTTTAATGATTTTACAGAGCATCATCCAAGTAATTCGTTTTTAATCATTATTTTCCTATATCGTTTAATTTAATTTTTTTACATTTTAACTTAATATAAATAAGATATATAGATGCTAAAATGATTTTATTTTAAAAATTATAAATTTTATCTATTCTAAAAAATTCATATGATTTACCTTCGGTTATTCCTTTAATTATAGTTATGAAACCCACTTCTTTCTCAGTGGTTTTATAATTATTATTATATAAATGTGTTTATTATTATACATATGTCATACATATGTAAGATATCAATTATGTGATAGGTGGTAAAAAATTATATACCCCTCCAATACATTGGTTAAATCTTTTTATCACATGAGTTGTTATGTAATGGATTAGGGAGTAAACCAAATCTAAAATGGGACATCATCATCATTTTTTATAGAAATGGGGAGTGAACCCAATCACCCATGGGACATTGTTCTCAATTTGATTATGGTATAGTGGGATACTCTTGACATATGTTTAAGATTTCATGTCTTTTTTTCCAACGTATTCAATGATTATGTGGTTATATTCATTAATTTCCATATAATATATTTTTATTCTTATGAGCACACAATTTGTCATACCTTCGTATACATCTTTACTCTCATGTTATGATATATTCTAGGTTTATTCCTTTTATAGGAATTCTTGCTAACAATTTTCTTTATATATTTTATATTTAGATATCCTATGATATTTCAGATGATATATCAGAGTTAAGAGAACTGTGTTTTGTTTAAATTAAAGGTGGTATTTTTATGTTTAATTTTACACATTTATGTATATAATATTTTTAATACATAATAAATATATATCATTGAATTATATTTATTGTAAAATAATGTTAGGAATCATGAATTTATTTGGGTTTAAGACTTTGGTCACTATATTTTCCACTTCTGACAATCATTATTTTTATATCATTCTCTATTGTCGTGTTGTGGTAGTTTTCCTCCCATATGTACCTTGGATTTATAAATAGGTTATCCTGATGATGATCAATATGATAAATAATTATAACTGGATTAAAATTTACATTCCTCTATATTAGTTTTCAGAGTAATTATTAGAGTTCCATATTGAGGTCATAGATTTGTAATATCTTTCTTGATTTAGACTAAATGTGTGTGATTTTTAAGCTTTAGTGCTTTTGGTAATGATATAATTATACTAACAAAGTTAGAAACGTTTTAATTTATAGAAAGAATAATATTTTTGATTTGTATTTTAATGGATTATGTTTTTATTCTTATAGATTACTAATGTTTTTTATGATGGAGTAATATGGAAAAAATTACACTCATGATCTTATTGATGACTCATGAGCTTATGTTTATCATAAGCCCATGTTTTTTGTTTGGTTTTAAAGTCTTATGATTTTCTATATTTTTCTTATTGATTACTTTTTTTCTTAAAGGCTAATGGTGTGTAATATTTATGTTTTGATTTTATTTGAGATTATCAGGGATAATATTTTAGGAAATGTGATAAACAACATAATGTTATAATAAATATATTGTGATTAAAGAAAAATTATTATTAAATTGTTATTTTTTCCTTTAAATGTTATTGAATATGAATTTAATTATAGGCACATGAGTATGTTTTATTATAGAAATTTAAATCCTATATGTTGTATGATACCTATTACTGAAGACCTATGAATAATAAACTGATTAATTCAAGATCAGATTTAATAATATTATTCTCTAAAAACAAATTATTTGGTACTGAATGAGTCCATTCTTATTATTTATGGATTGTGTGCTTCATGTTTGTGTTCTAAGATCCTTTTTCTATGTGAATAGAATACAATTACAATGTTTTTATTGTATGGGCTCTTTTCTACATTGATTTTATAATATAATAACCAGCTATAGTTAGATTTAAATATGTTTAATGGGTTGGGTCCAAGGTATATTTGACTAATAGTTGTTTTCATAGGTTTGGTATCCTTTGATAAGAAATTTTTAAGGATAATACCGAATATTTATGGATACTCCATGTTATAGTGTGGTAGTTTGACATTATTCATAGTGGTGTGGGATACGGGGATGGTCAGGACAAATTAAAATTGGGGCTTACTTATCGATGTTTATTTCAATATTGAATCTTTTTTAATGGAATATTGGATAGATGTTATTTTTTTCATCTAATTAATGTATTCATACTCTTTTCATGGAATGTGATTTTTTTATCGATCAACTTAGGTGGATTTCTAGAGTACCAAACTAAATTATAAATGATAAATTAAAAAAAAAATAACCCATGGGATGGGGTGTTGTTGAAGGTAGTTATTATAAAACATTTATATCAAATAAATGTAATCCTTTGAAGTTATAGTTATATTTAAATATGTATAATGGGTTGGGGCCTGGGGATATTCGACTAATAGTTGTTTTGATAGGTTTGGGATCCTTTAACAAAGAAATTTATGGATCATACCCTATATTTATGGATAATTCATGTTATGGTGGGGTAGTTTGACATTATGCATAGTGTTGTGGGTTATGGGGGTGGTTAGGACAAATTCAAATTGGGGCATACTTATTGACTTTTATTTCCATATTTATTTTTTATGGAGTATTGGAATGATATTATTTTATCCAAATAATTAATGTATTCATACTCTTTTCGTGGAATGTGACCTTTTTATCAATCAGATTAGGTGGAGTTCTAGAGTACCCAATTAAATTATAAATGATAAATGAATAAAAAAATAACACATGGGATGGGGTGTTGTTGATGGTAGTTTTTTCAAACCATTTATATAAAATTAATGGAATACATGGGATGGTTGAAGAAGATTCTAAATGGAGTTTAGGGTCAAATATTGAATTTATACGAGGGTTAAAGACCATAAAATTCTTGATTATACTATCAAGATAATTTTTACTGTCACCTACACTGAAAATTATAGTATACACATTTTAATCTTGGTTTATGAAAATGTAATGTAAATAATGATAAATTAATTAATTAATAATGAACTATTATGTATTTTTTAATAATTGATATGTAGTCCATAGTAGTGGTATAAAATTTTAATTTGTGACAATATTAGTATATGATTCTATGATTAGATTGTTTTTATTAGTTATTTTATGTGATATTACTATAAATTCTGATTTTCCTTCACTTAACCCACATGGGTAGGTGACTAACGTACATAGGTTTTGGGATAGGGTGTTCTCTAAAAAATTCCAGATGATGAGTGAATGAATGGGTAACTTCTCTATCTATCCCTCACATTTTTTTTAACATAGATATGAGAAAGCACATCATGTGCTATAATGGCTTATATTATAGTGTCCGTTCCCACCAAAGATATTGAACCTATCATTTTAACTATACATTTATGTACATGGAATATGGTTTGAGGTACATATCTTTTCATATCTATTCTTAGTCAATTTGGATTCTCATAAGGATACATACATGGGTTCTATAGATTTGAGGTCTAATGAAATCGAAGGAGTTATAGTGGCTTCCATAAATACACTTGGATATATATGGGATTGTTTTGATTGGGAGATGGACATGTGGAATTGTGTGAGAAGGAGATATTAAGCCCATTTTGGGAGTATGGTTATAAGTTATGAGGTCAAACATGTATTATAGATTACTTATATATGTAATTTTTGAGCACATGATTTCTAGAATCTAGAGCATGATAGTTATAAAATAGCGGGGAAGTGGATTCATGGTACAATCAATATATATATGATTTTGATATAGAATTATTTACTTTTATTCCTCAATTTATGAGTGATCAATTATGTTTATATTTGAATAGTATTACTAATTTTTTTTATTATTTAGTTTTATTAGTTTCTTAACTATCTATTTTATTCTTTACTGACATTTTTTAAAATAATATTTTGGGTTTATTTTCTAGAGTATACATGTTATTCTCACGCTACATATAAGAACCATTATTTGGTCAATTAGAGAAATTTATTTATTATTCTATTCTTGAATAGTATGATCGAGTTATTTAGAATATATTGGAAAATTATAAAGATTTTGGATTCTACTGAGTTTTAATGATATTATTTCTTATTGTCTTTTCAATTGTTTCAACATATACATAGCATTTCCAGTATTGATATTTCTTCTTATTTATTCATGATGTTGGTTGGTTGGTTTCATTTTTATTTCATAACCCATGATTCTATATAGATTATAATGAATCACATGTGTGTGATTGATATAAATTATTTACTAATCGTCAGCCAATGACCAATTAGTGGAGGATTTGGGGTATATTTTCTTCCTTTTAACATTGCCACCACAAGAAAAGTACCTTCAGATTGAGGGGTTCATGATATCCCAACATAGAAATGAGTTATGTAATTTTTTACACAAATTACTAGTGATATAAAAACACAATCATCATTGGTAAACCCAAATTTAATTACATAGACCTTGTAATATCCATACATAACCCTAAAGACTATCATAGTGATCTACTATTTCATTTACCCATAACATTTTATTAAATGTGTGAATGTTTCTGAATATATTATTAAGGAACTGACAATGATAGATGAATAATAAATTCATTATTTTCCAGAAAATTATGGGAGTTTAATGATTGTTTAAAAAATAAAGATTGTGAACATGTTGTAATGTATATATATACTTTTCTACCACACTAATGTTGTATAATTTCAAAAATCATAATCTTTTTAGTAATTCGAGTTTTATTGAACTACTTATTCCCTTAAATTATATTCTCTAAAAATGTCACGACCCGTCCTCGGGGCCCGTGCCGTGACTACCCCAAGCCCGCCTTCCATAGGCCAGGGGCTGGCGACTAGCACCAAAGGCGTAAAATCCTGATAACTGGGAAGGCATTGCCTTTATAAAAGAAAACAAGCACCACAGAGTACAAGCGGAAGAAGTAAACACTAAGTAAAAACTGATTACAACAGTAAGTACGGAAAGTAAAAAGGGGCCGGAAATACAAGCCCAACTGTAAAGAACAACTTGAAAGGGAAAACAGCAACTGAAAAGTAAAGCTACTACGCCGAGCTGTCCACTGGAAATCCCACCTGAAGGGTGGGTACAGATAGCTCCTCTGCTCCTCAGGTCCCGTCGTCCGCTCCAAGTATGTCTCGCCCAGTGGTCCACCTCCGGGTACCGCCTCGTCGTCACGTCCACCTATGGGTACCGTCTCGTCGTGAGGTCCTCCTCTAGGTACCATCTCTTTGTATAGTCCACCTCCAGGTACCGTCCAGTCCTCGAACACTCGGCCTCTGTCAGCACTGCCCGTCGTCTGCAACCAACACAACGAGGTGCGGGCATAGCCCGTGCAGGGGTGAGTATAACGATACTCAGTAGGGACCCCGAGACCCTCAAGGTCTCACTAAACCAACAAGGATAACCACAAAGAAGATCTCAATAGATAACCTCTACTTAGGTATATGCCCATTACATATACCTAAGTTATCATGTAACCCATCTCAATCATGAGAAAACACAAGGATTGTGAAATCAACGGATAACCACTACCCGGGTATATGCCCATACATATACCTAAGTTAACAAGTGACCCATCTCAATCTTGAGGTAAACACAAGGTCACAAGTCTCAGCTCAAACCAGTATTTTCATTATCGAAACCGTAACTGCTGAAGAGCTCCGTCTCTAGAGTGTACAGTGGTCCTGTCACGACTCCGAGGTACTGCTCACTAACCCAGGACTGCTGAAGAACTCCACCCATCGAGTACTGCGGGCCAGCTGCTACAACCAAGCGCTCCCATGTGCCGCTACAACCAAGCGCACCTCTGTCGTGGGTCTGCCGCTACAACCAAGCGCTCCCATGTGCCGCTACAACCAAGCACACCTCTGTCGTGGGTCTGCCGCTACAACCAAGCGCTCCCATGTGCCGCTACAACCAAGCGCACCTCTGTCGTGGGTCTGCCGCTACAACCAAGCGCTCCCATGTGCCACTACAACCAAGCGCACCTCTGTAACACACCGAGTCGTTCAAACAGCAGTCGTCGGGTCTCAGCCAGTTACACGGTCTCCGTACTCCGCACGCTCGTCACTGGGAGGGTCCGCTCCAAGAGCTACAGGTCGATACTCCAAGTATCTCAAAGTCCCACGAAGAAGTATCTCAAAGGACCGCCACGTCATAGGGGTCTCAACACAACAGACGGCGCGTCAATCAGACGCCCGGTCTGTGAGTTATTAGCCTTTTCGTCCCAGGGGCCCGGTTGGTTTCGTGAGCGAACCAAACCCGGCCATATCTCAACTGTACCCCGAACTCTCATAGGGTAAACTCATAGGGACCGTTTCTCAACGCGATCACCAACGCCACTGACGGTTCGTCAAACAAACGTTCTGTCAGAAAGATATCAGCTTTTCCGTTCCAGGGGCCCGGTTGGATTTCGGTGCGATCCAACCCAGCCACTATCCATCTGCATTCAAAAATCGGTCGGAGGATGCCAGAAGTTCCGTATCGTCAACAGGAACTCAACGCAACAGACGGCGCGTCAATCGGACGCCTGGTCTGAGAGTTATTGGCATTTTCGTCCCCGGGGCCCGGTTGGTTTTTAAGGAAAAACCAACCCGACCGTACTCCACCTGCGTCCAAACCTCGGGCGGAGTATGCCAAAAGATCTGTCTCACTAAGAGGAACACAACAAAACTGGCGGCACGTCAATCGGACGTCTGTAGCTCAAGATATGAGCGTTTCCGCTCCGCAGGCCCGGTTGGTTTCGTGAACGAACCAACCCGGCCGAACTCAATTGTTTTGAAACCTTGAGTGCGATATACCGAAACGACCGTCTCGACCCAAGTATCGCGTTGCCACAGACGGTTCGTCGATCGGAGGTCCGTCGCTCAAGTTATGGCCAAAAGACCGAAACAGTCTCGAAAATGGGGGGTCCGGGTCCGGGCCGACCCAGCCCGACCCCCCCCCCCCCCTGGGGTCGCCCCAACCGGGTCGACACGACCCGGGTCCGACCCAGCCCGGGCGGCGGCGGTCCGGCGCGGCGGCGCGGTCCGGCGCGGCGGCGCGGTCTGGCGCCGCTGGGATCACGCGCGGGGGGCATGGCCCCCGCTTCCAGCAAGCGGCGCGACTTAGGCCGCCCCTTGTGAAGAACCGGCCCCCCCTCGTGGGGGCCTGCTTGATTGAAACCGGGGGGGCCGCCTGCCCCCCTCAAGGAAACCGCCCCCCCCTTCATAAATGGGGGGGGGGGGGTTTAGTGCTGGCCGGGGGATTAATTTCCCCCGGATTTTGACCATCCGGCCGGCCGGTTTTTCTCCAACAAGGCCGGCGAACTGGTCCCCTTTCCGGCTTCCGACGCCGGCGGCCCGGCATGCCGCCGGTCTTCCCGTCTCACCGCGACACGGAACCGGCCGCAGTGTTCGTCGTCCGGCGCGGTGCGACGACACCGCGCCCCTCTGCCGCGTCTTTGATTCCCTTCGACGCGGCGCGATGGCGTCGTGTTCTTGATGATCCTTCCACGGCGCGGCGCGACGGCGCCGCACAATATAAACGGGTGAATAACCACGTGGTGCGACGGCACCACGCCACCTTGTTTCATCCGCAATATAAAACATCAAGAACGAAGGAGGGGGTTCGTCCGTGTTCATGCGGTCCGGCCCCCTCACGTTAAACAATAACACAAATTTATAATCCTCGCGTTAGTCATGCTAGAACCATGAACAAGGATAAATAAATAAACAAATAACAACAACCCCTACTTCGCTTTTCTTTATGTGTTGACGAAGTCGCGGAAAGGCGGCGGCGATTCGTCGACATCGAAAAAGAGAAGTCGTTGACGACGTCGGCGTTCTTCGTGAAAGGCGCTCCCTTCTTTATTCCGGAAGGAGTGGGAAGGAAGTATCCAAGAAGGGATCAACGTTGGAAACTTCACGTTCTTCTTTGGAAAAGGCATTCTTCGTCGAGAAGATGTTGTTCCATGTTTGGAGATGTCCTTCGTGTTCTTCGTCGAGGGTGGAATTTTCTTCAATCCTTCCATGACTCTATCACAAAGATTTAGCCAACCCCAAACAATAAAACAACACACCTTATTATAGTGTTAGCTTAATGAATTCAAAATAATTCAAATTCATTAAGTTACATCCTTCATTAATGGGTGGAGAGGCTCCATAATTAATGAAGGTGTAAGTGAAGAGTCGCATTTAATTGGGGGGTTCAAGGGAGTTAAGGAGTTTAAGGAGTTAGGAATTTGAGGGGTTTTGGAACATTAAGTGCAAGGGAGTTTAAGGGGGGTAGAAGAGAGTTAAGGGGAAGGTGAAGGGTTGGGGCTCGTGTGGGACCCACCTCACCTTAATCCTCACTTGGTTAGTTAGGAACTTGTGATTCCACCCCAACTTCCACACTTAGGATATAACCACTTAATATGATAAATAAAATTTGTAACACAAATTTTATTTTTCTTTACACTTAAACCACAAACTTATTAAACAACTGCTCCCAAGAAAACGCAACTCCAGGAAAGGCATTCCTAAGCAACATCCGGCGCTACGGTTCCATCGGTGACCTCAGAATTTGATTCTGGGCACCGGTTCAAAAGTTAGAAATTCCCGCTCGTTCGTTCACTGAACGTACCCGATCCAAACTTCGGAAATCGATTCTGGGCACACCGGGCCTCAGAATCAGGCGCTGTCAGAAACTGTGTTCTTGTAAAATTCCAAAGAAAATTAAGAAAAAAAATTCCTTGACATTTAAGGGTCTTTACATTACTCCCACCTCAGGGCTTTACGTCCCCGTAAAGCTTCATCACAAACTAGGGTCACAAAAGTGTTACAGAGCACGCATCTGAGTCTTCCGCTCCCATGTGCTCACCTGGAGGTTCCTGTACTGTCAAAGGAAGTGCACCCAAGGAATCGATCATCCTCGTAGGATCTGCTCCTATCTATCCTTGATCCCCACTGGAACCTCCGTGCATGTCGCTCTATCATCGACGTCCAACTCCCTGAGGTCGATGATGTGTGAAGGATCAAGCATGTATCTCCTCAATTGAGTTACGTGAATGTTATCGTGCACCTGGTGCAACTGAGGTGGATGGGTCAAGAGATAAACCACCTCGCCTACCCTGCTGGGGACCTAGAAAGGTCTACTGAACCTCAGAGATCTCTTGCCGCCTCGGCTACATCTCCGTAAACCTCGTCGAGGTGAGACCTGTATAAGAACGTGGTCGCCATCCTCGAACTCTAAAGGTTTCCCTTTTTAGGTTAGAACTGAAACTCAAAACTCCTGCTTCCACGAGGGTAAGGTTGGCCGACCCAAGAATGATCGGCTACACCCTCCCATGCACGAGTTTATCTTGTGCTGCCCAGGGTTTCCTTTTCGCCGACCAAGGAAAACCCATCCCAATGTTTCCCTAATACCGTCAATTTGAGTATGAACAGTGATTTCCAAATACATACTCAAACTAACGTCGTAAGGCCTCGACGCTGCCATCAAGAGGTCCTAACCGAGACTCTCGCCTCAAGGGTCAGATCACACCGTCGGCGTAAGTGTGACTATCGAGTCTCCTCCCAAAGGTATCTCCAGACGTGAGGGTCAAGTCAACGGCTTAACCGGAATCTCTAGGTCTGGGACTAGATTCATGGAAGGAAGGGATGATTCGTTTCGATGCCTGTGGCTACGGCAGCTAGTAGAAGATAAATTCCGCACTTCGAATCATCCTTAGAGCCCCTTTTTGGTCGCACTCCATGACCGCAAGCAGCTACCCTCTTTCCCTGCTCTCCAACTCCCTGAGTCTAGCGGGGACTACAAAGGCGGGTGATGGTAACATGTTGAAATGTACACCACCACGAGCTGCTCTCCATGCTCTGTCTCCATGTCTGCTGCTCTGCAGATTCATTTGTCCTTAACATTTCCTCTTCTTGAAACATTTTACATGCCCAAGTCTCCGAGACTGGTGTCAATTTCCTGCTTTCCAAACTTCTAACATTCTCTGGCTGTATTCGATCAGCAAAGAATTCTCAACCACAAAGGTTCCTTCTAGCACTCTAGCCTAAGTGGAAATGCATAGAGAAAAGGTGCTGGCTCAGAAGCCCTTAAACATACCATGCTCAGAGGTCCGACCTCTATTGCACTGATTGAAACGCTTCCATCGAGTACCTGATATGTTCGGTACGCCTCGATGAATTCTCAGCTATCAACACGTCATCCCGCCGAAACTGTAAAAGTTCTAGAAAATTCTCGGCCACCTCCTCAAGCCAGTCCTCAGCCGCCTATGAGTCAGGTTCACCTAGGAACATGAGGGTATCTGAAGTTAGAACACATGTAAGGCTGTAGACTTACATGTGTCACCTACCAGTACCGCCGGTTGTAACTGCTAACCAACTGGTAGTGATGTATAGCTGACACACTACCCAAAGGCACTATCTCAGGCATCGGTTCACGTACCAAAGCCTCATAACTATGCGGACCATCCTCATGGTCATTAACTAGAAAACACTAGTGGCCAAGTCCACCATCCACTATACTGATGTCTCAGCTAGGCGGAAAACGCTAGCAATCGCCTCCAGCCACTGCTCTGCTGTCTGGAAATCTGCCTCGCCTCGTAACTTCTGAGGCCTCTACTACTGGAACACGTGCAACGCGCTCCGCCAACGTGCACAGTTTTCTAGTATAGCCGTTGGCATCTGCTGCTCAATAGGTGGTGGTGCTACTCGTACACCACCCGAGGGTGCCAACATAGTAAAAAGGGCCTTGCACCAGAGCCTCGTCGCTCGGTGAGCCGTCATCGAGTACTCTCCCGGAACTCCAACTGACTGTCTGCGTCGAGACATCCTGAACAGATGTGACACGGTCAAAGTCTTATAACTGGTGAGATGACCTGGTTTGAGCTAACTTTAAAACTTTGGAAACACACACGCAATCAGTGTTTTTGTGTACAATGTCGGAAATCAGTAGTCAGGGTCCTGGTGTACGGATACGTCGGCCGCCGCACCAACACTGGACTCCCTGAACTGAAGACCACACTCGGTACCCTTAACACTATTTCTTCATGTAGAAAAAGATCAGAGTCCTGAGTTCTGCGGTAGAACCGAACTCCTCTGATACCAATTTGTCATGACCCGTCCTCGGGGCCCGTTCCGTGACTACCCCATGCCCGCCTTCCATAGGCCAGGGGCTGGCGACTAGCACCAAAGGCATAAAATCCAGATAACTGGGAAGGCATTGCCTTTATAAAAGAAAACTAGCACCACAGAGTACAAGCGCAAGAAGTAAACACTAAGTAAAAACTGAGTACAACAGTAAGTACGGAAAGTAAAAAGGGGCTGGAAATACAAGCCCAACTGTAAAGTACAACTCGAAAGGGAAAACAGCAACTGAAAAGTAAAGCTACTACGCCGAGCTATCCACTGGAAATCCCACCTGAAGGGTGGGTACAGATAGCTCCTCTGCTCCTCAGGTCCCGCCGTCCGCTCCGAGTATGTCTCGCCCAATGGTCCACCTCCGGGTACCGCCTCGTCGTCACGTCCACCTATGGGTACCGTCTCGTCATGAGGTCCTCCTCTGGGTACCATCTCTTCGTATATTCCACCTCCAGGTACCGTCCAGTCCTCGAACACTCGGCCTCTGTCAGCACTGCCCGTCGTCTACAACAAACACAACGAGGTGCGGGCATAGCCCGTGCAGGGGTGAGTATAACGATACTCAGTAGGGACCCCGAGACCCTCAAGGTCTCACTAAACCAACAAGGATAACCACAATGAAGATCTCAACAGATTACCTCTACTTAGGTATATGCCCATACATATACCTAAGTTATCAAGTAACCCATCTCAATCATGAGAAAACACAAGGATTGTGAAATCAACGGATAACCACTACCCGGGTATATGCCCATACATATACCTAAGTTAGCAAGTGACCCATCTCAATCATGAGGTAAACACAAGGTCACAAGTCTCAGCTCAAACCAGGATTTTCATTATCGAAACCGTAACTGCTGAAGAGCTCCGTCTCTGGAGTGTACAGTGGTCCTATCACGACTCTGAGGTACTGCTCACTAACCCAGGACTGCTGAAGAACTCCACCCATCGAGTACTGCGTGCCAGCTGTTACAACCAATCGCTCCCATGTTCCGCTACAACCAAGCGCACCTCCGTCGTGGGTCTGCCGCTACAACCAAGCGCTCCCATGTGCCGCTACAACCAAGCGCACCTCTGTCGTGGGCCTGCCACTACAACCAAGCGCTCCCATGTGCCGCTACAACCAAGCGCACCTCTGTCGTGGGTCTGCCGCTACAACCAAGCGCTCCCATGTGCCGCTACAACCAAGCGCACCTCTGTCGTGGGTCTGCCGCTACAACCAAGCGCTCCCATGTGCCGCTACAACCAAGCGCACCCTTGTAACACACCGAGTCGTTCAAACAGTAGTCATCGGGTCTCAACCAGCTACACGGTCTCCGTACTCCGCACGCTCGTCACTGGGAGGGTCCGCTCCACGAGCTACAGGTCGATACTCCAAGTATCTCAAAGTCCCACGAAGAAGTATCTCAAAGGACCGCCACGTCATAGGGGTCTCAACGCAACAGACGGCGTGTCAATCGGACGCCCGGTCTGTGAGTTATTAGCCTTTTCGTCCCAGGGGCCCGGTTGGTTTCGTGAGCGAACCAAACCCGGCCGTATCTCAACTGTACCCTGAACTCTCATAGAGTAAACTCATAGGGTAAACTCATAGGGACCGTTTCTCAACGCGATCACCAACGCCACTGACGGTTCGTCAAACGAACGTTCTGTCAGAAAGATATCAGCTTTTCCGTTCCAGGGGCCCGATTGGATTTCGGTGAGATCCAACCAGGCCACTATCCATCTGCATCCAAAACTCGGGCGGAGGATGCCAAAAGATCCGTATCGTCAACAGGAAATCAACGCAACAGACGGCGCGTCAATCGGACACCTGGTCTGAGAGTTATTGGCATTTTCGTCCCCGGGGCCCGGTTGGGTTTTAAGGAAAAACCAACCCGACCGTACTCCACCTGCGTCCAAACCTCGGGCAGAGTATGCCAAAAGATCCGTCTCACTAAGAGGAACACAACAAAGCTGACGGCACATCAATCGGACGTCCGTAGCTCAAGATATGAGTGTTTCCGCTCCGAAGGCCAGGTTGTTTTCGTGAACGAACCAACCCGGCCGAACTCAAAGTGTTCCGAAACCTTTAGTGCGATATACCGAAACGACCGTCTCGACCCAAGGATCGTGTTTCCACAGACGGTTCGTCGATCGGAGGTCCGTGGCTCAAGTTATGGCCAAAAGACCAAAACAGTCTCGAAAACGGGGGGTCCGGGTCCGGGCCGACCCGGCCCGACCCCCACCCCCCCCCCCCCCGGGTCAGCCCGAACCGGGTCGTCCCGAACCGGGTCCGACCCGGGCCGGCGGTGCGGTCTGGCGCCGCTGGGATCACGCGTGGGGGGCATGGCCCCCGCTTCCAGCAAGCGGCGCGGCTTAGGCCGCGCCTTGTGAAGAACCGGCCCCACACGTGGGGGCCTGCTTGATTGAAACCGGGGGGGCCGCCTGCCCCCCTCAAGGAAACCCCCCCCCCCCCTTCATAAATGGGGGGGGGGGGGGTTTAGTGCTGGCCGGGGGATTAATTTCCCCCGGATTTTGACCATCCGGTCGGCCACCTGACCGGCCGGTTTTTCTCCAACGAGGCTGGCGAACCGGTCCCCTTTCCGGCTTCCGACGCCGGCGGCCCGGCATGCCGCCAGTCTTCCCGTCTCACCGCGGCCCGGAACCGGCCGCAGTGTTCGTCGTCCGGCGCGGTGCGACGGCACCGCGCCCCTCCGCCTCGTCTTTGATTCCCTTCGACGCGGCTCGACGGCGTCGCGTTCTTGATGATCCTTCCACGGCGCGGTGCGACGGCGCCGCGCAATATAAACGGGTGAATAACAGCGTGGTGTGATGGCACCACGCCACCTTGTTTCATCCGCAATATAAAACATCAAGAACGAAGGAGGGGGTTCGGCCGTGTTCATGCGGTCCGGCCCCCTCACGTTAAACAATAACACAAATTTATAATCCTCATGTTAGTCATGCTAGAACCACGAACAAGGATAAATAAATAAACAAATAACAACAACCCCTACCTCGCTTTTCTTTATGTGTTGACGAAGTCGCGGAAAGGCGGCGGCGATTCGTCGACATCGGAAAAGAGAAGCCGTTGACGACGTCGGCGTTCTTCGTGAAAGGCGCTCCCTTCTTTATTCCAGAAGGAGTGTGAAGGAAGCATCCAAGAAGGGATCAACGTTGGAAACTTCACGTTCTTCTTTGGAAAATGCATTCTTCGTCGAGAAGACGTTGTTCCATGTTTGGAGATGTCCTTCGTGTTCTTCGTCGAGGGTGGAATTTTCTTCAATCCTTCCATGACTCTATCACAAAGATTTAGCCAACCCCAAACAATAAAACAACACACCTTGTTATAGTGTTATCTTAATGAATTCAAAATAATTCAAATTCATTAAGTTACATCCTTCATTAATGGGTGGAGAGGCTCCAAAATTAATGAAGGTGGAAGTGAAGAGTCACATTTAATTGGGGGGGTTCAAGGGAGTTAAGGAGTTTAAGGAGTTAGGAATTTGAGGGGTTTTGGCACATTAAGTGCAAGGGAGTTTAAGGGGGGTAGAAGTGAGTTAAGGGGAAGGTGAAGGGTTCGGGCTCGTGTGGGCCCCACCTAACCTTAATCCTCACTTGGTTAGTTAGGAACATGTGATTCCACCCCAACTTCCACACTTAGGATATAACCACTTATGAAGATAAATAAAATTTGTAACACAAATTTTATTTTTCTTTACACTTAAACCACAACCTTATTAAACAACTGCTCCCAAGCAAACGCAACTCCAGGAAAGGCATTCCTAAGCAAAAGCCGGCGCTACGGTTCCATCGGTGCCCTCAGAATTTGATTCCGAGCACCGGTTCCAAAGTTAGAAATTCCCGCTCGTTCGTTCACTGAATGTACCCGAGCCAAACTTCGGAAATTGATTCTGGGTACACCGGGCCTCGGAATCAGGCGCTGTCAGAAACTGTGTTCTTGTAAAATTCCAAAGAAAATTAAGAAAAAAATTTCCTTGAAATTTCCGGGTCTTTACAAAAAAGACCATGCGATTCCTTGAAAATATATAATGATAAAGGAATGTTATTTTCAATGGGTATGATCTATAATAGCATACATTTATATTTAAATGATTTCAAAATATTTGTCTTGGACCAAAAATCACTTAAAAATTTCCAATATGGGGTGATTCTCGATTCTAAAAAGATAAATCAATCACTATGAAATTTGTATGATGCATTCCAATCATTCTAAGGTTTAGGGCCGTATATAGAAGTAAGAAGACTATAATACAATTGACTTGCAATATAAATGCATGAAATAAAGATGTGAAACTTTATCTCCCAATATATTATACTCATTGGAGTATAATTATTCATGAGTATCCGGAGTTTGGAAATAATCCATGAAACATTGGAATTATTTTATGTATAGATAGACTAAAACATTATGATTTTAAATTTAAAACTCTAAGTAAATGGCCAGTTATCATGGTAAATTATAAATTTCCATTATGGTAATGCAAGATAAAAAAAATACATTTATTTATCTCCACTTATATCACTACCAAAAAAAAGGTAATGTTATTTTTGTTTATTTGGATTCATTTATAAAATATTATAAAATATTGTAGATTCAAGTGTAATGTTTTATTATTTTTAGATAAATGAGGATTTCACATTTACAGAAATATTCTATATGATGATAAATGAATTTATTTTTTTTGGTAACATTTTGTGATAAATAATTAACAGAACTCAATGGTGTCCCATTTGTGAACATGGTAAACATTAAATTATGTTGAAATATTCATCAAAGACTGTAATTCCAGGACATTTTAAATATCTTCCATTACAATATAAGTACTGATACAAGAATATATCATTTGTTGGGAGTTCAGAATAACATATTGTATTGTATCATCAAATAGGTTATCTAATACTTGAGATAATATAATATATAGACCCTACATTTAGTAACACTTTTTCAAATAAAAATAATAAAGCCCAATCAGAATACAATATCATTTTTATTTAAATATCTTTATTGGAATTGTTTTTATGTTAAGAATTATTTTAATGTTATTCATTTTAAAAATATATATATATTCTAATGTAATTTTAGTGTCAGGAAAATTACCCAAAAAACAATGTATGGAATTAAATGTAGGATGGGAATTGTAGAAAAGGGAATAGAAGAATTTTTTGTGCCTCTTAAGAGTGAGAAACATACTTTTCTTCCTCTATCGTAAAACATTATTTCAAATATAAAAATATATCAGTTTTTCAACATCTTCAATGATGTAAACATTGTGTAGAGGTATTCATAATATATAAAAAATATAGTTTCAATGATTTATTTAATGTCAATATTTCTAAATTCACTTAACTATCATGTTCTGATTCAAGAGATAATGAATGTATCTCTACAATTCATTTTTCGGAAACTATTTGTAATACATTATCCAAAATCTATTTATTTTTAAAATCTATATGTGTAAATGTTACATAGCCGATAAAATTTGAAATGATAAAAACGAAATTTTAGTCATTTTATAGAAATTGTATGTGTTCTTATAGTAATCATTATTTGATATGATTGTTTGAAAAATGGTTGACTTGGTATGAGAGATTCGACTCCATGGTCTAGTACATTGTATATAAGTGCACCCTGACTGAATTATATATAATTATTTTGAAATGGAATGTAAAAATATTAAGTTTCCAATATGTTTTATTGGATATAAATATGTCATTGTGGAATCTATTGAATTCTATACTAACTACCTATATGATGTGGATATAATTGGTCTACCGAACACTTGAATTACATGGTGTCTTGTGGGTGAATGTACTTTTATAATAGAAATTTGTGAATGTAATATAATAGAATATGTTAAGTACAACCATTACATTTATTATAATATTTTAATGGTCACCCAATATGATTAAACCTAAAATGTAATTCTTAGGATTTTAAATCCATTTAAAGGAATGTTGGAAATCAAATACACATAATCAACATTTTATATGAATTTTTTAAATAACATATTTTTTAGTATTATACTAAAAAATAATCAATTTTAGAATTACTTCTATGGATTCCCAGAGGAAAAAGTGTGAAGGTATTATAATATAATTATTATTTGATTAATTTTTATACATTCTATATAATTTAACATGTTGAAAGTAGTGCCCTGAAAAATCTAGGAGTTATAATTTGATGTACATATATGGTACTAAAGACATAAATCTAATTTATGAAAATATTTCATATTTTAAATTATCAAACAAATATGGTAGTTGGATTATACAATATTCAATATATCGATTTATCAAAAAAAAGTTGGTTGATAACATGTTTGTTATAAAAACTGATTAATTGGGATTCATGAATTGGGATTTCAGTATGGAATGTTAGAAATATTTATAATGTATAATTTACTCATAGGTAGTAAAATTATTTCATGTTCGAGTTCCTACGAACCAAATGTGGTCAATTGTTCTATTAACAACCAAAACCAATAAAATATTGGTTGCTATTTTAGCTGTGGATGACCCTTTCATTGGGTTATCAAAATAATTTCTCAATGGTCCCAATGTATATGGAGTGTTTAACATTGTAGGAGACTGTAATAAAGGGATTTAGATACATGATATAAGGATCAAATTATTTTAACCATTAAAAAATGGTGTTCATCAATTAGTTTTTCTAATAATCATTGTGTTAGTTCATATTATAATCTATTAAAAGATAAAATTATGTGATATAGATTAAATAAAAAACCAAATTTATAAATAGTGACTTATTATAAATGAAATTCCCCCAATTGTTGATAACACCATGTTTCTATTCATGTTTATTTTCCAAATACAGAGGAACAACAATATTTCGTAAATATAAAGTCTACCAATCTAGATGGACAAAATATTGACAATGTTGAAGAAAAGGAATTGGTTGACCATGATAACATATTTCTTATAAAAACAAGTGTAAGCATATCATGATAGTTTTATAAAAATTATTATATAAAGATACATATGCATAAAATTAGAGGTTGGACAGAATGCACATGGTCGACCTATTAACACTAATATGGCCAGATTCATTAGTGGAAATGGGATCACCACTAATAGGTTAGTTTTGATTGATGTATATTAGTTTAAATATGTTCCTACAACTATTGAAATTATTTTGGAAAAGATTCAAATAAATTTATTATATAATTTGATAATTTTACCCAAAAAAACAAATCGTTGATTTACTCTTCACTGCCCCTTTTATAGTAGATTTGTGTTAGATGACCCTTGAAATAAATTTATAATAATTCTCACTATAATTAATCATATAGTCTTCCACATATTTATTATGCATATTAATCTCAAATACAATGAATTGAAAATAAACGTGCACCCAGCATAGATGTTCAGACACATGATAACCAAATATGTGGGATCTATTTATTGGTTATCACGAGGAGACAAATGTTTTGGTACATTGTGAGAAATAATAAATATCTTCAAAATATGTACATTTCCCAATTTTAATCATAATTTTAAATCTATATAATATTAAATAATATATAAAAATAATAAACTTTTGGAAAAACAAAATTATCACTTTGCTAAATCATTGATGGGGTATAATTCACATGAAAAAATTGTACATAACTGATATCTACCATAATAGTAATATATGAAATGATACAGAAACATAATTATTCCCCTTTAATAATGTTTTTATTGATGAATTGAAATCAAAACACACTCCCATCTCATGTCTTGTGATATGGAAGAAGGCATATATAAATAATGGTCAGATACTAGGTGATGGGAATAGAAAATAATTGTAGGAATCATATCTATGTATGAAATAATAAAAATATTCTTGCCATAAATAAGATTTAATATATAATGATTAATTATTTTCCTATATTTTCTATCCTTAATTGAAAAAATAATCATAATCAACTATACCTCATGAAAATCTAAAATTAGTGGTCTTAAAGTTGTATGAACAGTATGTTCTTGGTATAAGTGTGTGTTTTGGGGTGTAACATGAAACATATTTTGAGAAAATAAATTATTGGGGGTACAAATATAAAATGGATGAGATGCAGAAATTATATGATACTCAAGAAGAAAAACAGAATTGGATTTTTTATTTGTATGAAAATGTCATGGGAAGAAATGAAATAGAAAAAATAATAGAAGAATAACCACTAAGGGAATATCTCTCCCAAACCATATATTACTCAATCCATTCCCTTGAAATATTTTCAAGGAATATGTAATCCATATTTACATAATTGTTTAGATGCAATGTGAATCATGCAGATATTTAAACCATTCATGTACTAATATTATATAAGTTGAAATTATTTTGATTTATATCTATCTACACCCACCCTTAATCAATTTTCTTAGTGCAAGTGTGTATGATAAATATGCAGATAATTTACCCAACAATCAACTTATAATAGGTTCTATGAGGGATATAATTCCCATTGCTCAAGAGATGATAAAAGAGAAATATGTCTGACTATATTATATGGATATTAATATTGTCAAGAATCATTTTGTAACATTCGTAGCATGTTGGTTAGATATTGTAAAATATTAATTCAACAAGGAGGTATTCAATTTAAATTTATTTTTCATTGATAAACGGTTACAATTAATGTAGATGTTCAAAATCAATAATTTTATTGTCAAAAGACAGCATGATGCAGGTGAAATGTATGGTGGAATAAAAATGACATAAGGATAAACCAAGCTATAAAAAATATCATCCTAAATTAACTTTACATAACCCATTCAACATCTATATTTACTATGATTAATGGTTCTAGTGGATAAAATTTTATCTAGTAGTGATATGAAAAAATTTATTTTCAAAAAAACGTATGATGATTCCATTACACAGTATATAAAAAATTATAATGTTTATTAAATACCATTGCATGTATGGATAGGATTCTCAATTATAGATATAGACATGATGTTTTTTCATGATAGTTTTTTTCCAATATTCAATTAAAAATGTTAATTAAGAATGAATAATTTTCACAATTTTTATAGGTGTATATGTCAATACTATTAGAAGGGATACCCATGTGAATAGAAATTTGGACTCAATAGTACTCACATAAATTATAAAGAAGAATTCTCATTGGAAATAATTCAATGTAAAGTAATAAGGGAAAAATTGGACACATTTTTTGAAATAAAACATAAATATTAGGTCTGTTCTTATTTAACGTGATGTATGGGTAAAAATATACAATATATTTATATCAGAAACATTTTTATTGATTTAGATGCATAAAACTTTTTTTTTTTGGATGTATTGGTTTTTTATTATAGAAAATTTGGATATTACAATATTTCCCAAGAATAAATTAATTAATAAAAAACAAATAGACAACACATAATGATGTTTATCAAATTTTAATACACTGTAAGAACTATTTTATAGATAAACATCATATTATATATTTTATATTATGTTTTAGTATTAAAACTATTATAATTGAGATGTGATTAAATATTATCAAATATGAATCATGAGAATGACTGAGGATCATAAAAATTCAATATAATTCTATAAACAGATAAGTAATAAGGTATACTTAATAATATTTGACTATAAAAAAATATATCAAAAAAATTTCACAAATTTCAGTATTTTTTATCAACTATTGAAACAAACTAATTGAGAAAATTTTGGTTGTTATGTTTTTATATTTATCTTCAATATCATATTCCAAAAAAATATCATTCAAAAATAGGTATTTTACTATAATAATTACAATTTTATTTAAAAAATTAAAAAATCCATTATTGTTGAATATTTTTTCACTATCTGGACTGTCAACTATCTACATATTTACAGAAGGAACTATATTTTCATAAAAATAATTTGGAAGAATAAATAGTCTTATATTTTATAAAGACATCAAAAAGGGGTGACTGCTAACTAATTATTTAGTGAATTTCCATATTATTTTATCATCAATTTAGTTAGTTTCCTTTAAAAAATTATGTAATATTATTGTTTAATATTTATAGATATTGTAAAAATGATGAGGTAATCATGATGAACTCATGTATTAATATTATTCACTTAATGAGGATGATTTGCTCATAAAAATACACATTTATTTATATTTTGAAATTCATTGAATAGTTTGTTATATAAAAATTAATATTATAATAAAACATTGAATGTTGAATTCATTAAAAAATAAATATTCATGGTGTGATTTATAAGAATTAATTATAACTCAATATGATCCATTTTATGACCATCATGACTTTATGTTTGTGTTATCATTTTAAAATATACATTTTAGTTCAAAACACACATTAAATTCAAAAATGCAAGAAAACAATTCCTATTTTGTAAACACTATAGGATACATATTCATAAGTAGTTTGTGATGTCTAAGAATCAGCCACAACCTAATGCAATACATTGTGTGCTCGGTATAACTATTCTAGTAACATGTTTGAAGCTACTTATGCTCGTTTATGAATCTTCCACACCTCAATTCCACCCAACTCAATCTGATAAATATTGTTTTTGTATAAGTTGAAGTATATTTTTTTATAATTTTTATTTCAATTAAAAACACACATCACATACTCAATACTCATAAAAAACATTCACGATATTTTAATATTTTAGGATAATTATCAACAATTAATTTATTATATGTATGAATTAAACACACCTTAATATACACATAGAGTGTTTGATATATCTCAATGTGCATGTTTTCAGTTCAAAACATTGATTTTAGTTCAGAACACTTATCGCATATTCAAAACTGAGAAAAAAAATCATATTATTTGCTACTTCAAAAAATTATCCATAATTCATATGTGGTGTGTAGGAATCATTTGTACCTCAATCCAATAAAAGTATATCCAAAAAACGACTCAAAGTATTAGTTACCAGTTTAAAGTTAAAAATTTAGTTCAAAACATGTGTTGCTCACTGAAAACTGATAAAACACATTGTGATTATCTTGATAAAATTTTAAATTAATTCATATGACATTTTTGACCTCAATGAACTAGTATCATGTCAAACAAAAACATGGTGATATAGGTATGACTAAAATTATATGTTTTTAGTTTAAATTGATATTTTAGAAATAAACTACATGTAACAAACTAAAAACTGTGGAAAATCATTGTATTTTATTTTAATACTTTAGGAAAATGATCTTAATATCATTTTCAATGTTTATGAATCAGCCCTAAGTCAATCGGAAACACGGTGTGATAGGTATTACTCATATTGTGTCTTTTTATTTTGAATTTTAATTTTACATCAAAACATATGTCACAAAATAAATAATAAATAAACACATTTGTATTGTTTTCATTATGTAGTAAAATGACTCATATTTCATTTTTTGATGCTTATTAATTAGTTACACCTAAATCTGATAAATGTTGTTCCTAGAATGATACAATGTCTTTGTAATCAGTTTAAAAAGTTATTTTTTTAAAACACAAGTCACACATCTAAAACAGAGGAATGGAAATAAAATTTTAGTGAAATTTTTGAAAAATATATATCTATGTCATTTTTTCATGGTAGAATCAGTCTCATGTAAAACTAACACATGATTTGACATGTATTAATGAAATTTCATATTTTCAATTTATGTTGATAATTTATTTCAATGATAAATCACATACTCAAAATTTAAAAAAATAATAACGTATTGACTTCATATTTTAGGTCAATAATCCATATTTCATTTTTAACAAGTTGGAATCATCTATATATCAATCTGACGTGTCCTGTGATTTTCAAAACTATTGGGGTGTCTTTTTATTTTTAATTGAAATTTATTTTAAAAAAACATGTCACATACTCAATAATAATAAAATCATTTATATTGGTTTGATACTTTTAAAAATGACCCAGATGTCATTTGAGACATTTAATATTTAGCTTCACCTCACATCAAAACATGGTTTACCCATTGTGACTAAAAGTGTCTATTATCAAAAAAAATTGAAATTTTAGTTTGAAAAGTGTTCCAGTCAATGAAAATTATAAAATTATTCTCGTATTCTCTATATAATTTTTTGTTTCTATTTATAAGTTATATTTTGTGTCTAGGAATATTTATCATGTCAAACGGGCACACGATGGGACCAATATGACTAAATGGTCATGTTTTTAGTTTAAATTGTCATGTTAGTAAAAAAAGAAACATTATATACTCAAAAGAATAAAACACTTTGATATTATCATTATAATTTGGAAAATTTATCCATAAATCATTTTGGATGTGTGGGAATTAGTCCCATGCCAATTAAATGGATGGTGAGATGGGTATGACTCCATGAGTTACTTTTTATTTCAAATTTACCTTTTAGATAAAAATATAAGTCACATAATCAAAAATTCTAAAACACATTCAAATTATCTTCTTGTACTATTCTAAAATGATATATAACTCTTTTATGTCTTTTATGAATGAGTCATACCTCAATACAATACAAGGTGTTCTCAACGTGAGTCAAATTTTTTATCACATTTTAAAATTGATATTGGAGTTCGAAATGTGTTTCACTGAGTGAAAACAAGAAAAATCAGCCATATTTTCTTAACACCTTAGTAAAATTATTTATCATTAAATTTAGATTTATATAAATTGGTCTCATTTCATATAGATAAATGATGTGACTGGAATGACTCAAAGTGCGCATATTCAGTTTAAATTGACATTTTAGTAAAAATAAACGTGGAATATTCAAAATCATAAAAATATTAAAAATTATCTCTAAAATTTATGAAAATGATCAGTAAGACATTTTTGTGTGTTAAAATACTCCAAAAATCAATCCAACACGTGTTGTGACTAGTATGTCTAAAAGTGTGCTCGTTTATTTAATGTGTATATTTCATTTCAAAACAAATGTATAAAAATTAAAATATGTAATTATACAATATGAAAAAGATAAATATTTCATTAGTGACATATAGGAAACATCAAAACCTCAATCCGATTACAATGTGCCTTATATGAGTCAATGTGTCTATTATTAGTTTAAGATTGACAATTTAGTTTAAAACATGTTTTACACATTGAAAATTTAGAAAACAAACTCATATTGTCATCATTATTTATTGAAATTATTCTTATGTAATTTATTATATGTAGAAATCAGTCTTAAGTAAAACCAACATAATTTGTAACCGATATTACTCAAATTTTTTTCCATATAAAATTGATATTTTAAAACAAAAATACAAAATACATCCTCAAAATTGATAAAGTTAATTTTTTATGTTTTAATATATTAGAAAATATATTCTCAAGTCATTTTCGACATGTAGGAATCACCTCTATGTCCATTTGATAAACGGTGTGACCATTCTGACTCAAAGTTTGTTATTTTATTTAAAAATAATATTTTTATTCAAAAAAATGATTACATTCCCAAAACTATTAAAACACATTCTAGTTTTTTTGATACATTATAAAAACAATCCATAATTCATTTTTTGATTCATGGAAACAAATTCTCTACAATTTGATATATGGGGTCCATGGTATGTCTCATTTTTTATGTTATTGGTATAAAATAAAAATTTTAGTAGAAAATGTATGTCACTCATTAAAAACTGAAGTCACATGCATGTATTTCCATGATACTTTATAAAATTATTTGTATTTTATATATAATATATTGGAATCAATTTCATATCAAACTAACACATGACGTGACAATAAATACTAAAAGTGCATATTTTTAGTTAAAATTATAATTACACTAAAAAAAAATTTCATACTCAAAATAGAATAATTAATTCAATTTTTTTTGATAATTTATAAATATTTTCATTATGTCATTTATGTCATGTAGTAATCAGCTTCACATCAATCTAACATATGTTTTGAGCAATATGAATCTAAATGTGACCTTTTATTTAAAATTTACATTTTATTAATGTATTATATCATATTTTGGTTAAATTTATTTCTTTATAGAATTACTAAAATTGTATTTATTTTCATATGTTTGTGGATTATTCTTCTGGAGTTAGCATGGTTTTTTGGCATTTTATTCCGTTATCAAGATTTTTTGCAAATTGGGAATGTTGCAAAAATAATAAAACCATTGATTTTTTAAATACTTGTTATCGATCTTGATAATTAATTGTAAAATAAAATGTTTTTTGTGTAATGTGTTTTTTCCTACATGTATTTGTTATGTAATTTTCATTTCATTTAAATTATTAATTTTTTAAATATATGTGTATTTTTTTCTATAGTGTATTATTAAAATTATTGAATACTATACCTGTTTGAAATTTATTAGTGATATATTTAGAACTCAGAAAAACCCCCATTTTTTAGTTATTTTCAATCACATATAACACAATCCCTAATTTAATGGATTGTAGATCAGCTTCTCTTTTTTAGAGTTTAAATTCGAATTATTTGGCACATTTAAATCCATTTCTATAGTTGTAGTCTGAAAAAATCGAGGAATCCTCAACAAACGTCTTGTTGTGGAATTTAGTATCATTTAATTACCAATAATACCCTATAAACCGAGCACTGAGAAAAACATTAATGTATTATCCTCGTATTTTCATCTATATCTTCTAACGGACATAATCCCAAAAAATAAATCCCATTAACTCTTGAAGAAAATATGGTTGGATGGTTCCAAGATATGTTTCTCATAACACTAGCAACATGAATCCAAAATGATACCATTACATCAAACATTAATAATCATGGTGTCGTTTGATATCTCACAAGATAGACAAAAAAATTCATATTTTAAAGAATCACTCTACACCATATCTTACAATATAATATATGGAACTCATACTCTTCTCAAACCATTGAATAGAACACTTTAGAAGTAAATAAACCTAACACTATCTCCAAGAACATAAATTTTTCAGGCTCGCCAATGAGGATAGTGTTATAGAAAATGATCTTGAAATCTTTAAAGTGTGTCATAAAAAAACATTTTTGTATTTTTTTCCACTAAAAATGAGATATAAATAGTAGGGAATACAAAACAATGAGTGTATATATCCCAAATTTATCCTTACATAAACTAACATCACAATATCCCACCACCCAATGAGCCTTGTCCTTCATAATACAGAGCTACTGAATCATATGTCTCATGAGACTTAAATATTTTATTGTGTTCTCATCCCTTCTTCTCCAATCCCTTACATTCCAATATTTAACACACCTTTCCAAAATAGATGTACCATTTTTAATATCCCATGCAATTTTCACCTACGTTCATATCATGGTGCCTAAAATTCTACATAATTTATAACCTATTTAATCAATTAGTTTATATGTGCTACTCCTGGATAACCAGTGGAATTTAATTTCATGATTGGTGTCCTAGATAACAGACTTCATCATTTTTTCGAGAGTTTTTATGGTTCCTTTAAGAACTCTTATAATATAGATAACTGTATAGGGATCAATTGGAGAATGATACTTACATTTTTTATTCTCCATATGATGAATGAGACATATTAATATATTTTCAAATGTGTCTTTTAATTTGATTTATGAAACCGTCACAAACACATCCCCAAACATACCATCCCGTATGGGGGAACAAAGGTATTCTATTAGAAAGGTACTTCTTTAAATTCACAGTCTATCTTGAATATGGTTGCCTAAAATTTGGGCATAAAATTTCATGATAAAAGACACCACTTTTAACTCGATTGTTCTAATAACCACTCCACCCACTATAAATCATTTAGAATCTTTTGGTTTTGTTTATTTTTTCCTACCATTGATAATGAAAAAAATTTCATAAGAATCATGGAATTGGAGATAATACAAATACCATGTCTATTTTTATATGGATGATCCCCCCCTCAGTGAAGTCTCATTGTATGTTTCTGGTTAATGAATCTTGATTAATGATAAATATTTTATAAAACAACAGATAACCCTACCTTAAACAACAATAGAAATAATGAAACCAAAGATCCTCCCCAATATTGGGATATAAATATACGGAGAAACATAACACCTAATGTAAAAGTCAAACACCCAGTTTGTGAAACCAAACTACCCCCATAAACATTCAGATTAATCACTAATCATTCTAGTCATATTATATATCCATATGAATCATGATCATGATGTTATGTTGATTACTTTTATTAGTAATTTTATATGTCATCTCCTTAGTGATTCCAATTTCCACCTTCAATACTATTCCCTTAACAAAACCTTATTGTTATTTTAAGATAATTCATTGATGGAAGTTGACCAGTATTTATATTCTCAAGAGACGTAAGAATCATATAATAAAAATTATATAAGAATATAAGTGTTTACTAGTTTAGAGTAATATGATCAAAAAACTTCATGATCAAAAGCATAATAGAAGACCTGGTAGATACTGGAATCCATCCATATTGTTAGTAGTCCAGGACAACATTAACCTCTAGTTACTTAATGATGTTTCCCGTATAATTATAAAATAAAGCAGGAAATCCATAAAGGCCTAGAAAACTATCCAAATTCATGATAAAGGAGACTTTATTGATATAAAATTCACTTATAGTTCTCTTAAACGAATCATTATCCATGTCTGACACCATTCTTGGGATATTGATCCAAAACTAGTTCTCTCTTCTAACCACAGCCACCTTCCATCATCCATGTTCATAATTCTTGAAATATGTCCTCCAAAGTGATCTTTAGTGGTTTAACCAACAAACTCTATGTCCCCAGTGTATGTGCCATCATCAAGAAAAATATACAATATTTGGATTAGCTTCATATCCTTTTATAAATCCTAGAAGGATATAATATATTTATCCCCATTAAGAATCCAGATTTCTCTTGATCCTTCCCTCTATATCACTTTAATTTCCCAGAACCTCTCAAATAGAAGACTTTTGTTACATTACATAAGAGTGAATAGATCATCGTACCATACCACTTTATGTCATGCCTCTATACTTTTCATATAATTTTTCTTCTCCTCCTGAATGAATTCACTACTCATTATAATGAAAACCCAATCATTGATTTCTGTATTAAGATTCTTATAATGATTGTTTAAACCCCTAAAATATCAACCATATAAGAGGTTTTCCCAAGAACATATCACCACCTTAGCTATAGGAAGATATTAAATTAACTAATTTCATTACAAGTATTGATACAACATACTAAATATCATACTCCTACACTTATGGTTATAAAAAAATCTAAAACGGTCCCCCAAAAACTAATTTCCATTGTCCTATTTTGTGTTAGAAAATCATCAAATTCATTTATGTATCTTCTAAAAAAATATCACCTCCCATATTCTATGAACTATGCAATAAATTTTTCCAATCGCAAAAAACTAACCATGGTAGAATACCTTTTTATGACCAGAAATAAGATTCCAAATAACAAACCATTCTCTAGGATCACATTTCTTATAGAAAATGAAGTTATACGTCTAAAATCCACGTGCACACAATGATGGAAAACCATTGAAATGTAACATCAAGACCCTCCATAGAAATGTTCTTATTATATACTATCTAATTTTGATTAGTTTTTTTCCATAGATGCATGAAATAAGAAAATAATAACCTCTTATAATAATTAACGGTGTTCTTCCCATTCATTTTTCGTTCAAGGAGTGCTATAAGAGATATTTTATGTCTATCAACATCAGTTTCAATATAAGTTATCTTTTCCCAATCTTGGAGACTCGTAGAATTAAGAATGATAAACGAAAATATTAATGATTTTTTGAGTTTTCCTTGAGGCCCATAGACTTGTCCTTAGATACTGATCAAGACACAGTCTCATATTCTTTTTTTTATTAAGAGAGCCACCATCCATAGAAATTTTTGTTTTCTAGAGACTACATACTTTTCATAATAATCACTAAAATCACATTCAATATTGAAAACAATAAATAATAATTCCAAAAAACATGATTTTTTTTATTAATTAGATAATATATTCCATAATAACATGTCAATGAAAGACCCCTTTAAATCACAAGCCTCAAATTTAAAATATAAATTCAAAAAAAAAACAATCCATCTAAATAAAGTAGAAAAACGGGGGCCATTTATAATCATAATAAATTTGTATTAAAAATATTAAAACAATTTGGAGTGATATTTATATCAACTAATACTAATTTATAAATAATTATATCATTGAATAAAACATAAGTTAATAAAACATAATTTATTTATTTTTATCCAATATATTTCAGGTACAAAAATAATACACCCATTTATAATCATAAAAACATGTTTAAAATATTTTAAAACACGTCACATAGGTTCTCAATAATTAAAATGATATTATAAAATAATTTTTCAAACTAAAATATTTTATATAAGCATTTATTAAAAAAATATGAAACATTAGATAAAATTCAACAAAAAAAATGTTTTGAACAAAATACAGAATTTCACTAAACCACATGAGAAAATTCACACTGTTTTTTTTCATTTCGGTGTTATTTCATGTATACCTAAAACTCAATACTTAAGAAAATATCAAGTGAATTGAAATAGTCATTCCAAGTAAGAGAGTCTATTTAATATAATTCACACAGGGGATTGATATATCTGAATCACATAATTGATTCTACATATGTGAATCATGTAGGGGGATTCAGGGATCTGAATTTCTAAAATATGTTAATAGTCTGATTTATCAAATTTCCAACGAAAATCAGACCTTAAAAATGGTTGAATTAAGCTTTCTTTTCAATTGAAAAATATTTATAAAATTTTATTATCATTACAAATTATCATGAATAAATTTAATCCAAACTCTACTGTTATGTTGTGTTTAAATATATATATTAAAATAGTTCCAATAAACTTAGATATATTACAGAAATTATATATTTAGTGTAACTTAATTTCAATCAATATAAATATTGATTGGTAATTTTATGTCTACTAATGTAATGTAGAAAATATTAATGTATTTATAGCTGAAAATTATCACTCCTAATGGAGTTTGTTATCCCTTGAAATCATCATAATACATAATTTAACTAAGTTTTTAAAATTAGTTATGTAGTCCACAAATAGGCTAGGTGGACTAAACATTAGCTACAGGGTGAATTGTAGAGTGGTTGTGAATGAATAGTAAGAATCACGTAAAAATGATATTTGAAAGCCCCAAATGACTTTTTTATCTTAGGAAAAATTCATGAATCTTATAAACATGTTCATAAACAATAAAACCATGAAATCTTAATAGATATTATGTAATGGAATATTATGATATAATAAATTTTATACATACTAATGAAATTACATTATAAATATATAAGAAATTATAATGATTTAAAATAATATATAATAAGTTATAATTATAATTAAAATAATAATAATTTTAATGAGTTATCATATATTAAAAATGTATTTATGTGAGGTATTTTTTAATATTCAAAACCAAAAATATTAATACTCCAAAATTAGCCAAAAAATCATCCATGTTTTGACACATAAGTCATCAAATGAATCATAATCCTATAAAATAAATCTCAACTCAAATATTACACCCTCAAATTAAATGTCGACATTCTCATCATATAATTATCATATAACTAAATAAGTACCCCTAAAATGGTGAAACAATAAGAGGAGAAATTAAAAGGATCTCACAAGTATAACGATAATTTGAGTAAATATCCAAATGTGCCTTCAATAAAATTAAACTCATAATTAAAATACATTTGATTTCAGTTAAAATTTCAAAAAATATTAAAATATTTAGAAGTCAGTTATTGAAACCCCACTTCCATTTCAAAAATATTCTTTAAAAACAAAGAAACATTGATTAAAATAATATGGTAATATACCTGTATTCAATACTAATGAAATGAAATGTCTACCCTAGGAAATGATTCTAAATTTATTTTCACATTAGAATTACCATTTGATGAGGTATTTGAAATTCACCAATGATCCAAAAATTCTATGAAAAAATCAAAATGAACCATTTTATGAACCCATCATAAACAATGTTCACAGACATATTTTTATGGAATTTTTTTTTAAAATTAATTTATTCCATGAATTGAAAAATAAATAGAAAACTTTAAACAACATACCTAAAATTTAATACAAATTATGTCACAATGTGTATAATTTATTTTATATGATATAAATAATAATTAAACACCCTCTTCATACCATAATAAAAAACACCTTGGATAGAATGAACCAAAAACACTAAAACCCCATGGAGAATAATTAGTTTTATTAGAAAGAAGAAACACCCTAGTTGAATTTATGAGGGAAGATATGAGAATATAAATTAGAATTAATGGAGAGTGATTACCTTGAAAACCACTTCAAATGCATATATAAGAATACCAAAATATAATGGTGAGAGTGAAGGAGTTCTCTGTAGACCTCATAGAGACTGCACACATGAGTGGGACATGAGGGGATGATAAGAGACTTAAAAATAAGATGGAAATGAGTAAATAAACATATAATTGAATTTGGGATGTCTATATGGGGTAGGAACATGTTTTTTATAAAAAAAACTTGATCTAATAAATGGAAAACTACACAACTCACATTATTAGACTACACTGATAATCATAACCATATTCCATGTGAGTGGGTCTCCCCTACAAACCTATATAAGCTACATAGTATCTAGATGAAATTAAATGTCTTAGGAAAACCAAGTGAAAGACATAGAACCCCAATATTAGTGAAATTTCATCATTTGAATGGTTTACTCTAGATTCCACTTGGTTTTATGTAAACGTGTGTTAATTTCTAAAAAACTAAAACCATTCAAAGTATTAAAATTTTAATCTATAACTCTTTCAATTAAATTATATGTAATATTTAAATAATATAAATTATATAGTGGCATTAGACTATTAAATTCTTTAAAAACTATGTGTGATCCCTATTATGATGATATAAGATAAATTTCAATAGTTTACTAGTTTAATCTAGAATCCACATGGTTTTCCATAACTATGTTTTAATTATGAAGAAATTAAAACCATTGAAAATTTAAAATTTGTAATCTAAAAATCCCATAATATAAAGATATCTAATTTAAATATAAAATAAATAATAGTGACCATAAAATATTAAATAAATCATATAAATAAAAATCTAAAATAAACCAAAATAGACCTATATAACAAATCACCAGAATATTCCCCAAGTCCTAGTCCAGTCGCACCTACAATTCTCCCTCCAAGACAATACATATCAACAATCTATCATAGGTATATTTTCCATGACTTATACATCAATTGTAAATATTTCTTATGTGCACAAGGAATCATGAGTAGATTATGATTACATCTAAGTATCCAAAAAATAATTTCTCCTTTCAAGAAATCCAGTATAAATAAAATTCAATGATATTGTGTATAATAAATAACAAAAGAACATAAACCACCCTAATTCATCAGAATCATAGGATACCCCTAGGATTGACCATATCATCTTTAACTATTGTCATACGTCATAGTGTAGAGTAATCTACATATATAAATAGTATTTGCAGACATATGTTCCACTCATAATTCTCCTCTGTTAGGTTTTATATTTACTAAAATGAACACAAAATCACAGGACCATCCTCAGAATCATGTAACACTATGAGTGAATTAAAAATTCTTGTTTTAATCCAACATATATTAAAGTAATAAATAATCATTTCATTATATAAAATAGTAATTAAATTAATTTTAAAAATAAATTTATATCTTTTAGATAACAATAATATTCTCAAGAATTTCACAGTCATCATTAATCATTTATATATCTGATGAGGTTGTCAAAAACATCAAATTTATCAGTTTATTTATTTAAATTATATCAGGATTCACGTGCCCGGTGTAATCAACAGATAATAGGATGAATCATTGGAATCCACATATAATTTTTTATTCAACATATTATTTAGGGAACCCATTATATTTTCTATCATAAATATACATTTTTTATTTAGAAAATTGTGTCGAACTTTTTGATTAGAAAAAGTATAGTTTTATTCCCACCAATATATTACATATGAAACTTATCAATATATGAACATAATAAAAAAATTTAAAATTTATTTATTTATTTTTTATCCAAAGAACATTTTATAACAGCATCACAAAACATTATACACACATGGAAACATATAATTAATTTAAGGGAAATCACAGGAACCACCGATGATTTTCTTGTATATGTAAACACATCAATTATTATCACATCATCTGATCTTAAATATTATGAATCTAAAAATCATAGGAAGACCATAAAATAGAGAAAAATTGTTATAATTGAAAAAGACTTTTGGATAGAGAATAAAAATAAAAATAATGGAATTGGAGTTTTATAATCACCTCTAGGTCACTCCATGAATAAGTAGTACTCGAAACAGTAATGGATCAAAGGAGATTAAATTGAAAAGTGACTTCTGGGGATCCCATAGCTAGGAGGCATGACTCATTGACAAGGTAAGAGAAAAATATAGGTGTTGGGTTATTATTACAGGGGTAATTTTATTAAATTCCTATATATTAAATGACTATAAAGACTATAAAGCTTTCCAAATCATTTACTAAAGAAGTTGTTCTCACTACAAATCTAATTCATACCACTCACGATTAGGTAATTATATTTCATAAACCATACAAAAACCACATGGATATGTCAATAATTTATTCTTGCTTCCCTATAGTCTCATTGACTCCCTATGGGGTTAGAACAGATGTGTGCTAAAAAAATATTTCAATTGTGTCCAAATTACCCACTACATGGTTTGGGATGATTCTTATCACTAACCATTCTCCAGAACTAAAATACCACATTTAAATTATTATAAACCTGTTATGATCCATAAAACATATCTGTAAATCCTATCTCCCTAGAAAAATATTTAAAAAAATTACTATAATAAAATAAACTACTTGTTGAAAATTAAATTGAATATTATAGAAAATAAATACTCCTTGAGTGGGGGAGAATTATGAAGACATATAAATATAACAATTTCTCAATAGTTTAGTTAACATTATTTAATGATATTGTTCCCACATTGGTAAAAGTTCAATTAAAATTTACTTTTTATGACTCATATAGTGATAAAAATATAAAAAAACTAAAACATCCAAGAAACACATTGAGTTTTTTACTTTGTTCACCAAAAGGGCTAGTCTACGAAGAATATGTCGATGTGTGATAGTAAAACCTAAACCATTTATATTAACAATTTTTTTATATAAAAATGATTCATCAATGTTCACTACATTTTAGGAGAATTACCTTTAAAATATTTAGTGATTGGACACTACATAGATAAGAAACCTTGCATGTTCCTCACCTCTACTCACTATGATATTGATGAGTCTTCCACAATTTATTATCATGAAAAAATTCTACAATATAATTTAATTATAATTGTTTCCATGATTATAAAATTACTCCTCTTGCCTAATATTATTTCTCTAATGCTCTATGAACTCATTTTTTAGATAAATACAGATATTCAATGTGTTATACTCATCAAACTTATCCATTTTTTGAAACCCGTGATTTCATGAAACTCTTATGTTCATGAAAGTCATACATTCACGAAACCGTTGTCTTGAATGTTTTAATTAATGAAAAATTCTCAAGAATATTTTTTCACACAATATTAACCATAATAAAAAATGACTCAATAATTTTTGTGTATGTGAAACTCAATGATTTTCAAAATATCACTTTCAAAAATCGATGGACTATGAAAGTTATATGTGTAACCTTAGACATTAGATAATTTGGAAATTTTTTCTCTTAATAGTCTCCCTCATCCTAGTATCAAAATCTTCACTTATGTTTCCTCTATCATGTTTTATATATTTATATATAAATATAAACCCTTTACATAAGTGGTGAACTTTTATTTTTTGTAACCTTAATTTCTTAAACATTTCCCTTCAATATTCATTCATTGAACATTAATTCACCAATAATTCAAATTTCGTGTTTCGTTTGATTAAAAAAATCTGTAACATTTTGGGAATCAATACCATTTGTGATAGTATATAATTTATTGATATTATATCTTTCTTATTTTAGAATCCTTCGTTTATGAAATACACTATCTTCCATAAAACATTATCCTTCACCAAGTAATTAATGTTAGAAACCACACATTTATACTAAATAAAAATTACTATGAATTATAAATACCTGGCCTCCCATTCACCAATGTCAATATATTATCTGAAATAAGTCTTTCATGAGCCTCTTGACATTTCAAATATTTTTTGGACCTTCATAACAATTTTTTTTCAAACTAATTAACTTTTAAAAAAAATTAAAACAATAATGAAAATAATGTATTTTCTACGAAATACATCAATTTCTTCCAAAACACGACTTTCATTAAACATTGACCTCCTTATAAAAATGATACAATATAAAATTCTAAATCTAGGATATTGAATTCATGATATATTCTTATCATCTTGGATGTTCTCTTATTTCATAAAAAAGACAAATACATCCATCTAGATGTGGTAAGGGTTGCATCCATGCCATTCACAAAACAAAAAATAATTATAAATTTCAACCATGTGATAATAATTAGGATATCAAATTATTCTATTTAATTCATCCATTAACATTTAGATATTATATTTTCTTGGCATATATTCACTTCATCTAGAAATTATCACTCACTCTTGATTGAGTGGTGAACACAAACGACTATATCCCTTAAATCACTATTTGTATAAAATTTTCAATTATCCATACAACTCCTTATTTATATTGATTAATAACTATTGATATGTAATTGAAATCTTATAACAATTTATATTCACATAATTTTCCTATAATATGAATTAAGTTCATGCTTCAATATCTTCCATGTGTTAGTAATGTTCATTTCCATTAAAGTGTTATAATCATATTATAGGCCATTATGATGGACAACAAATCCAACATCAAACCAAGGATTGGATGAAAAATTATTCACATTTTTATTTTAATGTCAATACATTCATAAATATGTCCAATTTTATATAATATAGAAATTTCATTAATATTTATTTATGTAACAAAATCACATTGAATTGAGGGCCATAAATTATAGCCTCTAATTCCAGGTCAAAGTTCTTATTATATGTTTGTCGTACATATTCACCACTAAATCCTCCAAATGTTTTATTCTAAAAATAATAATCTTTAAATGGATCCTTAATGTTTTACCTTTCATGAATTTTATACTTTTGTATAAATTTGTTTTATTTCACTCATCAAATAAATCCTTAAAATTTTAAATCTCCTTAGCATTCTATTAAGTTTTCAGTATGAGATTAACTTTATATTTGAGATTTAACTAATCAAGTATCATATTTCCTAGTATATAATTTTTTCATCATGTTTATTAACATATTTTATGATATCCTTCAATATATCACCAAAATTTTTATATTGTCGATCATTGAATTGCTAGTTCTTCAGGAGAAACTATGTGTTATAATCTTAGTTCAACCAAACTCTTTGATTTTATATTTTCAAGGGCATAATATTAAATTATTAATTAATATGAAACCTCAATGACATTTTTATAAATATGGAATATATCAAAATTAGATATATTCACCTCAAATACCATATTTGATATCCTTGGTGTGTTTTTCTTGTTCATTTTCATATACATTCACTGTTTAATAATGAACTCTCCTTGATCAGTTTTATAATATCCATTTCCAGTTGACTTCACAAAATTCTCTACATATATTTTTTTTAAATAGTTTATAGGGATTTCCACATTTTAAAATAAGTTTCACAATGAATGGTTTTAATACAAGAAACATCAGGGTAAGATATATTAAATATATATTAAATTTCATCATTACTAGGTTGTTTACTATGATTTATGAATTCAACAAATCATAATGTATACTTGATAACCACTTCACCACAATACTAGAGTAACATGAGTGTTTATTTATATCCATGATAAAATTTATCTACATAAAATAATTAAGTATTTATTTTATATTCCATGTGCATAAATCCAATCACTACATATGAGATTAATTACTAATTCAGATCTTTTTTCTATTGAAACAACATCATAGAAATAAATATAACCTATGAGGGTGGGAGTAATTAGGGTGATGGATAAATATAATATTTTATCCATAATTTAGTTAACAATGTTTTAGGATCATTATCCCACATTGGTAGGAAATATGTTTAACGTATCACATGATTACATTTTCCCCTCAAACACATTTAGTGATAAATACATATACAAGGAAAAAATCCATAGGACATTTGGATTATTACTTGGATTACAAAAAATGGATTGTCTAGGGAGAATACATTGATATGTTGGAGTCATACAAGAATCCATAGATATCCTCTAGTATTGTGAATACAAATGATGAAATATGGTCTCAATAGTGACCATAGATTTTGGAATAGATCATTACATTATTTCAAGCATAATTAAACATCAATTTACAATACAAGTATCATAAAAGTATTGTTTCATGTAGATTTGGTACATAATTAAACACCCTAAAACAAAAATATAAAAATTCCTTATTTAATTATCATAATGAGATCCTAACTCTATTTAAATCCTTATATTTTCATAGGACAACTTAGTGGAACACATAAACAAATGAATGTGCTAAAAACACCAATAATGAAATAATCATTAGAGTAAAACATATAATATGGGTCATAAAGCATAACATGATGACATAAAATGTACAGAACATGAATAATGATAATGATTAAAAACATGTATAATAAGTTAACATAATGTCATGTAATTTTAGGAATGTGGCAGTAACATAAAACATGAATTTATTATGATTCAAGGCTCATTTCACATAGAGGCGCATGATTCATGGCTAATCACTAATATCATTGTATGAGGAGCACATGTCAAGGATAACCACCAGGAATGTTTCACATGACATCTCATGAGACTAAATATTTCCTAATTCATTGAAGTGATATCTGGGTGAACACATCATAACATTTTCATTAAAATGTTTTCCAAATAAATAACTTCACATATTCCATCAAACAAAAGGGTTACCCCTGAAATTAATTAGGCTACATAATCATGTAAAAAGGCATATCATAAGTGAATTATATGATGGTATACATTAACTGATGGATTGAAATAATGAATGGAAATTTATATGGTAATATATGAATATATCATGATAATTTATCTCAAAATTAAGTGAATACGTGTAAAATAGTGGAAAAGAAAAATTTTATATAAGCTATATTAGTGAAGTTTAATGAAAATATTAAAGATTTTTCAAAATTAGAATGACATAAGTTTTTAAATAAGATATAAATTAACCAAGAATAATTTTAATAATATAATGACTGATTTAATAAAAATATTGGTGGATTAAAATAGAATATGTATTCCACTTGAAAATGGGTAAGAAATATGAATTTTCACTTGAATAAGGTTATCTTTTCTAGAATATTTGATAAGGGAACCTTTTTAAAACATGTATTTCTCTCTCAAATAAGGATTATATGATATGGATACAAGATTATGGAACATATAAACATAATTTAGATGATCTAAATAAAAATAAATTAGAGATAAATTCGAAAAATAAAGGGAATTCATAACCCGAAGGAAATATGGATGTTTGGAAAGGATCCCTTACCTTATGTCCAAAATGGTTCTTCACTAGATCTTAATTTCCAAAATTTTAAAATTAAATTCATTAATTTATTAATGTAGAACGTTTTATACATTAATTTTATTCATTATAGATTTATTATGATAATTTACGGGCTTTCCGATGAGTTGTAGAGTTTAATTTCATCATTCAAGATCGATAAATTTCTTGGTTTTCATGATCGATTCTCTTATATATGAGTAGAGATGTTCATATTGAATGGGTATAAATCTCCAAAATAAAATTTATAAGTTAATAATGAACAAAATTAAGTTTCATTGGAATTATATATATATATTTTACTATATATCAAGATGAATCATTAGATAAAGTTTTAATGATAATCATTTGGATTAATTTTATTAGGCTTTCGATCAAAACAAACATGCCTTTTTTTATTATTTAATATCATGTAATTATAATTGTTCCATAACATTAAATGATATAATATATACATATATTACAATTTTTTAAACCATAAAAATGTTTTCATGACTATCCTTGAATACTGTAAAATAAATTGAGAACCCATCGTCCTTGAATGTTAGAAATTAACACATCACATAAGATGTTTTAATTTTTTAAGTATAGGGGAATGAATTGATGATGGATTATTGCTAAAAAATAATAAAATTATTTTTTATTTATGTTACTAGTGTTTTAATTACATATTTTTGATGGTAGGTGATCATAGAATAATAAAATAATGCACATGAAAAGAGAATAAAATAAAAGAAAATGGAAATTTACCACTTTAATTTCTACTCCTTCGGAGCCCCAATATGGAAAGGGTTTTCATATATTGAGGTGACCAAGAGATCTGAGAAATGGGGGAGAGGATTTGAAATATATTTGATAATAATTTAGGAATGTTTCAAAGAATGATTGTTGTGAGGATAAGAGGTGGTGAGGGGTGGTATTTATAGTGGATGAGAGGGGTGTCTTCTCAATATTCAATAATTAGTTTATTATTTATCTCAATACAAGAAATAGTGAGGATTATTGTGACTAAATATATTAATTAGTTCATGTGATTTAGAACCAATGGTCACTTAAATAATCTATTACTCATTAATGAATCAAAAATTCATTTATATACTTGTACTCTAAATTAATATATTTCACTATTCACAAAAAATATCTAGTATCTCTGAAAAATCCCAAAAATAACACATAACCATTTTTCAACATTTATTATTAAAAAATGAACGCCATTTTATTAAAATAATAAATAAATACGAGAAATTTATTTGTTCATTTAAGTTGTAATTTATTAAAAAATATACAAACATTAAAATTATAACTAATTTTTTAACAGTTTTAAAAATTAAATTACATGTAAAAAAATATTTTAGTTGTACATTCATTGGTGAGGTGACTATTAATTTATTAGTTTTAATATACATAAGGTTCATATTAATTTTCCAATGGTCAAGTAACTATATCATCAGAATCAGTTTCTTATCCTCTAAAAATACAAATTAATTCATTAATTATTTATATACATATATATAGTTTATATTATGTGATTTATGTGATTTAATGTGATATATAATATAAATAATAATAATAATAAGGTAATTTTCATTGATAATGTTTTGGATTATTACAATAACAGTCGTTATGGTGCACATAAATTAAAATATCTAGGATTTGGACACTCCTCATCCATGGGACACTGCCACATATATACCTATGTTCACTGCATTGATGAAGGTAATTCCTTAGTTTATAGACTTGTTAGTCATGTTCAATATATGGAATTCATAATAATTTTTTCTTAATTAGAACAAGAAACATCTTGCATCATTTTCCGTATTTATTCACTATAAATGCATTCTTCACCTAAAATATATATCTAGTACATTCTTTTCACAAAACTTCTCCATTCATGAAAGTAATTATTTCATTAGAATCCTACACTCATGAAACTATAATATTCGCAAAACAATGATCCTTTGCATTTTAATGGAATAAAATTTCTTGAGAAACATCTCAAATTCATGTTTAACCTTCACACCAAATGAAGGTTAATATAAATAATGTATCATTGAACGCTATGATTCATGAATCTTTGCTCATGGAACTCAGTTGTTTATGGAATTTGTTCTTTTAACATAAAAAATCTATGAATTTAGTGTTTTTTCTTTCAAAAATCTCCCAAGACCAAGTCTCGTGTTATTTTATTATACTTCATCCATCATGGGTTGGATATTTATAAAAACATGTTGACCCTTAAAACAAATTATGAACTTTTACATCATGAAACATTGATTCAAGAATCATTACCCATCATTTTTCATTTGTGAAACCTCTCCCTGAACATCATCACTCTCTTTTTATGCCTTTGATTCAAAAATTTATACTTATTTGTGAAAATGATATGTCATGATACATTAGGCTTTTTAGTATATCATATACCTTCATTGGGAAGCCTTATTTCATGAATATCCCTATCATTAATGATATATTATCCTTTACCAAATATTCCATGTCAGATCATACTCAATCATATTATTAGGATACTCTTCCACACTCACAATATATAACTCCTCCAATTAAACAAAGTCAACTAGTTCATGGAATTAAATATTTTCTGATCCATTTAATTTGAAAATATTTTTGCAGCCACTCCACACAAATGTTTTTTTAAACAAACACACATTCTTGAAAACAACCAAATTTCACAAACTAAATGTCCTTTATCTAAAATAAGAATATTTCTTACAAATAAAATACATTTATGATACATTTTTTTATTTTGAAAAATTTCAACCAATGTTTTTGAAAACACTTGGAAAATACCTATAATTATGTTCCTATTCAAGGATTATGAATTCATGATTTTTATTTATTTTCATTGTTGTGAACTTCATTATTTAGAAAATATAGACACCAAATAATGATCAAGATATTGATTAATTCCATGTCTTAAACAAAACACATCGTAATGGTAAACGTTAACCAGATATGAATAATTATTTATGGGAGTCATTGAGTAGAAATAATCCTTCAACATCCAGATATAAAATTATTATTATTATTGTATTCATCATAGAAAAAAATGATCTATTGATACTGACTGAATGAAGAATGTGACAGACTACATCTCTCATCTCTTTCTTTTTAAATAATTTATAGATATTCAATCAGATCCTTCTTCTAATTGAAGCATGGATCATAATCATAAAATCCTTAAATGAAATTGATATCATCCCATAATTTCTAGTCAATTCATTCACCTATACTACCAAGTATATGAGTGAAAAAAATATATTATTTATTCTATAAAATTTCATTGGAATTATTATACTATAGTAATGCTATATGACAATATGATTGAAAACAAATACAACACAAAATATGGGTTTGGTCTAAAATGTATTAACTTATGAAAGGCTCTGGGATTCACAACCACCCCACTATATAGCAAATAATCCTTTATTAATACCCTTGAACATCTTCTAGACTCATCAGTAAATAACACTAAACACTTGTCTAGCCTATCAGAATCCCATACTCAGATATTTTGTCGGATATATCCATATTTCCACCACTCTCATTTGAGATGATTTTTATTTCCATATAAGGTCTTGTCTCTCTAATTCACTATATGAATATGGTACTAATAAAAATATATTTTAGTTTTATGATGAGTATCATTAGTGTCAATAACATGTGATGGATTTCTATAATACTTTAGAAGATGTAATAAATTAAATACATCCATTATAGCACTGAAAAATTATAGTAGAGTTTAAAAATATTCCACTTCAAATGTCCTCACCCTGATATAAAAAGTACACACATACATGGACCCCATCATTTCTTACCTCTTCATAAGTTGATTTTCCAATTGGGGATAACCCCGTAGAAAATACTTCATCACCAACCTCAATCATTAAAGGACAACATCATTTGTTATTTTATGAATTTTTTAAACTGTTATAATGCAAGAACCACATCATAATCAATAATAAACTCTATAGAATCATGATATGAAATAGGAGTCCTTATATATGATGATATAGAAAGGTTCGCTGTGAAATAATACTAATATTAGAAAACATAATATACCCATCACATCACAATAAAATACACACATAGATTTTAATGAAATGAACCACTTTATTCATCCCATCCATAATATCCAATAAGGTTTCACTTCGATTATTTTTTTCCACAGAAACCCCTTCTTGAAGTTAATATTCTCATCATCACACTTAGGATTAGGAATGGGTATTGACTAAGGTAAACTAGTGGGTCACTACTTCTTATCCTTCACTTACTAACTGGTGAAGAAGTAGGTGAAAATACCCAAAATATAACACATTATAAGAGGATTAAAATATTTCATATATATAATGATAAATATTATTTATGCCTTTATAAATGAATCACTATATGGAATGTGAGTCCTTCATACGCTTAGAAATTTGTTTTAGGGTTGCATCAAAAACATAGATATAAAAAACCTCATCTACATTAAGGGAATTTAATGGGGGGTACCCCATATTATATGTTCTCCTTATGACTAGAATATTTTAATCTGATAGTTAAATAATCCTAAATATATAGATTATAGATTATGTGATGGAAAAGAATGTTAGGTTCACATAGCCAGGTTACTCCTAGATGTCCAGATGCATATTATTAAAGTGGGAAATCACTTTCCAAAAAATAATGGAATATTGATAAACTATTTTAAATGTATTATTTATCATCACATCTATAAAAATATTCTATTTTTGAAGTATTAAGACCATATATAATTCCAAATAATGATTATACTCCACCAACCTTCATATATAAGGTTTTAGGTAACACTATGAGTGAACATACCAAAGGCTCTTAAGATCGATGTATACCATAGAACAAATTACCGATAGGTAATAATGGGAACATCTAAAGGATTATGACACTAATAATAACTCAAAATCATGTATCCTATAAGTTTTCTCATACTACCTCAACTACCTAGAACCACATTCTTACTTCACAGCCTCTCTTAGCCAAACTCTTGATGAATCATATTTCAATGTATACTCGATTACCCATCTCATGCACATCAATGATTTATGTCGCATTGAATATACTTTTCAATTAATGAAATTAATTTTTCAAATATCCTGATTAAACAAATTTTAAACAGCTATTTTTTATTCCATTTATCGACACTTCTTAGAGGGAGAATCCCAAAAAACATCCAATAATTATTATATAATCCTAAAAACAACAGATCTAAAAAACATGCATGGGTCACTCCCATGAATCCCCTTATATAATTCTCCATGTTTATTCTAATTTAATGTATTTTGATATGACATTACCTATAAAATAATAGTGATTAATTTAAGAGTGAATCTTTGAGAGCATAGCATATAGTCCTTTCGCCCTATGTTAGGTTATATAAATTTCTTAGTGACATAATTTTTTCTCCATTGTCATAGGGTGAACATGTATATCATTATTGAACATGATGATGAATGTGTACAGTTATGGGTGGAAGATCAAATTCATTAATTCTAGAAACACCACTATCATAATCATTTAACTAAACAGAATCTCTATGTAGTCATGAAAACCAAACATTATTTTTAATGTCATTAATGTTTTATTTGAAGGCCTACTAGTATATTATAAAAACATAAGCAGCTTTTAATCATTTAAAACCCTCAAGCTCATGTAATATTATAAAATAACTAATAATTTATAGAATGTGGATATTGATTGTCCACTATCACATAGTTCAGCTTCTAATAGTCTAAAAATATTCTCAAAGAGTTATTTTACAAATTATAAAATAGGAATAGAGGACCCTAATGATATATTCTCAGTTGGATAAACCCCATGAAATGTAAGTCCTTCAAATAATCATTTATCTCTTGGATGTCCAACAGATCTGTTCAATAAGGTACAATAGAAATACACATTATAACATGAATAATATCAATATTAATCTCAACCTCCCGGTCATGTTTTATCCTAATAAGTCATTAAGATAAAAAAATGCAGCAGATAAAAAATTTGATCAAAATAACCCACTTCCTCTCTAAATTATTTTTAGAAATACTCACATACTGGGTGATTATCCCTCCAAGAAGATGACGATCGAGTGCTATAAAACTATCACGTATGTCCAACTCTCTATCAGGGACATAAATACCACTATTAGGATATTTGAAATATATATTTCAATGGTAGTATTTGATATGGTATAGATATTATACTACTCAATATTTCCTAAATATTATTTTGAAATTATTCATATCTAGTAAAATTTAATCTAATATGAATATACGACAACCAATAACTGTAGATACACAATGATTGATGTACATAGAAATTACATTACTTTTGTGGAATACATAATACATGACAAAAACAGGTGCCCAATGTCCATATGAGTTTATTGTCTTTGGAAAATCGGAACATAATCTTCAAAGCATGGTGAAATATCTTCAACATCTATCATAATGATCTTCCCCTTTGGTTTTCTTACATAAGACCTTTCTTAATATCCTAGTGAAAAGAAATCTTAAAAAGGGAAAGCTCAAATTCTCTCTAAGGGTAAACCTAGAGAACATAAAACAATCCATGAACATTTTAACATAAGAATAATAACATAAAACATCAAAATCATGAGTAATGACATATATATTGAAAGTAAATAAGGCATGGATCATAATGGAACATTAACAATGATAAAATTTCATGGGAATAAAAAATGTAATTATCGAAACCATTAAGAACATGATATGAATTCCATATTAGCCAAGGCATTACTGCCAAGACCATCATAGTGGAAAAAGTCCATTACTGAATCGAGTTCATTCCTTGTTCCAGTCCTGTATCATTGAACCGGATTAGATTGTCTTTCCATACATGTCTATCTCATGAGATATAATTCTTTACCCAATGCATTGGAGGGAGATATAGGTCCCACACATCATATAATTAAATCATTCTTTTGTGTGCCACAAAATAAACATACATCTTTCATAATAACCCAATGAATAAAATGGGTTTTATAAACATTATCCCATTAAAAAATAATCCATATTAAAGAAATTGATATCATTTCATCATAAGAACAATAAAAACATGTAAATAATAGAGAAATTATACATGAAACATAAACATACTAAATAATGTCATCTTATATGGAAAATAGTTTTGATAAAACACTTGAAATGAATTCTTGAGGAAAATATCCTTTCTTCTTCAAAATAATATTATTTTCTCAAAATTCCATGACATTGTAAAAGAAATGGATTTTATTAAAAATAATAATGAAATTTTGTAGAGGAAGCTTCATTGAAATATGTCTTTATGAAACCATAAAAATTCATTCACACTGTGTAAGTCAAATAACCATTTATCTTGTACTTTTTTCAGAAAAGTCAAAAAAGAACCTTATATGGTAAACAAAGGAATGATTCCTTCCATACAATGTAGTAAAATTCATCAAAGTATAAAAATTACATTAAAAATACATGGAATAATAGTAAACATATTATGAATATATTTTTAGAAAACATGGACATGGATAATAAATATAACCCCAGTAAATACTTAAGAATAAAAATCTCGGATATGAACGAGATTGGAATTATTATCCCTTACCATATGTCCAATTTCTTCCATATGTGTCTGATACTCCTGCATAGTGGGTTTAAACATATTATTAACTTGAAACAGAATCATAATAACATTTATGATATTATATTTCATTCACATAAGAATTTATATTACACTACTAGAAATCCCATTTTTACCTACGCTTATATCCCAACGGTTGGATAAACCGTTGGGAATGGTTATGTATACCGACGGTTTTTTACAACCATTGGTATAGATGATTTTATGAAGAAATTTACCAATGGTTTGTAAAACCGTTGGTATAGGCCTTAATTAATACACTTTTACTAATGGTTAGCGTATAACCGTTGGTATATATTAGAATCTATGCAACCTTTACCAATGGTTTAAGGAAATTGTTGGTATAGCTCTACATTCCCAACGGTTATTTAAAACCGTTGGGAATGTTTTCCCCTAAATCCAGTTCGAGTGTCCAGTAGCCCCTACACTCGATTGTAGTACCCCTCCGCTCGACTGCAACCCTAAATTGAAGTTCTCCTAACACTCTCTCATTACCTAGTCTCCAAAACTCCATCCATCGTCTTAAATCAAAATTATTTTCTATTCTATACTTCAAATATGTAAGTTCTACCTCAGTTATAATGTTCTTCATCTATTATTTTATTTTATATTTTGATTTGACCTAAACGTCTTGGATTTCTCTATACAATGACTTAGAAACTCGTTCCACTCACAGATTCATCTTAAATCAATCAATTTTGTAGTTCTATAGTATAAATTTGTAAGTAATACCTTAGTTTAAATGTTTTTCATCTATTATTTTTGTTTTCTGTTTTAATTTGGTATAAACTATGTTGTGTTGTTTATGGCATGCGAAGGTTAGTGATATTGAGGATGGATTGGATGTTGGTTGGATGATGGATTGGAATTGTGATGTTTTTTGGATTATGTTTAGTTAATTTTCAATGAATTATTTGGGGATTTCCTCCCTTTAACAGAGCCCCCACTCCTCATGGACCCTGGACACCCCCCTACTGGACCCTGGACAGTCCCCCCCTCTTGGAACTTGGACAGCCTGCCCCCCTCTTTCTTGAAACTTAAACATCCCCCCTCCTGGACCCTGGAAAACCCCCCTCCACCCTCCTCCCCGGACCTTGTATAGTACCCCTCCTCCCTGGACCCTAGGAAGCCCCCCACCCTCCACCCTGGACCCTGGATTTCCCCCCTCCTCGATGGACCCTGGACAAACCCCCCTCCTTCATGGACCATGAACAGCCCCTTCTCCCCTTCTCCTTGACCTTGGACAGCCCCCACCCCCCATGCTGGACCCTGGATAGCCCCCCACCCCTCCTCTTAGACCTTGTACATCCCCCTCATCCCCCTCCTCAACCACCAAATACCCCCCCACTTCAAAACATTGACCACCAAACTTGGACATGCTGTATTTTCTCTAAAAAGATAGATTTGATCCTCAAACCACCTCAATAATATCCTAAAAAATGCTTATAATGTGATTTTCACCACATAACATCCAATTGTATTCCAAGTCACTAGTCTATCCTCCCTTGGCTAGATTTAACAAAAAGTGTTCAACATTAAGGATCCAAATAAAAATAAATTGATATAAGAGATTTGATAATGGATTAAAATTTCAAATTGGGATCCAATGAAGAATATTTGAGATATTATGCATCATGTCCATGAGTAAATCCATTTTTATATATCCGATAAGTTATTTTTCACAATTTTGACAAATTAATTGTTTTTAAAAATGGGACAAACATTTATAAAGGTTCTAATATATAAAAATGAATCTATTTGTGGATGTAGCTTAACCAACAATGTATAGCTTGTCCGCCTCTTCCATGATCATCAATGTGCATGACCCATCTCCATCTGACCTCGCACGACGGGTGACTCAGCGCCTGGATGATGACGAGCACCATATTCTCTTACTTCCACACCAGATTCATGCCCACTACGCTCCTGAAGTGATCAATCCCACTATGCGTCCATGTGATCTGGATGACACGGCCACTAGTTCTTGTAAGAGGCAGAGGAGTTCTGAGCTGATGGACCAAGACGATTGACCAGTGTCCATCCATTTGACTGAAGACGTAAAACATAGCGCTTCCTAGGAGAAAACCCATGTTCTAGAGTTTATTTTTCTTTTTTACTTGGTTTTAGGAAATAAACATGGCATGTATGCAACCATTTTTTACCTGCTTCTGATCTGTATGTGTACTTGTCATTACTCTGCATGACTGCTTCTATTTTGTCTGATCCTTAGAGTTGGTTTTAATGACATGATGTGGCTATGTGATGTCTATGTATAGATATTACAGGTACCTAAGTATGTGCACTTTTCATTATTCCATTCTTTCAGTGCTTAGGCCGATGGTACGAGGGAGGTTCATACCAGAGGTAGACGAGCATCTCTGCGTACCAGACAAGACCCTTCACCTCTGACCAAACGCATTCTGATTCTGTTGAAACATAAGGGAAACGATTCATGGGTCAAATGTGATGTGTATAAGCTAAACCCTCCTCAATAAAAGGCACGGTGTGGCTAGAATCACTCAAACTGCCTCTCTTTTGTTAAAAATTGACTTATTTTTAAGTGAAATCAACAACTGACATATGGGAAACAAAACAAACACCTTCGGATTCTGTTGAAACTTTAGGAAAACTATCCATGGATGATACGTGGCATGTAAAAGTAAACTCCGCCTCAATATGATGCGCGGTGTGGCCGGTATCACTCCATGTGTATGTATTTTGTTTAAAATGGACAATATTTTACGTACATACGACAATCCAATCAAAAAGCTTTTGATTGTGTTGATAATTTTTCACAATGATCCATGACTCATATCTGTCATGTACTAGTCATCCCTATCTCAATTCGAGGCTCGGTGTGGCCGATACCACTCAAAGTGCTTCTGTTTTGTTAAAAATGGACTTATTTTTAAGTGAAATCAACAACTGACATACGATAAACCAACCAAATGCATTTTGATTCTGTTGAAAAATAAATACAACAATCCATGAGTCAAATGTGACGTTTATGAGTCAGCCTTTCCTCAATACGAGTCTCAGTGTGGCCGACACCACTCAAAATGCCTCAGTTTTGTAAAAAATGGACTTAATTTTTAGTGAAATCAACAACTAACATACGGTAAACCGACCAAACACATTTATATTATATTGATACTATATGAAAATCATCCATGGGTCATATGTAACGTGTATGAGTCAACCCCGCCTCAATCCAAGGCGCGGTGTGGACGGTACCATTCAAAATGTCTTTTTTTGTTCTAAATGACTTTAATTTTAAGTGAAAAGAACAACTGACATACGGAAAACCGACCAAATGGGTTCCAAATCTGTTAAAACTTTAGTAAAATGATCCATGGGTAATATGTGATGTGTAAGAGTCAACCTCGCCTCAATCCAAGGCACGGTGTGGCCGGAACCACCCAAACTGTCCCTCTTTTGTTTATAATGGACAATATTTTACGTACATACGCCAAACTGATCAAACAGATTCTTATTGTTTTGATACTTTTGAAAAACAATCCATTACTCATATTGGATGTGTACGAGTCAACCTCGCCTCAATTAGAGGCCTGGTATGGCCGAAACTACTCAAAGTGCCTCTGTTTTGTTAAAAATTGGCTTAATTTTAAGTGAAATCAACTACTGTCATACGGAAAACCGACCCAATGCATTCAGATTATAATGAAACATAAGGAAAACGATCCATGAGTCAAATGTGATGTGTACGAGTAAACACCACCTCAATACGAGGCTCTTTTTGGCCAACACTACTCAAAATGCCTCTGTTTTGTTAAAATTGGACATAATTTTAAGTGAAATCAACAACTGACATACGGTAAACCGAACAAACGCTTTCACATTCTATTGATACTACATGAAAACGATCAACGAGTCATATGGGACGTGTACGAGTCAACCCTGCCTTAATCTGAGCCGCGGTGTGGACGGTACCATTCAAAATGTCTCTCTTTTGTTCAAAATGACTTTAATTTTAAGTGAAAACAACTACTGGCATACGAAGAACCGACCAAATGCATTCCGAATCTATTAATAGTTTAGAAAAAATATCCATGGATCATATGTGACGTGTACGAGTCAACCCCGCCTCAATCCAAGGAACGGTGTGCACGGTACCATTCAAAATGTCTCTTTTTTGTTCAAAATGACTTTAATTTTAAGTGAAAACAACAACTGGCATACGGAAAGCCAACAAAATGCATTCCAAATCTGTTGGAACTTTAGTAAAATAATCCATGGGTCATATGTGACTTGTACGAGTCAACCCTGCCTCAATCTAAGACACAGTGTGGCCGGAACGATCCAAACTGTCCCTCTTTTGTTTAAAATGGACAATATTTTACGTACATACACCAAACTGATCAAATGGATTATTATTGTTTTGATACTTTTGAACAACTATCAATGAATCATATTTGATGTGTATGAGTCAACCCCACCTCAATTAGAGGCTCGGTGTGACCGACACTACTCAAAGTGCCTCTGTTTTGTTAAAAATGGACCTAATTTTAAGTGAAATCTACAGCTGACATACGGTAAACCGACCAAACGCATTCGGATTCTGTTGATACTACATGAAAACGATCAATGGGTCATATGTGACATGCACGAGTCAAACCTTCCTCAATCTCAGCTGTGGTGTGGCCGGGACCACTCAAACTGTCTCTCTTTTGTTCAAAATGGACTAAATTGTACGTGAAATCAACAACTGACATACGAGAAACCTAACTAACACCTTCAGATTCTGTTTAAACTTTATGAAAATGATCCATGGGTAATATGTGACGTTTATGAGTCAACCCCACCTCAATCCGAAGCGCGGTGTGGCCGGAACCACTCGAAGTGTCTCTCTTTTGTTTCAAAAGGACATCACTTGTAGTGAAAACAACAACTGACATATGGAAAATTGATCATATGCATTCCGATTCCATTGAAACGTTAGGAAAACAATCCAAGATTCATATGTGACGTGTACGAGTCAACCCCACCTCAATACGAGGTGCAGTGTGGCCGGAACCACTCGAAGTATCTCTCTATAGTTTAAAATGGACTTCATTTTAAGTGAAAAGAACAACTAACATACGGAAAACTGACCAAATGCAATCGGATTCTATTGATTCTTTAGTAAAAGGATCCATGGGTCATTTTTGACATGTATGAGTCAACTGTGGATCAATCTGAGCCTCGATGTGGCCGCCACATCTCAAAGTGACTCACTTTTCATTGAAATGGAAAACATTTTAAGTGAAAACAACAACTGACATACTAAAACCATAAAAAACCCATTCCGATTCCATTTAAAATTTAGAAAAACGATCCATGGTTCATTTGTGATGTGTACAAGTCAACCCCACCTCAATCCGAGGCGCTGTGTGGCTGTAACCACTCAAAGTGTCTCTCTTTTGTTTCAAAAGGACATCATTTTTAGTGAAAACAACAACTGTCATAAAGAAAACTGACCAAATGCATCCAAATTCCATTTAAACATTAGGAAAACAATTCATGAGTCATATGTGACGTGTACGAGTCAACCCCACCTCAATCTGAGGTGCGGTGCGGCCAGAACCACTCAAAGTGTCTCTCTATAGTTTAAAAGGGACTTCATTTTAAGTGAAAAGAACAACTGACATACGTAAAACCGACCAAATGCATTCGGATTCTATTGATACTTTAGAAAGAGGATCCATGGGTCATTTCTGATGTGTATGAGTCAACCGTGACTCAATCCAATCCTCGGTGTGGCCGTCACGACTCAATGTGACTCACATTTCTTTGAAATGGAAAACATTTTAAGTGAAAACAACAACTGACATACTGAAACCCCACAAAACACATTTTTATTCTATTTAAACTTTAGAAAAACAACCATGGTTCATTTTTGATGTTTACGAGTCAACCGCGCCTCAATATGAGCCTTGGTGTGGCCGGGACAACTCAAAGTGACTCACTTTTCATTGAATTGGAAAAAATTTTAAGTGAAAACAATAACTAACATACTTAAAACCGACCAAACGGATTATGATTCCATTGAAACGTTAGTAAAACGATCCATGGGTCATTTTTGACGGGTACGAGTCAACCCCACCTCAATCCAAGGCACGGTGAGTCCAAAACCACTCGAAGTGTCTCTCTTTTGTTTTAAAAGGACATCATTTTTAGTGAAAACAACAACTGACATACGAAAAACTGATCAAATTCATTCGTATTCCATTGAAACGTCAGGAAAACAATACCTGAGTCATATGTGATGTGTACTAGTCAACCCCACCTCAATCTTAAGAGTGGTGTGGCCGGAACCACTTGATATGTCTCTCTATAGATTAAAATGGACTTCATTTTAAATGAAAAGAACAACTGACATAAGGAAAACTGACCAAACACATTCGGATTCTATTGATACTTATGGAAAAGGATCCATGGGTCATTTTTGACGTGTATGAGTCAACCAAACCTTAATCCAATCCTCGTTGTGGCCTCCACGACTCAAAGTGTCTCACTTTTCTTTGAAATGGAAAACATTTTAAGTGAAAACAACAACTGACATACTGAAACCCCCCAAAATGCATTTATATTCCATTGAAACTTTATTAAAACAATACATGGTTCATTTTTGAGTTCTAAGAGTCAATTGCGCCTCAATCCGAGCCTTGGTGTGGCCGAGACAACTCAATGGGACTCACTTTTCTTTGAATTGGAAAACATTTTAAGTGAAAACAACAACTAACATACTTAAAACTGACCAAACACATTAGGATTCCATTGATACTTTAGAAAAACAATCCATGGGTAATTTGTGAAGTGTACGAGTCAATCCCACCTCAATCCAAGGCACGGTGAGGCCGGAACCACTCGAAGTGTCTCTTTTTTGTTTCAAAAGGACATCATTTTTAGTGAAAACAACAACTAACATACGGAAAACTGACCAAATGCATTCGTATTCCATTGAAACGTTAGGAAAACCATCCATGAGTCATATGTGATGTGTAAGAGTCAACCCCACATCAATCTGGGGAGCGGTGTGGCTGGAACCACTCGAATTGTCTCTCTATATTTTAAAATGGACTTCATTTAAAGTGAAAAGAACAACTGACATACAGAAAACTGACCAAACACATTCAGATTCTATTGATACTTAAGTAAGGGGATCCATGGGTCATTTCTAACGTTTATGAGTCAACTACGCCTCAATCCCATCCTCGGTGTGGCCGCCACGACTCAATGCGACTCACTTTTCTTTGAAATGGAAAACATTTTAAGTGAAAACAACAACTGACATACTGAAACCCCACAAAATGCATTTGGATTCTATTGAAACTTTAGTAAAACAATCCATGGATCATTTTTGATGTTTACAAGTCTATCGTGCCTCAATCTGAGCCTTGGTGTGGCCGGGACAACTCAAAGTGACTCACTTTTCATTGAATTGGAAAACATTTTAAGTAAAAACCACAACTGACATACTTAAAACCAACTAAACGCATTAGGATTCTGTTGAAACTTTAGGACAATGATCCATGGGTCATTTGTGACGTGTAAGAGTCAACCACACATAAATCCGAGTCTCGGTGTGGCCGGGATCACTCTAAGTGTCTCTCTATAGTTTAAAATGGACATCATTTTAAGTGAAAAGAACAACTGACATACGGAAAACTGACCAAACACATTCAGATTTTGTTGATACTATAGGACAAGGATCCATGGGTAATTTTTTGATGTGTATGAGTCAACCACGCCACAATATGAGCCTTGGTGTGTCCACCACAACTCAAAGTGGATCACTTTTATTTGAAATGGAAAGCATTTTAAGTGAAAACAACAACTGACATACGAAAAAATGACCAAACACATTCAAGTTCTATTGAAACTTTAGGACTACCATCCATGGGTTATTTGTGACTTTTACGGGTCCATCCCACCTCAATCTGAGTTGCAGTGTGGCGGGGATTACTCATAAATGTCATTTTTTTAAATGAAACACATTTTAAGTGATAATAACTGGCATACAGAAAACCAATGAAACACTTTCGGAATATGTTGATACATTAGGAAAATTATCACTGGGTCATGTGTGACATGCACTAGTCAATAATGCCTCAATACAAGGCATGGTCTGACCGGTACTACTCCAAGTGCATGTATTTTGTTTAAAATGGATAACATATATAGAAAAAACACCTATATACGAAAAACCAATCAAATTGTGAATTGAATTCCAAATTTTACATATAATTATCATCATAATTTGAAATTTAATTCTAAATGAATTTTAAAATGGATTCTAAATGAATTTTAAAATGAATTTTAAATTAATTCTAAATTATGTATCTTTATAATTACGTTATGAATTTTGATTTAATTCTGAATGTGTATAGTTTCAGGATGAATTATATGATAAATGTATTTGAATTTGTTCTGTATATATATATGTTAGTTGGTTATTGAAGGTAAAGGAGAGGGATTGAAGAATCACAGTTGAATGGAGACCCTGCTCCTCCCCTGTGCAAATTGCAGCCTACTGTGCAAATTGCAGGTTGTTGTGAAATTTGCACAGCATAGGCTATGCCAACGGTTTGAAACCGTTGGCAAAGTCTTCTAAAAAGGTTTATACAAATGGTTCAGATGGAACCGTTGGGAAAGGATATATATATTTGGCTTTTTCCCAACGGTTTTGAGTGAACCGTTGGGAAAATCTAGAGATTTTGTTGGGTTTTCCCAACGGTTTACTTAAAACCATTGGGAAAACATATGCCAACGGTTAATGTAAACTGTTGGGATAGGTTGATTTTTCTAACCTATCCCAACGGTTCTTTGTAAACCGTTGGGAAAACTTTTTCCAATGGCTTACTTCCCCACGTTTTGCAGAACCATTGGGATAGATATTCCCAACGGTTCTGTGGCTTTTCCCAATAGTTTTGAACCATTGGAAATGCCTCTTTTTCTAGTAGTGTTACCCGTTCATTTGTAAATTCCATGTTAAAGAATCATTTTGGGTAAAATCGTTTCATTTATCGTCAGTGTTTTGACTTGAAATTATTCATATGATTTCTTAAATCATGACTAATTACGTTCATAATTTAAAAAATTATTTAATTATAATATATATTCAGAATATACATATATATAATAGATCGATAAATGGAAAGACATACACCGTTCATGGAGAAGGTAGGCCATACATACGCATGAATACTATTTTAATTTCCTTATTAAATTGAATGTAAGTAAGTAAATAACATATAAATAAATCCAGTATCATTAATATGTCATATATTTCATGATAATTTAATATATATAATTTATAATCATTATTGAATGGTTATCATGGAGAATGAATCTCACTGCGTCCTGGAGACGGTATTCCGTATGTACGCATGAGCGATGAAATCGTTCCCATAATTATTGAATGGAATTAGTGTGGATGATATAATATCTCAGTATTATTATCATTTTATAATAAGCATATATATTTATTATTTAGGCCATTATACCCATCCAATTATGTTAGTGGTGGAAAAATAGATTACACCACGGTCTGGAGATGGTATTGTGTACATACGCACGCACGGTGATTTCATTTTCCATAGGATAGATATAAGGTGAAACATGTTGGTTAATATTTATAATAAAATTTCAGTATCTTAGTGATACTGATGTTATTACATTATTATTAAATGAAAAAATTAGAGGAAGTATAATAAGAAATGAACATGGAATAATCGGTAAAGGTTATTACCTCTTCTTCAACGCGCCTCTTCTAAACCTCTTCTAAGGGCACTAATGGTGGCCTTTGAAGAGGACCATGACCTCTATTATGTTTCTTGGGAATTGGAGAGGATAAATTGGCAGGTTTTGGCCTATTATGAAGGCTAAAAGATGTGTGAGGAGAAGAGGGAGGAGGTGCCCTTTTCTAAGAGAAGAGAGGGGATCTTTTGGAAACATAAGAAATTTTAAATTATAATAAATTCAAACCCCACATAAAACAATCCCAAATGGATCAAATTCTAAGATGAGATGTGATAGGGTTTTAATCTCATCAACCAATATAATTTAGACATGTTTGGAATTTATTGTAAATCTTATCAACTCGAGTTTTCCTTATTTAATCTATTTAAATTTATTTGTGATAATAATATTATAAATTTTAAATTGTTATAAATAATTACTTATGTATTGTGAATTTTCCGTAATAGGATACTTTATGACATTTTAGACCATAAAAATATAAATTTATAATTTTTAAATATTTTATGTGATTTTTAAACAATTTAATAATAAGTTATTTTTATTAAATAACAACAATGTTAACGTTGACACTATTAATTTATTTGAATTTAAATAAAATCCACAGAAAGGATATATTAAAAAAATAATGTTAAATATATTCTTAAAAAGTTAATATTCATATTGAAAATTTGTGGAGAGCATTAATTAGTTCATATAATATTTATTTTAATATTTATAATACCATTTATTTGATATTTCTCTTAATAAAACAATTACTACATCATTTTTTATAATCATTTAATATACTTATAATTTACATAAAAATTATAAATAAAATCCTATGATGTATATAAATACAATACCTTTCATAATAATATTTTTACTCGAATTTTTCATCATAAAATCCAAACATTTAAATTGATACATTTATTAAATTATGAAGGTGACATCATTGACATCATTTAAAATAAAATAATATAAATGTTCTAATATATTTCATAAGGATAAACATGGTCTAAAAATCTACCATTATATGATTAGGGTATATATATACTCTAAAAATAATTTTTGGTAACGTTTATGGTAATTTTGATACGTATTATTATTTTAATAAAAACTTTATTATTTATTTTTCACTAAATAAATAATTTCTGCATCATTAATGAATAAGCTACTAAGGTAATTAAATATTTCTTAAAAATTACAAATAATTTACCATGATTAAGAAAAACATTTTAGATTTCAAATTAGTATTTATAATTGAATTTATATTCTGTATATCTTTATATTAAAAATAATCTAATTATTAAAGTTTGAGTGAGAAATATTTCACTTTCCTTTAAATTAAATAAATAAAAGTTCTTAATGAAATACAAGTGGGTTCCATTAGATTACATTTCGACACAATTATGAATAAGAACAAAATATAATCATCAAATTATATTAAGACTTGGGTTAGGGTAATTTTATAACATTATATTTACCCTTAGATACCTGATTTACCTTCAACTATGGTGAATAAAATTTACCATAGTTACTATTCATAATGCCTAAAAAAGTATCTTATTAACATTATTTATACCTACTGATTCCAAATATTTAATCCATTTTTCCAAATTCAAATCACAGAAGTTGACTTTATTAATTTAAAATTAATCCTCTTGTTAAGAAAACATGTTTTTAAAGTTAAAACATTGCAAAAGATTGAAATGATTTTACCTATTAATTCAATGTAAAATAAAATCTAAAGACATACATTATATTAAATGGTAAAAATATATTCTATTTATACTTTAATGCCATTAAATATTATAATTTAACCATATAAATTATTACGATGAAAATAATTGTTTTTAATTAAAATTTAGCAAATTTTTACTATTCATCAAAATAAGAAACTTTTCAGAAAAATATCGAAAAATTATCCAATGTAAATTTTTATATCCTAATTATAATGTAGAATTTTATTTTGTCAAATATAACTTATAAACATGTCAAAAACTAGATTCAATGTGGGTGGACCATCAAAATGTGGCAAAACTGTATTTTTTTAAAAATACTTATTTTACACGAAAAATTTATTTTGTTCTCACATCATTTTCAAGAAAATATGTAATATGAATAATAATGTTATAAAATTCAAAATGTAGGTAATAATATTCATAACGGCCAGTTCATAATAATATTATAACACTATATTGTTGTTTAGTGAAACTCGGTATTGTGTACTACACACACTATAGAGGAAGGTTGTGATTGCTTGTAATGTAAGCCAAGTTAGGGCTGCTTGTAGTGAAAGCTCCCTTTGGTGTTGTGTATAAAAAAATCAAAACTTATTTCATTTATACATTAAACAAAATCTATACTTCATGTTGCTTAGAATAATTTCTACAAAATGAACTTGAGATTGTGTGTAACGCGAGCCAAGAATAGTGTTACGTATACTGCATGCTAGTATGGTGTTGCGTATAATACAAGCTAATCCTGGTCTATTGTAAAATAGAAGACATAAATGAAATTAAAAATAATATATCACACAAAATCTCCGGGTGTCACATTCTACCCTCCTTAAAATGAATTTCTCCCTCAAAATTCATCAGGGTTATAAATCATTTACTACTTGAAAGTTTCATTCAAAGAAACTCACATCGTAAAAAGGAATGCTAAAACTTAATTTTCAAAAGTGAAGTAAGAAACATAATGGTTACCCAAATTAACTCATTACTTGGTTTCCAGATAGGAGAACATAGGTGAAAATATGGATATGGAAGAGAAATATAACCATCAACTTCTGATAAAGAGTGGTAGAGGACATGACAATGAAAAAGTCAACAATCACAAAGCCATATATATGTGATGATCTAAGGTACCATCTAATTTATCAGATATAAGGGCACTAGGACAACATTTTTTTTTCAAGATCATTTCCCTAATCTTGAATACTTTTTGAATTAAAATAAATACTTACTTGATTTTGGTACAACCTCCCCATTTCTCTTGCCTTGAACAATTTCCACTTCATCTCTAAAAGAAATGAAGTTGAATTTGCCTTTCGTTATGTGTTAGTATATCATGTGATTGAATGATAGGAAATTCTATTTGTATCAAACATAATGTTAGAAATATTTATATACATAAGTCCATCTATGGTGAGATTAATTGTATATGGTTCTGAAAATGGACTTATACTTCATCTATCATCCTTCTTAACAAAATAAAAATAGTTTCTACTAACCAGGGACTTCTTGTATGCCAGTGGTTGGCGATAAAGGCATGTCGCACTTCGGCTGTGGGTTCAATTCCCGCAACCATGTCCGACATGACGGGTTGTTTCCCATCCTACAGGTTTCCCTTTTTCTAAAACTACACTATTATAACATTACAGAAATAATATCGAAAAAAATGTTCTAGACTTAAAGAATACTATCTGATATCCAACATAATCTCTTCTAATTTTTAAATTTTTTCAAAAAAAGATTTGTTCAATCTCAGAGTATAAATAAAATGTTTACTGGAAAGGTCACATAACAAGAACGTGAATACCATCATTTATCATATGATATATCCTGTTGGTCACATTCCAAACATGTGAATATCTTAATCATGTATTCTCTTGAAAATTGAATACCCATTGAACCTTAGTGAAAACATGAATGCTGTCAAAAGTTAACTCATTCCACATACCAAAATCCCAAAATTTATATATAATCAACCCATGATATCACCTTGTCCTTATATCAATCATGAGCTCATTAATACTATCAAACATATTATTTTATCCTTATCCATTCATTGTGAACATATCATCTGCTTTCCAAAATTATTTCAATCACTTTTCATGGTTACCAGTACCATATAATTATTGAAAGCCACAATAAACCAATACATAGATATTCCAATATTCCACAATACTATAAATGAGATTCTACAACATTATTTTTGGTATCTCGTTACATAAACACATAATCATTCCACCACATCATTGTCATTCTCAATATCACCAATAGTGATCGCATGTGACTTCCCTTTGTGCTTTTCTTGAATAGGTTGTTGATATTGATCATCATTAACCCTTGTATTAGGTAATTGGTTAGCATAATGCCCCATTTCCATTTACTTGTAACATTGAAGTGTTGGTTGATGGTTCTCTATAGTCTTTTCTCTATTCACGTCATTAGAAACCTTTTTCCCATTACTTCGGAACTTAGCTACTCGATGTCCTTCTTTTTCACACTTGAAACATTTTCCTGTACCTTTTAGACAATCTCAATCATGATTTTTTCCACACATTGAGCATAAATAAACATTCAACTTTTTTTCACCATTGTTTTGAGGTTTTTCCTTGAACTCCATCCTTCTTTTCTTGCCAAAACCATGAGATGGATATGTAACAACAACTTCATTTTCTACCATGATATCAAAACACAAAATTTCTTCATATCTACTAAAGTCTCTTATAGCTAATTCCCTTAGAAGACTTGGTTTTAATCCACTAAAGAATAGATCAGCTTTACTTTCTGTTTTGATGATAAAGCCAGATGCATACCTTGAAATCCTTGTAAATTTCGCTTTGAATATACTAACAGATTCATTATCCTTTTTCTTAATCTCATGGAGCTCCTTTTCTATCTTTTTTTGAATAATACGAGGGAATTTATTATTTAAAAACAAGTTCCTGAACTCGTCCCATTCCAAGGATTCAATTTCATATTGGGGTCTTGTTTTCTTAATTAGAGTCCACCACTGGTCTACTTCACCTTCTAACTAGTAAACAACCAAAATGAATTTTTCATTATCTATATAGAGAAGTATGGAAAATATCGTTTCAATTGTACTGATCCATTGTTTAGAAACAAGTGGAACAAAATACCCACTGAATGAAGGTGGATGCTTCCACACGAAGGACTCAATAGAATATTGTTCCTTTATCTGCTCATTTGTAAGTCTAGAATGATTCATAGCTTGTTTATGTATATCAATAAGATTTTTCACTCTATCTCCCATCACATTTGTTTGTTCAAGAGTACAATCATTGCATTTACCATTACATTGATCAACACGGTTCCGTAGGGTTCCAACAATCGTCTAAAACCCAAAAAGAACAATGTGAGAGGAAACAATCATGCTTGGAAAACAACATAATAAAGGGGGGTTAGCTTCAATATATAACATCTTAGGTTTAATTCTAATATCGTTGCCATAATTCTAAGACTATAACCTATACATATACTTAACCTTAGGGACATCCCTAGACATACCTTAGAAATATCTCTAGGGATTTCACTAATGTTTTCGCATCCTAGTTTCCAATGGTTAACTAAAAATTTGCTCTGATACCAACTGTAGAGACCCAAAGCATGAACTATATAGACATTACATTAATTTTTCCGAATACTTAATACATGAAAAAAACAATTTCCCAAGGACCGTATTATTTTAGTGTCTTTGGAAACTCGGAACATAATCTTCTAACCATGGTGAATGATCTTGAAAATCTACCATAAAGATCTTCCCCTTTGGTTTTCATACCTAAAAGTTTTCTTTATATCCTAGGGAAAATAAAAAATAAAAATAGTGAGCACAAATGCTCAGTAAGGGTAAACATGGAGAACATAAAACAATCCATGAACATTTGAAAGTATGAACATGAACATAAAACATCAGAATCACGAGTAAGGACATAAATCATGGAAGTTCATATGGTATAGATCAGACGGAAACATTAACCATGATAAAATAGCATGGGAATAAAACATGTATCACTGAATCAAATTAACTTCTCTTTCCATCCATGTCTATCTCATGAGATATAAATATTTAACCAATTCATTGGAGGGAGATATAGGTCCCACCCAACTCATAATGAAATCATTCATTTGTGTGCCATAATATAAACATACAACATTCATAATAACCCAATGAATAAAATGGGTTTCATAAACATCATCCCATAATAACATAATCAATATAATAGAAATGGATATCATTTCATCATAAGAAAAATAAAACCATGTAAATAATAGATACATTATACTTGAAACATAATCTTACTAAATAATTTCATCTTAGTAGGAAAATAGTTTGGATAAAACACTTGAAATGAATTTTTGAAAAAAATATCCATTCTTCTTCAAAATAATTTTTTCCACAAAATGCCATGATATTTTAAAAGAAAAGGATTTTTTTGAAAATAGTCATGAAATTTTGTAGAGTAAGTTTCATTGAAATATGTTATTGTGAAACCAGAAAAATCCATTCTCACCGTATAAGTTAAGAAAAACATTCTTGTTGTACTTTTTCTAGAAAATTCAAAAAGTACCTTATTTGGTAAACAATGGAATGATTCCTTCTATAAAATGTGGTAAAAGTCAAAAAAGGGAAAAAATTAATTTAAAAATAAATGGAATAATAGTAAACCTTTTATGGAAACATTTTTAGAAAACATGGACATCAATGATAAATATAACCTCATTAAATACTTACGAATAAACAATCTCGGATAAGAACAAGATTGGAATAATTATCCCTTACCTTATGACCAATTTCATCTGTATGTGTCCGAGACTACGTTATAGTGGGTTTAAACATATTATTAACTTGTAACAAAATCATAATAATATTTATTATATCATATATGAATCACTTAAGACTTTATATTACCCGTTCATTTGACAATTCCATGTTAAAGCAGTGTTTTGGGTAAAATCGTTTCATTTATCGTCCGTGTTATGACAATAAATTATTCATAGGATTACTTAGATCCTGATTAAAATTTCCAAAATGTAAAACATGATTTATATATAATATATATTCAGAATAAACATAAATATAATATATGGATAAATGGAAAGAAATACACCGTTCATGGAGACGGTAGGCTGTACGTACGCAAGAACGCTGTTTTCGTTTCCTTACTAAATTTAATGTAAGCAAGTAAATAACATATACATAAATCCAGTATCACTAATATGTCATATATTTCATGATTATTTAATATATATACTTTATAATGATTATTGAATGGTTAACTTGGAGAATAAATCTTTTCACGTCATAGAGACGATAATCCGTACGTACGTTTGAGCGATGATATCGTTCCCAAAATTATTAAATGGAATTAGAGTGGATGATATAATATCTATGTATTTGTATCTTGTTATAATAACCATATATAGTTATTCTTTACACCATTATACCCATCCAATTAAGGAGTTTATGGAAAATAGATTACACCACGACGTGGAGATGGTATTTCGTACGTACGCACACACGGTGATTTCATTTTCCGTAGGATGGATAGAAGGTGAAATAGGGTTGGTTCATATTTATAATGACATATTAGTATATTAGTGATACTGATGTTATTACATTATTATAAAATAACAAAATAAGAGTAATTATAAGAGGAAATGAACTCGAAATAATCGGTAAAGGATATTACCTCTTCTTCGACGCGACTCTTATAAAACTCTTCTTAGGGAACTAAAGTTGGTCTTTTAAAAATACCTGGAACTCTTATAAGTTTTTAGGGACGTGGATAAGAGAAATATTCCAGGGTTGGCCATGAATAAAGGCTAAAAGTGGTGTGAGGAGAGGAGGGAGGAGGTGCCCTTTTATAGGAGAAGAGAGTGGCACATTTGGAAACATAAGAAATATTAATTTATAATAAATTCAAACAACACATAAAAACATCCAAAATGAATCAAATTTGAAGATGATATGCGATAAGGTTGTAATCTCATCAACCAATAATATTTATACATGTTTGGAATTTATTTTAAACCTTATCAACTTTATTAATCCTTATTTAATCTATTTTATTTTATTTGTGATAATAATATTCTAATTTTAAATTATTATAAATGATTACTTATGTGTTGTGAATTATTCATAATTGGATACTTTATGACATTACAGACCATATAAATATAAATTTATAATGTTTAAATATTTTTTGTGATTTTTAAACAATTTAATAATATGTTTTTTATAAAATAACAATAGTGTTAATTTTGACACTATAAATTTATTTGAATTTAAATAAAATACAAAGAGAGGATATATTCCAACCAAAATGTATAATATATTCATATCATTTCATATGCATCTAAATATTTTTGAGAACATTAATTAGTTTATATAACAATTATTTTAATTTTTATATAACCATTTATTTGATATTTCTCTTAATAAAACAAGTACAACATCATTTTTTGTATAATAATTTAATATACTTATTAGTTACGTAAAAATTATAAATAAAATCCTATGATAAAGATAAGTATAATACCTTTTATAAAAATATTTTCACTTGAATTTATCATCTTAAAATCACAACACTTAAACTGATATATTTATTAAATTATGAAGGTGACATCTTTTACATCATTTAAAATAAAATAATATAAATATCATAATCTATTTTATAAGGTTCCAGATTTTCCCCAAATCTCTGTTTAGATTCTTAGGTTATAGATATACTCGACCAATATGGTTTAGTCATGTTTTTGGTCATTTGGATAGGTAATATTATTTTAAAAAAAACTATATTGTAGATTCTTCACTAAATAAATAATTTCTACATCATTAATGTATAAGCTATTAAGGTAAATAATTATTTCTTGAAAATTACAAATAAAATACCATGATAAATAAAAACATTTTATATTTCAAATGAGTATTTATGATTGCATTTATACTATGTATATCCTTATATTAAAAATAATCTAATAATTAATGTTTGAGTGAGACATATTTCACATTCCTTTAAATAAAATAAATAAAAGGTCTCAATCAAACACAAGTGGGTTCCATTAGATTTAATTTTGATCCAAGTATGATTTAGGGAAAAATATAATCATCCAATTATATTATGACAAGTGTTAGGGTAATTTTATAATATTATATTTACCCTTACATAATTCCTAAAAATAAAAAAGTAGGTTATTAACATAATTTGGACCCACTGATTCCAAATATGGGATCCATTTTTACAAATTAAAATCGCAGAAGTTGTAGAAATTAATTTAATATTAATCTCGTTCTTAAGAAAACGGGTTTTTAATGTTAAAACATTTCAAAAGATTTAAATGATTTTACCTATGAATTCAATGTGAAATAAATGATAATGACATACATTATATTAAATGGTAACAATATATTCAATTTACACTTTAAAACCATTAAATATTATAATTTAATCATATAAATTATTACGATGAATAAAATTGTTCAAAATTAAAATTTAGCATATTTTTAATATTCAACATAATAAAAAACTTATCAAAAAAATATAAAAAATTTATCCAAAGTAAATTTTTATATCCTTATTCAAAATAAAAATTTTATTTTGTCAAATTTAACTTATAAACATGTCAAAACTAGATTTAAAGTGGGTGCGCCATCAAAAGGAGGAAAAACTGCATTTTTCGAAAAATAAATATTTTACCCCAAAAATATATTTTGTTCTCATACCTTGTTCTAGAAAATGTGTAAGATGAATAATAATGTTATAAATTTAAAAATGTAGTTAATAATATTCATAACAACTAGTTTATAATAATATTATACAGAAATATTGTTGTTTAGTGAAACTCGGTATTGGGTTCTACATACGCTATTGAGGAAGGTCATGATTGCATGTAATGCAAGCCAAGTTAGGGCAGTGTGTAGTGAAATCTCTCTTTGGTGTTGCGTATAACATAATCAAAACTTATTTCATATATAATTAAAAAAATCTATAATTAATGTTGTGTAGAATGATTTCTACAAAATGAACTTTAAATTATGTGTAACACGATCGAAGATGAGTGTAGCATATACTACAAGCTAATACGGTGTTGCGTATAGTACAATCAAATCATGGTGTAGTATAAAATATAAGACATCAAATAAATTAAAAATAATATATCTCATAAAATCTCAGGGTGTTACAATACCAATGGAAAGTTCCCTACCCTTGTGAATACCCACATATCAAACCTCTAAAAAAATGATCAACATCACTTTGTATAAATATTATCTAGATATACCCAATCCATCTATAAACTGATAAGATATGTATGAGTGAAATAATTTTATATCAGTAAATGTATCTGTTAGAGTATATACATTTAGAATCATTACTCTGATAGAAGAAACTTTAATATATTGATTAGATGGGGTAGTAAAGATTTTATAAAACTGACTTATGCCACAATCGTATCCTCCTATCAGTGAACTATTTATAGTAATAAACTGTTGGTATATCTCCTCTCTCCTTGGGTCCCATGTCCTCCACAATGATGCTAATAACCAGTAGGGCTCCATTTATCCACTTTCTATGGGGTATCAGATCCTCATTTGGAATAATACACAAATCCAAAACCACTTTGAGTTGGAACCCACTGAGCACTTGAGAAAAACCTCCTTATGTGTTTCATTATCCCACTTGATATACACATAACTAGTGGGCATTATCACTATGGAATAATTTGTCCAAAATTGCCTCACTAATTAAGCAACATGGAATAGTCTTTCCAATGAGGAATTACTAAATCACCAAAATTTATACTCTGTCCTTTACCTCCCAGGAGTGAATATTAAAAATATTGTTTCCATCTTCATGAAGCCACACTACCAGTCCCTCTATTAGAATTTAACTTTCTTGATAATCTACCATCGTTCAAGTTCCCCTCATTAATAAATTAATTGATCAAAAACATTATAAAATAGTTAAAGTGAGAGAAATTCACCTAGAAATAGCTATCAATCATTAATCCATCTTCAAAATACCTCATCAAATATTCTTCATCTCGATTCATCATTATGGGAAATATTACAATTCCTGGAAGATATAAGTTTAGTCCATTACTTGAATAGATCCACACATGTGGCACATCAATAGACTATCCCCATCTTCCCTCTGGATATCCATAGAGAAATTATTCAAAAACAATGTCTTGAAATACATCCTTGAAAAACCTATATATAGGAATTCTTGGAAAACTCACCTATAACAACACAAGGAATAATCTCTCATAAACATATAGCCCTAAACATTCTTCTTGTTGTTCCAATAAGTGATTTAAAATCATATGGATATACTATATCAATAAATATCCTACAGGGTGAGAAACCTACTTGTAAAAAATAGTTGATGGTGCATTAATAATTATCTTCTTCTATTATAGATAATTTGTGTAGATCACAGAGCCTCTCACATACTCTCTCTCCATCGACTATATAGTTTTAAATATGATCTCAAAAAATGGGAATCCATCACAATACCTAGCTCCAAATAAGGATCTTTTATAATGTTGTGTGCAAGCACACACCCTCCTGGTGTTAAAGTAGCGGTATATTTTGTGGAATACAACAAAACCATCAAATATTCTCATTAAAAAATAATTTATAATTCAAAATGTCACATATTTTGTAATGCATTAAAATTCATAACATCCCTCTACCATTAAAATGCCACATCATAAAAAACTCATAAACTGGTTGTCCCCTATAGCTTCATCAATGACTAATAAGGCCATCAAAATATACATTTCATCTATCATATCTAATTATTTTAATTTCAATTTATAAAAGAGTTTCATAACTAGTGTTAGATAAATAATATTTTAGTTACAATTAATAGAGGAATAATATTTATAACTAATAATTCAACTTTTCTTTAACAAATTCTATGTGGTAATCAATCTACACAGTATTGATTTTTTCCCATTTTACAATTTATAGAATTAGATATATAAAATTAAACCATTAATTTATATTAAGAAATATAATATATAATAATATAGAAAAATTTAATATCTTACATGATATTGTAACCCAGGTAACCAATCACATGAATCCATATGAATGAATTCACAATCCTATATACAAGATATGATGCATAAACACACCTTATCTTGATTTTCTTATCCAAGAGTAAAAAACCCATAAATCAAAAATCTATACTCAATATATAAAAATAGGTTAAATAACACAATTATATAATAATAAATCAAGAATAACAATGTTGTCCAACGTGACATGAAATTTCCTTAAAAATGTGTTGACTTCTCACAGACACAAGTTTCATACTGAGTATTAACAACATCCTAACTTGTTTCCAATATTCCAAAATAGTAAAAAAAAATTAGATGAAGCCACATTGTAATATCCTCATCCATGATCAATTGATAGTAACTAAATTTATTTTCTATGTGACCTCAACACTCATAATCATTTGAAAATGTTTTTGGATATGCAATGAGGGTCTCTAATGTGATCATTAGGGGAATATATAATCATATTGGAGTTAAATAACATGATAAATAATTAAAATAGCATACATTAAATGAAAAATATAAATATAAAACCCATAATTTTCCAATAAAAAAATATCACATGTTATATAAAAATTATGCCGATGTTTTTTTGGGAAGTCAAACATCAAAATGGATCTCCCTGGGTGGATCATATACACAAAAATCCAAAATTATTTTAAATAGCTAGATAGAATGAATCCCAAAAACTCAACCCAATTTCTAATTTCCCAACCTAGTTCACTATATACACAGTGACATGATAGGCTCTCCATGTGGACACACACACACACCTCCTTCAATGAAAAATTTTATTGACTAATAGCATGATTATATCGAGGTATTTTTGGGATGTTATACCCCTTATATCAAAATGTCCAATATAATTACATATTTCAAAAAAATCATATATCAAAAAATAAAAAGGTGGAAGATGATCAAAATATAAAATAATTCCAGTGACTATAAACATGTTGATAATATATCAATGCAAAAAAAGGGATATATGGCCAGAATGAACATAATCAAATGACACCCGTTAGGCTAGTCACATATACAACAAATAAAGATAATAATAAAAAATAATAATCATATGACTCCACCAAGTCATATCACATTTTTTCTACGATCCATAATATTTATACATATGAATGTCAAAATCTAATCCATGGGTGTCAACTTTACATGTAAATTAATCAAGTGAACATATACCCAAGAACCCATGTGAAATGGTGTACTGAAATGGTCGTGAGTTAATTAATTTTATGGTACCACCAAATGAATTTTTCTAATATAAAAAAATTAGTTGATATGTTCAGATGACACACATAGTATTATTAAATAACTAACATAAAGATAAATGACAAAATATTATAACCACACAGTGGTGCAGAGTCCTACCTCAGTGAAAATCATAATGATTTTGGAACTAATTGACCATACATAAATTGTCTAGTTTCTTTGTATCTTTGAGAATGTTTCAATGACTTTCCCACATTGTAATTGACCCAATTCTACCATTTATACCAACATGTAACATAATAATTGCTTGTGGGATCACTCTTATCCTAACAGAAGTTGTGGTTATCTCAAACATGTAGAATTATCTTATAAAGCTCAATACCAATATAATGAATCAAACCCATCTCCATTACAATGGAATGCCCACTAATAGTATCACAATCATCTCCTATGGTTATTTTCATGGAAATTTTCAAAGACCACAACTATCATGATCCTCAGATAAGGTAGTTCTCTTAACAAAAGTAATAAAAGAGAAGTGTAAAAAAAATTCCCTATATGATATTTCTCAGCTGAGAGTACCACATGTATACAAAAATAAACCACCACCACTTAATAAATTTGTATCCATAACAAATTAAACTCTTTTGGAAATGTACCACATGGCCTAAAAATAAAAAAATGATTTCAGGGTTGGTCGAAAACCAAAAAGAACCATTACTAACAACCATCCATGAAAAACCTCACTAAGATCAAAAGATCAAGTGGGAATATACCAGGGTCCCTCAAATACTCATCATGGCCTCAGAACCTCATAAGGGTCCCCTGATCATAAAATATATCTTAGGTCAACACCGATGATAAGGGTGACTACCTAAATCCCATCCCTATTGCAAACACTTTATGTGAAAATTAACACTTGACCTATCTATTCATATCATTGTGGTTAATCCACCCAATAATCAATGTCTCAGTAATTGTTAACCCCCATTTATCTTAATATCCCAATATTATAAGGGTTTCTCTTTTGTCTAACATTTCCAACACTTATTCCACACATCCTAGCTATTACTAACCACTAACAAGTGGTCCATAATACTCCTATATCGAAAATTGATTTAATTTATCATGGTAACCCATATAAGGTGTGAACACATAAGTGTTCACACACTAAATGAAACAATTAGATATTCAGTACCCTATCCATAGGTGGCCAATGAAAACCATACACTACTAAAACTCATTGGGCCTTGGCACTTTTTTCATTCTAATTAAGGAATCTATTTTTAATATAAATATTTAATTTTATTGGATATAAAATTTAAATTTGACATACTATCATCCTATGTGGAGGGATTTCACATTCTATTCATCATAAATAGTCATAATTTTTACAGTCAAAGTGCACAAACGACCTACAGTTTTTTAAGAATACCCATTAATTTCCTAGGGAAAAGAATAGCTGTAATGGCCCACTCTTTATAGCATAACCTCATCTAATATCAACTAATATTGTAATAATATCTTCAGACCCTAACATAATAAAAAAAATAAAAATTAATTCATACTGACATTTATAATTAATTCTCCAATTCAATTCTAAGAGGACAGAACATATAAAATTCTCCCGGGTGGACTCATCACACAGTGAACACCAACATACTAAAGAAAATGACCCGTGTCGTTCCCCTGACCACATTCAACAAAAAATGAATCACACATGGAATCATTTCAATGTAAAGTTAGTATTAATTTCTAATAAAAATCCAAAAAGGTGATATAACTCTATAAAAACATTGAGTGACCATATACAGATGGAATTACAGACATTATCTTCCTAATAAGATTAGAAATACCATGATAATTTTATTATTCCACTTTTATCTTGTGTAGGTGGCACTGAAACCCTAAAGAGGAGAAAATAAAATTATATAATTTTGGTGGGAAGGATGAAAATAGATAACAGGTGGTTATAACTTACCATAATCCACCTTTTAATCACCACAAAATCACCCCTAAAATTGAGGGTTACCGACGATAAAGAGGGGAGGTGGTCATCTGGTCTATGGAAATTCTCAATGGGAAGAATTTTGGAGATACATTTATTTTTATAAGGGTAAAAGATGATAAAATATTCCAATAAAGATTTATATGGGGTTTTCATGATATTTTCCAAAAATATAACCAACTATAAAATCATAAATCTTCATTGAAATACATGTCACATGGTTAGTCTGTATGGTTTTATAGACTATGAACTAGCCAAAGAAAACCCTTATAACAGTGATCATGTATTTTATAGCTATTCATTAACCATGCGAAAATCCCCCAGTGAAAACCATGCTACATATTTTCCTTTAGATCCTCTAATGGGTTTTTCTTAATAATTTAAACAAATTCAAGAAATATGTTTTCAATTTAAAAATAAATAACAAAATCCCATGATTTAGGGTGCAACATCATTTCCTATAAACTATAGGACCGAAACCGTATATATAAAAAAGAAATTCCAGAAAATCCATATCTTAACCAAATCCTTTGATAATGGCTCAACAACCCTATCTAGTATTCAATACATATTCCATGTTTTAAAAATGTCATGATAAAATATTCTAACTCTTAGAATATAGTTTAGAAACAATAATCAAAATTCAGCCTGTCCAGTATTTAAAAATTCAAAATTCAATATAATTCCAATAACGATATGGTCATTATGAATTAAAAACACTCCATATTAACACTTATTATACATGATAAGTCATAGTGGTCATCTAACCCTACATCCTGAACTTCTCTTGCCACCAACCTTTTCATATGGCCTCATATTATCCTTCACTACTCAATACACTTCTCAAGTGCCAATTGTATAATCACAGTTCTCATCCCACTAAAGCATTATTTAAATCATGAATTTATCTCAACAAAATTAATATGGTCATTTCATGAGACCATTAATCTCAAGAAAATAAATTTCACCAAAAAATTGATAACCTCACCCATGGAGCTCCCCACTATAATATATTAATTACAACTTCCAATTGTCATGAGCTAGAGCTTCCACCATTTAAATTTCCAATAAAAAATCCACACCCATAGTTCAACAATTCTCCCAACAAAATTTCTATCCACTCACTCCAATGAAACATTAGATTCTTGTTCTATGATGTATGTCTATCTCATTCATATAAACCATGAACAAATTGACATGTATATGTTTTCATGAATAACATGAGAGCACTTCATTTTTATGAAAATTCATGGCCAGAACATGAGGTATGAAAATCATGTCTAAAATGATGCACTTGTTGTTGTTTCCAGACAACCATATCTAATTACACAAAAAAACACTAGTTAGAAATCCTCAAATTGAATATTCTCAAATATTATCATCCTCAATTTTTATTGCATTTCTATACAACCAATATCAATGCAATTAATAAAATAATAACCACTAGATCATTGGTATATGATACCCTCAATCTATAAATAAATCTCGATGAGATTCCCTGGATGAAACACAAATTAGTCAAAAAATATTTTATGACTTGATATCCTGAGAGTACCGACACAACTCTGATCAAACATATTCAGATAATCAATGACATTTCCAATCTAGACATCCATTGTAAAAGTCCACCTAGTATTACATCTAAATTTAACTTGATCAGCATCTTATAATTTATATCAACTCAGTTCCATTTTCTCATTGATTACTAGAACTCAAAATGATCATCTAACTACAAAATCAATCACCCATGACCCTCGTCATCAGGATTACTTTAACCACTACCATTGTCACTCTCCCCGCTATAGGAGTGAAATTTTCTTCACATCGTTGGATAAAATTATCAATCACCATGTCTTACATCACATCCATCACCATCCTCCCTGGTTGAACATGGATACTAACACTAATTCTCATGTGTAAACCAAATGTTTTACTAAAAACATATTACTAAACTAAGGGAATGTCATCAACATCCTTCAATGAAATTAAAAATGTTGTGGAATTAAATATGCATGACCCTCAACCAAATATATTTCCATTTTATCCTTGTAAAATATTTCCCTCAACAATAATATAATTTTTCATATCATCTCACTCAATACATTTATGAAAATAACCATTACTAAAATGGAATTATTTTCATTTAATCTAATTTTCTTGGACACTATGAATGTATACATCATATCAAACATCGTTAAATTCTTTTCCAATTCTTATCTATCATTGATTTAAAACATCCTATCCCTAGGCTTACCCAATTAACATTTTCTGGTCTTATTCAATTTAACGTGTGTACTTTCTTATACCATATGGTCCCCCAACCTGAATAACACCACAACAAGTCATACAACACTAGAACTACATTAATGTACATAACCACAATTCATCATCCACAATCATGTCAGAACCACCAATCAATGGGCATCCATATTCTACTTCATTAAAATTGAGGACCTATAATGTTTCATGGCCTATCTGATAATCACCTAGTATGTGTACACCATTCCTAAACCACATGAATCCATCCAATCCGTAATGATGGTTAAACTAATCAAAATTATTTCCCACCAAATAGTATAATACTAAATACAAACGCATCATCCCCCAATTGTATCACATGAAAATGCAATAATGATTCCTTGTGTTTGGCTACCTTTATAGTCATTCCCTTCGAATATAGTCTCAAAATAAACACCCTCTACATTCTTCAACTCCCATACATTACCACTCAGGGTGATATTATCATAAAAATACCAATGCATAACCATGTTTATTATATAAACATGATTACACATACCTTGTGTCGATAACTAATTCATTAATGTAGCAACACATTTATACCATAACAAACATTCAATTCTATTAAAACCACCCTAACAAATTACTCCATCACATAATTTGGAACTACCTCACCTAGAAACTTAATTCGTAACTAAATGGGTCATTAGGTCTCCTTTCATTCTGGATGCAAATAGGTCAAGCCTCAAGATGTGTCACATATCACAAGACATGATCCCCACTCCCTTATAAATTTCCCATGATATATAATATTACAAATCAACCTCTCTATGGTATCACATAAAAATATGAATAAAAAACCCAAACTACCATCCCACCAAGCACTAATAAGCATGAGAAACCACATCTGATATTTTCCCAAGGGAATCACGGCCTCATCATTCAGATCTACTATAAACATAAACATAATAACATAATATCAACATAATGGGAATTATAGTCACTTTTTTTTACCGAGTTTAAGGACATTATAATTTATATGGGAAATCACAATATTTTTTTCCATGAACCGTAATTATTCTTGACCTAAATAATACTCACTCACAAGGGGTTCTTCTATAATATATTGGATTTCATTACTAACCATACATGGTGTTTCTTTGACCCTACAGAAGGGACATCACCAACCTAACCAATATCAATCATATCAACATATGTTCCATAATACCTATCATCAAAACAAACTATATATTTTTCATCCCTACTGTGTTTAATCCAAAAATATACATATTTGGGAAAAAACTATTTGAGATATTAATAACACATTAATCATTTTATACAATCATTATTTATAAATATCCCTCTAGTATGCCCCTACATGTAATGTGAATCCTAGGTGACCATTATGATGTATTCATAAGGACCTCAAGCCTTTAAGGAATAAGAAAAAAAATACACCACTGGTTTATTACCATTATGATAAGAATCTTAAATTAAATACAAATAATTACAAATAAAAATATTTATCTGCATCACACAAGGTGAAAATAAAAGTAGCCATTATAATTTTACTAGATAATAATAATCCATTACCCCTAGTATCCCAGAATTCGAATAGAAATGTATTTTTGAAGCACTATTATTGGATCCAGAATAAGATTTAACACATTATTATATCTATTTTATACTATATCCAGGAATTGTAATACAATAATAAAATAATAATCTATTTCCTCTTGGTAGCATCTCAACATGGTACATTCAATTAATTTTAAAGAGAACGGAATTTCATAAGACTGTAGGTGCACATCTCGTAATGTTAGCGTCCACCAACTAGCAATGTTGTTCTTTGGAGTTACAATGATGAGGATACACCCATTTTATCAGAGTCTAAAATAGAATCATAAATGTCAAAATTCCATGAATCATAATAAAATAAAGGTGAATGTAGATTACAAAAACAAGATTTTTGGAAAATGTATACAATGTGATAATATATAAAGGTAATAAAAGGTACTATATATCCATGAACACATACAATCAACATACTTCCTACTAGGACAGACATATATACATAACCAAAATATAATAATTAATGATGATATCTATCTGACTACACAAAGATATACCACATACAATTCTCAAACATGCTTAAGTAATTTGGATGAACATCAACATCATGGTCATGTGCCTCTTCTCATCCATTACATTCATCAAGGGAATCTCATCTCTAGTTCCCATGTTAAATGGCAGCTCAAGTAAGGTGTTATTCAATAACACATAAGGGAATAACCAATGCTGACCTATAATAACTAAAATGGTGTTATATAAAAATGTAACATTCTAAGGATAAATAAATTATCTTTAAAATTATAAAAACAACATCCATAATATCCCATGTGAGTTCAGTCCCACTATGGTGTCATCCCATAGGTATATGAACAAGATCAATCTTACCTACTTTGACCAAATTTGGGGGGTCTCTAAGCATTTTGTGATGATTTTGTATCTATATAACATTCATGGGTCTCCTCCATTTACAAATAAGTATCAAGGACCCCCCGTAATATTTTTCATACACCAAAAAACATTGTTTGTATTACACACCAGGGACTATTCTTATAATGATATATCCTAGTATGCCATGTCATCCTCAGCTCAATATCCATGGAAACCATAATATTAGTATCACAAACCACCCCTATATGAGTTTTCTCATTAAAGGTAATTACCCATACATGTGATGAAAATCCCATACATGAATTTTCATATCTAGGAGTACCACCTGTATATAAAAATAATGTACCACCCCTTAGATGTTTTCCATGCCTAAAAAATACTCACCCAATGGAATATTCCATGTAAAATAAAAATAAAAAATGAATCACGAGTTGGTTGAATGACTAAACCCACAATCACATAACATAGTGCAAGACCACCATCACTAGGAAAAAATATCATCCATGTACCGACAAGATTCCCCTTGGTATCATCATTTCTCGAACACCCCCTAAAGGTCCCTCAATCCTAAATTACCACTCTAGTAAACACTCAACATATGGGTGGTATCCTCAAGCCAATACAATATAAAATTATACTAGTTAGTATATAAATCCAACCTTTCTATATAAATCAACAAGGTCTACCCCTCCTCTTTCTCCATTTCATAGTGGTTATGAACATAGAATGGCCAAATCTGTGGCATGAAGGAGTAAAGGAACCTCTTAGGGCTCACTTGTTAAAAAAAGGCTACTGATCCTAGCCATCAATAACCCTTATTCAATAGCCACTATATCTTTTAAAAAAAATATATTGTTTTAGGCTCACTAATCCATATCATGTTTATGCTCATAATTGTATGTTCACTACCCAAAACATTTTTATAGTCACCAGTTTGACCATTTGTTTTCTAGGAAAATCACCTAATACATGAAACCCATCATTGAATATGTAGTTTCTATATCATAATTGAGTTATTTCATCTTATTATATATAATTGATTTTAATTACGTAATAACTCAAATAAATCAAATCAACACCCAGAGGGGTCATACCACAATCCCATGGATCATAAAAATCATAATTTCCTTGATATGATCTATGGACAGCGTAAAATTTATGAATCATTCCCATTTGTTTAGAAGGATTTATTAGCTACTTAGGTCGGTCCAAGAACTTCTAACCCCACCCCACATGAACCAATAATATACCAATGAAAATATTTCATAAATAAATACAAACAATCATAATGAATAAATTATGATATTTTTAATTAATATATAAATTTAATTCTAAAATGTAATAACCTATGAAAACCACTCTTGTAGCCTCATCAAACATAAAATGCAACCAAACACACACTCATTCCCACTAGAATTTCCATAAAATAATTCTAGGAAAATTACATAATAAACAATAGTGATTCTATGGATATTTAGAATTAATTTTCATGAAAAATAACAAAACTCTAAAATGTGACATAATGTTTCTAAAACATAGAGTTCCCATGTGTAGATGGTGTTATGTGATGTTCTCTTCTTAAAAATAATGGACAACACATGAAAATCAATTGGTTCCACTGTGATTCATTGGAATCAACCCTGAAACCCAAATCATATGATGGTAAAATTAGATAATAGATAAGGCACTGAAGAGTGGATATCACTAGAGGTTATAACTCACCTCAATCCACCATCTAATCTCCATAAAAAATAACCCGAAGTGATGAGAACCATGGAGAATGATTATAAGAGGTATGCTAGATATCACACATGTGAGATGAGAAAATGGGTACCCTTTTATTCTCATAGGGTTAAAATGTTAACAATACACATTTGTGGACCTCAAAATATTGGTTGAATGGTTTTCTGAACCATTCACTAACTGTCTGGATTTTACTATTCATGGAAGCACACATCACATAGTTGGTATGCATAGTTTTCCAAATTTTGTATCGACCATGAAAAAATCCACTGAAATATTATACATGGTAAATTATTAATAGTACACCAAACATACACAAATACTCTATTATAAACCAATATTAATTATTTCCTCTACAACCTCTCATTGTATTCCATTAAATATTCTCTAGTTCTTCATACAGAACATGCTCAATTAGAAAAGTTTTAAAAAGTCCCCAAGAATCAATATGTCACACAGTTTACTCTATACGATATGCACCAAATAATATATAAGAAGAAATATTACAAAAACTCTGAGTCATACTTAATTCTTATGATTTTATCTCAATTAATCGATATATCATTTGTTCCACAACTAATGACATAAAAAAATTTTATGATGTTCAAACTCTCAAAATCTGTTTTGAATCCCCGAAGAAAATTAATCTTTTCTTGTAATAAAAAATTAAAAAACACAATACATTTAAATTAACAAATCTTCATGAGAGATTTTATAATTTATAACGTAAACCCACATCCCATGATTGATCACAGTAAATCCATATCAACCGTCAATCATAAGGCCATTCAATTTTCTTGTCCTATAACCAAAAAATATATTATTGTTCAAATGGAATCCATTGTATTATTTGAGTATGACATATTATCCACTAACAATAATACCCTTAAATAAATATATTCAGAGTAAAATATAATGTTTATATGAAAAAATAAATTTATGAAATCATAAAAAATAAATGGGAATCAATCATCATGTTCTAATACAACACCCAAAATTGACCATACCCACTTCATCTAAAGTCAAGTGTCTCTAAACATAGTAATCCATATCAGTAAACCTTCTTATTGGGATTTTATTCCTAAAAAAATATAATATAATAGGTTTTTTTATTAGACATAAACACCATATCATATGACCATATCTGGAATCATGCTCATTTTTTGTCTTTTACATATCCTATGTGCTAATCACATAAATATCATTGTCCAAGGTAATCACTACCAAATCCAGGGTGGTTATCCCATGAATCTTTAAAAAATTTAATAACTACATGATCATTTGAAATCATTGAGGAAAATTAGATAAATGATAAATCATTTCTTCATTCCTGTGGTAATCGCAGGTATCTCACTGTCATACTGTTTCACTACCAAAATACTCATAGATAATCCTATATATATCATAAATCAATTATTTATTTATTTAATTTTATTATCCACTAGTAAATACAATTAACAATATACTGAGATTCATGTTATGCATCCACGTATCGGTACTCAGTCACCATTTTTTTCCAGGCCACCCCTTAGGTCCCATCTACTTAATTACATTTTTATTTCCAAAATAAAGAACACCTTACTAGGTGTCCAAATATCTAGGTCAACAATACAAAATATATTAAACATGACATATTGGATTTTTCATCATATTAAATAGGTAAATATTTTAATTATTTCTATTTTCTGATAATAAAATTATTTTTTGACAGAACAAGACATCAATCTCATAATGAAAAGGATATATAACTGAAGGGATAGTGTAGGGAACACCTACCTTCTGGTCATTGGAAAATATTGACCATTTATTAGAGCTTCACTCATGCTCAGATATCCAGAATTAGATAACCATTTTAAAACATTTAAATATAGAATAAATGAGTATAACTAACACAAGACAACTAGAATGAAAAATAAAATTAAAAATTAAAAAAAATGGACTGCTAAAATCTGATCTATGTCACTCAAAGAACGCATAAAACATGAAACAATAGTGTATTGAATGAGTGGCCATAAATAATTATAATGGAGGAGGGAAACCATTGCTGGGGAAATTCTATATAGATGGAGGATAAGAAAATACCTTGTTGGGGTAACTGTATGAGTTGTAATTTTTGTATATTCCAAAATTTGAAGATACTTGAAAGACAACATAGTTTGAAACAATGTTTTTAAGAAATGTCTACTAACTATGTAGTTTTCACTAATAATTTAACCCACACCCCACAGGATTATTCTCAACATTTAGGTAAACCGTGAATCAACTATTTGAATACATGTATAATTAATAATAATTTTCATCACAATATCTTGCATACCTCAAATGGTTAGATACATTATTTACCAACCATGAAACTAGCATGATGAGACCCATTTCCCAATACCCAATTTGGGTTCATAGTTAAAATTAACTATGATATAATAATGTTCCCAATATAAAATCCCATATTTCACTAATCTCATAGATGTAATCCCCTAAAACACTATTTGGGAGATCTCAGACCCCCTTCGACCCATAAAATCATTTAAAAATAAAATAAAATATATGGATTACTGGAATTTGGATGGATTATTACTTAAATAATGATTTACAATTCAATAAACTACTATATAATTAGTTCATTTAAATTTTAACAAACCATTATCTGTTCCCTTTCTATTATTAATGTTTTCTGGTTTAATTGGAATGAATATATCAAACATAAACTCATCTCAATCATATAAAATATAAATCCATTATATTCATTAACCTCCTTTTAAATCTTCTTAATTTTTCAACTATTGTATTGAAATTTCAATCTCACTCTTACCTCACCTCATGAAATTATATCCATTACTCATCTAATATGGAATAAAGAAATAATGAAATTGACCTAAAAAATAATTCAAATTTGGATTTTTCTATGATGAACATTTTTCATCAAACAAGTTAAAAAAGAAATATGGAAACTTCTTGAAAATCATAGATTCATTTAGATTTTATCCAAAACCATTAATCAAGCTCATAACTTAATTCAGTCTTATAATTAAATAATACATTGTCTATCATTCATATATGAATGATAATATGAATTATGAAATTTAGAATTGAATATTTTCTCAATTTACTATAACATTCGATTCATGAATATTTTGTATGATTTCCCAAATACATTTTAATCCCAATAACACTCTTGAATTGGATTATAATTTTTTTAAGATATATTTTTTTGATTTTCTATCAATCTAAATAATCAATATATCAATTAGAGTTATCATAGAACCAATAAAAATAAATTTAGAACCACTGATTATAATATCTACCGAATCCATAACCAAAAAATTCAGAATTAAAACATTTTATCCTTTTATAAATTGTAATTTTTAGTAAGAAATGTTGGAAAAACCTTGTTGTACATTGAATTCATTTTTCCATTTTTGAAATATAATTCAAAATTTAAAATTAAAATAACACACCATAACAGAAGAAATATAACATCCAATAGTAAAAAAAATACTCTAGTAATAATAATTTGGGCTCAAATTAAAGAGATTACAACATATTCACTAAATGGAGTAGAATTAGATAATAAACATTTCCCTTCAAAAAATTTCTAGAACCGTTGATCATCTTGTATTAATAAATAATATTAACCACCAACTATTGATTGAATATTTTTCAATTGATGTAAACAAAATGAAATTATTATGGACACAATCATTTACAAGGATCACTGATCAAATAAAAATGACCACAATGTTTTCAGGTCCTAGTAAATCCAAGGCCACATGAATCTCTTAGAGAATTGATAAAATATAAATAACTATATCATAATCGTTCACTCATTATGATAAAATATCATTGTCATTTAATGTGATCCCATTAATCTAATAAGTCCAAAAAATTCAAATAACCATGTATAATCATTTATAATATATAAATTTTTCTTTCTTTCTTTTCTTTATACACCATTATTATTTAAATTTATATTAATAATATATTAAATATTTTGGAATAAATTTTGAACTAATATGAAAGGGTAATAAATATTTTTTCTACCATTTTTTAGAGTTCTAATATTATTTATTTCCATTATTTTAGATTTTTAGTTCGATTATTTTATATAATTATTAATCCTGAATGATACACTAGAGGCTTGGATCAAATGGGTCAAAAATAGGTTCACTTAGTTATGATAGAATCATTCCACATTGCTATTCATCTCATCAATTATCCATATTTTTTTGAAGAACAATTAGATATTGACATGATAAAACTTATAATCAAATGACCCTATCTTAACCAATTTTTTAAATATTCCATCATTTATGTAAAAAACTAAAATATTATTGTTGACGCTCCTTTCGTCACAGAATCTAAAGATCGGAAAAGGGGGAATATCTGAGCTCAATGTGATTCATCCTTTGAAGAAACATCAAAAATCGACAAAGGGATGAACAAGGAGAACATTGCCCATAGGCCGCGCAAGTTCCCTCATGGTCGCGCAAGTACACTTGCGCGCCGCCTAGTGGTCGTGCAAGTACTTGCACGACGCCTTATGGTCTTGCAAGTGACTTGCGCGACCTAAGTGATAACCGCCCGGTAACCGCCCGGTAACCGCCCAGGGTCTTCTTTTTCCTATAAATAGACCCTGTGGGCCCCCCATTCGGGAGGATCTCTTTCCAGAAACTCGGATCAAAGCTCCCGACGCTCAAGTCTCTTCTCAAAGCATCCGGAACACTTCTAAGGTAATTTCTTACCTAGAATGGAAGATCTAAAGAGAAGAAGGAAGGCCCAAGTGTTGAAACTTATCAAACACTTGCGCGCCAACTTAATTCCTTCAATATAACTTGCGCGTCCCTTCTCTGGAAGAACCTCAAGAGGATGGGAAAGGGTTTAATAAAGAGTCGCTCAAGTAATTCAACTCTGGTTGAAAATCGCGCAAGTATCCCTCATGTCGCGCAAGTATACTTGCGCGACCAACACTTGCGCGCCGACGCAGGACTTGCGTGACCTTCAAGACTTGCGCGCCCCTAGCTTTTTGGGTGCCCATCTTGCCCATTTTTACCCCTCTTAAGCCATTTCACCCTTCCTATTCAAGATTCAGTCTTCAAGATACTCTTCAAAAGCCATTTATGGCATGATTTCTTGATTTGACATCCTTATCTGAAAGGAATTCTGTGAAATACCTCTCAAACACCCAGTGATTTAAACATCTTTATGTCACCGAAGATTGAGAGTTCATTCATTTCAACCTCATCCTTTAAGATGAGAGAATCCTAACCTGGGTCTCCTTTTCAGGAATAAGACTCAGTCATAACCTTGGGCTTCCTTTTCAGGAGTAAGCCCCAAGTCCCCTAACCTAGGCTTCCTTCTCAGTAATAAGTCCTAGTCATAAATCTTGGGCATCTTTCTTAAGAATAAGCCCCAATCAAGTCCTTTAATCTTGGGCATCCTCCTAAGGAGTAAGCCCCAAACCTTAATCCCTAACCTGGGTCTCCTTTTCAGGAATAAGACTCAGTCATAACCTTGGGCTTCCTTTTCAGGAGTAAGCCCCAAGTCCCCTAACCTAGGCTTCCTTCTTAGGAATAAGTCCTAGTCATAAATCTTGGGCATCTTTCTTAAGAATAAGCCCCAATCAAGTCCTTTAATCTTGGGCATCCTCCTCAGGAGTAAGCCCCAAACCTTAATCCCTAACCTGGGTCTCCTTTTCAGGAATAAGACTCAGTCATAACCTTGGGCTTCCTTTTCAGGAGTAAGCCCCAAGTCCCCTAACCTAGGCTTCCTTCTCAGGAATAAGTCCTAGTCATAAATCTTGGGCATCCTTCTTAAGAGTAAGCCCCAAGTCTCTTAAAATTTCTCTTAACCAGTCATAAATTTCCTTTGATTTGGGTTTCCTCTTTAGGAATAAAACCCAATCATAAGTCCCCTCCTAACTTGGGCATCTTCCTTAGGAGTAAGCCCCAAGATTAGAGTATTCAAATCTCCATGAAGCACATATAACTTTGTGGACCCTGTTCTTGGATTTTCTCCCTAAAAGTAAATCCTAAACTTTCGTCTATCTGGGCAGTCATCTATACATAAGCCCCAAAACAAATTCTTATGATTGCATCTTTTATGGCACAATTGTCTGAATTTTACCAATACCTCTTGTTTCTCACATCGAGCATGACTCACGTGAGCTTAGAGTGTAAAAGTAATTATGACATTCATCTTTGAGCCATCAATCATAAAACATCATATCCCATTCCTCGAACTACGTGGGTTCTGATTCCTTTTTCAAAACAAAGGATATGTAGGTAGCCCATTTATGGGTTCGATCCCAACATTGAAATAATCTCTGTCCTTCTGAATGACGATAAACTTCAAGTGCCCCACTGAGTGGCTTTAAAACCAGCCTGGTCATCAAAATGACCAAGAGACTTTTATATAAATGTTTTGAAGGATACCATTGACCAAGAATCTCTAAACAAATATAGATGATTCTATATTGATGAAGAACCTCAAATACATATAAAAGGATCTCTAAATTTCTTTCATATTTAATCATTGATTGTTAAAACTAAAGGAAAGCTCATTTTATACTTGGTAATGTAATAAGGATTCACGAACTTAACTTAAATCTATAAAGAGAGTCCCGGAGTAGACAATAATTCCCCTCAAAAAGGTGTGATGAGTCCTACCTCCCATCCTCTCGACCAATGCAAATTCCTAAGCCTCATTAGCCCACAAGCTAATGAGCGCCTGCCTTTGGAAAGTAGGTCCAAATGGATGTGGAATCATTGGATGTTTCCGGTTCTACGAACAAACCCGTTAGAAACCGATCGGAACGTTTGAATCTCCCGTCCAGGAGGTCATCCCCGGATTCCGCGCGAAACAAAAATGGTGAACCCGACGTGAATCCTTAACCAAGTTAAAGTGATGATTCTTCTTATCTGTTAGGCCCTTTGGGCCAACAAGGCAATCATTGACATGTGCTCATCCAAAAGATGCAGTGGCCGGATTCATCTTGATTATGTCTGTTACATGGAACAGGCACTCTTTTTTTCAAGATCTTCTACAAAAATGGCTTTCCTTAAATTCACCCCTGTGAATACTGCTGCTGGGAACACCTCTACTGTGAGGTCTGCTGCTGTGAAAACCAATGCTGCTACTCCTGCTGGAACGTCATCCGCTCTGAGGATGACATCACCAACTCAGCGTCTTCAACGCTGTGTTTCTAATGCACTGGTTAAGGAGTACCGTCGCAACGGTACTATCCCAACTCTGGAGGCCGCTCGTCAAGCCCTCCAAGTTAACAATTCTACCTGGTCGTCCGGACAACGGCGACCAGCAATCAAGAAGCAGGCGGTGCTGACTACCGTCTCCAACCGTTTCGGGTCGTTATCCCCGGAACGCAATTTCCATTCACTCCCTTACTCCGAGGAAGTGAATGAGCAGGTCCCGCAGGACCTTAATTCAAAAAGACAGGAGTCCTTCTCAAGGGCTCCCATCAACAATCGCCGCCAGACTCGTGCGGTAGTGCGCCCTCAACATGATGAGGGTACCGGCTCCAGGCATTCAGCTCCGGTTCCTCGAACCCGAGCAGGCAAGATGAATCACCAGAGACGGAATCCGGTTAATAATAGGCAGGTTGTCATCCCTGCCATCTCCGGAGAAGTCCACCAACCTAACTTGGTGGCAAATAACGAGCAGGCATACACACCTGTTCGTTTTAATCCCGTTGTCCAGCAGACTCGTCTGGCAGCATCAAGCCGATCCCGCCAGGCAATTCCGGCGGAGTACCATAGGCAGGAACATACACCTGCTTATACATCAGCAGTTAGTCAGCAGGCTCGTCTGACTACATATGATGGATCTCGTCAACAGCTTTTGGCGAAGTGTAATCAGCAGGCACATACACCTGCTAATACTAATCAAGCCTACCAACAGTCTCGTTTGGTAGCGCACGGAGAAGTCAGTCGGAAAGCCCCGACGACAAACAGGAGGCAGAATAAAATCTCTGCCTCCACACTTGAGTACTGTCAGGATTCACTGACAGGAAAAGGAGGACAGGAGCAGGCACATACACCTACTCCAAGTCCGGAATGGACGTATATCCCTGTTCCGGCGGCTGAAGTCACCAAACATATTTTGTCAATGGTGAAAGAGCAGAAGCAAATTCCTGCTCATATTCTGGATGCTTGCCAGGATATCATAACAGCTTCAACATCATCTCAGGGACAGACACATAAATCTATCCCTAGCAGTGGAGTGACACATCAACAATTCAATCCGGAACAGACACACACATCTGTTCCAGTCCAAGAGGGTTGTGGGGCATACTCCCCCATATCATATGGACAACCAAGTCAGGCACATACACCTGATTTGAGCGATGATCGTCAGCCTAACCTGACCATCTTTCCTGATCAGGCACATACACCTGCTCAGAGCAATCACTTTCGTCATCAAGTGATTTCTAAAGCGAGTAAGAAGGAATCTAAGAAAAAGATCCGCCCAGCACAGTCAGGAGATCAAAGGCCAATCTGCAACAAGGCCTTGCTCAATGCTGGAGTTCTTGAAGCCCTCAGACATTTATCTGTCGGAATTCAAGATTATACTCCCTCAGTTCCCAATAACAGGAACATTAATCCCGAAGGTCTTCAACAGACACTTCCTCATGAAGACTTGCTTCATGAAAATTCGGTCAATCTTGAATTTTCTTCTTCAGATGAGAACCACAGGAACCCTCTGTGTGGTCAGAAGACCAAGGAGCAAGAGATTTCATCTTTTGCTGTAACCCATCATGAAGGTCCTCCTCATGGTGATGAACTTCGCTGCGAAAGTCCTCTCCGCAGTAGTGATTCACATTGTCTCGAAACTTCTTCAGAAGGCAATGTAGTGACGAGAAAGCCCTCCTATCTCGAGGCACTTGCAAACGTAAAACCAGTCATGTCTGAAGTTTTACTATCGGCAGGTGAAACTCTTTCTCCATCAGAAGATAGCTTGGGGTTCAGGTTATTCTCCGAACCTTCCCTGGGTCATTCATCTTCCAGCATGAATAGTGATTCCTCTACCAATCCTGTTGAATCCGATGAAGCAACAAGGAAACACCAACTCTGGTCCAAACAGGTAGAAGAATCTTCATTTAATGATAAAGAGGAAATGCTGAACATGAGGAAAAAGCTGGCAAAAGGTGAAGTACCAGTCATGTTTTGGCCTTTGGCTGATTCACAGTATGACATTCCAAAGATGTTGACGGATGATGGAATCCATGATATTCGTCTTAACATATGGAAAACTCTTTGTCAATTAAAGAAGAAGGTATTATCTTACGATGAATATGAAAATCATCTTAAGATAATAGAAGGGTTACAACGCTAGATTGATTTGGCATCTCTATCAGTCTCTCGGTATCCGAAGGCTGAAAAGCAACAGAGAACCCTTCAACGTTCATGTCTTGGCGCACTAAGAAGATTGCGTCAGTTAATTTCCAATGCTCCATCTAATGTTCATATCAGAGGATGGGGTATTCACGGAGCACTACATTTCACAGTGCTTTCCGGTCAGCAAAGCCCGCCGAAAATGGTCTCATGCAATGTTATTGCCCATGGCCGGCCACAGTCAATGGGCTTTGTTCATAATCAAAATCTTGCTCGAGATCAAGCTTCAACTAGTTCCTCTCAAAATCAAGTATATAGAGAACAGGTTGTTGAATTGCTCCTACATCAAGCAGGCGAGAATATTGCACAAGCCTCTCGTCTGGAGCAAACACGTCATCAAATGACAGAAGTTTCGGAAATCATCCAACGGTCTGTTGAACCAGGTGATAAAAGTGGATACAGGTTAATGCATCCAGCTAATTTCCGAACTAAGATTCGCAAGATCAAGAGAGATTTTAAAAATATCTCAGACATAGCATGTCAAGAGACACCCCAGCTTGCCAGACTGGGGACTTCTCTAACCCAACCCTCAGAATCAACGAATGGGATTCGAGGAGTTGAGCAGAAGCAACAGGAACACCCCCAGTCCACTGGACTGGGGACTTTTTCAAATCTTCAATCCCTCCCTCAGAGAAAGTCAGTATTCTCTTGATTAGGGAATAAGCCTCAAGAGGAACGAAGAGCCAAGATGTCAGGAGATTCTCTCCGAGTGACGGTTCTCCAAGAAATTCCTGAGGGGTCAAGTCAACGGAATGCCATGCCTTATCATGGACATAAAAGGAGACAATATCACAGAAATGCTGATAGAAAGGATTCCATGAAATATGCATCCATTAATGTCATCACTGCCGTTGCTGCTGATTCACCAAATGAGGCTCAATCAGAGGGATCAGATGAAGAGGTTCCTGCTCAAGAAGTTGCGCACACAGACATAAATGAAGAAGGTGTGCGCACACGTAATCAAAGGCTTACCCAAAATCTGGGTATTCCTTCAAGTAACCCACTTCCCCCTCTCCGAAAAGGATCCAATAAGGGGAAAGGAAAGAATCAGGTTACTTATCACCCTTCCTCTGAAGGAGGTCAATCGCTCTCATTAGAGCAAAGGTTTGCACAACAGGAGGAAGAAATGAAAGAATTAAGAAGGTTGAATGCAGAACTACTTCAGAGTAGTCTTCTTCTTAAGAATGCTGAAGTCCGATAGCCGAAGGAATTTGTTGTAACTACTGAGATGGATCAGGAATATCCTCCTTTATCAGTACACCCACAGAGGTCTAATCCTACGGGTCAAACGCAACAACAGTTGGCAGCACTACCATTAGTTGCAGCACCAACCTCCACGGCTGTCCAAGCTCCATTCATTGCACCTACCCAAAACCAAGTTCAACCTGACGTTTCTCAAAAGATAATAACTACTATTGAGTCATTAACAGCTCGGTTAGAAACTATGGAAGGGAAACAGGCGCAAGTTCAACCTGAAAAGAAAGTTTACCCTGAATGGGTAGATTCAATTTCTCCTCCATCCAGTTTTGGAAACCCTATTTTCCCTACTTTCAATGGATCAGGCGACCCTGAACAACATTTGACGCATTACGTGTCTTGTTGTGATCCTATGATGGGAACTCCAGAACAACAAGAAGCAGTGAAACTCAGATGCTTCGTGCGAACCTTGCAAGGACCAGCTTTTGTCTGGTATACAAGCTTGCAATCCCGGTCAGTCATCGGATGGGAGGATCTTCGTCAAAAATTCCTTCTTCAGTTCAGCTCAACTTTTCCAAAAACGACAGTTTTCGATCTTACAAACTGCAAGCAAAGGGAGAATGAAAGAGTCTCTGATTTCATTGCTCGTTGGAAGGGATTAACGTATTCCTTGAGTTTATCACTCCCTCAGGAGGAATTATTGCCAATCTGTGTGGAAAATTTGCGTGACGAATTACGCACGCCATTGATCCCTGTGAAATACACAGGAGGGTTTCGAGACCTTACTTCAATCGCTCAACAGATTGAAGATTCCCTTATGCAGGCTAAGGTTAAATCTCGTGTAATTCCATCAGCTCTAGGAAGAAGAATGGGTAAAGCAGAAACTGCTACAGTTATGCTTAAACAGGCACCTGTACCTATTTCTACTTCAAAACCTTCATCTTCTCGAAGGGCTCCACCTCCTGAACGCCAACAACAAAGGCTGTTTCGTCCAAATGATCAAAAAGATCAACGACGAAAACAATTTGAGGATATGAAGAGTAAAACATACTCTTTCCGAAGTGAGCAAGTTCCTGGTAACTTCATTTCAGCTCTGGAAAATAATTTGGTTCAATTACCAGTGCCGAAGAGACCAAACAAGGAAGGAGATGAAGATCGTCCCAATTATTGTCCCTTTCACCAAATGTTGGGACATCCCATCCAGGAGTGTTTTGTCTTTAAAGACCTCCTAGAAAAGATGGTTGACTTGGGACAAGTCAAATTAAAGGGTACTTCAGCTCATGTAGCGTGTATTACCGCTACAGATCCAGAGGAAGGAGGCGAGTGGCAGGAAGTCAAAAGCAAAACTGCGAAAAAATATGATGATTGGATGGTCAGAAAGACAATCAATCGGACTCATTCCATTTTGCGAACACAATTGAAGAAGCCAATTGTGTCTCCTACAAAAGCTGCAGTAAAGCCTCCATCAAAGGACAAATCCTCAAAAGTGCAGCGTAATTCAAAGAAGAAAGAGGAATCAGAAGAAGATGAGTATGCATCAAAGCCTAAATTGTCTTTGACTCTGGCAGATTTCATGCCATCTACTTCAAAGTCACGGGCACCGTCCCACCAAACGGCACAGCCTAAACATGATAACTTGGAAGAGTCTTTATCAGACGAAGAATTGATCTTTGGTTCTGTTAATATGATTCAATTAACAGATTCATATTCCAGTCTTGATGAGCCTGAATTCCCTGTATCAAATAAAGGAACCCGAGGAAGTTCTAGAGGTTCAGGATATAGGGGAAGACGTGGATCTTTCCGAAGCCACTACTCTAATTCTACCCCTGCTAGCACTGTATATGTAGCAGAAACTCGTGGTAGAGCCCTTCAGCGAGCTCAAAATGAACAAGCAAGTTCTTCTGCCAATGGCCAACTCAGCTTTGGCACAGTTATTTTGGAAGACCGATTAAATGTTCCATCTTCTTTATCTCAGCAAGTAAATGGATCTAATCAGTCTAATTTTCCAAAACCAAAGATGTTGCCAACTTCAATACAAGAGGCATCAGCTTCCAAAGCATCTGCTTCCAAGACACCTGCTAAACCACATATTCCTATTGGGAAATGCAGGCCTCTAGATCAAAAGTATGATATATTGAAACACTTGGCCCAAGTACCAGCCAAATTATCAATTTTGGATGCTTTGAATCTATCAAAAGATCTTCGGAAAGCACTCATCGAAGCTTTGTCAAGTCCTCAGGAGTTTGAAGCTGAAATTGCTGCAGCTGAAATTTATCACATAGAGAATAATCCTGCAGAATGCCATGCAGTGATATCTTTTACTGATAAAGATGAAGATGATGTTGTGCATGGGCACATAAAACCTTTGTACCTATCTGGCAAAGTAAATGGTATAGATGTTCGAAGAGCTTTTATTGACAATGGTTCAGGAGTCAACCTCATGCCCATTCGCACACTTCGTCGATTGGGCCTCACGGAATCTGATTTATCTCCTTCTACCATGATGTTGCAAGGATATGATAAAAATGAACAAGAACCACTGGGAGAAGTTACGCTCAGAACTCAGTTTGGAGATCTTGTTTCCAATTCAGATTTCATGATTGTTGATCAAGACTCAGCTTTCAATATCTTGCTTGGAAGACCCTGGTTACATCAGCATGCAGCTATTCCGTCATCATACCATCAATGTCTCAAATACTGTTTCGATGGTCAAGTTGGAACATTATATGGTGATAAGGCCCCGTTCAAAACATGTGAGTCTCAATACATTGAGGCGGAATTTTATCACATGAAGGGAAGAGAAAAATCTACAATGAAGGAAATTACCAAAGTTAATGCTCTATATGGTTTGGAAAAAATTCCAATAAATCCATTTTCACATGTGAGTACAGATTATGTGTTACCTATCAGTCAAATTGACAAAATAGGCCCAAATCAAAATACTCTTATGGAAAGATCCATAATGTCAATTACGGCAATCGAGCCAGACAACATGGGAGAAATTGGTAACTTACCAAGCAATGATGAAAGCATAAGTGGTGACGTTTTCATTTCATCTGCTGAAATCCAACATGTCTATACTTCGCTAATCAGGCCAGAAGAAGTTATAGCAACACCAGAGGTGAATGTTGATGTCGATTCTCAATCCATCATCTCCTCTTTATTTCCCAAAGAAGACCCTTTTTCATCAATAGGGACGGAAATGGAAGCTTCTTCTTCAAAATGTGAAAATTTTGACATCTCTTATGATCATGAGAATTTCGTTTTTTCATCTACTTTGCAAGTAGAAACGGAAGATATAACACATGATGAAGAGGAAGAGGAAGATCTTAGAGATGCTCCTCCAGCATTTGAAGAGGGTATCTCTACCACTGTGGATGAACTCAGAGAAGTAAATCTGGGTACAGAGAAAGATCCACGCCCCACTTTAATTAGTGCGGCCATGACCCTTGAAGAACAAGAGATGTATATTTCTTTTCTAAAGCAAAATAAAGATATTTTTGCTTGGAATTATACAGAGATGCCTGGCCTTGATCCTGATGTTGCCACCCATCATTTGGGTTTGCCAAAAGAACATCGAGGATTCAAGCAAGCCGCGAGAAGAACACACCCAACCTATGCTTCCAAAATCGAGGCTGAAGTGGATAAGCTTATCAAAGCTAACTTCATCAGAGAAGTTCAATATCCCAAGTGGTTGGCTAATATTGTCCCAGTAAAGAAAAAGAACGGACAAATTAGGGTTTTCATCGATTTCAGAGATCTTAATCGGTATTGTCCCAAAGATGATTTTCCAGTTCCGATTACAGAACTCTTAATTGATGCGACGGCTGGCTATGAAGTACTTTCTTTCATGGATGGATATTCTGGATATAATCAGATCCGAATGGCCCCAGAAGATGAGGAATATACAGCCTTCAGAGCTCCTCAAGGTGTGTTTTGTTACCGGGTGATGCCCTTTGGTTTAAAGAATGCAGGTGCAACATATCAACGCGCCATGCATCGTATCTTCAAACCTTTTCTAGGGAAATTTGTTGAATGCTATGTAGATGATTTGGTGGTTAAATCCAAACAACGTTTTGATCACTTGGCTGATTTGGAAATCATATTCCACAAGCTTCGACAACATAATTTGAAGATGAACCCCTTAAAATGTGATTTTGGGGTAACCTCAGGAAAATTCCTCGGCTTTGTTGTACGCCATCTTGGTATTGAAGTCGATCCTGAGAAGACCAAATCAATCCTTGGTATGTCACCTCCTCAGAATTTGAAAGAATTAAGAGGACTTCAAGGACACTTAGCCTATATTCGGCGTTTCATCGCCAATTTGGCAGGCAAAAGTTTACCTTTTACCAAATTATTGAAGAAAGGAGTCACTTACCAGTGGACTAAAGAATGTCAAGAAGCATTTGATGTTCTCAAGAAATACCTCTTAAGTCCACCAGTACTCATGCCACCTGTTGAGGGTAGACCTCTTATCCTCTATGTGACAGCTTTAGAGCGATCATTGGGTGCCTTTCTCGCTCAAAAGAATGATGCTGGGAATGAAAATAGTCTCTACTATCTCAGTAGAACTATTCTTGAAGGAGAAACCCGGTATTCGAGTATTGAAAAATGCTGCCTAGCATTAATCTTTGCAGTTCAGAAACTGAGACACTACCTGCAACATCACGAGGTCCAATTGGTATCTCGTAATAATCCACTCAAATTCATCCTTAGTCGTCCAATGCTTACAGGACGTCTGGCAAGGTGGGCGGTTATTCTACAGCTGTTCGACATTCAGTATGTGTCTCAAAAGGCAATTAAGGGCCAAGCTCTGGCTGATTTCCTGGCTGAACACCCTTCAGTGGAAGACACATATTCAGATATCGAACTCCCTGATGAGGAAGTTTTTTCTATTCAAGAGAATCCTCAAACATGGGAAATGTATTTTGATGGTGCTTCTAGAAGTCCAACAGGGAAGAAAATGGAAAATCCTAAATTCAACAAAGTTGGTTTAGGAATTATGCTCATTTCTCCAGAAAAGGCAGTGTTACCTTATTCCTTTTTGTTGTGGGAAGGTGGTACCAATAATGAAGCTGAATACCAAGCTCTCATTGCAGGCTTGGAGTTAGCACTTCAAGCACAAGTGAATCACTTAAAGGTGAAAGGTGATTCAGACCTGGTAATCAAACAAGTCAATGGGGATTATGCCATCAGAAAAGAAGAATTAATCCCTTTGTATGATTACGTCAGAGAGTTAATGTCGGAATTCCCTTCAGAACCGACATTTTCTTTTGTCTCAAGATCACAAAATGCTCAAGCTGATGCACTGGCTAATATAGCCACAGCTTTAGCAGATCCAAATCGGGACGAGACAACTATCGGTATTGCCCACCGTCGTGCAATTTCACCTTATGTTCAAGTCAGAACAGAGGAAATTAATGAAATTAGTCCCATTCCTGAACCATATGGTCATACTACAGGATGGATGCCACCTATCAGGGAATACCTTCAAAATGGAACACTTCCACCTGATAGAGCCGAGAGAGAACAAATTCGGCGACGCCCTAACGGGTTTTGTTAAATAATAGTAACTTCATTCTTGGAAAATACTTCTTCTAATGCTATTTAGCTCTTTTTCATATCATTCCTCAGATTCAAATATTCTTATGTCATAGTTTACATATTTTCTCTCATACTTGAGTATGGTAATTTGTTTTCAGATAAATTATCAAGGAATTGAATCCATTTTAATCCATTTTTTCGGTCAAAGCTATTTCGACCTTAAACATTAGCCCCTTTATGTCTGGCATGCATGACTTTAAACTGCCCACAAAAGACAAAGGAACTCTGAATAAAAGTCAAGTTCCATCACACTTGCGCGCTGCCCTCTGTGCACTGAAGACTTGCGCGCCCCCCTTTTCCTTTGGATGGATTCAATTTCCTCAGAGTCAAATCCTCATTTCTTTCCGGATCCAACTCTGAGGGGGGACTTTTGTTGATGCTCCTTTCGTCACAGAATCTAACGATCGGAAAAGGGGGAATATCTGAGCTCAATGTGATTCATCCTTTGAAGAAACATCAAAAATCGACAAAGGGATGAACAAGGAGAACATTGCCCATAGGCCGCGCAAGTTCCCTCATGGTCGCGCAAGTACACTTGCGCGCCGCCTAGTGGTCGTGCAAGTACTTGCGCGACGCCTTATGGTCGTGCAAGTGACTTGCGCGACCTAAGTGATAACCGCCCGGTAACCGCCCGGTAACCGCCCAGGGTCTTCTTTTTCCTATAAATAGACCCTGTGGGCCCCCCATTCGGGAGGATCTCTTTCCAGAAACTCGGATCAAAGCTCCCGACGCTCAAGTCTCTTCTCAAAGCTTCCGGAACACTTCTAAGGTAATTTCTTACCTAGAATGGAAGATCTAAAGAGAAGAAGGAAGGCCCAAGTGTTGAAACTTATCAAACACTTGCGCGCCAACTTAATTCCTTCAATATAACTTGCGCGTCCCTTCTCTGGAAGAACCTCAAGAGGATGGGAAAGGGTTTAATAAAGAGTCGCTCAAGTAATTCAACTCTGGTTGAAAATCGCGCAAGTATCCCTCATGTCGCGCAAGTATACTTGCGCGACCAACACTTGCGCGCCGACGCAGGACTTGCGCGACCTTCAAGACTTGCGCGCCCCTAGCTTTTTGGGTGCCCATCTTGCCCATTTTTACCCCTCTTAAGCCATTTCACCCTTCCTATTCAAGATTCAGTCTTCAAGATACTCTTCAAAATCCATTTATGGCATGATTTCTTGATTTGACATCCTTATCTGAAAGGAATTCTGTGAAATACCTCTCAAACACCCAGTGATTTAAACATCTTTATGTCACCAAAGATTGAGAGTTCATTCATTTCAACCTCATCCTTTAAGATGAGAGAATCCTAACCTGGGTCTCCTTTTCAGGAATAAGATTCAGTCATAACCTTGGGATTCCTTTTCAGGAGTAAGCCCCAAGTCCCCTAACCTAGGATTCCTTCTCAGGAATAAGTCCTAGTCATAAATCTTGGGCATCTTTCTTAAGAATAAGCCCCAATCAAGTCCTTTAATCTTGGGCATCCTCCTCAGGAGTAAGCCCCAAACCTTAATCCCTAACCTGGGTCTCCTTTTCAGGAATAAGACTCAGTCATAACCTTGGGCTTCCTTTTCAGGAGTAAGCCCCAAGTCCCCTAACCTAGGCTTCCTTCTTAGGAATAAGTCCTAGTCATAAATCTTGGGCATCTTTCTTAAGAATAAGCCCCAATCAAGTCCTTTAATCTTGGGCATCCTCCTCAGGAGTAAGCCCCAAACCTTAATCCCTAACCTGGGTCTCCTTTTCAGGAATAAGACTCAGTCATAACCTTGGGCTTCCTTTTCAGGAGTAAGCCCCAAGTCCCCTAACCTAGGCTTCCTTCTCAGGAATAAGTCCTAGTCATAAATCTTGGGCATCCTTCTTAAGAGTAAGCCCCAAGTCTCTTAAAATTTCTCTTAACCAGTCATAAATTTCCTTTGATTTGGGTTTCCTCTTTAGGAATAAAACCCAATCATAAGTCCCCTCCTAACTTGGGCATCTTCCTTAGGAGTAAGCCCCAAGATTAGAGTATTCAAATCTCCATGAAGCACATATAACTTTGTGGACCCTGTTCTTGGATTTTCTCCCTAAAAGTAAATCCTAAACTTTCGTCTATCTGGGCAGTCATCTATACATAAGCCCCAAAACAAATTCTTATGATTGCATCTTTTATGGCACAATTGTCTGAATTTTACCAATACCTCTTGTTTCTCACATCGAGCATGACTCACGTGAGCTTAGAGTGTAAAAGTAATTATGACATTCATCTTTGAGCCATCAATCATAAAACATCATATCCCATTCCTCGAACTACGTGGGTTCTGATTCCTTTTTCAAAACAAAGGATACGTAGGTAGCCCATTTATGGGTTCGATCCCAACATTGAAATAATCTCTGTCCTTCTGAATGACGATAAACTTCAAGTGCCCCACTGAGTGGCTTTAAAACCAGCCTGGTCATCAAAATGACCAAGAGACTTTTATATAAATGTTTTGAAGGATACCATTGACCAAGAATCTCTAAACAAATATAGATGATTCTATATTGATGAAGAACCTCAAATACATATAAAAGGATCTCTAAATTTCTTGAATATTTAATCATTGATTGTTAAAACTAAAGGAAAGCTCATTTTATACTTGGTAATGTAATAAGGATTCACGAACTTAACTTAAATCTATAAAGAGAGTCCCGGAGTAGACAATAATTCCCCTAAAAAAGGTGTGATGAGTCCGACCTCCCATCCTCTCGACCAATGCAAATTCCTAAGCCTCATTAGCCCACAAGCTAATGAGCGCCTGCCTTTGGAAAGTAGGTCCAAACGGATGTGGAATCATTGGATGTTTCCGGTTCTACGAACAAACCCGTTAGAAACCGATCGGAACGTTTGAATCTCCCGTCCAGGAGGTCATCCCCGGATTCCGCGCGAAACAATTATATAACAACTTATTATATGGAGACCAACCCTTAATATTTGCATGGAATGGTAAACTATAATTAAACAAGCCTAAGCTCTACTATCATATATCCAATATTTGTTTTACTTTTATCAAATTTGATAGAATATCAATAATTGGTGTATGGTATGAGAAGATACTCTCTTAATGATGCTACACCGTGGAATATATATTCTTTTTCTTCAACATTTCATCAATATTCATTCATATACTATTATTTTCTATTTAAAAAAAATAGATTGTTCAAGAGGCTATTTCCCATGACCTAAATAAGATATGTGTTTTTAAATATATACCAAATAAATACATAATTTATCATTTTTTTCTTGAGTCATATGTATTACATATTACATTTATATTCCTTTATTTTTGGAAATCACAAAAAAATCATGGAACATGGTTACTACTATTTTATTTCTTATCTATTTTAGAATTTTTTGGTGAAAAAATTATCTTTTACCACACATAAAAAAATATCTAATGTATTATGAATATAAACATATCATTTTTTATTACAATCATGAAATTGAGTACACGTTCGATTATAAGACATAAATTTTTTCATAAAATTATTTATAATTTTGTCTTTTATAATGTATTAACAAATTCATGATTATTAAACTGATTCCAGTATCAAAATAATGATACTGACTCAGATATGGATTATCATTTTGCCAATAGATAAGGAAGTCAATCATAAATTCTTATACTTGTAATCAAAATATATAAGACTTATTTTTATCATAAATAATTCCTTTAACACCATAATTATGTTGAAATAAATGATGTTAGACATTCAGTTATGCCAGATCATTGTGATACATCAAGTGACAGTTGTCTGAAGTTGTTGCAAAAAACTCAATAATATGACCAATGGAGCTTCACCTATAAATATATTTTCATTTTTATAGTCTGGATCTTATAAAATTCATACATCCAGTCTTCTAAGGTTTTCTCAACATGAATTTATCTTTATTAGTCATTTTTTTACATTACATAGTTTCTAGTTATATGGATTCCGTATTAGGGTTGTTTCATTAAAGGAAAATTAATTTTAAATTACATCTTACCATTGTTATGATCATGAGATTCAAGGTATTAGAAAATTTTGCATTTGATCAATTATATCAAGGTATTCTAGAGCTACGAATATATACATTGATCGTCATATAGATGGCTTCTAAGTATAGGAATATAGATCTTATTTTAATCATCATATAGAGGTATTTCATGTAGAGGAAGGAAAAAATTTATAATAACTATAAAAATATGGATATATTTAGTCATGGTTATTGACTACCTGACTGTTGTGGTTAATAGAGTTAAAATTTTTAATATATATTTTAGGGAATTCATACTATTACTATTTATTATATTACTTGTTTTTACAGGTTATTATACGATTTTGAATGTAATATAGAGTCAATATTCATACATATATTTCAATACTATTTGTTTTATCATTGTTGCTCTGATTATGATAAACACACTATGATATAAACTAGATCAATTATTGTAACACCCCAAGATTTTATGAAAAATATTCTTTTTAATTTCATTAATTTCTTGTGTTGTACGCTACACCAAAAGGAGTTTGCACAACACACATCCCTAACTTGGCTTGCATTACACGCAAGCACGACCTTCCACGATAGCGTATGTTGTACGCAATACTAAGTTTTGATAAAAAACGATATGCTATTAAAATATTATTAAAACTAGCCGTTATGAATAGTAATACCCACTTTTTAAAATTTTATAAATTTTATTTTTGAAAATGGACTTCATTTTTGGATTCGGAATATCAAAATTAGCCTAGGGTCAAATTTTGGTATTTTTTTAAAAACATTCAATTTTTGATGAATAGTGAAAACACTAGGTTACTATTTAAAAACCGCATTTTTATTTAGATAATTATTTATTTTATTAAAATTTATTTTTTTTCAAAATTGATACATAATACCTATATAAGTTAAATGTAATTCATTGGAGAAATTTATAATAATTTTAGATATATAAAAATTTCATTGAACTTTTCACCATCTTTTACCCACCTCCTAGGAGAATTTTCAAATTTATATAAAACATAATTTTACTACTTTTGTGAATGGAATTTCAAAAATCCGAGAGACACGGTGGATGTCAGTAAGTAAAATGTGGTTCAATGAGATGAAAATAATTTTTGGTGAATATTCACTTTTTACTTTTTTTTACCACGGTTAAAAGTAAATAGGGTAATTAAAGGTAAAAATGATATTATTATTACCCTAAAACATGTCATAATTCTATTGGATAAGTGTAATTCGACCAGAAACCACCTTAGGAATAACATATGACCATTTAGGCCCACATGGATAAGATTAGGACATTTATTATTAATTTATTTAATGAAGGGTTAAAATAGTTAAAATTAACGTTTAACAAGTATATTATTTATAATATAGGGTCATACAGAAGATCAATTTGACTATAAATATTCATTAGAAAGATAAAAATATTTCCTACATAATGGTATTTTATTTATAATTTTTATACGTTAAATAATTTAATTTATTTATGACACAAAGATGATACAGAAATTATCTTATTAATGAAATATTGACAAAATCGATGTTATAAATACCCAAATAAATTTAATATGATACTTTTAATGAATTACACTAATTTTAGAGGTTAATATGACATGTTAGTATTGATTTAATTATCTTTTATTGAACTAATCATTCTGTTATTATTTTCACAAAAATCAATTACTAAATAGTGTCAAAATTGAGATAAAATAGTATTAAAAGAAAATAGTATATTATTAATTGTTATTTAATTCCTAAAAATCAATGGTTCGGAAAAAATAAATATATAAGGTTATATATATTAATAATAAACAAATTGGGGCTCTTTTGGCTTGTTATAGTATGTATATTAACCTTATAGTGTAAGAACACAAAAAGACATGGTAAAAGTAAAATTATTTAACTTAAAGTTAAATCTACATGATAAGGTTAAAATAGGAACCTAAAATTGCCTAAATTCTATTGGATGAGATTATTTAGACCCATCCCTACCTTAGCTTCTAAATAAATCAATTTGGAGCTATTTAAAACTGAATTTGGCTTTATAATAAAATAATATTTTTAGTTTTTCCAAAGGAGCCCCTCTCCTCCCTTATAAATGGGCACCTCCTACCCATCTTGCTCATGCCACTTTGAGCCTTCAAGCTCGGAAAACCCCTGCCAAATTATCTTCTCCGCTTCCCTAGAAACATCATAGAGGTCCTGGTCTTCTTCAAAGACCAATTTTAGTACCCTAAAAGGAGGTCTAAAAGAGGCACTTCAAAGAAGAGGTAATGTCCGTTACCGATTCTTTCAACTTTATTTTTTCTTCCACTTATTCTTCTTTAGTTGTTTCATTATGAAGTAATAACATCAGTATCACTCATATACTGATATGTTTTCATAAGTATGAAACAACCCTATTACACCATCTATCCATCCTACGGAAAACGAAATCACCGTGCATGCGTACGTACGGAATATCGTCTCCACGCCGTGGTGTAAACTATTTTACACCACCACCTTACTTGAATTGGTATATTGGTGTAAATAATGAATATATATGATTATTGTGAAGTGATATTGATTCTCAAATAGTATACATACGCTCCAATATAATTTCACGATCATGGGAACGATATCATTGCTCGTGCGTACGAACGGAATACTGTCTCCACGATGTGATTCGACTTGTTCTACATGGTCTTCATTGCATAATGATTATATATAAATGAATTGAATGAATGAATATGATATATATTACACTAATACCATTCTGTAAATGAGGTATCTATAACCTAAAAAGAATAATAAGAATTTATTCGACAAAACACGCATAAGAACAAAAAGTAGTAAACACACGAATAACAAGTAGAAATTAAATATTACTAATACTAAGCTAAGAATATAACAATATATGATATAATAACAATAAGTATGAATCTGGAATAAGTCAATTAAAATATTTAAATCAATATACAAGAGTTTTAGACACTTACGAAGAACATTGGACCTAAGGTAAGGGAAATATCACAATCTCATTTTTATCCGAGATTGTTTATACTTTGGAATTTACTGGGGTGTATTTTATCATCAACATCCATGTTTCCTAAATATGTAATATTATATCCATCCACCTACAATTGTTTAAATCCAATTTTACCCTTCGGTGAGTTTTTAGTAAAATATATGAAAGGAATCTTTTGTCGTTTTTCATACAAGGTACTTTTTGACATTTCCGAAAAAAGTACAAGAAGAATGTTTTTTTAACTTATACGGCATGAATTTATTTTTAAAAACATTATTTCCAAGAAGATTCCTTTATAAGTTTTCAAGATTATTTTTAATGAATTTTTTTTAGTTTAAAATTGTATGACATGTTAAGAAAGGAAAAATGTTTTTGAAGTAGAAAGGATATTTTCCTCAAGAATGGAGTTCAAGAGTTTTATCAAAATTATTTTCCATGTAAGATAATATAGGGTTATGTTTCTATCCCTATTATTACATGGATTTGATTATGTTGTGATGGAAATATTTTTATGAATTCCTTTATCTTATATGAATTGTTTTATGATGTCACGATGTTTAAGTATCCCATTTTTATTACATGGGTTAGGCTATGATGTATGGTTTATGATTTTGTGGCACGCATAAGAATGGTATCATTATGAGATGGGTGGGACCTATATCTCCCACCAATGCATTGGGTAAAGATTTTATATCTCATGAGATAGACATGAATGGAATGGAAGGTTAAACCGGTTCAGTGAAACCAGACTGAAACGAGGAATGAACTCGGTTCAGAAATGGACTTTGTCCACTATGATAGTCTTCGAAATGAGTCTTGACTAATAAGAAATTATTCTCTATGATTATGTGTGTATGACACAAAGCTTCATGTTTTAAGATATGATTATTGTGATTACATTTCACTACCATGATTTATCCCATGTTATGAAATTTTGATTTCTTTTATAGGGTAAGATTTCTAAATTGTTATGTTCTTATGAATATGATGTGATTGATATTTCTTTTGTTTACACTTACTGAGAATTTGATCTCACCATTTTAAGTTTTCTTTTCCCCAAGATATAAATAAATGTTTTAGGTAAGAAAAAAAAGGCAAGATCTTTATGGGAGATGTTGAAGATATTTCACCATGATTAGAAGATTATATTACGAGTTTCCAAAGACACTAAACTATTACGATCCTTGTTTGTGTGTTCTTGTAATGTACTACGTATTCCTCAATAGTAATGTAGTGTCCATGTATGTCAAGCTTAGGGTCTCTACAGTTGGTATCAGAGGAAATGTTTAGTCAATTTTTGGAAACTAGAATGCAATAACTTTAGTGAGATCCCTATAGATATTTCTAAGGTATGTCTAGGGATGTCCCTAAGGATATGTATATGTTATAGTCCTAGAATTGCGCTAACCATATTTGAATTAAACCTAAGATGTTAGATATTGATGGTACTCCCACTTTATTATATTGTTTTCCCGAGCATGATTTTTTCCTCTCACACTATTATTTTTGTGTTTTAGACGATGGCTGGATCCCAAAGGAACCGTATTGATCAATGTAATGGACAATGCAATGATTGTCCTCCTGAAAAAACCAACGTTATGGGAGATGGAGTGAAAAATCTTATTTCTATACTTACACAAGCTATGAATCATTCTAGACGTCCTAATGAGCAGAGAAGGGAACAATATTCTATTGAGTCCTTCATGAGGCAACGCCCACCTTCTTTCAGTGGGTCTTCATATCCACTTGTTGCTGAACAATGAATCAGTACCACTGAAAATTTATTTCTAGTTCTTCAATGTTATGAACATGATAAAGTCATCTTAGCAGTATATCATTTGTAAGGTGATGCTGATCGATGGTGGAATATTTTCAAGAATACGAGGCCAAGAGATGAAATAGAGTCCATGGAATGGGATGAGTTCAAGAACTTATTTTTCAATAAGTATATCCCTCGTATTATTCGAACAAATATGGAGAAGGAGTTTCTTGAACTAAAGCAAAAGAATGATGAATCTGTTTGTATATACGAAGCAAATTTTACAAGGCTTGCATGGTATGCATCTGGATTTATCATCCAACCTGAATGTAAAGTTGATCGACTCTTCAGTGGCTTAAAACCAAATCTTCGTAGGGAATTAGCTAAAAGAGACTTCAGTAGATATGAAAAAATTGTGCGATGTTCTATTAAGGTAGAAATGGAAGTTGGTGTTACATATCCATCTCATGGTTTTTTCAAGAAACGAAAGATGGAGTTCAAGGAGAAATCTCAGAATAATGGTGAGAAGAAGATAAATGTTTCCTTATGCTCAAAGTGTGGAAAGAAGCATGGTGGAGATTGTCTTAAAGGGACTAGAAAATGTTTTATGTGTGTAAATGAAGGTCATCGAGTAGCTGAGTGTCGAAGTAATGGAAAAAAGTTTGCTAATGGTGTGAATAAAGAAGACACTACAGAGAACGCACCACCAACACTTCAATGCTTCAAGTGCAGTGAAATGGGCATTATGCAAATCAATGCCCTAATCCAAGTGTTAATGATGATCGACATGAGAAACCACTTAAGGCAAAGGAAAAAGGGAAGTAACATGCGATCAATATTGGCGATGTTGAATATGGCAATGATGTGGTGGAATGATTAAGTGTTTATGTAATGGGATTCAAAAATAATGTTGTATATAGTATCATGGAATATTGGAATATTTATGTATTGGCCTATTGTGGTTTCTAATAATTTTATGGTACCGGTATCCATGGAAAGTGATTGAGATATTTTTGGTAAGCAGATGATATGCGCATAATGAAGGGATAAGAAGATAATGAGATGTTTGATTGTATTCATGAGCTCATGATTGATATAAGGACTAAGTGATATCATGATTTGAGTATAATGAATTTTGAGGATTTTGGTTTGTGGAAAGTGTTAAATTTTAACTGCATTCATGTTTTCACTAAGGTTCAATGGGTATTCATTCTTCAAGAGAATACATGATTAAGGCATTCACATGTTTTAATTTGACCAACAAGATATATCTTATGATATATGGGGGATAAATGATGGAATTCACGTGATTGTTATGTGACATTTCAAGTAATCATTTTCTTAATACTATGAGCTTGAACCGAAGTATTTTAGATAAGCCTAAAGATTGGAATGAATTTTTTTGGACATAAGTTAGTAATGTTTAAGGATAATACTTTTTTCAATATTTGATAGGATTATATAGTAATATAGCTTTAGAAAAAGGAAAACCTGCAGGACGGGCGACAACCCATCGCGTCGGGCAAGGGTGTGGGAATCAAACCCACAACCGAAGTGCGACTGGCCTTTATCACCTACCACTGGCCTACAGGAAGTCCCTGGTTAGTAGAAACTAGTTTAATTTTATTACGATGTATGATATATGAAGTATAAGTTCATTCTTGGAATCGTATACGATTAACCTCAACATAGATAGACTTATTTATATTTGATAACTTCTACTAACCTTTTGTTTGAAACAGATGGAATGTCCCATCATTCTATCACATGATCTATTAACACTTCATGAATAACATATTAAACTTCATTTCCTGAAGAGATGAAGTGGAAATTGTTCAAAGTATGAACAACAGTGAGATTGTACCAAAATAAAGTAAGTATTTATTCTAATTCAAATTATTCAACTTTAGGGAAATGATCTTGAAAACCAAAAATGTTGTCCTAGTGCCCTTATATCTGAAGAATCACATGGTACCCTAGATCATAAAAATTTTATGGCTTTGTGATGATTGGATTTTTCATAGCCATGTTCTCTACCACTCTCCATCAGAACATGACAGTTAGATTTCGCTTCCATATCCATATTTTCACCTATGTTCTCCTATGTGGAAACCCAGTGATTAGTTAATTTGGGTAACCGTTACGTTTCATAATTTAGTTTTTAAATCCAAGTTTTGGTATTCCTTTTTACGATGTGGGTTTCAATTAAATAAACTTTCTAGTAGTATACCATTTATAACCCCGATAAATTTCGAGGGCGAAATTCATTTTAAGGGGGGTAGAATGTAACACCCCAAGATTTTACGAAAAACATTATTTTTAATTTAATTATTGTCTTTTTTTGTATGCTACACCAAAATGAGCTTGCACAACACGCATCCCTGACTTAGCTTGCATTACACACAAACGTGACCTTCAACGATAGCGTATGTTGTACGCAATACCGAGTTTCGCTAAACAACGATATGCTATTAAAATATTATTAAAAATAGATGTTATGAATAGTAATACCCACTTTTTTGAAATTTTATTTTTGAAAATGTACTTCATTTTTCGATTCGGAATATTGAAATTATCCTAGGGTGGAATTTTGGTATTTTTCTGAAAACTTTCAATTTTTGATGAATAGTGAGAACACTAGGTTACTATTTAAAAACCGACTTTTTATTTAAATAATTATTTATTTTATTTAAATTTATTTTAGGTCAAAATTGATACATAATACCTATATAAGTTAAATGTAATTTACTGGAGTAATTTTATAATAATTTTAGATATATAAAAATTTAATTGAACTTTTCACCGTCTTTTACCCACCTCCTAGGAGAATTTGCAAATTTACATAAAACATAATTTTACCACTTTTTTGAATGGAATTTCAAAAATCTGAGAGACACGGACAATGTCAGTAAGTAAAATTTGGTTCAATGAGATGAAAATAATGTTTTTTGAATAGTAACGTTTTGCTTTTTTTACCACAGTTAAAAGTAAATAGGGTAATTAAGGGTAAAAATGATATTATTATTACCTTAACACATGTTCTAATTCTATTGGATAAGTGTAATTCGACCAAAAACAACCTTAGGAATAAAATATAACCATTTAGGGCCACTTGGATTAGATTAGGACATTTATTATTAATTTATTTAAAGAAGGGTTAAAATAGTTAAAATTAAAGTTTAATAAGTAAATAATTTTTAATATAGGGTTATACATAAGATAAATTCGACTATAAATATTAATTAAAAATTTAAAAATATTTCCTACATAATGGTTGTTTATTTGTAATTTTTAGACATTAAATAATTTAAATTATTTATGACACAATGATGATACAGAAATTATCATATTAATGAAATATTGACATAATCGATGTTATAAATACCCAAAGAAATGTAATTTGATACTTTTTATGAATTAAAATAATTTTATAGGTTAATATTACATGTTAGTATATATTTAATTATCTTTTTTCTAACTAATCATTCTTTTATGAATTTCACAAAAATCAATTACTAAATAGTGTCAAAATTGACATAAAATAGTTTTTAAAGAAAATATTAGACTATTAATTGTCATTTTATTCCTAAAATTCTAAGGTTCAGCCAAATGACTTAGATAAGGTTATATATATTAATAATAAACAAATTGGTGTTCGTTTGGCTTGTTATAGTAAGTTTATTAACCCTATAGTGTAAGAACCCAAAAAGACACGGTAAAAGTAAAATTATTTAACTTAAAGTTAAATCTAAATGATAAGGTTAAAATATGAACCTAAACTTGTCTAAATTCTATTGGATGAGAGTATTTCGACCAATCCCTACTTTATCTTCGAAATAAATCAATTTTGAGCTACTTAAAACCGAATTTGTCTTTATAATAAAATAATATTTTTAGTTTTTCCAAAGGAGCCCCTCACCTCTCTTATAAAAGGGAACCTCCTCCCTCACTTACTCACACCACTTTGAGTATTCACGCTCGGCCAAACCATGCCAAATTATATTCTCCACTTCACTAGAAACATCCTAGAGGTCCTGGTATTCTTCAAAGACCAATTTTAGTACCCTAAAAGGATGTCTCAAAGAGGCGTTTCAAAGAAGAGGTAATGTCTGTTACCGATTCTTTCAACATTATTTCTTCTCCCACTTCTTCTTTTTTAGTTGTTTAATTATGAAGTAATAATATCAATATCACTCATATAATTATATGTCATTATAATTATGAAACAACCCTATTTCACCATCTATCCATCCTACGGAAAATGAAATCACAGCTCGTGCGTCTGTGCGGAATACCGTCTCCACGCCGTGGTGTAATCTACTGTCCACCACCACCTTACTTGGATTGGTATAATGGTGTAAAGAATGAATATATATGATTATTGTGAAGTGATATTTATTCTTAAGTAGTATACATACACTCCAATACAATTCCACGATCATGAGAACCATATAATCGCTCGTCCGTACGTATGGAATATCGTCTCCACGATGTGATGCGACTCGTTCCACAGGATCTTCATTGAATAATGATTATATATAAATGAATTGGATGAATTAATATGATATATATTACACTAATACCATACTATAAATGTGGTATCTATAACCTAAAAATAAGAATAAGAATTTATTCGACAAAACACGCATAAGAACAAAAAGTAATAAACACCCGAATAACAAGTAGCAATGAAATATTACTAATAATAAGCTTTGAATATGACCATATATGATATCATAACAGTGATTATGATTCTGTAATAAGTCAATTACATTATTTAAATCATTATATAGGAGGTTCGGACACTTACGAAGAAAATCGTACCTAAGGTAAGGGAAATATCACAATCTCATTTTTATCTGAGATTGTTTATACTTTGGAATTTACATGGGTATATTTTATCATCCACATCCATGTTTCCTCAATATGTAATATTATTTCCATCCACCAAGAATTGTTTAAATCCAATTTTACCCTTCGGTTAGTTTTTAGTAAAAGATATGAAAGGAATCTTTTGTCATTTTTCGTACGAGGTACTTTTTTGACTTTTCTGACAAAAGTACGAGAAGAATGTTTTTTTAACTTATACTGCATGAATTGATTTTTAAAAACATTATTTCCAAGAAGCTTCCTTTACAAGTTTTCATGTTTATTTTTAATCAACTTCTTTTAGTTTAAAATTGTATGACATGTTAAGAAAGGAAAAATGTTATTGAAGTAGAAAGGGTATTTTCCTCAATAATGGAGTTAAGAGTTTTATCAAAATTATTTTCCATCTAAGATAATATAGGGTTCTGTTTCTATCCCTATTATTACATTGTTTTGATTATGTTGTGATGGAAATATTTTTAGGAATTCCTTTATCTTATATGAATTGTTTTATGATGTCACGATGTTTATGAATCCCATTTTTATTACATGGGTTATGCTATGATGTATGGTTTATGATTTTGTGGCACACATAAGAATGGTATCATTATGAGATGGGTGGGACATATATCTCACTCCAATGAAGTGGGTAAAGATATTATATCTCATGAGATAGACATGTCTAGAATGGCAGGTTAAACCGATTTAGTGAAACAGGACTGAAATGAGGAATTAACTCAGTTCAGAAATGGACTTTGTCCACTAAGATAGTCTTGGAAATGAGTCTTGACTAATAAGAAAATATTCTCCATGATGATGTGTGTATGCCACAAAGATTCATGTTTTCAGTTATGATTACTATGATTACATTTCACTACCATGATTTATCCCATGTTATGAAATTATGATCTCTTTTGCAGGGTAAGATTTCCAAATTGTTATGTTCTTATGAATGTGATGTGATTGATATTTCTTTTGTTTACCATAACTTAGCATTTGAGATCACCTTTTTCTGTTTTATTTTCCCCAGGATATATAGAAAGGTTTTAGCTAAGAAAAAAAGGGAATATCTTTTTGGGAGATGTTGAAGATCTTTCACCACGATTAGAAGATTATATTCCGTGTTTCCAAAGACACTAAAGTATTACGGTCCATGTGTGTGTGTTTTTGTAATGTACTAAGTATTCTGCAAAAGTAATGTAATGTCCATGTATGTCAAGCATAGGGTCTCTACAGTTGGTATCAGAGGAAAGGTTTAGTCAACCTTTGGAAACTAGGATGCGAGGACTTTAGTGAGATCCATAGAGATATTTCTAAGGTATGTCTAGGGATGTCCCTAAGGTTAAGTATATGTTATAGTCCTAGAATTGCGCTAACCATATTAGAATTAAACCTAAGATGTTAGATATTGATGGTACTCCCCCTTTATTATGGTGTCTTCCCTAGCGTGATTGTTTCCTCTCACACTATTATTTTTGGGTTTTAGACGATGGCTGTAACCCGAAGGAACCATACTGATCAATGTAAAGAACGATGCAATGATTTTCCTCCTGAAAAAACCAACGTTATGGGAGATGGAGTGAAAAATCTTATTGCTACACTTACACAAGCTATGAATCATTCTAGACTTCCAAATGTGTAGAGAAGGGAACAATATTCTATTGAGTCATTCATGATGCAACGCCCACCTTCTTTCTGTGGGTCTTCTGATCCACTTGTTGCTGAACAATGGATCAGTACCACTGAAATGATATTTTAAGTTCTTAAATGTTCTGAACATGATAAAGTCATTTTAGCACCATATCATTTGGAAGGTGATGCTGATCAATGGTGGAATCTTATCAAGAATACGAGGCCAAGAGATGAAATTGAGTCCATGGAATGGGACGTGTTCATGAACTTATTTTTCAATAAGTACCTCCCTCGTATTCTTCGAACAAAGATGGAGAAGGAGTTTATTGAACTAAAGCAAAAGGATGATGAATCTGTTGGTATATACGAAGCGAATATTACAAGGCATGCAAGGTATGCATCTGGCTTTATCATCCAACCTAAAAGTAAAGTTGATCGATTTTTCAGTGGCTTAAAACCAAATCTTTGAAGGGAATTGGCTATAAGAGACTTCAGTAGCTATGAAAAAATTGTGCACTATGCTATTAAGATAGAAATGGAAGTTGGTGTTACATATCCATCTCATTGTTTTGACAAGAAATGAAAGATGTAGTTCAAGGAGAAATCTCAGAATAATGGTGAAAAAACTATGAATGTTTCTTTATGCTCAAAGTGTGGAAAGAAGCATGGTGGAGATTGTCTTAAAGGGACTATAAAATGTTTTAAGTGTGGAAAAGAAGGTCATTGAGCAGCTGAGTGTCGAAGAAATTGAAAAAGGGTTGCTAATGGTGTGAATAAAGAAAAGACTGCAGAGAACGCACCACCAACACTTCAATGCTTCAAGTGCAATGAAATGGGGAATTATGGTAATCAATGCCCTAATCCAAGGGTTAATGATGATCGACATGAGCAACCACTTAAGGTAAAGGAGAGAGGGATGTCACATGTGATCACTATTGGAGATGTTGAATATAACAATGATGTGGTGGAATGATTATGTTTTTATGTAATGGGATTCCAAAATAATGTTGTATATAGTATCATGGAATATTGGAATATTTATGTTTTGGCCTATTGTGGTTTTCAATAATTTTATAGTAGCGGTAACCATGGAATGTAATTGAGATATTTTTGGTAAGCAGATGTTATGCACATAATGAAGGGATAAGAAGATAAGGAGATGTTTGATTGTATTCATGAGATCATGATTGATATAAGGACTAAGTGATATCATGGTTTGAGTATAAATAATTTTGAGGATTTTGGTTTGTGGAAAGTGTTAACTTTAAACTGCATTCATGTTTTCACTAAGGTTCAATGGGCATTCATTCTTCAAGAGAATACATGATTAAGGTATTCACATGTTTGTAATTTGACCAATAAGATATATCTTATGATATATGGGGGATAAATGATGGCATTCACGTGATTGTTATGTGACATTTCAGGTAATAATTTTCTTTATACTATGAGCTTGGACCGAAGTATTTTAGATAAGCCTAAAGATTGGAATATATTTTGTTGGGAATAAGTTAGTATTGTTTAAGGATAGAACTTTTTTCGATATTTGATAGGATGTTATAGTAATATAGCTTCAGAAAAAAGACAACCTTCAGGACAGGCGACATCCCATCACGTCGAACAAGGCTGTGGGAATCGAACCCACAACCGAAGTGCGGCTGGCCTTTATCATCTACCACTGGCCTACAGGAAGTCCCTGGTTAGTAGAAACTAGTTTTATTTTATTATGCGGTATGATATATGAAGTATAAGTTCATTCATGGAATTGTATATGATTAACCTCACCATAGATGGACTTATGTATATTTGATAACTGTTTCTAACCTTTTGTTTGAAATAGATGGAATTACCCATCATTCCATCACATGATCTACTAACACTTCATGAATAACAAATTCAACTTCATTTCTTTAAGAGATTAATTGGAAATTTTTCAAATCACGAACAATAGTGAGATTGTACCAAAATAAAGTAAGTATTTATTGTAATTCAAATTCTTTAACTTTAGGGAAATGATCTTGAAAACTGAAAATGTTGTCCTAGTGCACTTATATCTGATGAATCAGATGGTACCCTTGATCATCACAAATTTATGGCTTTGTGATTGTTTGATTTTTGATAGCCATGTTCTCTACCACTCTCCATCAGAACATGATGGTTAGATTTCCCTTCCATATCCATATTTTCACCTATGTTCTCCTATATGGAAACCTAGTGATTAGTTAATTTGGGTAACCATTACGATTCATACATTAGTTTTTAGAGCCATGTTTTGGTATTACTTTTTACGATGTGGGTTTCTATTAATGAAACTTTCGAGTAGTAAACCATTTAAAACCCCGACGAATTTCAAAGGGCGAAATTCATTTTAAGGCGGGTAGAATGTAACACCACACGATTTTACAAAAAATATTCTTTTTAATTTCATTAATTTCTTGTGTTGTACACTACACCAAAAGGAACTTGCAAAACACGCATCCCTGACTTGGCTTGCATTACACGCAAGCGCGACCTTCCACGATAGCGTATGTTGTACGCAATACCGAGTTTCGCTAAACAACGATATGTTATTAAAATATTATTAAAACTAGCCGTTATGAATAGTAATACCCACTTTTTGAAATTTTATAAATTTCATTTTTGAAAATGGACATCATTTTTGGATTCTGAATATCGAAATTAGCCTAGGGTGAAATTTTGGTATTTTTCTGAAAACATTCAATTTTTGATGAATAGTGAAAACACTGGGTTACTATTTAAAAACCGACTTTTTATTTAAATAATTATTTATTTTATTTAAATTTATTTTAGGTAAAAATTGATACATAATACCTATATAAGTTAAATGTAATTCATTGGAATAATCTTATAATAATTTTAGATATATAAAAATTTCATTGAACTTTTCACCGTCTTTTACCAACCTTCTTGGAGAATTTGTAAATTTACATAAAACATAATTTTACCGCATTTGTGAATGGAATTTCAAAAATCTGAGAGACATTGTTGATGTCCGCAAGTAAAATGTGGTTCAATGAGATGAAAATAATTTTTGGTGAATAGTATCTTTTTAATTTTTTTACCACGGTTAAAAGTAAATCGGGTAATTAAGGGTAAAAATGACATTATTATTACCCTAACACATTTCCTAATTATATTGGAAAAGTGTAATTAGACAAAAAACAACCTTACTAATAACATATGACCATTTAGGCCCACTTGGATTATATTAAGACATTTATTATTTATTTATTTAAAGAAGGGTTAAAATAGTTAAAATAAAAGTTTAATAAGTAAATCATTTTTTATATAGGTTAATACATACGATAAATTCGACTATAAATTTTCATTAGAAATATAAAAAGATTTCCTACATAATCGTATTTTATTTCTAATTTTTAGACAATATATAATTTAATTTATTTATTACACAAAGATGATGCAGTAATTATCTTATTAATGAAATATTGACACAATCGATGTTATAAATACCCAAATAAATGAATTTTAATAATTTTAATGAATTAAACTAATTTTCTAGGATAATATGTCATGTAAGTAGTAATTTAATTAATGTTTTTCGAACAAATCATTCTGTTACGATTTTCACAAAAATCAATTACTAAATAGTGTCAAAATTGACATAAAATAGTATTTAAAAAAATATTATATTATTAATTGTTATTTTATTCCTAAAAATCTATGGTTTCGACAAATGACTTAGATAAGGTTATATATATTAATAGTAAACAACTTGGGGTTAGTTTGTCTTGTTATAGTAAGTTTATTAACCTTATAGTGTTAGAACACAAAAAGACATGGTAAAAGTAAAATTGTTTAACTTAAAGTTAAATCTTAATGATAAGGTTATAATAGGAACCTAAACTTGTCTAAATTCTATTGGATGAGAGTATTTCGACCCATCCCCACCTTATCATCGAAAGAAATCAATTTAGAGATATTTAAAACCGAATTTGGCGTTATAATAAAATAATATTTTTAGTTTTCCAAAGGAGCCCCTCTCCTCCCTTATAAAAGGGCACCTCCTCCCCCTCTACCTCACACCACTTTGAGCCTTAAAGATCAGAAAAAACCTGAAAAATTTTCTTCTACACTTCCTTAGAAACATCCTAGAGGTTCTGGTCTTCTTCAAAGAAAAATTTTAGTACCCTAAAAGGAGGTCTCAAAGAGGCGCTTCAAAGAAGAGGTAATGTCCGTTACCGATTCTTTCACCTTTATTTCTTCTTCCACTTCTTCTTCTTTAGTTGTTTCATTATGATGTAATAACATCAATATCAATAATATACTGATATGTTATTATAAGTATGAAAAAACCTTATTTCACCATCTATCCATCCTACGGAAAACGAAATCAACGCGCGTACGTACGTACGGAATACTGTCTCCACGCCGTGGTGTAATCTATTTTCCACCTACACCTTACTTAGATGGGTATAATGGTGTAAAGAAAGAATATATATGATTATTTTTAAGTGATATTGATTCTGAAATAGTATACATATACTCCAATACAATTCCACTATCATGGGAACGATATCATCACTCGTGTGTACGTACGGAATACCGTCTCCACGATGTGATGCGACTCGTTCTACATGATCTTCATTTCATAATGATTATATATAAATGAATTTAATAATTGAATATGATATTTATTACACTAATTACATTTTTCAAATGAGGTATCTATAACCTAAAAAGAATAATAAGAATTTATTTGACAAAACACGCATAAGAACAAAAAGTAATAAACACCCGAATAACAAGTAGCAATGAAATATTATTAATAATAAGCTAAGAATATGAACATATATGATATCATAACAATGAGTATGATTCTGGAATAGGTCAAAGACATTATTTAAATCATTATGCAGGTGGTTCAGACACTTACGAAGAAAATTGGGCCTAAGGTAAGGGAAATATCACAATCTCATTTTTATCCGAGATAGTTTATACTTTGGAATTTACTAGGGTATATTTTATCATCCACATCCATGTTTACTCAATATTTAATATTATTTCCATCCACATACAATTTTTAAAATCCAATTTTACCCTTCGGTGAGTTTTTAGTAAAAGATATGAAAGGAATCGTTTGTCGTTTTTCATACGAGGTACTTTTTGACTTTTCCGACAAAAGTATGAGAAGAATGTTTTTTTACCTTATACGGAATGAATGGATTTTTAAAAAAATTATTTCCAAGAAGCTTCCTTTAGAAGTTTTCATGTTTATTTTTAATCAACTTCTTTTAGTTTAAAATTGTATGACATTTTAAGAAAGTTAAAATGTTTTTGAAGTATAAATGATATTTTCCTCAAGAATGGAGTTCAAGAGTTTTATCAAAATTATTTTTCATCTAAGATAATATAAGGTAATGTTTCTATCCCTATTATTACATGGATTTTATTATGTTTTTATGGAAATATTTTTAGGAATTCCTTTATATTATATGAATTGTTTAATGATGTCACAATGTTTAAGAATCCCATTTTTATTACATGGGTTATGCTATGATGTATGGTTTAAGATTTTGTGGCACAAATAAAAATGGTATCATTATGAGATGGGTGAGACCTATATCTCCCTCAAATTCATTGGGTAAAGATTTTATATCTCATGAGATAGACATGGCTGGAACATCAGGTTAAACCGGTTCAGTGAAACCGGACTGAAATGAGGAATGAACTCGGTTCATAAATGGACTTTGTCCACTAAGATAGTCTTGGAAATGAGTCTTGACTAATAAGAAATGATTCTCTATGATTATGTTTGTATTCCACAAAGATTCATGTTTTATGTTATGATTATTGTGATTACATTTCACTACCATGATTTATCCCATGTTATGAAATTATGATCTCTTTTGAAGGGTATGATTTCCAAATTGTTATGTTTTTATGAATATGATGTGATTGATATTTCTTTTCTTTACCCTTACTGAGCATTTGAGCTCACCCTTTTTTGTTTTCTTTTCCCCCAGATATAAATAAAGGTTTTAGGTATGAAAAAAGGGAAGATCTTTATGGGAGATGTTGAAGATCTTTCACCACGATTAGAAGATTATATTTCGAGTTTCGAAAGACACTAAACTATTACTGTCCTTGTGTGTGTGTGTTTGTAATGTACTAAGTATTCTGCAAAGTAATTTAATGTCCATGTACTTCAAGCTTAGGGTCTCTTCAATTATGATTCATATTTTCACCCGGATAGTCAGACTAATGTTTGATTCTAGAAAATTTATATTAAAGGGTATTATGGGTTACTTTTTTAATGTTTTTATAAACAATAATTGACCCACTATTATAAGTATATCCATATAAGCTAATATTAATATCCTAAAATTGGTATTAGAGAATGTGTCTACTACTTATATAATTATTTATTATTTACTTTCTTTACCTATTTCAGTATTTTATTCTTTTATTATAATATATTTATATAAACATTGATACACGAACATGTAATTGTTGAAAAGCTTATCATTTATATTGAGATGGTAGGTATTAATGTTGGATATCCTAAATATTATATTCCTAGTCAACAACCAATTTTTGATTTGAATTAATATGAGTATAGGAGACACAAGATGAAAACTTTTGTGATCAAAACAATAATTAGTAACTTCATTGATGCTTATTGAAAATATATGATAATCCTGATAAGGAACATATTGCTTTAAAAAATATTGAGATTTTTTAATATCTTTGGAATTACAATGTTATAAAAAAATTACTCTATTATATTACAAATAAAATATACATTAAAATAACTCCTTGTGAATCTATTAATACTATTTGGGGAAAATTGGATGTTGTACATTTTGGTACATCCATTGTTTTCGAAAAAAGAAGAGAAATTCATAGAGCTATGTGACAACACTTTGATTATATATCTAAAGAGTCAGTTTCCATGATGAACCAAATTTTTAGAACTATTATAAATATTATTCATTCTCTTGGATAAAAAGGTCTTTAGGATGATATTTTAGATTAAATGAGTATAGATAAAATATAAAATTAGTGGGAATCAAAAAATATATCTGTGGATGAAATTAGAATGTTTAATAATCATAAACTTGATTATATGATTATAATCCTTATAAATTATTAGGGAATACATTAAAAAGATTACAGTAATGATAAAATGAATAATTGAGTAGTTTCTTTTTCTACAACATCTACTCTTCCATCTATATTTTAATTTATTAATAATTTTTAAAATAATTGAGGAATATGAATGTTATTGTTCTATAAGATTATATTACATCATAACATTAAGAAAACGAGTTATATAGTCTTGTAAGAATGATGAAAGTGATATATTGAATAAATGGTTTTCAATACTGATATAATAAATTCTTTAGGGATAAAACTGATAAGAAATATTCTGAGGTCACTTTCTATGACTGTAAGAAAGATAGAAATATTCAACCTGATTGTCCAAATTTGAAATGGAATTGTACTAAAGAACAAAATTCATAATGAAATTACATGAGAAAAAATAAGGATAATTACAAGAATGTTTTGATAGGTTTTTAGACATGGAGAGCCAGTGCAATTCATTCTTCTGAAAGTTATTCTGACAATGAATCGTCCAAACAAATGAATATTGGCCTTTTATTAATGTATCCATGGTAAATAAATCTATTATGGATAAGTTACATGTATCTCAATCCATTATTAATATGTATCTAAATGAAAATTATCTAAAATAAAAATAAATATACTTCTTCAGATGAATACTCTTCGTCAATAGAAGCTAATGCTCTTCTTAGTTATGATTATGTTTCAATATTTTCAAAACATTTATAAAATAAAAATTTTAATATTTTTATAACATATGATAATGATAATTATAAACTTGCTATGAAAGATTACTGAATAACTATTTTAGATAATTAAATATTATATTTTTTAAAATATCTTAATAAAACTATATCTGAAAAATAATAAAATTAAAGTATTTTCAATTTTTTTATAAGAATAAATTACAAATTAATTTTGAAAAATCATAGTTCTAAAAATAATATGCATGAAGATTATAATTCAGTTGGAAAACTAAAATCCGAAATATCTATAATAAAAAAATGAATATCAAGGTTTACAATTGGTAAGGAAATATTTGAAAATATGTATCTAAAAATTATTCAATATAGTGAAAATACTGGAATGGATTATACATATAGGAATTTTTTTGTAAAATTTTCATTATTCCTAATGGTGGAGTTTTTTTCAATAAGTTCCCAAGCAGTGGTCACTAGAAAAAAATTATACCTTAAATAATGTTACAAATCAATTATTTCAAAAGTATTATTTTTTATAACAAATATGGTTACCTAAAATTATGTTTTCCAAAATTAATAGAACCATGAAGGATCCAGTTCTTAGAAACTAGCATTATTGTTTCTTATGAAATTGACGATGAAAAAACAACAACAAAATTTAGTTTATGGATTGTTCATGATCGAGACACATGAGTGGAAATAATTATTTATTACAAGAATGTACAATATTAAAGATGGAAAAGTATCATTCTACGATAATTCTTATAGGGATATTATCAGAATATATAACATTGTTCTTCTTAGAAAAGACCATATTTCAAATTTTTTATTTTTTATAGTACATGAAATAAACATTATAAAAATAAGTCAATTTTGTGAGGATGATTACCTTGTGAACATTATGAATGAAAAATTTATTGTACATATTTCAAAGGGTGAATTTATTCTTACTCCTAACTACCATGATAATGATTAAACTCTAAACATTGAGGACCTTAGGATCCAAGAGATACGATTACATAGTTCAATAAAAGACAAATCATGGGTATGTTATAGAATGTTATGACATTTTAACCTTAGAAACTTATTTAAGTTGAATATGAAATGATTTCTTAAGGATCTACCAGATAATTGGTTTGATACTTAAAAAAACTATTACCCCTATCAATATGGTTTGATACATAAGTCATGTTTTAAATCTATTAGTGAAGTATCATGTTCTTATTATTTAATATTAGATCACATAGACCTATTTGGTCCTACAAAAAATAAATGTATTGGTGGAAAATACAATGTATATGTTTTAGTAGATGATAACACTAGATTCACATGGGTCTATTTTCATTAATAGAAATATGATGCCCTATGTTATTTTAAAACATTAATAGAGAAATTTAAAAATTTAAATAACTTATCCTTTATAACTATTCCTTGTTATCATGGTGGATAAATTGGAAATTCATTTATTTGAAACTATATTAGTAATAAATATATTGAACATAAATTTTTAATATTTAAAACACCCAAAAAGAATGTTTTAGTTCAAAGAGAAAATAGATTTCATTATGGGATAACAAAAACCATTCAGACTCAATACTCAGTTGATAATTTTTTTTGGCATGAATTGGTTATTACTCTACGTTATACTATAAATATAGTTTTAATTAGACTTTTTCCTAATAAAACACATTATTATTTGTTTATATTAAGATAACCAAAAGTTTATTACTCCAATGATTTTAGTTCCAAAGTATTCATTCAAAACACTAAATTTATTTCACATAAATAATTACTGAAATTAGATGATGTATTATTTTCAAATTTTTCAACATATTATATGTCTTGTATAGGGTATTATTAAAATTATTTTACTATTTAGGAAATAGTTCATGTTATTTTTGATAGAATTTATCCTTTTGTTATCAAAAACTACAACCTATATCTTCAAATGTTTTTTATAAAACTGATTTTCATCCATTATTATAAAACTCATATCATATGGAAATAACTCACCATTTTTTATCCAAAGTTACTCTACAAGAATATTCTATACCGGTTGTTGAAGAAGGGTTTTTGAAAAACCCATGAAGTCAATTTATTATAAGCAATAAACCATGTGAATGTATCATGTCTGATGTAGATCAACCAGTTAGGGATACAAGTTCATTGATTAATGAAATTGAATTTTCATATTTTTTATCCCAAATATAACCTATGAATACTGATAATGATTTAGTGGTTGATTATTGGATTAAGGTAATGAAATATCAAGTCAATGATTTTGAATGGAATAATGTATTGAATTTAGTTGAACTACCTATAAAAACATCAGTAATTGTTGAAAAATTTAGTTTTTGTAATAACTATAATGAAAATGAAATAAAAGAAATAAATTTAGCAATGATTTTTCCAAAGGATATCATAAACAAGGGGAATATATTATAAAAATGTTATGTATCGACAGAAAGACATGAATTTTTTAGAAGGATTCTAGCCTATGCTGCATTCATTAATTTTAAACAATTCAAAATTGATGTGATGTGTTATTTTCAAAAACAAATATGCTCAAGATGAAGTATATATAGAAAGAAAAATAGGTTTTGAGAATAAAAGTCATCTATAACCTATTTATTAACATTCCAAAGTACATTATATATTTAATAATTCCCTAATAGTAGGGTATTATTGACTTATTTTATTTTTTACACATTTATTTTGAAAGGGAGCTATGGATCAAGATATTTATTAAAATGATGTTAATAAGAATATTCTGATTGGAAAATATTATATTTATGAAACTATATTTATTCAAATAAAAAATCCTTAGAAGATTCTTTTTCCAATCTTATTAATTATGAGTTAGAAATGAATTTTAAGTCAGTTCCAGAATATTATTGGCTTTTAAATTTTTCAAAAACCAGAATGGAATTTTTTATATCAGCATATATATATAAAATATATTGTTTTGATATTTATATATGAAAATAACAAAATTATTATCACTCCCCTTGGTGAATCCAATCCTTTAGATCTTAATAAGGCTCTAATACCATATGATTATATTTTTTTAGTGATACGAAGATTATTTTACATTACAACCAGTTAGAGAGATTTAATTTTTTTAGTATTCTTATTTTCTTGATATCAAGACACTCCATTAGAATCCCAAATTAATGATATAAAATGATATTTTTTCTTAATATAACTATAGATTTATTAAATTTTTTTCTTTTGGAAATTTTTTAAATGAACATATTTTTAGATGATAATGAAGGTGGATGTAGAATTGATAAAAAAATGTACATCAAGAACATTTCATTTATGTGGAGGATTATTAGTTTCACAGTATTTTAAGAAAGAAAGCTCACTAAAATGTTAAACTACTAAAGGTAAATATGAGGTATATGGATGTTGTTTTTCTCATGCTTTGTTGATTCAATACACACTCATTGACTATGGAATTAATTTTCCAAAAACTCAATTAGTTTTTGATAATAAAATTATTAATAGTATAGTTAAAAACCATCACATCACTAATATTATAAGAACATTTATATAGGACACCATTTCCTTTGATATCACAAACATAACGGAGATATAATTTGATAAATCATCCAAATGAAAGAACAAATTTTTGAATTTTTTAATAAACCACATTGTTTCGATAAATTTTAATATATTAAACATAATCTAGTAATTATCAATATTAAGTGGTTATTTTTATCGTCATCTTGATTACCAGTCTTCTAACATTAATATACTCCTTTTAACATAGATATTAAGTATGTTATATGTTTTTTGAGATGAAAATTTTTTCTTAAATCATTTTTTCATCAAAATATTATTTGTTTAATTTATTTTTATCATTATTAGTTTATCAGAATAAATCTCTTTTTATAAATATCAAAGATCTGAAATTAGAAAATTGTTATCTATACTCAAAAATCATTATAAATATTCCAGACTCATTTGTTTTTAAAAATTTTGTTCTGGATTATGAATATACCATAATTATTTTTTAATAAAACTATCGGATTTGGAATTCTATTGAGACTATAATAATAGTTATCATTATATCATTATAAAGATTTATTTAATAATTATTTTGATCTATATTTTTTTTAAAAAAAGAAATGTAGTATATTTTCGCCGATTAATCTTTCTACTAAAGAATTTACTATACTATTGGTTTAGTTATTCACATAATCATTACCATACTTTACAATTGTGGTTGTTCTTATCCATTAAGTTTTTTTAAAAAAAAATTAAAAATTAAATGATACTTTAATTGGATTTAGCCTGAGTCCAATTAAATTTATAAAAATTTCAGTGTTAAAGAAGATATATTAAATCGTTCTTCCATTCAATCTTGGCTATCAGATCAGAAGTTCTTTTAATATAATTTTTTTTATTATTAAATTTAAATAGTCACCCCCAATGCATATATATGGGTGGTAAACCATGTGTACTACAATAGATATCTAAATATATCACACTTGGGATATTTCTCCCTTCAAATCGCGGATCAAATTATTGTTCTTTTTTTGGTTCACCAGTTTCAGGATCCAGATCTAATGAAATCCAATTACGATTATGAAAATTTTAATGTTTTCAAGGAATAGATGATTGAAAGATCATGGTATGAAAAACAAAATTCCACCCTCAATAATATTATTTCATTCCAAGGAAGGGAGTTTAATTTTGTTAAGAATGATGAAAATTACTTTGACCTATATTATCCATAGTTGGTTTTTGAATGTTATGCTTTAGTGCATTATGTTAAGTAAGATGGAAAGGAAAATGATTATTTTACATTGGGTGTTAAAAGGTAGATTGTTTGTCACATATGAGTAGAAAACTTACTTAGTGTTCTATTAGATGGATAATTTCATTTTCCTTCTCATAAGTTTTTGGATTATCTTAGAACCATTGATAATAAAAAGGATGATGAATCTTTGTCGTCCTACTATGATAATTTTTGGAAGGTTTCCCTTATTACTCCTAAAAATCAAGTATTTTCTCTCTGTATTCAATGTTATACGATCACTTGAAAAATAGAATGGTGTACTTTGAAAGTTTTATATGTTTTCATGATGAAATATTTTTTAAATATAACGAATATTGATTTAATAAAATAAGATTCCATTACTATAGAGAACATAAGAACATCTGTTATCATGTGAATATTTATTTTGATTTTGGCTTTCTTAAGTAAATTTATATTGACATGACTGTTTATTTTTTAATGTGTAAATGAAATTTTACCCAGTCTAAGAAAATATTTCTTTTATTAGTGAATATACAATATCAATGTTGATGTTAGTTTTTAATTCTCAGTTGAATTATTTTTTTGAAAATGTGTTAGGGGATTTATATCAAGATAAATCATCAAATAATCTTGAGGAAGATGAAAAGAAAAATAAAATAATGTATGATAATTATCATATAGAAAACAAAAAATATAAAATTACATATGAAGTTATTGAGAAATTGATTAAACATAATTGTTATAATAATCCAAGGGATATAAATAATAGACATGACTCTGATGAAGAAAAATATATAAATATTCACATATTATAGAAGCTTGAGGATAAAAAATAAATAAATAAAGAATATATGATAGTGTAAGAAAATATAATTTTTTAATGCTTGTTGAAAGGTGTAGAAATCACTTCTGAGAATCTATTTTTTCATACAACTCATACAGATCATGTTATAATAGAATTTTTTTTTTATTTTTAAGAAAAAAATATATCTTTCCAAATTAAATACCTTTGGTGGAAACTAAGGTAAAAATAATGTTTGATGAGGAATAATCCTTCCAAAAGGGTCTATAAAAATAATCTATAGCAGAGTTATCAGGAAAAAGAAAATTTCATATAATAATGGTAGTTAGATGAGGAACATTAAATGTACATTGATAAATATGTTGAATAAGGTAACAAAAAATAAAATTAATGAGTTAATGTAGAGGAAAAATTTGATGTATAAGAAGATTAATAGGATAGAATATATGAAAAGGAAGGAGATGATGGTGATGAAACCCATTCTAATAAACTATCAAAAGAAAATGCTTTATTGGAATCATCAAAATCATCATCATGTTTACCATACAAATCTTTTAATGGATGAAAAATAACAATGTACACAATAAGAAGTATTTTCATCATAAATTCATGAAGAATCATCATTGAAGAAATAATTAGAAGATCAAAAATAAAAGAAAAAAGTATCTAACAAAGAAGAATCTAATTTCCATGTGAGAATTGTAGAAATATCAGATGAGAGGAATGCCTCGGTAATGTCTTAGATATTATTTGTATTATTTTTAAATATTATATGGAATTATTTCAAGAACAGACGTTGAGAAGGTGTGCGATTACAAGGCCCAATGTTCCTAGAAATTTTTTTTGAAAGAAATTAATCTTTTTAAATTCATGCGGAAACAATTTTCTAGGAAAAGTGGAATAACGTATAAATGGTTGAATAGATCAAAAATCTAGGACACGTTTTCCTTCATTGTAGTTACTTTAACAGAGGAAGGGCCTTATATCGACTGCCATAGATCGACTGCAGTAGTTAGTTATTTGGATTTTCTAATATAAATAAAAAAATATTAATAAATAATTTTATTTTAAATGTTTCCATAATGCAATGACACTGTTTTTCCTATTAAACAAGAAGGAGACCAAGGTTTGGCTCGGAACCCTAGAAAACTCCCTAGAATCCTCTAGAGAATTAGTCGGGACCCACCCTTGTATAATTATTGGCGAACACCCATGAATGATGACGCATGGATCATTACACAGTAAGATCAAATCCTAAAAAATGGCCTTACTCTATCTTCATCGACGATTGAGGTTGAGGTTTTTTTATTTTGATTTGCTTTTCCTCATTCTTCAATTAACCGGTCAACATGGATCAACCCAAATACTTGATGATATATGGATACTGAGTTCTTGTTGGAGGGTAATTATTTCTATATCATCCTGGGTTTGGATCTGGGAATTAATTTATGATGATTGTTGAATTGTTTTTGATTCTCTAAATTTAGTACTTTTAATGGAGGAGGATCAACACCATGACGAATGAAGGTAGATGATCATTCCTCAATTTTTTTATTGGATATAATCCCCTTTTTTCTTGGATTTTTCACGTTCTTCACTGGGAAATGAACAATGGATCATTACACACCCGTTTCACAACGCTATGGTCCCAAAGTGTAGATATGCCATCATGAAGGAATAATAGAAGTGTGATGACGACATCGAGAGTTGAGTCTACATTATTCAGTAGAAATATACCTTCAATAATTCTTCATGTGGGTGGATCAAGATTTGTTTTGTGCCCGATCAGAGGCCCAATACCAATGAAAATGGACTTAAGGGGTTAGGGTGGCCTTGAAATTTGAGTTTCGAAATGATCAGATGACCGAATCAATGATTGAAGGATCACCTGAACCGCAATCATGAAGAAGAGTGATTATGAAAAATCGTGATAACCACAACTTGTATCATAATGGATAAAACTTGTGGGATAATCATGGAAATGACCAGGTATTTCACACTACACACGTTGAAGGACAAGGCCTGCTCCAGGGAAGACATAGCGTTTAGGCCCCACCTAGTGGTGGTTAGGGTTCTGGGAGATAAGAAGCATAGACACGGCATGTGAACACTGTCACACCACATGTGGGTCCTTGTAGAGGACTCAGCGTGTATCTCAGATGATACATGGATATGGGTTGGATTACATTCCATTTAATCAAACACACTTCTGGATGAGGCCAGTTACGTGGGTAACTCCATGTAATGGTTACACGGATTGGCATACACGGGTCAAGGCCATGTGCGGGAACATGGCTAGCGTATATGGAGCAGACCCTGGAGAACATGACACATAGTGTGATCCTTCCTACACACTCTGTATATTCTTTTTTACATGACAAGTTCTCAAGACATAGGCCATTGTACACAGGCAGTACCCGGAGTGAAGGGAAATTGCATGTAACCATTCATACATGTCATCTACTCTAATGTACATGGATTAATTCTATTGACCATAGTTATGTGTACTGGTTTCATTTGGGTTAGTTCCCCTTTCTCATTCCCATGATGTCCAAGGATCATTTCCTTCAACAAGATAATGACCCCTTTATTAGGAAATTCCGAGATAGAGTCAGGTATCCATCCGAGAGCCCCAAAGCGAGATCATATATCCATTCTTGACCCTAGTTAGAGTCATGTATCGACATGAATAATCTTACAGGAGGTCGATCCTCTACTAATTATGTGAACCTGGATGAGTCGTTGTATCCTAAAATTCCCTGCAAGTGATACCCATCCTTGTATCATGATTCTTCCGCACTCAGGAGTGTGTTCTCCAAGAATGAGTGTATTTGTGCTATCATCATATCAATCGGTGTATCTACCTCTCCCATGGCATTTTCAGAAAATAATAATTCTCATACGGACATCATCAGATCTATCAGACTCGTGGAGTGAGTTCTCCCAGATGAGTTCTTTTTTGAATCATTGAACTGAATCCCTAGCGTGGGCAGGCGGTTGTTGAATAATATGGGTCTAGGTTTTGATTATATCTATATGTGATTCTAATTACATATGTTCAGTAGACATATACTATATATTTATTACTGTTCCATTACATTTTTTTAATAAATTGTGGTTTTTGGGGGGCCCTACTGGTTGTTGTTAAACTCACACCTTCAAGGTCTTTTCCCGCTCGTGTCATGTCTTGTGAAGCCGAGCAGCCATTTGATGGAGTCCATGGTAGGTTAGGACCAGACCAAGATTTCAGAGTTCCCAACAGGATGAGGTGTTCCTATGTCTATGATTAGTATTCCAAATAACTCTTTTTTCTTACTAGATATACATTTAATTAAGCATCTATTTTTGTTGGTGGGCCTGTATTTTGGGCCAATTTACATTCAACACATATCATTTAGTTGTACTATGTTGGTGGGGTTTAGTTGTATGGTTGCATTTTGTTACCTAGTGGCTTTGAAATTTCATCATTTGTGGGATTGGTATGTGTGCGTGTATAGAGGTACATAGGATATGCCTCCCATGATTCATTTATGCCTACTTAGTGCTTGTCACCAGAACATGGGAAATTAGAGGCGGGATTGCGGAGTTGTGGCACAGGCCCCAGTGGGATTGGTCGTGATAGAGTGAAATTAGAGATGGTTAGTTATAACTTATGACATAGAGTATGTGATATTGGTTTAGGGTGATATTATTACGTTTTTTGATCTATACTTTCAGTCCAGAGACTCCAGTGCTGGTGTCAGTTGCTGATATATCCATACACCAGGACTCTGATAACCTTCTTTTCGACTCGGCACATAAAAAACACATTATACGGGGAATTAAAATAATGGCTCATCCATCATATAAGAGTGGATTGTGTTTTCAATTTCCTTTTTGTCAACTATCAAGATATACTTGTTAAACATGGTACATCTTGTTCACTTATAGGATGTCTTCGCGAAGCATATCTGATATGATTCAATAGCTCGATCATGAGGATGGCCCCCTAAGAAACGAGGATTCGATTTAGGGACATGTTCCCCAGTAATTACCTCCATGTGGTGCACCTGCTATACCACAACCATTGGCGTAACACATGGTACATCTTGTACCACCGGGAGAGGAGTGCAGACTGAGTGAGCTCCGTGAGTTTTAGAGACATAGACCCCTTTGGTTCTAAGGAGAGCCCCACCCTCAGGTATCAGATGACATTATTGAGGTGGTGACCTGAGTTATCTATCTAGTGTGGACAAAAATAGATCAGATAGTGATCCTAAGAGCAAACCTTCTTCAGGGTTCCACATGATAATGGTGGTTCTGACCATGAAGACTCACAATATGGAGATACTTTTATGGACGGAGTTTGAGAGACATTTAATGGAGTATTTCTATCTTGTTACACTAAGATAAGTGTGTATCCATGGACTTATTTAGCTCTAGTAGGACTGTTTAACGGTGAATGACTATTCATTAAGGTTCACCAACCACATGAGGTACATGATGTATATGTTCATAAATCAGTACTTCAAGGCTTGTACCTTCAAGAGATGTCTACGATGAGACATTCAAGCTATTGTAGTGCCTCAATGCATTTTGAATTCTGCAGGGGATGCTCATGAGATATTTGGTTATTGAGAGCTTCTTGGAGAATCAGCAACAACCAGTGACAGTTAGCACTAGGCAGACTAGTGCATATATCACGATATGAGGTAACCAACATCATACACCAGAATCGGGTTGAGGGAGACGTCATTGGAGGACCAATGAATGTGGATCCATAGTACATGGTGCCCCTACGGGATCCAGTCATCCTAAGGAGAGGTTATGCAACTCATGCGACAATAGAGGATATATCACTAGAGACTGTCAAACCCATCGAGTTAGTGATAGGGAGGTAGTGTATGGAAACCTGAGGTAGAGGTAGAGAGTAGAGTAGATAGACCCACTAGGCGGAGAACATGGATGAAGATTAGGGAGAGATACAGGTGGTGGTAGATGCTTTTATCTACTTCCACCACATTCCACAGTAGGTCCACCCCAGGCTCAGGGAGATGGGGGAAGGGGTCGGGGACAATAGCTTGTTATCGAGGCATATGACCTAGGGACCACATGGATGATCTGATTTAAGATCTGTTTATTTTCAACCATATATGTCATACTCATATACACAGGTTCCATCTATTACTTCATCACCACATGTCTTGTGATTTACCTTGACAATCTGGTAGAGACATTGAATCATCCCTTAAACATGGAGACACCTATAGTAGTAGACTCTATGATCATGCATCTTTCTAGATAGTTCGATCTTTCCCTTTGAGGTGAGAGTTTTGTTTTTGATCTCTTGGGGGAAGCGTCTCAGCCTTCTGACTCTATTGTTGGTATAGATTGGTTATCTTCATTCCATGCATAGATTGACTGCTTTAGGTGAAGAGTAGTGTGTTTCCACAGTGATGGGACGATTATTTTCTTTTTTTTTTCGTGATAAGGAGCCATGGGCAGTAGATAATGGGATCATTATTAGGAGGGTGTAGCCAATCACTCATGATTTGGATATCCTTAACGTTGGAGAAGAAGATGTTTTGAGCTTCAAGTTCCTAGAAATAGTGAAGGAGTACAACAAATTCCTTCCATAAGATGTTACAGGGCAACCTCCCCACCAAGAGATCGAATTCTGCATCTACCTTCATTCTGAAATGGAACTGACCTACTCACCATCGTATTAGATGGATCCTATAGATCTTCACTATATGAGGGCGGAGTTGGAAGATTTATAGACTAAGGGCTTCGTAAGACCCCGTGTTTTACCTAAGATGGACCTAGTTTTATTTTCCATGAAGGAATATGAAATATTGGGGTTATGCATGGATTAACGATGCAAGAAGAATGTGACATTGAAGAACAAGTATCCATTGAGGAGGATCGATGAAATATTTGGTCGTTTGTAAGGGGTAGTTTGGTTCTCAAAGGATGACCTCAAGTCGGGTTATATCTAGCTTCGATTAAGGGATGTGGATGTGCCAAGGTGGCTTCCATATTCCCCTACAGTCACTATGAGTATATAGGGATTCCTTTTGGCTTGAAGAACACCCCCCTCAGTGACTTATAAACCAAATCTCCAAGCCATATTTCGACCGGTACATATTTTACTTCATCAATGAAATCATTGTGTACTCGGAATCAGAGGAGGAGCATGGAAGACACCTGTGGATGGTTCTATATGTACTCTCAAAGCACCATATTTATGGGAAGCTCTCGATGTTCCAGTTATAGATTTCATGAGGTCCACTTTCAGGGACATGTTATCATAACATATGGAGTAGTAGATGAGCTATCCATGGTCGAGGCTATGCTAGAATGAGAGCCACCCTAGAACATGATAATGGTGTGTAGCATTCATAGGATGGCATAGTACTACCATATATTTAACCACAATATCTCTTGAATATCAACACTGGTGTTGCAGGAGGAGGTTTTGAGGGATTTTCAAGGTGGGGAACACATTTTCCTATTAAGGGGATGCACGTTAATTCTAGTGGTGTTGCAGGAGGAGGTTTTGAGGGATTTTCAAACATTCCACTTTACTGTACATCCACGAGTGGAGAAAATGTTCCAGGACCTCCGACATTAGTTCTGGTGGATAAGTAAGAAGAATGAAGTGGAATAGTTTGTTTATTGATGCCTCAGGTACCAATAGGTGAAGGTTGAGAACTAGGTTCTGGAAGGGTTATCTCACACCCTAGAAGTTCTATAGTGGATGTGAGATAGAATATCCATGCACATCAGGATGGGCTTACCACAAATGTCCAAGGGATGTGATTCCATCTGGGTGGCCATCGATCGACACACCAAGTCGGCCGACATACATGCTATCAGGGAGAAGAGTTCCGTATAGAGATTGGGATTCCTCTACATTCATGAGATAGCTTGGATTCATGGAGTCACATCGACGACAGTCTCATATTGTGATACTCGTTTCACATCTGAATTTTTGAAGGGATTGTAGGAGGCTACTGTGACTCAGCTATGCTTCAGCAGAGTGTTCCATCACCATATAGATTGTCACACAGAGATGACCATTCAGCTTCTGGAGGATATGATTCGGGCCTATATATTGGACTATGGTTTTACTTTGGAGGACCAACTACCAATATTTGATTTTGGGTACAATAATTGCTACCACTCCGCCATTGGCATGGCACCATTCGACCCCTTAAAAGGGCAACCCTTTCGGTCACTACAGTGTTGGACAGACCGCAGGGAGTCGGTAGTCATAGGTCCAGAGTGGGTGCGAGCTATCATCAAGATGATTAAGATCATCTAGGAGTGGATGAATACTAAATACATCTATAACAAGACTTTTGATGGTAGGAGGTAGAGATCATTGGAGTTTGAATAGGGAGAACATGTATTCCTTCAGGTCTACCCTCCTCGAGGGTTGTGGAGATTTGGATGGGGTGGAATGTTGTCTCAAATGATTATCATCCCTTAATAGATACTTCATAGAGTTGGAGAAGTGGATTACAACTTATCTCTACCACTGTAGTTGCACTAGGTGCATGATGTCATCCATGTGCCGCAACTGAGGAGGTACATGCATGACCCATCACGCTTCATTGACTAGGGGGAGCTAAATATTGAGAATGGAGCGACCTTCACAAAGTTCCCAGTAGATACCAAGGATCGACAGGAGAGTATCCTTCATGGGAAACTAAATCCCCTAGTGCATGTTCGTTGGCAGTAGGGGAATCTTTAAGATATCATGTGGGAGTAGGAGGTTCAGATTCATTCACTGTACCCACATCTGTTTGAGAAGTCTTTTGTTATGGATTTCAGGGATGTAAATCCCTAAGGTGTGGATAATGTAATGTCTCTAATTTTTGTTTTATTATTTTTTTAATATTTTATGGAATTATTTCGAGACCAGAACTTGTGATAGCATGCGATTATGAGGACTAGAATTCCTGCAATATTCATTTCAAATCAATTAATCTTTTAAACATTTTGCACGAGTTGTTTTCCAGAACAAGTGCAATAACTTTTAAATCGGTGCCCAAATCAAAAATCTGAGGGCACCATTGAATTTAGAGCTTCCAAATTACCATATGTTGGGGATAACATTGATCATGCCAGCTCAACTATAGGATTTAGTTTTTGGTTGTTTTAAAAGAAATAAAATAAAATAAAATTTTATTTCATTTTTACTGTTTTCATAAGGAAGCGATGCTTATTTATTTATTTTAAATAAAAAGGAGCCCAGTAATATGATAATAACCACGTAAAACTACATAAAATCCTCTAGAGGTTTGGAGAGGAGCCACACTTGGATATTTCCCGATTAATGCTGACGAACGACGATGCATGGATTATTGTGCACTGATATCAAATCCCAACCGATGACTGATCTACATATTCTTCGACGATCAAGGAATTTATTTTTTTATTTAGATTTATTTTTCCCTGTTCTTCATTTATATGGAGAACATAGACCAACCCATGAATATTTTGATCTTTGGATAGTGCATTCTTGCGGGAGGGTTATTATTTCTGATTCTTCTAAGGCTTTGATCGAGGAATTGATTTATGATAATTGTTGAATTGTTCTTGATTCTACCTATTTAATTTTTCTAACAGGAGTGGATCAATCCCATGAATAATGAGGGATGAGGTTTTTTCCTCAATTTGGTTTATTGTATTTCTTCCCCCTTTTTTCTCGTGTTATTTGTGTTCTTTACGGGGAAATGGACAACGGATCTTTGAGAACCCATTTGGAAACAAAACGGTCCCAATGTGTTGATCTTCCCTAATAATGACCTAATGGAGGTTCCATGATGTTGGAGGAGGAAGAATAAACATGGATATAGTGAAATAAACCTTTGATAATTCTTAATGTGTCTGGATCAAGACTTTTTTCAGGGCTTATCAGAGGCCCGAAACGAATAGAAATAGCCTTGAAGAGTTAGGGAGGCCATGCACCATGAGTTTCAATGTTATTGGATGGAGTGGTCGAATATTGGAGGATCACCCAAAGTCTATTTATGAATAATAGATATTTAAGAAAATCGTGATAAACACGACATCTATCCCGAAGAACGTGTCATGTGGTGTCAGCTTGGCTGCAACCAGGTCTTGCATGATGTACATGGGGACTGACATGGAGTTCTCCAAGGAATATATTGCTCATGGGCCCCACCAAGTGACAGTTGGAGTTCCGGGTGATAGGAATCATATACATGGTGTGTTACAACTTTCACACTGCATGTGGGCCCTTAATGAAGACTCGGTGTGTATATTAGATAATACACGGACATGAGGTAGAGTACACACCATGTATTCCACCACACAGACAAACAAGGCATGTTACATGGGTCACTCTGTATACCAGTTACATAGGTTGGAATACACGTGTGGAGGTTGTGTATGGGTACATGGCCAGTGTACACAGAGAAGATCTAGGATAACATAAAATGGTGTGTGATTATTCATACACACTGTGTATATGCATTTTTTATGGTATGTTCTCCAGACATGGGCCATTGTACATAGGTAGTTCCCAGAGTCAAGGGACACGTCATGTGCCCACTCCAATCTATTGTGAACTCCCTTTATATGGCATGAATCTCTTGTCCGCCATTCCTTGGACATGTTTCATTTGGGTTAGTGCCCCTTTATTATTCCCCTAACGTTCCGTTATCAGTTCCATCTGCAGGAGTACGATCCCTTCAGTAATAATTTCCGAGATAGAGTTAGGTATCCCTCTGAGAGGCCCGAAGTGAGATCCTCCATCCAATCTTGACCCTATGTATAGTCAGTTATCGATGTGACTAAACATACATGACATTGATCCAATACTTATCATTTTAATTCGGATGAGTCACATTATCCTCCAAGGCCCTGGCAGTGATCCTCATCTATTTATCAAGATCATTTATCACCTAAGAGTGTGTTATCCTAGAATGAGTGTATATATACTCCATTAATGTCTATCAGTGAATCTAAAAATATCATAGATTTTACCAAAAAATAATACTTCTTGTAAGGATGTCATTAGAGCTTTATGAATCATGGAGTCAGTTCCATCAGATGAGTGATTTGTGGAATCATCGAACTGAATCCCTAGCGTGGGTATGCAGTCATTGTAGACGACGAGTCAAGGTTTAATTTATATCTATATGAGTTTCTCTTGTTAAATGTTCAGTTGACATATACTCTGTAGAGATTATTGTACCTTTACACTGTGTATTCCATTATTGATTTTGGGGCCCTATACTTATTATTAATATAATAACCAATGCACAGTCTTTACCTGCACGTGTCAAATATTTTGGAGATGAGTGGCCTTTTAGAAGAGTCAAGGGATAGGTAGGACTGGACCGAGCTATCTGAGAACTCTATAGACCGAGGTGTTTCTATGTCTAAAAGAATTAGTCCTAGTATATCTTTTTTCTTACATGGTAGGATTTCTACTTTACCAACTCTTTCTTTTTGCGGGCTTGTATTCTAGCATAATTTACATTCTGCACTTTACTTCTATTGTACACTACAGGTTTGGGATTAGTTGTATGTGTGGATTTTGTTGTCTAGTGGCTTTTAAATTTCATTATTTTGTGGTCTTGGAGAAGTGTGCGTGTATATAAGTACTTTAGAAATTCCTCTAATGTTAGTTTTATGCATACTCAGTGGTAGTCACTGGCCCCTGGCCTATTGGAGGCAGGCTTTGGGAGTTGCGGAGCGACTCCCACATGGATGGGTCGTGACAACCTTAAATAATGATGATAAAATGGAAAGTAATTTGACACCATAAAATGATAATTAAACATTATAAACATTCCTCAGGATCATCGGATTCTGATTCCACAATATAAAAAATAGGATTTAATTTCATTTAACCATCACTAATGAAGTTAGAAGAAATAATTCCATACATTCAAAACATTAAAAGAAGGTTTTATATTATTTAGAACAGTATAAGGAAAACATTAGAGTCAATAAAAGTTTTAACAGAATTTGTGATTTCTATTTAAGATGAATTGAAAAAATTTAATGAAAATTATCGTACACACAATGAATCATGAAATCAAATGGTAAATATTTATAACCAAGTTTATGTTGATTTTCATATTCAGGATGAACACTTTGATTATGTCAAAAAATATTGTTATAATTAGCTAAATCCATTACCATTTTATCCTCATGCACGGATGATAATGTTAGGATTGTTGAAGATTACAAAAATTATACTGAATAACAGACTATAAATTCAAAAAAATTTAAATAAAATATATTATATATGGAGTTTGAGATGAGGATAATAAAATTTTTGAAGATGAGAAAATTGGAATGAGGAGTCGATATAAATAGTAACCTCAGAAAGTGAAAAGGATGAAGACTCAAAACTATATGCATGAATAAAGTATTTCATAGATGGAAAAATATTGACAAAATTTCAAGAATATGGAGAATTTCATAAAATCCTTGATGAACAAAGAATTAATATTTTTTCTATTGAGATATCGATGTATTTGTTTTGTACGACATCTGAATTTGTAAATAATGATGTATATTTTTATATAAATCAATTATTCTTGAATTTTATCCAATTATGATTGGTTATATATTCTTTTATATGTACATGGATGATTAGTTTTTTAAGTATTATTTCATATGTTATTCATCTAACATTTCAAGAAACTTCATATTTGTTTCATTACTTTTTGAAAATCACAAATGCAGTAAATATTATATTAAGTTGTCGAAATTTTCGTCAAAAGCGTTATATTTTTTTTGAAAAATTAATACCATCATAAGGTGGAGTATATTTTATAAATTAGAAGATGATTTTTAAATAATGTTTTTAAAAAATTCTCTCTATTATATTCATATGAATTAAAAAAACTGGTGAGTTAAATAGAAAATAATAACATCATAGTTCTTAAATGGAAACTTTTTTTTTATGTTTTTCGACATTATTTTTCTATTCATGTTATTTCACTTTTGAATTCCAAACAAGGGTATAGTGTTGAGTCAGAAGTATTACTTCATACATTATCATTCCTTTTTTTAAATCAATATCACATTCTTAAAACAGTTTTACTTAATTTTTACTTATTCTATATTTTATTGTATGTTTATAGAAAACATTTTCTTTTACCTTATATAAAAAAATATCTACTGTATTAAAAATAGAAAAATATAATTTTTAAAAAGGATGATCAGAGTGTGTATGGTTTTTTATAGAACATACATTTCATAACACTCGAATTAAAATTATGTATTTTTTATTGTAGAGAAAAAATTCATGAACATCATAAAAATTCTTGTATCAAAAAAATTTAATTGAATATAATTTAGATTATCATATTAAAAATAGAGAAGGATGTAAATAAAACTATATTAGGTTTATATTAAAATATATAATACTTATATCTATCCTAAATCATACCATTTACATTATAATGGTGTTTAAATAAATTATGATAGAAATTCAATTATACTAGAGAATTGTGAGCTTTCATTATCTAGCTATCTGAGTCCATTGTAACTATCTCTAAAATATGACCATTTGAGATTTTCCAATAAATATTATGCCATTGAAATTTTTTTGAGCTGATCACATTCACAACATAAGTCTTCATATGTTTTATATAAATGAACTTCTTTTTCCTTTCCATTGTAATAATTTAGAGATATGATAGTTATATGGTATCCTTGTTAGTGTTATTTCTTTACAAAAAATTTCTTTTATAATCACATATAATCATTTTTTCAATCGAGGGATTATGGGGGTATGATGATGGTGAATATGATCCAAGATATCAGGGGATTTCATTACTTTCAAGACATTCTTTAATCATCATATTGGGGGATTCCAAGGATAGGATGATAGAGATTATTATGATCATCTTTTCAAGGGTTTTACTGTTAAGGAATCACAATATTTACAATCATTATAAAACTATGGATACCTTTAGTCAATGTCATTGATTACCTTAATATTATGATTAAACATTGTACCTTATGTCTTATGGATACATGTAATGATGTTAATGTGTGACATTGTGTACTAGGGTCACATATAAATTTTTATTGAAAAATATTAGGTTGTAAAAGGAATGAAATGGAATTTACTAATGAATGGGATGATACTAAGATAATATAATGAGAATAATAATTAAATTAAATTATACTAATCATGGTTTACCAATATTATTCCATTTCATTTTCAATTAATTATTTTTATATTTACTTTTTATTTTAATTTAAAAACATCAATTTCATTTGTATTTATTATATTATTTTAATAAAAGCAACTATTAAATATTAATATAATGTTACAATAAAAGTATAATGAGTTTTATATGTCATTTTTTCTAGAGGAAGCATAATGACATGAACAATGTAGTATTTTCTTGGTTAATGAATACTAAACATGATGAATAACATCATTTTTTTAATAATTTGTTGGTATATGACTACCAGTATAAATAGTGTAACATCACACTTCATAAATATTTTGTTTTTAATTTAATAATTTTAAAAAAATGGATTTCAATTACGATAATATTCAGACTACATTAAATATTGGAATTGATATTTTAAAATGTAAGGTTAGGGGGGTTTTAGTTCAAACTACAAGGTGGGGATACTTTGGATTCTCATTAATTTTTTTAAAGGAATATTAAAAATCATTCCTTATAAAACATTATAAGAATTTTAGTGAATTATTTTAGTGTTTATATGATGTAAATTCCAATGTGGTGAATCAACCAATAATTCACAAGATTTACAAGAACCTTCACCCCCTTCAATTTTGAATGAATTACTGGTTGTCCTAGTGTACATAGATTCATATCCTTTGTCTGATCATATTAGTATCATATCAATGTATTTTTAATTGTATAATTACTATGAAATTTAAACAATTAAATAGGATTAATCAAACATGAATTCAATTATTTCTAATTTCATCCAATAAAAATTTTCTGATGATCAACCCTTTAATTATATTGAATATTCCACACATATTCTTGAATATGATAATTGTTATGAATAATTAACCAAATTAGTGGAATGTTACGTAGAAGACGAAAATCCTTAAGTTCTCATGATTAATTAACTAAAAATTAAAAAATGAATAACATATCAATGGGAGGAGGACACCACATGTGAGAATAGTGTCCACCCATACTTTTTATTACATCTCATGCATCACTTATTTTATATTATCATTCTACGGGTTATGAATTTTTTTCTTAATCTGGGGGTTTCTATGTCTTTTATCCAATGTTGGATATTAGAAAAATAATTTGTGGTGGTCCCAATCATAGATATATCATCTACATTCTTATTATTTAAAACATCTAGAACTAACAAGGTATAGATACTCAAAACACAAAACCAACATTACTGTATGGCCAACTAATTCTCTTCTTACCTCTCTTTATAAGTTTCATATTAGTTTATATTAAATAATTTCTAAATTTTTTATAGTTGATATGGTATAATGTTGGATAAATTCAAGAGAATATATCACTTTTTCACACAAAAAAATTTCAATACATATCACACCTTATATCCCCTTATTTATTTCTGTCACAATCTAATTTGAATAAGAAAAATTAAGGTTGAACTAGAATAATGAAATATATTATTAGAAGTGTGGGGTAAAATTTTGATTTGTGTGTATATTAGTATTTTTTTCATTTCAATTATCTTGGGGGAATTACTATTTAATTGCTTGTTCTATTATATGTGACGATTTGAGAAAATTTTAGAAAATGTTCTTCAATTTTTAGTAAAACATTCATATAATTTTTAATTTATTTTTTGTTTCGATAAAATTTTAGTAGCTAATGAATTTTTATTTGATTGAAAATTTCATGAATGTAATATATAATGGAATGAAAACATTAAATAACATGATATGTTTATATTACTCATCAATATATTATTATATTTATTTACTTTTTGAGTGTTTGATATAACATTATAATCTAGAACATGAATTTAACATTTTTATGTTTCTATGAGTTTTGATGTGTTTCAAGTGATAAATCAAAATTATTAAATTAAAATTCACATTATGAAAAAAAAATTCATTCCTTTCATTTTAACCTCCTTTTGACGAGTATTAGAAACCATGAATTGCCTTATTAGTTTGTCATATAAAGTTTAATCCATTCTTAGTGTAATTTTGATGCATTAATGCATGATTTAAATTTGATTCAATTATGGGAGATAATATTCGTATAGTTAATTTTTGAATAAATTACATGTATTGGGAGAATATAATGTTTTCCCATTTTTAGGGAAAAGGGGTCACAATATTTTATGAATACAATGGTTCCCTCCCTATATCTAAAATATGAAATATATATATATATATATGCATATATATATATAATATATTAGACTAAATCATTATTCAAACCTTTTTGAATGATTCATAACTATAATAAAAAATAAATTGGTAATGAATTGTTGTTTTTCATTTATCTAAATTATGTTTTCTTCTATAATCTATAAAAATAATTAAAAGAAACAGAAAATGAGACATGATGATGAATCCATCATTGAGTTTGTTGTTTATTTTTAAAATGTTATTGAATTAGATGTAGATATTGACTTCGGTGAAGATTTTTTACGACAAAAAGGATGCGTGAATCTTCATGTAGTATTTTTTTGATTTTATGTAATGTGAATAAAGATATTAAAAAATTTGCGATCATTTTTTTAAACATCAAAGTACTAACCTTAAGACTCATCATAACCCAAAATAAATCCCTTGTGATTAGGAACCTCTATACTATTTATGTGGATATATAAGTACATTAAAATAAATATGGAACATGTTGATGATATCAGTGGAGGAAAATAATGTAAAAATATATACTTGTTGAGGGAGAGATATATATAAATTTCCAATTATGGAAGGTATTCCTTTTTATGGAATAATCAATGCACTTATGTTATCTTCTATGAGAATAATGTAATGTGAGTTCAATTCATAAAGGAAGAAATATGAAAATATAATGGAAAAAAGAGTGTTCAATTCTATATTGTATTTAATTAGTTTAATATTTAATAATGTTAATATTATTTCATAGTATTGCAATTATTGATTATGATGGTGTGATAACAATAAAATTAAAAGTTCCTAATCTTGGCTTAATAGAGGCAGTTCTGGAAACCACCCCCAATAGAAAACATATTTATTATTATTTAATATATACTATCATTTTGGTATAAGCATTTCTATATTTTTTTTAAATTTTCCAATATTTCGGTGCATCATTTTATTACACCTCAAAATGTTCATCAAAATCCCTTAATTCTCCATCCCCTTCATCCTCACAACCGTAACCTTATACTCTGATCAATGTCTATCATGGTGACACTATCTGCCATCCCTTGACAGCCCCCTACATCCAATCAATGGACCCTTTTCCCCTCCCCATCCCCTGACTACCATTCATATCTTCGTAGCGATCCCTCTCCCCCTCCCACTATGACACCTATTCGCCTGGTGGTGACCCCTCTTTCCATCTCCCGAAAATCATTCTACACATGCAGGTGACCCCTAACGACAAACCCTCTTCTCATTTTCCTAGTAATTAGGACACCCGACAATAGCACCAACCCAAAAACCATTCTCCACATGATCCAATCCTCCTCCCCCTCATCCATGACCATATTTCCTCTACCACTATTTTTCGATCAGTTAAACATCAAAAACCATATCTCCTAGAATAGAAAACTATTTTTTCCTTCTCATTACCTAAGAGACCTTCATAAACAACATCAGGCAGTATTATTCCATGGATATATTATTATTTATTTTTGTTTTTTTTGTTTTTCACTATAAAATGAATCATTTTATGTTGAATTTTTTTCTATCCAATAATGACCCTACCCTAGTCTAGGATGAAGTTAGGATTTGTGAAAAATTGATCATACTTTTTTATTAAAAATATATATATTTATAAATTAATATATGGGGATAATATAGGAAATACAATACAAAAGATAATATATGGAATAATTTACTACAGTACACACCTATAGATACCATGTGTTTGAAAGAAAATGATTTTGAAATTACAAACCGATCCATTGATTATAGAATAAATTGTTCATGTCCTAATTCTAAATTCAATTTATTGATAAAATGAAACGACGTATATAAGGTCATGGATTTGAAATAGATTCATTCTTGATATGTATGTTGGAATTATTTTTGAAATTTGAATATTAAATATTTCCATAATAATAACTATCCTATAGATGAATTCCAAAGTGACCCACCAATGGTAAATTCATTATGAAACATGATAATTAATGTTATAGGACCATGATAAAATATAAAATATTACATCAAAAAAACCTTCACTTTATCTTGAGCTGGTTAATTTTTCTTCGAAATAAAATTACCATGAAAATTATTTTTAAGACTTAATTGAAGATGGAAATAAAAATGTATTAAGGTTGTGCCAATTATTCTATGTTTTTATTCTATATATGTTGTAACATATCAAGTGTAATTTTAGATGTATTTAAAATTAAGTTTCCAGGGGTTTGGAGATGTTTCATGATGTATTTAGTGAATATAATATCCCTATATATTTATAATATAGGAAGAAAATCATCAAAAATATTATACATGGTTATATAAAGATACATACATACACTATTAATTGGATTCCATATTGGGGAGAACAAACTATAAAATAAAAATACCTAATTTTTCATACATGTAAATAAAATTAAATTTGAAACAATGTGAGTATGAATCAATGTAACTCTATGAAAAATAATGACAAGAAAATACCCATAATGTTATTGTTTTACATTTATGTAAAACCATACATTCCAAGATTAATTTTATTGTCTAAGACTACATAAGCCATGGTGTGGCATGCTCATGATGATTAAAACAATTGATTTATGATTCATCCAAAAGATTTATCATTATTTATTTCCTTGTTTCCTTATATCAATATTTTACATTGGATCCTAGAAATATATGTTGGAGATTTTTTTTCTACTAGTATTAATGCTTTTGATACTTTATGATTTAATTACAGAATATGTTCAGATATTTAAAAATGATATAACCTAACCACATGGTTGTGTATGATTAGAACTTCTTTCATTATTTCAATGATTATTTGAGCAAAAAAAATTCCTTGAAAATAAATTTATGAATTCATTCAACATATATTTATTGAATTATGAGATGTGTGGGATGATGACATAAAAATATATAATTCTTTAACAAGAAAACTATTCAATGTTATTACAAATTTAATGTGGAAAATAAGTGAATTTCATGAACATGAAACTTTTAAATTTGGAATAAAAATATTTTTTATGATCTTTGAGTTTGTAATTTCAATTTGGTACCTTAACTATTACCACATGGTAGATAATTTTTTTTTATTTTTCATTGTCAAATTTTCAATTCTTCTCATATATTAATGTTTAAAAAGGAAAATTTAAAGGGTGGTATAAAATTTTGAACATCAAAAAAGGAGTTATTTTATAATGATCTTCACACAATTAATGAATGTCAATGTAGAATTTGGATAATGTAATAAATTTAAAGATGGTAGGTAAAGGGTTAAAGTTATAATATCTAAAGTATATGGAACAAAATAGTGGGATAAAATGATTAAATATTATATACATTAACATTATGAGTTTAGTTTGATAAATAATAAAAATAACATTATTTATATTGAAAATAACAACTCTGACAATTTTATTTTTATAATTTGTAATTAGTAGGGTAAATTTAATGATCACCATAATGATTTTAAAAATATTCAATCATTGAATGTAAATAATTATTTTAGGGAAAATGAGAATGGAATTTATCCTTATTCTATTTTTAAAATGAAAAATAATAATAAAAATATGTATTGTTTTGAAAAATAAATATTGGAAAAGAGATAGATTGATACTCATGTAATATTTTTGTTGAGTTAAGACAAAATATATATTTTTAAATATATTGAAAATTCATGACTCAATTATTCTATTAGAGTAGTTGTTTTTGGTTGGAATTGGATAATACATTACCTGAAAAATTAACTACTGTTCTAGTTGATTTGTGTACCTTATTTATAGACAATTGTGGAAATAATATAAATCAAACATATCATGATAAACAACATGAAATAATTTCTTTTACACCTCCACATTTGGAAATATTATTTCCCCCCTTCATTTTTAACTTTCATTATTTATTTATCTTCTCATATAGTTGATGAATCTAAATATTATCGACTAATAGACTACTAATATATTTATCAAATTCGGAGGTACATAAATATTATTTGTATTATCATTGATGAATTTAATTGTATCGAATAATTAAATAAAAATGATCATATATTTCTTATTCTTTTTCTTAAGTTACATTGGTTATTTGAAAACATATGTGAGAAATAAAGATCAACCAAATGTCTCTATTTATAACATTTTTATATCTAAAGAGTTATTTTCAATATCGTCAGGGTATTTGGATGGGGTTGATACTATATTCAATCACGATTAATATAATGTTGATTTATAAACTACTTATCATTTTGAAAACCAACCTTTGGTACTTCTAAATATTAGATGAATTGTTGGAAAGGGGAAATATTTTACCCAGACAAACATTGATTTAACACAAGCTCATATATATGATTATAAGTAGACTTATTAAGGATAAATTTATTGAAGAATTCATAAGTAAAAAATGTTTCAACTATGGGTTTGAGATCGAAGTTAGTTGGAAATAAAAAAAATAAAATAAAAAATGTAATTGTCAAATGGTTTTAACATCTTGTATGATTATAGTAATATTCATATGAATTATGTGTATTTATTTTTCCTATGTTAAAATTAGAATATTATATCTTCATTAATTGATAATGAATGTTGATATTTGAGCTAAAATATCAAATGATTTTATTTTTTTGGATCGAGGTCCTCGAATGAATGAAATAGATTTGATATTTATAAAATTCAAGGCTTTATTTTTGTACTATTTTTCAGGAATATGTTTCAAAAACACAAAATAATGGTCAATTTACACTTTTTATGGTGGGAAATTATGGAGATATGATTTATATAATCAAATTAAACTATCATGCTCAATTGTAAAAATTTTAATTCAACTGCATGTGGTTCAACATTGATATGTTTATAAATAAATATTTAGAAACTTTTAATATTTTTAACTAATATCACTTGATCCATTAATGTGATATAGTATATCATGATCAATTTATGTTGTATTCACATGAAATTATGGTTTTATATGTGGAAAATGAAATAAATGAATTTTATAGAATTTTTTTACACTAAAGACAGAGAGACATGTATGATATATGTGTTAAATGTCAATTGGTACTCTATGATAGTGATTCTCATCGACCAAATAACATTAAATAGAATTTCTTCATAATATTGAAACAATAGAACTAGAAAAAGATGGTCCAAATAAAGTGCATATAAAAATTGAGGTAGATAACAATAAAGAAATGTAAGATAAAGATAATTAGATATATGAATTGGAAATGAATAAATTTTACAAATTCTCATTAATAAATGTTTTTTATGAATATAAATTATTTCATTTTTTCCATTTCTGTAAATATATTTGTCTTGATAATTTTTTTTAATGTGAATATATTATGAACCATTGGAATTATATCAATTCTGAGAATTGATTTTAAAATCCTAGCTGATCAAAAACACAAAATACGCCACCACTAGAACTAGCTTTAGTGGATCTATGATTATACACTAGACAAGATTGACCAATCAGTTTCCCAAGATGATGTGGTTATCCCACCATCTGATTCACCTCAAACGATGGAGAAGTTGTCACCCCTCCAATTATGGGATATTATAGAGTTTCCATTACTATTGGGATTGTCATTTTAATATATATATATATATATATATATAATTTTTTTAATTGAATCTTAAAACAAATAATGTTTATATTAGAAAAAATATAAATACAAATATAATATATGTATGGGACGTGAATGATATTAGTGTTATGGTTTTATTATATATATTTTATTTTCTCACAAGTGATTTTTTTGAATATATGGATAGAATATTGGGTAGTTTCCTTCATGATGGTGATATTTCACATTAATTTCTATGATTAATGGAATATTCCCAAAAGCTCTAAAAATTAGGTGTTAGATAAAAAAGAAAATTTAAAATTATTTTATTATTAATTAATAATTAATTTAATATGAAAGTGTAAAATTATTAATATACATATATTTTGTTATGTTATTTATATCTACTTTTTTAAAAAATTTGAGGCCATTGACTTGGTTTCATGACCATTGACTATAAGACATTTGGGTAAAAGAGGAGTAACTTAAAATGATGATTATGGAATTATTTTAATAAAGCACCTCTATGATTTCAACTAATAGATGAGAATGTTTTTGTAGGTGTTTCTTGTTAGTGGTAGAAGTTGTTTTTCAATATCAATAAAGATGAATTTCATGGGTTTATTGTATATTTTTCAATATTTTTGAAACATAAACAATATAAAATTGTAATTTCTTGTCAATTTTTGTATATTTTTTATGGATTTTATAAAAAATACGAAAAATCTTGAGAAATAAGTGATTCCTTATATCCTCAGGTCATAAAGTGTTTTTGGAGAAAAAGAACAATCATTGATGAATTTTATCCATTATTATTTGTATGATATTGTTATAATTAAATGTTTTTTATAACATATATATATATATATATATATTTATTTATAAAGTCTAATGAATAATTTAACTATGTTGCCGAAACAGATATGTGGCTTAATGTTCGTATAATTCATGAGAGTATTTTTTTGAATTGAACCAACCAGATATATTGTATTAAATAATTTTCAATACACTTTAATGTTACATGGTTTATATTAAAATGTAATAACAGAAAATAAATTATAAAAAATTAACGTACATTAAAAATTATAAATAGGGCCAGATATAGGGATTATATGATTCTATTTAGCTATATTGGCATTTTTGGATAAATAGTGTTAGCCCCAATAAACTGGGATTAATGATTTTCTGATTTCATAATTCATTTTTCATTATTATGTTTTTATAGTAACTAAATAACTCTTTTAATTAGGAAAAATATATAAGTTATATAATATTATGATGTTCCAAAATTTTAAAAATTCATTGATAATATTTCTTTATTAAAAGGATAATATATAATAATAATCAGATGTGATCCGTTCACAATCATTATTGGTTTAACAAAATGATACCATTTCAATCGTTTTTGAGAAGAAATAGATTTGGTGTGTACTTGGGATGGAATATGGATGAACTTTATTATCTATATTGGTTTGGGTGTTGAGATAATTTAATTTTATAACTAGTGGAGTTTGGAACCATTCCATTGATCAGGAACTACACATAAAAATTACAATGTTGAATAAAAAATCTCAAGAACATGAATCATATATGAAAACACAATATTCGTGATGGCTGAAAGGGGAAATTGATTTAGTTTCTAAATTTCATAGAACGATGGCCATAACCCCCATTAAATTTCCATTATCATTGCTCATCATGATGAGGTAAATAATAAAATCCATACATCATTCAAAAATATGTAAAGAGTATATATATAGGTCACAAAAATCAAGTATATTATTTAATTTCAATCCCATTCTAATGATTTTCGTCTAGAAAATAATCTTTTTAGCATATTAAAATCAAGAATATTCATAAATATAAGGATTTCATTAATAAAATCATATGATTTTAAATATTGTGATATAAACCATATTTTTGATTCGTATTATTCCATATTAGTATATGTCTGGAAATTAACAATATCATCAGGCGATTTAGACATCAAGTGACAAGATATGACATGAAAATAAATATCAAATGGAAAGAGTAAAATCCAGATAAGTGTGAATCATAAAAGGCACTTCATGTTTCCAATTTACATATGGTAAATTTCTACACATAAAAATGAATTATTGGTAATCTTGCAAAAATATGAGAATTTTATGATGTTTTTTTCTAAATTTTGAAAATATGATTGATTTTATAAACTAAGATGAAACATTTTTTGATAACACACACATCATGTCATACTGACCACTTCATTCATCTGATTTATGTACAGTAAATTAATACACATGAAAATTGAATAGTGGAAATTTTTCATTAATTTTAAAAACATTATAATCTTTTTTTCTCAGTTAAGGAAATGTGACAATCATTTGAAGGTAAAATGGAAATTTTATATCGAAAACATGCACACAAATCAAAAAACCAATATTATACATTCGATTAAAATATTTCTGACTCATATATAGTTATAAAATGATTTATATATCATTTTACTAAATATTAAAGTCAATAAAATCAAATTTTCATGGTTTTCACACCAACAAACAAAATTTATAATAAAGTGAAATTTTTATATTTAAAACTATATCGTCAAATCATACTAACCACATAATGCATCAGATTGATGTGTGATAGATTCATAAATTTCATAAACATTGAACCTTATTCTTAAATATTTAAAACTATATTATCTTCTTATCACTATTTTTGCAATGTGTCGTGTATTTTAAACTAAATTTATACTTTCATATCGAAAACATTCACTTCAAGTGATACCACTCACTTGGTTTGTCCAATTGTAATGAGTAGACTCATACATAAAAAATCTATTATGGATCATTATACTAATGGGTTTAAATAATTATATTTGTATTGACAATGTGGTATATGTTTTAAACTAGAAGGAATATTTTTTATTGACAACACAGATTTTGATTCATACTGACTACATCATGTGTCATATTAATTTGTATTCATTTAATATATTTCAAAAAAGAATTATGGATCATTTTTCAAATGTTTGAAAATAATTTGATATTTTTTGATCGATTTTATTATGTGATAGGTGTCTTAAGGTAAAAAAATACATTTATAATTAAAACTGACACTCTGAGATATACTTAATACATCATGTGTCTGATGGTTTTTAAGTCTCTGAAAAATGAATTTATATTTATTTATGAAATGTGTAAAATGATTCTATGACAATCATAGTTACGGTTTTCCGGGGAATATAATAAAGGTTTTTAGTGTATTAAAACACTAAGACGTTCTTTTATCAGTAAAAACCATAGAAACAACATTATCTATGTAACATCCTAGTTCCGGGTGCTACCCAGAGGTTCCCCGTACTCGATTGGTCACATGTCCTCAAGCACATTTCAATAAAAAAAAATGGTATAAAACTAGTAGCGAGGGCCATGGGTGTGATTATGGAAAATCAATTCCTTCATTGGCAGAGTAATACTGCAGAAAGAAATATATAATAGTAGATGAGGTAATAATAATACCATACAATAGTAAACAATGAAATATTGGAAGTAATGAAAAAAATGAAACATATATATTTATCCTAAACAATGCTTGTCACGAGTACCTAGGAAATCATCCAAACAAGTAAAAATGGTGGAATACATTACTATAAAAAAGTACAAGGAAAAAATGTAAATAACTTCAGCAACATCGTATGCCTCAGCTTGGTCATATACTCTCCAACTCCATAGCAATCACATAACTGAAGTAGAAGGGAACTTTCCCTTATCTATACTTGCAGCAATATAATCTGTTTGGTCCAAAAAAATGACAGAAACAGGCTATGAGAGGAATTATAGAAGGAAACCACCCAATGATCAGTCAATAACTGTCAATGAATAAACATGGAAGGAAATAAGGATAAATGAAGCAATAAACAACTATGTTATGAAAATAAAACAATCATATAGTTTCAATGACATTCATTTATATTCTTCAATTAATCAACCAAACTAAAACAAAGTTCCCTATGTGATGTTCTCATAGACTACCACCTCTAGTTCAACCAATCAATATCATGTGACCCTCTGGGTATGTTCTCATTTCCTAACACCTCTAGTAATTCTTATATAGGGAGTCAACGACTTCCTAGGTAAGCTCACACGGTCTAACCCATTTGTTCTCATGAAAAGAAAGACTATTTGAAGAATCAATCATTGTCAGTTCCCCCTAATGACTTTTAATGATAACCTACAGACACTATGAGGAAGCACTAAATGTCAATTCCCCATGTGGTCTTGTAACTGTAACTATAGAAACTCTGAGGGAGCACTCAACGTTGATACCCTATATGGTCTCATCACGGTATGTATAGATACTCTGAGGGAGAACTCATCCACAATCCCCCATGTGGTATCACAACCAGATAATGAATAATTGACACTCTGGGGAAGCCTTAATTTTCAATTCCCCTTATGGCCTCACTACACAAGGTTCACATAGCCCTATGTAAATAAATCATGTAGAAACGATGTTCATCATCCAATGTAAGCCTAAAATTACTACTTGGATAAATAGCTACAAAGCATATCACAACATCAGATAGATCACACCATTCTAACAACACTAGGAATGGGAATAAAGCCCCCTAATATGAAAATCTAGACCAAATGGTCAATATCAAATCATACATGGGAAAACACCTCAATATCAGAACAATATAACCCTATTTTCCAAAAAGGGTCCTAAATCAAGAAAACAATCATAGTAGGCACCAATATGGTTAAAATCCAAAAACACACAATACCCCATACTAGGGTATTGGAAACATTTTGAACATACAACTTAAATGAAAGACTATGGAAAGGAGAAAAACACCTACCTTAGTGTTGTAAGATCCATATACTCCACCGTCAAACCGAGAATTGTACTAGAATGACGTTGATCCACCAATACATATAAAACATTCAACCAAGTATATATCACAAATGAAGAGAAATTAAGGAATGAGGATCTAGATGAAATAATAGCTCACCATAGCGATTTCAATGAAATCGATGAGAATTGATTCCAAAAAACGGATGGTCGATCATGGGATCAAATAAGAATCATTCCTTATGGTTTCTCTTGGATGAGACGAGTCGAGAAAAAGGTGTTTCTACCAATTAGATGCGACCCCAGACAAATTTAACAAATAAAATGAAAATTACATGGTGTGTTCATTTAATGTACACATTGTGTAAAAGCCTTAACCAGACGCCGCTTTAGGTGATCACCAGGTCACCCCACATGCCCATTTACTCAGACAGTACATGTCTTCCTATGGAAACTGGGTACACTGTGTATACATCAAAGTACCTGGCGTGTACTCCTTAAATTTTCAATAAACTCCTATTTTTTTAAAACACCTGAAAAACAGGACCTATACCTGAAATAAATATCCTGGTTCTTACAATCATCCCCCCTAAAATAAATTCATCCTGGAATTTCCCTAAGAATATGTAAAATAAAAAGAATCCTTGAACGGCTCTAGCCACTGGGATTGAACAATGATCGTCCCCTCACAAGTCTCATCTTGTACACTCTTATGCAGCAATAGTACCCGTACTAGAGGAAAAGACAAACCATATATAACCATGGTGCTTTGATCAACAATTATGATAGGATGATCCTCGAAGGATTAATCCACCTCCAACTCAACCTCCATGGGTAGATAAACATGACATGTGTCTGAGAAGTAACATCATATCTGAGAAAGGTGGAAAACGTAATGCATAGCTCGACACCTATGAGTTAACTGCTACTGATAGTCAACCGGCCCAACACTCTCCAAAACCTCAAATTCTCCACCATATCTCGGAAAAAACATGAGATGTATCCTAAAACTCTTGTGTCCAATCCTCGGTGTGACATGAATAAATACCTGATATCCGTCCTCAAACTCTAGATGTCTTCTCCATCGATCGACATAAGACTCCTATTGTGACTGTGCAGTATCCATCCTCTTCTAAATCAACTCTATCTCCTCTATGGTCTCCTGTACAAAATTATATCCTCTCATATCTTCCTCTTCTACCTCTACCCAAAATAGGTGTGATCGGCATGGCCTATCGTATAAATCCTCATAAGCTGTCATCTGAATATTTTCTCCAAAGATGTTATTGTAGGAAAATTCCACAACAGTCATGTGATTCTCCTAATATCCTCCCAAATCAAGTATGCATGCTCAAAAAATATCCTCTAGAACCTGAAGAGTATGCTCAGACTATCCTTATGTCCGGGGATTGTAAGATGTACTAAAAAGTAACTATGTACCCAGTGCCCTTTGTTGTCTGTTCTAGACCAGAGAAATAAAACCGCCATCTCTACCTGAGACAATGGATTGAGGAAACCCATGTAAATGTATGATCTCTTGGATGTAAAACATTCTCATCTCATCAATACGGAAGGTCTCCATGATCATTAAAAAAATTTCAACCTTTGTGTGTCTCGCAATGAAAACCCAAACTACATAATTCCCTCGAGGTGACCTCGGATAACCTATCACAATGTCTATTGTGATATCATTCCACTGCAACCCAAGAATGGGTAACCACTGCAAAATCCCTAATAGTCCCCAATGCTTCGCCATCACATACTAACAGGTGAAACACCTCATCAAAAAACGAGGAACATCTCTCTTTTTACCGGGCCACAAATACTAATGGTGTAGATCTCGATACATCTTGGTGACACCAGGATGTACTTCCCAAACCAAGGAATTAAAATTATGCATCACCTCCTCACGTATATATGTTGACCCCCATACACGCCCATGAAATCGAAAGATCTCATCCATGACTAATATCCATCTAGAAATTGGGTCATCTCCAGACACAATCTATTATAGAACTAGACCTTAGGAATCTAATAGCTTCCCCTCTCCCACATGATCATTTAGAGAATAGGTAATAGCCAGAGAAGAAATAATCGTCGACCCCTATCTTTTGGGTACCTCTAAATTCATCTCAGAGAACAAATCCATGAGCTTCCAGTCATTGTTGGCCTCTTGAATTTCATGTATCTAAGTCCTCCTGCTCAACGCATCAGCTACTGTGTTGTCTTTCCCATGCGTCTAGTAAAGCTCAAAATCAAAGGACTGAAGGTACTCAACCCACATTCACAATTAAAAAATCAGATCATGCAGAGTGAAAATGTACTTGAGGATTTTGAGGTAAGTTAAAACCACAAAATTAATTCCCAACATATAATGTCTCTAACAGAGTAAAGAATGAACAAATGCAACCAACTCTAGAATGTGTGTCAGAAAATTCCTCTCATGTGGTCTCAACTGTCAAGACTTGTATGCAACGACTCCTCCCTCATGCAAAATCACTACTCCTAGGTAAATACCTGATGCATCACAGGAAATAATATAGCTCTTGTCGGAACCTATAAATAATAGTATCGGTGCTAAAGTCAACATCCCTTTCATCTCTTGCATGTTTGACTCACAAGAATCCGACCATTAGTACTTTTCACTATTCTTAGTGAGCACCATCAGTGGTGCTGCTATGCGTAATAATTCTTGTATGAAATGTATGTAGTAACAAGCCAGCCATTGGTAACTCTAGACCTCATAGACATTCTTCTGCTGCTCCCAAGAAACTACTGCTCTCACATTCTCTGGGTCAACAGATACTCTTTTCTCTGAGATAATAAGACCCAAAAAGTGTATGTGGTCCATCCAAAAGTGTCATTTTGGGAGCTTAGCATATAATTTAATGCTCTCTTAGTGTACTCAAAATGATCTCAAGATGTGAGGAATGGTTGTGTCGAGTGTGATAGTACACCAAGATATCATCCACACAGACTGCAATGAAGGAATTCAAGTATAGATGGAATAATCAGATCATCAGTGCCATGAAAAATGTAGGCACGTTTGTGAGACCGAATGAAATAACAATATAGTCGTATAGACCATACCAAATCGAAAAGGATATAAGAGTTATATAAATTTATCTAATGTACAACTGATGATGACCATATCTCTAGTCAATCTTCAAGGACACTTGGACTCCTCAAAGCTGATCAAAAATATCATCAATCCTCAGCAAGGGATATCAGATCTTAATTGTCAACTGGTTCATCTTTTGATAATATACACAATGTCTGAGATTACTGTTCTATTTCTTCACAAATAGGACAGGTGAATCCTAAGGATAGTTGTTGGGTCAAATAAAACCCATTGTATGTAACTCCTCTAAATAGTTATTGTGCTCATGTAACTCTAGTGTAGCAATCCTATAAGGTGGAATGGACACTAGTACCACTCCTTGCACAAGCTCAGTAGAAAAGTCACACTCTTTCTCCAGAGGAAAACCTGAAAAGTACTCTAAATGACATCCCTCAAATGATCCAATATTTGAGGAATGGCCAAATTTGATGTCTTCTGGTCATCAAGATATAGACTAAAAAATTGGGCCATAACATTTCCAAACCCATGATTCCCAGGTCCTTCTCTGCTTTCTTGGAAATCTCATTCACCCTAATGTAAAAACAAACAGCCCTATGGTGATCTGAAACTCACCCTATGGTGATAAAAGTCAAAAATAACATGGAAGGTAACTGACCATTACATTCTGATAATGACACCATAGGTTTTCATATCTAAGACATAGTGGTCCTAGAAGAAGTGAAACCAACCAAACACAAAGGGTAACTCCTTACACTGATGTACACTAACCGTCCTTTTCATCCACATAGTGTCCAGCATCAAGACATTAGCATAATTAAATATATATAGCCCAAGGCTCTCCACAAAATCAATAGATATAAAACTATGGGAATTACCAATATCGAAAAGTGTAGAATAAAAATCTAAGGAAACTATTATCATGCCTTGAATTATAGAGGTTCCCATATCCTACTCCTACTAGGTCCACTCCTCTGAAAATTTATGGCATGTACCACTGCTTTGTGACCTTGACATACCACCCTGAGATTATCCACCCTATTGTTATTGAAAGCTAGTTGACTGGCTACCATAGTCGTGACCTCCACCTTGTCATGAACAGCTTGAAGAACTACAATTTCTGGACTGATGATAAAATGGTGGTCCTTTTTTTATGAATGAGGATTCATAGAGGAACTCATGTCACTAACTGTCAGTGAGAAAAACTGAAAGAAATGCTGATAATGGCCCATCTTGTCACAATATTGATGCTCCATAGGGTCTCTCGGGAAACGTTTCCTCATATGCCCACCTATACCACACTGGTAGCATACAACCTAGCTACATGAAGTCGTATCACACCTACTCGGATATCCATGTGTATACTCCCTATGGAACTTCCTAATATCAGGTGGAGAAGCAGCAACTTTGGTTGTTGAACTCCCTTGGCCCACAACTCCAGAATCCCTCATGTTGTGCTTTGTGATTAACACCTATTTGACTATGGAAAATATGGTTGTCAACCTAAAGATGTTCACCAAGAATTTTATGTCATTCCTGAGACCATCATCAAAAATCCTCACTAGAAAAATCCCATCACCCCCTAGATTGTGTCTGAAGCACTGTAGAATTGTGAAGGGAGATGAATATTCTATGACTAAAACAGTACGATACTTTAAACTCATGAACTCTCGAACATAGTCGGCCCTCAAAATCTCTTGGAAGATGTAATCATAGAAGGTATGATTGAACTCATCCCATGACATAACCTACTGGAGGCCTGCTTGTGAGATCACATCCCACTATTTCTTGGTGGAATCACAAAGCATATATGTAGAGAGATTCACCCTCCAGTCTGGAGGCGTCTTCTAATCCTCAAAGATAGATATAATGAATTAAAACCATGACTCAGATTCCTAATATCCTCCATCCCCTAAAGAGATGATAGGATGCTTCTACTGATAGAACTGTTTCAACTCTACTATAGATGTAGTAGGGTGTGGAACTCCCTGGAAGGTATGCATAAACATCAAGAAGTCTTCTTGGAACCTTGCATCGGAACCTGTACCTGGAATGAAGATTGGTTCCAAGACAATCATGATGGGAGGTTCTGCTGGTAATCCCTTATCCACCATGTCTCATGTATGATTGTTTCCATGTATCTGATGTAAAACAAAAGGACATCATAGTGGTATGACTCTGCAAGGTCAAGCTCACACGATACTTCTAGATTATCAAGGACTGAAACATAGAAGTTCAATAATGGAACACGAGAAAGAAATCATTCATATTTATTTTCAGAACAGTGATACATGGCATGTATGACCACTACAAGGCATGTTCCATTAAGACTTCACATGTGTGTGTACTCCTTCCAACCCTGTTTGCTCCATACGCATTACATCTTCTCCCAAGACACGATGTTTACTTAAATCATTTTACCATGCCCGAGCTATTATAGAAGAATAACCCACATAGTTCTGCCAGATTGAGACTACACAGCGTGTTCTTGCCAAACACGGTGTGTACAAGATGGATTTCAGTGACCCATTTTTTAAGTAACATGGTCGGATACATGGGTTACACTACACGACATGGTCAATCTAGACACGGCTTGTATAACCAAGGATCCATCCATCTTTGTTATTAGTCACACAGGTGAACACATGCTCCCTATAACACATCATTTACATATGATACATGACATGTTCCACCAAGGATTTCCCAACCCCGTGACTTATACCACACAGCAAGTGAAATGGTTAAAGACTACACAACATGTTCTTACAGCACATGACATGTACTTATGAAAAACATCTCCTTCCCAAAAAGAAGGATACAAGGTGTGTATTCCGTAATACACACTTTGTATTCTATATTTTTTTTCAGAAATTAAGCCTCAGAAACTACCCCAGAACACCAAATACATTGAAATGAACATTAAAGTTTCATATTCCGTTCCATGAGGCCCATACTCTATTAAAATAAATCTTTTGAATCTTATACATGTCATATACAAGCATAACAAAGCAATGATCCCCAAAATTCTGATCTGTGAGGGCCCATAATTCCTCAATAACAAATTTTTGGTGTTCATTCAAACGAAAACATAAACACTACAATACCCTATCAAATATCATGTATTCTATCAATTTATATATTACAATAGCATGAATATCGAGGAAAACATCGATCACAACAACATGCAATCACTAATGCACCATAAATGGCATGGCAAGAATGCATGACATGTGATCTTTAGAAAGTGACTATATGATGTATGTGATGGAATACCCTCATCTCCTTGGGTTTTAATAGAAATAAAACCTCAATATTATCAACATTAATAGCACAAAACATTTGAATCAACCAACAGTGAAATCAAATCAACTGTAAGAATTAAAAAACTAGAAAAAGTACAATATACAAGGTAAAGTTACTTTTCCCTATACATGGGTTAGCTACTTCAAGGAACAGTTTATTACCAACTATCTATTTCTTCGTATCCATATATGTATGCTTCAACCAATAAGTTAAGAAGAAAATAATTCTTATTGATACCACTTTGTAATGTCCTAGTTCTGGGTGCCGGCCAATGGTGTCATGTACCCTGTTGGCCACATGGCCTCAAGCGCTTTTCCCTAAATTCCAAAAGCTACTGACAAGAAGTGAGGGCCTTGGGTGTGATAGTGGGGAAATAATGCGCTCATTGGTAGAGTAATGAAACAGATAGATACATATAATGGTAGAGGAATAAATAATAATACCATACATTAGTAAATAGTGGAAGGCTCAAAGTAAATACAAAACTTAAGCACACACACATACACACATATATATATATATCAATAATGATGCTTGTCACAAGTATCTGGGAAGGAATCCATACTATTCACAATGCTGGATTACATTACTAATCCAATGTACAATGAGAAAAATTAAATAACTCCAGCTGCATCGCAAGCCTCAACATAGTCCTATGCTCTCCATCTACACAGAAATCAAGTACCCAATGTACAAGGGATCTTGCCCTTATCTATACCCCGCAACAGTATAATCTATTTGGTCCCAAAATCATAACCCAAACTGGGTGTGAGACAAATCCCAGTAGGAAACCACCCAATGATTGGTGCCTAATAGTGAGTGAATATATATGGTAGGAAATATGAAAAAATGATGCAAACAACAAGGAAGTACTCAAAACTAAACAGTACTACAGTTTCAATTACATTCATTTTCATTCGTCAATTAATAAACAAAACTAAAACAAGCAACCCTCTTGGAAGTTCTCATAGCCTATATCCTCTTGTTCATCCAATAAATCTCAAGTAACCCTATGGATATATTCTCACAGCCTAACCCATCTAGTTCAATGTATACATGTATACAATGACCTCTTGTGTCAGTTTACACTGTCTAACCCCTTTGGTCTCATGCATACAAAGAATCTCTGATGAAACACTCACTGTCAATTCCCCCCAATAATATTTTAAAAATTAACTACACAAACTCTTAGGAAGAAATCAATGCCAATTCCTCTTGTGGTCTCGTAACTATTACTATGGACACTCTGAGGGAGCACTCAATGTCAATCCAATCTATGCTCTCACAATGGTAACTATAAACACTCTGGGTGAGAACTCAACATCAATCCCACCTATGTACTCATAGCGTGATAAAAAATAATAGACACTATATAGGGAATCCCTCAATGTCAATTTGCTTTATGGTCTCACTACATCAGGCTCCCATATCCCTGTGTGAAGAAATTATTCACATGTTATGTTCAACATCCAAAGTAAACCAAAAATAACTACTTGGATAAACAACTACAATGAAAATCACAACATCAGATAGATCACTCCATCCTAACAGCACTAGGCATGGAAACCAATAAACCCAATAGGATAAACTAGACCAAAGAGTTAATATCAAATATAACATAGTCAGACACATCCATAGCATGGAATAATAACCTTGTTTACAAACAAGAGTCATAACTCAAGAGATCAAACATGACAGGAATTAACAGTGTTTAAATCCCTAAACAAGAAATACCCCAAAATAGGGTATTGGACCATTTTATATATAAAATTATTTGACAAACTATATAAAGGCATAAAACTACTACCTTAGTATTGTACAATCGATATACTCTGTCATCGACCCTTGAATTAGCCTAGAACAACATATATCTACAAAAATGTTTAAACCGTTCAACCAAGGATATCTCACGAAAGAAGAGAAATCATGTATGGAGGATCTTGAAGAAGGAATAACTCACTGTTTCAATTATAATGCAATCAACGATGGTTGATTTGGAGAACGGAAATTTGATCAAGATATCAAAGAAAAATTGCACCCTACAATACCTCATGGATGAGACGAGTTGAGAAGAAGTCATTTCTTCCAATTAGACGAGATCCGAGCATTATTTGACAAATAAAAAAAATTACACAGCGTGTTCATTTATTCTACATTCCATGTATGTGGCTTAATAGGCATATGCATTAGGCAGTCTCCAAGTCACCCCACATAGCCATCTACTCGGTCATTACATGGCCAATACACGGCTACCCGCTATAACTAGGTTTATGGCATGTACTTCAAAGTACACGCCATGTACTCCTTAAATTTCTATAAACTCGTATTTTTCTCAAAAATCCTGAAATATAGGATCTATACCTAAGAAGAATATTTGGGTTCTTACAATCTTGATCTAAAATCATGGGTTAACTATAGTTTCATTACTTGTGACATGTACATAAAGATAAAATGTCTATCTGATGTGTGTTTTGTGTGTAATGACTTAATAAACCATTTTACAATATGTCAATGTCTTTAGAAACATTCATAAGTGGGTCAAATTCAAGAAAATGATGTTGTATTTATATGAAATCCATGTAAAAATACACTATATTTTTTTTATATGTAGAAACCAATTCAAAATCCAATTGAGTAATTTCTTTCTCAAAATATATTTTAATGGATTCTTAGTGTTTGGAACAATGAAACATCTAGGTAATTCATAAATCCATAGAATAAGTACTCATAATCATATTAAATCATTTTAAAATTATATTTTAATTATTTATGTCAGGTTTGAGTACAAAAAAAACCATCTGACATAGAGTGTGCTCAAAATAACTAAATATTTCTTTTTGAAAGAAAAAAAGTATTCAAGATTCTGCATCATAGGTTACAAACCCAAAAAAAATAAGTTGGATGAATATAATGACAATTGATATTTATGGTTGGTTAATTTTATAAATTTAAAAGGAAAATCCATGTCAATCTATGTTATGTTTCTTCATGAAATCTCGTAAATATATTTTTAGGGTTTTAAATCAATATAACATGCATATAAGGGTTGAAACTGTAGTACACGACCTCATAATGAGGTGAGATCATAGTAAAATTATGGTTTAATTATTTATGATGTGTAATATTAGACAAAACATCTATATAATTGTTGGTGTTATCTAAATTACGCAACAATAAGTTTTATTAGATATAGAAGTTTTAGAAAATTTTTATTATGGTGTAAAAACTAATAAAATAATGTCAAATTGTAGTGAAATCATGAAAAAAATGGTATTCAAATATTTTAACAAAATTCACATCAATATGGGGTATAATTTTCATGGGATGCATTTGAACACATATTTAGTGTTCTAAAAAACTAAAACATTCATATAACAGTAAAACCATAGACGAATACCACACATTTTTATTGAAATGATGAGAAAATATGGTTGAATTATTTTTTACATGTATTAGAAAATAATATCCATCTGACATATGGTGTTCTCAGAATGTCATAATATGTTATTTTAAAAATATAAATGTCATTAGAAACATGAATCATTGGGTCAAAACTAGAAAAATGAAATAAAATGGATGAAAAGAGAGATTACAATGACTAGATTTTTTATTTTAAATGTTTGAATGGATTCACCATCAATCCGGCATACATTTTTCTAGGGATTCAAGTAAATGTGTTTTTAGTGTATTGAAACACTAAAATGTATGTGTAATGATAAAAAATATAATATATCCCCTAATTGTTAAGAATTCATTGTAAAATTTTTTTTGAATTATTTTTTTTCATTCTATAGATGGAAAAACTACTATTTGATTTGTGGTGTGCTAGGAATGACATAATTAGTAGTTTTAAAAGATATTAATGTCTTTAAAAAATGCATCCAGGGGTAAATTCCAAAATATTGTGTGGGATGGTAATTAAATCATAAAAAATGATCATATATCTATTTTTAAAAATTTATAAACAATATCTAGGTAAATTGAAGGTTTGATTTTTACAGAATTGCCATAAATGTAGTATTTTAATTTTAAAATAGTAAAACATGTACATAATAGTATACAATATATAATATGACCAAAAAAATTTCTAAAAATAGAAACACTATATTTGAATTATTTTTTATGTATAAAAGTAGGAAATAGGTCTATACAATGTGTGGTGTTCTTAGAATGACTCAAAAAGCAGTTTTAAAAGATATTAGTGTCCTTAAAATGTGAACACGGGGGGTGAAATCCAAGTAAATAGATTCACATGTAAGTTAAATAATAGGATAATGACTATAGATTGGTTTTGGAAATATAGGGACTAACTCTATATCAATCTGAGTAGCAGTTTTCTTGGGATTCTCATAAACATGATTTTAGTATTTTAAAACCCTAAAACATGAATGCAAGAGTCAATCCCATAAGAGGATGACCTCAAATTGTTGTGATAACATGGTAAAATTGTAGATTAAGATGTTTTTTTGTATGAGTAGAACCAAATCTATCCAACATGTGGCGTTGTCATAATAACATAATAAGGAGTTATAAATGTTATAAAAATATTCAAAAAAAATCATCAAGGGGTAAAATCCTAGAAAACAACATTAGATGGCCATACAATCATATAAAATTACTATATATGTTTTTTAAAATGTGGTAATATATTTTTACTCAAAAATGGTAATATTTTTCTAGGGATTCCTAAAAATAGATTTTTAAAAGTTTTAAAAATTAAATACACCGTCTAAGAGTCTAAATAATTGAAGATGAACTCAGATTGATGTTAAATCATGAGAATAACACCATTGAATTATCTTTCAAATATTTTAAATCCTTCCATGAAAATTAATTAAAAATAATATATGGATTAATTTCAAGTACACCATGTGTAGTTCCAAAATAAATTACATTGATATATACTTATCATTTATGAGTTCCATGTGTTGATTAACATAATAAAATGGTAATATGAAGTTTTCAAAGTGATATATATGATATATTATTTTTTTATGTTAAAATTTATTTTATATAATTAAAAAATTAAAAATTTTACATGAAAAATTATGAATATATTCTGACCATATTATTTTTCTTATTTCATTTCTATGTTGTTCTGGTTTGTAATTGTATAAAGTTAATGTTTTCTTACATAGATATTAAATGAAAATATGAAAATAATCATTTCATATCATAGTGATCTAGGATAGAAATGGTTAATTCCACTTTCATTGAAAACATGGATACATAAAAATTTTGTTCATAAGTGAGATATATAATCTCCAGCTTTATTCTTCGTAACTATCACTCTTCATACACTTATCACCCATATACCATTTTTCATAACATAGAAAATGGAAATATAAGAAAGGGTGATCCCAGATTCTCAGTAAGGGAATGAAAGGGAGATATAAATGATCAAATAACAATATCATGATCATTATGATATGATAACATGGGAATAACATTTGATAACCATAACATGAACATCATATATCATAAAAATTATCCATGGAATAAATATTGGAAGTCTCTAATAAATGAATCATAAATGAATCAAATAATATAATCTGTGAGATAATAATATTGGAATAAGACATAAATTTTTATAATAAATATGAGAAGGAGAAATATAATGTTAATCCCACCCACAAATACATTCATACCATTTTTTTCTTGGGATAACAATGTATGTACTAGTATTAGGATTGGGATAACCTTCAGTGTCCATATTTTTTGGTCATGGGATAACCTCTAATGTTACTTATTTTTTGGTTTAGGGATACTATCTCATGTACCATATTATTGGGATTTGAATAACCTCATATTTACCCTCATTTCGGACTTGGGATAACCTATATTATTCTCTCATTTTTCGTCTTTAGATAACCTTCAGTTACCCTCTTTTTTGGGATTTGATAACCTCTTGTGTAGCCACTTTTTTAGCTTTGGATAAAATCTTGTGTCGCCACTTTTTTATGCCTTGGTAGAACTTATCAATTACCATTTTATCATCGAAATAAATCATTATCACATTAATTGGAGTGATATATAGGTCCCCCATCACATATTACATATATAAATTTGACACAAGATCATAAAACATTTATCAATCATAACTCCTTAAAAGGAATTGGGTTTCGTAATCATTTAACCATAGAAAAACTCAATAAATATAAATGGGTTTTTATAGAAATATATTCATTATAAACATAAATAATCTATAATAATATTGAGAATAGTATAATAGGGTTATATTAATTTTAAATCATATGTTACCCTGAAGGAATCCATCTTTTATGTAAAATTATTTTCAATAATTTCTTAGAAAAATTCATGACTTAAATTTCCTTTCCATTATGAAATAACTTTTTAATATAAAAATATCTTCCAAATATAAAATGAAATGATTTAATTGACAATAAGAATGTCATAATGTCAGTTAATATTTAATTCATTGAGTAGTCATGACATTGTTATATTCAATTCATGTTTTACATTCCAAAACAACTATTCCATTCACATTTTTGTAAAATTTATAAATGATCTTCATTTCGAAAAGGGAAATAATATTACTTTTAATCCATTTCAAAAAAACCTAAACCTATGTAAAAATATTAAGAAAATTTATTGGAGTATAAAATTAACTTTGTTTAAAACCATTTTAGAGAACATGGTCATCCAAGAAAAATGGTTTTCAATATTTGAGTGAATTAAGGTCGATTTTCCTAAAAAACATTCTTTTGGTATCTTTGGTTTTAAAAGAGAGGAAAATGAATTGAAAATTTTTATCTTAAGAAAATTAATAGATGAGAGGAAAATTAGTTAATTTAATAATGGTTACCTTAGAATATTTTATAACTAGAACCATAATCCTATACAATCCTATTAAATAATGAGACTATAATATAAAACCCATATAACATTGGTAACACATAAATAATAATCCACATTAAAAGGGAAACATTTATCGATTTACATTTAACAATAGAATTCAAAATAATCATAATAAATTTTAATTATGGGGATTATATATACCAAATAATATATACAATTGGTGACTAAGGAACGTGTCTCACATAAATAAAAATTGGATTAAAATCCCTCATAATATTGTTAACGTTTGAATCATAAGACCCAATAATGAATAACATATAATGAAATAATAAATTTCATGAGATGATGGAGATTTATTTTAAGGCATTTTAATAGTTCTGTATATACATATCAGAAAATAATATAGGTGAAAAACATAACACATGTCTGAAAGAAGAAAATTTTAGATGAAAAATCCATTACTATTTGTCTTGAAATTATTCATACTTGTTAATACCTCATGTATAATAAATATAGATTTATTATAATTATATTACATAAAAATAATCATATATATTACCATATATTATTTACATAAAAATATTTATCATCCATTTTTTAACAATTCCATGTTAACATCATTTTTTCAAAAATAACTGCTTCATTTTTCGTTTATGCTTTCTTTTGGTAATTTAAAAACTTCTACCTTCATAATGGTTAAAGAATATAAATTTTTTAATCATGATATAATTATAATATATAATTATTTATATTTACTTATTTTTATCGATTAAATTTAGATATTGAAAATGAAATGCATTATTTATGGAGAATGTAGGGCCTATTTACACAACAACATTTTTCCATTTTCTCAACAATCAAAATAAATTTCAAGTAAATAATATTAAAACATTATAAAGTAATTTATATATCATAAATATCATTTATATTCATTAAATATATCATTATATCTATTCATTTAGAAATAAAATGAAAGAAATATCAGATCACCTTGTAGAGGCGGTAGACCACATGTACGCATGAGAAACATTATCCTTTCCCAGTATATTAGAGGGTAATAATGTAGATGTTATATTATAATTAATAGTGTATAAATATATCATATATATTATATTTAAAAATGAAATTATTTATTTTCCAATTGTGAGAGGTGGTGAAGGAAATCAAATTTAATTGGTTTGTGAGGCGGTAGCCCTGTGTAAACACGATCAACAATTTTGTTTCCCACATGATAGTGGAGGATATGGATATTGGTTAATCCATTAACAAAATAAAATGAAGTAATATTTAATATTATTATTTTATTTTATCAATAGGGATGAATATGATTTGAATAATGTATAAAGAATAATTAAAACAGAAATTCTCAGTAAAAAATGAAACATCTTCGAAAAAATGCCACTGGTTTTCACCAGAAGAATTTATTGGACTGTTTCCTAGTCAAAATATATAATAAAACCCAAAGAGAGTATACTAAGGAAGATATTTTGGTTTGTATTTGTCCAATTAAATTTATTTATAAGGGTTTATATGAGAGGATACGGGTGCCCTTTTATAGGTGGGTGGATGACACACATGGAAGTTTCAAAAATAAAATGTTATACCCTCATTTAAAATAGGACAATGTGTCCAAAATGGATCACTATATAATGATATATGAGATGAAGTCGAAATAAATTCATAAAATTAGTTTTAAAAGTGTATAAGTTATTTTAAAATTATCATTTTAGTTTAACCCCTGATATACTTGTTTTAAAAATAAATAAGGTAATTAATTTTCACCTTTTTACTATTTAGTTTGACAAAAAAATTATTTTAAATTTATTATATAATAATAAAAATTATGAATCCAAAAAGAATCCATATTTACAAATTAAAATCATAATATATGATGAATTTAATTTGAAATTATACTCATATATGGGATGACACAACAATTTCTAATTGAAAATGTTTTAATATTTATTGATTATTTTTAAATTATGGATCAATATAAAATAAATTCCAATGAACTAACTTTTATTAGTAATAACAAAAATATATAGGTTTAGTTTTTTTTAATTTATAAAAATACATAATATAAAATTAATTAAACAAAAAAACAGTATTCGAATTTTTTTTGTATTTTTCAGTATTCATTTAACATATAAACTTTTCAGAAAAATTCACAAAATTCACCATAATATAATATTGAAATTTTGATTTCAAAAATGATGATAATTTTCTAAAATATTTTTTTTATTGTGTAAAATATTAATATTATTATATTTTGAAAAAAAATAAATAAAATCATTTATTTAAAAAATTGATTTTTTGTATGATAAGACTTTATATAAATTTTAGAATATTATTGTCAATATATTTTATTTTTACAAAACGATTATAATTTATTTTCCTAATTTTATTATTCATACTCAAACCAAAAATTTTACTGGGTGGTTTATAATGTTCATGTTTAAATAATAAAATTAATACTATCTTGTGGTTTATTAAAACTCAATATTACATGTAAATAAAGCTATCGAAATAAGATAATTTATTTTAATTAATGTTACAAAAATATTTCCCAAATAAAGTGTAAGGCCATATTTGAAAATTCATGGATAATTGGGAACATCAAGGACACGAAAAATTTATGAAATCTTATTTTTCCAATAAACATCATTCATCACAAATTAAAATTCCTTATCACACAACATAGATTTCCTTAAACATAAAAACATTCCAAATCTCTCAAAATCATGACATTTCATCATATTATTCCTCTCTTACACCAAAAACTCACATTCAATGACAATTCCATTACTGATCCTATATGAAACCATTGTCAATAATAAAATTGAGGCAAAGGTAAAACAATAATTAGCTAAATAAACTCTCAATTACCTCTTTTAGCTATAATATTAGTCAACATGTGACATGGAGTCCATGTATGGAAATAAAAAATAAATGGTTCCCTATATTAATAAAAATATATACCCCACTTCATAGTCTTATATATCCATTTTAGTCTATTTCATGAGGTTGAAAATCTAGGGGTTCTCCATGAAATGTTCTGAAGGTCTTAGTATAAGGAAATATTAAATAATATTCTCAACTAGAACCATGAAAATAGATTGGTTCGCATATACATGTTTTTGAGTATTCCATTATCCATATGATTATATTATGGTTTAGTTTTTGTTTCATTTTTTATAAATATATATATTTCATATTTAATATAATTCTTATCTTCACTCTATTCCGATTTTATCTTTTATTTATGTAGAAGTAGTATATTCTTTGATATCTCTCCCATTATGACTATAAGTAAAATTTTAAAAATATTGGACTATAGGGATACTTCATTTCAGCACTCATTTATTTCATACATTTTTCCAAATTTTTATTAATTTTGATTAGTTTAGTTGTGATTTATTATATTAGAAAGTGTGGGATTCCAATCCTTCCAAATTAATTATAAATAAATTTTTTAATGATTATATAGGGGAGGTAGGATAAAAATAATTGTTTTCATTATCTACATATGAAGATATTATTCTTATTTAAACCCATAATTTCACCTCATTTATCAAAATTATAATTTAGGATAGGTAGAGTGTGTTGAATAAGAGTCTTGTACATATGTTTTTTCTATAGGCGGTGATGCCCATAAGTGGATTTTCATATGAGCATCAAATATCAATTATTATGGGCTAAATATTTATATTCTACGGAATTTTATATTATTAAAATGTGAATAGGTTGAGGGTGAGACAATTTATTTTATACGATTAATGAATTAACTGGTAGTCTTCAGGGAACATCTATTTCCTCTATTTTTATTATAATAATCCCTTTATCATTTTAATGATTTTATTTTTATTTTTAAACCTAATTCATCTTTACTAATATATTTTTAAATTCTATTATTAAATATAAAGATGAAAATATTTTAAAAAAATGTGATAACTAATTTATCATTTAATTTTCTTTGTTATTCAACAGATTTTCTATGTTCTTACACTATACTAAAATTCATTTGTTTATAAATATTATTTTTAATGGCCTATGATACTACATATAAATGATTCATCACATCCATATTTAGAAAATATAAAATAAATAGTTTTTGAGTTCAATAATCAATGATAAAATTAATAGAAATTTTCTTAATATCCGAATAATATCTCATTATCATTTAAACTAGAATCAAAAACAAAAAAATAGATTTTAATCCCTCACAAATTAATAAATGAATGTCGTAACATTAATTATATTTGTATCTCTTCCTTCTTACCCCAATTGGATTAACTATCTTATCTCCCTCATTTTTTTATATCCTATAATACACTTCTCACTATTCTTATTCGTTAGAATGCTGGAATTTTAGAAACATATAAATACATTTTAAGAAACACATAATGAATATCTAATTTAGGGTGTATTGTAATTTTTTATAAAAGAGATAAAAAACATCCTTGGAAACTAAATTTAAATTCAAAATAAGTAAATCATAACCAAATCCATTATAACCTAATATATTCATGTACATTATTATTCAATTTCAATCATGGTCTAACCAACGCCTTATAATGATTAGTCAATCACAATTAATCATTACTTCATACCAATAGAGAATAATAGAATTCCATAATACCTAGAAAATATAACAATGAACAATCAGGACTTCAATTCATTGAAAAATTGACAATAGATATTAACCAATGAAAACACATTTTAAACTACGGATTAATATTAGAATGTGATATTCAAGTCATAATTAACAATTGGGGAATTTTTCATCTGAATCCCAAAAAATGTGAATATAAAATTATATATTGCATCATGATAATTTCATAAATAATATCTACATAAATCAAACATAAATGCTACATTGTCAAGAAAATATATATCAAATGACGTATTTTGAAAACCCAAAACTACATCAAACACATCTAAAGAAATTTTAACCAGTCCCAACATTAAATCAAACTATCTCTATGTTTTCATCAGCTAATTTGATCATTTCAATATATGATTGACTTAATGAAAGAATCAAAATAATTTTCAATAATGTATTCATCAATAATTATACAATGCTAGAATTAATTTCTTCATCTTTCCAAATATAAATTCATTAATCAGGATGAGAGAAGGCCTTCAAAATTTCATAATATGAAACATAACAATGTTTTCCTATATTAAAAATAATTCAATTATCCATCCACTATCATTATAATAGAACATGGTTTTTCCTATCTATATTAACTCTTTACTTTTTCATCAATAGGGATTACCATTAATTTCTTAATCTATTTGTTCATTACTCCTATATAAAAGTCATCTATTTACACAACACATTTGTTTCACAAATAATTATTCCATATAAAATACATTAATATTTGATATCTTTAATTCATACACAATTTATGATAATATTCCAATTTTATGAAAATTATCATTTTCCAAAATCACATTTTATAAATAAATTAATGTTAATAATATAAAATCCCATGATTTTCTCTAAATATAAATAGAACAATTTAAATAAAAATTGATAAACCTTATTCGTTAAAAAAATATAAAAAATTATCTAATTAATTTAGTATTAAAAAATTATTTGATAAATTTCACATAAATATAAACTAAATTCAAATCATGTCAAAAAATAAATGTATACTAATTTATAAAGGAATAAATATAATATAAATTCCTTTGATAGTTATTTCTAAATTACTATAGATCTATATATGATCAAGATTATTTTGATCTAGTCTACCAAAATATATCAACAAGAACTCAATGTCATGATCTCTCTATTCGTAACGTTGGATTAAAAATCTTCTAACTCATGGTATATTATTCCATTATGAATTTTCTATGTTATAGTGAAGTGAGAGAAATAGGGATCCAAGAAACAAGGTATTTAATCATATATTACCTATAATTCATTTTTATTTACTCTAACCCTATATATAATTATATTTATCTATCATATAAAGAATAAAAACTCAACAATGAAATCATTATCATTGTAAATGTTTTTCTTAGGTGTTAAGGATAATCAATTGATTAATATAAAGTATTTAAAAATAAAGTAGTGGCATTTATAGTTTACTATGTAGTTATCATACATTGTTTCTCAAACTACATTTCCAACAATGAATTTATTATTATCCACTTTTTAATATATTTTAATTTTAAGAAAAATTGTTCACTAGATTCATTTGTCACCAAGCCTTTACTAATATCTTATGAACAATTTTCTAAGGTTTTCATATATTATTTAGAAATAATCCACTTAATCCTGACTAAATTGGAAAATTTCATGATAAATCAGAATTTATTCCAAAAATCAGTAATATATAATAAAACTTTTCCATATAATGTGTAGGATTTCATGAATAAACAATTTTATTTATTGACTAGATATTTTGGTCTCTTTGAAATTGTAAAAAATACCAAAGATTTACATTATTATATATATTTACCTTCATTATTAATTACCAAAAATAATATTTTTATGACATCTAATATATTAAATATTTTCTTAATACTTCCCATATTAATGATTTTAAATATATATATATTTAGAAGTTGATGCTACGTATATAAAAAACATAAATTTTTTGAAAATTTTAATAAGTTGTTTTATGTAATAACTAGAACTTTTTTAAATAATCTTAGAACATGGAAATTATCAACATGAAACATGGGAGAAAAAATAATTATTGATGTGAAAATATTAGTATAATTTCTCTCATAGAGCACTTTGATGATTGTTTGGGTGAACAGTTACATGGTTAAGAGAATTATAACCCGCACACTATTGTATGTAATTTAATTTTATATTTTTTTTATAATTTTTTTAGAAAAATAAATAAAAAATAGTTAATTGGATTCATGTTTATTTTGAATTGTTATGGAATCATTCATACCAACTATATAGTTGTATTTTTTAATTTTATTTCAAAATTTACATTTTTTAAATAGAAATGTAAATTTTCTATTGAAATATTTTGTATTTTTTTAAATTGAATTATTTAGAAATTAAAAATAATTTTTCTTTTATGCTTATTTCGTTTTTTTTAATTTTTTATTATTTTATCCATTATTATATTTCTCTATGGCGATGTGTAACTCAAGAAATCATCATTTATCTATTTGAGATAAAAACTATATAAATTATTATGTAATATTTCTATGTTATTTCTAATACATACCATAATCTATATATCATCCCATAAATAACCTTAATCTTTTAATTATAATGTTTTAATGAGTTAAGGATGATAAAAGATTGTATTTGTTAGGTTTTACAGACCCTCTTTGATGTGTCAGTATCTCTCTATTAGTGGGCCACACATCATTAGATGGTTATTATAAGATATTTCTAGGTACATTATTTAATCATATATAATCATAGTTTTATTTTTTTATTATAGAAAATATAAGATTACTTTTCCTTTTACTATTTGTTTAATGTGTTATTTCTAAGGAATGTGTATAAACTATTGTGTTACTTGTGATTTCAGTTAATTTGTTTTTATTTTTTTTATATATTTTTATTTTATGGGTTATAATGGTTTCAATTAAAATTATATGCTTTTTATAATTTAGTAAATATATAATTAGGTATTAATTTTTATCTTCTTTACGAATTTTTATATATTAAATTGAGTTCATAATGAACATAAAAGATTTTCCATGGCTTAAGACTGGGTTTGGTCAGGAATTAATGTTAATGGAATTTTATGTTACTCATATGTATAAGATGATATATGAAATTAAATTATGAAATGTAATAAAATTTTAATAAGATATTATCATTATTGAATTATGGGTTTTTATATCTAATTTAAAATGGGAATGTATGTTCATAAGAATTTTATAAGTGATTTTTTTAATAATATGAAATTAGATTTCATTGTGTATTAAATTGATGAATCTTGTTTTTTATATTTATCTTTCCATAAGTAAATAATAATTTTTATTATATATTGGGGGAAGTTAATCTAGACAGATAATGTGTATAGAATAATCTATATTGATATAGGGTATGTATTTCGAACTACTATGTGATAAACTGGTAGGAAGAGAGTTCATTATTATCAGCAATATGATATGACCATATGTTCACATCCATGTTTCTCATTGAATGAACAATTTATTAATTTATTGTAATTTTAATTGTTATAATGGATATACATTTTTAATATAAAAATACCTTTTAAAAACATATTTTGTTTATATTTAAACCTTTTAATGATTACTTATTTAGATATTTTTAAATTGTACATATTACCTATTTTATGTTATGCCAATAATAATGGTCTATACATATAAGAAATTTATATTGAACAATTTGCATGCACCTTGCTGGTAAATTGAATACACTATATATTGTAACACATATGGTTTGAAAGTATATATTTTTAGCTAAGATACACTTAAGGTAAAAGATTCCACTTTATTATTAATAATCCAAAGGTTCTGTCATAGAGAAATATAGGTGGTGGAATATGGTTGATTATCATGTATTGATTAGGGATATTTTCTTATTTTAAAATGGTCTTTTGTTTTTTTGGATATGTGTATATGAACATTTTTTTATGTGTGGATTCATGAGAACATTTTTTTATTTTTTGTCTATGTGTACATATATTCTAAATTTATGAATTTACGTGGACATTACCTATGACAATTAGAACATGTGTTGGTTATTATGGTGGGAGGTTGGGTTAATATGAAACTTTTTTGGACAATATTACCTACTCATGGACAATGTTATTGATTTTAGATGAATTAATGATGTCTTCTCAAACACTGTTATGAGACTGGTTACCCCAATTATACAAACAAAACATTAACATTTATTAGTTGTTAGTATATTTATGTTTTAGAGGTTGTCAGTCAATGTGAATATGTAGGTTTATTATATATTACCCATTTATGTTTCCATATTTGTAAATAATATCCTCCCAATATTCCCCTATTTGGAAAATTATAATTTTTTTTCTAAATCTTCAATTGATAAATATATAGTTCTTCACCATCTAGGGATGTGGTGATTATTTATGGTGTTGGTATTACACCCATAATGGGTCTACCAATGTTTCATAATTACTAGAATTATAACCCACATAGTTTAATTCCACTTAACTGAAATATCATAACATTAATGATAGTGTGATGAGGACCGTTATGGTTCCTTTTAGGATTGTGGAACAAAAATTGATTCTACGTTATTAAAAGTCAAAAGAAATAGTTTTATATGTGTAAGGTGATCAATAGTAGTTAGTATTGGAATTAATCATTGGAATCCCATTCCATAGAATTAAAAAAGGGATATGCAATGATTATGATGAATTTATTTCATTTGTAAAATTGACCTATGAGATGTGTGGTTTGGTATGATGTAATATGGACTACCAATAATAATACTGCCTCATTAGAAATATGCCACAATGAGTGAAAACATATGAAATCACTTCTAATAAGGCCTGATAGTGAAATTATTTAGTTGTTTGATAAGGAATATAGACCTATGATGATTAGATCCTAAGGAATGTGGCCCTTTTAAAGTGTTATAATGATGATGATATTGGGTGTGAATATCAACGAGAAATCCTATATATCTTATATAAAATTTTAATCAAAGATGAAATAATTTATTTATCCCAATTAATGATATTGTGATAGGACTGTACTTTGAAATTTTATAACATAAAGTAATTACATTTTCATGTAATTTCATATTGTGAATCCTTGAAATGTCTATCATGAAAGTTGAAACTATAGATGATTAGATGGGGATTACTCATTATGTTTGACCTAGTACAGGTGATCATGGATCATTGAGTATAAAATTGGGGGTTAAATCATTAATGATCACAAGACTGAGGCTTTTAACTAAATGGAGGACCATGATTCTACTTGAGATATTAGAGCATGATAGCATGGAAAGCACATGGATATGTATTTCAATGATATATGAATCCTTTTCTAATTGGTGATTCCTAGAAATAAAATCATATATGGGAAATGGTGGGGAATTTCACATAGAAAGCAATCCATTAACCATGGTTTATTAATTAGAATTTAGAATCCACTAAGAACACAAGATAATTAGGTGCATAAATAGGCTTTCCATGTTTTATTGAATGAGAGGGAGAAAATCTCACTCCTACTCTTTTGTTATTATCAAATATTATCAAGGAGGTATATGGACGTAACAACATTAGGTGTCCAAATTGTTTGGGAATATTTCTAAAAATATTAATTTTATTAAGTTAAAATAAGATTTATAGTGTGAACATTGGTATTCATGAGAAAATCGTGTATATCTGGTGGTTTTGGAGAAGGTCTTCGTCTAAATGTTTCATGGTTTTGACAATCAACAAAAATTCTACAAACTAATTTTCAATTTATAAAAACAAAGTAGGTTACATGAGATAATTGATAGGACATGTAATAGGTCCATTTACCCACTATATAGATTCTTTATGAAGTGTTTGTGGGGATCCAAATCCTATGTGAGATATAGGAGTTAGAGGAGGCTAATTTGTACATTTGTATTCATCAAGTTCACATAAGAAGAGGGATATGTTAGTAAGGTTAGTTTAATATGGAATAGTATTAAGGGTGTACTTTGAAGGGTTACATGTGACCCCCAAAATGAACCTACTGTGTAGGAATGTCCCACAATTGTACCCCATGAATATTGGAGATAACTATGGAGATTCAGGGTGAATATCCTTCATAAACATATGTATTTTCCATTCTATGAGTATTAAATTCAAATTTACCTTGTATTACCTTGTTAATTAATGAGGATGGATTTTTTCTAGGGATATTGATGTATACCTCTCTTAAAAGGGACTCAACATTATTTCTCCCTGATTATTTTCTAGGTATGAAAATTTATAGTCGTTGTTAGATAAATTCATTCCCAAAATGGGTGTCCTTGTTTGGAGTACACAATTGTGTTGGAATCCCATCATCAAATCCAAATGACATTTATTTGGATATGTACTACTAGATAGAAAAGGTGTATCATGATCATTAATGTGTTATTTTATTGTAATAGGATTTAATTCTATTAATAGTGGTATCATGATACCATGATGTGTTTTATAAGAATGAATGAAACAATTGTAACCTGAAAAAAAAAAGTACATGGTTTTTTAATGAAGTTATGTACCATGAAAAAATATGTGTGATCATGAAAGAATACCACTTCCTTCAAATAAGTTTATATAACATTAAGTGAATATTTATATTTGGAAAGATATTTGCAGATCTCAAAATAAGTTTTTGATATTTATTTCATCCAAATTTTATTTCAAAGAAACAACAATACCAACTTAAGATGAACATATATTTGATCCATATCTCTATTTCCCCCGAGTTTAGTAATTGAGAATAATGTAAAATAAGTTATACTCATAGATCAATGGTTTCCACATAACAGGTTTTTTCAAAGGAAATTGTATTCCATGAACTCCATAAAAATTTGTTTCTAGGATTCAATGCCCTTTTTTTAAATGGATAAAATACATATCCTACTCCTAGTTGGAGGATCTCCCAACCATATAAATATATTGGGTAATATGTTTAGGAATATCTACACATTTGTGTGTGAGAAGACTTATAGAACATGGAAACCCAATTTTATTCTTCTTAAGGTGGAGAGATAATTCTCTTAATTACATTACATGTGTTTCTTGAGTGAGGGTGTTTCAATTTATTCCACAAAAAAAATTCTTGAAAAATAAATTTCAATGGCTAAAAAATTCCCCCACCTTGTTAAATGAAAAGTATCATATAATATGATAATGAAAGTAACTTTTCCAAATCCCTTGAACATCATGAAATCCCCTTGAATTGAGTCACTTGTGAAGGATTTTCCTAGAGAAGTGTCTCAACTCATAGAAATGAGCTTCGAAAAGGAGTATCTCCACACACGTCATTTACGTCATGAATTGGTAATAACGCAAATATTGGGATAGAAAATGGAATATATTTATTTTTAAATATGCTTTGAAATATAATATATCATATCTAAATGTTTCTACATAGCCTACAGTAATAGTAATGAAACTACACATTACATTTCACTTTTATCATTTTGAGTATATTTATTAGAGAAAATGCATAGTCATCTTTATGTTAAAGGGTTGGGATTTTTTTAAAATTAATATGGGTAAATGGGTAAGGTTATATAGACCATCAATCTATAACATGAATATGGATATCATGTAGGACTATTTAGTCAAATAATATAAACCCCTCTATGTACTTTATGGTTCATATTTGATATAATGTATATTATGTAGTTTAGTGTCATATGAAAATGATTATATACCCTTGGAACATAAGGGTTCTCTAATTGTTTCCCAGTTCGATAGACCAATAAAGAACAACTTGATTCGTTAAAGGGATAAAATTTGGTTCTAGTTATACTTATATATTTTACTCAGTTATCTGATTATTATTCTCCCATGATGGTGACACATTGTCCTATTTTATAGTAATAAGGATTTTTCTCAGATCAATATGCTGGGGTTCCATACCAACGAAGTTTTGGGAATTTTCCACATATATTTAATTATATTTTTGTCCAAATTGAAGAAATGTGCTTGCCTAATGAAAATAGATTATAATTTTCCCGATATTCCTTTTTTAGATTTTAAAAATGGAAATTACCATGTCTCTTTATTTGTGATGTTTTAATGTATTTCGTGTCAAACAAGTGTGGGTACTATTTTAGGATACATAGCATTGATTAGAATTTAAATAGATATGCATAACAGAATGGGGAAGATAAACCAAATGAGTATGGAATACCAAAAATTTCAAATTTAGATAACATTTTGGAATGGAAAACATATGTTCATAGTGGTCAACATATGTTTTAAAAAAGACTTAATTAAATAATATTTTAAAACATGTTGTTATATATTATAGTTGCATATATTTGACTAAACGGGTTAAACAGTCTTTCTACATGATTAAAAAAACCCATAGTTAATGTAGGGCCCATAGTTATTATTGATTATATCCAGAAGGTGGGAATTTCATTTTATGGTCCAAATTTTTGGACCATCATGTCATGCTTTTTATGGTCCCACAATGAGTATTAGTAAATAATTCAAATTTTAAATGACATACTCATGCTTTGGAGATGGTTATGACACACTAGTGCATAATATCAAATTATAACATCCCCTAGAATAGTTTTATTATGTAACATGTAATTCACATATTAGGATGTTTGTGTTTTTGGATATTCGTATAGAGTAATTATTTAGTGGATTTTCATGGACCATATTCAAATTACGGGCTCTACTGTGATTCTTTCAAGGAATATAATTACTAGTGTACATCCTCTCTAGGATGAAGACTCACCTGATTGATATGCCATATTTTGGGTTAATATTCAAATAAATATTTATGTAATTTTTTCATTGTAAAAATAGAGTGTTCATTTTATTCATATACACTCATTATCAATTTCCATGAAAGGTTTGAGATGATTCATTATCCCTGAAAAGATGTCCCTATATAAAGAACACGATATTCAAAAATATTTTAAAGCCCCCAAATGGTTACAAAATTATGTATTGAACACATTCATTGGTATATGGGGAAATATATGAATGTAATGCATTAAAAATAACATAACTTGGTGGTACACATATTTTGATGAAATAGACACTTCATAAATAACATTGAACCTATTATAGGGATTGTATTCACTCTCAGTTTTTATAGAAATTTATTTATTATATTTTTCTAGACTATTGAGGTTTAGAAATAATAGACTGAAATTTTTTAGGTCCATATTTTGAATCACATAATTTTAATGCCTTATTATTTTTTGAGCTAAATTTTCATTAAATATCTCATAGAAATACTTGGCGAATGGAGACATAGCATTTTCACTAGCCTCCCCTAGTGTGTTTTCAGCCTAAAAATTATTTATATTGATATTTATTTCTAGTTTATTAAATTTTACTTTATAACATTGGGGGATGGATTTTATGTTCATACACATTCGATCAATGGGTATGATAATTCATATAGCCTAGGTGAGGTTGAAGAAAATATGAATAGATACATTAATTATACTATAGAGTATATCATAAAGAGGTGTATACAATATTAAGGTCATAATGCTTGGTCCTAAGGATATTATGTCAGTTTTTAAGTAATCCAACGATTTGAGATCCAAGAATCACCGTGTATATGGGGATTGTAGTTTTTAGGGAATAGATATATATTTTAATTATATATCTTATAAATATCTAGAATATATTTAAAAATGTATTTATTTTATAACTCTATTGGGGATTCAAATTAGGAGGGGATATTTAGCCACTCTCATTATATTATTTTAGTTTGTAGCTAGCACATGTTTGTTAATGAAAGTATAGTGATTCCATAACCACAATGATATAATATCATGGAATGTAATTTTGTCTTAGAACATATTTATGGACAATCTCTATATAAAGCATCCTCACAATGGTATGAAACTCAAATATGGAAAATATGTTATATATAATAACACACTATATATATTTTAGGGTCATACAGTCCATAATATATTTTTTGTAGTTAAATTTAATGAGATAAGAAAATTTTTGTGTGGGTTTTTAAATATCTAGCTCATGAATAAAATGACATGTCTTAATTTCTGTGTATGACCAGTGATTTTAATCCAAATTCCATTGAAAGGGTCTACCCACTTTGAAAAAAGTAAGGTATTTATCTAGATTCATATATTTTCCCATGACAAGATATTAAGGAAAAACTTTAAATCCTAACACAGTAGAAATTAAGAAATACATTTTTAAATGATGGATTACATCTATATTAATCTGTAAAAATTTAGGGAAAGGATATTTTAACATTGAAAAAAATGATAAATCCAATAAAACATCTTAAATATACATAGAACTCATGTATTTCAAATTGATCTCATAAATTTAATTAATAGAATAATTATACTGGTTTTATTTAAATATTTTAGTCAAACGTGGTTAAACATCGTGTGATAAGGGAATTAACTATGTATTGTTATGTCCTATAGTGAGGATTAGAATTTTATTTTTGGGTGGGTGTTACATGGTGAAGAGAATAATATGTGTCCGAAATGATCATTAGTAATAATTAAATAGATATGGATCATGTGGAAGAACAAGGGGGTTGATAGTGTTGGATATTCCTAGTTGGTCACATGATAAGAGATCTGGGAAATACTATGTATCATATATGAATTGTAATCACAGTATATGTAATTCATATGAGATTATAATTTTTAATGGATCTACGAATGTAAAGGGTGATATAGATAAAATATAAGGGGAGATCTGGTTTAAAAAATTAAGTATGAATCCTAATGTTAATGAATTAATGTACTGACAACTAATTAATGTATATTTTTAGTGGTTTTTTTACTATATAATAGAATTGAAAATCAAAATGTATCTTGGGGTAGGGGGATTCAAGAAACAAATTGTTCTTATACAAAATTCATAAAAAAAATCATTCACATCCATTCATATCAGGTGTTGTTTTAGGATTGGTTTATGGAAAAAAGTAACAATATATTGGAGACTAATATATATATGTATATATATATACAGATAATTCCTAAGGAAGTAACATTCTCTAATATGGACCTCTCTATGTGGTTTAAATTCACGTAGAATGGATCATGTGTACCATATTTTTGCATCATGAGACCAATATTTTGATTCATTACAAAGGAAATTATGCATCTCAATTTTTCTAATCAATGAAATCAATAATTACCGATGAGATATCATTAGTGATTATTTATTTCAGAAAAAAATATTCATTGGGAGATTATTTGTACCACACTATAGCACATGTCAATGAAATTCTATAAAACATAGTGCATATTAATTTCTAATAGAGGGGTTGTTGTCATGTAGATTAATTTTATATGACCGGAATGTATGTTCTATGTTTTTTAATGTTATCATGATGGGATGAAATTTCATATAATTTTAAATCATATGTTTGATACACTATTCAAGAAAATTATAGCAATCAATTAGTAATAATTGATCTATTATTCAAATTCATATATTTGTGACATTAAGTGAAATAATAATGAGGTCTCGTGAAATTATTCTTGAGCATATACACATTAGTGGTTACCATAGTGCATTTTAAAAAATATTATCAAGGATTGTGATCTATTAAAATAGTATTTTATGTACAGTTTATGGTCACACCCATTTTGTTTCACGGTTTCGAGGCTTCTTCCGTTATATCATTGATGTTTTGATAAAAAATACATGAAATCCTATGATGTATGAGTTTAGAACATTCTTACTAAACGATCTCAGAAAATAGTTTTGATTGATAATTAAATCATGATTTGTCAATAAAAATATCATTGACTAGTTACAATGTATGTTATTATTTTTGGTACTATTGATTATCAAATAACTATTTGAAGATATGAATTTTGGGTGAGGGAATTTAGAATTCAATGGGGAAATTTCCAATCATCATCATATAATATAATAAGGGTTCACATTCATAGAATTACATGTTGTAATACCATCCTGAGTGTAAAAAACTTTTATTCTAATTAAAATTATTAGTTGTCACAATATTAGTATAATAGATGTCTTAATTTTAAATAATCCTTAGTAATTACGTAAAATTATTGAAGGAGTTGAATCATATAAACAATTAACCTATTCTTTGATGGATATTTTCACCAAAATCCACAATAACATTATTTATATGTGATAAGACTATATTAATGTGATATCATATCTAAATATTGTTTCACCTTATTGAGTTTGAACAAAATTGTATTATCAAATCACAATATTTCATTATTATCATTATCCCTGATAGTTCATCATATTATTTGGAGAAATTGTTAGAGATATTCAATGTTATTTCTTCCTCTAAATATATCTCTTCCTTAACATTACTCTATATTTTTTTATTAGTATAGTTAATGTATAGGAATATATTTTTCATTTCTATTTAATTTAAAAAGGGCATATGATACATTTTTGGGGTTTACAGATTCATCATTAGAGTGACAGTTTCTATTGTATCAATTATCTTTTTATAGAAAAAAAATAAAGGGGAAATTTTGGTGTTTAAACTACTATTGAATTCAAAGGAATAATTAATTATTTCATCAAAAAATTTAGGTTTTATATGTTTTGGTGACATTGGGAACTATTTTTCAAAATTCTTGCAAAAAAATCTTATCTCAATTACTTCTTCATTTTAAATTAAGTTTCACTTTCAGTCACTATTTCTATAAAAACATTTACAGAAATTAACATAGAATAGTTATTTTATTCAATTTCTTAATTGATTTCATGATTATTTTTATTTTGAAACATACTATTTTAATGAATTATATTATAAAACTTTTAGAATAGGATTATTTTTTTTTACAGAAAAATGTTTATTTTCTCCAATCCTTTTAAATAATGGTTTAAAATTAGAATATTATCTTTCGGTTTCTTGAAATGTTAACTTACCCCCACCCCTAATCCATTTCACCTATGTCTATCAGAAATTTGGTATTAGTGGAACATTTACTATCTTAATTTCATTGATTTAAAATTCTGTCAATGTTTTAATTTTTCAAATCAGTAAGTATTTTTTCAAATAAATATTTCTATTTTAAAACATATTTTCCAAACACCCATGTTGGTCTTGAAAGAAAATAATTGGGTTATGATCCATTTAATAAATGTAATAATTATGTTTCATATAATTATATAATGTATAATTTTATTATATCTATTTATATCCTTTTTAAAAAATTATTCTGATAGGTTGTACATTTCATCTAAAAAAAGAAACAAACATGTGATGATATATATTATTTTGAATTATATCATAACCAAATGAATTCATTAATGTTATGTTAATATGTTAATGATATTAATTGGAATTTATCATTAAATAACCACAAATTAAATATATAATTTTTTAAAAAATATATATGAAGGTGAAAATAAATATTATGATACATGATATGGAATGTATATTTAAGTCATTAAGATATTCCCAAGTCATCCTAAAAAATATGTCACTTTAATGTTTACTATATCTATTTATATTTTAAATGGATAAAAATCACATGGTTACACAATTTACATAGAATCATTTTTCAAAAAAATCTTTTTGGTTTTAACAATCATTTGAGAGAAAATCCTTCCATGTTCTATGAAGCTGAAGATGGAAAAAGACTACTGGCTGAGGAACTCATTGGTTCACTCATGAAATATGTGATAACCATGAAAAAAAAAGATAAAGTGGAGAATAAATATGTCAAATATCCCATATAAAAATTCATTCATATAAATAAATGATAACTCAACCAAGAGTGAATATGATATTTCCAACAATACCAATACAATGTAAACATATAATAAAAATATTTTATCCACTCGAAACATAAAAAATTAATAATTCAATGTAATTTTTTTTGTAAAAATAATGTATACATCATCCCATAATATCCATTGAATAAGAAAAAGGAAAATTAAAAAAAATAAAGGTATGAAGGATTTAAATGTATCCAATTGGATTTCGAAAAGGAAAAAAATTTAAATATAAAAATAAATCAATGAACTCTTTATGTTTGTCATGAAACATGTCAATGATTGAATGGTGGCTAGTTAAAAAATATTCAATTCTACCTATCATTCTTCTTCATAATTTTATATTTTTTATAAAGCTTCATTAACATATTAATATCTTCCCAATGATGAAAATGGACATCAAAATTGTTTTTAGTGATCTTGTTTAAAATTTTATATTTGAAACAAATAAATAAAGTAGTAATGTTTCAAAAAATGATCATTTTAAAAAAAAAATACATGAGTTTTATTTTAATTTGTATAGTTCAAACAAATGTTGACAATAATTAATCACAAATAAAATATCATTAAAAACCACTTTCTCATTTTACTTAGGGCAATAAATTTAAAACAATATTTTGGGATCTCAAAAATTATTTAAAAATATCTATTATCTCAAACATAATAATGTTTTCTAAAAAATTTAGAAAAATATAAATGGTTTTTCTAAAAATAAAATTTTATATAACTTTTGGAAACTTGGTCATATAGTTTCTGATAGTAGTAGTCAAAATCATAACTATGGTTGATAAAAAATAATTCAACAATATTCTCATATTTATAATCTAAAAACATGTTCCAAACAAATGTGGAATCCAGAATCATAATTATCTTACTTAATTTAACCCATGATATGGGTGCCGAATTCAATAGTTTCTTTATATTTACAAAAAATAGAAAACATTGAAAAAATATATGGTGTATGGAGAGATGTTTCCCTTGAAATATATATGGTATTCCCTAAAAATTAATTTCCTTGATTATTTTTGATAGTGTAAATGTCATAATTGGAGATGATTCAAAATGAAAAATTACTTGTTTAGGTACAATTGGATTCCCCATCTCTAATTTTATTAATTATTCTTTTGGGTAAATATATGAAGAATAATTTACTATATAATAGTCAGGTATGTGATATCAGTTTTAAATTTTCCTTTAAGAAATATTTTTTTTTAATTTCATCAGATTTAATAGAATCCCATTATTTTCAACCTAACATTTTCAAAATAATTATTTTATTGATATGAAATATTTATCATTTCAAAATGTTGTGTGTTTTTTTGAAAACATAATTATTCTTGGCTTTGTCATTGGATCCTTTTTCATTCGAATATTCACTCTCTTGTCAAAATCAACCATAACTTACTAGTACGAGATTTAAAACATTGTAATTTAATGATAACTATGCTTGTGATGCTTACCAAATTATCATGAAACACATGACTTACTTCAAACAAAAAAAAATTATTCCTCCTCTAAATCCATAGAATATGTCCATCATTACTTTTTATTTTACAAAATCATGTTGGTATTGTTGGAAGTAAACATTTTATCATTATAATTATTAATGAATTTACTAAAATTCCATTGGTTTTATTCATAGAATAGAATTATTATTCATTTAATTCCATTATCAATTTTTTTAGGAATTTCCAAAATGAAAAATTGAAAATAAATCATAAAGTAACAACCGTGCTGTATAATTTGATTAAAATGAATTTGAAGCATTTTTTCCTTCAGAAGGTTATAAACAGTCATCTTATTATTCCAAAAAACCTCAAAAAAGACAAGTTGATAGATGAAATTGGAAAATCCATGAAATTTAAAAATATTACATAGTGATTTTACCTTACATAATATTATTAGGCTGAGATAGTTGATGATACAAGTTTTATCACTAACGGTGTCCTCATAGGCCCTATCTTAGGAATAATCCATTTTGAAATTTCAAAAGGAAATTTCAAATAGTTGGATTAATATAGTCTTCATTTTTGAATCAATAATCCTTAATACCATGTATATTATAGGAATGTTTGACCCCCAATCTGAGAATGGAATTTTTCATGGGTAACTAATATCAAGTAAAACCTTCTGCATATTCAATAAGAGGACCAATAACCTAAAAGATTTGGTTTATATAAAATTTAATAAGAATCCTACTAAAACACATACAAAAAGTGATTATGATGTTTTTTAACCTAGTTTTACCCTTTATGAACATGGATATTCTAATCTAATTAAAGATTAACTAGAATCGTTATACACTCTATTAACCATGTCCTTGACTCAATCCCTAGAAAACCCTCTTGAGAATGTTATTGAAGAATTATAGTCCAGAATTCATATGACAGGGCCTATATAAAATTTTGTTGATCATAAATATTTTATCTGTCATATAGAACCTCATTCCCTTTATGTTTCTATCAATGGTGAAAATTTTATATTTACTATTAAATAGGATTTAAAACAATTTCAATGGAATGATATTTGGACTCTGGTGGAACAACTCGATATTCCCACAATTATTAACACCATGTGGGTTTTTTTAAAAAGAATATTATCAAGGTAATATTATCTATAATAATGATCTAATTGTTTCTAAAATATATAATAATGAATATTTTAATGATTTTGTGGATACCATTACATTTATTTATAGTCTCAAACAAACTATAATCTTATATACATTATATTTTTATTTTTATTTCAAACTTTTGAAGATGGATGTCAAAATTTATTTCTAAAATTGTATTATGTTTGAAAAAATATTATTTCAGTCAAATTTTCTGATTTTTAAAATCTATAATCCTATATTATTTTTAAGTTAACCATATATATCAATGGATTTAAACAATCCCCCCCAGTTCTCATATGAGAGGTTAAATAAATTTATCTTAACAAATGATAAATAAATTCGATAAAATGTGTCCACTACATTATGAAACCCATTTTTTATGAAACAATAATTGGTCAAATTAATGTTGATAATGTAATTTTATATTCAACTAATGGAAATATTTATAAATAATTTTTCTATTTAATGAATAATGAGTGAGATATTTGTTTCATGGGAGAACATAAATTCTTCATTGGTTTTCAAATTTACAGAAATTAAAATGAATCATTTTTATCCAATGTAAATAACCTAATTTAAGTATAAATTTTTTTTAAGGGGTTATTCTCTATGAATTATAACACCCTTGAGTACAATATATAATATTGGTTTTGATGAATCCATTCAATAGGTTGAAAAAAAAACTTCTCTAAATATGATTGGAAGTCCACTCAATCATACGATGGCATGTATGGATATCTTGTTAACTGTATGTATTTCGAATCATTTTCAATCTATTTTTTATTAATAAGTTTTAAATTTACTTAAAATAATATCTATTATATAATATGATGTAAACCCCATGGATTATGTTTTCCATATGAATCCTCTTTTGAGTATTCATGTTTTTACAGTGATGAATTTGGAGGATTAAAAATAGGTTAGAAAAGTACTTTTGGGTCTGTTCATCTACTAGAAAAATATCATGTCTCTTGTAGTATGATAAAATAAAACATGGTTTCCCTTTCTATACAAAAAGATGAATATAAAGTTTTTGGGATTTTTCACTAAATTTATATAGATGTATCTTACTCTCCTCAATTTTGGGAAAATATATTCTTCCATCCCCATCATGTGTGAAACATCTTGTGTGATCAATATTTATAAAAATTATAATTAACAATCCCACAATACGAACACTTACATGAGACCATATTTTCTACGAAATCACATTCAAAATGGGGATATCATTTTTGAGTTCATTTGAAAAAAATCATAAACATATCGATATCTTCACCAAACCCTTTCTTCTTATCCACTATTAAATCATCAAAATGATATGGGTATTAATATATTATGATAATTATATCTTAATAACATGTAATGAATAATATTTGGTTAAAAAAATAAATCAACATTCCAAAACGTATTTTAGATTAATAATTAGATTTTAATTTTTTTTATAATTTTGAAAATGTAAATTGAGTATGATACTCTATGAATAACATTCTTATATGTATAGTAATAACTGAATGTGGTTCTACTGTAAGTGGTCCTTGTTACATACCCCCAAAAATATTTTATTAGGTTATTTAACTATTTCTCTATCCGGTGTTTAGTGATTTGTCCTTAATATAAATCTCGGTTGGAACAACTTGGAAATTTACTAATTTTTATTAATATAGTATAAAATAATAATTAATAATGAAAACATATTCTTCTAATTTTTTTAAGTATTTTTTGTTGAGTGTATTTTAACGGATATGATCCCTTTAAAACCCTCTTTATGCATTAAATGATGGGGATATAATCTTGTTGACACTTAAATAACCCTATAAGAGACACTTTCTGTTTCAAAATTATTTTCCATATATCAATTTTTTTATATTCTTTTCAAAATGTATATATATATTTCTAATATTAATTTCTAATATTGACCATTAAAAACATTTTCCATAAAAATATTAATTTCATATCATATATATATTCATTGAAAATATCAGTTCTAATGTTTTTTCATTTTTAACACTTATTTTGCAAAGCCTTATTGATTCCTCTATTAAAGAATATTGAATTATGACAGATGTAGATTTTTATTTTATCTCTATACTATTTACCCCATGTAAAAATCCATATCACAAATTTCATAGGGGGGTCAATATCCAGTTGTTGGATTAAAATATCTTTTCTATTAATTCTCTTGGATGGGTATAGGTTTTAATATTTCTCTAAATGTGGGATATTATTTATGCTAATCATTCCTTATTACACACTGATTTAATTTATTTATTATTCATGGTATTGTTATCATAAAAATTCCGATATTATTATGCATCTCATCACTTCTAGATTTTATTGACAATAATCGGTCTTAAAGTAGAGAATATTTTCTTTTAAGTGATGTGAATCCATATTTTTGATATCATATAAGAGTCATTGAAAAATTAAAACAAAAAATGCGAAATTTATGATTCTAGAGAAGTAATGGGATTCAAAAAATATAGGATAACCTGTATGCAATTCCACCACCACAAAAATTCCATTAAACATTCTTAACGATTTCAGTGGTACGTATAGAAAATGAATAGAAGACGCACAAAACAACGGGTATAGAACAAAACATAGAACTATTTTATACAGTGTTTTTACATAAGTATCGGTAACCCATTACAAGGGTAACCCTTACACTGGTATTAAAATCATACATGTTCCATTACAGTGCATCTATTAAGACTACGAAACAACTTAGTTTTTTAAAATACAATTTTGTGATTTAAGAGGAATAATTGGAGTCCACTCTATAGTCAATGGATAGTTACTATAAACTATTCTATCTTTTTGCTTCAATATTATATATATGCCACTATGTTTTCATTACAGGATTTTCCATGAAAAATCCTCGAGGAAATTCCAAAGCTACCTCAATATTGGTAAACATAAAAAATTAACTTCCTTTCTCCACACTAAAATTATTATTATTACATTGTATATCCATCATCTACAAATAGTGATCCCCATAATAAAGAAAAAACCCGCCTTTTAGAATAAATTAAATATTGGTCAAAATAAATCAATCCAGAACCACATCATCTTCAAGAATACTAATATATTCCATAACATTACAATAGTAGTCAATGCCTATAAAATTTACTCTTATAGGACTTGGAAATATACATCAACCACTATAATAACTTTCTCTCATCAACATGATAAAAAATTTCAATTTCATTTCATTTTTAAATATTATTTCTCAATTTTAATGTTTGAAAAAAATCGAAATTCACAATAAGTATTTTACATAACTATCATTACTCCTTAGTTTTCATCATATTGTTTTTTTAATTGAGATAAATTATTAATGTCATTATTTCCAAGAAACCTCAAACATCCTAATATTTCTACTTTACATAGGGTTAACTACCATTAATGTAAGGTTTCATGGTTTTAATTCCATTTACTTTAAAATTTAATTTTTATATTTCATTTTTCTTTTCTGGACTCACTATTAAAGGGAGATTATCTATTGTATGTGATGTCTTTCTATAACATGAAAAGAACTAAGATATAGTCTTGGTGTTAGGGATAGAATTAAATCCAATATAGTGATACCATAAATCCTCATGTGAATGATGTAAGAGATATTGGATTTCCATTCAGTATATTTTCTTTAAATCACTAATACTCATATATATATATATTACTATGTAGTTAAACCATTTTAAATTATTTAATGCTTTCAAATTTTCATTACTTATGTTGTTCAATCCAATAATTAAACCATTATATTTTTATTTTTAAATAGATTAATCAAATAAATATTCATTTTATTATCATACATTTATTATTATTTATATTTTTTAACATTAAACCTTTTATTATTTGGTAAGTATATTAAAAATATTTTAATTTCCTCTTTCAACTGTAAAAATGTTATTTAAAATGGCGTGATTCATTTAATTTTTTAACGTTAAATGAAAACACTTTTTGTAACATCCCAAGTAAGTAATGAATAATAGATATTTTTATCTATGTCTATTTATTAATTATATAGTGTTTTAGAGGCTTAAAATTAGAATAAATCCAATCTTAAGCATGGAATACACTAATATTTTTAAAAGATTGTTTTACTGCCTTTTGATGGAAAACCATTTATGAATCAAACTTTTGACAATTTTATAATATCTATTTGTCAAAATAAACATATTCTTTATTATTGAGACATTGAAATTTTTATTGGATAAATTTTTGATATTTTTCTGACAATGTTCATTTTTTAATGAATAGTGAAAAATACTGCATTTTACATCAAAACTGCTTTTTCATCTAATTTAATTATATGGTTAGATTATCTTTTTAATTTGTCTCAATGTGTAATCGGAATATATTTTTACCATTTAATCCAATGGTGGTCATTAGGATTAATTTCACTTTGGAATTGGGAATAAACTAATGCCAAATGTTTCATAGATATTGTTCGAAAAACACCCGCTATTTGTTTTGACAACAGAAATTATTTTTAAATCAATTATTGCAATTTCTTTGTTTTGATTTTGGTAAAATGGATTCTATATTTGGAATCAGAAGGTCCAAATTATGTAATTTAGACTCTTTTGTTTTTGGACATTATGAATAATAACAACGGTAATTATCTTTAATTATCTTGATTAATGAGTAATCTGGTAGTTAAGGATAATAAAATAATATCATAATAATAAAAAATGACTCCAAAATGTGTACTAATGCTACTTTTTGTCTCATACCCGACCATGGGATGCCTTTTTACAGACTTGGGGACCCCATTGAATCACTTTTGGTGGAAAGTGATATGTTATCTTTTTATTTTTTAAAGAAAATAAATATAACAAAGAATGTATCACCTGAGTAAAACATTTTTAATTTTGTCTACATAGATTATATTATAAACTATATATATTCATTGTAAAGCTAAAAATCATTCATATATCATAGAATATTTTTCATAATTTTTATACATTAAATAAATTAAATTATTTATGACATCATGATGATGCAGCGATTACCTCATTATTTAACGATTTAAATAAAATTAAAAGATAATGGAAAATTTAAGACCTACACTTGTCAAAAAACCTATTAAATGAGTATATTTCGAAACCTTATCACTGTATCCTCTAATTATATCAATGTGGGACCTTTTAAATATGAAACTCATTTTAAAATAAAGTGACATTTCTTTACATTCCAAGAGTACCCCTCTTCTCCTCTTATAAACGGCCCCACCTCTACCACCTTACCCACACTTCCAAATCCATTTTCTCGGCCAAACCCTACCCATTTCGTCTCTCCACATCCCTCTCTAACTCCTAGAATCCTCACTTTGGGCAGAAGTCTTCCCAAGGAAGCTTTTGATCTCAAATCAAAAATAGTTACCCGATTTAAAGGAAGTGTCTTCTATTGTGTTCTTATGTTTTATGTTGCTTCTCCAACACCCTAAACTATTTTTATTCATTTATTTTGTAACAAAACTAGTATATTCCATAAAATAGGATATTCTTATAAGAGCGATTCGATCTACACTTACAAACACCAACATCTGATGGTTAAAGAACATACTGTTTCCGTGGATGGCGAATTTCTACCTCCCAAAACGATGATTGTTCAATATTCGTTTAACACCTTCAAAGTAGGCCATTAATATGACACTATTTTTTATATGATATATGATATGTTTATGTATTACTTAATCTTATTTATTTTTCATTTATGGCATACCTTTATGGTTTCCATTATGGGTAAACGCGATATATTCATTTTAGGAAGTGCGGACTACAGCCCCCTCAAAGTGATTTGATTCGTTAATGCCATATGTGGTACATATAAAGGATGTAATTAGTGGTATTATATATGATATTATACTGTAATTATAATATAACTTTATATAATTATGATTCCATTCCATAAAATATGAAATAGAAATGAAAGTAGCGTTTATGCGTACGTACGGCTTACCGTCTCCATGAACGATGAATTTAATTTCATACCTCTAAATGATTATGTAATATAATAAATGAATGTATATACTGGATATATCTGACATATATGGAATCTGAATCATTAATATAATTCTTGCGATAATGTATATTTGACTACATGAACAACTTGTAAATATAAGAAGTAAACTTTTGACTCAAGTACCAAATATCGACAAAACGACCGTTATTAACTTAAATGATTACATAATGTTCATAACATGGTAATAAGTGATATAAAAGGAATAATGAAGTTGAAAAGGTTCTTAAGAAAGCATAAATTAACTCAAGTTTATTATTTAGGAGATTAATGAATGATCGAGTCAAGTCGGTCCCAAGGTAAGGGACCTCGTATCAATCTCCTTTCATTGAGGAATATTTTATTTTATACACAACCTTGTTTTATACAGTGTATAAACCCCTTTGAATTTTATGTTTATCCAAAAGTTATCTTTTTTATACGAAGCATTTTACAAAATGACAAAAGAGAATGTTTTTGTCGTTTGTATGCGGTGACAACGACTTCTCTTCCGTCGTGACCATTATTTGTGTTTCGGTTTCCTCTACAAGCCATACCTTTTTTAAAAGAAAAATAAATACCATGTTTTACTTTTCTTTTATTTTGGTATTTAAAATGGTTTGGAATATGTTTTATTATATCCCTGTGTTATTGATATCTTGTGATTGAAATTTGGAAATGTTATGTTTCCTTTATGCATGTTTTATGTGATACGATTATGTTATGGTTCTTGGGAATTGTTATGAAGATGGGTGGTTCCGTGATAAACTAAGGCCGGGTGACCCCAATATAGCTCTCCAATACATTGGGTAACGTGAAGGAGTGAAACGTTAATGTTTCTCCAAAGAGATTTAGGGAATATACTGTGATGGGTATTCCAAACGTAACCAAGAGGGTTACTCTCTACGTAAGAATGTTATGAATGCCTCAAGTTACCTTTATGTCTTATGATTTCAATGATTTATTCATGATTTGATGAGGTATGTTAAAGTGCCTATGTTTTATGGGTAAAGTATGATTTCACTCTTATGTATATATGTACTCATGTTTCCTTTCCATATTTTTATATCACTTACTGAGCTTTTTAAGCTCATCCCATGTTTTTGAAATGTTTTTCATTGGTCAAGGGAAAGGTACATGATATGATGATAGTGTCAAGGAAGTGTCAAGAAAGAACCCATGTTTTATTTTAAATATGTTTCCATTTATGGGAAAAATGAATACTATATTTTATGTAACCACTTTGTTTAAATATGGAATGTAATGCAAGTTTTATGATCTAATTCTCTAAAACACTAATCCTGAAAAGATCCGAAACTTTTATTCTTGAAGTAACTCAAGAATAAGTAATGTTTAAGGCTGGGTCCTTATAGTTTGAATCAGAGGTTGGTTTAGATAACTTTAGGAGTTAAAATTCTATTAAATGATTATCAAAAAAATTTATGGTCAAATTGAAGTGATATAGCATTTGAATATTACCATGTTTCTTCATCTAAGATATGTCTGTTCAGAATGGTTTTCCACAGAGGAAATAAGGAAGTGGTGCTAGGAAGGCATACCGAAGGAAATAAACTTTCAAGTCAGTATCCTGAGATGGTCAGATTCAGAATTGAGCAGTTTACTGCAGTGATGGCTCAGTTGAATCAGGTGAAAAATGTTGTTTGTTTTAATTGATGCTATTTTGGTGTTTTCTAAAAGTATAGAGGAGCATGAAATACATTTAAGGGTTATTTTGAAAACCAAAAAAAAATTGTATGGGAAATTCAGCAAGTGTGAGTTTTGGTGGCAACAAATTTTTTCCGTGGTCATATTGTTTATAAAGATGGAATAACTGTGGATCCTGCAAAAACAACGGTTGTTGAAGAATGGCCAAGACCCACAAATGTTACTGAGATTCGTAGCTTCCTTTTTTTGGGAGGCTATTAACAATGTTTTGATAGAAAATTATCACGGTTATCTAGTCCAATGACTAAGATAACTTAGAAGGGTGTTAAGATTATCTGGACAAAAGAATGTAATAATTGTTTTCAGGAGTTGAAAAGAAGATTGTGGAATTCTCCAGTTTTGGCACTACCTTTTAGGAATGAGGAGTTTTTTATATACATTGATGCTTCATTGAAAGGACTTGGTTGTGTCCTTATGCAGAATGATTAGGTAATTGCTTATGCTTCACGACAGTTGAAAACTCATGAGGTAAATTATCCTACGCATGATTTGGAATTAGCTCCTATTGTTTTTGCTTTAAAAATTTGGAGGCATCATTTGTATGGAGTAATGTGTGAAATATATACCGATCACAAAAGTTTAATGTATATATTCACTCAGAAATAATTTAACATGAGATAGAAGATATGTCTATAATTAATCAAGGATTATGATTGTACAATTCATTACCATACAGGAAAAGAAAATAAAGTGGCTGATGCTTTGGGTTGAAAAAGTAAATCATTATTAACAGTGATGTGTTTGGAACGTGATCCTTTGGTTAAGGATTTGATGAAATTTGGAATAGATGTTGTTGGTGCAGGATGTCCTTCTGTTTTATTTCAGGTATCAGTGAAATCTTCTCTATCAGACAGAATCAAGCAATTGCAGAAGAAAGACAATGAGTTACAGAAAAAGGTAGATCTGGTTCAGAACGGTAAGTTGCATGAATTCAACATTGATAGTGATTTAGTTTTGAGATTTTGGAAGTGATTGTGTGTGCCTTGTGATTCACAGTTGATAAGAGAGTTGATATGTGAAGCTCATAGTTCTCCGTTTTCAGTTCATCCTGGCAGTACTAAGATGTATAGAGATCTTCGAGATTATTACTAGTGGGATGGAATGAAAAAGGATATTACTAATTTTACAGTGAAGTGTTTGACTTGTCAACAGGTTAAAGCAGAGCAGTAGTTATCGAAAGGGATGCTTCAGCCTTTACCAGTTCCAGAGTGAAAATGGGAGAATATATCCATGGAATTTATTGTGGGATTACCGAAGACATCTCGAGGTAATAATGCAATATGGGTTATTGTTGATCACTTGACTAAATCGTCTCATTTCTTTCCTATTCGAGAAAATTTCTCTCTAGATCAACTTTCTCGATTGTACCTTAATGAGATAGTCAGGTTACATGGAGTTCCTCTCTCTATTGTATCTGATCATGATCTCAGGTTTACTTCTAAATTTTGTAAAGGCCTTCAGAAGTCATTGGGTACTGAATTAAATTTTTGTACATCTTTTCACCTGCAATCAGATGGGAAGTCAGAAAGAACGATTCAAAAATTGGAGGATATGCTACGGTCCTGTTCGATGGATTATCAGGGAAGTTGGTAGAAACATCTTTTTTTGTTTGAGTTTTCTTCTAATAACAGTTTTCATTCCAGTATACAGAAGGCACCATTTGAGGCGTTATATGGGAAGCAGTGCCGAACTCTAGCTTTTTTGGATTAAGTGGGTGAAAGGAAGCTGATGGGACCAGAATTGGTAGAAGAGTTGCCAAAAAAATTTCATCTGATACAGAAACACATGAGAACATCTCAGAGTAGGCAGAAGAGTTATGCGGACAACATGAGGAAGGATATCTCTTTTGAGGTAGGTGATCATGTTATTATCAAAGTCTCACCATGGAAAAGTGTAATGTGATTTGGTAAGAAAGGAAATCTGAGTCCAAGGTTCATTAGACCATATGAAATTTTGGAGAGAGTTGGATCAGTTGCTTACCGAGTGGCTTTAACTCTGAGTTTACCTCAGGTACACAATGTTTTTCATGTTTTGATGTTGAGAAAGTATATGCCAAATCCATCTCATGTTTTGAGTCCAAAGGTAGTTCAGATGAAGGAGAATATATATTATGCAGAACAACTGGTTCAGATTCTTGAGCATAGGGATCAAGTGTTATAGAATAATTTGATTAATCAAGTAATGGTTTTGTGGAAGAACCACATGATTTAAGATGAAACATGGTAATTTGAAAATGCAATGAAGGATAAATACCACCACTTATTCGATAAGTAAATAAATTGAGGGGATGCAATATTCTAAAGGGGGGAAGGATGTAACATCCCAAGTTATTAATGAATAATAGATATATTTATATATGTCTATTTATGAATTAGATAGTGTCTTAGAGGCTTAAAATGAGAATAAATCCAATCTTAATCATGGAATACACGAAATTTTTTAAAAGATTGTTTTAATGGATTTTGATGGAAAACCATTTTTAAATCAAACTTTTGACAATTTTATAATATCTATTTTTTAAAATAGACATATTCTTTATTATTGGGACATTGAAATTTACATTGGAAATTTTTTTGGTATTTTTCTGACAATGTTCATTTTTTTAATGAATAGTGAAAAATACTGCATTTTACATCAAAACTGCTTTTTCATCTAATTTAATTATATAGATAGATTATATTTTTAATTGGTCTTAAAGTTTAATCTGAATATATTTTTACCATTTAATCCAATGGTGGTCGTTAGGATTAATTTCACTTTTTAATTGGGCATAAACTAATGTCAAACTTTTCATAGATATTGTTTCAAAAAAACTCACTATTTGTTTTGACAATGTGAATTATTTTAAAATCAATTATTGCAATTTCTGTGTTTGGAATTTGGTAAAATGCATTCCATATTTGGAATCATAAGGTCTAAATTATGTAATTAAGACTCTTTTGTTTTTGGACATTATGAATAGTAACGACAGTAATTATCTTTAATTATCTTGATAAATTAGTAATCAGGTAGTTAAGGATAATAAAATAATATCATCATAATACAAAATGACACCAAAATGTGTCCTAATTCTACTTTTGTCTCATTGCCGACCATGGGATGCCTTTTTACAAACTTGGGGACCCCATGGAATCACTTTTTGGGGAAATTGATTTGTTATCTTTTTATTTTTTTAATGAAAGTAAATATAACAATGAATGTATCACCTGAGTAAATTTTTTTTAATTTTTTCTACATAGATGATTTTATGGAATATAAATATTCATTGTAAATATAAAAGCTTTCCTACATCATAGTATTTTTTTTCATAATTTTTAGACATTAAATATATTAAATTATTTATGACATCATGATGATGCAGCGATTATCTAATTATTTAACGATTTAAATAAAATAAAAAGTTAATGTAAAATCTTAGACCTAAAATTTTCAAAAACCTATTGTATGAGTATATTTAGAAACCTTATCATCTTATCCTATAATTATATCAATTCGGGACCTTTTAAATCCGAAACTCATTTTAAAATAAAGTGACATTTCTTTACTTTCCAAGAGTGCCCCTCCTCTCCTCTTATAAAAGGCCCCCGCCTCTACCACCTTACCCACAATTATAAATCCTTTTTCTCAGCCAACCCCTACCCATGTTGTCACTCTACATCCCTCTCTAACTCTTAGAAGCCTCACTCTGGGCAGAAGTCTTCCCAAGGATTCTTTTGATCTCAAATCAAAAAGAGTTAACTCATTTAAAGGTAGTGTCTTCAATTGTGTTCTTATGTTTTATTTTGCTTATCCAACTCCCTAAAATCTTTTTATTAATTTCTTTTGTAACAAAAATAGTATCTTCCATATACTAGGATTTTGTTTTAAGAAGGATTCGAGCTACACTTACACACACCTACATCTAATGGTTAAAGAACATACTCTTTTCGTGGATGACGAATTTCTGCCTCACGAAACAATGATTGTTCAATATTCTTTTAACTCCTTAAAAGGTGGACATTAATATGAAACTATATTTATATATGATATATAATATATTTACATTTTACTTATGCTTTGGTATTTTTCATTTATGGCATAACTTTTTGGTTTCCATTATGGGTAAATGTGATATCTTAATTTTATGAAGTGCGGACTACCTCCCCCTCAAAGTGATTTGATGCGTTAATGCCATATGTGGGATGTATAAAGGATGTAATTATTGGTATTATATATGATATTATACTAAAATTATAATATACCTTTATGTCCTTATGATTCCTTTTCATAAAATACGAAATACAAATGAAAGTAGCGTTCATTCGTACGTACGGATTACCGTCTCCATGAACGGTGCATTTCATTTCTTACCTTTAAATGATTATGTAATATTATAAATGCATGTATATACTGGATATCTATGATATATATGGAATCTATATCATGAATATCATTCTTGAGATAATGGATATTTTACTATGTGAACAACTTGTAAATATAAGAAGTTCACTTTTGACTCAAGTACCAAATATCGACAAAACGACCGTTATTAACTTAAATGATTACATAATGTTCATAACATGGTAAAAAGTGATATAAAAGGAATAATTTACTTTAAAGGTTCTTATGAAAGTATAAATTAACTCAAGTTTTTTATTCATGAGGTTAAAGAACCATCGAGTCTAGTCGGACCCGAGGTAAGGGACTTCGTCTCAATCTCCTTTCATTGAGGCTTATTTTATTTTATACACAACCTTGTTTTATACGGTGTATAAACCCCTTTGACTTTTACGTTTATCCAAAAGGAATATTTTTTATACAAATCATTTTAAAAAATGAAAAAAGGGAATGTTTTTGTCGTACGTATGTGGAAACAACAACTTCTCTACCGTCGTGACCATCATTTCAGTTTCGTCTTCCTCTACAAGACATACCTTATTTAAAAGAAAAATAAATACAATGTTTTACATTACTTTTATTGTGTTATTTAAAATGGTTTTGATAATGTTTTATTATATCACTGTGTTATTGATATCTTGTGATTGAAATGTGGTAATGTTATGTTTCCTTTATGCATGTTTTATGTGATACGATTATGTTATTGTTCTTGGGCATTGTTATGAAGACGGGTGGTTCCGTGATAAACTAAGGGTGGGTGAGCCCGATATAGCTCTCCAATGCATTGGGTAATGAGAATAAGTGAAATGTTAAGGTTTCTTCGAAGAGATTTAGGGAATATACTATGATGGGTATTCCAAATGTAACCAAGAGGGTTACTCCCTACGTAAGAATGTTATGAATGCCTCAAGTTACCTTTATGTCTTATGATTTCTATGATTTATTCATGATTTTATGAGGTATGTTAAAGTTCCTATGTTTTATGGGTAATGTATGATTTCACACTTATGTATATATGTACTTATGTTTCCTTTCCATATTTTTATATCCCTTACTGAGCTTTTTATGCTCATCCCATGTTTTTTAAATGTTTTCACAGGTCAAGGGAATGGTACATGATATGATGATAGTGTCAAGGAAGTGTCAAGAAGGAACCCATGTTTTATTTTAAATAAGTTTCCATTGTTGGGAAAAATTAATACTATCTTTTATGGAACCACATTGTTTAAATGTGGAAGGTAATGCAAGTTTTATGATCTAATTCTCTAAAAATCTAAATCTGAAAGGATCCTCAAAGTGTATTCTTGAAGTAACTCAAGAATAAGTAATGTTTAAGGTTGGGGCCTTATACTTTATAATTTACCAATTTCTAATCTATATGTGGTACTGTGTATGTTGGATAATACATCAAAGAGTGAGCTAGCGAAGAATATATTTAATTAGGTATGAACTATGAATATCATTTTCTTGATTAAATATAATTTGAGGTATCCAATTATCAAAATTTTGTACGAAATTTATTTAGACATCATAACTTTCTCTTTTATCTTATAGTGGGATAGAAGAAATAGAATCCACTTATCTTGGTTTTCTTCTAAGAATTAATTTTACTAAATAAACCAAATTAAAAATTATTAATTAAAAAAATCACCCATAGATATTGTTACCCAACATCTTATGTTAGGGTAGATAATTAGGTTAGTCAAATAGTCCAATTTCACAAGGCATCCCAATATTAATTAATTCAAGTAGAGTATTCTACATAATTGTGATGAAGTACCCTATAATAGTCACTTCCTAAAAATAATATACTTTATTCTTTTAATAATTATGTGGTGCATGCCTCTTATACTTTAATCCCTCTTAGGAATGATGATTTTATTGTTATTATTGACTATGAAGAGAAGAAATTTGATACTATTCTTATTTAGTTATCAGGAATTGTATTTTATTTAGATTAATAAAAATAATTATTGTTTCTTCATTTACAACCCTATTTCTAGGAGTAGTTAGGGTCCACTAATATTTGACCACTAAAAACATAATGCAATATTCCATCTTTTGTAAAACTACTACATAATCATGAAAGAAACCATGCAAATTTAATAGGATCAATGATGTTTTAAATTAATAGTATAGATATTATATGTAAATATATAATATCTACCCCAATGGGAGTCTCTTGTTCATAGAGTAGTTCAATCCTTTCTATATATAAATATTTTCTATGGCCCCCAAATTCATTTGTTTTTTGGAATTGTAGAGTTCAAGGATCATCTTCTTTCTCTCCATTGAGAATATATAGTAGATATATCATTGAAAATTATATTATCATATTATGAGTAATCATACTAATTCAATTATATACTAGAAAAATGACTATACTTCAAGAGAGTATACAAATAATTTGAGTATGGTTGCATATTTTTTCAGTAGTTCTCCCATCATGGGGACACAATGAATTATGAAATACATAGGATGTTTCTATATGACCCCTATTCCATTGAATAATGGGAAAACTTGATTTCTGAGGTGTATTCAAGGTGGTTTCATATCCACATATTCATGATATGGATTATTTGATGATGTACTAGTTTGTTTTTCCCTTCTATATCCTATACTTAATATACTATTTTTTAGTAAACACACATAAGTGCAATGAATAGTTGGGTGACCCTTTGAGGAAAGGTGGCATGAATATCCTGATACTGTTGTCACACTCCTCTTTGTTTTTAACCACCTGTTAATTTTTTTCTTGGTGATCGTTTCTAAAATGGCTATGGATACCTACCTAGTAGAGGGAACACCTAATATCATTTTCTCATCAGGTTTATATACACAAACTTCTTGGGTCGTGATTTTTGGGATGAATAGATTCAAAACATTTCAGTAGAGTTTTTTCTTTTAATTGACAATTTTTGGGTGGATAAATTTGTTTCTATGAATGGATGTTAGAATATAATGGTATATTAACATTAATTAATTTTAGGTTATGTTTCCTTAACTCCATTAACTCTATTTCTTATTAGGAGATTTTTCCCTTAATGGTATGATCCTCACTATCCCCTTGTGTTGGGGGGGATTTGATCAATATATTTCCCTTTTACATTATCCTAATGTCAGTGAAGAGGGAAAAAACCAATTTGTGGACCCCTAAATATTGAACTTATATCTGATTTCAGTTATTTGAATATTATTTTAATATTTATAGTTTGACTATACTTCAGAAAATGATTTCCCAATCTTTCTCTAGTACACTAACATCAGACTATAAATTGTATGCATGATATATTTTACTTAATTAACCAATATATAGTGTGGTACATGACCCTTTTCCTCCTTATAAGAATAAAATAATTTTTCCCTCTTAGATATTTTTAGGTTCTTGTTAAAATCATCATTATAATTTTCTTCCTTGGTAAATTGTTATGGCTGGAAAACCCTTTGGGGATTATCTTATTCTTTGTAGTAATCACGTTGATATTTTTTTTTAATTTAATCTTTATGGAATCATTAATGTTCATTACCTAGTGTGTGATAGATAATTTAGTTTGATAAAATAATGTGAGGAATAATTAAGGTATTTTTTTGATGTTTCCCCCAATTTGGAAAATTAAATTTATCATCGAGGAGAAGACCGTTAAAGCCATGCACTACAAAAACAATTAGGTAGTATGTATATTATTCTATTAGAATAGAATACACAAGTTTATATATAAAAAATATCTTATTAGTCATAAAATATAATATATATATAAATTTATTACACTATAAGACATGATATAAACAAGAAAATGTCATAACATCCCGAATATACCATCCAGCATATACATAAAAATTACAAATATTAATCATTGGGATTTCACATAGAAACTTAGAGAAATAACGGTGTGATCATGTTATCTGTAAGAAGTAGCATAAAGTGGAATCTTAGATAATATATACATGAAATAAGTAATATATAATTAATAAATGAACAAAATTATTCAATAATAAATAAAAACAAAGGCCATAATATATCCATTACAATAAATGAAATCATGGATAATAATAATCGTTGATATGATGTAGTTGGAATATATAATTTAGATATCAAAACTATTTTTAGGCCATATTAAAAGACACATATCCTATTACCAGAAGAGGTATACACTAAAACCATGTCTATTTTATATTTTCATACCTATTATTTCTTTGAGAGGCAATATAATTTAGTTCCCCACTCATAATGTGATTATGTAAAATGTATTCAATATAAGAGTATTTAATACCTTTAACATCATTCCCTATAGAACAACTTTATAAATAAAATTTAATTTTTAATATAATAAGAAATACATATATCAAATACCTCCCTATTTAGTAGAATAATGCATATATATTTGAAAAATTCTTTAATAAACTTGGATTTTTTGTGGTATCATCACTGTAATAGGAATTAACCACATCAACCAAATATAGGGTTGAGGGTGCCTTTAAATATTTAGGATATCCATTGATGATTTTATTTAGTTTCTATATATTTAATTAGTAGGAGACTGTGTATATGATATTAAAAAACTTGTTATCATGGGTTTTAGAGTGTTTTTTAATATTCCAAATCATATCCCTCTACTGTTTTTTGTCGCATGTATAGTCATAGTTCCTCCTATCAAACAATAGGATAATGATTGAGTCAATGCACAAACATTACTAATTGGGGTGATTACACTAGTTTTATTAATGCTACAACTATATCCGATTTCTAGTATCTCGATAGGGTGGTATTTTCTAGTAATTTACGCACACTTTTAATTTAGATAAATGTTTTTTTATTTTTTAGCATGGAAAATATTGAGTTTACAAAACCTTTGCTAACATTTGAATAAAATTAATATGAGAACAAAAATAATAGATAATTTTAAATTCCTAATATATCTATATTGATATATAAAAAATTATTTCACAATAGTGTATTTTCTAGATAGTAGAAAATAAGTAGTGATTATAACCTGAGTTCCAAAGGATTATTTCCATAGAAAACCCCAATTTATGGCTTGGGTAAAAATTGAATCATAAATTATTAAAATATAGGACACAAAAATAATATTTTGACCTTATTAATAAATTAATTTCATCATATAAAATATAAAATAGGCATTGTATAGACCACATAAATGAAATTATGGGCATAATGAAAATATTTTCTCATAGAGAGTAGTTTGAGATGAAAACCAATTACCTCATATTCTGAAATACATGACTATTATTTAACCTGATGTATCATAAATATATATATCTCAATAAATTTTTTAAAAAACTTACTCATACCCATTTTCATTAATTATCTTCACAAATAGTTATTATCTATATTAATTCCATTAATTATTCACATCTGTGTTTATTATTTTTATTATTTGTACAAGATTCATAATATATTTTTTTCATATTAATTATTCTTCAATTTTTTTATTACAATGTAATAAAATATATGTTTATGGATGACTTAAAATAATCTATGATGATTCAAATTCCCCATTTTATTATTTTAGGCCTTATCCTTCCTTATGATATTGGTAATATAAAATTTATTTTGTTTTTCACTAATGTATGGAATTTAGTTAATTGATGAATTATATATATATATATAATATCTCCAAAGATAAAAATAAATAATTATTGACACAATTATATCATAATATTCATGTAATTACATTTCCATATTTTTCATGGGGTAAATTCAATTTATTGTTCTTGTAGTTGGCTAAACCATAGACAACATGAACATACCCGGATTTAATGAATGGTTATGTGGTGGTTTTGTGGAAATATAATTATTCCTTAAGAATAAATATATTAATTAATGTTTATCAATGATATATATAGTAATTTTAAATTATTATAATAAAATTTATATGATATAAAAATATAACACAATTTGAGTAAAATATTATCAACTTAGTGTGCATATTTTTAACGATTAAATTAATGTTGACCATTTTTTTATTATATAATTTTTGGTTTTATTATTTTTCATAAAATATAATTAATGATATCATAAAAATAATATTTATCCATTAATAAAATCCTAAATTCTAACCATGTTTATTTGTTTTGGAAAGTGAAACATTTTATATCAAAGAGATGGAAGTATGTCCAATGCATTAACGATGATTTTCATTTTCTTAATATATGGTGTATATAAAAAAATTATATAACCCTTAATATAGTATCCTTAACATATTATAATGAAAATAAAAAAATTATATTAATTTTTTAATAATAATTATTATTGAAAATAGTTAAAAGTAAAATCTAAGAAGTTGAAAATACTCAAGTCGTTGAATTTAATTTTCGGTAGATTTCACCCATGAAATAAAACCAATATGTTAACTATTGTCAAAAAGAATCTTATAGGACTGTAAGAGAATTATAGGTTAATTAAAATTGGTTGGATTTTTATATGGAACCAAAATTTTAATTTTTTGTCCTTGAATGTTTGGTGGGAAGCCCCTTTTATAAGTGTTGGGGATGACATTTTTGTAAATATTTAATGTTAATAAAAAGGGAGGAAAAGTTAAACATGTCATGTAATTACCAAAATAATAAATAATATAGTGGGTAAGAGGTAATTTCATTTTTAACATCACCCATTATATTCAAGACAATTTTTATCCTGATTCAATCATATTACCCATCACATTATAACTTTTAACATTTTAGCTTCTACATTAGTAACTAGTTTTCTACTAAGGTGACCTAATCATTATAAAAAATGATACTATTATAAACATTTGACCATATGATTCTAAATTTAAAATATATTTTTTATATTTATATTTTTGTAAGTGTTATAAATTAATTTTAATATTAAAAATATTTGAAATATTAAATAATTTTTTATGAAAAAAATTACTTCAGTTCAAAATTACTATAAATAAGTTTTTATACTACAAATACTATTTCAAAAAAGAATAATTTCAATTATAAAATTCATATTTTTGAATAAAATTGATTATAAAATTTATTATATATTAATAATTTCATTAAATTTATACAATTTATAAACTCATTATATAGTACAATTGACCTAAATGTATATTCTTTTAGAAAAATTGAAAAAGTCATTTTTATACTAATATAATTACAAAGAATTTAAAAATGAAAATTCTTTAAATAAGATTCATAAATGAATCATTTAAATACACAGATATGTAAATGGTATTTAGTTTATATGACACATGATAGTTCGTGATATATTGTTTTCATGCTACTATAGGGTATTGGGTATTACATTACCCTGTAAATAATTTCATACTTGAGTTTAATTAATATATCATATTTTGATCTTGTGTGGATATCCCATCACAACAGAAACTTCTGGCTCACAAGTTTACTCTTCGTATTTTTTATTTCTATAAAGAACTTTTTCCCATCGAGTCGTCCAATTTTGCAATACCTTATTTATACTGTATAAAATCATGATATGATATTAACATGTAAAAATTTAGTCTTCAACTCTAATCCATAATATAAGGGATCCTTTATTAGATTTAACAAGCATTTCCTTAGTAAATAACCATGTAATATATCTTGTATAATAGAAATGTTGGGTTGTGTGGAAAATCAGTAAGCTGCAACCCCAATTATTTCTTGTGTTTCATGATGACCAATAATCCATATGCATAGCATTCTCATATTTCCAAATCATGTGAATCCCATCCATTTTAAAACCTTTGGAAATGCATGATCTCTTATATTAAATTCATATTATTTCATATGATTATCAACATAATACTTTTTTATTCATTTTGAAACATTAATGTGATACTAAATAGTTCCCACCTTAAATTTTTTCTCCTTTATATACTCTAGACCAAATAAATTTATCTCCCAACTTCTTCCAAATAGGTCAATTTAAGGCATGTCTTCCCAAAAAATGATTCATATAGTGTCATATTTATTCTCAATTTGAAAATATTATTGTATGAAAATTATACCAATGGTATATACTGATCCCATATATATTGGAAGTAAAGGTCACAAGATCTCATCAAGTCTTTCAAATTAATAATATCCATTTTTATCCTCCCATAAGTCTATAGATGATATAAGGTGCTTAAATTTATTTTAGTGGAGAGTGGCCCATAAACACTCTTATATAATTGTGATGTGAACTATGGTTCATAATCAAATAATGTCAATATATGTTCCCCATGAAGGCATAAAATATAATTGATTTATAGAAGGTAATAGTTCTCTACGGGTCGATCATGTTATATTTATATGAAATTTGTATGTTTACTATGCAGATTAATAATGACCAATATAGAAATATTCTTCCCTAGAGTCTTTTTTAGTCATGTAAAAGTGTCTATTTTAATAGTATACTACTTTGTAGGAATATGTTACATTATGGTTATTGTATGTTTCCTTCCAATATTATCCTACTTGATTACTATTCATCAAGATAAATAGTTCACAAATTTACCACTTCATACCCTCCCACTATAAATTTTCCCTCATATACCAATATACATTTCCACTACCATGGTGTATATAGAAATTTGAGTTGTGTTATTTATCTATTTATTCCCTCTTCAATTGTCTTATTATAGAACACATAACCTATTAATAAATTTCAACACTCTCTATTCATATATGAGTCATATCAATTTCCTATCATTCATTGATTTAAAGCACTTTTGTATGTTCTATTCACCCCACTAGGTCTTCTCTATATTTTCTAGTATGTATTATTTCTCATTTTTTAGTAAAATAAAAGATTTATTCCCTTTATCAAAAATCACAATGTTCTGTTTTACTAGATATCATTATATAGTGTCCTTATTAATCCTAATTATGTTAAGAACACTATGGTATCTTCTTCTAAATTAATTATCCACCTTCTTTCCCTTCCTTGGGTATTATTTTATCAGTAAATCATATTATTTAAATAGTTACAATACTCATTATGGCCTCATTTTTATCTCCTTATGATTTATTATATACTTAACACTCTCGTGTTCCATATATATATATCATAACATTCACCGTAGAGGTAGTGTATCCATATTTTCAAAGAAAATATTTTTCTTCTTACTCCATGACATGAGTTAGATACTTATATTCATTGATTTTCAATTTCCATGATACATACACAATTTACGTATCATTCTGCATTAAAATGATACCAATTTCATTCAACGATGCATCACTCTACATTAAAAGTCCTCTTTAATCAACTTGTAGATTTAGTACAAATTTATTAATCAGTCTCATCATTATCTCTTAAAATCCATCCCCATAAATCCTTAACCATGTAAATTTAAGCCATATGAATGTAAAAATTGTTAACGGGTTGATCAACATTGAAAAATCGTGAATAAACTAAAAATATTATCATATTCATCCATATAAATTTCAGATATCATTTTTGTTGTTGTAGTAGGACATTCAGTGACTGCATGTTCATTTTAAGGGACAACTAATATCCAATACATGGAGATAACATTCCAATGGAAAAACATCCTAGATCCAAAATATAAACATAACATAGCACTCATATAATTATTTTTCGTAAAGGTAAGTACAATTTTTTAGATAAGTATCATTATATTTTTTGATCATAGAGTATATTGATATATCATCAATAGATATCACAAAAACATTTTCATAATTATCCTTTAATACACTATTTATCAAATTCATTAATATTGAAGGTTCATTAGTCAATTCAAAAGAAATTACTATATTCTCATAATGATCATTCCTTTTGTGAAATTTTTTCTTATGTGTATCATCCTAAATGATTGATATTTGACAGCATCTTAAGTGATGATCGATAATTGGAATTTATTTGAATCATTGAAGATAAAAAATATGTCACTAATGATTAGTAATTAGTAATTTTTCTTTATTTTTATTGACTTCAACTATCTATAGATAATGAAATATCTTATATAACCATTCTTATTTTTCATATATAAAATAGGGTCTCCCAAAGGATAAACACAATGGTGTATAAATACCTTATCACTCAACTCCTTTAACAGTTTCTTTAACTCCATTGACTCCACTAGTTCTATTATCAATGTTTATCTAGATAGAGGTTCGGCATTAAAAATTGTTTAATATACATATAAAATTCATTCTCTAGTGGAAGACTAGGTAATTCTTCTAAGAAAATATCTTTGAACCATTTTACCACAGGAACATCATCTATTCATATGAAATATTTCACATCCCTATATTATAATTTATCTTACTCTCTACGTGTAATTTCATTATGGAAATCTACTAGGGGTGTATTCAAAAAATGATGGAAAATATTATTTTTACTCTCTAAAGGTAAGAGATTACACTTCACATTCAATTATTCTAGTGTCCTACTCTTATAAATAATATTTTTCATACCATGAAATCAAATCGATAAAAATTGATAATATAAATGTGAAACATAGGTATAATAATCAAATTAGTTAATTTTCTATTCTTATAGATCATAATTGTAATGTAAGGACACGTATTTTTTATAACAGGACTTAAAAATGGTGTCCTAATTGATGAATATTTAATAGAGTTCCATGAAAAAATTTAAATTTTTTAGAAACATGTAATATAAAAAATACCTCGAGGATCAAAAATCAAAAAAAATATCTAACATTTAGTCAATGATCAATGTATCTTAAATTAAATCATTTGGAACATTGACAATAGAAACTTTTATTTCATAAAACTATCCTATATCCCATGGAATTTAAGGTGGTAAATTTCCTTGAGTTTAGTAACATTGGTAATCATAATTCCATTTTTTCCATTAGTTAAAGAATTGAACATCAACAACATCTTCCTCTCCCTTTCATTGGAAGGACTGATGGAATATTTATCCACACTTGTAAAAAAATAAGGATCCCTTAATTTAAACCATAAGGAGTGACTTTATGTAGTTATTAGGTATGGTAAATCACATCATAATTCTCTTCCCATTAGACTAATTGGTATTCATATAAGGCTCAATTGGCATATTCATATCCTCAATTACCTTAAATAAATTCATATTAGTGAAAATGTTTCTTATATTAATGGATCATGAAACTATATAATCATGTGATAAAATGTTATATAATTCCAATCCCTTATAATCCCTAGTTTTGAAATATTAAATAAATGATCAATCAAACAATCAAGTCCATTTACAACGTCTGCATTGTCACTAGATAACCTGGTAAATCTAGCCTCATATTCAGAAATATTTTCTGCCACCTATTGTATATGATTGATTAATTATCATTAAATTTATGATATATCTTCAAGATAAAAATATTTTTTATAATAATAACTCATTAAAAGTCCATTATTAATTGAACACGATATCAACTTCCTCTAGTGTTTTGAATTAGCAACCGTGATTTGTCTACATCTCCCTTAAAACGATAGACTACCATGATGAATTTTTTATTTCCACAATATCCCAAAGTGAGTAGAATATTTTCTAGGGACATTATCCACAATTTAACTACTAATATATTATTGGTTCCACTCAATGATAATTTTTTTTGACATGAATAATTCAAACAACGTTAATCTATGATTTGAATATTAGGTTTCTATTTCTAGGTGAAAATATTTTTCATAACCTAGGTAAATGACCTGAATATAGATATGAATTGATAATAACCAACCCCAATATCAATAAAATATTCAAGGATATAATACCTTCATTTACAATAGGTGTTGATTCCGTTCCCAGTCCCCCCCATTAATAGCTATCTGTATACAATGTTGTACATGAAATTATCTCATAAAATTAAACATTAAATAATTATACCTATTAATATTTATATAATGTTCTGTATAAATCTTGAGGTTCTTTCATAGAATATTTCATATCTTAATTTCTTACTCTGAATAGAGTCCCCAATTTTCATCCTAAACTTTCTTTAATACGAACATTAATATCTCGAAGTCTAAAAATCTATTGAATGTATTTATATTAAATTGTTGGTATAGAATAAAAGAGTTCCAATAGGATCAAATATTTTATTAAAACTGTAATAGCTTATTTATACATACATTACAATGGAAAACATTAGAGAAAACATAAACACATAGCAATAACACTACTAGCCCTTCCATTACATCCCATAAATTTTAAAGTATTCCTCCTATACATTTCAAATGTAATGGATGAAAGATAAGGGTAATATCATATAATTAGTACGGATTTTCATAAGTAGGATGATTATATAACTCAAACATGGAATTAGTTATATTAAAATAAAAATGGGACAACACGAATCTATAATCAACTCAATCTAAGGGAATAATGTATCAATGAAAATAACTGAAATAGTGGATAAAAATAATCATTGATCTCATACTAATGGAGTGAATACATGTAAATGAAAAAACATATTGTCATGTCCTTGTTATAAGAAACACATCTTGTTATGGAAAGAGGAATGCACCAAAACCTAACATATTTTGTCTCAAGAGCCCTGTTGATGCATTAAGAGTCTATATAATCCTTATCCCCACCCATCTCCGGATTAAGTCTAGTGCATTCACCACTAGATTCACCAGGACATTTCATACAATAATGAAGTAAAATGTTTCAAAATAAATCTTGTTTATCCAAATATTGAGAACTATATACATAATATTGATTCAAATTCAATAGACTAATATTCATGTATAGTAGATAATCCCTATAGGAATAATTAATTCATGAGGTATTTTCAATATAATAGGTAGTACCAATTTTAAATAAATATTATAGTGGTGGTACCTCAAGTTTTGTGAGTTTTACATGGAGGATAGTACTGAGGGTCAAGAATTTTCAATGGTTGGAGACCATGTAAATAGTTTAGAAAATCATTCGTCATGGTTCATTAGGAAAATTTGAATATTCTAATTCATATAACTTGGGAGTTACTCTCAATATTTGAATTATTTTTCCATGTCTTAAAGAATCATGTTGTTGATTGAGTCAATTCTCAACCGATCCTTTTCATAGTGATACCCTATGGTTCATGAGAACCACTACAAATTCCACTTCTCTGTATTCTGATAGGGATTCATTTTCTATTAAATAACATATACATTTTCTTAACTAAAACATATGATATTTTTTTAACCATTGGAAATATTTAGTTTTACAAATATTTTGGAAACTAATAAATCTAATGAACAAAAGATATAGACAATATATGGACATATAAATACCAAATATTTCATGATTAATATGTAGAAAATTTAGAATTTCAATGTGTGCACCGCAAAAAATGGAAATATGTAATGATTATAACATGAAACTGAAAGAATGAAGATTATGGTTGAAAACACACACTTATGGATTTGGTTTCAATTCAATCATATCCTCTTGAAATATAGGTATAAATTTGGATATTAAAATAACAAGAATAAAAAACAATTCATGACATGAAATCAAAAATAGGAAGTATCTACACCAAATGAAGGAAATTATGTGAATGATATAGAACATCTCAAATAGAGGGATTCAAGAATAAAAACACTTACTTAATATCTTGAATTATGTGAAAAAATGTTATCCTCATGTGTTATAACAATTGATACGTTAACAACATTATTTATAAAATTAATCATATCTACTTTACTCAATACTCATTATAAATATTCATTTTAAAGAGGTATTATTATATTTTTTCACATCAATGTTTAATGTTTTGGTTGTTTGTATTAATATTATAATAATGACTTTCTGATCCATTATTCTTCTAAATATCATTATTAATAGATCATTAGAGTTATTTTTAAGGATGATTTATAATAATGTATTATTTTTTATATTTCACTATTGAGTAATATATGTTTTACCCTTGAGGATGATGTCATAAATACGCATGTTATAGCGATTTTTAATCAAAATAGGTTGTTTCCTTATTTAATGATTTATATACTTGTATAAATTATCAAAAATAAAAATAAAAATATTAATTAAAAATATATATAATATTATGAAATTAATTGAGTTATCATATTCATTAATTGTATAAATTCCTTGTATTGTTCATGTAGGTGGTTAAACTGACACAAACCTGAATATACCTAGATTTAACAATGGATTATGTGGTAGATTTGTTGTGATATAATTTTACCAGAAGAAAAAAAATCTTATTTTGTGTTAATTAGTGATATATATATATATATATAAATTTTAGGGATTTTGATGAATAAGTAATGGATATGATAATATGATACAATTTTAATAAAAAGATTAACCTCTTTAATGGATTATTTTAAATGATTAAATGAACGATGATTGTTTTTTGAACATATCATTGAAAAGTTATATAATTTTTCATTAAATTACCTTAATAAAATCATAAATATAATATCTATATTTTAACACAATTCTTATATCCATCCCTATAATGTGATAAAGAAAATGAAAAGTGTTATTTCATGGAGGTGATAGTCCACACAACACACAAAAATCTAATTCATTTTTCTAAATGGATGGGGTATATGAATATAATAAAGTTATTAAAATTAATATATTAACATTATAATATATAAATTACATTAATATCATTTCATTAGTTTATCTAGATGAAATTTTAAGGATGATAATTTCAAGTAAATGTTATGTAGTTCACAAAACTGAGGTTGGAGACATGAATTATTCGGGATGTCATGCCTAGGAATTAAGTCCTTATAATTAAAAATTGTGAAAAAACTCTTGGTAGATAGAAAAGTAAATCTATGTGATGGAATAATTTGTGTTTTTATAGATTAAATATAATTTTAATATGTTCCTTTAAGTTTTTATCATATATCCGACTTATAATTGGTGAGAATCGCATATCATTAAATATTTCGTCTCAATTTGAAGGGAGTACATGTAAATCATTTAAATTTTCTCAAAAAATAAACAATAATGGAGTTTTAAATATATAATGTAGATACACAAATAATACACTCTATTTTATACATGATTTAATCATGTTTCGATCCTTGTACCCCTTGAATTATTACATTTAACTTTTTAGTTTTTACATTGGAAACTGGTTTTTAACTAATGCACATTCAATGTTGGTTTTTAACTTTTTGGTATCAGTTTTCAACCAATGTTTATAATGGTGACATTGAAAAACAACTTTTCAGCATCATTTTTATGAAACTAACACTGATACCAATTCTTGAAAGATTTTTTTGTCCATTTATAGAATAACCCACGCAAAATAATTTTTTTGGTGGTCTTCATCATCAGTTATCATGGTAAATATGGCTGAAAATATAACATTTTCGGTCTTCAGCATCCAGTTTTATTATAACAAACATTGATGATCTTGTTTAAGGAGGATTTTTTGTCAGTTAACAATGAAATAAACACCGAATTATTTTCGTATGGGATCTTTGGACGCAATTTTATAAGATAACTCATGCTGAAAATGAAACATATTTGGTTCAACATTAGTTAATATATGAAATGATGATGAAAATAGGTTCAATGTCCGTTATAAATTAACCGACATTGAAACGTATAATTTTTTTAAAAAAAATTATCAATAATCGTATTATCTTGTCAAAATCCAACTATTCACATGCCACAAAACATAACTAATAACCTAGTAAACTGATACTCATTATAGCCATAAAAAAACATCGTAAATTACTAACTAGCGCTTAAATCGTCATGAATTCAAAGGTATGGTTCATTTATTTGAACAGAAAACATTATAAAAATAAATATAGTTGGTGTGTCAAATGTTTCTTAAAATGAAAATTATCAAAATTTTCATGATTAAATTTCTTTTCATTTTCAACCCAATTAATAGGTTTCAATCAACTTCATGACTATTAAAATCATTTTCCATTTAAATCCAATTTTATGATGATTCAACCCAAAATAATGAAATGAAATGAAATTACAATTCAACCCATCACATTTCACAAAATTTATAAAAAAAACCACAATTTATCAACTTAACCATAATAACATTATCTACATAACTTTTTTAAAACTATAATGAAAAATCACAAACCTACTAATTTATAAAATAATATATTACAAAAATTAAAGCATTTTATTGAGATAATTATGATCAAAAACCTATTATAAAAAATGAATTAGTTTTTAAACACATTATTAGTAAAATGAATTAAAAATCATAAAAATTAAATTATACATCCCTAATAATTTATTTTCTAACCAAACATATCAAATAGTTCACCAATAAAGATCAAAGATGGTTCATCTCATCATTATTATACAGATCCACATCATTGAACATCTCAAATAGAAATGAAATTAAAATATAGAATACGATGACATAAAATATAAAATAATTTATATAACTTACGATTCCAAATTCAGTTAAACAACATGTTGTAATTATCTCAAACATGAATCATAAAACATAATTACCACATTCCACATATCCTTTTTTATGATGACACTGAGGTTAATAAAAAATAACATGATATTAAAAATCAATATATATCTATATGTATATAAAAAGACAAAATATTATTAAAAATTAAAATATTTACCATTACGTTAATATATTTTATTGGATTTGGATTTTTTTTTCAAATAATTTTTGTTATCCCTTTTCTATGACCTGATTATTTATATAAATCAACTAATAAAACATTTAAAGAAATAAAAATTAAATTTAATGAACTATAAACAAGGTATAAAACTTACTCATTTATCATGATGATGAAATCCTTATGAACAAAACCTAATAAAATGAAAAAAATAGTATTACTTGAATTCAATCGGGCAAAATACGCATAACATCCAATTCCCTCAAAATGTAAAAGGTCAACAGTTAATAACATTATAATAAATATCAGATCCTAATTGTATATATATTTTTACACATCAATAAATTTAAAAAACCAACATCCAATATATGTCTTTGAAAATCTCTCAGATTTATATATAATCTTACTTGTAGGTGTCATATATTGTGCATTTGTTGAAATGAATGCCATATCCAAAAAACACAAACATCAATGATCTAATTTTGTCTCAGAAGCAAGTGTATATACCATATTAAAATTTTAATTTAGTATGTCACATAAAATCATTTATACCTACATAGTTAAAAAATTAAACATTAATTTAAATACATGGAAAACGACTACACCAAATTCATACTAAGCACTTCAAACTGAAAAAGATCAGTGATGTTTTTTAGTGAATTTTCTCATCATAATGTGTCTTTCACAAATTTTAGTTTCCATCCTAATATAGTATAAATTATCCAATGAAGAAAAAATATGGGATAATTTATTTATCCTATCATAAATAGAAGTATCTGCAAATATTAGTTCCTAAGTCATCTATTTTTATTTCCATTGTATCATTGCTTTTGATTTTACATAATCCTGTAAAAAAGTATATCATAAAAAAACTAAAAGTAAATATCAATTAAATATAGTTAATATTTAAAAAAATTCATTCCTTGTATTATAGATAATTTATAAGGTTAGATGGACAAACTAAAAAGTAACATACACAATCCCTAACTCTGGTAAACTTTTTATAAGGAAATGGTAATAGAAAATTAGGATAAATAACATCAGTCACTGACACAATTATGGATCCCATCTACAACAGTTTATGATATATTGAATCACCAAAAAATTGTACGACAACATATACAATATGTATATGCATATCCCTAGCATACAACTCAAAATATAATGTTGGGTCCAAACAAGGAGGTGGAGTATCTGAGGAGGTAGGCTAGGTGGGTAGAGCTAACTGGTCCTTCTGTAGATGTTGTGTATCCAAATGTGATGGTTGAAAATACAAGGATGGCTGGGTGGGATGGGCCAGCTGGGTTGTTTATACATGTTTTGAATCTGATTGTGAAGGCCATAAAGACTGGGTAGGATGGGCGGGTTGAGTAGGAAGCGATTTTCACATCAATTGTATAAACATAGCTTGCGTAGATGATTTAATTTGATCTCTCATAGATAGTTTCATTTCATACAAGTCAACTTTTAAAAAATCCACTACTATATCTCTGTAATGCTTTCATTGTTTAGCAAAAAATGTAATATTAACACCCTACTTGTATCCTCTTACTCATCCTGGTTGTTCTTGAATTCTTAATTACATAGCTAGAATATACATCATACACTCAGGGATAAACATGCCTTAGACCTCTTTATCTTGAAGATCATACTAAAATAAAAAATTAAATCTTTATTTGAATTTTTTAAATTTAAAAAATAAAAAAAAATCAATGAATGATAAAAAAATATTTAATTGAAATTCATTGAGCTACTTCCTTATATTTCCCTGAAAGATACATTTAATCTATCATTTTCTAACTCATTTCCATTTTTCATGGAGATTGGGAGATGATTGTGGAACAATGTAGACCACATCTATACCACTAAAAGATAGAGATCGTAATGCTTCATATTGTTCTTGAATCATTTTCTACTCCAATAATGGAAACCCTACACATTATAAATGATAAGCATAAAAAAGTTTTCAACTACATCTCTTTATGAGTTCTTATAGAGGCCTGCTATATAAAAATAAACTAATAAGTAATTTTATAAATCTAATATAAATTTTATAATATAAAATAGTGATCATATGTAAAATTGTCCTCTATTTCATCCATCAAAAAATTTATTCCACGTATCTGCATCTATAAATTGATACTTGAGGAATGTGTTTTCATTCTATTACTTCTCAAAAACCTAATTTTCTATTAGTTTTGTTTTAAAATATCACCATCAACCTACTTCTAAAGAGACATATATTTTCCCAATTTCATTAGTTTCATAATAATTTAATGTAATAGTTAATTGAATAAAATAAAAATGTCATTTCAAATATTTTATACTAATAAAATGAGATAATATAAATAAATTAAGATATTTTATCATCACAGCCCCGCAAAGTTGCAGTTTCATCATCTGGTCAATGGACTTCCAATCATGATATAAAATACTAATCCTAAAATGTCTCTCTATTGATATCTAACTAATAAACTGAAATGCATATGGGTATGTTTCATTATTATTATAGTCTAAATGAATATGTAATCTCTCATCTCTATGATCAAGTTAATGTTTTTGTTAACAAGTAATAGATGATTTATTATCATGAGAAAATTATTTCTCTATAGTAACAGGATATGTATCATCCTCTGAGGATGCATCAAAGTCCCACAAATATAATTTATAAATTAGATGTTTATTTCATCAAATAATTATATTACTAAATATTTATTAATATTAAAAAATAGATATACATTGATAAAAGCTCATCTATCTCTGTATCCAACATTCACAGAAGCACGTTTAATGAATTTTTTTGTACCTACATATCATTAGAAAACTGAATATTTATAAACAATGATGATAAATTATGTAAAAAAGTGGCACAATCTTATATGTTTCAAAAAATGAAACAAAATATAAATTATTACGAATGTAATTATGTGATTTCCAATTTTCCTTCATCATAATCATTATGTAATGTATGCACTATGTCATCCTTATTGTCATTGTAATCATCTAAAAATCACGTAATACATAAATAAGACTCATGTAAATCCATTATATCAATATAATCATCCCCATCACAAAAAATAGTATCTTTTTCCTTGAGAAACCAATGAAAATTGATCATTAGATGTATAAATAAAATTAGATAACCACATTGCTTATTTTTTAAGGATTAATGGTTCCCCTTTGTAATTAAATATTTTCAATTATACCCATTTAAATAAATAATCATCTTTTTTCACACCACTATTGATATCAAACTAATTACACTTAACTACATTTACTCGAAATTTTGTATAACTTATTTCCCATATATCCTCAATAAACCAAAAAAAATTCAAGGGTTTTGAAATTGTGTTTTTATCTTTTCTAGTTAAAAAATAAACTACTTTAGCGATAATAATCACACCACTATTTTGAATGGTACTCTTGTAGTTCAGATTTTTTGTTTAAAATGTGTTCACATTAATATAAAAACCAGTCAATTTTATCACATAAAGAGGTGGTCCACTATCCAACTATTTGAAAAATATTATGTGGATATATCTATGGTCTATTTATCTTTAAACTGTAAATAAATTTATTTTATGCTCAATCAGCAGCCAATTTTTGTTTTGCTAAACCTATCTCAAATTCGGAAATATGTTATGATATATATTATTAACATCATCTTCGTTTTTTCAAGTGTATAAATGTGTCTACATCACTTCATCACGTGGAATGAACTTTATATTTAATCCTTGACTCCCTCTACTATCACTATCAAATGTCAAATTTTGAGATATAGGGTGAATAATATACTCTACTACATAAAACTAATCAGTGTAGAACTCAATAACCTCATCCGATACATATTTTTGAACAATATAGGCCTCTGGTTGATAAGTATTTTTAATATATCCGTTTAAAATGTCATATACCTTTCAAAAGGATACATTTAACGTAAATAAATATGCCCACATATTCTTATCTCATGCACTAGTTGAATCACCAGATGATCTATTAGATGAAAAAATTTAGTTTGAAAATCATTTCTATGTGACCAAGTATAGGAGGAGATTCATTCTCAAACTCATATAACAAATTTGGATCAACTACATTCATAAAAATGGGTTCTAAAAATTTTATAACTTGAAGAGATTCTTTCTCATAATTGATGAAAATATTACTTCCACTACGACCAGTAGAAGTGTAACATCACAAGTAAGTAATGAATAATAGATATTTTTATCTATGTCTATTTATGAATTAGATAGTGTTTTTGAGGCTTAAAATGAGAATAAATCAAATCTTAAGCATGGAATACACAAATATTTTTAAAAGACTGTTTTACTGCCTTTTGATGGAAAACCATTTTTAAATCAAACTTTTGACAATTTTATAATCTCTATTTGTAAAAATAAACATATTATTTATGATTTGGACATTGAAATTTACATGTGATAAATATTTGGTATTTTTCTGACAATTTTCATTTTTTAATGAATAGTGAAAAATACGGCAATTTACATCAAAACTGATTTTTCATCTAATTTGATTATATGGATACATTATCTTTTTAATTAAACTTTAAGTGTAATCAGAATATATTTTTACCATTTAATCCAATGGTGGTCATTAGGATTAATTTCACTTTGGAATTGGGCATAAACTAAAGCCAAATATTTCATATATATTGTTTCGAAAAAACCTGCTATTTGTTTTGACAACATGAATTATTTTTAAATTAATTATTGAAATTTCTATGTTTGGAATTGGTAAAATGAATTACATATTTGGAATCATATGGTCAAAATTATGTAATCAATACTGTTTTGTTTTTAGACATTATGAATAGTAACGATGGTAATTATCTTTAATTATCTTGATTAATGTGTAATCGGGTTGTTAAGGATAATAAAATTATATCATAATATTACAAAATGACACCAACATGTGTCCTAATTCTACTTTTTGTCTCATTTCCGACCATGGGATTCCTTGTGCTAAACTTGGGGACCCCATGGAATCACTTTTGTGTGAAAATGAGTTTTTATCTTTTTATTTTTTAAAGAAAGTAAATATAACAAAGAATGTATCACATGAGTAAAACATTTTTAATTTTGTCTACATAGATGATATTATGGACTATAAATATTCCTTGGAAATATAAATAGATTTCCTATATCATAGTATTTTTTTCATAATTTTTAGACATTAAATAAATTAAATTATTTATGACATCATGATAATGCAACGATTACCTCATTAATAAAGGATTTAAATAAAATGAAAAGATAACGTTAAAACTATAAATTAAACTTTTAAAAGACCTATTGGATGAGTATATTTCGAACCCTTATCATATTAACCTCATAATACATCAATGTGGGTCCTTTAAAATCCGAAACTCATTTGAAAATAAGGTAACATTTTGTAACATTCCAATAGTGCCCCTCCTCTCCTCTTATAAAAGGCCCCCACCTCTACCTCATTGCACACACTTCCAAAGCCTTTGGATCGGCCAACCCTACCCATTGTGTCTCTCCACATCCATCTCTTACTCCTTGAATCCTCACTTTGGGCATAAGTCTTCCCAAGGAAGCCTTTGAGCTCAAACCAAAGGGAGTTACCCGATTTTAAGGTAATGTTTTCACCTGAGTCATTTTGTTTTATTTTTCTTCTACAACCCCCTAAACACTTTTTATTCATTTATTTTGTAACAACTACAGTATATTAAATATACTAGGATGTTTTTATAAGGATTATTCGAGCTACACTTACACACACCAACATCTAATGGTTAAAGAACATACTGTTTCTGTGGATGGAGAATTTCTGCCTCACGAAACGATGATTGTTCAACACTCATATAACACCTTCAAAGGTGGCCATTAAGATGTCACTATATTTATATATGATATATAATATGTTAATTTTCTCCATAAGCTTATGTGTTTTTCATTTATGGCATACCTTTATGGCTTCCATTATGGGTATACGTGATATCTTCATTTTAGGAAGTGCGGACTACCGCCCCCTCAAAGTGATTTGATTCGTTAATGCCATATGTGGGACGTATAAAGGATGGAGTTAATGATATTATATTTGATATTCTACTGTAATTATAATATACCTTTATGTCATTATGATCTCATTCCATGAAATACGAATAGAAATGAAAGTAGCATTCTTGTGTACGTACGACTTACCGTCTCCATGAACGGTGCATTTCATTTCATATCCCAAAATGTAATGTACTATTATAAGTACATATATATAATGGATATATATGATGTATGTTACATATAAATGATGATTATAATTCTGGAATTAAAATATACATATCTCTCAATTAGTTTTAATTCCATTAATATGACATAGAAATGAAGGTAGCGTTCATGCGTACGTACGGCTTACCGTCTCCATGAACGGTGCATTTCATTTCTTACATCTAAATGATTATGTAATATTATAAATGCATTTATATACAGGATTTATATGATATATATCATGAATATAATTCATCAGATAATGGATATTTTCTTACATGAACAACTTGAAAATATAATAAGTTCAATTTTGACTCAAGTACCAAATATCGACAAAATTATCGTTATTAACATAAATGATTACATAATGGTCATAACATGGTAATAAGTGATATAAAAGGAATAATGAACTTGAAAAAGGTTCTTAAGCAAGTAAAAATTATCTCAAGTTTATTATTCAGGACATTAAAGAACGATCGAGTCAAGTCGGACCCGAGGAAAGGGAACTTTTTAACCCAATTTCCGTTCTTTGGGTTAGTCTCCTACTCACAAATTATGTCATGATATTATTATGTCCTATCTTGTATTTGTACATTCTTTATGTGTAATTATTGTTAATACACATAATAGATCTATTTTATTTAAAAAATTATCTTCGTAAGGGACTTTTTCTCAATCTCCTTTCATTGAGGCATATTTAATTTTATACAGAACCTTCTTTTATATGGTGTATAAACCCCTTTAACTTTTACGTTTATCCAAAAAGAATCTTTTTTATACGAAGCGTTTTACAAAACGACAAAATGGAATGCTTTTGTCATACGTATGCTGCGAAAATGACTTCTTCGCCGCCGTGACCATTATTGGAGTTTTGAATTCCTCTACAAGCCGTACATTTTTTTAAAAGAAAAATAAATAGCATGTTTTACTTTTCTTTTATTTTGGTATTTAAAATGGTTTTGATAATGTTTTTATTATATCACTGTGTTATTGATATCTTTTGATTGAAATGTGGAAATGTTATGTTTCCTTTATGCGTGTTTTATGTGATACGATTATGTTATGGTTCTTGGGAATTGTTATGAAGACGGGTGGTTCTGTGATAATCTAAGGGCAGGTGAGCCCGATATAGCTCTCCAATGCATTGGGTAACGTGAAGGAGTTAAACGTTAAGGTTTCTCTAAAAGGATTTAGGGAATATACTGTGATGGGTATTCCAAACGTAACCAAGAGGGTTACTCCCTACGTAAGAATGTTATGAATGCCTCAAGTTACCTTTATGTCTAATGATTTCTATGATTTATTCCTGATTTGATGAGGTATGTTAAAGTGACTATGTTTTATGGGTAAAGTATGATTTCATTCTTATGTATATATGTACTCAGGTTTCCTTTCCATATTTTTATATCCCTTACTGAGCTTTTTATGCTCATCCCAAGTTTTTTGAAATTTTTTTCATAGGTCAAGGGAATGGTACATGATATGATGATAGTGTCAAGGAAGTGTTAAGAAAGAATCCATGTTTTATTTTAAATATGTTTTCATTGATGGGATAATTTAATACTATCTTTATGTAACCAATTTGTTTAAATATGGAATTTAATGCAAGTTTTGTGATCTAATTCTCTAAAACTCAAAACCTAAAAATATCCTCAATGTGTAATCTTGTAATAACTCAATATTAAGTAAGGTGTTGGGCTGGGGCCTTATAGTTGGTATCAGAGGTCGGTTTAGATAACTTTATGAGTTAGAATTATATTAAATGATTATCCAAAAAATTTCTTTATGGTCAAATTGAAATGATATAGTATTTGAAGATTACCATGTTGCTTCATCTAAGACATGTTTGTTCAGAATGTTTTTTCATAGAGGAAACAGAACAGATTTTCTGGGACGACATACAGAGGGAAATGACCATTCAAATCAGTATCCTGAGATGGTCAGAATCTGAACTAAATAGTTTGTTACAGTGATGGCTTAGTTGACTCCGGTGAAAAATGTTGGTTGTTTTTATTGATGATATTTTGGTTTTTTTTCTAAAAGTAAAGAGGAGCATGAATGACATTTAAGGGTTATTTTGAAAACCATAAAAGAAAAGAAATTGTATGGGAAATTCAGCAAGTGTGAGTTTTGGTTGCAACAAAATTCTTTCCTTGGTCGCGTTGTTTCTAAAGATGGTATAACTGTTGATCCTGCAAAAACAAAGGTTTTTGAATAATGGCCAAAACCCACAAATGTAACTGAGATTCGTAGTTTCCTTGGTTTGGTAGGCTATTACCGAAGGTTTTTTAGAAGTTTTTCACGGTTAACTAGTCCAATGACTAAGCTAACTCAGAAGGGTGTTAAGTTTATCTAGACAAAAGAATGTGATGATTGTTTTCAGGAACTGAAAAAGAAGAATGGTGAAAGATCTAGTTTTGGAACTACCTTCTAGGAATGGTGAGTTTTTTATATATAGTGATGCTTCATTGAAAGGACTTGGTTGCGTCCTAATGCAGAATGATCAGGTAATTGCTTATGCTTCACGACAGTTGAAAACTCCTGTGATAAATTACCCTACACATGATTTGGAATTAGCTGCTATTGGTTTCAATTTAAAAAAATTGGAGGCATCATTTATATGGAGTAAAGTGTGAAATATATACAGATCACAAAAGTTTAAAGTATATATTCACTCAGAACGAATTGAACATGAGACAGACGAGATGGCTAGAATTAATCAAGGATTATGATTGTACAATTCATTACTATTTGGGAAAATCAAATAAAGTGGATGATGCTTTGAGTAGAAAAAGTAATGCTTCGTTAACCATGCTACGTTTGGAAAGAGATCCTTTGGTTAAGGATTTGATGAACTATGGAATAGAAGTTGTTGGTGCAGGAAGTTCTTCTGTTTTGTTTTAGGTATCAGTGAGACCTTTTCTATTAGACAAAATCAAATAAGCATAGAAGCAAGAAAGTGAGTTGCAGAAAAAGGTAAAGCTGGTTCTGAAGGGTATGTTTCCTGAATTCAACATTGATAATGATTTTGTTTTGAGATTTGGGAAGATATTGTGTGTGCCGTGTGATTCATAGTTGAATAGAGAGTTGTTATGTGAAGCTCATAGTTCCCCGTTTTCAGTTCATCCTAGCACTACTAAGATGTACTGAGATCTGCGGAAGTATTACTGGTGTGATGGAATGAAAAGAGTTATTGCTGATTTTATAGTGAAGTGTTTGACTTGTCAGCAGGTTAAAGTAGAGTGGAAGTTACCGAAATGGATGCTTCAGCTGTTACCAGTGCCAGAGTGGAAATGGGAGAATATATCCATGGACTTTGTTGTGGGATTATCTAAGACATCTCGAGGTAATAATGCAATCTGGGTTATTGTTGATCGCTTGACTAAATATGCTCATTTCTCTCCTATTCGAGATACTTTCTCTCTATATCAACTTTCTCGATTGTACCTTAAAGAGATAGTTAGGTTACATTGAGTTCCTCTCTCCATTGTATCTGATCGTGATCCCATGTTTACTTCTTACCTTTTGAAAAGCCTTTAGAAGTCGTTGGGTACTAAATTAAATTTTAGTACAACTTTTCATCCTCAATCAGATGCGCAGTCAGAAAGAACGATTCAGACTTTGGAGGATATGCTATGGGCTTGTTCGATAGATTATCAGGGAAGTTGGGACCAATATATTTCTTTGGTTGAGTTTTCTTATAATAACTGTTTTCATTCCAGTATACAGATGGCACCGTTTGTGGTGTTATATGGGAAGTGGTGTCGAACTCCAGCCTTTTGTAATGAAGTGGGTTAAAGGAAGTTGATGGGACCAGAATTGGTAGAAGAGTTGGTAGAAAAAGTTCAGCTGATACAGAAACACATGAGAACTGCTCAAAGAAGGTAGAAGAGTTATGCGGACAACAGGAGGAAGGATCTATCTTTTGAGGTAGGTGATCATGTTTTTCTCAAAGTTTCACCATGGAAGAGTGTGATGCGATTTGGTAAGAAAGGAAATCTGAGTCCAAGGTTCGTTTGACCATATGAAATTCTGGAGAGAGTTGGATCAGTTTCATACCGAGTGTCTTTACCTCCGAGTTTATCTCAGGTACACAATGTTTTTCATGTTTCGATGTTGAGAAAGTATATGCCAGATCCATATCATGTTTTGAGTCCAGAGGTAGTTTAGTTGGAAGAGAATCTATCTTATACAGAAGAACCAGTTTAGATTCTTGACCACAGGGAGAAAGTGTTACGGAATAAGGTTATTCATCATGTAAAGGTTTTTTGGAAAAAACTACGTGATTGAAGAGGCAACATGGGAATCTGAAAATGCAATGAGGGATAAATACCCCAACTTATTCTATAAGTAAATAAATTACGGGGACACAATTTTCTAATGGGGGGAAGGATGTAACATCCCACGTAAGTAATTAAAAATATATATTTTTATCTATGTCTATTTATTAATAATATATTGTTTTTGTGGCTTAAAATGAGTATTAATCCAATCTTAAGCATGGAATACACTAATATTTTTAAAAGATTGTTTTACTGCCTTTTGATGGAAAAACATTTTTAAATAAAACTTTTGAAAATTTTATAATCTCTATTTGTCAAAATTAACATATTATTTATGGTTGGTACATTGAAATTTACATGGGATAAATTTTTGGTATTTTTCTGACAATGTTCATTTTTTAATGAATATTGAAAAATACTGCATTTTACATCAAAAACGCTTTTTCATCTAATTTAATTATATGGATAGATTATATTTCTAATTGGTCTTAAAGTGTAATATAAATATATTATTACAATTTAATCCAATTGTGGTAATTAGGATTAATTTCACTTTGGAATTGGGAATAAACTAATGCCAACCTTGTCATAGATATTGTTTCAAAAAACCCGCTCTTTGTTTTGACAACGAGAATTATTTTTAAATTAATTATTTCAATTTCTATGTTGGGAATTTGGTAAAATGGATTACATATTTGGAATCATAAAGTCCAAATTATTAAATCAAGAATAATTTTTTGGACATTATGAATAGTAACTACGGTAATTATCTTTAATTATCTTGATTAATGAGTAATCGGGTAGTTAAGGATAATAAAATAATATCATAATAATAAAAAAAATGACACCAACATGTGTCCTAATGTTATTGGTTGTCTACTTTCTGACCATGGGATGCCTTCTGCCAAATTTGGGGACCCCATGGAATCACTTTTGTGGGAAAGTGACTTTTTATCATTTTATTGTTTAACGAAATTAAATATAACAAAGAATGTATCACCTGGGTAAAAAAATTTTAATTTTGTCTAAATAGATGATATTATTGACTATAATATTCATTGGAAAGCTAATAATATTTCCTATATCATGTTATTTTTTTCATAATTTTTAGACATTAAAAAAATTAAAGTATTTATGACATCAAGATGATGCAACGATTACCTCATTAATAAATGATTTAAATAAAATGAAATGATAATGTTAAAACTGTAACATAAACTTGTCAAAGACCTATTGGATGAGTATATTTCGAACCCCTATCACCTTATCCTCATAATACATCAATGTGGGTCCTTTAAAATCTGAAACTCATTTGAAAATAAAGTAACATTTTGTAACATTCCAAGAGTGCCCCTCCTCTCCTCTTATAAAAGGCCACAAACTCTACCTCTTTACACACACATCCAAAGCCTTTGTCTCGTCCAACACCTGCCAATTTGGTCTCTAAACATCCCTATCTTACTCCTTTAAGCCTCACATTGGGTAGAAGTCTTCCAAAGAAAGCCTTTGATCTCAAACCAAAGGGAGTTACCCGATTTTAAGGTAATGTCTTCACTTGAGTCTTTTTGTATTATTTTTCTTCTTCAACCCCCTAAACTATTTTTATTCATTTATTTTGTAATAAATACAGTATCTTCAATATACTAGGATGTTGTTATAATAATTATTTGAGCTAAACATACACACACCTATATCTAATGGTTAAAGAACATACTGTTTCTGTGGATGGTGAACTTCTGCCTCACGAAACAATGATTGTTCAAGACTCATATAACACCTTAAAAGGTGGTCATTAAGATTTCACTATATTTATATATGATATATAATATGTTAATTTTTTCCATAAGATTTTGTATTTTTCATTTATGGCATACCTTTATGGCTTCCATTTTGGGTATACACGATATCTTCATTTTAGGAAGTGCGGACTACCACCCCCTCAAAGTGATTTGATTCATTAATGCCATATGTGGGACATATAAAGGATGTAGTTACTGATATTATATATGGTATTATACTTTAATTATAATATACATTTATGTCATTATGATTCAATTCCATAAAATACGAATAGAAATGAATGCAGCATTCATGCGTACGTACGGCTTACCGTCTCCATGAACTGTGCATTTCATTTCTTATCCCCAAATGCAATGTTCTATTATAAGTACATATATATAATGTATATATATGATTTATGTTACATATAAATGATGATTATAATTCTGGAATTAATATATACATATCTCTCATTTATTTTTAATTCCATTAATATGACATAGAAATGGAAGTAGCGTTCATGCGTACGTACGACTTACCGTCTCCATGAATGGTGCATTTCATTTCTTACCACTAAATGATTATGTAATATTATAAATGAATGTATATACTGGATATATATGATATATATAATGAATATAATTCTTGAGATAATGGATATTTTCCTACGTGAACAACTTGTAAATATAATAAGTTCACTTTTGACTCAAGTATCAAATATCGACAAAATGACCGTTATTATCTTAAATGATTACATAATGTTCATAACATGGTAATAAGTGATTTAAAAGGAATAATGAACTTGAAAAAGGTTCTTAAGAAAGTAGAAATTAACTCAACTTTATTATTCAGGACATTAACGAACGATCGAGTCAAGTCGGACCCGAGGTATGGGAACTTCTTAACCCAATTTCTGTTCATTGGGTTAATCTCCTACGTTCAAATTATGTCATGATATTATTATGTCATATCTTGTATTTGTAATTTATTTATGTGTACACATTGTAAATTTACATAATAGATCTATTTTATTTAAAAAATGATCTTCGTAAGGGACTTTGTCTCAATCTCTTTTCATTGAGGAATATTTTATTTTATACACAACCTTCTTTTATACGGTGTATAAACCCCTTTGACTCTTACGTTTATCCAAAAGGAATCTTTTTTATACGAAGCGTTTTTACAAAATGACAAAAGGGAACCTTTTTGTTGTACGTATGCGTCGACAATGACTTCCTCGCCGTCGTGACCATTATTTGAATTTCAGCTTCCTCTACAAGCCATACCTTTTTTTAAAAGAAAAATAAATACCATGTTTTAATTTTCTTTTATATTGGTATTTAAAATTTTTTTGATAATGTTTTAATTATATCACTATGTTATTGATATCTTCGGATTAAAATGTGGAAATGTTATGTTTCCTTTATGCATGTTTTATGTGATACGATTACGTTATGGTTCTTGGGCATTGTTATGAAGACAGGTGGTTCCATGATAAACTAAGGGCGGGTGAGCCCGATATAGCTCTCCAATGCATTGGGTAACGCGAAGGAGTTAAACGTTAAGGTTTCTCCGAAGCGATTTAGGGAATATACTATGATGGGTATTCCAAACGTAACCAAGAGGGTTAATCCCTATGTAAGAATGTTATGAATTCCTCAAGTTACCTTTATGTCTTCTGATGTCTATTATTTATTCATGATTTGATGAGGTATGTTAAAGTGCCTATGTTATATGGGTAATGTATGATTTCATTCTTTTGTATATATGTACTCATGTTTCCTTTCCATATTTTTATATTCGTTATTGAGCTTTTTATGCTCATCCTATGTTTTTTGAATTTTTTTTCATAGGTCAAGGGAAAGGTACATGATATCATGATAGTGTAAAGGAAGTTTCAAGAATGAATCCATGTTTTATTTTAAATATGTTTTTGTTGATGGAAAAAATTAATACTATCATTATGTAACCACTTTGTTTAAATGTGTAATGTAATGCATGTTTTATGATCTAATTCTCTAAAACTCTAAACCTAAAAATATCCTCAATGTGCAATCATGTAATAACTCATGATTAAGTAAGGATTAAGGTTGTGTCCTTATGATAATTGGTTATTTAAATACATGATTATCATATGATTTAATACATATTAATTTTCAACCCTTCACTAACATTAAATTTTTCACATTTAAAGAATATATTTTGGGCGATTTTATACCATACAAACACTAATAAAAATTAAACATCTCACTCTTTATTAATATGTGGCAAGCTGAAGGTAATTATATTATGTTTACATTTATAGTGGGAGATAAATTAAAACGTATTCCCATTGCTATCATGTCCAATCTAGAATTCAATCAATATTTTATCTTTCTTTTATGTCTCACAATGTTCTAATCAAAATGATCAAAAAAAATTTTCTACATATATAACTTAAATCTTATGTTTTATCTCTAAATATATCCAATTAGTTAGTTCAATGAAATTGATTGTTTCTTGGAGATATTTTTTTGAATAATAGAACTACTTTTCCTTCCAAATTTCAAATCAATATTTCCCACCCTATCATAATATTATTCAACTAAAATTGATTTTGGGTGAAGATTTCATTCCTATAAAATATTAAATTCCCTCTTTAAACTACGATAAGGATGACAAATTTCAAAAAAACCTTGATGGAAAATGTACATTTTATTTCTTCCATTATTTAATTGATAATATGAATTATCATTTTCAAAAATTGGACATGCAATATATCACTTAACACTGTATCCAAATAAGTGTATATATCTTGGAATGTTTTTTATAAAAAACATTATCATAGAACATAAAAGAAAATATTCTTTTTCGTTTGAATCAAAAACATTGACTCATGTTTCCCATATAAGTTTAAAATAACTATTCATTGGTGAAAGATACACATCAATATAGTTTCATGGATGTTTTGGTCTAGAAATCATCAATCACATCAAAAAAATTATTCATACATATCTATGGGGATAAGTTGCTAACTACTGAAAAAACTAGCCATTAACTATATTAGGTATTTAGGGTACAAATTGGATTCTTTTTATATGTACACATTTCCATTCTGAGATTTTAAACATCACTTCCAAAATCATGAAAATTATTTTCACATCTCTATGATTGTGATGATATAGTATGGTGATATAATTAACTATTAGATATGTGGTAATATAAATGTCATATTAACCTTTTTACATCAATTGAATTTAAAAATAGATGCTTAATATCAATAAATAGTGGAAGTTACCAAATTGTTTAAGCAAGAGATTTTATTTTGGTGCCTAATAATGAATCTGAGTTAATTTATTGGAATTACATAATGGTATTGTTTAAAGGAAATATTTTATTTTGAATGAGTTTAGATGTATGTACTTGATAGTTAATCTGAATTAAATTTTTTATCCAACATATAGTGTGATGTTCCACAGGTTGGACATTTTGATAAAAACTTATATTCATTCCAATACAACACATAATCATTGGGGAAATTGGGTAACTTTTCATACCCCAATTCAATTGGGAATAATATTTTTTTTCCTCATAATTTGAATCTGGAAGCATGTTTCCTTTTGAAAATAGCTCTTTTAAAAGATCAAGTTAAAGTTAAATTTATCACTCTAACCATTACTTGATTTGAATTTAACCTATATCAAAACGGAGGATAGTACTATATATTTACAACAACTTGGGAATAATTTGTTTTCATAATCACACTATAATTATTGAATAGTTTCTTTTTTCAATGGTTTCATCACCTAAATCATGAATTAAATCTTCCATAAAATCATATGTAACATTTTGAATATTGTTATCAACATTATACGTTAAATTTATAGTTCCTTCACCATTCCAAATCCATTTTTATAATTACGATTAAAAACATAGAAAATGGGATGATCCTTTATTTTGCAAGAATATAAAATTCATATATTCAATCACTTCATACAAATATAGAAAATAAAATTTGTGTTTTGATGATTTTGTTTAGCATATTATAACAAATCATCAACTACTTTTTCATATTCAATAGTGGTTCTTCATAAATTTATCCAATTAGGATCCCTTGAATACTTGAAATCATAATAAAATTAGTGATCTATTAAAACATATTAACATATAAATATATATATATATAATGATAAATTTAATAAATAAAAAAACATACAATAAACTGATACTAACTTCTTATTATATCAATTTCATTTTCTAATGTCATTTTATTTTTTAAAAATTATCCAAGAGTCATTGAGTAGAAAATAATTCACCATTAATCATGAAAAATTCCAATCATAATGTCCCCAAACATAATTCACATAGATAAACATTAGTTTTTTATATTATACCTTCATATAAAACACATTACCAAATTTCATAACATGTAAAAATTATCTATTACATCGTTTATAATTCATTTAAATTCATGCACCATATTTGTAAACTATAAATTATTTAATTTTATTGAAAACATTACCATTGGTTAGATAATTCAATATTTCTATCACATAGCCATTATTCAATTAATTCATCATAAATTACAATAAACAATTTATCATTCACGTTCTCTTCAAACCATTTTTAAATTTTCTTCCAATTTTTAATTCATAATTCATACATTTCTCATATAAAAATCACTAAATAATAAATTATAATCCTTATAAATAATTTCAAATTTTAATTTATTTAAATATAAATCCATTTATAGAACATAGTGTTTGAATTGAACATAGCATTCATATTAATCATATAAAAGAATTAAAATATTTATAAATTATATGATTAACATCAAAAAACATTCGAGGAATTTGAAATATATGATAGGAATGATCATCAATTTACTAAAAAATTAATAAAAATTAATAATTTCATCAAAATAAAAGGATGTGAATGAACTAGATAAAAATAAAATAAAAAATCCCCATCAATTGTGTAAAACCAAAGGATATGATTGAAGAAGATAATAACTAAATAATTTATAAAATTGAAAATAACATATAATATTCAGATTTGAAAATGATAAATTGATCCATAATCTCATGATGCTCATTAAAATTATCTGGAATAATAAACATTATCACATCTAGAAAAAAGTGGGGTATATGAATGATAATCATGGTCGAATAAAAAAATCAAAGCAGATTATGGTGAGGGTGTGAAGATGATTCAAATAAAGAAATAAAAATATAAAAACCAATTATTATGGATAGAATAATGAGAACCAATACTCGTGAAATGAAGATTTAAATAATATAAATGATTGAAAATTTGTTGTGGTGGTGATTTTTTTTGTCATGGATTCCATAAAAAGCCAGGAGAGATGGTAAAAATGATATATATTTAGGGTGTCGGGTGGTCGAATGCAATTTTAAATTTTTAAATGGTTTTTTCTGTTGGTTATATAAAATCTAACACCAAATATTTTTTTATTATATACATATCTTTTTAAATAAACCGATCCTGAAATATTTTTCTTAAGAATTCGTCATCAGTTAATTAAAAAACTAACAATAATTTTTTTTAGTTTTTATCATAGATTTTTTGGAAAACTACCATAAAAAATCTTACATTTTTAGTTTTCATATTCAGTTTTAATATAAAATTATGCCAAAATGTTTTTTCGCTGTTTTCCATTGGTTTCTTCAAACCTATGTAAAAATTAAAATGTTAAATCTATCATTTCCACTATTTATATAACATAATCATTGGTCCAAAATAAGAATTGGTAATTTTTAATTATGTTGAACTAATATATTATAAATTTGTAATCTATTTTTTCTAAATAAATTCATATAAGTGTTAAAATTTTATTTTAAAATAAAATTTTATAATATATTAAAAAAATTGGAAAACAATTTTTTACCATCTAATATAACAATCATGCGACTATAAAAAATCATTATTTTTTCATATAAATATATTTAAATATAAAATATTTTTTAAAAATATATTTTTTTAGTAAATTTATTATAGACTATTAATCACATAAATGTCCTAGTATTATTATAATCGCTATGTTAAACTATTCACCTAAATTTGTTTTAGAAAAACCCCAAAAAATCATCGTTAGATAAAATAATTATGGGGAAATTAAGAATGACATTTATTTTTTAAAACCATTTAAAATTTTTAGAAAAAAAATATAAATATAAAAATCATTAACAAATCTTATGAGTGCGGATTTGGTGTTAGTTCATGATATAGTGTTTACATACTATAATAGGGTCTCACATTTTACAATACGAATGGGATATGAATTCCCTAAAAATCTAGGATGTGTTGGTTTGAATTTTTTACACTAAACTTTTGGACGCATTATGAATTTGATTTTCTAAGTGGGTCGTTTTAGAAAAATATAATCAATAACTACTAGCTAGGATTATTCCTGAACTTCTACGTAGGATGGTGACATGAATTAATTTTTCATATTATAGTCCTTAGTCCAAGCATCAGTTGGGTATAGTAAATTTTCTGAGACCAATTTATTCTTTATTTAGGGTAGCACTGTAGATATGAGTCATGATTTTTTTTAAGATGGAGTCTTTTACAGAAATATTAAATTCTTGATATAGGAGGCTTTTAGTGGAACACCCCCATCATGTTTGATTTTTTATGATTTGGATGTGACAGAATCATGCAAGATGAAGCATCCTACATGTAAAAATCCTTGAATCGAGATTCATCTTAAGGCAAAGAGGATGTATAAAATAATTACTAGTGGACTCTATTAATAATGGAATAGGGTTAAATTCATAAATTCATGTTCACCCCCACCAACTATTATTTACACCAAATGTGCTATTTAGAACTACCAGGTCTAGATTTTTTAATGTGTTAATGTATACATATTGGAAATATCAGTACAGATTTCATAACATCGGGTGTTCTGTAGCCATAAGGGAAGCCAAATAAATCTAGTGTTTTAGTTATCCAATTATTTTTCTGTGTATTTTATATTAAACATGACATATATAAATCACCCTCAAATTGAGATGAGTCATATAGAGTTTCATAAATAAGGAATTTAATAATTACCCATCCATTGTCATAGGATTTTCATATATAGGTTTGTATATGGTCTATAAAAAGAGTGTTAAATTATCTTTATCTAGTTTGTTCCTCATTGTAGTTTAAATTATTTTCAACTTCTCATAGATATTACCCTATTAGGTCTAACCAATGTTGTTTTTTCTAAACTTCATTTTTGTGTGGAGGGATATTAGATAGAATATTTTTCACTATATAAAATTAAGTATTTTCTAAATATAGTATAGATAATGATCATTGTTGCCTTTTATTTTTTGGATGACACAAGGTATAACCTCTTAAAGATAAAGTGAAAATTTTTTTCATACTAGGTCCCTTGAGTGACTTTGGATTTGAATTCCGGTTCAATGTATCTTCAACAAGTGAGCACCATCATATCAAAATGGGATTTCATTGTGTTTATAACATTCATTGGGAATTATATGAAGGATCTATATGTTTTAATTCACATTTTTTATTTCTGGTGGGGAATTATATAATGTATTGATGTCCATCCTCAAGGTTGTTTTTGGAATCATATACCTTTGTGAGGACCTTCACGATGGACTACATAGATTCTTATTGGATGACCTTAATGGTGTTCAGTTATTTTAATATATAATGACCTTCTTGTCTATTCATATTCTAGTCGTGATGTGTATTTTCAATTTTATAACAATGATAATAGTTCTTATGATAGAAGTTGACATTTCAATGGTGATCGTCTTTATGGAACACACTCTGGAGAGGTCCTCTTCAATAACTAATCGAAATAATATGGGGAGAAACTCTACAACTATAGTTATATCTTATTTCTAGTGATTTTTGGATAAATATTATACCACTACTTATATACATTGATGATCCACAAGAACACTGTCATTGATTATTGATGGGATAACATCCCTCTTATGTTTTTATTATTTCTATCAGAGAGAATTCATTATTAGTAGTGATTATTGGTTGGTCAAGGGTTTTATTTCCACAAAATGACCTTCATAAGTGGGATCCATTTTGGGTTCCTCACATTTATTCTTAATGATATGTCAATGATCTTATTTATTTTGGTAAGGAATATAATCCTACCCTATTATTAACAATGGAATATGTCTATGAGAATATTCAGAAAAGTCATAAATAGGTTTATCCCAATTAATTATTATTAGTATGTTCCAATATCATTCCTTAGACTAAGGATTTAGAGGAATATGTGATTTAATCTAATATATCTCCATATTATTTCAATGGTCTATTTTGTGTTAAGAAATAATGTTTTCCTTCAATGATGTTCCCCTTGATATTTGATGATGTATCACTGTCAAAATTAGGATACGATCCTTATATTTTTATTTATTTCTTTACATCACATGTAAAAAATCATTCTAAATAAGTGAAGAAAAATACCTATTAACCTGAGTATCTCTAGAAATATGTGGGTGATCTTTTCTCGTGATAAGGGAAAATATATGGGTATTCCTTCTTTAGACAAGTAGGATATTTCAAAAAATGGAATTATTCTACTACTTTAAGAATGTGGTAATAGTTATGCATGGAATGAAAATAGATATAATACTACATGTATATTTCCTATAAAATATGATATATATTTTACATAATTGAAATTGAAAAATAATCACACTATAAGAAAATAGTAGTGATTGATCACGCTCTAGCCATCTGGTTAATGTTACGCTATGCTATCAAGCTTCATGTTTCGGGGGAACGAGTATGGGTTTTCCCCAACTTTCTATCAATATTTGTCATCATACTGCTCATAATGTCATTATAGTAAACTAATATCTTTGATGAGAAAGATTTATAGAACCAATGATAAACATCTATTTATTTTATTTTATTTCATTTATTATAACATTATATCTAAAAAAGAATATAACAACTCCTAGAAGTGATGGTTTAGTGCCCATGCAGATTCTAAATATAAAAAATATTTTTCAAAAACATGTGAAAATTTTTGCATAATGAAACCAGACCAGGCCTTATCAAATAATTATCATAGATTATTCTCATATTGAGAACATTCTAAATGTAAATATAATAATGGGATGAGAATAACTATTAAAAAGGGAATTTTTTTATATTTTCTCAAGGATTGGATCATAAGAATAAATTAAAAAAAGAGGATAAATATATTATTAAATTAACATGGAACAATAATATTTTTCTATAAGTCATGATTTTACAACATTTAATATCAAATTAGTACACTTGTACCATGTTAAAAGTGTTTTCCATAATAAACATGAACCATGGAGCTTTATCATAGAAATATTACATAGAAATATGTTAGATCATTGAAAAATAGATGAAAAATGAATTATAATACAAATATAGTAATTTTGAAATCATACAATTATATTAAAATTAAATCATTCATGTGAATTATATTTTAAATAATCAAAATTTTCATGCATTCAGTAATCAAAAAACAAGATTTCCTATCATAACATTGATAACAAAAAAATATCCACAAAAAATCATTATATTATGAGATATTCATCTATAACCAATATATTAAAGGGATATATAGAAAAACCTCCACTATTTCTATAATTATTTCCACATTATGATTTTAAACATTCATCATCCCAAGTAATTCCATATAAATATAATTTTCTCATAAATTTTCAAAATGGTATTGCATAACATCATATCCAAAGAAATTATGTTTTCATAAAAAAATCAACCACCCAAATGGATTATGAAATAAAATAATTTATTTGTTCATTCATTAAAAAATAAAAATATAGTAATTATATCCTTTGGATATGTATTCAAATTCTGGAGAAGAAATTTCTTAAATAATTTTTATCATTTTTGTAAAAATTAAAAGTTATGTGTCACTTTTAAAATCTTCTACAAGAATTAAACATGAAAAACATTTTGAAATTAAAAACTAAAATAAATCCTAATAATGCATCCTAAAAAAATTCAAATATATAAAATTAAATTTTTATTGTAAGAGAAAATATATGATCATGAATGAAAAAATCAATTTATTATAAAAAAGTACATTAATGGAAACCCAAATCGTAAAAGACAAGATAAATATTAGGTTAAAGAATATACTAAGATATTCCATATCTCTAGGAAATGTAATATTTTGAATTCCCAATTTTAAATGATAACATTTTCAGGAATATTAAATATGGATGTGGAATACAATTAGCTCGTTATGAGAGTATAAAAATTTCACAAAACATCAATATATATTTCAGAGAAACCAATTCATCAGTGAATATTTATTTGATTAAGAAAATTTAATTTGTCAGAGAAGTAATAATCAATTAAATATAATATCATCATACGATAAAAAATAATTTTCAAACCATAGTTGAGGAGGAATAACTATGGCATAAGGAAAATGGTTGATTTAGGAGAATCTCTTAAAACATTCATAACCATTAAATCAGAAACCATTGAAAATGAAAAAATTAAATTAAACTATAATTGTAATGAATAATAATGAATCATGATATAATATTACAATTCGGAATTATGTAAATAATTTAAATAATTAAATGATTAATAATATTTATACAACAAATATGTATTTTTGAGAATAAAACACATTATCATGGATTCCCCCTTAGTTAGATGCATTCTAACATCATGTATAACAATAATAGATCCATTACCCTTTTACTAATAAAACTAATATATATATACAATATTTGGTAATAATTTTAATATTAATTTTTAACATTATTTCTCAATATTTTTGGATAATATTATATTTTTGTAACATGTTGTTTTAAATATTCCTGGTGTGTGTTGGTTAAAATGTTCTTGTTTTCACTCCATATTAATAAGTTATTAATATCTATAAGGGTTAAGGTACTTGAATCAAAAATTCAATAATGGTTAGGAAAGTTCATTGTTTGTTATATAGAATCATTACATATTAATAATGAGTTATTTTAGTAACTTTTTTCAATACAATTATTATTTAGTAATAATTATTTTAATATTAATAATATAATTAAGAAAACAAAAAAGAAATAGTTTTTATAATAATATAATATCTTCCAAGAAATTATGTATCTATAAACATTAATCATAAAAATTATAGGCATCCTTCATGCTGTGTCTAAATACAAAAAAATTAAGAACGTGATAGAATTAATTAGACAACTATGATTATGAAATGATTTAACTATAGTATCATCCTTCTAGAATTATGAGAACATAAAAAATCATAATTATTATATATTAATAAAATTATTTAATATTTTATTTTCATTCATGATATAATCATAATGGAATTACTCACATTGGTAGTAAAATGAACCAAAATGTGAACTTTTTTAAATACCAAAAAAATAATATCAAGATACTTAATTAGAGTAATATTAATATTCAAAAAGTTTAATTAATTAGAAATAAAACTATTCTGATAAGAAATATTTTAGAATATGTAGAAGAATAAGAAATGAAATTATGATAAGAGTGTATAAAATACATATAGAAAATAATTTATTTTTCTCTTATAATCTGTAATGTGGGGAGAATTCAAATTTTTAGAGTGGTATTGAAGGGGTTTTAAAAGGATCCTTCATTAAGTGAAGGGTGTCACTTTTTTGTTATGATAATTTCTCAATATAAAAATTAATTTCATATTCAAGTCATAAAGATCTATTTATTAGTGTAAGGGATGATTATATCATTTTTAGGTTAGAATACTCCCATATAATCATATCAATATATGGTTTATTTTTATCTTATAAATTTACTCTTTGATTTAATAGATTAAAAAAAATTAGTCATTATCTTGGGGTCAAATTTCTACCTGTGTAATTTATTTTTATGACTAAAAATGAAATTTACATATTATCTTAATTTGAACATGTTCATTGAAAATATTAAATTCATTTTAAAATATTAAAATTATAAAATAGATGAAAACTTGAATGAGAATTTAAAATTTAAGACAAATTAAATATTATTTTTAATAAATGAAATTTTTAGGAATAAAAAAATAGTTTTCATCACAATTATGCTGGTTGATAATGTTCATGAAGTTAATTGGTTTATTATTAACCATATGAGAGAAATTTTTAAATTTTAATGCAATCCAAAACTAAATTCTACCTTAGAGAAATATAATTATAGGAAAAACACAAAAATAGTTTCTTATTTTAATTAAATAAATCTTATGATCCAAAAGTAAAGAATTGGTTTCTAAATTCAAACTAATATTTTTATATTTTTTATCTTACTTCATAAATTAATATTTGGTAAAGAAAATAGTTTCATATATTTTGTAAACATGTTTATATCATAATAATTCGATAAAATATATTCTATTTAAAAAAACTACAATATTTTGTTTTGTATAAAAATTTTAAATTTTATGAAAAATTCAAAAAAAATAATCATGATATAATTTTGATACAATTAATTAAAACATTAAGTTAATTTTTTATATTTCTATTATATTTTTTAGGAATGTAACTTTTATATAGAAATATGAAGTAGAATGAGATTCTTTTTTAATAAGAAAACGAATTTCAAAAATTATAATTATTTTTAATCTTATTTCCTGTCATTTTTTAATTACATTAGTGCTAATATATTAATAATGTCAATAATTTTTTTTATCATTAGTTAACCATAATGTACTCATTTTCATAAAATAAATATTCACATCACCTAAAAATTCAAATTATAAGGAAATGATTTTTTTATAAATAAATTGATCTCATTAGATATTTAGATATTCTAATTGAATTATATATGAATTTATATTTATATTAGTATTAATAATGAAATAATTTTTCATTAATGTTAAAAATGTTAAATTTATAAAATACATGTTATATAAATTTATAACATCATAGATTAATAATTACATATTCTTATCATCCTAACAAAAACATAAAAATATCCCCTAAAGATCTTCTTATTATACCTAAGGTTACGATTATATCATGGTGTACCCATAGGTTGTCATTATTCTAGCATGGATCTCAATTTTATTTCATTGCGCATGAAAATATATATCACACAATTTCACTCAATCTATAATTTTTGGTCTTTGACTAGGTTTTATTTTTCGGAAAACACTAAATAATCTAACACTATTCCATATATAGAAAATTTAGCTTTTAAAAAATGAATCATATAGTATAAAGTCATTACATATCCTCTATATATAATTTTCATATTTTGGATACATATATTTATACCTACCAATTAAACGTTTATGAAATATTAGTTAAATTTAATAATTTAGTTTTATTATTTTATCTTTTTTTGTTTAGTTTGATATTGGATATAAACGAATCTATTTAATATAATATTTAGATTGATGTGTTTATAAAATCATGGGTCATTACATTATCCCCCCTCAAATGAATTGTGTCAGAAAAATAATTAGTTATTAGTTACTAAGGAAAATATGTAAGGGTATTTAAATGATTTACATGAATCAATATATAATTTATAAAGAGATATTGTACTCAAAATATTAAGAAAACTTTAAAACTAATTTTCCATCACATTGGGTATACCCAAGAAGATTATTTCTCCCCAACCATTATATCTAAATACCAATCATAACATGGTATTATAAACCATATAGAGACATTAATTTTTATAAGAGTTCATAGTCTTCCATGTATAGATAGATGAACATAGGTTGATTTAGAATATAAAATGTGAGTTTTATATTTCAATAATTTACAGAGTCTCTGTGAATAGAAAAATTCCATTTAGAAAATCTCATAATAATCATATAATGGAAGAGTAGTAGTAATTTAAGGAAGAACATTCTCACATACATTAAATTGCGATCCAACAATATTATAATAATAAATTTTCATAAAAATTGAAATATATAATCATTGGGAGATAATTTTATTTTCCTAGAAATATTTTGAGATATTGTGGATTTTCTAGTATTAGAATCTAATAATAAATCCAGAATTCATAGTGGATGAGTATTATATAATAATTATCATGATTTAATGAAATTATTTTCATAGAACTATCCCTTCTTAGTTTTATTTTCTTAGGGGGATACTCGTGCTTATTATCCATTGTAGCTCTTGTATTGGGTAATTGACTTTCATAATTCCTATGTTCACCATATCTATGAAATTAATATATATTTTTTAGCTTATGATAATTTTTATTTCCCTTATTCATGTAAATTAATTTCTTCATTTATTTCATAGAAATTGGTTTCTCTCATCCATTGTTTTCTATAAATAAAATGTATTCCCATTACATAGGATCATTTACCTACTATATTCTTCACAAATTATTGAAATGTATGATATTTAATTTATATTCCTTAATGGTATTATTATCAAAACCCGTCCCACCATTGATACTACAATGAAGGGATAGAAATAATGACCTCTATGTCCCACCTTTAGTAGGACTCGATTTGTCCACTATCATTGAGGGTACCAAAATATTATCAAATGGTAGGGATTAGACTGTATAAAAATATAGGATCAGTATAAAATATACATAATAAACTCCATGAAATAATATTAAGGAATTAAAAAAATCACCCCATGATGCATGTATAAATAAAACTCATATAGACAGAAGTCACTGAAACAAATACTAAAATGAAATGAAAAAGTTGTGACCAAATAGTTATCAAATGGTTTGAGTTATTAATTTCTAACATAGCCAATTAAGTCCTCCTAGAAACCTGAAAATAAGTTTATATATGTAGGATGAGAAAACTAGTGTATCCAGAAAGAAAAAAATTCCCTCATTCATAAGTGGATGAAGCGTACTAGTGCACCCATGAAAAATTTAGTAAAACCAAAAGCACATGATTTAGTGAAATATACATCCCAACAAAACCATGATGTTCCCACCAAATAACAAAATCCATGTAATATAATATAACATGAGTCATATTGATAATGTGTAACCACACACCATTTTCCAAATGGTATGCCACTCTCACAACCAAATTTGATATGTCTTTTTTTCTCTCATATATATTGTATATCACACGACCCTAGAAGAACATTCAAAACACACATCTCCTAAAATTACCTAGGATTTCCACCCCCACATACACGTCCACATCACAACTCACCCAAAAAACATATGGGTCATCATATCACGACCATAAAGATAATAGTAGTGTATCATGATAAAAAAGTAAATAAACATTGTTACCTCTAGCCACAATTATTGACCCCCACTATATTTCACTTCATACCATCTCATCCATCCCATTGATACTAGGTTAGGTCACATCTCTCTCAATTACACATGGGCTATGTGACATCTCACCTGAAGACACATGAGCTAGCCACCCCACAAGCATGACCACATAACATCTTCCCTAAAGAAACGTAGGCTATCGCAACCACCATATAGTTCACTATCAGACCTCTTATCATCAAATCATATGAAATACCTAGAATAAATGGAAGAGAGAGTGGGAAAGAGAGGGTTACAAGCCATCCATCCTCCTCACCAGATCTATAAAAAAACACCCTCGTGTAAATAATTTTGTGTCATGGCATAGTACATGATGCATGTGAGGTGAATATAAAAACCTCATTGTGTATAAAATTATATATACATATCAGAAAACAAAATACCAACCTATGGGTTCGCAAATAAATACTATCCAACTCACAAAATCCACACTTTCACTTCCACCTCTATATACATGACATCTCACAAGAGATGAGACCCAAGCCATATTTCACATTTCCATCCAAGTCCATTATCATTACCATTCATTTCATTATTAGGTATCAGAAAAATTTGACACACAAACCATCAATATGAAAGGTATCACATATCTGTCAAAGATATCAATGGTGATGCCACTATGGATAAATCATTTAAAACCATTAAATAGTACACTTATATCCCAAGTAAATTCTCCACCTAAGTAACACTCTTTGGAGGTTTTCAAGAAATCACTCCCTATCCATTTCCAGGTCCACTACTGCTCATATATATAAGATGATATTCTCTATAAAGTGGACCAATTCAATCTATAACTGTTACATCGAGAGATTCCCATAGAGCTAGTTCTCTCAATGTGTTTCCATGACCATCCTAATGTGTCTCATGCTCTCCTCCTTAGAATCCAATTTCCCAAGGATATCATAAATAAACACTAGCATGAACCATTCTATGAAGGGATGTATGATATGCTTCATGAGACACATGAAAACTACTAGAAAATTTTTCCTATAGAAAGGCATCACCAAATACTCATAGAGACTATAATAACATCTTTATTCCACATTTGGAATATCCTTGTCCTTTACTCATAGCTGGTGATAGCCTAATCTAAATTCATTCTTTGAGAATCATCATCCCATTATCAATCAGTTGAAGTGGTAATCAATCCATGATAGTGGATAATTATTCCTTATGGTTTCCATGTTCATGAACCAGAAAACACCACATAACCTCAAGATTCCACCCTCTTTCCTAAAGAACAACCCTTGGGTCACCTATGTTAAAACACTAGGGATCAAAAATAACTTCTCTAGAGAGTCCTCCAATTTTACCCTCTATTCTTGGGGTTCTTCAAGATCCATTTGATTTGAAGGTGAAGATATCAATTACATCCTAGGGTTCAATTCAATAATGATTTCTAGAACTCAACATGGAGGTAATCCAATTAAATCATTATTAAATTAATTTACATACTCTTTCACCACCTCATGAAGCTGAATAAATGTATCATCCACTACTCCAAGAGTCATCTTAGATAATTGGTGAGTAATTAGACAAAATCACCTATACATGTCCCTATATTACTCTTCTAAGGATTATTTTTCACACCAAAGGGGAAATCTTATCCCATCACTATCATCATAATGAATTATATACCTAAAATAGTCAATCCGTGCATGAACAATTGATAGCTAGTCGATAAAAAAAATTATACTATAATTCATCATCAATTATACAAAGAGTTTGTTTCCGACATTTCGTCGGGGCGCGCGCGCATCCATCCATCTACGGAGGAGGACGTGCTGCATTGTTGCCCTACATTCACACTTTCCAAAGGCGGGTGGCATCCATTCCTTATTTAGGGACATCTGCTCCTTGATCGAAACGGGATGATGGGATATCGGTTCTTCCTTCTGTGGATTCCTCCTCAGAACTCGTCACCTAGTCCGGGTCTCCCTCATAGATTTAATACGTTGTTCGTGAAACTCTTCCCAGTGCCATGTTTCCATGGTCACCGGTTAATTACACTGCTTCTGTCGGGACATTCCAAAGTGTCCGGTTAGGGTAGCAACCTTCAGTCGGGGGAGTAGTCATATCGAGGCCTCAGTAGCGTGTCTGTATGCTGAGGAACTGGCATGTCTGTCTTTTGTCCCTTGTCATGGGGCTTCTCGAGGGTGTGGAAGCCCGAGGAATCCCACATTGAGCGCGGGGAATTATATGCCATAGACATATATCTGAGGTTTTCTTCAGCTTCCTGTGTTTAATGCAGGGTATGACGCAGGTTTAACATCCAGCAGAGATGGATAAGCCCGATCAGAGCATTAGCTGGAATGGATCGGATTGAGGAATTTCCCTTGATGGGGTGCCGATACCGGGACCAGCCCATGGGCAGCTGCGAAGAGGAGCAAAATGGTATGATCTCGCTGGGATATGGCAGTCCGGGTGAGAATCAGGATGAGTGATGGAGAGTTGAATGAAGTGGATGGGGAATGAAATGGGACCATCGCAAGGGAGACAAAAAATTTGGGATTGAGTCTCGAAAAGACCTCCTACGTATCCCCGTGGTAGGGAATCACAGTCTGCGTAGTTCAGGATGGTGTCGGCGGACCGACGTGAAGGTGGACCTTGGTCCGATGGTTGTCGTCAGCGAACCAATGTGAAGGTGAACCCGGGGTCCACTAGTGGTGGGGTTGAACCTCGTGAAGGCTTCCTACATACCACGCCTTGACATGGATCAGAGACCTCGTACTTCAAAGGGGCTTCGTCGGCGAACCGACGTGATGGTGGACCTTGGTCCTGATGATATGGGGATTACACACTAGGCCGCCCAGGTGCTGGTGACCTGACGTGAATAAGGTCGGGATGACCAACAGGTGGTGGGCTTGAACCTATGGGAGGCCTCCTACGTACCATGCCTTGACATGGATCAAAGACCACGTAGTTCAGGTAGGACACCAGAAGGCCGATGTGAATGAGGAGGACTAGGGGGGTCCTAGCGGTGGCAGGATTGGACCTCGTGGAGGCTTCCTACGTACCATTCCTTAGCACGGATCAAAGACCACGTAGTTCAGGTGATGTAAGTCGTCAGCGAACCGACGTGATGGTGGACCTTGGTCCAATGGGGGATGGGCTTGAAACTCGGGGAGGCTTCCGACGTACCATGCCTTGGCATGGATCAAAGTACTCATAGTTCAAAGGGTTTCATCAATGAACCGACGTGAAAGTAGACCCAGGGGTCCACCAGTGGTGGGCTTGAACCTCGTCAGGCTTTCTACGTACAATGCCTTGACATGGATCAAAGTCCTTGTAGTTCGGGATGGTGGGTGTCGGCGAACCGATGTGAGGAAGGGACCTTGGTCCAATGGGAGATGGACTTGAACCTCAGAGAGGCTTCCTACATACCAGGCCTTGACATGGATCAAAGACCTCACAGTTCGGGTGGTCACAACGGCTTGCCGTCAGACTAGAATGTAGTTTAAAGTCATACTTGACGAAGGTGGAACTCGACGTGAATAAATGACAGGTGGGATTGAACCTCGTGGAGGATTCCTATGTACCATGTCGTGACATGGATCACAGTCCTCGTAGTTCAAATGGGTGTGCAGTTTAATGTCATGCAGGAAAAAGGCATATAGTTTAACGTCACGCTGGACGAGAGCATACAGTTTAATGTCACGCTGGACAAGGGAATTTCCATGGCCGATGCTCACTCTAAACCCACGTGATTCTTGCTCGGAGTGAGAAACAAGAGGCAGCAAGGACCTGAAGATCACGACGCGAAGGGTGCGTTCGTTAGAAGTGAAGAGGGGATTATGCGTTAGGCGGCCCATGGTGCGGGGAATTACTCTAGGATGGAGGCCCAAAGTGCGGAAAAGCGCAGCGAGAGAGGAATTTGGGACCGATGATGGGAGGTGCCTCATTCCCTATCGCGCCCTCCACTGAACTTGGTAGTGGGGAAGTATGGAGGTGCATAGGTGCTACCATCCACAAGAGGGGTAGGGGTCTTACACCAAGGTGGTTGCCCTTCTCCCATGGACATACGCCACCCCAAGAAGGAGGATATCATCCCTAGTGGAGGGGGTGACCCCGTGTCTGTGGAGACGGGTGGCGTAAAAAATGTCCGAGATGGGGGGACCCTGTGTGTGATGCACAAGGCCGGATCACAGTTTAACGTCATGTGTTGAGGACGAGGTGCTTTGGAAGTTTAACATCCTGCAGCTCGGACAAGGTGGGTTAACTCTGTACCCCTAGGGCTTACATGACCGAAACTCTTTGCTCCATGGGGGAGGGAAGGTACCAGTAAGGCCATGGTCAAGGGGGGTTGTAGAGCGAACCATATGGGGGTCCACATTAGTGTGGCTATGCAAAGAAGCAATAGCCGTTAGCGTTCCTATGTGAAGAATCATTAGGAGAAGCAACGATACAGGTGATGTTGTCTGTGGGACTTTGAAATCGCATCGTGCAAACCTGGAGGGTCGCACGGGAAGAGGAATTGCCAAGCAAACGAGTGTGCTTCGCGAAGTGGAGTGCCTTGGCCTTATCATGGGGCAGAGGTGTGGATGGGGGGTGCATCGCAAAGGGGAATAGTATTCACGGAGCACTGCCTCGCGAAGCTGATGTGCCTCATGAAGCAAGGTGCTGCGAGGCAGTGTGCTTCGTGATATGTAGCGATCCTGCCTTAGCAAGGGGATCACTAGTCCAAGATGGGTGTTTCGTGAAGCATAAATGCTCTGTGGCTGTCTGGGTTCCCTTGGGAATCCCCCTCCTTCATGAATTCCCCTGATCTTTGTGAAGGGAATACCTCTTGGAAGAGGGGCTCACAACAAGACAAAGCGAATGCGTCACACGAATTAGAAGTACCTCGTGGAGCTCATGATTCCCAGGGCGAAGGGTGCTTCGCGATTCGCGAGTTGAGAAGATGAAAGGTCGGATTTTCCCTCTCCTGGGCTCATGGGGAACACAGTATTTATAGGCAGTGGGTGCCGTGAAGCAGAAATCACGTGGCGCGAAGGGGAGGCGGTTGCTTCACAGCGGGCTCGCGAACGTTAGGCCGTTTGCGGGAAGTTACCGCCTCCGGTGCTTCGAGGCGGGCTCACGAACATCAGGCCGTTTGCGGAGAGGTACTGTCTCCGGTGCTTCGTGGTGGGCTCACGAACGTCAGGCAGTTCACGGAGAGGTACCGCCTCCGGTGCTTTGCAGGACCGCGATTCTCGGGGGTGCTTCGCATCGGTGCTTCACGAGGCAGCGTGCGGGGATTCTTTTCGCTCCTTCCTTTCGTGCAATATTTTGGTTCCAACAAATGACCCGCCTCAGACTTGGAGTCATAGAGGGATGTAGGGTCAAAGTCTTAGGGACAATCTCTAATATTGTCGGCGGTTTCATGATGCGACTTCGAGAAGGGGGCACGCGGTACTGACTGCGGCCACGGGATCCGGACGCACCGCGATGCTTCGCGCAGGAGGGGCGCACCGCAAAGCTCTGAGGTTGCCAACTATAAATAGGGGGCTGACCTCTTTTTTCTTCATGTGATTTTCTTGTCCTTTTGTGCTCTCGATTTCGCGATGCTCCATGTACTCCGCACCGTCTCTCCACAAATCGATCTTCGCGGTGAACCGGGGGTCTCGGACTCCGTGACCGCGCCAAGAGAACTCTTGTTTTCTAGCCTAGGTCTGACTCCGTGGCTTGGATTCGAAACCAATATTCGCGAGAGATATTCGCGAGACGGCTTCATAACCTAGCTTCGCGATCCATTCTGAAAAATTCTTTTCTGAGTGTCGGAACCGAAATGGTCCATCGAGAAGCTGTGTTGGGTGTGATTGTCGACGCCGCCCGGAGGGATGATATGGACAACTGTCTGGGCCATGGGGAGATGGTCTAAAGCCACTCGGACCATACCTCATTGATAGAACTGCTATAGGAGGGTCAGAAGAACTATCTGCAGTGCAAGAAACTGCCCTTGTATGGATTTGGGCTGAGGGATGACATCTTCATCCCTGAGGCGAGTAGGGACGAATTAGCTTACTGGTTTAGGAGCACGCCATGTCAGCACCAGTGGTTCAGGGCGGCCGATGGTCATGCACTGGAGGACATCATGCCCATCACGACCAAGTTCTCTATAACCATGTGAACAATATTCATGGGAAGCCACTGAAACCGGAGACATCCCCTCCTCTGTACCGTACCATGCTGAAGGCGGCGTTGCGGGATCTAATGAAGGGGTGGTCCGATGAGTGGGACCTGCGTCAGGGCGGCAACATTACTGATGACTGGGCCTGGGCCTACTGGGTACATGCCTCATGCGAGGATTTTGGGGCCGAGCTGAGAAGAGTGGGTTTATATGAGGTATCACGGGCCTCCCAATTCCACATTTACCAACTGAAACAACTGATGCCAGAATTGATGAGCAGATGGTCGTCTAGGACCAATACTTTTCACCTGCACCACGGGGAGGTGGGCATCAGCCTGTGGGATGTCCACTAGATTTCGGGGGTTCCGATCATGGGGGCCATGTATGATGATTTCCTCCCCATCATGAGCACGTGGGAGGATATAGAGCAAATGTCGCGACTGGCGTCGGTGCTAATGGCACTCGTCCCTGGAGAGGAAAAGGAGGTTGTGAGGGATGTCCACTTTAAGAAGTGGTTCAAGTGCTTCCTGAATTTCCCAGAAAACCGAGAGTTCCCTATGAGGCCTCGAACTTGTCCGAGGGCGGCCCCACTGGGTAAGGAGCACTTGTAGTGGCGGGTCTTGGAGTAAAACCAGTGGAAGACTTGGGGTTTCAGTGTCAGCACTGAACAACAGCCGATAGTCTGGTTGGCGGCATTCATTGCATCTCTCATATGCGGTTGGATCCTACCGGTGAGGGTTACTAGCATGGGGATGCGACCCAGCTCGTTTATCATGGCGTCCATGCTGGCCATGGGTCATCAGGTCAATCTGGGGATTCCCATGCTTTCCAAGCTGTATAGAATGCTACGACACATTAGCGAGGGAAAGAAGCCGCCAAGGATATGCAGGCCCTTCCACCTCCTGTATGGGTGGGTTGCGGTGCACATCAGGGGGATCTATGAATATCCAAACCATATCTCACCGCCAGGATCAAACTTCTACCCCTCCATCCTGAATGCAGCTAGGAGATTACCTTTCAAATTAACCATGCCGACGTTGCTGAACCGTGTGTGGAGGGCGGATGAGTTTAATTTCCACCACTTCCCATTGCCGATGGGGATACTCACTGACGACGGGCGGGGAACGGAAGAGCACAGGTCTTACCTCCTTGCCTTTCAAGGCGGATTTTTGGTGGCACGAGTGGATCGTGAGCCGCTCTGCGAGTCGTACACCCCGCATCGGTTTTCGAAGTAGTTTCGGTGCCTCCAACGGCTGACCTCGCAGGTCTATAGGGAAGTGCGTCACAAGGAGCACCCATGTGTGATGAGGAAGCTGTGGCTCATGTTCACGCGGGAAGACAGAAAAATGTGAATCGCATTGCCTCCATCCACCGCCTCGTTCGGATTGGTGAGGGAGTATGCCATTAGCTAGGAGGCTGCTTACTTGGGGGAGATGCTGAAGTAGAAAACTATTCATGTTGGTGACGGTGGGACTCCTCTATCCTAAGGTCGGGGTCGGAGGGTAGCAAGGGCTTCTCGTGGTGGTGGGGCTGCCTTGGAGGCGAGACCCGCACCAGCCGAGGGTGTGGCAGCAAAGGAGGATCTGGTGGTTCCAGAAGAGAAGGTCTATCTGGAAGGGCGACCACCGAGGGGAATTTTTAGGATATCCACTCAGGCTCCGAGGAAGTGGCTGCGTCATATCGACATGGCAGAGGATGTCGTCTTCCCAGAGGCTTGGGACATTTGGGATGTCAACTGGAAATTCCTCAGTCCACCCGAGATATGGACCCACTTGAATCTCCTCGGGATGGATTTACCAGGCATAGTCACAGTCCGGGCTGGTTTCATGGCGTCTCCAGAGGAGGAAGAGCAATACATGGACGAGCTAGAGGATTACGTTCACTCCAGCGGTGTCCCTCTCCCAATGATAGACTGGGTGAGGGTACTGCTGGATCGAACGGTCCCCCCAAAATTGTCAACTGCCGATCTGAGGGAGTGTTTCCCCATGCCAGAAAAATCATAGAACTCCACTCTGTAGGATGAGGCTAGAGGAGGGAGCCCGTTGGAGTAGGGCGAGGTCGGAGATCAAGGCTCAGATTCCGACGATTACCCAGAGGCTCTCAAGGTAGCATTCCAAACTTCTTTCCTCATGGTCCGTTCTTGGGGCATTAAGGAATTATCACTAATGTTTGAGCCATATAGGAGGAACTTGTTCATAGGCCTCATTCTCGCCCCTCAGCGGGTGATGATGCAGGACCTTCAGAACCCGCGCCTATGGCTGCGTCCTGTTCCGCATCTGGTGGGACCAGAGCACCCAAGGTGGCTCCTCCGGAATCTCTAGACCTTCCAACAGTATACGGAGGGCCTCGCCTCAGGGTATCATCAGTATCGGCACAAGATCAGCACCAGTAGGTCGATCTCTGTATGTTTCCTCTACCAGTTTCCTTGTCGTCATATGTATACAATGCCGACTAACGTTTATGTCCCTCTCTGTTGTATAGTTATCCGACTGGTGTGGGCTACTGCGGCAAGGCTAGTCGGGATGTCTGGTGGCATCCCTCCTAGGGGCATGCCGGTAATGGTGTAGATAGTCCCCCCATCTCCCCGAGATGCAACACACATGGACGAGCCACCAGCAGGGTTGTGCCCGAGGTCATTGAGGTGGACTCTGATGAAGAGGATCGACCGGCCGGTCCTAGTCCTGTTGCACCTGCTTCAGTGCCAGATGTTGCACCGGATTCAATGCCTGATGCAGATCCTGCTGAGGACTTCCTGTAGGCATATCCGGCGTACAAGCCTGCCAATCGCGCAGAATGGGAAAAAACGGCATCCGATGAGGAGTACAGCAGAATAGTCCACCAACGGTCGTGGAAGATAATCATGCGCTTCATCAAGGACACCCCCAAGCGCTATGGATGGATGAAGTGGACAGACTTCACTAGCAGCTGCGCGAACATTGTTCTGGGGGAGTGGATGCCCAACGTCCTCACGCGCTCGTATGAGATCTTATGGCTGAGAATATCTGGGAGCATGATCGTGGACTCAGTGTGGGCTGGCAGCGGAGGAAGGCGACAAACATCAAAAATCTCCAAGATCCTGAAAGCGAGGTTCAACTGCTGCAGACCCGAGCGGATGAGCACTCAGCCTCTCTTAATGCACAATCTAAGCTGATCTCACAGTTGAAGGCCCAGATGTCAAAGGAAGAGGAGCATATGAGGCAGGCTTCTGGAAAGATGGCTACCATACAGGCTGGGGTAGAGTGGTCCAGAGCCAAGGCTGATGAGCTGTACCCCACCTCTGCTGAGGAGGAGCGGGATTTGATTCAGTGGAAGTAAGTCTTGGAAGCCACAAGCCGAAGGGTGGCGGAGCTGCAACGCTCTTTTGACGGGCTCAACCCGTCCATTGGGTGAGTCAACCCCCAGGTACTGTAAGAAACTAAAATACTTTTATTGGTACTTTCACGTATCAATTTCTTCCTTCTTTGTTTTTAATTCCATAGCATGCTTGATTTCCACTGTTTGAATCGGTTCATTACATCCCTACAATGTTTGCGGGATGTTCGGAAATAATTCGCCAAGCTCACGTGGGTCAAGCCCGATGTGAGAAATAGGAGATAGTTTCCTTCTCGTCCCCCCTAACATAGGAGTGGAGACCATGCTCCGGGCATCCAGAATTTGGATTACCAGTTCAGATTTCTGAAGGATGGGAGAATATTGGCTGGAGAAGAAATTTCTCAAAACATCCGAATTATCATTTCTTTAGCGTGCCCTCATACACGAACGGTGCATCACCAGGGGCACTGAAATCGGTCCGAGCAGATGGAAACGGGAAGCGTGAATTACGATGCCCAAGATTCGGAGCACTGTGGGGATGGAGTGACAATAATGGAAAGTCGTTAACCATGGAGGAGAAGCGGTATCCTTACTGTGTTAGCCTAAAATGGGGACAAAAAATTATGGTCGATCGTTGACCATGTTCGAAACACGGGACCATGTCAGAAATGTTGTCAGTCAATCTTTCGGGATGTTGACCCATGATAGTTGGAGGACCCTGGGTCGAGCATCCATACTGTTAGGGGGGGGGGTCCTAAAAACATGACTAGTCTTCCGGAACGTTGGCACAGGATGGTAGGTGAGCCGATGCGGCATGAGACCAGGCTGTTAGGGGGTCCCTTCAGACATGAAAGGGGGCGAGGGTCCGAATAAGGGGTACGCAAAGTGTGGAATATGGAGTGATGGTTTGTCCGAACAGAATCCAACACTCATGTAATTACATCGCCGTGGCGGGAACACGCCAGATGGGCACGTAGGTTGGGTTATGGATCCTTCCTTCTTTGAGACAGGGTCTCTCTAGCGAGGGGTCCGGCCAGGGGGGGATGAAAAGGGGAAAGATAGGATCAATGATTCCTACGGGCTGGGCCCTAGGAAAAATACCAGGGTGTCCCTACATATCCCATGAGGATGGGAATCAAGACGCACGTAGTTCTGAAATCAGAGTGTAGTCATAGACCAACACTGACAGGTGAAATTCTCTCTGGAAGAGGCTCTAGTGCATCCCATGATTAACCTGGGGAATCTTGAACTTGTTCAGGGTAGAACCGTAGTTTAGTGCCTTGCGTTGAGGACATATAGACTCCTTCAGTTTAACAACATACAATAGGACGTGGAGTGAAAGATAAGAGTCCAGGGATCATATGGTGTGGTAGTTATGAAACCGGCATGAATGAGGACTTGGAGTATGAATCAGACCACATAACCCTGGAGGAAACTCTCCAGGTCAAGGGACCAAGAGTGAGGATTAGGCTGGGCCCGAAGCAGAGCGGTTGAGCATTACTACATACCCCAAGAGGATGGGAATCAAGCCATACATAGTTTTTAAAGTGCAGTTTAACGTCATGCGGGACGATGAGAAGCATGGCCTCATTGGTACACATCCTTACAAAACTACTAAGCCCATTTGAGTCATGCTCGGTGTGGGAAACAAGAAGTAGTGGTGGAAATTTTCCGACATAGAAAGGGGTAGGTTAGGGAAAAGGGATGCTCAGAGATTACCAGACCAATGACACTAACAAGATCATGTGGCGCACCTAGGTGTGATAAGATAAAGAGCCGAGTATGATGGAATTCCACTTGAACATGAGGAAGTGGAAATGTGTGAATCATGATGCTTGAGATTTGGATCACAATGACAACGGCGTGACGATATAGGATAACTGTTAACCATGGAGGAACACAATGTCCATATCGCGTTATCCTAGAATGGGGACAAACAAATGAGGGTTGACTGTTGACCATGTTCGAAACACAGAACCATGTCACAAATGTTGTCAAAGATCCGTAGGTACGTTGGCCCGAAACGATTGGAGGGCCCTTAGGTCCAGCATCCATGGAGAGCCCTTATGCCTAGTATCCATGTCGTCTGAGGGTCCTTTTGGATGTGGAAGAGGATGAGGATCCAAAAAGAGAGCTCACGAAGCTTGGTCATGGGACGAGGGGGAATGTCCCCATGAAAATCCCACACTTCGGGCTCTTTGTTAAAACACATCTGAATACATCAACGAGACGTATTAGATAGAGGGAGTAGAGACCTTTCCCATAGGGAGATCATAGTTTTGGGTTGAAGAATTCGGACCATGGGTAGGAGGAAGCACAGGAGACACGTGACGTGTATTTAAGAAAACTCGTTGTGGATGAGAACCGGGGTCCGACTACCATGTGCTTCTTTGATTGTTTTAGGTCGAGAGACCGAAGACGAGAGTTGGGCTGGGCCTGCGGGGAAATGCCCGGGCACTCCTACCTATCTCAGAAGGATGAGAATCAAGCCTCACATAGTTCCTGAGATAGTCTTAGTTTATGGCCTTAGAAATCAGACCAGGAATGGGTAAGGGGAGTAGGGGACACATGGCAAGGCAGTTACAAAACCCGACGTGAATGAGGACCTAATACCTACTTACCATGTGTTCTATGAGGAAATGATCGAGTCGAGGGACTGAACATGAAGGTTGGGTTGGGCCTGCGGGGAAGTGCCCTGGCGCTCCTACGTATCTCATAAGGATGATAATCATGCCTCATGTAGTTCTGAATGGTGGAATGGTAAGGTACCAGTGCCAATGAAAAAGGGGAGTGCGGGCGTGGATTTTTCACTAAAAGAAGCTAAATTTGATAAATATTGTTTTTCCTTTAAGGTGAGTGGTTTTGTTTTGTGAAGCAACAAGCCAAGGGTAGAAATCCCTGGTGTCTCCACAATAATCAAGCCGCGATAAGCGTTGACAAATGGCATGGCACATGACCAATACCCAACGTGTTGTCCTCTACAACGAGGTCATCACAATGCAGTGTCGTTTTTTCGTCGTGCAGCCTGGACCATAATGTCACAGTTTTAGGGTTGTATGATAGGACCAAGCAAGCATTTTAACGTCATGCAGCGCAGACGTAGAAGAGATGATACTAGGCGGGGAATGTGTGTGGTGTCGTGCGACATAACCGACGTGGATGAGGACTTGGAGTCCAAATCGCACCACACAGTCCCATAGTCTGGGTCCCGAAGGCAGGACACTGAACTCAAGCTGGAACCAAAGACAAGAGGTCTTGGAATTTGTATGTACCCCATGAGGATGGAAATCAATCCAGACTTAGTTCTTGGGAGATCTTAGTTTATGGTCTTTAGAGCTCGGACCATGGTTGGATGGCACCTTTCCAGGTAAGCGCAGACCTCGATCTAATCCCTAAGCCCAGGTGAGCTAAACTCGGTGTGGGAAACAAGGGGGGAAGATCCTTATCGCAATACCTGAAACATCCAACTAGGGGGAGTCGATGTAGAGCCCCGAAAGACACCTTTGACACGGTTTTGTTTCCCTTATGCGCAGACGTGCACGGAGGAATAGTACTAAGTGTTTCAAAACTCCACCTAGGCATGACGATAATGGAGAATGATGTGAATCGTGTAACCAACATTTTGGGCTTAATGGGGTTGGCTTGGCGAGGGAGGATAAACGTTAATCATGGTGGAAACGCAGTCTCCATATCGCGTTAGCCTGAAGTGGGAACAACAAATGAGCATCGATCGTTGACCATATTCGCAATGCGGGACTTTATCGATTTGTTGTCTGAAACCCTTAGGTACGTTGGCCTGTAACGGTAGGAGAGCCCTTGGGCGTAGTATTCATGTCATTCTTGGGGTCCCTCCGGGTGTGAATGATGATGGAAGCCCTGATGCAGGGATACACAAAGCCTGGAAGGCAGGTGCGGATGTTTCCAAGTAAAGTTTGGCATTCCAGGTAAAAGAACAGAGTACCCTCAGGCACATTGGTGAACCACTGAAAATGGGCGATGAAATAGCTCGGGAGGGAGAGGTACAAGGCGTGGTCATTAAAGGACCGACATGAATGAGGACATAATCCCATACCACGCCATATACACACCTCGTGGGGGAAGGGTAGGCCAAGGAGCCAATATGGGATGGAGATTCCCAAGAGATGGGGCTGGACCCGAAGCTTGGTCTTTCGGGTGGTCTTACGTATCCCATAAGGATGGGAATCAAGCCACACGTAGTTCTCTAGATGTAGTTTAATGTCATGCGGGACGGGGTGAGGGAGTAAGATACCCCTAGGCAAAGGAAAGGGATGTGTACAGTACGATGGAAAACCTGAACTGGATGAGGGCATAACCGCGTACCACCCCATACACTGTGGGTAAGAAGTTGGGTGAAGGGGCCCGAAAAGGCCAACGGGCCTGAGGATGAGCCTCTGTTAGGAAGGGCTGACTGGTTTGCAGTTTAATGTCTTGTAGTGAGGACAAAGGCCGTGGGACCAAAAAGGAAGAGAGGCCTGAGGCTGGGCCTCATGAGTGGAAGTGTACGGCATGGTACATGATCCCGCTGTGAATAAGGACATAGTCCCACACCACATCATACACTCCTTTATATGGGAGTCAGAGCCGTGGGACCGACTGCCGGCACCACCCAAAGGGACGTTTGTCACTTCAAGATGAGGCAGAACGAATCACTGCACTCGATGTTTGGGACATCTCGGGGAGTACCCGAATATCCATGACACTGTTGACCATGTTCGAAACACAGCGTCTCTATGGTGACCTGATATGGGAGCAACAAATGAGTGTCTACCATTGAAAAAATTTGAAACGCGGGACTTGTATCGGCTTGTTGCTCGGAAACCCCCAGGGGCATTGGCCCGTGTCGGTAGGAGAGCTCATGGGCGTTGTATCCAGGCCGTTCTTGGGGGTCCCTCCAGGTGTGTAAAATGATGGAATCCCAGTCAAGGAGTGGGTGAAGCATAGTTGTATCCATCCACGAAAGAGGTGAACATCTCTAGTGGGGACATGCAGTCGGGTCGAGGCTTTCTCGATGTGTGTTGGGGAAAAAGTGTGCGCCCTGCCATATGTCTTGACCTGAGGGGAAGATTTTGGCATTTGGGCTGGTCCAATGGACGAAATGTCCTGGCATTCCTAGGTATCCCATTAGGATGGGAATTAGTCCATACATAGTTCTTGAAGGCCATGCAGTTTAACGTCATGTGGTGAGGACGTGGGAGGATAGAAGAACAGGAGTCGGCACATGGTGCAACCCTTACAATCCATGTATGAGCGGGGCTGTATGAGCGGGGCTAAGAATTCCTACTCCTCAGTATGCAAGGATCCTCCCAGGAAACAATTCCCAAGGGGGATAGTGGGAGAGAAGAGCTTGGGGCAGGGCTCAAGACGAGGCATCTGAGCGTTCCTACGTATCCCATTAAGATGGGAATCAAGCCACATGTTGTTCTTGAAGAGTAGTTCAACGTTGTTATGGATGAGAAATGTGTCTTAACTGGGTATATATACGGTACGATGGGTAACCCTATGTGAATGAGGATGTAATCCCACACCACACCGTACAATCCCATAGGAGAGTCTGAGTCGACGAAGGCCAAGGGGCCCGAGGCTGCGCATTGGTCAGGGAGGCCTGACTGGCATGCGGTTTAATGTCTTTCAGTAAGGACGGGGGCCCGGGGAGGCCAAGGGGCCTGAGGTTGGACCTCATTCAGGAAGGCCTGACTATCATGCATTTTAACGTCTTATAGTAAGGACGGGGGGAGATCTTAGTTTAAGGTCATAGAGCTTGAACCATTTTGCAGTTTATCGTCCTGCAGGACAGCGGTGTAGTTTAAGGACATGTTGGACTATACAGTTTAGGGTCATGTAGGACCATACAGTTTAAGGTCGTGTTGGACCATACAGATTAAGGTCATGTTGGACCATACAGTTTAAGGTCATGTGAGACCATACAGTTTAAGGTCATGTTGGACCATACAGTTTAAGGTAATGTTGGACCATACAGGATCAGGCGAAGTACTACTTGAGGAACCTAGCATTGGTGGGAGGAGTTACGAGCTCACCATCAGTGGTCACCAAAGAGTATGCCCTGTTGGGGTAAAGCTTATCCATGATATAAGGCCCTTCCCATTTGGGTTCTAGCTTGGGCGGTTTCCTACCGGGGATCACTGGCGCTCGAAGGGCCAGCACTAGGTCACCCAATAGAAAAAAACGGAGGCGAACCTTCTTGTTGAAGGCCCTTGCTATCTTATTCTGATTTCTTTCAAAATTGTGCAAGGCATGAAGCCGGTTCTCGTCCAGTACTTCTAATTCAGCTAGACGGATTTCGGCTACCTCATCTGGTGCCTGCTGGTCATAGACTACACTGATTAATGATGGAAGCTGGATGTCAATGGTTAGGATGGCCTTAGCCCCATACACCAAGGAATATGGGGTCACTTGGGTATAGTTGCGAGTCATCGTCCGATAAGCCTAGAGGGCATTGGGGAGCTTGTCTGGCCAACTTTTCTTGTTCTGACCAACCATCTTCTACAGAATGTTAGAGAGGGTTTTGTTGAAATCCTCGATCTGTCCGTTTGTCTACGCGAGATAGCGGGAGGTATGGTTCGAGAAGATGTCGTACTTGGGGTACAATTTCTTCAACTCAGCCGCTCAGAAGTTGGTGTCGTTATCGGTGAGGACGGCGTGAGGGACCCCAAACCGGTGGATAATATTGGAGCTCACAAAGTGGACGATGGAACGAGCCTTGGCCTCTTTGAGTGGAACTGCGTCTGCCCACTTGGAAAAGAAATATGTAGCAGTCAGGATGAACCTACACTGGTGAGCTGTTGCTGGTGGATGTGGTCCCACTAAATCAAGTCCCAATACCACAAATGGCCAAGAGTACATGGTGGGGTGGAGAGGCTCCGGCGGCCAATGTAGGAAGTTGGCGTGAACTTGGCATGCATGAAATCCATTAGCATACCCGATACAATCGTGGATCATAGACAGCCAGAAGTACCCCATCATCTGGATTTTATGGGACAACTTTAGCCCGGATTGATAGGCACCACAGGAACCGGCGTAGACCTCTTGCATAACTCGAGGAATCTCTTCTCCTTTAATGCAACAGAGGAGAACGCCATCGAATATCCGCTTATAGAGGATCTTCTCAAGACTAGGACCACTCTGGAGGGTAAATTGCAGCTCGCGGCATTGGATTCGCTCACGCTCGGCCCGGTCGTCTGGGAGGCAACCATTTTGGAGATAATCGAAAAAAGGTGCCCTCCAGTCGGGAGTGACTTCAACCACTGTGTTCGAAGAACCCATGACCCCTATCATAGAGGTCCAGACGGTGAGACGTCTTACCCGCAGGCCATCATTGTCCTCTTGGGTGATTGGGGAAATGACTCTCCGGTGTGGCACATGTATGATCAAATCATTTTGCTCAGGTTTCACGAGCGATGCAGCTAAGATGACCAAAGCGTCAGCTCGACCATTCTGTGACCGAGGGACATGGGTGACCTCTGGCCAAGAGGGGAATAGGGCCATTAGGCGGAGGGTGCACTCGAGTAATGTCACAAGCTCCAGCTTCCTAACGACATAATTTCCAATGACCTGCTTGATTACCAGCTCAGAATATACTTTCACATGTAGATGGGGCATGTCGATCTCAAGGGCCAACTCGAGGCCGGTGATGAGGGCCAGGTACTCTACCTCGTTGTTTGCACAACCTTCTGACAACAGGAACGAGTATGGTAGGATGGCTTCCTCTGGGGTAATGAAGACAATACCCAGGCCCACTCTGTTGAGATTAGGATCATTGAGCCTCCTACCGGTGGGGCTCCGGGAGGCACCGTCGGAGTGTTTTTTCCAACATGGGACGGCATGATCGACTGAAAGGATCACCTCATCAGGAAAATCCAGGTCTAAGGACTGATCCGCGGAGGTTGGGTGGGCTACTAAAAAGTCTGCCAACTCCTGTCCCTTAATGGCCTTCTGATGTATGAACCTGATATCAAACTGCTGGAGAATCACTGCCCACTGCGCTAGTCATCCGGTCAACATGGGGCGGTTCAGGATGTACTTCAGTTGGTCTACCTGAGATACCAATTGTACCTCATGGTGCTGCAGGTAATGTCACAACTTTTGTATGGAAAAGACAAGCGCAAGGCAGCTCTTTTAGATAGGGGAGTATCTGACCTCCATATTGTGAATCATGCGACTGAGATAGTAGAGACTTTTCTCAGTACCCTCGTTATTCTTCTGAGCGAGAAGTGCACCGAGGGACTGTTCTAGGGTGGTCATGTAAAGGACCAGGAACATTCCGGAAACATCTGGCATCAAAACCGGAGGTTGTAGTAGATACTGCTTGACTTCCTCGAAGGCGGTCTGACATTCTTCATCCCATTCGTAAGCAGCGCCTTTCTTCATGAGAAGGGAAAAGGGATTACACTTTCCAGCCAGATTCTCGATGAATCAGCGTATATAGGCGATGTGGCCTTGGAGACCTCGAAGATCCTGAATATTGCTCGGGTGAGGCATTTGGCTGATGGCCTTGATCTTCTCTAGGTCGATTTCAATGCCTCGGTATCTACCAACAAAGCCAAGAAACTTCCCAGAGGTGACCCCAAAGGCATAGTTCAACGGGTTCATCATCAGGTGACAGGAACGGAGGAAGCCGAACACTTTCTCAAGGTCTTTGAGATGCTCCTGGCACTGGAATGATTTGAACACTAGGTCATCTATGTAGAATTCCACCATTATCATGAGAATTGGCTTGAATATGCGATGCATGGCCCTCAGATAAGTGGAACCTACATTTTTTCAAGACGAAGGGCATAACCTGGTAGCAATAGGTACCTTGGGGAGCCCTGAAGGCAGTGGACTCCTCGTCCTCGGGGGCCATCCGGATCTGGTTGTACCTGGAATACCCATCCATGAAAGAGAGAGCTTGGAACCCGGCCATGGTGTCAATCAATAACTCAGTCACTAGGAGGGGGAAGTCATCCTTTGGGCAGTGGCGATTAAGGTTGTGAAAGTCAATGCAGACTCTGATCTGCCCATTCTTCTTCCTAACTGGCACAATGTTAGCAAGCCACTTGGGGTACTGGACTTCCTTAATGAAGATGGCTTTGATAATCTTGTCAACTTCGGCCTCAACCATAGCACCATGTGAAGGGTGCATCTTCCTGGGAGGCTGCTTAAACCCATGATGGTTTTCCGGGATGCCCAAACGGTGAACGACTACTTGAGGATGTAGTCCTGGAATCTCACCGTAACTCCAGGAAAACACGTCACGGTGTTGATTGAGAAAGTCTATGTACCTTTGTCGCTCCTCGGGGACATGGCTGCACTGATCAAGGTGGGTCTCGGATCTGCCTCGCTACAAAGGTTCACCCGTACCAGTTCATCAACCGTGATAGAGATGCCTTCTTCAAAGGCGGGGGGGCATCCTCCAGGTCTTCCTCTCCACCCGTGGGAGGATTTCCCGCAACAGGAGATGCTTCTGGGCTATCAAAACCTTAGGGTCAGCTGGTGCCGGCTTGGGCAGTAGTGGTCATCATATTAAGAGACTCACTCGCCATTGAGACCATAGCAATGAAGGCAGTCGACCCTATCCCATCTGGACTTTGGCCTAAGGGGCCACGTTTGATGATATCAAAGCAGTGGTGACGCGTCGGCCAGAGTCGGTTAATTCCAGCCCGGTGGAAGAGACACCTATGCCATACTGCCGTTGTCATAAGCTTGACATTCCGGTACCGCACAGGGGTAGGAGGCTCCGGGATCACTTGAGCCTGGTTGGTGTAGGAGTACGAGGTGATTTCCCACCGTCGCTTGGACATGGGAATATGCCTTCCTTTCATACTTGAAATAACAAAACATTGCCCCATTTCGGGGGTCGTGGCCTCCAATCAGTGGATCGGGAGGATGTAGGTGTCATCGATACTTTCCCAGGGATAACATGTGACCAGGGCGGGTTCATCCTCACTTACTAGGATTTGCTTATCCTTACTCTTGAAATAATCAGCATCCAGATAGCGGGCCTCACAAGAGGCGAAAGGAGACGCATATTCTTGGATCACGCCTACTCGACCATTGATGGAGTATTTGAGCCACTAGTGATATGATGAAGGGATTGTTGCATGCAGATGGAGCCATGGCCTACCTATCAACGTGTTGTTGGCGGTGTCCTGAGAGACAACCATGAACTCAGTGCTGGCAATTATGCCACTGAACTGAGTCTTTAGGCGGATCTTTCTGATTGGGGTTTGCTCGGTCCTGTTTTATCCCTAGATTCTGAGGTCAGAGGGAGTTAAATCATCTTCAGACAGACCTAGCTTTCGCAGTGTCCGAGTCGGAATTAGGTTGATTCTGGAACCCATGTCAACAAGGCAGTGCTGAACATCCACACCAATGGAGTGGCAAGTGATGTACAACGTGTGAATATTCCCCTGTATAGGAGGGTCCTCATATTCACCATAGAAGTAGATAAACCCCTGACATTCGGCATTCTCAATTGCCTCGGCATGGAGGGCTTCTGCAACCTCCATCTCCGTCTCGAACTGGGGGGGTCTCCTTAGGGCCTCGGCAAGTGCCTCGTGCATTTCAGACGATAGAAGAAGGGACTCAATGATATAAAGCCTTGCCGTAATTCCTTACAGGTGCTTCAGTACATTGTACTTTTGTGCCAAGCGCGAACCTCTACTTACAAGAGGTCGTTCGGCAGTTGGAGGCATAGCGGGTCCGGCTAGTCGAACCAGCGGTTTGCTAGTGCTGGGAATATCCCGTTGCCTACTAGATGAAGCCTGGAGAGTAGTTGCCGGACCAGGATCACACAGCAGAGACTGGACCTTAGCTGGGCAAGACTGACAATGGTGCGGACTAGGCATCCATGCCTGATCTAGTACCACAAACGGTGGTGGAAGTGGAGCTGAGGGTGTCATATGGGACTACACGTGCTGAGCTCTGTACTGAGCCTGTTTCTAGTTTCTTTCGCGTGCATAGACAGATTGAAAGTTCCCGCTGATGTGCCTCGACGACTGGCTTGGTTGTGGTTCCTCCGACGTTGACATCAGCTGGAAATGTTAGGGGGGCTCGCTTGGAATTCCCGCTCTTCGGGGTTCATATAGGGATTTACCAGCTATACGGTGTTAACCGAAACATACCCCTGGATTTCGCTTGATGAGTCATCCACTATCGGGCGGATTCTAGGAGGAATCCCCATTTCAGGGGGCATAAAGTCGCCAAGAGTGCGGGATGACGATGGCACTGGCAGAGTGCTTTGTTTCTTCTTAGGTCGTCGCTGTTTACCCTTTTGGGAAGAGGTCGACAGTGAAGGCGATGTAGAGGTACTGGCTACTTCTTCTGAAGGTTCTGGCTACTTCAGTCGTGCCCGGATGATACCATGGGTGCGGGAGATGGTTTTTCGAGTCATCCAGTCGTCATATTTCTGGGACCCACGGCTGGGAACCTGCTGCCACTCGGCTTCGCTATCCCTACCCATCTCTGACCCTAGAAAGACACCTGCTACTTGTGTTACTTCCTGGACCAACCTGACTATGTTGTTGTTGACCTGGTCTTGATCCCAGTCTTTAAACACATAGAATTTCTTGAGGGTGTGCCCTGGAATATGATGATAAGGACTGTAATTGGGGTGATCGGTGAGATTCACCTCTACCAGCCTTCTGCACTCGGGTAGGCGCACAATCCCTTTCTCTAGAGCACTTCGGAAGTAGCCAGAGACCTGATTTTTATTGAATGAATAAGTCTGCAGCCTTCTTCCCGAATAGGTAGCCTTGGGGGCCTGGCCCTGATGAGGGGCTGAAGGGGCCTACCGAGGTGGCGGCGCCTGATCGTCTTGCCTAGTTGGGGGTGGCGCATTGCGCGGGGGAACATGTCGGTTCTGAGGCGGTCACTGTTGGGCAGGAGCCTGTGCTTGAGGAGGAGGACCTATGTGGGGTTGCAGGGCTGGTGCTGCTGGTAGTAATTCTAGCTGCCTGGGGGATTCTATTTGGGACACTGCGGCGGGTTAGGCTATGGCAATCCTCCTGGACGGGATCATAGGGGGAAACTAACGTGCCTGACTAGCCTGTTGCAGAGCCTCCTCAAGGCGTTGAGCCTTATATGAGAAATCCTGGAACCATCCAGGGTAGTTCTGGGTAATCAGGGAATGTACCATATTTGTTTTAACGTTCCCTACACACATCGTCAGTAATTGCTCCAGAGTCAGTGGCATATCGAGGGAGTATGTAAGTCCCTTCCACTGGGTGATGAAATCTGCAACTCACTCCTTAGGCCTTTGGTTGCATTTGAAGAGGTCTGCAATGATGTTCTTCTGCGTGGTGGAGCTGAACTGGTATAGGAACTGCTGGCGGAGATCCTCCCAACTGGTCAACGATCCAATAGGGAGTTGGTTGTACCAGACGAATGCGGGACCTTCTAATGTTTTCCAAAAACATCAGAGCTTGGCGGCTTCTTGCTGGTCTGGAGTCCCTAGAATGGGGCCAATCCTAGAAGAAAAGTGGGCCAAATGCTTTGGTGGGTCCCCTCTCCCGTTGAAGGGTGAGAAAGTGGGATTCCCAAAACCCGGGGGTGCAGGCATATCATCCCCCCACGCGGGATATGGCTTGACATCCGGTGGGACCGCCACCTGTCGTGTTTCCAACGCTTCGAGGCGGGCGATGAGTGACACTATAAGATCATCTGAGTGGGGTCCCTCTCTTGACAAGGATCCCTAATCACAAGTGCGTTTCCGGGTTCTTCAACACAGTAGATGGCTTTGGCGGCTCATGAAGTGACTGGCGGAACGACCTATGGGGCGACTGGGGGAACCCGGACAGGATTCTGCAGTTTTCCCCGTCGTTCAGGAGGGTTTGACGAGACGTATCATGCCCTCTTGAAGTAATTTCTGTCTTCTGCCAGTTCTACGGAAGTAGCCTGGTCAGGGTTGCCTAAAGGCGTCTCACCAGGGTAAATTGTTCCTTCCCCTACTGCCCCAGCTTGTGATTACCATAGTCAAGTCGGCGCTCTGCAGCACGCTCGGCCAGGAGTTCGTCAACCAACCTCTTCTGCTCAGCAAGCTACTGGTGTAACATGTCCTTCTCGGGATCTTCGTCCATCTACTGTACAGAGGCGGATGGGTTGGAGTGCTTGACAGTTCCGACATGCTCCTTACCCTTACCATCATTTCAACTAAGTACCAGCGACTCGGTGGGTACAGGGAGGCCAAGAAGGTTCCTCTACTGATGACTAACCCTCTCTGATGGGTCCAGCAGTAGCGGTATTCCCTCAGAGGGTAAGTCTCCATCGAGAAATTCAAGCTCGTCTTCCTTTTCCACTAAGTTAGCCATGTGGAGTGAGAACCCTCTTGAGGGAATGTCCTCAATGTCGCATAACGAATCAGGATGCCGTCAGATAGGGATGAAGAGGAGAGCAGCATAGTGTCCCCAGCCACGGACTTGCAGATGGGGGGTAGCTTCCCTGATGACTCTGCGGAGTATTTTGAAACTCTGAACACATTTCCGTTGAAGGGTGCTCTAACGGCCTGGTGACTCAGGGTGCTGGGCCACAGGGAGTGCGGCCAAATTGATTAGGTGGCATTGCTCTCCGATTTCCTCAATTCCCTCTTGACTTCTGGGGTACATCACCCACTCGTAACGAAGGCGGATGTGTGTCTCCCATAGGGTTCGTCAAAATAACCCTACTTCTTCTGGGGTAAGGGAATCTGGTGCATGAAAGTTAGGCGCCACCGTAGGCCAGAACCTCTCCGTGAAGTGATCCGCTGTGAGAATGCTCCAGAAGCTCCAGGGATCGGACTCGGGGTCTGGCCCTGTATTGCCCCACTCGTCAACCGGGGGCAGCTGAGGGATCGGTAGTGGTACCGAGGCGGACCGCTGGGACAGTAAACTTGCCGGTGAAGAATACGGCGAACGAGCTGACTAACCACAGAATTTCGGGCCATCCTCTGAAGAGTGAGGTGACCTGACCATGCTATCACGATATGATTGGCTGAAAGCCACAGCTCCAGGCGTAGGAGTTGTGGTTGTCGTCGATAGTCCATGTCGTTGCTCTACCGCCGCTGGTCCCCAAAACAGCTCTTTGTGCTCTCTGGAAGAGGTAGAGGGTGCTTCTGGTGACAACTATGGTGATTGCACGGTCGGGACCTGTGGAATTTCCATGATTTCTTCCTCTTGGATGTACCTACGGAGAGAGGTGGGAATCCGGTGGACCTTGCATTCCGGGAGAATTAGGCTGGTGCGCCCGGTTCCTGCCCCAGTCCTTGATGTGGAGGAGTAGGGAGAAGGTTCCATCACTGAGTCGAATTCTGCTTCAGAATCTGAGACACGAGCCGGTTTGATCTTCACCCGCTCCCCCACAGGATTCTTCCTGTGGCGGCGACGACCCGCTCTTCTACCCCAGGGTGGCTCTTTAGGACAAGGTTGATTCTTAATATGTAGTATTGGGGGGCGCTGGCATCGTGGAGGAGAGGTCCCCCACTTGAGGTGGCTGGGGTGGAGGGGCACTAGGGAAAATGTCGAAGGTTACATGGGGATGACCTCCATGGATGGTGCAGGCAGTGCAAGGCTGACCTTCGCTCCTCAAGTTGATGGGGTGAGGAGGACCTTCACCGGTTGCAGAGAGGACGTAGGGAGGACACCCATGTTGTAGAAGGATTGGATGGACAGTTCCTTCATATCGGCAGTCAGGGGCAAGAGGAGGGACTCCATACCCTGTATAGTGGGCGTGGGAGATTTTTTTGTGCCGAGCGTCACTGCCGCAGGTCAGGTCTTCCTTAGGGATGGGGGTAGCATGAGTCATACCTCTGTGATGAGATTCGGAGAAGGGAAGGCCCACGCTCTGTGGAATGGTGGTACGGAGTGGACCTTCGTATGGAGTGACGTTACTGTGGATTGGTTCGTGGCAATCATCACTCGGGCCTGCAACCCCGAGAGTCAACCCATCCTGCCCGTGGGGTGGCTGAGGCCTCGATCCTGGTCGGGTGAAGGAGTGTCCCACCTCAGTGTATGCAGGAACTCCATTATGTACGTCGGCGGTGGCATTGGCCACAGTAGTTGTTGACGTCGACTTATCTTGGCGAGCGTCATCGGCCCGGGTCTGGCACTGACGTCGGGTTAGACAAGCTGGCGCATGTGGTGTAGGGGCATAGCCTACCTGATCTTCTTGCGGAGTCGGATGACGGCGTTGACGCGGCTAAATGGGAGCCCTTTCCTGGAGCCCATGGATCATGACTCTGAGTGGGCTAAGCCGGACATCACCCGTCTCATCAGTATAAGGTGAGGAGTCGTCAAGGCGTTCCACGGACAAGCTCCCGAAACAATTGAACGTTGGGGTGGGGAGTAGGGGATCCCTACACTGCCTATTAGGGCGGCATTGATTGTGGGGCCTGGATGCCTCTTGGTCTAGGTGGGCTGTATCCCGAGTTGGGATGACCCCTTCCTCCTCGTACCTGCCTACAAGGTTATTGATCACCCTCCGCTGGATGATCTCTGATGGGGATAGGGGACGTTAGTACCCCATATTCATAGATGTAGAGGCCGCCGTGGCGGCAGTGGAGCCATGCGGGGAGGTTGTGTCGGTCTTTCCCCTGCCCCTGCGTAGGCTAGCGGGTGGTGATCGTGTCTCCATAGCAGCAACTTGGTTCCTGGGAAATGGAGAGATCAACTCATCAACACTGCGAGGAAAAGGATTGACAACCAGTTCCCCAGCATCATTCCATTCTCTATGTCTATAAGAAGGATCCACGCCAACACATTGCAGAATGGAATGCCCCACGTTCTACTGCCTGAATTTCTGGTGAGTTTCACGCCAAGACCGCCATTTTTTTGGTGGGACCCGGTGCCGGATATCTGGATCCGGTGACATTTCAATCTACTGGTGTCTCGAACGCTACTAATCTCCACATTGAGGAGAATAATTTCACATCGAGTTCACCATTTCTGTTTCCAACACTTTCACTGGGGCGCGAGTGCATCCGTCCTTCTGCGGAGGAGGACGCGCTGCGTTGTTGCCTCGCTTTCCTGCTTTCCAAAGGTGGGCGGCATTCATTCCTTATTCAGGGACGTCTTCTCCTTGATTGAAACGGGATGATGGGATGTCGGTTCTTCCTTCTATGTATTCCTCCTCAGATCTCGTCACCTAGTTCGGGTCTCCCTCATAGATTTAATACGTTGTTCGTGAAACTCTTCCCAGTGCCATGTTTCCATGGACGCCGGTTAATTACACTACGTCTGTCGGGACTTTCCAAATGGTCCGGTAAGGGCAGCAACCTTCAGTCAGGGGAGTAGTCACATCGAGGAATCAGTAGCGTGCCTGTATGCTGGGGAACTGACATGTTTGTCTTTTGTCCCTTGTCATGGGGCTTCTCGAGGGCGTGGAAGCCCGAGAAATCCCACATCGAGTGCAGGTACTTATATGCCATAGACATATATATGAGGTTTTCCTCAGCTTCCTGTGTTTAACACAGGGTATGCCACAAGTTTAACATCCAGCAGAGACGGATCAGCCCGATCAGAGCATTAGCTGGAATGGATCAGATTGAGGAATTTTCCTTGAAGGGGCGCTGATACCGGGGCCAGCCCATGGGCGGCTACGAAGAGGAGCGGAATGGTCTGATCTCACTGGGATATGGATGTACGGGTGAGAATCATGATGGCTGATGGAGAGTTGAATGAAGTGGAGGGCGAATGAAACAAGACCATCGCAAGGGAGACAATATAGTTGTGTGTGAGTCTCGAAAAGACCTCCTATGTATCCCCGTGGTAGGGAATCAAAGTCTGCGTAGTTCGGGATGGTGCCGGCAGACCGACGTGAAGGTGGACCATGGTCTGATGGATGTCGTCAGCGAACCAACATGAAGGTGAACCCGGGGGTCCACTGGTGGTGGGGTTGAACCTCTTGAAGGCTTCCTACATACCACGCCTTGACATGGATCAAAGACCTTGTAGTTCAAAGGGGCTTCGTCGGTGAACCGACGTGAAGGTGGACCTTGGTCCAGTTGACGTGGGGCTTACACACTAGGCTTCCTAGGTGCTGGTGACCTGACATGAATAAGGTTAGGATGACCAACAGGTGGTGGGGTTGAACCTCTGGGAGGCCTCCTACATACCATGCCTTGACATGGATCAAAGACCACGTAGTTCAGGTTGGATGCCGGAAGGATGACGTGAATGAGGAGGACCAGGGGGGTCTTAGTGGTGGTGGGCTTGGACCTCGTGGAGGCTTCCTACGTACAATGCCTCGGCACGGATCAAAGACCACGTAGTTCAGGTGATGGAAGTCGTCAGCAAACCGACATGAAGGTGGATCTTGGTCCAATGAGAGATGGTCTTGAACCTTGGGGAGGCTTCCTATGTACCATGCCTTGACATGGATCAAAGACCTCATAGTTCAAAGGGTTTCATCAGTGAACTGACGTGAAAGTATAATCAGGGGTCCACTAGTGGTGGGCTTGAACCTCGTGAGGCTTCCTACGTACCATGCCTTGACATGGATCAAAGTCCTCGTAGTTCGGGATGGTGTGTGTCGGCAAACCGACATGAGGAAGGGACCTTGGTCCAATGGGAGATGGGCTTGAACCTCAGGGAGGCTTCCTACGTACCAGGCCTTGAAGTGGATCAAATACCTCTTAGTTTGGGTGGTCACAACGGCTTTCTGTCAGAGTGGAATATAGTTTAAATTCATACTGGACGAAGGTGGAACTGGACGTGAATAAATTACAGGTGGGCTTGAACCTCGTGGAGTATTCCTATGTACCATGTCATTACATGGATTAAAGTCCTCGTATTTCAAATGGGTGTGCAGTTTAATGTCATGCGGGACAAAGACATATAGTTTAACGTCATTCTGGACGAGGGAATACAGTTTAACGTCATGTTGGACGAGGCAATTTCAATGGATGATGCTCACTCTAAGCCCACGTGAGTCATGCTCGGTGTTAGAAACAAGAGGCAACAAGGTCCTGACGATAATGTCGTGAAGGGTGCATCCATGAGAATTGAAGAGGGGCTTACGCGTTAGACGGCCCATGGTGCTGGGACTTACTCTAGGATGGAGGCCCGATGTGCGGAAAAGCGTAGCGAGAGAGGGATTTGGGACCAATGGTGGGAGGTGACTCATTCCCTATCGCTCCCTCCACTGACCTTGGCAGTGGGGAAGTACGGAGGTGCATGGGTGCTACCATATGCAAGAGGGTCTAGGGGGCTTACAACAAGGTGGTTTCCCTACTCCCATGGACATATGACACCCTGAGAAGGAGGATATCATCCCTTTTGGAGGGGGTGACCCCATCTCTGTGGAGACGGGTGGCGTAAAAATTGTTCGAGTTGGGGGGACCCTGCGTGCGAAGCACGGGGCCGGATCACAGTTTAACGTCATGTGTTGAGGATGAGGTGCCCGGCAGTTTAACGTCATGTAGCTCAGACAAGGTGGTTTCACTCTGTACCCTTAGTACATACATGACCGGCACCCTTTGCTCCTTGGGGGAGGGAAGGTACCAGAAAGGTCACGGTCAAGGGGGTCCATAGAGTGAACCATCGGGGGGTCCACGTTAGCGTGGCTATGAGAAGAGTCCATAGCCATTAGCGTGCCTATGTGAAGAAGCATTAGGTGAAGCAACGCTACGGGTGATGTTGTCTGTGGAACTTTGAAATCACATTGTGCAAACCTGGAGGGTCGCACGGGAAGAGGAATTTCCAAGAAGAGGAGTGTGCTTCACGATGTGGAGTGCCTTGGCCTTAGCATGGGGTAGATGTGTGGATGGGGGGTGCTTCATGAAGTGGAATAGTATTCACAGAGCACTGGCTCACGAAGCAGAGGTGCCTCATGAAGCAAGGTTCATGCGAGGCAGTGTGCTTCGCAATATTTAGCGATCCTGCCTTAGCATGAGGATCACTAGTCGAGGATGGGTGTTTCATGAAGCATAAACGATCCGCGGCTGCCCAGGTTCCCTTGGGAATCCCCCTCCCTCACGAATTCCCTTGAGCTTCACGAAGGGCATCCCTCTCGGAAGAGGGGCTCAAAACGAGACAAACCGAAGTCGTCACGCGAAGTATAAGTACCTAGAGGAGATCATGATTCAAGGGGTGAAGGGTGATTCGCGATTCGGGAGTTGAAAAGATGAATGGTCGGAATGTCTGTCTCCTAGGCTCAGGTGGAAGCCAATATTTATAGGCAAGGGGCGCCGCGAAGCAGAACTCCTGCAGCGCGAAGGTGCGGCAGTTGCTTCGCGGAAGGCTCGCTAACGTCATGTCGTTCGTGGAGAGGTAATGCCGCCGGGGCTTCGTGGCGGGCTCACGAACGTTAGGCCGTTCATGGAGAGGTACCGCCTCCGGTGCTTCGGGGCAGGCTCGTGAATGTTAGGTCGTTCGCGGAGAGGTACTGCCTTCGGTGCTACGTGGTAGTCTCGCGAATGTCAGGCCGTTCACAGAGAGGTACCGCCTCTGGTGCTTCGTGGCGGGCTCGTGATCTTCTGGCCGTTCGCGGAGACGTACCGCCTCTGGTGCTTCGCGGGACTGCGATGCTCAGGGGTGCTTCGCGTTGGTGCTTCGCGAGGCTGTGTGCGAGGTTTCTTTTTTTTCTCCTTCCTTTCGTGCAATTTTTTGGTGCCAACAGAGTTACAATCCAAAAATCATAACTCCATGTATCATATCTCACTATCAGAATAAGTGTTCAATTGGCGAGTCAACACCCTTCGTATTTTCAAACCGAAAGTATCAAGCTAAGGGTTCAACTGAAATCTCTATTTCTCAAAATGAATATGTTTCATAGAAGGAATGACTTTTACTTATGTCTATAAACTCTATAGATAATATAGAAAAGGTACATCTCATAACTCATGTCATCCCTAGATCCCTAGGTTCATAGGCCTCTATTACCTATAGTTTGCCTCATCCCAAACCACGACCTCATGGATCCTAGGGTGGACACCTGTGGGTGTTGTGTTAATTTGGTGAATGTTTGACCACCTCTTGTTTTTTCTTCTGGATCCACTACCAAATAAAAACATTTACTGCAATTTGTATTTCTGCCTCTATCAGTTCCTTGGTGTCCCTTCCACCATATTCATATTAACTATATGACTCGTCGAACAATGTTGATGTTTATTTTGAAAACCATTCTTGTAGAAACACTGCATATACTAAGATTATTTGATCCATATTGTGATCCATAAACCATTGAATCTAAATCCAAGGATCATATCCTATTGTATTATACATTCTTTGATCCCTTTTACCACCATCAGTTGCCTAATGTTGGGGCCCACCTCTACGGTTCCCACAACCAACACAACCTATATATACCTAATCTTCATGAAATCTCTACACCATTATGTCCCTCTACATCACCACATCAAAGGATGTATTTCATAGGGATATCCATAAATTCCTAATATCCTTGAGTATTACTTTCTTTAGGGTTTCTTGGTCTAAAGAACATATCCCACATCAGATCTAATGAGTGCTATGGGAGATCACTTGACCTCAGTGAATATTGATCCCTGATCAAAAATCCATTCTACATATGAATATTCTTCTGTATGTGAACTAATAACAATGTGGTTGTATAGAACACCACTATAAATAGATTATAAATTTTTGACAGTGAGACGGTTGTCTTGTCGTGTGACTAAATCACTAAACTCAACTATCACACATGAAGGATCTGATGAATGCTCACCATGAGGGCCACCATAAGATCTGAAGGTGTCCTCACAAGATATAAAATGTAATTGATAAACTCTATCAAGTCCTAAGTCAACTAGATATCTACCTCAACCGGATACCTTAGAGATTGATACCTCTTGAACTAATACATCACATCATTCCTATGTGAATCCTCAATAGGCACTGCCAATGCTAGCTGATATTCAATAGATGGTGGTACATCTAGTAAACCACCCATAGGTTCTTTATATGTTATATTAATCAAATCGTATTCCTTTTCACATAGGGAATAATCATCACGATCATGTAGTTTAACCCGGGCTAGTGGTCTTCACAATGGCATCCTAAAACACCAATGATATTATGTGGTAAAAGATTATATCTGGGAAGATGACTCAATGAGCGCATGGAAACCACAACCTATTCCAATATGATGCATCTAGCATTTTTTTCACTACAACAAATTTCTATATATACCGAGTAAAAATGTAGGTGATCAATGTACTAGTGTGTGGATTAGTTTTCCACTGCACCTGCACTAGATTCCCTATCCTCCATGATGAACTCAAAACACTAAACACTATTTCCCCAAACCAATCCCATTGAATCTAGTCCTATAGTAGAACCAAAATCACTTATAAAAATCTTTAATAAAACGAACCACTAAGGACCATCCTACGACTACCGTAAGCCCATCTTTAATAAGCTAGGGGTTGGGGACTAGTTCCAAGTAGTCATATCATACAAATGGGAGGCATTATCATAATATATATTTAAACACACACACATCTCAAATACATTATAATGTTGAAAGGTAAAAAAATAATTCCAATGAATTCATACATATCTAATCCCAAAAGAAATGTATGACTATAATGTAGTCAATATGAATAGGGTTACAGATACATTCTACACAAATAAACTATAGAGAGTCCAACCTTCCCTAAGGATAAGACATTGATAAAATAAAATCCCTCCGAAAACGCCTTATTCTATCCATCTAAACCTATTCCCCACATTCCACATATCCTCCAATGAAAACATCAAAATGGTCATTTATGCATTAGTGATGACACGTGTGGGATGATCCCATTAATGGGAGAGTATATCAATACCAAATAATAATGAAAAAAATAAACGGAAAGAATCTTGAATAGTCATCTCAATATAAGGATATAACAAAAAAATGTATACTAGAAAACTCCCAGATATAATTTGGAAGGACATCGTGCCACTAGGTGGTCACATCCAACTACTTTACATAGAATTATACTTGAATCAATTCTTGTTATAGGAGAATTCAATCCAGAATAAAATATATCACCAAAGACTCTTATCAATAGTTCCAAATCATTGGCATTCACCCAAGCAATCTCATTGGTCTTAGAGGACCCTAATACTAAGAAAATAGGTCATTACCAAATCCCCTGGGGGACACCTAAAACCCAATCAGGATCAACCTTCTATATAGGGTATCATGTTCTAATGATAATATAAATCCTACTGATACGACCTCCTATATATAGGATAAATAACCTTCTGAAGGAGGTCACACTAATTCTAAAAACCCCACATAGGTATAATACAATAGAGTACAACACTCTAGTCTCATGGATGGTCTTCATAAACCCTATTAGAGACTAATCCACTTGAGGGGATCAAAATCCTAAGATCTAGATGTAATACCACACTATACCTTTGAGGGAATAGATCAATATGACACTCTCAACCAAAAAATCTTTTTAAATAATGAAACAAATTGATACAAACACCATCAAAGGGCGGTAAGTGGTGTTTTTTGAGGGTACATGGTGTGTCCAGATTTCACCAGGTATTCATGGGTGTTAAAACCTCTCACGAAACATAATCTTAAATATACTTAACTTGCAAGTGAAAAAAATTACATGTAGATGGTTCCTGGAACCCTTCTCGTGCTATCTATTCATGCTTGTGTATCTTTTTCCGCCCCCATGTATGAGTACATGGTGTGTCTATGTAAACAGTGTATCTGAGCTTGTGTACTTGTGTTCATTATTGTGTACCCTCTAATGTAAAAAACCAAGCCTCCAATTAATGGTCCCAGGGTCTTTGACAGGGTCACACACTATGTGAAATTTATGTCAACACGAACCCATAGAATGATGGTCAGGGGTCCCATCGGGTGTGTAATACAGAAAAAAAATTCTATGTATTGTTGGGCTTTTAGATCTATTAGTAACATCCCTTAAATTCTCTTGTGTGTCATCAGAGCCTCCTCCCTCACTATACATCATAGATTCTGGTTCGGTCAATGGTTCCAGGCATAATGGAATCGTACGATGGTGGGAAATATATTAATATTCTTTTAATAATTGTCGATCAAAACCAAAAGAGACGATCCTTCATGTCAAAATCATAATTGATTTATTTTAATATTTTATGAAATAAATACATTTACTTATAACATTATTTGTTGATGAATTTTGATCATCCAAAAATATGAATTCAAATTACATTCATTGTGCTATGATTATCCAAGAATATATTCCCTCTAGTTGTGATCCCCACATTCCCCTATGATCTCTAACCAACACCACCAAATCTATGACTTCTGGAGTGGTAAATTTAATGTCTTTTGTATTTGTTTCCTGACCAATCAGTCTTCATAATTGGAGAAATATATCTTCCACTTCTCAATCACAAGATGGAGTGAAAATGATTATTTCAGAGAGAATTCATTGTGCACAAAAATTCTGTATTATTAATTTATAGATACACTACAAAATCGACAATTCCATCTAATTATAGGATTTAGATTTAATTTAAAAAATAATTTAATTGAATATTGGACATTAAATAACTTTTATTTAATTTAATAACCCCATGAAATGTAATAATAATTATATTATTATTATTTTGTGGCTCACTAAAACATACAAAATAGAAAAAATTATATGAAGGTATTGTTAATTAATAATTGTCCATGTACTCAATCTTGGTCTGTTCGAATCCTCTACCATTTTTTAAACAATATAATAAATATTTTATTCATAAATAATTATTTTAATCTAAATCTAGAAAATAAATATTTATTAAAATATTTAAAAAATAAAATAAATATTTTACAAATTTTTTTAATAATAAATATGTATTTAAATTATGCGATCAATATAAATTGAAAATAATTATTCATCTTACATGAGAATAATATTTATTACACTAACTAAAATCAAATAAAATTTAATCCAGATAAATGGAAACACTTAGTATGTGACCCTATAGTATTATTTATCATTGTCTCTATGGGGGATTTCCTAATGTACAAGATTACTGTATAGAAATGGTTCAAGCCAGCAATGAGAAAGAACATATTGTAGAAACATTGAAAAAAACATATGAACCCTCTCTATTTAATATAATCTATTTTTCACAATAGCAAATCCAGAATTTTGAACATCTGTTTCACAAACCTATACGCTCGATATATATTTTCATGACAAACTGAAATAGATACATAGTTACACCATGTCCATGGTATTTAATGATATTGTTATATTTCAATAAAAAGGCCAATATACTGACTTCCATAAATATGGAGTGAAAAAATCCTTCAACGACAAAATCAGTAATGAAAAATGACTCATGATGCAACCAATATTTGGAAACTTCACTTGGAAGTTTTATCATTATGTTTTTCTATGTAAATATAAGTACATGGGTTTTCACATTTATTAATTATTATATTTACATATAAGGACCATACCACACACCCATATATAAGAATATCTGATGATACAAACCTAGGTTGAATTTCTATTAGTTGGTTTACTGTCATAAACTTCAATACATGATATTACCAAGTCTGAACATACTAAGTAGAAGCATTGTCTTCTTACGAGTACATGAAAATTATTATCTATGTACTATGTGTCCCATCATAATTTTTTATCCAACAAAAAATGGTATTTGAGAACATAATCACAGCACATCCAGGTTCTCATTCTATAAGATACCTACTATTAACATAACAATGTGATGTATACTTTTGGACATTATTATAATAGAGTCATGATGAACAAAAAACAATATATATAAGAAGATCTATTAATATTAAATACATTGAATATATACATAACCAATGTACACAATTTCATTCCTATGACACTAACATAAAAAAACATCCCACTTGGACTATACCCAACTACTTATAACCATTAGTACATAGACCTTACCAGATATTCATGTTTATATTGAGTAAATGCATATTTCAATGGGGTTTGTCACATTGTCTTCTATATAAATACTGATAAATTAATCTTCACCTCAAAGAGAAAAATCCCTCAAGAGATGATACTTCCAATGTATTTCCTATGTCCACTAATGGGACTATGGCTATGTTATAAGATCTAACACTGTAGTGTTATCAAAATAGAGTGTGATATGATATTTATTATTAGATACCACATTAATATCTTAGAAAAAGTTGTGTATCCGTATTACATGGTCATCAACCCCAGAAGCTAAAATATACTCAAAATATACAATATAATCTACAAGCATAGCCTTATTTGAGATCATCTAGCTCACATTACCTCAATTTGGAAAGAAGATGAATATTGTTTGTTATTTCATTTCATCTTGATCAATTTAGAACCCAGTATCTCCATATCCTATGGTGAATAGTAGATCCTAACCTCTATAAAGGAATAAGCTATCCTTAGCAGGCCTTAGATACTTATGGACAGTCTGTATATCCATCCAATGACAGCCTCCAAGATCGGATGTTATCTTCCAACTATAGTTAATTCATAGGTGAAATATAGCCTAGTTCATAGTATATCATTCATGAATGACCCAATAACTAATTCATATTGAATCCATTTCATTATGTTGATTTCCTCATCTATCTGAGGACACATTTTCTGAGAAAGTTGATTGTCATGTGAATCTATCATAAATAACCCCTTCGATTTCTCCATACTTAATCTCATCATTATATTTTCAATATATGTACATTAACATGGGTCGAGCATCCTCTTGTATCTACCATGACAGAACTTCATCCCAATAATATATGAATCTTCACCCTTGTCCTTTGTAGGGATTTAGTTTTTCAACCAAATCATAAAAAACTAAATGATATCTATTTAATATATAATGTGTAATATTACATCAACATAAACTCTTAATAAAATAAGTGTACTCCCACTAACCTGTTTATAGACACATGACTTGAATTCATTCATTATGAAACCAAGTTATTTTATGGACTAATAAAAATGAAATTTTAATGACTCAGATGCTTTCTTTAATCTATAGATGAATCTCTATAACATGAATACCTTATTGGAATCATTTGGGGTAAAAACCCCTTCAATTTGTGTCATATAGTCATATTATTGGAGGATAATGTTATGGAATGTTTTTTCTACATCCATTTTCAGAATATCATACTCATTGAAAGGTATAGTGTAGTTAAAATTCTAATAGATTTCACCATTTCAATAGGATAAAATGTTTTATCATAGTCAATGGCATGAATCTAGTTAAAATCATTTCAAACCAGTCATTCTATAGTGGTACTGAATTTTCCTTCCATGTCATATTTCTTCTATAATACCCATTTGAAACTAATTAGATTTACATATACTAGAGTGTCAAACCAAATCTTCACAAAGATTTAGTATATTTAATCCATTTAGAAATCCATGGCTTCTTACCACTTGGAAAAATTTATTCTACTTAATAATTCCTAATAAGTTAGAGGATCATTATTATCAACTAATAATGAGTCTCCCTCCTCAGTGACTAGAAAAAATACTATCATGGTTCTATAACATATCTCGTATTTATACATAGTAATTGTGGGTTAGGAATAATTTATTCTTCGATGAGTCTTTGAAGAATTTTTCCAATAACAAAACACATTGTTCTCGATCCTAGGTTTCATCAAAGACTATCCCGCTCCCACTATGACTTTTTGAGATATTATCCTCCTCAAGAAATGTGGTACATCCATCAATGAAAATATTTTTTTATAGGATTTTACTTTTAGTATCCCCTTTCTTATTCGGGACATACTATAATGATAAACATTGTGATTCATGGTGCAAGCTTATTACATAATGAGGGTTAATAATTGATTCTCACCCCCAAACATCTATGTAAGACAATAAGAGTTTCCATCCATTAAATAATTGGTATGGTATACTTCATCTTTCATTATTTTCCACTAATTGTAGTATGTATTATTTTTTTAACATGTATCCCCAAATGGATATTAGAAGACTCAAATGAATAATCAATAATCTCACCCTATCCAAGAAGGCATGGTTCTTACTTTATCTTATACCATTTTACTGAGGCTTATAATGAATATTGGGTTTAGATTAATTCCTGAACTCTCATAAATAATCAATTAATTATTTATTAATAAATTCGTCAACGTGATCTGAGTGATTTTTCTTAATCTTCCTACCATGCTTGTTCTCAACATCATTCACGTATTCATTGAATTTATCTATATAATTTGACTTATGCATAATTTAGTATACATATCCATATCTATAAAATTCATCAGTAAATGTAATAATGTATTATTCTCCAACCCTTTAATCAATAATAAATGGTCCAAAAAGATAGGTATGAGCTAATTTAGGAAGATCATTAACCGTAACACATTTCCCAATAAATGGGTTTTTTTTTATTTTTCAATGTAAAAATGTGTGAAATTCACCAATTGGTTTTATATAAAAAGAATCTAAATATTTATATTAACGTAATTTAGTAATGATCATTTAATTTACATGACCAAGACATTATTTTAATGATGGGTGTGGTATGAGTCATGTGAAGTGACTTCCTTATCAATTTTTATTATTTGGTTCATATAATCCAACACATAAAGCAATTTATTTAAATTTTCATTACAATAAAAAATGAAATCATTATAAAATAAAAAACCGTTATTCCAAAATTTGAAAATAAATTCATCTATATAATGTCCACATAAAAAATATTGTTTTTGGTAATTGAAATAAAAAAATAGAAACCCATTAAAACCAAGATCATTTTAGTTGGAAATGTGAGGTGTTAGTCCCCGATAACAACAAGTGTAAATTTATCTATATTGGATACTCGAAGAACTACATATCCTCAGTAAATATTTCAATATCGAGTTGGATACTATATTTAAATACATATATGAGTTTCAAAATCTATTTCTAATACCCAATTTTTAAAAACTGATAAATTTCACTCAATAAAAAACTCTATGGTAGATTCCCCTTGATTCTTTAGTTCAGTTCAGTTATTCTTCTAGTGGATCTTCTTTCCACATGCCAAATAGATATCATTATGATTCCATTATTTCTCCTCCATATTACTCTTATTGGAATGAAATGAAGAATCATTTGTCTTGAATTCATTAGCTTACACCTTCCATTTTTTCACCATAAGAACAAGATTTCATTATGCTTCATATCCTTATCAACTTGGATAAGAAGTGTAAGAATATGTAGTAGTGACTTATCAATGTTGATCATATTTACATTCACAATAAAGATGGAGAATATATGAGTTATTGATGAATGAATGTGTTCGGTTCCTTTTTGTTTAGAGATTTATACCCTAGAAACACTAAGAGTTGAATGCAGTGAATGATCTTGACTATATGGGGCCCAGGTGGGGCACCCTCTCCCTGATTTCTATAAAATAGGGCCATGGAAATCGCAAAATTTTCCCCAATATCACTCTCCTAGTAAAGAACATGATTGTGCTCAAGAAAGATACACAATTAGATGTTTTTGAAAGACTCTATTACTTTACTATACATTGATAAAATCAGCAATCATTGATTGTTGACCACATCAGTCAAATGTTTTCCATATATAGCGAGTTGTTCATCCATCACCACTTTAGTGGGAAGATGATACATTTAGGATTCTAGCATGTAAAATTTCTATTTTTGTAATATCACAAGTTGGTGTAATGTAATCTAATCCATGATTTTACATCTAGTTAATAAGTTATCATTCACTAATATTGATCATATATATAGTATAGATGAACTTCTTATTTTATACTTCAATTAAAAATAGCAATGTATTAGTAATTTTATTGGATTCAAAACAAGAGAGATATAATAAATTAAATTATTATTTATTTATTTATTAGATCTCTAACTATTTTATATAGTCTCAATCTACCCCACCATTCATCTTAGAACGTCTAGTTTCTTTAACTATCTAGTGGAAAGGATCCGCACTACAAAACTAAATGATCACATTTTTTGTTAATTAAATCAATAATAATGTAATTAGGTAGGAATTATTTATATCTTCTGACATGTAGCTCCTTGATCCATTGAGTGGATTCCTGTATCCTGATTTCCTAAATTTTATTCCCCCAACACTTGCCTCAAAATTAGTATTGAACAGAATTATGTCATTAAACTCAAAACAATTTTTCTTAAGCCAACCCAAAACAGTCATGGGAACACCATGGTAAAAGAATGTGTCCAGACATTGGCCATGTGATGCACATTGTTTTATGGTTTAATTCCCATCCATGTAATAGAGGGATTAATAAGAATTAATATTTAATTTAGGGGTATAAATTTTTTATATATTAATATTAACTTTTTTTACATTGAAAATTCTTATTAATATTAATTTGATATTACATAATTAATTTAAAATGTTGAATTTTTTTTTCTCGTAATCCATTTCTTAAATGTATATATTTTCACATTAATTCATTTAATTTTGTGATCTCAACCTTTCATCTAGGTTAGAGACATTTTCTTTGATAGAATTCAATAATTTATTAAATGAAAAATTCATGAGATTTATCAAATGGTTGATTTAATGAGTGGAAATTATACCAATATTTTTACAAGGGGAAATAAATTCTATTTCCAATCATGGAATGAGTTAAAACATTCCACCTATCAATATATTTGTCACCTTGTATGGAATGATTATAGTTCTATCTTGTTCTCCCTCCACACACCTTTCAATTTTTTATTAATTAAAAATTTTTATTACTCACATGTGGGTGATGGGAACTAAATTATTTGTTAAAGGGGATTTCAAAAATATCATTTCACACATAGTTCATATATAATAATAGAGGGAGGGATGAAACTTTGGTCATCCTTTAATTTAATATTAATTTATTTTAAAAACATAAGATAAATTAAATTATAACATCAAACACATACATAGGTCTTAGTTAAGCTTTTGATCGGTCAAAGATGTAATAAACAAACTAATGTAAATGGTTAATAATCATTTCTTTATTCATTATTTTATGATTTAGATAAATGTTAATTCAAACATTTAATTAATTCCCATTCATGTTAATGATCACATGATCTTTTTTTTGGAATCTGATTCTTAGTGGAATTTACATCAAATAAATAGACGAATAAATAATTATATATTAATCATAATAAATTAATTAATAATTAAAAATACATAAAAAAAGTATTACATTTCCAAAGACACAATAGGGTGACAAATAATATAATAAGGTTTCAATGATAAAATATTAACTTTTAATTTACTTTTAATTTTTTCAATTAATGGGGGAAAAACAGAGTGTTCATATAATTACATTTCATGTACATTGGTTTCCATATATCCAAGTAAAACTCATAGGCATTCTATTTGTTAACTCATCTAGACTACATGGAATTTACAAGGCCTCTACACAACCACTATAATCATTCCATGTTCTAGGATGGGCCAATCAAATTGCAGTGTGTAATAAATTAACCACTGGTACTTACTTTCTCCTGAAATATAGATACAATGTGCATGGAAATATGACATGTTTTTTGGGATGCACATTTTGTAATGTAGTTTTACATGAAAAATATTTGGAACATGCCAATATAATCTCTGGTTGGTCTTTATTTTTTCATAAACCATTAACAAAATTAAACACTATATGAATGTGAATATCATGTCTATAACTTGTTAATTGAAATCAAGTTAATGAAAAAATAACATGAAATGAAAATCTTACCACAATTTCACATAGATCAAAAATCAAATAAATAATTATAAATTTGAAATTTTCCATTCTGATTCAACATGATGGTTCAAAAAACATTGGATCCATAAATTGGTGGGAAATATATAAAATATATATAAATAATCCTTTAAAATAATAATGATATTTCAAAGCATATTTACAATTATTTTAGTAAATATATTATGAAATAAAAACCTGGTATTCGAAAATTTATTTGTTTGTGAATGTTGATCATCCAAAAATACCCTTTCAGATTACTATTGTTCCACTCTTGTGATCATAGGATATAATTCCTCTTACGTTGACCACATGTGCTCTTACGAACTCCAAGAAACACCCCATGATCCCTTGGTTACAACATGGAGAGTCGAATGTCTTGCATTGTCCATTATTGATCAATCATTCTTCAGTCTTGAAAAAATGTATCCAACAATTCTTGGTCATGAAATTGAGGGAGAAGGAGGTGTTGAGAGACAATTTTATGTGAAAACTATTCTATATTCTTAATTTTTAATGCCCAACACAATAGACATAACCTCATATTTAGAGAGTAAATATTTCAGTTAAAATATTATTTAATTTCATACCATCTAATAAATTAAAATTATTACATTTAAGAAACCCCATTCTATATAATAATAATTTTATTATTATTTTGTAGTGTGAACTAAATTTCACAATATAAAATATTATGTTATAGTATTATTAATTAATATTATTCACGATACATTGTGTTGGTCCATTTTAACTTCTCTAGAATTTATTTAACAATAGAATAAATATTTTATTCAAAAATAATTGTTTTATTCATAATACATTGAATAAATATTTAGTAAAATATTCACTAAATAAACTAAAAATATTATTCACATGAAGGTGAATAAATATTTATTTAATTTATTTGATCAATATCTCATTGATAAAATTATTCCGCAAACATGAGAATAATATTTATTCAGTTAAGTAAACTAAATTTGAATTAAATAAGCATAAAAAACATATAGTGTTTGATCCTTTAGGATTCATTCTCATTGATATTATGTGGTCTTTCCTAAATTCCAATATTACTATCCATAAATGGTTTAAGGGAACCAAAAGAAAGAACATAATATTCGAAAATCAAAAAACACATCAAAACACTCATTGTGTAATATAATATCTTTTTCGCAATATCTCAACAAATAGGATTCAAATATGTGTCAACTTCTTATATGCATGATATGTCATTCATTGAATATCTGAAAGAAACATGTTGTTTTAGAATGACTATGGAGTTTTATTTGAGGGTTCTGTTCCAATAAAAGGTCTGAGATACCACCTTCCCTAAAGATGGAAAGGACAAATACTTCCTCAATATATTCATTAATGATATGTTATTCATAACAAAACCAATGTATTGAACATCATTATAAACTATTATCATCATGGGTTACGAAATAAATTTATGTATTTGAGTCATAAAATGCATTAATAGTAATTGTAATTTTTTACGGATCATCAAACAAAATCATAGATATGGATATCCCATGACACCAAATCACACAAAATTCCCACTCGTGGGTCTCTCCTAATAATATCTCATCATTGAGATTACCACTTGAAAACTTCCTGACAAATAGAATCATTTTCTTTTAAGTAATCACACCTAACAGTCTATATTATAGTTATCCAATCATAGTACCATATCCAACCATAGAACATTATTGGAGAATATCATTATTATATATCAAGGTTCAAATCATAACAAAGAAATGATCTGACCAAATCAATGCCACATATACTCTAATATATTATTACATTAGCATCATGCATTGAAAAAGATAAGCAATAAAAAGTTTTATTAATACTACATACACCAATTGTACATGTAATGAAATTAAAAATAGCTAGTCCTAGAAAACATCTCTAGCATGGTCAACCCATTCCCTCATTGACAGTCGGGATCCGGGACCTCGGTCTACATAGAAAAAAATATCAAGTAATTCATCACCATGTTTCAAAAAGGGGAAAAATTGGAACAAAAAACCTATATGATCATTTGCTAATTTTATATTATAATAAGCATACCTCTATTGTTCCATTGATCATGAATCACACAAGCATTATTGATCAATTGTGCAAATTAATTGTTGTGAAATGATCAAATACTGGGTATTTTTCAATCGATGGTCCTAAAGAATTTCCTAAGATAATGTGTAATGAATGGAGGGGATCCATAATCCATCAAAAATGGGGAACAAACTTCAACAATTATTTTTTTCCTTGATCTGTTTTGAGTTTATATATATGAACAAATTAGAAAAATAATCACAAAAAATATACAAAATCCTTCCATTTAGTATGTCTATAGTGGGTGAATCTATTTTGTTCATGAAATTGATCCAAATTCAACCAAAATAAACGAATGGGATGGAAATTCTCAAATAAAACATTTTACATAGATTTTTCATTAATCATTAGTGAAGAACAATTACGTGTGGATTTCGTTGATGTGATCCACAGACTCTGTTGGCAAAATGATCCTCAATATGGTCTCCATCAACCATTCTTCACCATGAATTTTATCCAACAGTCATCTTGGTATCCAGGGTTAGAGCATCCAATCATGATATAAATATGATAACAATATATTTAAAGAAGGGCTGGTCATTTTGCTAATATAATTAATTAATCAATTTAATTTATTTATTTTAATAATTCTGTACCTATGATAAATTTTTCACAAGAACTACACGCTGACAAAAATTATAACATTGTTAGGGTAAAAATCATGTTATAAACTCAATAGTGTCCCTATATTTGTTGAGTTGGACCCCTATTTGGGAGATATTTCACTATTTCATGAAAATATTGTGTGCTTGTTATTCAATATATTTAATATATTTCAAACATTTCTTCCGAGAATACCCAGTCTTGGAATCAGACACCATCTTAGCCCCTGGTCTTATAAATATTCCATATAATATCCAAAAATAATACATAGAAGATCTAATACATTAAAACTAGGGTCAGACCCCACAATTAAGGCCACATAACATCTATCCTAAAAATAGATAGGTCATATAATCACATCCATAATGAGAGTAGTACGATATCAACAACAAAAAGGAAAAAACATCATGTGCTCCTAATACCATGAAGAACCCCCACAATAAGGTACCTAATCACATCTCATAATTATCCAAAAAACTTGTACCGAATAAATACACACCTAGAGACACCTGGGCTACACCACATATCACTAGACAACACCTTGGCTCACCACCCCATAAGAATGGCCATGTAACATCTCACATGAAGACTCTTGAGCTTTCGAAACCATATTCTAGTGCACCATTAAACCTTTGGATATCACAACAGATGCAATTAATACCTCATATAGAAGAGAGTGCGAGATTGAGTAGGTACTCATCCATCCATCCTCCTCACTAGATATTGGGTATAATACCCCCATGTAAAAATAAGGGTTTCAGCAGATATTCATCAACATGGGTGGGGTGCATTTAGAAATAACATGTAACAAGAATGTATATACATATATCCACACATATAATCCCAAACTATTGTTTCATAACAAAACACTATAAAATAAAAATCAACCCTTCTTTTGATTCCACCTTTATATTCATGACACCTCAATATATCCAACCATAAAAATACACATTTTTCATTGTAAACCAAACCCACTATCCAACCCATGTATTTCATTATCAATAATAACTAATATTTAATCACACACAAAATAATTTATTTACTCATTAATGATTCCCACCCCATTATACAAACCAAACAAAATTTATTTCAATAATTACTAAAAATTATTTATTTTATATCTACCAATATATCAAAAATAATGAAACCAAATATCACAAGAATATCATCATCCCCCATCATTCCATCACCTTGCTACCCCAAAGAAAGACCAAATAACCATCATCACACCACCTCAAAATAAAAACTACAAAACAAACACCTTTCATCCCCAATAGCATGGCCAAATATCCACCACATTGCTAACCCAGAAGAATGGCCAAAAAACAACCACATAATCACCCAAAATCATAGCCACATCTCACCAATCATCCCAAAATTACATTGAAAACACACATCACCACACAAAAAACAACCAAAATTTACAACACATCAAATGACATCTTATATATTTAATAAATGATCATTTATCACTTTCCATTTTATTTTAGGAACATTTCCACACCGGACATAATACTAGGGAATCCATTTCATTAACCTAATATACGAGATTATACAATCTCTTATTTATGTCGATATCACTAAAATTATTGAACGATGCATCAACCACAACACATATAATCTATGAAAACAAATCCCACCATCACTGAAGATTTTAATTGAAACATAAGCATGTAAAAACCATCATATCACAATATTATCAATGTTGTAAAATAATGTGAATAATTCCCATATACCCCTCCATTTTCATTTATCATCTAATGTTTCTTTAATTATGTTAACACAATCATAAAGCATATATGAAAAATAGTAACCCCTCCGTCAAGATAAAAAATAATTATAAATAAGGGATTCCCTACCTCAAATAATCTTTTCGAACTCATTTCACACAATTGGGAGAAGAACAATTCCTAGAAACCACAACATCATGAATCGCTAATGGATAAAACTAAACTGCACCCAGATATAAAAAACACATCCCAAAACACTCCAAAAAAATACCATTATAGTGAATTTTTTTGAGAATAATAGAATAATTAAAGGGGATATATGAGAATCAATCACCACATATAGACAAAAAAACAACTTCATGTGCCAATGGGTAAAAGTGAGGAGAAGAGGGATGGACCCCCTAGGTGAAATAGTATTTCCCTGAATCAGAGGATGTGAATCCATAGCTATAAGAAAAAAACAGGTTTGAGAAGAATATAAAATATGGAATCCAACCTGATCCATATCATGTAACCATTACACGGTGTATAATCCTTGGGTTTCTTAAAATTCTCAACATACATAAGAAATTCAATTTCCTCAGCCTTTAATTGTTACATCAAATTAATTTTATTTACATGACTTGACTTTTTTTCATGGATCATCCTTATCCAATTTAAATACCATGATTTCGAAAGTTGTACATGCATTAAACCATCTTTATATTTTGTGTAAAAAATACATGATTTTTATTTCATGAAGAATCCCTCCTGCACCTCTATCCTCTACCGAACACTCTTGGAAACTCCTCAAACCACCTCTGGAACACCTATAACATCCCAAAATTGTCAATTAATAGCATGGAATGAACATACCACTATATTTATTACCAAAACATTTACAGAAACCACTTTTTTCTTCATTGGAAATTCAAAATGATTCTTGATATTAATCATTATTCTAGATATCTAATTAGGAATTACAAAACAATTATAACTATATATTATATTCTCTTTGATTTATCATTGGGATTATCACAACATTTTTCTTTTCACATATTATTATCATAGTTGTTCTTAGTTCTATCAATTAACTAAATAATAATTTTATCTATGATAATACATAAATGAGGAAAAACATGAGCATGTAATAAATAAAGAATAAGTAATGTTAACACCCAAACTTGTAAATATCTAGTTTTTAGTATTAGTCATCCACGATTGATTCATTTTAAACCTTCAAACCTATACTTAGACTTTTCCATGTGGTTTTCACCATTGTTCAATTGTCTTAATTCTAAATATTTCTATAATAACCCTTATAAAATAATTGAACGTAACTTGTATACCAGCTAAGATGACCCAATATAAACATTTCTTTATTTTAAATGATTTATTTTAATTTAAACATTACATATTACAGATAATGGACAAATACTAAAAACTTAATTTTTAGTGTATTTAAGGATTAGCTATATAAAAACTCATTTTACAACACCTGTGATCATCTCTCCATAATTACACTACACTCGAACACCATTTATACTTGATATATATTATACTAATGTTCATAGCCAAGAAAATTAAAATATAAGAAATGTATGGGCTCAAAAATCAATAAAGGAAGATATTTAAAAATGACATCAAGGATTAGATCTTAAAAATACGAAAAAATATGGATATAGAAGAAATATAAAATGAAAATAATGTTGAAAAAAATATTTTCCAATAACTCATGATAATAGAAGTTGAAATATCAAATTAATTTACATGTACCAATGTATAATAGTGTGAGATAATAATAAGGATTCATCGTGCATAATAATAGCCATATTACATATAATTAAAAAATACAATTGATAAATATAATAATAGCGAATTATTCCATAAACATAATATTATGGAAATCATAACATTACACGAAATTTAATTCATTCACACATATTAATTTGTGAAATTTTTTTTCCATAGATCATGTTGTGGGAAAATAGATTTGCATGAATCATATTGTGAGATAAAAGTATAAAAATGCATATCATCATTATTTCATGCGATATAAATCATTAACCAATGCTTTGGAAAGATATATATAAAACAAAAAATCAGTATATATATACATTTTTGTGTCTGTGTATTATATAAGACATTAATGATTCATCTTTCAATGAAAACCCATTGAGATAAAATAGTTTTTATGTCATTTGGAAATTTTATCACATAACACAATATAATAATCAAGGCAGTTATATAATAAATGAAATTATAAAAAATCAGCATTTTATAAATTTATTTAGTAGGTGATTCACTAAAACAAAAAAAAATAAGAGTTATCTCTCAAAACTTTAATCTAATTCATGGATAAAAAATAAACATTTTTAACCATTTTGTAAGAAGGGGAAATTATTAGTCAACTTCAAAAATAATTTTCATGAATTTAATATGAAAAAGTTTTTAATATTACATTATATACAATTTACAAAAAATTGAAGCATGAAAATAAAAATGAATTTTCCCTAATGGAATGTGTATTTTATGATAAATTATACGACCATGAAAGGAAATAATCCGTTCAATATATTTAGAATTTACCATTATCTAAACTCGCATCCTAAAAAGAGTGATAATTATTCAATTTATAAATAGCTAAAGATAAATTTAATGAAAAAATTGTATAAAACACAATTGTATTTCTAAATTGGAAAGTATAATTTTTTTGATATAATTAAATATGGATATGATTAAAAAAAGATCATTTGGAGAGAATGTGAATTATTCATAACACCTCAAAATTTTATAAAGAAATGTTATAATAAAAAACATGTAATTGATTATTAAGATTTAATTAAATTAAAAAATTAGGATGTTGTTTACAAAAATATCATTATATTATTTATTCAGAATAATCTATTAAAACATTAGTCAAAGATAATTATCACATAGGAAAAAATATTGAGCCAATAAAATCACATTCGACATTTTATTACATAAAATCACAACCCATTAAAAAACACAAAATAGAACATGGATTACCATTAACAAAAGTGAATAATGATAAAAAAAATTATATAGTAATTACATACACCATATGCACAATAATAAGAGAAAAATACAAACTGTGCCTCAAGGAAGGATATTTTTGATGAAACCCCCTTGGCGTGGATTCTTACTCATTCCACACATTTTATATTCATATATATTAACTATATATTAATTAATAATATATTTCTTAATCACAATTATATTTACTATCTTTTTTAGTAAACATTTATGTTTATTAATTTCCTTATGTTTACTTGTTTTTAGTAAATATTAATCATTGGTATTCAGTGGATTTAATAGTTCCATGTTGGTTTTGGTATAATAGTTGTATATTCTAATCCATGATTATAAAATCATAATATTATGAATGTTAAAATGGGGTTTTTGTACGTTCTATTGAAAAAAAATGTCATTCCATAATATTTTGTTATATTTTAATATTAAAATTATTTGAAACTACAAACAATTTCTGAATAATAATATATTATATTGCCATAAATTTTGTTTCTATAACCATCCATGAAAAAAATCAATGTATAGTTCATGTAGGTGGTTAATCTGACCAAAAAAGAATAGGATCGAAAAAGCTAGAATAATATTTTTAAGGAATAATTTTGTTGATTGAATCATCATTCCTAAATTATGATAATTTCAAAAATTCATATTTATTACATTATATTACCATTATTTATGATTTATTAATTTCACTATAAAATCATTATAAAACAATTCATTTTGGTTTAAAATTGACCCAAAAAGAGTATGTTATAATGATTGAACAGATAAGATCAAGCTATTTAAAATTATCGTATAAAAATATAGTATAATAATGACTTAAGAAACATGATAATATAGGGATATATAAAAATAACTAAGATTTATAAAATTAATAAATAATAAATGATAAGAATGGATAAAATACATAAGTAAAAAATTTTAAAATACTCTTGGAAAACAACTTGATTTAGTATGGATTTGGTAAAATGTTACACACTAATAGCTAAAAACATGGGATGGAATTTTTTGGAATTTAAATTTGGTATAAATTATGTTATAATTTTATGTTTTACAGTGTATTTACTATGTGGTTGAAGGACCCTTCTATAATTGAACAGTTTGAAATTTTTATAAATACAATTTTTTGTATAAAATAGAACATGTTATTCCAATAACATAACCAAATTTTTTAAAATTTGGAAATGTAAGATCATTTTTCGTCTATATTACTATAATCCCCCCTTTTATGTCATTTTGTGATATTTTAGAGTTTTTATGATTTATTTAACACTTCTAAAAATTTTATACTTTACCATGGTGATTTTTTTACCTAAGTAAATTCTTATTATGAATAAAAAATAAATATAATATTTCACATAATTTAAAGTTTTTTATTTGAAACCTTAAACCATTTTAAAATTATTCAATATAATAAAGTGAGAAAAATAAATTAATAAATAAAAATTTCATATAACATTAAAATATTTTTTATGAAAACATATTTTTAGGGTGTAATTTATTTTAAGTTAAAATTTTGATGGTTTCATATTTTCATGAAATTTATTGGATTATTATAAAAAATAATTATTTTTATGTCGACTTAAAATAAATACAAAACTGAAATCTACCATGTGGATTCATAAATATAGTAAACGGAGAAATATAATCTTTTATTAGAATAAAATATAACTTTGTTTCCAAAAGTCAAGCATGGGTGTCCATATTATCCATTATAGTTTTGTGAGATTGATTTTACTCATAAAATAAATATTTTGTTAATCCAAATCAATCAAATATTCTTAATTCATTATTAAACATTATGTTGTTAGAAAATTTATTATATTTGTAAAATCAATATTTTCCATATTCCCATTAAAATAAACCATTTATAAAACATCCAAAAAATTTATAATAAGAAGAATTTTATATGTCAAATTTGTAAATGATACTAATTTTATAAATTAGTATTCAAGAATATATTAATTATTATTTTAGGAAGAAATATAAAATATAATGAAAAAATGTTCTTATATGAAAATTACTTTTTGTTATATTAACTATTATTATTCTTATTTCAATTCAATTTATAATTACATTAGTGTTGATGTTTTATTCATAATGAATATATTTTATCATTAATTTATAGTAATTATATTTTCTTCTTAATATAAAATTTATAGAAGAGGAAATTAAAATTCTAAAAAATAATTTTTAATTATTAATTTACATTATTAGTAGTTTAGATATAAAAATTGAATATTCTCAAAGAATTGGTATTAAAAACGAAATTTTTTATCTCGTTGAAGCTGAAATTTCCAATTTATAAAATATAAGTGATTTATATAAATAAATAATTAAACTAATAATTACATGTTTATTTCATCATAACTCTCACTTAAATAACCCATCACGATAATTATGAAATACATAAGGATAAGATATTCTTTATTGGTAGTCACGTATGGTGTTTTTCTTAAATCGATCTCAAGGAAATTTAAATGATCATTATATTCTATCAGAAGTGAATCTTCTCATAAAAAAGTTTTTTTTTATATTTTGGTCATGGTATGAGGAATATCCTAGTGACACTACCACCGTTCCATGAATTTATATGTAATAATTTGAGGAATACATGTACATGTAATGCATTTTATTATCATTTACTCACAAGTTTGATTATTGTTTTATCTCTATTTATACCAAACAATTCAATATTTATTTTGTAATGTTCATATTTAATATTTTTATATTATTATTACTTATTTTGTATTAGCTCAGTGATGTTTTTGAAATAATATATTCATCACAATATTTACGGAGAGATATTTAATAAAAAAATTTGGTTGATACAAATGGTAAATACATGAGGCTTATCTTAATCCAGGGAAAACTAATATGATTATTCTTGAGGAACTTCTAAATGTCCCGGTTCATAATAATGAAGGGTTTTTTCACATGGATGTATCTCATTTTGGGGTCATAAATAGAATAGATTGGATACATGCCTCTTTAGTGGTCTCATTAATGCAGTCATGGGTATAATGACACCGTCTTTTCAAACATTACTATTACATCATTATAAACATAAAAAAGATAATATTATTTCACCCAGTGGATCCAATGGTTTAGTGTATTCCACAAAATAGGACCAAACATAACATTTACACCATCATAAATAAATAATTATTCAAATCCTTGCCAACGATCTTGTACCCATGTTGTACAAGCTCCTGCTTGGCATCCAAAAGACCCAAGATCAAATCCGGGTAGGGAAAAATATCCAGGGGTACTGTAGCAGCACCGTAGCGGGGCACTATAGTAGCAACGGACTGTATCAGTGGTGGTACTATAGTGGTGGAGGCATTGAAGCAGAACTGGAGTGGCAGTGGAACTGTAGCGGGTACTATAGCAGTGTGGGGACTCTAGCGTCACTGTTCACTGAGGGGTCCATTGGGCTCAAAAATGGGATTTTAAACCTTGTATTCTAGCCACATGGCGGTTGGCCTTTGGGCTATGTAATGGGTCTCCCTCTACCAAGACTAAAAAAGTGGACTTTTCTTAAAAATAAAATGAGGCTTCGTCCCCAACATTTAATTTTTTTTTATTCAAATACTTCTTCTCTAGCATCTTATTAGAACATGACCTCTCCTTAGTACATGTCATCACCTTAGGATATACATTAAAACATGGGTGATATAAAATCCTAATAAGAGGATAGGTAAGAAAAATATAACATGGGTTTATAATAATCATATCTTATGCATATGCTCATCAACATAAGAGTAAGCATTAATAAACGACATGAAATGTGGAAATAACTAAAAAATGAAACATCATGTCATAGTGGTTGACTACAACACATACTTATGAAAAATTATATAATCCTTTTCAAACATAATTTCACTTTTACTCATGAGATTCATAACATTACCCAATGCATTGGATCAATGTATAATTCCAAGTGCACTCATCGCATTCAAATATTCTTATTTTACTACATAATTCCAAGTGTACCCATCATTTTATAATATTAATATTATCATGCATTACACATTCAAAATTATTTTATATTGAACATAAAATAACCCATGTAATTAAATGGGTTTCATTTCATACAATCTGAAACATTTGTTTCCCAAATTAAAGAGGAAATACCATAATTGATTAAAGAACCATCAACCTAAAGTGAGAAGTAAAAGGTGTGTTCTTGAAAGAAGAGTTCTTTTGGAAAACATTTGGTTTTTCAAATAATAAAGTAGATAACATTTATATATCAGAATAGGAAAGATAATGATGAAAAGAATTATTTTTAAGGAGTAGCCATACCAAAAATTAAGTGGAAGAGTGAGAACCTGAAGAAAGAATGTTGGGTTTGAGAATTTCATTTTACCTTGTATCCGAAATAATTTTTAACATTAAAGAAATATATAACCATGTTATATTCATTAATTAAAAATTGCAGAACATTGTATACAATAATGTGGTTCATTATGGTATCATTAGGTTATTTTATCAGCTTTTGGATGAGTTAGGGTTCAAATCCATTGTTTGGGAATTTTTGTTTTTATGGTTTTCTTGAATTGATCACTTGTATTCATAAATAGATTTTCATGTAGAAAATGGATAAACATCCAGAACATGTATTAAATATTTTTAATTTTATTACAGGAGTTCAAATGATCATATATTGTCTTATTTTATATATCATGTGGATGAATCATTAGATTAAATTTAATAATGATCATTTGGGTTAATTCGGGAGATTTTTCGACCACAACTAAATTGTTTTGATTAATAATTTAATAATATGAACATTAGTCAGATAAATAACATTAAATAGGATATAAAACCTATAATATAATCTGGATCAACAATAAAATTCGTTTCATGACCAGATTTATTGGAATTAACGAAAATTGAAATCACATCGTTTATGAAGTCGGTAATTTGAAACATCATGAAGAATGTTTTTATTTCTTGAATAAGTGGAAAAGTAGGAGAATAATGATGATGAATTCTCCATTAAAAGAAATATCTTTAATATTCATGTTTTATGGAGCTCCCATGCCTCTTGGATAGGAGGAATGTAAGAAAATAAAAATAAGATAAAGGAACTTGAAGAAAAGTTTAGAAATTCATTAAGAAAATTTTGCAACCTAATGGCTCTGCATCAGGGTTTTATAGAACATTAAAAATATAGGGTGAGAGGTTCACCCATCTAGAAATGAATCATAATATATTAGAGAGAATTTATAAAATTAAAATATGAACATTTTATGGAAACATGAATGTTATACCACTTAAAAGAGAACTTTGATGGAAAAAAGAATGAAGTTGAGAGCTCTTTTACCATGTAGAGTTACTCCAATGACATTAAGGTTTAGACCTTAGGGGATTGAGGAAACCTTGGTAGGAATAATAGTGAGGTAAGAAATCTATATCATTATTGAGGAGGATTTTGTAATGAATGGAATGAAGGAATGGGTTTGTATATAAAGGAAAATTGAGGGAATATTTTAATAATTTCCATGGGACACCTCATTAGTGGTATTAGAAAAATCACGGGCTTGCCCATGGTATTTTCCAATGGTATTCGACACTTGGGACAACTCACATCTTATTTTACTATACATAATTCCACTATATTTATTACATCATTATTACATCATTAATGATTTTATTAACAATTTTCAAAGAATAAATTCTTTTACATTACATTAAAAAATTAATCAAGATGTCATTATCTTAATGTCTTATAAAAAAGTAATAATAAAATTTACTATTCATTAGGGACATATTTTTATTCATAATAGTATGTTACTATTCACCAAAAAAACATGTTTGTTCTATCAGACTCCAAATAACATGTTGACCACAAATGTTGATGACCGCTTTTCAAAATTCAAAACATAAAAGTGGAAAAATTATGTTTAGTGATCACATGGTATTTAGTATCATGTATATTATTTCTTAATAATTTGATTATACTATAAGGAATAATTATATGAAGGTATTTTCATTGATAAAACATTGGGTAGTTACATTCTTCCATCGTTATGAAATTTCACCAACGAAATTTTGTTTTACAAAAACAGGTGTGGGAACCTCTCCTCCATTGCCTCCTCTCGGTCCCAAGATGCTTCTTCAAATTTATGATTCCTCCACACCACTTTTACAAGATGGTTTGTCTTTTTGTGTAGAACCTTATCTCTCCAGTCTAAAATCTTTATTGGATGCTCTTCATTAGAGATATCATCTTCTAGTTGTAAAACCTCTTATTTCAGTACATATGAGGGGTTTGATATGTACTTCTTTAGGAGGGATATCCGAAACACATCATGAAATTTAGCTATATTAGGTTGAAGTGTAAGACTATAGGCCATGGCTCTTTTGTGGTCAAGGATCTCAAAGGGTCCAATATACCTTGGGCTTAGCTTCCCCTTCATTTTATACTGCATGATTCTTTTCCATGGTGATATTCAAAGGAATAGTTTATCTCTAATGTCAAACTCCAAGTCTCTTCAATGGTTGTCAGCATTTCTCTTTTGCCGACTCTGAGCATCTTTGATGTGTTTCTGTATGACATGAACATTTTCTTTCATCTCTTTCAAAAGATCAAGTCTAAGTAGCTTTCTTTCTCAAAATTCATCCCAACAGGTTAGAGTTCAATATCTCTTTCTATATAGAGCTTCATACGAATCAATCTGAATATTTGAGTGGAATCTATTTTTTTATGAGAACTAAACCTATAAGATATGTTGATCCCATCAACCATTGAATTCTAGAGAGAAAGCTATTACCATATCATCAAGTATATGAATAGTCTTTCAAATTGGCCATCAGTGTGGGGGTGATAGGTCATACTAAAAATTTATTCAGTACTCAAAGAACGTTGAAGGATACTTGAGAATTTTGATGTGAACCATGGATCATAGTCAGAGACAATTGAGAGTGGAACACCATTTAGTATCACCAATTCCTTCACATATATCCTTCCATGTTTTCCAAGAGATAGATCTTCTCGACTAGAGAAAACATGGGAAGTCTTGGTGAGTCGGTCGACCACAACCCATATCGAATTATTTCTCTTCGACGTCTTCAGTAGACCCGTGATAAAGTCCATAGTAAAATTATCCCATTTCAACAAGGGTATATGCAATTGTTGTAGAATCCCTTTGGAATTTTTTCACTCTGTTTGAACTTGTTGATATTCCAAGAACCTTGAGATGTATTCTTCATTCTCCTTCTTCATGTTAACCCACCAAAAGTGTTCTATGATATCATGGTAAATTTTGGTGTTAACAGGATGGATCGATAAATTTGAGGTATGTGCATTGTACAATATCTCATTCTTTATCATGTGTGATTAAGGCACACAAAGCCGCATTCCAAAACGAATCACACCATCATCATTGATATGTATCTGTTGAGTCTCACTTCATTCACTGCATTCTCCTTCTTTTGTAACTCTAGATCTTCCCATTGTGACTCCCTAATCGTCTCTTGGATTGTTGGTTGCACAATTTTTTGGTAAGGAAGGATGTGTCCCTTTCCCTTATGATTTTAAAATCCATCCTTTGAATATACAAGAAGAGAGTCTCTTTCTCAATCTGTAAGATGGATAGAGTGGTAGATTCTTTTCTACATAGAGCACCGACTACATTGTTTGCCTTTCCAAAAGGATAGTGAATAGAGAAATCGTATTCCATTATTATATCTAATCATCTCCTATGATGCATGTCGATCTCCTTTTGTGTGAATATATACTTTAGGCTCTTGTGGTTAGTTTATATATCACACTTCTCACCATAAAGGTAGTACCACCAAATTTTTTAAAAGAAAAAATCATGGATGTGAGCTCTAGATCATGCATCTTGTAGATCTACTCATGGATCATTAACTATGGTGATGTGTAGGCTATCATATTATCATTTTTCATGAGTATAGGTCCCAAGCCTTTAACTGATTCATCACTATATATAACACAAAATTCACCACTATTTGGTAATGTGAGTGCTGGTGCAGTGGTCAACCTTTTTCAAGATCCTTGAAACAACCCTCACATTCTTCCGTCCAAACATACTTTACCACATTTCATGTTAACTTGGTTAGCGGGCTTGACAATCATGAGATATTTCTCACAAAAAGTATGTAGTACCCAGCTAATCCAATAAAACTACAGATTTCTATTATACTAGAGGGCCTGGTACATTCTTTAATCACCTTTTTTCGGAAGGGTCTACAGAAATTCCCTCACTTGTGATCACATGTCCCAAGAAAATGACTTTCTTTATTGAAAAGTCAAACTTTCTAAACATGGTGTACATCTTATCCTTTATCAATGTCGCCAACAAAAGTCTCATATATTATTCATGTTCCTCCTTTATCTTGTAGTAGATGAGAATATCATCAATAAACACCACTAAATATTTGTTGAGGTGATGTATAAAGACTCTATTCATCAAATCCATGATGATTATAGGTGAATTTGTAGGTCTGAACAACATCACCAGAAACTCATAGTTCCCATACCTTGTATGATAAGCAGTTTTTTGAATATCTTCCTTCATCACATTTAGCTGATGATATCTAGATGGAAGATCCACCGTTGAGAAGTATTGATCTCCTCTTAACTGAAGGAACAAGTCATAAATCATTGGAAGATGATACTTCTTCTTTATGGTGGTCTTGTTGAATTCTCAATAATCGATAGAAAACCTCATTTTTGAATTCTTCTTCTTCACAAAAAGCACCGACGCACCCCAATGTGATGCAATAGGGAGTATGAACCCTTTGTCCAAATTATTTTACAGCTATTTCGTTAACTCCTCCAATTTGATTGGATAAATCCTATTGTTTCACATTGAAATATGAGTAGCTCTAGGTATGAGTTATATTGAGTATTCCACCTCACGATCTGGGGGATGTCAGGGTAACTTTTTAGGAAATATTTCATTATATACCCTCATGATGCACATTTACATAATGTTTTCACTTATCATTGACTCAACCATTTGGGAGAGAAATGCTTCTTATTAAGGAGTCAACACCCACACTGTTGAATGATTTTTCAAAAGAGATTCATCTTCTTCCTTATATTTGTATAAGATCATGGGATGGTTTGGAATAAGAAAAGATAATTCCTTTTCCCAACAACTGATATGTGCACTATATAATGAGATCCAACCCATTCCCATAATAGCGTTGAATTCCTGGAAGGGAAGTATTAGGTGATTCACTGGAAGAATATTCCCATATACTTAAAAACAGAAGATTCAAACACTTGGGATGGAATGATTGCATAACATGGTGTTTTTATACATATCTCTACTTCAAGGATTCAAGTCTTAGATTATATAGTTCTACCAAACATTCAAGATGTAATGGAATGTATAGAATAATAATCAAATAATACTATTTCTATTCTTGAGTGAATAGGAAGTGTTCTTTTTACGATTTAATTATATTTATCCATTTACGTAGTAGTGATAGAAAAAGGTTTCCCTTGATTCTTTAGCTTTTTGTGGCTACAGATGCTGATTTCCCTCGAGGGCTCGAGGTTTAGTGCACTGGATTGCATAGTGCACATTCTCCCAACAGTTTTAGCATTGAACTATGGATGGTTCTCTCCATTCTTCCTCTACATTCTCATTTCCTTTCTCGTCTTTTAAACACTCATAAGCATGGTGTCCTTCATTGCCTAACTTGAAGAATTTCCCCATTCCTTTGAGGAAGTTCCCATTATGCAACTTCCCACATTTTTGGCATGTGGGTCATTGAGTTTTCCTTCCACCATTATCATTTGATCCTCCAGCGTGAAACTCCATCATTCATTTCATATAATTAAACCCATGAGACCATTCTCTAAACTCCATCTCCACATTAAGATCACATATAACAACTTATTCATAACTCCCAATTTCTTTAATTGAATGAGACTTTCAATGATGTGGTTTTAATCCACTAAAAAATCTATCAATTTATCTATCATTGATGATAACAAAACACAATGTGTACCTCGAAAGCCTCGTGAAGTCTTCTTTATAGGTTATGACAGAATATCAATCTTTTTTCATGAACTCTACAAATTCTCTCTCCATATTCATTCAAAGAGTATTTAGGAAATACTTATTAACAAACTGTATCTTAAAGTCTTCCCATTCCATATCATCAATTACATCTCTTGGCATGGTGTTCTTAATCAAATTTCATCATTGATAAGCCACTCTATATAAAAGATAAATGGCTAGTGTCATCTTCTCCATCTCAGAATAGTAAAGAAATAAAAATATCTTCTACATGGAGTTGACCCACTGTTCTGTAACTAACGGATCAGAAGATCCACTATATGTTGGTGGTTGTTGCCGCATAAAAAAATTAATAGCTAGTTTCTACCTCTATGGTGAAGGAGGATGTTCCCCATTATTTTGGTTGTTGTTAATAACTTGATTTAGTTGGGTAGGAATCACCATGATGTTTTTAACTCTACCTCCCAAATCCCTGGGGATGTCATTCAGGGAATTATTGCATCATCGCTCGCACTAGTTGTTAGCATGGTATCTCCCAGTTCCCACCATTCTATAAAATATAAAAGGCATGAACAAAACATAATTCAATAAGTCATTAATAAACAACTTATTCATTTTTAAACATTACACTAAAAGCATGACTTATTGGATTCCTATGTAAATTTTCTCATGTGCATGTTTGTAATTAGTCTCATGCTATAAGTTTTATATGGGTTCACTAATCCTAATTCCCAGGATAAATAAACCATGCCTCTGATATGAACTATAAAAACCCTTAATTTTAATAAATTACTATTAAAACATTTTAATGAAAAACAACAAAATAATATTACTCATAGTGGTTTCAAAAGTCTAGAGTCTTTGGAAATCTAAGACCTAAAATAACATTTACAACATCATAGATTAAAATTTATTCAATTCTTTCTTCCCAAGATTTTTATTGACACTGGACCACTCCTTAGTACATATTGTCACCTCAGGATATACATCAAAAAGGGGTGAGCTAAAATACCAGAAAGTTGGTAGATAAGAATGATATAACAGTAGGTGAGAATAATCATAACTTAAGGATAAGGTCATGAACATAAGACGAAGCATTAATAAAAGACATGAAATGTGGCAATGCATAAAAAATGAAACATCAGGACTTAGTGGTTAACTACCAAAAATACTTGTGAACAGTACTTGAATCATGTTAACACATAATTTCTCTTTTAATCATGATATTAATCACTTTGCCCAATGCATTGGAGTGCTGTATGATTCTCGGGGAACCTGTCACATTCAAATATTTATATTGTGCTATATAATTCTAGGTGCACCTGTCACATCATATTGTTAACATTATCATTCATTCCTCAATAACAATTGTTTAATCAAGAACATATAATAACCCTTGGAACTAAATGGTTTTCACATCATATATTCATAAACATTGTTTCCAAAAAGAATGAGTAAATAACATACTTGATAGAAGAACCATCAACATTAAGTGAGAAGTAAAAGGTGTGTTCATGAAAGAAGAGTTATTTTATAAAACTTTTTGTTTTTGATAAAATCAACTAGAGAACATTTATATCCTATAATAAGAAATATAATGATGAGAAAAAATTATTTTTAATGAGTAACCATAAAAAAATTAAGTGAAAGAGGGAGAACCGAAAAAAAGAAAGTTTGGTTTGATAATTTCCTATTACCTTGTATCTGAAAGCTTACTTCACATTAAATTCCTATATAAACACATTAGATTCAATAATTAAAAATAATAGAAACTTGTATAAAATAAACTAGTTAAATATTTTTTTTCATTAGGTTATTTTATGATCCTTTGAATGAGTTGTTGGGTTCAAATCCATTATTCAGGAATGTTTGTTTTTATTGTTTTCTTGAATAGTTGACTTGTATTCATAAATGGAAGTTCATGTAGAAAATGGATAAACATCCAGAACTATAATTACTAGTTATTAATTATATCCTAGGTGTTCAAATGATATTATATTTGATTATGTTATAAACCATGTGGACGAATCATTAGTCAAAATTTAAGGATGATCATTTGGGTTAATTCGGGATATTTTTCAACCACAACGAAATTGTTTTGTTTAATAATTTAGTAACATGTACATAAGTTTGTTAAGAAACATTAAATAGGATATAATATATATAATATAATCTAGTTAAACCATAAAAATGGTTTCATGACCATATCTGGAGGAATAAAAGAAAACATAAATCACATCGTCTTTGATGTCAATAATTTGACACATCATGGACAATGTTTTTATTCCATGAAAATAGTTAGAGGAGAAGAAGAAATGATGATGAATTTTACATGAAAATTATAAAATCAAGAATATTCAAGATTCATAGTGTTTTCATACCTCTTGGATATGTTCAGGGTGAGGAAATAAATAGAACATAAAGGAATATGAAAAAAAGGTGAGAAATTCATTAATAAAATTCAACATCCTAACGGCTATGCATCCTGGTTTTAGAAAACATTAAAAAGAGAGGGGACAAGGGTAAACCATAAATAAATAAATCCTAATACATTTGACAGAAAGGGTAAAATAAAATTAAGAACTTGGTATGGAATCATGAAATTTATACCACGTAAAAGATAACATGGATGGAAAAAGAAAGAAGTTGTGTAAATTATAAAACATGATTGTATGGACCTTTGGGTATTAAGGAAACCTTGGGAGGACTTATAGTGAGGTAAGAAGGAAAGATATTCATTGAGGAGGAAATTTTTATGAATATAATGTTGGAATGGGTATGTATTAAAAACAAAATTGTGGGAATATTTTAATAATTTCCAAGACAACTTATTAGTTGTATTTGAAAAACCATGGGTTTGCCCATGATATTTTCCAATGGTATTATCCACATGGGAAATATCAAATATTATTTTACTATAAAAATTTGGCCATAATTATTACATCATTAATGTTGTTATTAAACACACCGAATGTCAAAACTTTATTTTCTTCTATCCACCAAAAATTCAATTGTTTCGGAAAACTCCAAAATAATTCACCCTAAACATTTTTTGATATGTAGAATTCAAAAATTAACTCCTTTTTTTAAATAAGGTTTTAAATGTTATTAATATAAGGTTTAAATAAAATCATACTTAATTTAAAAATTTACAATTTTAAAACTAGGACTCCTTTTACATTACATTGAAAAATTTATCCAGATGTCATTATCTTAAGGCCTTATGAAAAGAAAATAATTATACAATTTACAATTCATTAGGTTCATATTAATAGTCATAAGGGTAAGTTACTATTGACCAAAAAAACATTTTGGTTCCATCAAACTCCAAATAACATACTGAACAAAAATATAGATGTCCACTTTTTTGAAAATCAACAAATAGAAGTGGAATGATTATGTTCAATGATCACATAGTATTTAGTATCATGATATCTTATTGTTTAATAAATTGATTATACTATAAGGAATAATTATAAGAAGGTATTTTCATAGATAAAAAATTAGGTCGTTATACAGGGGAGATGGGGTCATGAACCATTGATGCCTATGATAGAAGGTTGTTGAATCCATCTTTGGTGAATTATAAAAAATAGTTGGCACAAATTAAAACATCTGATATGCTCCCCTAAGGTTAGGTAGGTTTGCATAGTGGAATTCTAGGGAGTGGATACTAAATTATTCTATGTTTCCATGGGTTATATATTCTTCTTCACGTCCTATCAATTTTTGAAGGTATTGGTAACTTCATATCCATGTGGGTTTTAGGTGTGTCTCCCATATTGAAAATAACAGCAGTTAGATAGTACACCCTAATAAACATGTTTTTCAATTAACACTATATATATTGAATGGGTAACATTTTATGTTTAATTATTGAAGCCTTTGGATTTGGGATTGTTGTGTGAATATGTTCAATATTTTAATGATACAATTTATTTGGATTTAAGGGGACTCACCATTTAAGACTCCTAAAAATATCAATAAACATAAACAATAAAACTCATAAATTCCACATCATATATGAATCGAATATAAAAATTTCATTCATAATTGAATAATTAATATATGGTCCACCATTTTTTAATGTTTGGATTTACTACTGATAATTTTTTTGTTTGAGTCTGTGCGAACTTGATTCCCGAAGGTAAAAGGTCAAAGGGACTTTACCAATGAAAATATATAATGCACATTGGTTTAGAGGGTGGGTAATCCGGCTTATCATCACCTTTTATGGAAAAAATTTTACCTGCTCATAGACACACTAAAATATATAATTTACATTCATGATACATTCCATAATCCATCCATGGAAATTATAACTCATGTGCTAGTGAAGAGTTATCGACAAACATCAATTCATTTTAACAGTATGCATTAGATGTTATCTATCTATGTGAAAATCTATGTGTATCATAGATTATATATTTATACTACTATCTATATGTATCATACCCAGTCTAAATTTTACTTGTTGGTGTAATTATATAGATGTTTAAAGCAGCCATTAGGAAGTTTAAAGTTTGACATTATCCATATAGGTAGTGTGTATTTATTGTTTTGATATGAAGATCATAATGTTATTTCATATTTATCTCAAAAAAAATAATTATTACCCACCTAATTAGAAGGGACTTTATAATACATATCATATCATTGTAGTTCAGAAGACATGATCCCTTGTGGTTATTTTTTTCCCATTCAATAATGAACATTTAAAAGAATAATATAGGTATGTCAATGGGCTATTAGGTATATGGATCATTTAAATGGTTGGTATGGGAATTATTCATGGGAATCCCATTTTGGTTGATCTCTATGGTGATATATCCTAATGAAGATGATTTTTATCACATGGAATATGGACCCATGAGATGTTTGGTTTGGATGATGGGGATATTATAATTCCTTAAATCATAATTATATTATAATCACAAGATTTATTAAAAGGGTTTCATAGTATTACATTCCCCTAATATTTTAGGTTTTGAGTTTTACAGAATTAGGATAAATAATTATGAAAATGAATATCCCATGTATGTTGTTTCAAAAAAATGGTATCATAGTCTCACACTCTTATTTCATTCTTTCCACACTTTCTTTATTACTATAAAATTTACATTATTCAGATATTCACTTTAGAATAGTTCATAATCAATATTTGGACTTTTGAAAAAAAAATGAATGCATTGGGTAAGGGAAACAAAGCTAAATAAGGGATATAAAAAATAAAGGAATAATTTTAGTATATTGAAAAACCTGAAAACCCATGATGATGCTTACCATTTTCATAATAAATATTTGACCACATAAATATAATTTTTCCACATGAGAAAATAAATATTTTTAAAAATAATACATTAAACACCAATTAGAAAGAATCTAAAAACCCATAAAGGCATACAAAAGAATTTTTGAATACATTTCTTTGAAAAACAAATCATCTATATGTAAAAAATCATTACCTCATAAAATCAAAATACTTCTAGAAATATTTTCTCTGTAAATATAATATTGGTAACATGGAGTATAAATTTAACAACCCATTTTCACTCATGTTTAATTTTTTTTTGAAGAACATAATATATTTTAATTACATGGGTCTAGCCATTCTATTCATATTCTTTATTTAAACCATGTTAGACTATATCATTACGCAATGCATTAAAGAGCTGTAACGGGTTCACCAATTATTATTATATATATTGGGCTCATCTATCATGATATATGTTTATTATATACCATATTATGAACAAAAAATTTTCAATCATTCAATATTAAAAAAAAATATTTGAACCTAGAATAATTGCACTTTCCATTTTCACATAATCATAACTATGCATATTGTTTTTCATTGAAAACTACTTAAAAATGAATATTCTTAAAATATATATAAATAAGATATTATTTGGAAAAAATAATAATTTTATATTAATATTAAAATATCATAAAGCTTTTGATGGTAGTAAATTATGGTTACGCCATATATCTTAAAAAATTATATTTTACTATGGTTAAACAAGTCAAAATGACCTGTATGGTAAATGTTAAAAAAATTCTTATTAAATACATTTAAAGTAACTTTAAATTTAGTTTAAAATTAATATTTAATGTTATTTATATATAAATGAAAACCTACTTGACCCCTTTTTTAGAACAAGGATATGGTGGAAAATGATTTTAAAGGAATACATTTAAATATGATTTTAAAGGCGGATCCCTTACCTATAACCCCATATATCTTTGTATGTTCTGTAACTCCATAATAATAAACTTATATAAATTTTATAATTTGTTAATAACATTTTTCCAGTTCATTTAATTATTATTATTCTTCTTAATATATTTATTACGATGATTTATTTAGTTACAAAATTGGTATGTTCTCATTGAACGTTTTGAGGACCTTCCATTTATAACCTCAAAATCACATCAGTTTCTTTAACATGTTCAAATGGTAAATAATTAAATCCACATAAATAATAAAACTTGTTATAATTTTTAATTTTATACATTAATCCCACATTCAAAACAAACCATTGAAGACATTAATGAATAATGATCCATGTCTCTTCATGGAGACGACATTCTGTATGAATGAATTAACGACCTTATCATTTTTTCTTAAGAATTAAAAATAAATAAATTAGATATTATTTTACATTTAAATAATAATAAATATGATTAATAAGTCATATTAAATCATTAGATATATCCTTATGATTATCCTTGCAATGTGGCTATGAAAAATGAATCGCATTTCTTCGTGGAGGTTATATTAAAAATGTATACACTTGAAACATTATCAATTTCAAAATGATAAAAGGGTAAGAACACAAGTAACTTATTTCTTTATAGAATCATAATTATTTAATAAATATAATATATATTTATTTTAACCATTCAAATGATTTTGTCCTTAAAAACCAAAACACATCACTATGTGCATGTGGTAGTCCACATGTACGCACAAGCGATATTTAAATTTCTAATAACCTAAAAAAGAAAAAAATGGTTGTAACATACTCAAAATTAAATTTTATTTTATGGAAGATACTGATATAAATATCTCAACATTTTTAAAAAAGACATCAATGGGGTATAGAAACATATCAACATAAGGCTCTGAGTTAAGAATTATACCTCTTTTTTGGAAATCTCCTTTATGTGAAAATACAATCCTTCCATGCTTGGTATTTTATAGAGAAAAGTATATATATATATATAAATTATATAGGTTATTTGGGATGGTAGTTGGCCAGAAAAATTCAGAACTAAAGTGCTCAATGTGTGTGAATAAATTAAAATAAAAGGTTTCCTTTTATAAGATATGAGAGTGGAAATCTTAGAATTATTCAATGTTTTAAATAAATATTATATCATATTGAAGTTAATGTTTCAAAAAAGTATCCCATTTTAAAATATAATATGGAAATGGTTAATAATCCTCTCATACAATCACATATTTAAATATATTTAAATATTTTAAGTAATATCTCTTATTTTATTCCCCTCTAATCCATTATCATTAATTGTGCCAACAAATTTTTTAACCATTATATGAAATTTGTATGACCATAAATAAAATTAGACATGTGAATATATTTTGGAATTATTATTCAAAATTTGGAATAAATTTGATAAAATTGATAATATTAAGAGGAAAAATCAATTTCAATATAAATATGTACAAAACATGAAAACAGTTTTTAAAAAAATACCTGATTTAAGCATAAAAAAATTTACATTGAAATCAAGAATAAAATTGATTTTTTAAGATTTTATTTGATAAATTGGAAGGTTTTTTATATATTCTATTAATTCATAAATTAATGGTGAAATTAATTTAATATATCCAAATATAATTTTTAATTTGGAACCAATATAACTTTAGTCCATAAAAGTCATGAAGGAGTCTTGAAATTCAAATTAATGTTTTAAAATACAATTTTTAACTCAATAAATATGAATTTCATCAAGAATATGTTTTAAAAATTATTTACTATTTATTTAATATTAATATTTTAATAAAAATGACTATATGTAAGAAATATTTATTTTTTCTATTAATAAATAATCAATTATTTAAGAAATATGTAAAAACATCAATATAATAAAATTTGAGACGATGAAACCATTAATAAGTTAGATTTTATAAAATTTAGTGACTAAAATGAATATATTTTTCTTCTAAGTGAAACCTACTTATTCATGGAAAACTAATTTAATTAAATATAACTATATGTTTTTGATAGAATAATTTTATTTAATTATTTATAAAAGAATGATGGTAATAAATGAATAAAATGAAAAATTATAAATAATAACATTAATTTATTTTAAGTATTTTTTAGGATATAATATTCTTTCCCCAATATGAAATCACATCCTTATAATTTTATCCCTCAGATAAACAAGTGGGGTTATTTTCACCTCTTAGAATTTTCTAGTTACAATTATTTTTCTTCAAGAATATGGTTCATTAATAAAACCATTAATTAGTGGATATGATTTTAACTAAAACAATTCTCCCTATGATAAAAAATTTTAACCATGGATTCTTTATGATAATAATTATGTTACCAATCTACTTCATTAATTATCAAAACATTAGAGGTTCTAGGGGAATATTTCCAAGAAAAAATACATGAAAAATATTATGTACCTATGAATAAATCATAGATAAAACCACTCTAAAATAAAATGATCTATACTTCTGTATATTATTAGTTGAAAAATTAAACTAAGGACATAACTATTACTTTCTTTGAAAACACATGAAAGTTTTCCATTTAGATACATTAATAAAAACACAATTTTCTACCTTAAAAGAGAAATGTCTCCTACTACGATATGCATGACTCTTCTACCTTCTATGTGCTACGGTTGGGTACTAGTGAAAACTATTTACCTTATCTACCATTTTTTCTACCATTTTGGTTTTCTAAGAAATGTGATGACATGAATTGGTTTCCCGATCCATGCCCCATAGAGAATTTATTAAAAAATAAAATGATCATTGTACAAGTATGAGGTGTAACTTACATACACTAGCAGGGAATTAAATATTATACATGATAAGGATTTAAGAATACCAAAGCCTATTAGGAGACACATCTACATGATTTTTCCATCATATATAAGTGCCTGGATAATTTTAATCCAGCCCTCTTAGGAAAGAAACCTGCAACTTCAAGCCTGAAATGCATAAATCCAGAAGTTCTGTTACAAGACTGCAGCCATCCAACCAAACAGAATACCTAAAAAGGATACCATGGTTTGCAAGAGGCAATATAGTAGCAAAGAGTTCTGATTCAGTAAATACCACACTCTCAAAACAAATTCAATGAGCAGAATTTAACTCCAAAAGATAGAAAGGAATCTTCCTCTATTGACAACAAAAACATAGAACCTGATAACTCTGTAGCACTATCCAGAAACACCACCATAAAACCATCAGCATCATGAATCAAAGAATCAAAACATATAAAACATAATTCTATAAATAACTGTTTGAAATTTATCTTTTTACACATCAACATTTGATGTCCTCTCCAAAAAACTGATGTAAATATAAGATCATGATCAGATGAAATAGAGAGACGAACTACATATTTACTAAATATTTCATTAGCAAAGATTTTAGCAAGCTGATCCAATGAAATATTATCTCCAATAAGAATAAAATAATAATACATAGTAAAAAAATCAACAATAACCCAAATACCAATGTTATCACAATATGACTTTGGTAATCCCACCAAAACAATTTGTTGACATGTTCTCCAATTTCCATTCATGCATTGGAAATTTCTGAAAAATTACCTTCATTAATTTTCATTCATAATTAACATATTTTGTAGTAAATAATTTCATTATAAAATCACAAATCTCCTTTTTGGTTCCTTTCAACCAATAACATTATAAAATTTTTCCATACATCTATTGCTACTAGGATGTAAAAAATAATGATCTGTTAGATTAAATTAATAATTACTTATTCAACATTAAACCACATAGAACACAAACCCTTATTAACAATTTGGGAAAACATTATTTATTAACATTAATATCAAAAATCATACTTTTCTTGACTAATTCAACTATTTCTTTGAAAATAGTTATCTCTCTTCATAGGCTCCTTCATTATTTCTTACAAAAAATGACTACACTGATACATGTTCCAAAATATATGAAGCTTATATATACGAAATTTATTATCCAAAATTTCATCAATTATTATTCAAAGTATTATCATTCAAACAATGAATTGTTAATGATACATTATATTTAAAACTCAAGGCATCGACTGCCTTCTTTACATTACTTGGTTGGTGGTGATTTGTCCAATCATAATCCTTTAAAGGTTATTAAACATGTTATACCCCCCTTTCCTAACATCATTTGAGTGAATATATAATTTAAATGTTTATATTCATTATATATTTAATATTATAGTCTCTATAAAATATTTAATAAAAAATATTTAAAGAAAAAAACATTTTATATTTATGCTCATTTTTTTTGGGTAATTCTACTCATGGATTTTCATTTGATGGGAAGCATATGAAACTGCCCTATAAATGTGAATTAAATATTATTGAATAAACCCAACTATAAATTAAAAATTCATCCTTTATTATTATAAGGACCACTACTAGAGTATTAACCAATACTCTTTTCAATTCCAAAAATCATTTATCATATCCTTTTTTCCATAAAAATGGGTCTACTTTTTGAGTTTAATAGAGGGATAGATAAAATATAATGGTTTACAAACAACCACCAATGATAACCCACAAGTCCTTGAACACCTTGATTATATTTTACATTTGGAAGACATATCCATTTTTTTCTACATTTCTTTTATAATGATATATATTTATTGATTAATTAGAAATAATATTTCCATGAACTAAATCGATCATAGTAAAAATTCACATTGTCTTAATTTTCACTTATACTTTAGTTCCATTATTTATTTCTAAAAAAATCCATATATATTCGGCATGTTACTCATAGCTCATATTATAACCTAAAATTTCATCACTGAAAAACATACTAAATTCATTCAAATATAAATGGAATACAATATTAATGATATGCATGGATTCAATTGTTGAATTTGTTAACCCAATTGTCATATCCACCAACACATAATTATTATATCAAGTGTTGAATTTTTCCATTGAAATATCCTACCACATCACATTAAACAAATTGTAACTAGACCTGAGATTAAATTTTAAAAAATATTGATCCCCATATTACTTATAAAATAAATACTCAATATGAGGAAAAGATACATATTCTTAACATTATTATTATTTAGTTCACTATAATCACTGAAATGACTCATTGAACAATGATTTTTTTTAAAAAACATAATAAGAGAACCCCAAAGATATGTGGAGGCGTGGATGAAAAAATTATCCAAAAACTCCATTAATTTATTTTTTCAATTATAAAAACACAATTGATTTCATTCAATAAAGAGTATTTGAAATTGGATTTTCATTCAGTACACAGTCAATAGTAAACTCAACAACTCGATTAGTAAGAACATTAATAAAATAATATAGAAATATTAATATATATTAATTCACTAATCAAACATCACTAATTTTAATAGTTTTATTAAATCATATATATATGATAGATTTTAATGGAATCATTATTTAGTTTTATTCTTTAATCATATGTTTTCATGGGTATGAACTCATATTTATATTTGAATTGAAACTCTCTCTAAAAATATAATATGAAACCAATAGATTTTTATTCTATATTAGAATGATATATAGAAATACATTCCATTTCCTGAATAATATCACAATCAACTAATGATAAAACAATAGGTTTTATAGGAAAGACAATTCCACTTATGATTTGATAAAGGATCTGATAAATTCATATTACCTTAAAACTACTCTGTGACATTTTTACATAAAGATCGTATATCATTTATGATGAAAAAATGTCATTTTTATTTAATAATTTATCAAAAATAAAAGAATATGTGGATCATGAATCAAATAAGAGATTCGAATAATATGACTAATTAATTAATTTTCCTCATTCCACATTATTTTATAGTCCATTATCTATCCCATTAGAACTGAATAAAATTTCCACAATATTATAATTCCAATATTGATGGTTAATACCTTTAGTATCTATCATTGGATATTAATTATCTTTTTAACCCAAATCATTTTAATTAATATATCTCACTTCCTACAAACTAATTTTTCTCTAATTAAATGTCTAATCAGAACTCTATTATTAACGTTCATGAGATAAATTAATTATCTTACCATGTATGTAACGCATTATAAATCATATAAAACATTATTTAGAATATATTTTACAATATTTTGCTAACTGTTTTGTATTTAAACAATATTTAATGGTTTAAATATGCTCCATTACATACCAATTTACATGCTTGATACTCTTGATTTCATGAATTGCATACATATCAACAAACACCATCACAACATTCAAAGTACAATATTAAACATACAAAAATATATAAATTCCACAAAAGAAAAAAGTTTTTTCATATATTTTCTTTTAGAATTGTATAAAGTCTATTAATTTGACAGTAATGATGCTGAACAAAATTTAGTTCATACTTATCTATAGTATTAAAATTTTCCTCCTAACCAGCCACTCCTTCATCATCATTTTTCTTCAATACTGGATATATTATTTTAATTATAAGATAAAGATAATTAATAAAATATTACTCATGAATAATATATTTAATTAATGTATACTATATTTCATCTATATATTCATTATCAATAGTATTAATAACTAGACACCACAATAGATCAACATCACCATCCAAATGATAAATATAAAGTGTTAGCTTTTTATGTTATATATATATATAAAAATAGGAATATATTTTTAGTGAATTTATCAATCCTTAAAATTTCAGTAGGTTTGAAGACCCCCTAGATGAAAGGGGGTTATGTTTCATGAAATCCCACACTATAAACTTATTACACTATATAAAATCTTATTATTTAATTTTAGGGATTCCATAATAAGAAATCTCTATCAATTTATTATATCCTGCAGAAAAATATTTTTTATGATCATTACAATTTTAAGATTAAGATGATTATTATACCTTTGATGAATTAAAACTTCATCTTCCATGTTTCCTCTATAGAAATATTTTTTAAAATAATTTTTATTAGATAAAGAAACATTGTAATGTTAAAAATGTATCCCATTATAGTGAAACTATAATCTTTAGAAGTGTTTTTTAATATTAATCTAAATTATAATGTTTTCCATACCCCTAATTTCAAACCGAAAATGATTCCTCATATCATAATAAATCCATAATTTTGTGATTTAATACAAGGGGTTTACTATATTATATTCCCATGATTTTATAGTTTTCCTGTATTATAAAATTGAAAAAACCCTTTACATTATATAAGTATTACGTATAAAAACATTCCATTTTGTTATAGAAATCTAATTGATATTTTTAAAATCATAATTATTTCATGGAAATATTTTTTAATTTATGGATAATATTATTCATTTAGAGTTAGACATCATAATAATTCTTACTCAAGTATAGATGGTGTGATAATTCATTTAAATCATTGGATGATAGAAAAAAAAATAATATTAAGGGATATAAAAATAAATTTATCTTGTTACTTCATTAAAAAGATGAAAAATTATGATGTTGTTAAATTTTTTAAAATAAAACACTGTGAATGTAAACATAAAAATCCATGTTAAAAAATTATCCTCTGTTCAATAAAAAAAATTTAATTTCATTATCATGAATGTGGAAAATTATTTAGGCATTCTGAGGCATGTGGGAACTTCTGAAAAAGAACCATTGAAAAAAATGATTTTTAATGAAACATTCCATACCACCTAAAATATAATGAAATACATAAAACCCATTTGTAATGAAAAATATAGAAAAATGGATTATAATTTCATAATCTATTTTTACATATGTATAATCAATTTTAGAATATCTAAATCTTGGTTAATTCTATATAAGTAACCACCTAGGTTAAGTAGTTCATTTTACCCTTTGAACACTACAAAATTATAAATTGAAATTGAAAGCTATATAATGATCATCCATTGTAATATATTATTATGAAGTAACATATCATGGAGAATAAAAGTGTATTCATTCTTTTTTTCTTTATAAAATGTCATTTGAACCCATAAGAAAAATAATTTCCATTTTTACAAAATTATAAAGGGATAACATTTTTGATAAAATTGAAAAACAAAATTGAGGAAGAGAATAAAAATAATATTATTTGAAAAAAATTGTTAACTTGTTGATAAATAGTTATTGAAATTCAAATCTATGATCATTATAAACGTAATTCACATATAATACATTAAAATTTTCTTTTTAAATTTTGTAAAAGAATTCAAAATTACTCATATGGTATATGATAAAATGATTCATTTTTATTAATTTTAAAAATTATTAATTTGTTTAAAAAAAATTATGAATATTTTAAATATAAATAAAAACATATTTTTAACTTTTTAATTAACATGGGTATTATGTAAAAAGCGTTTAATGGAGTACATTAAAACGTGGTTTTAATGAAAAACCACTTACCTAGTGCCTCATATAGCTTTATATATTCTCTAACTCCTAAATAATAAAATTATATTGGTTTCATAATTTGTTAATAAACATTTTTAGTTCAATTTATATATTAAAATTCATATCATTTAATTTATTACAATGATTTACTTTTTTAATAAAATTTTTAAGTTCACAATGGATATTTTGAGGATGTTCGATTTATAACCTCAAAATAAAATCATTGTGTTGGTCGTATTCAAAGGGGTTATAATTAAATTGACAAAATCATATTAAAAGTGTTCTAATTTTAATATTTATAAATTAAATACATTTTTAAACCAACTGTGTAAGGTGTTCGTGATAAATGATCTAAACTATTTCATGGAGATGGTAGTTTGTATATACATATAAAATTTGTTTTCATTTTCCAAATAGTTAAAAAAATAAGGTACAAAATATTTAAATTTTCTAGACTATAAAATATTTTTTATGCCAAATTTATTAATTAGATTCATCCATATGACCATCCTTGTTTGGGGGATATGAAACATGAATCACATCACTTCGTGGATGTCGTATTCCAGATGTACACATGAGCAATGTCATAAATTTCCAATGGAGGGAAAGAATAAGATGATATGTAATATATTATTTTTGAAAAATCGGGATTATATAATGAATATAATATATATTCATTTTTACATCATTTTAACCATACATATGATCATTTTATAAAAAATGAAACATGTCACTTTGTTGAGGTGGTAGTCCATATGTACACATGAGCTATTTTTTCATTTACTGTGTGATTGGAAAACAAATGAAAAAGGGTTATAGCTTAATCATAATTAAAATTTAATATATATTTTATGTGTATTTTATTAATTCCTCGTATTTAAGGAATATTTTTTGGAGGTATAAGAAGAAAGAAACATGAATCACTCAGTTAAGAAATACATTTCTTCTTTGGAAAACCTTTTTTAGCTTATCCTTTCATCATTTATTATTTTTTATTTTTGAGAGACTAATAACTCGAGGACATAGAGAAAATTTTTGCAATGGGATTTGGTTATGTATTGGTAAAAATATATTTTTATATTTTTATTAACAATTGATAATATTTTGTGTCATTTTTTGTAAGGGAGGGGGGGCACTCTTGGAATTAATCAATGTGTTAAATTAATATTAAGTAATATTCATGGTAAGGTGTCACAAAGGCAATCCATTTTCAATTATAAGAGGTATATGTTGTTAATATAATCAACCAATAATATTTATAAATTTGTGAGATATTATATAATAAATATGTTTTAGTTTAATCTAATTTAATTCATTTAATCCTTAATAATGACAATATATTTTTCTATAATTATAACATAATTAAATTACCATAAATAAAAAAGATATTTTAAATAAATATTCCAATTATAATAAAAAATTTGGAATAAAATTTTTAAAATTAATCTGCCTTATGTTGTATAAATAAAATTTAATAAATGTAATAATTATTAATCAAAACATTTTTTAGAAAAAACAATGTATAAAGTTAATTCAAATAAATTACTATGTTATTTAAAAGAAAATGATATGTTTTTGGCATATATATTAATTAAAAACTTAATGAAACCTTCCAATGGTGTAAATAAATTTAAATCTCCCTAAATGGTTTTCAATTTTAATAAAACATGAATTCTGTTGATAAAATTCAAGCACGAGTACCTAAATTCAAAATAAATATTTAAAACAAATTACATAACATCATACCCATACCATTGTTCAGTAAAATGGTTTTAAAAATTTTTAATTCACTCCAATATGATGTTATTAAATTTATAATATTTTAAATGTTTGTATTTTTACTATTCACCCAAAAATAATATACTTAAGAAAATATCAAAAATAAACCCTAACCAAAATTCAAATTGATTAATTCAGATATAAATTACAATATCTAAAATAAAATTTCTAAAATATATAAATTTATATTTAATATAAAAATATTATTTATTATAAAATAGTTAAAAACCAGTCATTTCTTATTTTAGAATTGTATAAAATTATTTATAAAACTATTCAAATGCCCTTAGATTAAATATGAATTTACATTTAAATTGAAATAAAGTATTTGATAGCTATATTTATATGAAATCTTGATTCTAAATTTACACTTCATATTAAATTCCTCTATCACATAGTTATTGCATTGGCAGGTACAAATATGATTAACTGAATTATGGAACATATTTAGAAATTCCTTTCTAAATTCGAATTTAATAATTAATTCTGAAGTAATCAACCTTAATTTTTAAATAAAATCAATTAATGGTTAAATGGAATATTTTTTCAATGAAATATTATTTTGTTGATGTTATGTATTACTATCCAAATAATTATATTAATCACAATTAAAAATTATTTTTTATGAAATTTAGTTGTAACATATCAATTAACATCAATAAATTAGTTATAAAATGATTTGGAATAAATATTAAATCACTTATAGGTTAAAAAATAGTTTTCTATTAAACATTATTTATGTTCATGATGTGTTTTTTATCCAAATAAATTAAACTAACAATTATTGATTAATGGATTTAGTGAAATTAATATATTATATTTTAAATAAAACAATTCAACATTCGTTTTATAGTTTTTACATTGAATGTAATGAATGTAAATTAAATATTATGTGTATTAATGTATTTTTCTAAAAATGGATTTTCATTGTATTTTGTTTTCATGCTTTAAAATTAATTTCTAAAATTTATGTGAATTGAAATTTAAAAAATGGTATCAATGTTTTTAATCGTAATTTCAAAAAAATTCAATAACACCACTTTAATTTATTTCTCAAAATGAATAGTAAAAATAGAAAACATTTGTTACCATGGTTAAGGTTAAAACCATATAGTAGGATGTTAAACTAAGAGATATGGTTAATAATTCAAAATAAAAGGATTTATCTCTTATTGGTTGGATATATTGAAATACTATATTATTCCACCTTCTAATTCATAGACATGTGTATCCATTTTCACTAAAATGGGACATTATATTATTTAAATCATTTCTATAATTTCATGTGTGTATTATCCCTAAATATTAAAATAAATACTACTATATACCCTCTTTAATGAAATTTAGGCCTTATATTTATGAAAATACATACACCAAAATAATCATAGATTTATTCCCCTCATCATGTGTCCCCTAGTGTTCACCTCAGAATAAACATTCAATTAATAATTTCTAATCCAACTGTGGTTTATCAAAGAATGGTTATAAATCAGATCCATGGTCATTAAATTTTATTTCTTCTTCAAAATTCATTAAACCTCTTATATCCATGAAATATAGTAAAATTTTATTATGATGATTTCAAAACCTTTTCCCAAATTTTCTACATCAAATTGGATATAATTGTGTCCCTCATACGTACGTGTGGACCTCCACATCCTCCTAAAAATATGATTAATTTTCTATCAACATATATCAGGGTGTATAATTATAATGGATTTCATATATTTGTGTGTGTTTTTGTGAAATTTATGACATAATAATTATTCTACAATATAAAATTACTATTTAAATTTCATTTTTTTTCTACTATCAATAAGTGGAAAACCTGACACATGCATATGTATGGAAAACCATCTCCACGAAGTGATGTAATTCATTTCTCATCATTGATTTATATAAAAAGTTATGAAAGTGAATACCATTTTGAAATATTATTCTTATGACTTGATTATGACTCTAGATATATTTTAAATATGGTAAAAGTCAAAGGACCACAAATTCCCAACTGACACATAACCGAATAAAATATTTAACCCCCGAAAATGATGATTTTAATTTGTAATTATTAATAAATGGGTTTGGTAATGTTATAGGTGTAAAGTATATAGAATTTTAGTTGTTAATATTATATATATATACATAAAAATATATTTTAATTTATTATATATGATAACTTATCTATTACAATGTAAGACAAGCATTATTAAGGGTTTTACATTATAATCTAACTTTTTGTTGGGAATTTTTATGCTAAAATTTATAATGACGAAATCATATAATCTATCTCTAAAATATATTTTTTATATTATTATAATATTTCAATTTTTGGAGATTAAATTATTCTAATTACTTTTCTCCTCTTTATGTGCTCATGATGCAGAAAGTATGTTTTTAAATAAAATCGACATTATTTCTCTCTTCTATTGAGAGTATTTGTTAATTTTATTGAGATTTATTATTTAAATAATATAGTTACCATTCACAAAATATTTCATAAATTATTTTTTCCTAGTTTATTACATTTTATTAATTATTTTAAAATGAATCATCTTATCATCTTCTCATTGGGGGTTTTTTTAAATTTTTTTAAATATGTGGAATGTAAATTTATTTTATCGTGTTACACATGCTAGAATATTTATACCATCATATATTTTATTTTATTTAAAAATTAATTTATATTTTTTTGTAGTTATTTTTAAAAATATTTCAATAATATATTTTAAAATTCTAACACATAAAATAAGTGATTTTAAAATGGAAATTTTATTTTCCTTCAAAGAATATGCAGTAATCTTTTAAAGTCATTTTTCATTTATGATAACATTCCTTGATGTTAGATATAATTCATTGGGGTTGTAATTCTATAATACCAACCTAATTAATTCTTTTTTGGGTTATTGATGATGATGATGAAATATTTAGGAATCCTTTTTTCTTTTCTATGGGATAATCTAGGATGAAATTGTAAATGATTTCAGGATATTTTGGAAAACATATTAATGAATTATGATCATGGGAGCGTTCATTATATCTTTAGAATTAATTGGGTAATTAGTAATTCCTTATAAGCTCAAAGGGTACATAAGAGATTACCCAATCCCAATAAAGGTTATATAGAAAGTTATCACATGCCCAAAATAGGTATATTGGTGGTTATCTCAATCCCAACATATGATGAATATGTTGGTCGGTAGGATTGAAATAAGTTTATATGATTATCATTATTATAAATATTCATAATTTAGTAACCTAATGTTAATTTACAATTTATTACCTTGGAATAATATATAGGTATATGAATCTTGAAGGATTGGATATTTTATTATTCATGGAAAACAAGATACATATGTGAGTATTGCATTACATCTGAAAAGAAAAATTCAAAAATGTTTTTTCGAATAAAAGTATGCCATCAAAAACATCATGTATTATCAATTATTGTACACTTCATGGATTTATGGGGAAGGAAAGAAAATAAGGTTGATATCAAATTCTTAGAAAGGGCTAAGTATAGTGGAAGCAATCGTGAATCAAATAGCATAATCTGTATACAAAGATAAAAAAACAGAACATGAATTCTATTTAAATAACATAACTATAATTTTAAGATAAGGAATAATAAATATATAAGGGTAAATAACTAAAATTACACTCCATTTAATCAATAAATTCATTAGTAAATGCATCCAATGAAAATTACATTGTCAAAATAACAAGGATAATAATAACTAAATTACTTGTGGAGGAAATGATTAATTATTGGATTCCATGATCTTAGGAATCATGATACATCTACAATATAGACATTTCAAATTATGGTTTAAAAATATAGGTAAAACGCCATTTAATGATAGATTACTAATTTTTCTCATGAGAACTGATTCATCAGTGGTATATATAATTTAATTCAACACTCATCACTAAATGTCCAAATCATTCCTTATATATCGAATAATTAGTTTAATTAATTAACAATGTTCATTATCACTGATTATATTTTTTGATTAAAGAATTTGTATTTTTCAATATTTCCCCATTAAATCAAATAGATTTTAATTTAAAAAAATATTTGTACAAATGATATATAGTTTAAGAAATAAGAATATCCATTAAAAATAATGTTGATATCTAGGGGAAATTTATTATAAAACAATTAAACGAAAGTGAATATTTCAAGAAAACACAATGTATAAAAAAATGCATAAATAGTGTGAATTTTAAAACATTACCTTGAAAAAATGATCATAAAAAAATCTGTATGAATAATAAAGATAGTATCAATACAATATATACCCCTTATAGTAAGAATAATGTTTTTTTTCATTGATGAATAAAAATACCATAAAAACTTCTCTAAAATATTCTTTGGGAATATATATTTTTTGGTTTGATAACTTTTAAAAAATGTTTTCAATTTTTTTTTTGAAAATATATATATTTGAAAATAACCATTCAATCGTATAAATGATGTTTTAAATAATTTTAGTGGCCATGAAGACTATAAATTCTATTCATGTTGTAAACATCAAAACAATAATTCATTCAATTTTCAGTAAAATTCAAAAGAGAATTATTTTGAAAAAGGCATAAATATTCCTATGAAAAAATATTTTAAATAGTAAAATTTGGTAAAATTTGTTTAATAAATAATTGGTAAAATTTTAAAAACATTTCTAAAAAAAATTAGAAAATAGGTTTTTGGAAGAAAATGATTATCGGGCCAAAGAGAAAAATAATGTTATATTTTCTTTGTAAATTTTTTTCAATAATATTAAGTAATTAAGAGTGTATAAATTATAATATTACAAGAAAATATCATTACTAAATATAGTCAAGGAAAATTAAATCATTTTATTATAAAATTATCCAATAATTTTCATCTATGGAAATTCAAGAATAACCGATTTTAAATACAATGAGATTGGGAAATAAACCCATTCAGTGATCATAACATTGATGGGAAAATTAATGGTAGAATTGAATATATTGTATCAAATGTAAATACACATAATAAATATTAATTAATACAATCAATAGTAAAAATTAATCACACACAAAATCTTATAATATCAATGACTATAAGTAGGTAATATAAGCCAATGAAATGAAATTGAGTCAGGAAATTCTCAAGCACTTGGTAATTTTTAAGTCAAAGACCCCATAGGTGATATATTTACAATTTAAACATAATATAAAATAAATTATTTATTATTCATTATATAATAATAAAAGAGGTTTCTATGTAAACCATACATATAATAATTTAACTGAATAACATTACAATATTCCTCAATGAATTAAAATTGAGATGAAGCCACTTATCTCACGCTTCCTTTTGGGTGACCATTACTTAACTTATTATATTATGGTTTTAAAAATTTATTAACTTATTATATAACCATATAAATACTTATAAAGTCATATATGATCCTCACATAATATTTTATTACACAGTCCTTAATAATAATACATTATTCTCATTATTTCAGATGTTAATTTCTTTGATTTATCATTCAATATTTGTTATGAATGTTCGGGTCCCTTTAAATGTTAAATAGTTCCATAATTTTAATAATAATAACCATGAAATAATTATAATATTTCTAAATTAATTTTATATATAAAAAATAATTAATTATTGTTATAATAAATGAAGAATGATTCAATCATTGAGAGGGTAGACGGTACGTCTACAATATTAACATTTACATTTTCCAAGGATAATCATGGATAGATTGTGAGTAATATTTAATATGTATAGATTGATCAAAATATCTTATATAACAAAAAATATTTTTTAAAATATACTTATACTTATCATCAAGGTGATGTAGTGATGAAAATAGACCCACATCGCTTCATAAAGGCATTGGTCCACATGTACATGATTGATGATATTATTTTCCAATGTAAGAAATGAAATGATATAACATCATTTAATAATGATAAATATTTCATTAATATTATAATTAATTATTTTTTTAACATATTATCATTAAAACTATCATTATTTAAAACAATTTAAAGTGTTAGTGAAAGACAAATCATGCCGCTTTGTGAGGCAGTAGTTCACAGTAAAAATGAGTGATGTTGTCTTATATATAATAGAATAGAAGTTAGAAAAGTTATATTTTATATAATGTATCAGGAGGAACAATTATGTTATAATAATAATATAAGTTTTTTATATCAATCATTAAACTCATCCAAGAGAGGTGGTAACCAAAAAAAATAACATCGATTTGTGAGGAGGTAGTATGATATAAACACGAATGATGATTTCATAACATATTTGATTGATGTGGAGATATTTTTTGTGTAATAACATTATAATAAAAAATCTCATAATATTTAACAAACTTATGTTTTTAAGTAATATTGTTTTATTTATAAAATAAAGAGGTGGTGGAAGAAATAAAATAATGTTTCTCATTAAATATCATTAATTCTTCTTCAGGTTACCTCCTTATGTATATAGAAAGACATTATAAGGTGGGATTTATACTAAAAAATGACTTCTGTTATTATGGTAGTGATTATGGGAATTTATTTTTGTAGGTATTGTCAAAAATATGGTTTAAAGTTTTTAAGAAGATATTATAGTCGTAGCCTTCAATAAGTAAGGTGAGTGGCACACATTGTAAATTTTTAAAAGAAAATGGTTTACCTAATATTATCACTTGAACAATTGGTGAAAAATATTATTAATTTGAATTAGAAATGGCAAGGTCTATATTTGGTCATTTGAAATATTTTAGACATGTTTTAGGTCGATTTTACCCTTATCGTTTTAGTTTATCCCCCTCTAAATCCATTTTTATCTTAACTTCAAGAAATACTTTTTAATATTTTTAATATTAATTTTTGTAATTTTTTTTAACTATTTATGTAACATAAATTTTTTTGATTCAAAATATGGACTGCATTTTTCAAAATCCATTCTTAGAAGTTGAAAAAATTGATTCAAAATTTATCTTGGAGATATAACATGAAAAAGGATTCTCAAAGAGAAAATGTTCCAAAGTTTTACAATGTATTCCAATCATAATTCAATATGAAAATGATGAAAATGATAAAAATTTTATTAAAATATATATAATTGAACTAATTTTTCATTAATACCAATTCATGATATAGTTAATTTTTATAAATAATTTAAACGAAATGGAAATATACAATTAAAATCCATTATCATTGAATATTAATGGAAAAATGAAAATTTTTATAGAATCTAAAAATTAATCCTAAGATAACCGTTATATTAAAATTTAAAAAAAACATTGTTTTTCAAATAAATTTTCTATAATTGTTAAAAATTATTTCAAAATTTTTGTTTCAAAGCTCGACTAAACATTATTTTAGAAAAAACAGTGTTTTTTTCAAAAAATTACTTTTTCATTAAATTAGTATTATTATATTTATAATCAATATATAGTCATAATTTTAATAATTTAGTTAGTAATATTTATACTTACAAATTAAACCATTGGGTTATAATTGGCTACAATATAAATTTTCATTTCAAGTCAGTGTTTCAGGTTCCGTAAGCTAACGAATATATTAAATTTAAAGGAACATATTCATTAGGTTGGTTATGATTAGTGGTCTATGTCACACACACTATCAAAAACAATGTTATTATTTTAAAATATTAATGTGTTACATTCTCACCACTTTACATAAATTTCATCCTCTTAATTTAAACCAGATCTTAGTAATCCTGTTTTTAGCATTTGGAGATACCATTACTGAAAAAACAACTTTGTAAAATGGTTAATAAAATATTCACTTAATAAAAGAGAAATGATGTAATATTTCATATGGAATAATACATAAATACATTTCTAAGTGAAATATTATTGGCGGAATGTGATTATATGGACATGTAAAAAAGGTGTATAATTTTGTAGAGGGATAACAGTCATTGATCACAGAAAAATTGAATGATCAATGGAATGTTAGAGACCTCAAAACCCTAGAACATTAATAATTTAGAAGACCTTATGATTCATAAAATATGAATTTAATAGGATAAAATATTAGTTTCAATATCTTTTTCGAGAAGTCGAATGATTATTTTGCTATATAATAACAGAAGTAAATATATTTTTTTGATACGATTTTATTTCCTTAGAATAATTTCATTCTTTGGTTATACTTTGATAAATTTTCAATTCATCCCATAATCCAATAAATGAATTTATAAAAATAATTTTTTTTATTAATGAAGAAATAAGATTCACTTTTAAATTTAATTTAATATCCATTATAGAATAATAATTCATTTCATTTAAATTTAGTTATTCTTATGATAAAATTATTAGTACTGTTTATCAAATATGCATGATTCTCTATATTCTGAAGTTATAAATTAATCCCTAAGAAATCATCCAAGTTTATCAATAATCTATTTCATTATTTTTTATCCTTATGGCCCTAACAAGAGATTAATATTTATGTCATTATAAATAAGGTTACCTAATTTACAAAATAGACATGTCATTAATCCCTAATTGAAATGACGTTTCACTAATTTGTCTGCTACAAAATATGTGTATATCTTCACCATGAGTACTAATGATAAATGGTAATATCATGAATTTCATTAAAATATTATTGATAACATATGGGAATCCTTTTTACTTAATTAAATCTTATATTGTTGGATATATTATTTAAATTCAAATATTCTATGATGTCCACCAAAGATAGTATAAACTCTTCCATCAAAAAATCAATAATTAGTCACAAAGTAGTTAGTAATATCTAAATTTTTTATCCATAACTATCATATATTTATAAAAAAATCATTTTCTAAACATAAGGAAAAATTAATGGTATTCATTCCCTCAATCATGCATTTTCTAGGATGTTTAACTCTCCTAGGAATAATTTTTCTTGGTAATTGGTACCATTCAATATATTCTTTCAAATTACTAATGAATATTTTTTTGTACATCCTTAATCATTTAGTAATTATTAAATTTATGATATAATTAATAAAATACTCAAATTATGTAATTTTGAATCTAAACATAGGGACATCAATCATTCCACTTTTTTTATCATAATATTATATGCTTGACTATTAACCATTATATTATTTTGAGGTATGTTCCTTTGATGTGTAATACATCGATTTTCATAGTTACCCATATCTTCAAAGTTAAAAAATGTAAATTATAAAAAAAAATCATACTCTATCAATCATAATAATAATGGAATTTCTCTCCATACTTGTATTAAACGGCCATTCCATTTTATAAATCACCAATGTTCTTTTTTCCATATTTATAACATATTGGAAAATCCTTCTCTACCTTCTTACCTTTAATTGTATTATTCATTTTCATCATATTCTTCTCTTTTTCCCCTTTAAATATATAATAATTTAGAATAAATTATTTTTCCTTTTAGTAGATGATACCATGTCCTCAAATGATGAGACTATTTGGAAGACTAGTTCCCTTCAATTAATTGACTGAATCCCACCAAATAAATAATCATTATGAATATTTTGATTACATACATTGATGAGGTTACCTTTACATCTGTTAAGAGCCATTTTTAAATGATGTATTACCCTACATCATATCATATCATTATGAAACATACTGTATATTTCAAAAACTAATTAAATAATTAACAAAATTTGTTTTAAAAAATATGCATAACTAATATCATAATCATACACGTTTTTTTGTTAATAACTCTATTTTTAAATCCATTATGATTTTTTGTAAAGATAATATTAATTATTATAAAAATATATCATATGGTTTTTATACAAGGTGTGTAGTACAACTATTTTTCTTGCATTAGGTGATAATATAGTCAAAAAAATATTCCATTTTCAGTGTTATTACCACTAGATACATCTGTTCTTGAACTGTATCCACTTGAATTATAGATACATGAAAGTATTTCTAGGAATAAAACATATTCTATACCACTCCAAAATATTAAGATTTTTTTATATTATCATACTAATATTATATTATAGGTTTGTGTTCCCTAATATATGTTTTCATAAATATAGTTCCCAAGGTTTCTTCTAAACACTTATTGATACCAACTGTTGAGACCGAAACCCTAGAAACCTAGAGCTAGTGTTCTCTATAAAAAATTGAAATACGATAAAAGGGATCAAATAACAATGTAAACTATAGTTTTATATTGTTGTTAAAATAGAAAGAGTCTTGAGTCTTGAATTACATTTCAAAAAACCAATTTCAACCATTTTTATAGAATAATGTTATTCCTTCTAGGACATACACTAATAACAAACAAAGTAAACTTCATTGATTCCTAGTAATGGAAACAAAATAGTTTTGATATAAAATTCCCAATAAGTGTTATGTATAATGAATTCTAACATGAATTAATAATCATAATCAATATAGAAATCTAAACAACTAAACACAGAATCAATTTAAAAACATGAATATAACAATAACAAAAATAATATTCAATAATTAATGGTAAATAACTAAAAACACATGCAATTTAATAAATAAACTATGAATGAAATACATCCATAGATAATTTATTTTCAAAAATTCCATGTATAATAATATTTGAATTCAGAATGAAAGAAATGATTAATTATTTGATCTCATGATCACAACCATCATGATACATCTTCCTTGAAGATCGTTCAAAAAATGGTATAAAACTATAGGTAAAGACCATTTTAATTCTATCTTACATACTTACCTCATGATAGCTACCTATGCATCAAGGGGTTTTTTAATCTCGGTCCCTACCCCCCCCCCCCCCACTGTAATTTCAAATAATTCCTCATATATAAAATAAAATATTTAATTCATGAACAATTTGTCATGTCATAAAATATTTTTATGTAGTAAATAATATGAATTTATAGATATTCTCTATTAAATAATATAAATTTCATTTTTTAACAACTTATGATGAAATGATATGGGGTTTATGTAACCAGAATATAAATGATATATAATATTGATATCTTAGAGAGATTTAATGTCGATTGATCATAGGAAAGTAAATATCTCAAAATAAAGGAAATTAATATAAAAATGACTCAAGAAAGTGATTATCAATGCCTTCTTTGTTCAAAATGTACAAAAAACAATCAATTTTAATAATAATGTATCAATACAATTTATACTAATTATATTAAGAATAACATGTTTTTGCTATTGAGGAATATAAATAACATAAAAATATATTTAAAAAAATTCATTGTGAAACTGTCGTTTTTTTAGAAAATTAATTTTTAAAATTAAAGTTTCACAAATATTTTTGAAAATAATTTTCTTTAAAAATATCCTTTAAAATTTATAAATATATATAAAATCATTTTATTGTTCGTGAGGCCTGAATTTTTTTTTTCAATCCACACATGTTTAAATAAAGACTCTGTAATTTTTCAGTAATATCTAAGATGTAATTATTTTAAACGTTCATGAAGAATAAATTAATAAATTATTGTAAAAAGAAAAAAATGGAAATAAATTATTTAATAAATAATTTTTTAATGGTTAAAAACGATTTTACAAAACATTATTTTGGAAGAAAACTGATTTCTAACTGAAGAGAGAAATAGGTTTTATATTTGTCAAAAATATTTTATCATTATTTAAAATACCAATTATAATAGAAAATCACTATTACAAGTATCATAAAAAACTAGATGGTATTAAAATACAAATTCTTTATTAGAAAATGATCAAATAATTTCATTAAACTGAAATTCTAGATTAATAAATATTTATTACAATGTTATTGTAAAATAAACCCTTACATTAATAATAACTATAATATCCCAAACTAGGAGCTACTAAAATGGATCCCTGGTCCAGTGGGTCACATGGAATTAAGTGTGACTTCTCATGCACCAGCACCTTCTAACTATTAGTGATATTCTAAGGTGGAATTATGGGGAAACTATACACTTATATTGGAGTATCGATGTTGAAATAAGAGAAATTATAAATATAAGAATCATAAAATATATCTAAAATCATATAATAAATAGAGAGAATAATAATATTTAACAGAGTATACAAAATCCTAGCATTAATAATAATCAAAATCCATAAACCCTGTCATTTAAAAATGACATTGTGTCATGCTTATAAACAAAATGGGGATATATGGGATACTATGTACATGAATATGCAACAGGCTGAATGAAACACAAAAGACACAAATGGATTCTCCACAAGAATTGTAATCATACTCTCAATCATCAACTCCTATGATCCCGTAGAATAACCAAAACAAATTAAACACCATAAGAATAAACTATCACTAATCAATACCTATAACCTTACAGCCTTCTACGATGCCAACAATGGACCAGATAGGCTGTGAGATAAATATCAATAGAACAACACCAATGGTGTTAATAATAATATAGTTGTTATATATATCATTTAAATGTTAAAATATGAAAAATAATAAACAATGATGATAGTTAAAAAATAGTTAACTCAGGTTCATAGAGGAAACCTAGATAATAGTGCTAGATTTAGTGTAGTCTGGAATTCCATTGATCACAGTTAACCCTTTCTATAAATTTATAAGTAATCGTATAATTTATATATATTTATATGTATTCATGTATATAATCAATGTATATGAATATGTATTTTTTACTATACATATATAATAGGTAATAGTTGGACCTGGGGTTTAGATCAGGTGTCCATTAAATGTCATAAAATCTATAGTCTCTAGAAAGGAAAATAGACCTAAATCTCACATTAATGTCAGAAATCATGCTTTCTACTCAAGACAGATGATTGAGTCATCATACCCAACATCTGAGTTATGGAAACATGTAATTACATTCCCATCATCCATGTAAATGGTGTGAGATGTAAGGCCCAACACCGAATGTATGGGAGCAAGAAATTCCATTCCCAATAAGTCTCTTAAGATATGTCCACCATCCAATATTTATTTCCAATTCCTAATAATCATCTGCAATTATCATTTAAATCATTTATTTTCATTTATCCCCATTTATCCATTGTATCACTAGTTATATACATTATTTATCCATTTATAAAATTTGAAGTAGTCATACAACTCACATTCATTTATATAATTTAACTGATTTTATAAGTATTCAACCTTAAATATTTTATAATATTTAATTATGATAATAATTTTCATTGAGGTTCTTTTCAGGTGTATAGTTTTAGAGAATTATTCCATAACTTATTATATTATATCTCGAATATTACAATGTATACACTTCTACTCAGTATACATTTTTTCAGAAAATAAAAACTCATAAAAAAAGAGTCATGTCTAGTTCCATATATTAGACTGGATTAATTTTTCTTGATACCATCCATGACCATATTCATCACTATGTCCTGTAAAAAACATTTAAAAAAACATTTTATGAGGATTAAAATATAAGGGATATGCACAGAAGGAAAACTTTTAGTTTATAAAATAAAACAAATAAACCTTCAGTACCTTATCATATGTAATACATTTCACCTTAATGAAGTAGTAAATACTCTTCACTGAATAAAAGATCATATCATACCATTTTGTAACCAAAATATTTCCATAAATCCCATAGAAGGAACACATAACATATAAAGGTAACTTGGTACATAAACATACTGATATGGTATAACGATACGTCCGACTTCCACACATATCACTAAATGGAATAGCCATATTGCCACCTTCAATACCCAATTCATTAGAGGTTATAATGTAACCACCCATCCTGGTTTATCATGGAATAAACCATCATTTTGTTTATCACTTAACCTCCCATCAAATGTCCTAGTACCTTTACAAAATCATAACACATAAAATATTGCAAATATAAATATTTCACTAATAACAATTCATTTGCAATGAAAATAAATCATTTCAAGATATTGAAATAATAAATCAATTTCAAAAACCATTTTTAATACCAGAACACCAAAAATAATAGAATAATGGTCTCATTTTCATTTTAAAAACCATAATTCTTATAGTGGAATCCAACTAACGATTACGGTGGAGGAGATGTCATTGTCACTGCAAAAGGTAAAATAACTACTTTTGTCATTTATTAAAATGCTTCATAGAAAAAATATTCCCTTTTAATTAAGTTAAAATAAATTTTTTTTATTATATATCATATAAAATAATGTCATGAATTAATCAATGTATTCCTCAATGAAAGGATATTGAGACGAAGTCCCTCACCTCATGTCCGAGTTGACCCGTTCGTTCAACAATTTCATGAATAACCAACATAATTTAATTTTAATTTTCATAAGAACATTTTCAAGATTATTATTCCTTTTATATTACTTATTACCTTGCTATAACAATTAGCTAATTATTTGTGTTCATATTGGACATTTTTTCGATGTTCGGAACTTGAGTTAAAAATAATCTTCTTATAATTACATGTTTTCCATGTGGTAAAAGTCCATTATCTCCAGAATTATATTAATGATTTAGATATCATATATATAAAACATATAAATTATATATATATATATATATAATATTACATAATATTTGAAGATAATAAATGAAATGCACAGTTCATGGAGAAGGTAAGTCGTACGTACGCATGAACTCTACTTAATTCCTATATCATATTTTAATGGAATGAAAACATAATGATAAAAAGTATATCATAATTACTATATAGCATAATTTTTTATATATGTTATGTTTTTTCTTTAACACCATCCTTTATACGTTCCATGTATGGAATGAAAGAGTCATATCATTTTGAGGGGGCGGTAGTCCGCACTTCCTCAAATTAAATTATCATGTTTACCCATTTTGAACCATAAATGTATGATATAAATGAAAAAATACAGAATAATAAAGAAAAAAATAACATAAAATATTTCATATATATGTAGTTCCATCTTAATGGCCTCCATAAGAGGTGGTCAGTGATAATCGAACAATCATCGTTTTGTGAAGCAGTAGTTGCTCATCCATAGAAACAGTATATTATTCACCAATGAAACAGAGGTGTGTGTAATTTTAGTTTGAATAATTTTAATAACAACAACCTAGTATATTCAGAATAAATATTTTTTTATAAAATAAATGAAGAAAAATATTTTAGGGGGTTGGAGAAGTAAAAAAGCTTAAGAGAAGACGTTACCTTTAAATCGGGTAACACCATTTGGTTTGAACTAGAAGGATTTATTGATGTGTTATCTTCCTAAGGTAAGGACTATATTTGGAATATAGGGATGTTGGGATCTGATTTAGGAAGTGTTTGGATGATCCAAGGAACTTGAGAGGTTTCAGTAATGGGTTAGAGTTGATGGATTTTTATAAGGGGATGATATTCTATTAATAAAGGTAAAAACACATTAAATTAAAATATAAGATGACTCATATTCTAAATGAAACCATACTATACAAATTTCAGAGGTTTTAGATATTATTTTAATTTTTATAATCATATTTATTTAGATCATTATTTTTTAGGTAAACACGGCCTCATTATTGTGTCATTAAACAATTTATTTATTTGTTGTCTAAAAATTATAAAAAAATAATATGGTGTAGGAAATAGTTTTATCATTAAAATTACAATTTATAGTATAAGATATATCTTATATAACCTCGTGTAAAAATTAATTTACTAAAAGATGTATCTTTAAGTATTTTTTTTCTTTACATTAAATTAATTAATATAAACTCTCATTATCACTTTTAAGTATTCCATGTGGTCCCAAAATCATCCCAAGGATGACCATGGTCGAAAATGTATCATCCAATAGGATTATGTCAAAAGTTATAGAAACTTAATATTATTATAATATTATTTTAACCATGAATTACCCTTTTTACCTTTCACCGTGGCAAAAAAAGTCATAAATTACTATTTACCAAAAAATATTTTCATCTTATTGAAGAAAATATTACTTAAAAATATATACAATATATGTTGTATTTTAGAAATTTAATTCATGGAATCAGTAAAATTTCATTTAAATGAGAAATATGGGTTTCAACTACAACTCAGTGTTTTCAATATTCATCAAAAATTGAAGGTTTTCAAAAAATCACCTAAAATTCATCCAACGATATATTTGATATTCCGAATTCAAAAATGATGCCTATTTTACCAAATTAAAAATATAGAATTTGAATTATTTAATTTATAATTAATTCATTATGTCAAAACAAAAATAGGATTTTTAAGAAATAATAACTATCAAAAGACTTACACTAGTTTATATCTAATTTCAAAGTGAAGTTATTTCTACGGACCAACATTGTATTAAATGATGAAAATATAATCTAATTTTAAATTAAATCCCAATTAAAAATATAATATATCCATATAAATAAATTATATTAACTGGATTTTTATGAATTAAAATACCTTATTTTTCACTCTTCATTAAAAAATGAATTTTATCACAAAAATACAAAAAATTTACCCAAAGTAAATTTAGATATTCTGAATCTATATAAGAATTTTATTTGGTAAAATAAAACATATAAAAGTGAAAAAAAACTATATCGAAAGAGGGTTTTCCATCAAAAGTCAATAAATCAGATTTTAAATGAATATTAGGGTATTTGTGCTTAATATTAGATTAATTCACATTTTTACCCTCTAACATTTATTGGATAAATATAAAAACATTTAACAACCATGTATATTCATATTATAGTTAGTTCATTTCATTCATGCTATTACAGCTGCTAAGCGTTTTCTGTCATTTAAAAAAAATATTATATTATTATTTTTCTATATGACCCAACATTGTGTGCAATGTATATTTTTAAAGAAACCCGTTGTTGCATTTTGGGTATGATTTTGAACATAGCATCCCTATTAAATTAAAATTAATATTTAAATAAAAATTATTAATAAATATGAAAATGTCTTATTCTTTATTTACCTGGGATGTTACAACTTTATATTTTTTGAAATTGTGTCTTCGCAATTATATATATATATATATCATATAAATTTGGGTATTTATACATCATAGAATTTTCAGATTCCCACGTTTCCTCTTCAGCAATATAGTTTTTCCAAAACTTTCTTTACCTGATTAATTTACTTATTTTTCAACACTTGTTATAGTACACCCGGTATGAGGTTTGTGGCCTTTTTATATTATTTTTTATGTGTTTAAAGTTCATGGGATGAGTTGGGAAGAGGATGGGGGATTTTGGAATGGTTTTGGATGAGTTTAGAGGATTTTAAAGGGGTTCACGGTTTGAGCATGGTTAGTGGAAACTGTGCGAGTTTTCCAAGAAACTTTGTAGGGGAGACAGTAGGCTTCACACGGCCTACATACGGTTTTCCAAACCGTGCAAGGAAATCATGTAGATCATTTCTCTCGAGGTAGTAGTGTGTACACGGTTTACGCAAGGTTTGCCAAACCGTGTGGGCTAACCGTGCACCCACATAAAAATAGGTTTATAAGTTCCTAGTTCCCTCGGGCTTAACCTATTTTACTCAAATCTTCTTCCCACTTGAGACTCACTTGGGATTTTGGGTTCTCAGGGGTTAAGGGTGCTCTCCCACTTGATTTGGAATCATTTCAAATGGGTTTCAAATCGGTTTGAAGGTGGATTCTCCCGGGTAAGTCTCTCCTCCTGTTTCTCTTGTGTTTTCCTCTAGATCTACATCCTTCCTCTTTCTTGGTTTCCTAGATCTACACTTGTTTTGTGTTGATATATGCTTGTGGTTTCCGTGGATGTTAATATTAAGGCTTGTGAATGTTAGGGAAAGGGTTCTAGTGAGGTTTTGGTGGTGCGTTCGCCGGTTTTGAGGTGCGGTTATTCGTGGGTCGATTTCTCAAGAACCCTAAATGTAGGTGGATTCTCTCTCGACTCCACATAGATAGAGCTAATGGTTTTGGTTATAATTAATTTTTTGTGATTGAAATTAATTCTGTTTGGATGTGCACAATCGGTTAAAAACTCCTTGGGTGATGTTTTGGGGATTTTGAGGAAAAATAGGGTTTTTTGGTGAAATGATTTTATTGTGGATTTTAAAATATAGATTTTAAAGTGGGATGCTATGGTTTATTTGTGAAATGATTGATGTAAATGGTTTTCAATAAAAGGGTTTTTTAGTGAAATGTTTTTTGTAATGGAAAATGGTTTTCAATAAATGGGGTATTTATTGAAGTTGATTTATATGCGATGGAATTGGTTTATTTCTTGTGGTTGTGACCTTGGTGGGTCTTATGCTTAGCATTGTCTTGTATGAATATGGTGTTGAAGTGGAGATAAGTACCACTATAAAAAGGGGATGGATAGTGGACGTAAGGTCCACCATCAATGGTAAGTGTAGGGGAAGTTCCACTAAAGTGTGAATGGGTGATCCGATTGGACGGAAGCTCCACTGTTTGGTTGTTTTGGATGTTTGATGTGCATTGCTTTGCAAGATGGAATTTTTGTATTAATCTTAAATGATTAAATGGTTATGGATTGTTTGATTGGATTTCCCTTGGTAGCTAGGTTTGGGTGTGATGGCTCGGTAAGGGCATGTTAGGCTTATTAAAATGGTTGCACTTGTGATTTATTTTATATTAACTGTTTTATATAAATGTGCTAAATATTTTATCCTAGTTGCGTGTCTATGGAATTCATTTGGGAAAATTCTACTAAGTTTCAATACCCACCCCTACTTTGGCACATTGTTGTCTTTCCAGATGTTGTGTATCCTGACGTGTGAAAAGGTAAGGCATCTCCATCCCTTAGTGGAGCATTGTGATCCTTGGTGGAGCCTCGATCTTCTAGCATGATGTGGATATGTGTCAGTGTCATAGCATGTGGTCTTTGGTTGTTTAGATTCCATAGTGTACTTTGATGTTGTGTGGACATGTCAAGTTGTATTGGATTTGAGTTGTGTTGTGGAACAACTTGGTTATCATTTGGGAATACATGTTTGGGTTTGAAAGTGTGTGCATATTCAGCTATTGGTTTGGTTGTGTTTTTCTTAAGGTAAAATTGTTACCCAAAACGATCTTGATGCCCTCGGCAATTTTTTCCAGCCTTTGGAATCTTGGGAAAATCTCTTAAGGACAAGTAGCGCTCAACGCCTCCTCAAGCGAATGAGGTAGGGGCGGGGTGTTACAAGTGGTGTTAGTTTGTTCGGCCCTTTGGAGTGGATTATCAGGTTTGGGGTTGAAATTTGTTATGTTACATTCTGTGATTCGGGATGGTAGCAAGGCGTAGGAATGTCGGAACATGGAATGTATAAAATAAAAGGACGTACCTAACCCTTTTATGCTGAATTTCAAGTTACTAGGGAGTTGGGTACATAAGTGTTTTGGAGACACTTATAGGAATTGAATATCTCATTGTCGTGGTTGTAGCCAAAGAGATGAGCATGGAATGCATGGTAGAAATGACTTCCCACTAGGATGCATATTTCATTGGGGTATAATGAACTATGGTCTGAACTGAGAAATGGTTTCTGTGTGAAACTATAATGTGAATAAATTTAATATTTTGAAAATGGTATGATTTTCAAAATGGTGAAACATGGGAAATGTGAACTTCTGGAAATATGTGATGTGAAAGTGTTGTGTAATGTGATTTGAGATGGGATTTTGTGATGTCTACAGAAGTGAGACTCATGGTTGTATGTTTTCTGTTTATAGAAATGGCACTAGATAGGCGTCGTAGAGACCAACTAGAGGAGGCTGCTGAGAATGTGGTAGCACCTGATCCTCAGGTGAACCAGCACCTAGTGTAAAGCATAGTGCAATCATTCCATGATGTTGGAATTTGAAGTAAAATGGATGTACCAAGGCATGTGGATCATGTGGTACAGTTTCCAAAGAAGAATCCACCCATCTATAGGGGTGATTCAGAGCCAGAGACGGTAGAATCATGGTTGAATAGAATGAATAAGATCTTTGAGTTCTTGGGAATACCGATTGAGATGAAAGTGAAGTTGGCCACATATATGTTGGAAGATCTTTCCCGTTAGTGGTGGGAGTTGGTAGTCCATGCGAGGAAGGATCGGGGTATGATGTTGGAAGGCATTGAAGAATTTTTTAATAAACAATTCTACCCACATACGTTCAGAATTCAGCGTAAAACGAATTTCTTCCGTTTGAAGCAAGAGCTTATGTTTGTGATGGAGTATGCAACTAAGTTTATGAACATTGTGCAGTTTTCACCCGAGGTGGCAGGCAGCACATCGTTTAAGGAAAGGATCATTAAAGCGGGGTTAAGGCAATAAATCTGTTCAAAGACAGTGGTGTTTTGTATAGATGAATACATAGAGATGGTGAATAGAGCCTCGGTGGCTGAGCGAGATCTGTTGGGCGCTTCGGGCAGAGGAAGCATGGTGGTACCCATTAAGAATAGTGGGAACTCTAACATCGGGTTTAGGAGAAGGAGTGAAACTTATTCCCAGGGAGGAATATGGCATATAATCCGACGTTAGGATTGGTATATCTTCCTTCGAAGCCTCAGAGAAAGCCAGGATGTTTTCAGTGTAGTTCGACGAGCCACATCAAGAAAGATTGTATGAAACAACCTCGAGCATGTCATAATTGTAGAAAGATGGGGCATCTGTAGCATTATTATCTGAATTATCCAAGTTCATGTGTGTGTGACACTCCTCATTGATTGCAGACATCGTATGCTTCGACGGGATGGGGACAACAGCACACCCCTCGTCAGCAGGGTAAAGTGGGTCATGGTGATTCTCGGAATACCATGACGCCTCAGTAGGGAAATAAAGAGCAGAGTGTGGAAAGAAAACATGTGTTTGGAGCTGATCAGGTTGTGGTGGATGGTTTTTAGGGACCATCCATGGTGCAAGGTAATATTATTTTAAATTCAACTCTGATGCATGTTTTGTTTGATACGGGTGATTCACAATCTTTTATGGCTGCACATGTGGTTGATTTGCTGGGTTTAAGGGTAGAAATGATGCCCTCAATTTTGAAACATTAAACTCTTCTGGGATGAAGAGAGTGTTGTGCCTTCTTGTGTAGAGAATGTTGTATCGTTGTGGGTGAGGTTGAGATAGTGGGGAATTTCTCAATTCTTGAGATGTATGGGTATGATGTAATCTGGGGAATGGATTTATTGGTTTCATTTAAGGCCCACATTTATTGTGATGCCCTAACAGTGGATTTTATGACACACGATGGTGTTAGACATCTATTTGGTGTATGGAGGCATGAATGGAAGGGTGAAACGAGTTTGTTGGCACTAGTAGTGGGTACATTATCGTATCAGTTGGCGGCGTTGTCATTGGAGTCGGTAGACGGTGTTGAGCAGAATATTCTCCCGGAGGTGGTAGATCAGTTCACGGATGTTTTTCCGGAATAATTCTCTGGGTTATCTCCCATAATAGAAGTGTAGTTTATGATTGATATCTATCCAGGGACCAGTCATATATCACTTTCGTCTTATCAGATGGCACCAACTGACTTTGCGGAAATTTGAAGTCCAATTGGATGAGTTAGAAAGCAAAGGGTTTATCTAGCCTAGCACGTCTCTGTGGGAACCACCAGTGTTTTTTTTGAAAAAATGAGGAGAGAACATTGTAAATCTATGTTGATTATCATAGACATAACCAAGGTACGATAAAGAACAGATATCCACTCCAACGAATTGATGATTTGTTCGACCAGTTGAGGGGAGCCCAGTGGTTCTCCAAGATCGACCTGAGGTCGGGAAATCATCAATTGTGGGTGAGGAAGGAGGATTTTCCAAAAAAATCTTTCAGAAGTTGATATGTCCATTATGAATATGTGGTTATTCCCTTTGGTCTAACAATTGTTCCAACAGTGTTTATGGAATTATTGAATCAGACATTTCAGATATATCTATATTCATTTGTGGTGGTGTTTGTAGATGATATTCTGTTGTATTCAATTACAAGGGTGGAGCATTAGCAGCACTTGGAGATAGTGTTAGGGATCTTGAGGGATCGTCAGTTGTATGCCAAATTGTCAAAGTGTGACTTTTGGATATAGGATGATTGTTTTCTTGGGCCTATGATTTATGAAAGGGGTGTTTTAGTGGATCTAGAAAAGATAGAGGTCTTTATCTCATGGCAACCTCCAAAGATTGTGTTTGAGATACAATGTTTTCTTGGTCTAGATGGGTATTATCAGAGTTTTGTTCGTGATTTTTCACATTTAGCTTCACCGATGACAGCTTTGACAAGAAAGAATGGCCCATTCTAGTGGAATGAATAGTGTTTGTACTGTTTCGAAGAGGTAAAGGGTCGCCTTACGTCAGCACCAATCTTGGTTTTTCCAGAATTAGGAAAAGTCTATATGGTGTATTACAATGCATCGGGATCAAGGTTGGGGTGCATTTTCATTCAAGGGAATCATGTGGTTTAATATGGCTCATGAAAGTTGAGAGTGAAAGAGAAGAACTACCCAACTCATGATTTAGAGTTGGCAGGAGTGGTCCATGCCTTTAAATTATGGTGTCATTATGTATTCGGTGAGAAATTCACGGTATATACAGATCATGAGATATTGAAACACATTTTCTCACAAAGGCATATGAACATGAGGAAAATGAGATGGATGGAATATATCCAGATGATTGATTTTGACTTTATATTCACACCATGTATGGGAAATTTGGTGATGGATGCATTAATTAGAAAATCATATGCTCAAGTGGTAAAACAGGTATAAGACCAATGGAAGTTGATGTTGGTTATAGCAGATATGTGATTGGAATGTAAGGACCAGGGTGATAGAGCTATCTTCATTCTAGTTTTGTTGATTCCTAACATGGATGGCTTGGTTAAAGAGGCATAGATATCTGATCTAGAGTGTGTGACCATGGGGTTGAAACTCAATAGTGGGGAGAACATTGAGGGCTCGTAATTGAATGGAGACTCAGTTTTGTGTTTTCAGAATTGGATTGTTGTACTAGTTTCTTGTTTGGAGGATCTTCTCAGGGTATATCATCATTCCAGGTGGGTTGTTTATCCTGGAATTCAAGAAAATGTATAAAGCATTGAAAGCACTGTTCTTGTGTGCTGGTATGAAAAGATGTGTGGTTGAGTTTGATTCGATATGCTTGAATTGTCAGGAGGTGAAGGCAAGGAATTAGAGGCCAGCAAGAATTTTGCAGTCTTTAACAGTCCCTGTTTGGATGTGGGAGCAGATAACAATGGATTTTGTCATAGGTCTCCCAAGAATGGTCAGAAAGCATGATGCTATTTGGATGATATTGGATCGGCTAACGAGGTTGTCCCATTTCATCCCGATTCATGAATCTCATACGGTGGAGGATCTATCCAAAATCTATATCTGAGAGGTGGTAAAGGGGCACGGTGTTCCAGTTTCAATTGTATCAGATAGAGATCCGAGGTTTACATCTCGTTTCTATAAATCCTTACTGCATTCCCTTGGAACTAAGTTGACCATGAGTGCGGTGTATCACCCTCAGACGGATGGACAATCCGGGAGGGCGATACAAACTTTGTAGGATATGTTTTTGGCTTGTGTCATGGATTTTAGTGGCTCATGAGAGGAGAACTAGTCGTTGGTTTAGTTCTCGTACAATAATAGTTATCAGGTATCCATACAGATCGCTCTGTTTAAAGAATTGTATGGGCGACCATGTCGTTCTCCACTATGTTGGGTGGAAACTAGTGATTCCTCAATGGTTGGACCGAGCCTTGTCTAGGAGATGAGGGAGAAGATCATGTTTTTCAGGAAGAGACTGGAGATGGCTCAGAGTCTTCAGAAATTGTTTGTGGATCATCGTCGACGGTCGTTGTCGTTCGAAGTGAGTGATCATGTTTTCTTGAGGATCTCTCTAGGGTTGGGACATTGTCAGTTTGGAAAGCAGGGAACATTATCTCCAAGGTATATTGGAACTTTTGAGATTCTTGAGCAGGTTGGTGAGGTGGCATATCATTTGGATTTTCCACCTAGGTTTTGTGTGGTGCAAAATGTGTTTCATGTGTCATAGTTGTAAAGGTATCAGCTGGATCATTACCTTGTGATTCGATGGGATCATGATGAGCTAGAACCAGATGCTTCGTTGGTGCACAAGCCAGTGCGGGTTTTGGATAGGCAATAGAATGTCTTGCGTGGTAAAAGCATCATTTTAGTTTTTTTTTGTGGCAGCATGGTCAGATTCAAGAGGAGACTTGGGAGTGGGAGAAAGAAATGGTCGAGCAGTGGCCTGAGCTCTTTCGACAAAGGGCGGGTTCACTACGTTCTGAGGACAGAAGGTCCAATAGTGGGGAGAATTTAGTACCCCCTGTTTGAGGTATGGGGCTGTTTTTATTCTTTTCTATGTGTTTAAAGTCCATGGGATGAGTTGGGGAGAGGTTGGGATTGTTTTGAATGGTTTTGGATGAGTTGGAGGCTTTTAAAGGGATGCACGTTTTGAGCACTGTTAGGGGTAATCGTACAGGTTCTCTAAGAAACTGTGCAAGGGATACAGTAGGATTCACATGGCCTACGCATGGTTTTCCAAACCATTCGAGGGAATCATGTGGACCCTTTCTCCCGAGGCAGTAACGTGCGCACGGTTAGCGCACGGTTTTCCAAACCGTGCGTGCTAATCGTGCGGTTACTTAAAAATAGGGTTATAAGTTCCTGGTTCCCTCGAGCTTAACCTATTTCACTCAAATAATCTTCCCACTTGAGAATCCCTTGTTATTTTTGGTTCTCAGGGGTTAAGGGTGCTCTCCCACTCGATTTGGAAGCATTTCAAAGGGGTTTCAAGGCGATTTGAAGGTGGTTTCTCCCGGGTAAGTCTCTCCTCTTGTTTATTGTAACGCCCCGACCCCAGCTGCCCAGAGCCGGTGCATTACTTCGTAACATTGGCATGATCACAAGAAAGATCAAATATCGAAAGACCGATTGGTTTAGTAGCCTTGGAAACACTAGATATATTCATAAGTTTTACATTACATCATAAAATGAAAAACTACTACAACAACATAATGTTTCCACAGTCCAAAATATAATTCCCTCATAATATCCCTGCAGGTCATTCATAACTTACATCTTCACTTCCTGGGAAAAATAAAACATAGAAAAGGGGTGAGCTCAAATGCCCAGTAAGGATAACAATATAGCGGAAACTTTCATCAATAAGAATAAACATTTAAGGCAATGTATAACTAAAACAAAAGCCTTTTAAACATGAACTTTCAACATGGTATGGCATAAATAAAATGAAATAATGCCATTTACTTATTCACATGGATATTCTACTAATCGAATAATCACATGCAAAAATCAATAACCACTTTCATAATGTTGGAATTCATAATGCTAAACGTTAATTTATTTGTCTAGGCCTCATCCCAAGACCTAGGGGTTACTTCTAACCGGAACCCAACCCGGAGTGCCTCTAATAACCGGACACCAACCCGGAGTGCCTCTAATAACCGGACACCAACCCGGAGTGCCTCTAATAACCGGACACCAACCCGGAGTGCCTCTAATAACCAGACACCAACCCGGAGGGCATACTTTTACCAGTCCCTAACCTGGAGGGCTTACTTTAACCAGTCCCCAACCTGGAGGGCTTACTTTTACCGGTCCCCAACCCGGAACATACTTGTTTAGCACATTCATCTGAAGAAAAGTTTGAAATATAACATAAACATTCGGATTAAAACTAGCATACGAAATTTCAATAGTTTCACCATAAACTATTAATGGTATAAAATAGCACATCCACAGTCAAACATATCACAAAACCTTCAATACAATATAGAATTTTTGTATTATAATAAATCAACTTCAAATAAGAGTAAAATCCATTAAAGGATGTTGACATAGATGAAATCAAAACACTTTTTAGAGAAATATCTCTTTATATTTTTGAAATCATTTAAGAGCCATATAAAATAAAACATTTTCTTGAAAATATTCTTGTAAGCTTGTAAGGAAAGCTTTGACGATTTTATAACGGCGGAAAATAACCGCACCCGCCGTATAAGAAAAAAAAACATTCTTATCTTAATTCTGTCGAAAAGGTTAAAAAGGACCATGTTTTGAAAACGACGGAAATATTCCTTTATAAACCTCTTACAAAAAGTCAAACAAGGGTATAAATGAATTTAACCCATATTCTTGTAAATAATAAATATGTTTTGAAATACATTTCGAAGAAACATGGATGTGGATGATAAAGAAATCCCAGTAGATTATTACGTATAAACAACCTCGGATAATGAAGAGATTGTGAAATAACCCTTACCTTGTACTTTTCCTTGGTTGGGGTAGGTTAACCTCCTCTTCTTCGGGTTCTTCCTTTTGATTTGATCAAAAGGACTCCTTAGGTTGGCTTTCTGATCAAACTAAGGCCTCTAGGTTGTAGTGAGGGATGTTGGGAGATTATTTGGGCAGAGTTTGGCCGAACCAAAAGGCTTTGAAGGTGTGAAGAAATGAGAAGGAGGAGTTCCCTTTTATAAGAGGGGTGAGGGGCACCTTTGGAAAAGCTAGAAATATTAATTTATAATAAATTCATATTCGGTTTCTAAAGGCTCCGAAGTTGACTATTCAAAGGATGAGGTGGGGATAGGTCGAAAACAACTCATCCAATATAATTTAGATAGGTTTGGGTACTTATATTAACCTTATCTTTAAGTATTAACTCTAAGTTAATTAGTTTCACTTTTACAATGTATTTTTGTATTTTTATATATTATGGTTAATAAACTTACTATATACCCTCAAGCGACCCCCAAGTGGTCCATTAATTATTAACCTATCATAATATAAGTCTCTTGGCCGAACCTTATATTTTTAGGAATTTAATATCAATTAATAATATAATATTTGTTTTAAGAACTCTTTTATGTCAATTTTGACACTATTCAATAGTTGATTTTTGTGAAACTCATAACAGATTGATTACTTCGAACAAAGTCCATTAAATCAATCCTAATATATCATATTAGCCTAGAAAATTAGTTTAATTCATTAAAAGTTTCATATTATATTTATTTGGGTATTTATAATATCAATTATTTTAATTTTTCACTATTATAGTAATTACTGCATCATCATTGTGTCATAAATAAAATAACTTATTTAATGTCTAAAAATTATAAATAAAATATAATTATGTAGGAAATCTTTTTATCTTTCTAATGAATATTTATAATAGAAAATCCAACATGTATAACCCTATGTAAAAAAATGTTGTTCTAAAAGATATATGCTTGTGTCATTTTTGTATTCATTTTGACTTAATTAAAATAAAGTGTCATTATCACTTACAAGTGGATCCATGGGGTCCCAAAATAGACCCAAAGATGCCCATGGTCGACTATGTATCAACCAATAGGGTTAAGACACGTTTTAGGGTAATTTAGTATTATTATAATATTTTTTTAACCCTTATTTACCGGATTTACCCTTAACCATGGTAAATAAAATATTTACCGCAGTAATTATTCAAAATGTCTAAAAATAAAAGTTACCTATTTACACAATTTGAACATCCTGATTCCAAATATGGAATCCATTTTTCTAAATTCAAAACACAGAAGTGGCAGAAATTAATTTAAAATTAATTCCCGCTGTCAAAACAAAAAGCGTGTTTTTAAGAGATAATAACTACTAAAAGATTGACACTTGTTTATGTTCGGTTTAATTGTAAAATTATGTCCAATGACCAACATTATATTAAATGGTAAAAATATATTCTAAATATACTTTAAAACTACTAAAATTCATAATTTATCACTATTACTTATTCTGATTAAAAAAGTTGTTTTTAATTAAAATTTAGTAATTTTCACTATTCATCAAAATATAAAAGTTATCCGAAAAGTACCAAAATTTCACCCTAGGATAATTTCGATATTCAGAATCCAAAAATGAAGTCCATTTTGAAATATAAAATATATATGATTTCAAAAAGTAGGTATCACTATTTACAACGGCTAGTTTAATTAGTTGTGGTGTGTGTTAGAACTCGAGGTTGCGTACAACACACGCTATCGCATTATTCGAAGGGAAACGTACCGTAGAAGCTTGGGGTGTTACATTCTCCCCTCCTTCAAATAATTGCGTCCTCACAATTTCTAGGGTATTACTGCATAAAAAGACTCGGGTGGTTCTTCATCATAAGTTCCTCGGGTTCCCACGTTGCCTCTTCTATCTTATGATTTCTCCACAAAACTTTTACCAGACGCGTCGTCCGGTTTCTCAGTACTTGTTCTCTTGTATCAAGAATCCTGACGGGCTCTTCACAATAAGAAAGATCGGGTTCCAGTTCTAATTCCTCATAGGTGAGTACATGCGTTGGGTCAGGCATGTATTTCCTCAACAGAGATACGTGGAACACATCGTGAACTTTGGAGAGACTTGGCGGCATTGCCAATCGGTAAGCTACAACCCCAATTCGTTCTAGAATTTCGAAAGGTCCGATGTACCTGGGACTCAATTTACCTTTCTTACCAAAACGTATGACTCCCTTCCACGAAGATACCTTCAGGAAAACATGATCACCGACTTGAAATTCCAAATCCTTCCTTCGATTATCGACATAGCTCTTCTACCTACTTTGAGCTGCTTTAATGTGATTTTGGATTACCTTCACCTTTTCCACCGTTTCCTCCACCAGTTCTGGGCCTACAAGTTTTCTTTCACCAACGTCATCCCAACAGGTTGGTGTACGACATCTCTTTCCGTATAACGCTTCATATGGTGCCATCTGAATACTCGAATGGAAGCTATTGTTATAGGAAAATTCTACTAGTGGTAAATATTGATCCCACATACCCTGAAAATCAAGTGAGCAAGATCTCAACATGTCTTCTAAGGTCTGAATAGTCCGTTCTGATTGTCCGTCTGTCTGAGGGTGGTAAGCAGTGCTCAAATGAAGTTCAGTATCCAGGGATTTCTGAAGACTTTTCCAAAATCTTGAAGTAAAACGGGGATCACGATCAGAAACAATCGATAGGGGTACTCCATGAAGTCTCACAACTTCATTAATGTATAGTCTTGCTAGACGTTCCAGGGGTAGATCTTCTCTTATAGAAAGAAAATGTGCTGACTTGGTAAGACGATCAACAATAACCCATATTGCATCGTTCCTTCTAGGAGTCTTTGGTAGCCCCATGACAAAGTCCATTGTAATATTGTCCCATTTCCACTCCGGTATGGGAAGAGGTTGCATGACTCCTCCAGGCTGTTGCCTTCCAGCTTTCACTTGTTGACAAACCATACATCTTGACACAAAATCAGCAATCTCCCTCTTCATGTTGTCCCACCAAAAATGTTCCTTCAAATCTCTATACATTTTGGTGCTCCCAGGGTGTATAGAGAAATTGGAACTATGAGCATCATCCAGCAATTCCCTTTTTAGATCAGGTATATTGGGAACACAAAGTCTCTTCCCGAATTTCAAAATTCCACCTTCATACGCAAAGTCTCTCAATCTCCCATCATTCACAGCTTTAATCTTCTTTTGGAATTCTTCATCATCAGTCTGAGAACTCTTAATCCTTTCTAGTAAAGATGGTTTGGCAACCATTTGAAAAAGCATTGATGTTTCACCTTCCCTGGTTATTCCCATGTCCATCTTCACTAGCTCCATGAAAATTGGATCCCTTTCAATTCTCATCATGTTCAAAACTCCATGGTCTTTTCTGCTCAAAGCATATGCCACCTTGTTTGCCTTCCCCGGGTGGTAGTGTATCGTACAATCATAATCCTTGAGTAATTCAAGCCATCTCCTTTGCCTCATGTTGAGTTCTTTTTGTGAGAAAATATACTTCAAACTCTTGTGATCAGTATAAATGTCACATTTTTCACCATAGAGGTAGTGCCTCCATATCTTCAAAGCAAAGATCACAGCTGCTAACTCAAGATCATGAGTAGGATAGTTTTGTTCATGAATTTTCAACTGTCGTGATGCATAGGCAATAACTCTATCATTCTGCATAAGGACACACCCAAGTCCTTTCTTTGATGCATCACTATAAATAACGAACCCATCATTCCCCGATGGTAGAGTCAATATAGGAGCATTGACTAATCTTCTCTTCAGTTCTTCGAAACATTCTTCACACTCTTTTGTCCAAACAAATTTAACCCCTTTACGTGTGAGCTTCGTTAATGGGTTAGCCAATCGGGCAAAATTCTGGACGAAACGTCGATAATAACCTGCCAAGCCAATAAAACTACGTACCTCAGTTATACTCGTAGGTGCTGGCCATTCTTGGATTGCTTTGGTCTTAGAAGGATCAACAGAGATTCCATCTTTTGAGACAATATGGCCAAGAAAAGAAATCTCCTGAAGCCAGAATTCACACTTGCTAAACTTCCCATATAATTCATGCCTCCTCAGAGTCTTCAAGATAATGCGCAAGTGATTTTCATGATCTTCATAGGTTTTGGAGTATACCAAGATATCATCAATAAATACCACCACAAATTCATCCAGATACTCCTTGAAAACTCTATTCATTAGATCCATGAATACAGAGGGTGCATTAGTCAATCCAAACGGCATTACAGTAAACTCGTAATGCCCGTACCTGGTTCGAAATGCTGTCTTCGGAATGTCTTCCTTCTTTACACACAACTGATGGTATCCAGATCGAAGGTCAATCTTTGGAAAGTATTGAGCTCCATGGAGTTGGTCAAATAAATCATCAATACGAGGTAGGGGATACTTGTTCTTTATCGTTATAGCATTGATCTCCCTGTAGTCGATACATAACCTCATAGATCCATCTTTCTTTTTAACAAAAAGAACAGGGGCTCCCCATGGAGAGACACTAGGGAGAATAAATCCCTTATTACTCAATTCCTCTAGTTGTTTCTTTAGTTCGACTAACTCTACAGTGGCCATTCTATAAGGGGTCTTCGATATAGGCCTTGATCCAGGAATCAAATCAATGGAAAACTCAACTTCTCGTTCTGGAGGATGTCCAGGTAAATCTTCCGGAAATACATCTACAAATTCTTTCACAACAGGTACATCCTCTATTTGAACATTCCTTTCCTCACCGATAGTTACTTCATTCTCTTCCTCCCCAATAATTGAATTAAGTTGAGCTACTGGGGGTGGATCTAAATAAGAATTAGGTGGTGACGATTCTGCTCTAAAAATAAGGTGTTCCTTATCATTATCATCAAGAATCGTAACCTCTTTCTTCTTACAATAAATCTTCGCATCATAGTCCGAAAGCCAGTCCATACCGAGGATTATATCAAACTCAATCATAGGTATGACGATGAGATCAGCAGATAAAGAAAATTTATGTGCTCTAATGGGGACTGATTCGCAAAACATTGTTGCAACAATACTTCCCTTAGGAGTTTTAACTGACAACTCCCTTATTAAATCAAATTGGAAATATCTAATTTTCTTAGCAAACTGGGAAGATATGAATCAATGCGATGATCCAGAATCAAATAATGCATTTTCTAAACTTGAGGAAACTATTAAATTACCTGCCACCACATCTTTCGGAGCTTCTACCTCAGCAGTAGTGATAGCATAAGCCTGGCCTTGATCCCTTGGCCTTTTCTGAGGTAAGTTCTCCTGACGCTTAGGACATGAATTTGCATAATGCCCCATCTCCCTGCAATTGTAGCACTGAACGTTGGTAGCTTCCTTCTTCCCCTTGCAATCATGAGCTTGGTGGCCTTTTTCACCACACTTGTAACAGACTCCCATTCCCTTCAAGCAAGTACCAGGATGTTTCTTCCCGCATTTACCACAAGATGGATATTCAACCATTCCTTTCTTCCCCTTATTTCCATTCCCAGATTGATCAGAAGGTCTCTTCTTCTCTTGCTTCGCTTTAAAGTCATAAGAATTAGAGAATTCTTTTTCGGTCTTGATAGCACATGAGACAATGTCTTCGTACGACGAAAAGGATTGTGAGACTAATGCTCGACGGAGAAATGGTTTTAACCCATCAAAGAAACGATCAATCTTACTTCTTGGGTTGCGAATATAATCACCAGCGTACCTCGCTAACCTTTTAAAGTTAGCCTCATACTTTGTGACATTCTCATCCTCCTTTTGTCTCAGACTCAGAAATTGCCTTTCCATATCTGCTCGATGGTCGCGAGGAAAGTATTTTTCTAAAAACAGATCTTTGAACTCCCTCCATTCCATATTTGATACTTCATCATCTTCCTTCTTATTTTGAATCAATGACCACCATTGATCAGCATCTCCAGTGAGGCGGTAAACTGCCATGGTAACTTTTTCCCTTTCACTACTCCCCAAAGCCTGAAATATTTTCTCTAGGGAAAATATCCATTGCTCAGCTACTAAGGGATTTGTACTCCCATTGAACGTTGGTGGTTGTTGTCTCATGAATCGATCTAACATTGATCCTCCACGCTGCGGATCAGGGTGCTCCATACGGGTAAGGTTATTATTCATAACCTGAGTAAGTTGTCCCAGTACGGTGATTAGCTGATCAGCACCAGTTGCATCACCAGCCCCACTATAATTATCTTGAGCAGGAGGGAAATCCCTACATGGAGTGCGTGCATTGATACGGTTTCCATTTCTTCCACTAGGCGCCATTTCTAAACAATGGCATAAACTAGATCAGTTTATGAATCAAAATACATAATCCCATACTTATAAAACACTTCACATAAATTGAACTATTTATGGATATAATCCATAATCATAAAAATGTTTTCTTTGAGGAAGTATATACTCATAAACCCTTCATAATGATTTGTAAAGAAAATGAGAGTTATCCTAAGCATATCCCCCGGGAGTGTCGTAACCAAGAGTGCAGCAAGGCCCGTTGTCGTGCACCAGTTCCCGTTCGAGTCTAGCTCAAAGCGGTGTTTTCGGGTTTTACCCCTAGGTACATCTGTGCCAGAGCCGCCTCTACCTGCTCGTATCCAGACAGGGATGTATTGCTCGGAAAACTCACAAAATCTCTACAATACCAAAATTCTAGGAAGTTATTCTATACTAATCCTCAAAGTTCATCTTAAGTCTACGTGCTCTAATCAGAGTTTATCTAAATCTAGCTTCCAAGGTTTGTACTAAACTTCCTCTGATACCAACTGTAACGCCCCGACCCCAGCTGCCCAGAGCCGGTGCATTACTTCGTAACATTGGCATGATCACAAGAAAGATCAAATCTCGAAAGACCGATTGGTTTAGTAGCCTTGGAAACACTAGATATATTCATAAGTTTTACATTACATCATAAATTGAAAAACTACTACAACAACATAATGTTTCCACAGTCCACACTATAATCCCCTCATAATATCCCTGCAGGTCATTCATAACTTACATCTTCACTTCCTGGGAAAAATAAAACATAGAAAAGGGGTGAGCTCAAATGCCCAGTAAGGATAACAATATAGCGGAAACTTTCATCAATAAGAATAAACATTTAAGGCAATGTATAACTAAAACAAAAGCCTTTTAAACCTGAACTTTCAACATGGTATGGCATAAATAAAATGAAATAATGCCATTTACTTATTCACATGGATATTCTACTAATCGAATAATCACATGCAAAAATCAATAACCACTTTCATAATGTTGGAATTCATAATGCTAAACGTTAATTTCTTTGTCTAGGCCTCATCCCAAGACCTAGGGGTTACTTCTAACCGGAACCCAACCCGGAGTGCCTCTAATAACCGGACACCAACCCGGAGTGCCTCTAATAACCGGACACCAACCCGGAGTGCCTCTAATAACCGGACACCAACCCGGAGTGCCTCTAATAACCAGACGCCAACCCGGAGGGCATAATTTTACCAGTCCCTAACCTGGAGGGCTTACTTTAACCAGTCCCCAACCTGGAGGGCTTACTTTTACCGGTCCCCAACCCGGAACATACTTGTTTAGCACATTCATCTGAAGAAAAGTTTGAAATATAACATAAAAATTCGGATTAAAACTAGCATACGAAATGTCAATAGTTTCACCATAAACTATTAATGGTATAAAATAGCACATCCACAGTCAAACATATCACAAAACCTTCAATACAATATAGAAGTTTTGTATTATAATAAATCAACTTCAAATAAGCGTAAAATCCATTAAAGGATGTTGACATAGATGAAATCAAAACACTTTTTAGAGAAATATCTCTTTCTATTTTTGAAATCATTTAAGAGCCATATAAAATAAAACATTTTCTTGAAAATATTCTTGTAAGCTTGTAAGGAAAGCTTTGACGATTTTATAACGGCGGAAAATAACCACACCCGCCGTATAAGAAAAAAAACATTCTTATCTTAATTCTGTCGAAAAGGTTAAAAAGGACCATGTTTTGAAAACGACGGAAAGATTCCTTTATAAACCTCTTACAAAAAGTCAAACAAGGGTATAAATGAATTTAACCCATATTCTTGTAAATAATAAATATGTTTTGAAATACATTTCGAAGAAACATGGATGTGGATGATAAAGAAATCCTAGTAGATTATTACGTATAAACAACCTCGGATAATGAAGAGATTGTGAAATAACCCTTACCTTGTACTTTTCCTTGGTTGGGGTAGGTTAACCTCCTCTTCTTCGGGTTCTTCCTTTTGATTTGATCAAAAGGACTCCATAGGTTGGATTTCTGATCAAACTAAGGCCTCTAGGTTGTAGTGAGGGATGTTGGGAGATTATTTGGGCAGAGTTTGGCCGAACCAAAAGGCTTTGAAGGTGTGAAGAAATGAGAAGGAGGAGTTCCCTTTTATAAGAGGGGTGAGGGGCACCTTTGGAAAAGCTAGAAATATTAATTTATAATAAATTCATATTCGGTTTCTAAAGGCTCCAAAGTTGACTATTCAAAGGATGAGGTGGGGATAGGTCGAAAACAACTCATCCAATAGAATTTAGACAGGTTTGGGTACTTATATTAACCTTATCTTTAAGTATTAACTCTAAGTTAATTAGTTTCACTTTTACAATGTCTCTTTGTATTTTTATATATTATGGTTAATAAACATACTATATACATCCAAGAGACCCCCAAGTGGTCCATTAATGATTAACCTATCATAATATAAGTCGCTTGGCTGAACCTTAGATTTTTAGGAATTTAATATCAATTAATAATATAATATTTGTTTTAAGAACTCTTTTATGTCAATTTTGACACTATTCAATAGTTGATTTTTGTGAAACTCATAACAGATTGATTACTTCGAACAAAGTCAATTAAATCAATCCTAATATATCATATTAGCCTAGAAAATTAGTTTAATTCATTAAAAGTTTCATATTATATTTATCTGGGTATTTATAATATCAATTATTTTAATTTTTCACTATTATAGTAATTACTGCATCATCATTGTGTCATAAATAAAATAACTTATTTAATGTATAAAAATTATAACTAAAATATCATTATGTAGGAAATCTTTTTATCTTTCTAATGAATATTTATAATCGAAAATCCAACATGTATAACCCTATGTAAAAAATTGTTGTTCTAAAAGATATATGCTTGTGTCATTTTTGTATTCATTTTGACTTAATTAAAATAAAGTGTCATTATCACTTACAAGTGGATCCATGGGGTCACAAAATAGACCCAAAGATGCCCATGGTCGACTATGTATCAACCAATAGGGTTAAGACACGTTTTAGGGTAATTTAGTATTATTATAATATTTTTTTTAACCCTTATTTACCGGATTTACCCTTAACCATGGTAAATAAAATATTTACCGCAGTAATTATTCAAAATGTCTAAAAATAAAAGTTACCTATTTACACAATTTGAACATCCTGATTCCAAATATGGAATCCATTTTTCTAAATTCAAAACACAGAAGTGGCAGAAATTAATTTAAAATTAATTCCCGCTGTCAAAACAAAAAGCGTGTTTTTAAGAGATAATAACTACCTAAAGATTGACACTTGTTTATGTTCGGTTTAATTGTAAAATTATGTCCAATGACCAACATTATATTAAATGGTAAAAATATATTCTAAATATACTTTAAAACTACTAAAATTCATAATTTATCACTATTACTTATTTTGATTAAAAAAGTTGTTTTTAATTAAAATTTAGTAATTTTCACTATTCATCAAAATATAAAAGTTATCCGAAAAGTACCAAAATTTCACCCTAGGATAATTTCGATATTCCGAATCCAAAAATGAAGTCCATTTTGAAATATAAAATATATATGATTTCCAAAAGTAGGTATCACTATTTACAACGGCTAGTTTAATTAGTTGTGGTGTGTGTTAGAACTCGAGGTTGCGTACAACACACGCTATCGCATTATTCGAAGGGAAACGTACCGTAGAAGCTTGGGGTGTTACATTTATCTTGTGTTTTACTCTAGATCTACATCCCTCTATTTCTTGGTTTTCTATATATACGCTTTTTGTGTGTATATATAGGGTTTTGGTTGCCCTTTATGATAATATTAAGGCTTTTGGATGATAGGGAAAGGGATCTAGATAGGTTTCGGTGGTGCGTCTGCCGGTTTTGAGGTGCGGTTGTTCGTGGGTTGATTTCTCGGGAACCCTAAAGGTAGGAGGCTTATCTATTGACTGAAATTGGTTAGAAATAATGGTTATGGTTACAATTAAATTGTTTTGTTTCAAATTAGTTGTGTTTGGATGTGTGGAATAGGTTGAAAATCCCATGGGTGATGTTTTGTGTATTTTTTGGAAAAAGAGGGTTTTGTGGTGAAATGATTTTGTTGTGGATTTTAAAATGGATATTTTAAATTGGAATTCTATAGTAGATTTGTGAATTTTTTTTATGGAAATGGTTTTCCATAAATGTGTTGTTTTATTGAAATGTTGTTTGGAATGGAAATGGTATTCAATAAAGTGGTGATTTATTGAAGTTGATTTATATGCAATGGAGTGGTAGATTGCATGTGGTTGTGACTTTGGTGGGTCTTATGCTTAGAATTGGATTTTATGAATGTTGTGTTGTAGTGGAAAGAAGTACCACTATAAAAAGGGGATCCATAGTGGATGGAAGGGCCACCATCAATGGTAAGTGGACCGGAAGTGCCACTAAAGTGTGAAAGGGTGATCGGGTTGGACGGAAGCTCCACCGTTTGGTTGTTTTCGTTGTTTTATGTGCATTGCATTGCAATATGGAATTGTTGTGTTAATGTGAAATGATGAAATGGTTGTGGCTTGTTTGATTGGATTTCCCTAGGTAGCATGGTTTGGGTGTGATGGCTTCGTAAGGGCATATTGGGCTTATGAAAATGGTTACACTTGTCATTTATTTTATATAAAATGTTTTCAATAAATATGCTAATAGTTTTATTCAAGTGGCGTGTGTAGGGATGTCATTTGGGGAAATCCTATAGAGTTTTTGTACTCACCTCTGCATTGGAACGATGGTGTCTTTGCAGATGTTGTATATCGTAACATAGGAAAAGGTAAGGCATCTCCCTCCTTTAGTGGAGCATTTTGATCCATGGTCGAGCTTGGAGCTTCGAGCATGGCGTGGAGATGTGTTGTTGTCATATCTTGTGGTTTTTGGTTGTTTAGCTTTCTCAGTGTACTCTGATGTTGTGTGGACATGTCTAGTTGTATTGGTTTTGAGTTGTGTTGTGCAACAACTTGGTTTTCATTTGGGAATACATGTTTGGGTTTGAACGTGTATGCATCTTTAGCTGTTGGTTTGGTTGGGTTTGTCTTAAGGGAAAATCATTCCCCAACATGATCTTAAATCCCTCGGCGTTTATTTCCAACCGTTGGTGTCCTAGGAACGTCGCTTAAGGCCAAGTTTCTCTCACAGCCTCCTCAAGCCAATGAGGTAAGGGCGGGGTGTTACACTTGCTCTCTTTAGTCAATAATCATGATTGTTTGTTCGTCATAATAGTGATTCTCTTCCAACTGAACAACCTATAGACTCAAAACATGGGATGGATATGGAATATACTTTCTCAACATTGAATCATGAAAAAAAGTGTGTACCTAGGATATACTTGGAGGAGAGGCCACTCTATAGGAAACTGATGTATCTTTCTCTAGGATTTCATAGGGTCCAACGAACCTCGGACTCAACATTCCCTTCTTACAAAAACGCATCACACATTTCAATGGAGAAAATTTTATAAAGAAATGATCACTTACCTTGAAAGAAATATCCTTAATCTAGTTATCCACAAAATATTTCTTCCTGGTCTGAGTTGTTATCATGTTCTTCTGAATCAACTTAATGTTTTCTGGTATTTCTTCTACCAATTCTTGTCTAATGAGTTTCCTTTAACCTACATCATTCCAAAAAGCTGGAGTTCGACCCAGGTTTCAATATAATTACTCAAATAGAGCCATCTGTATACTGGAATGAAAAATGTTTTTATAAGAAAATTCATCCAAAGAAATATGTTGGAACAACTTCCCTTGTAATCCAGTGAACAAGCACGTAGCATATCCTCCAAGGTCTGAATTTTTTGTTATGACTGCCCATCTGATTGAGAATGAAATGTCGTACTAAAATATAACTCAGTACCCAATGAATTATAACGACCTTTCCAAAATTTAAAAGTAAACCTGGGATCACGATTAGATAAAGTGGAGAGAGGAACTCCATGCAACCTGACTGTCTCTTTACCATACAACTAAGAAAGTTGATCTAGTGACAATGTAACACGAATTGGATGGAAATAACCAAATTTAGTCAATTGATCAACAATAACCCGAATTTAATTATTACCTCGAGATATCTTTGGTAATCCTACAATGAGGATTGTGGATATATTTTTCCATTACCACTCTGGAACCAGTAAAGACTGATGCATCCCATTCGATAACTGCCACTCTGCTTTAACCTATTGGAAAGTCAAAAACATCACAGTAAAATCAGCAACATCTCTTCTCATTCTATCCCACCAGTAATAATATCGGAGATCGCTTCACATGTTAGTACTTCTAGGATGAACTAAAAATGGTGAAATATGAGCATCACATAATAAATCTTTCTTAAATTTTGAATTACAAGGCACACATAATCTCTTAAAAACCTCAAAACATAGTCATTATCAATGTTAAAATTAGTCAACATATCTTTCCAAACTAACTCTACCTTTTTCTGCAACTCAATGTCTTCCATCGGTGATGGTTTAATTCTATCTGATAAAAATGATTTCACTGACACATAAAACAACACAGAGGAATTTCATGCACCAACAACTTATATGCCAAAGTTCATCAAATCTAAAACCAAAGGACCACGTTCCAAACATAGCATGGTTAATGACTTATTACTTTTTCGACTCAAAGCATAACCACATTATTTGATTTTCCATAAAGGTATTGAATCATGCGATCATAATACTTGATATATTGCAGCCATCTCCTTTGTCTCATGTTTAATTCATTCTGAGTTAATATATACATTTAAATTATTTGGTCAGTATATATTTCACATTTTACTCAATAAAAATGATGCCTCAAAATTTTTAAAGCAAAAAACCCGTAACTAATTCCAAATCATGGGTAGGGTAATTTAACTCATGAGGTTTCAAGTAACATGAATCATACGAAATTACATGATTATTTTTCATAAGGACATAGTCAAGTCCATTCAACGAAGCATCACTGTAGATAACAAACTCATCATTTCTGGAAGGTAATTCGAAAATAGAAGCATTCAACATTCTTCTTTTCAATTCCTAAAAATAATCATCATTTCTTTTATCAAAATGAACTTAACACCTTTTCATGTTAACCTATTCAGTGGGGTAAGTAAAAATGAAAACATTTCAACAAAACTCCTGTAATAACCTACTAAACCAATAAAAATATGGATCTCAGTTATATTTGTAGGTATTGGACATTATTCAACAACTTTTGTTTTAGTAGGATCACCATTTATTCAAATTATTTAATCAATGTTACCGAAAAACGAATTTTTTTGTATCCAAAACTCAAACTTTCTGAATTTTCAATACAGTTTCATTTCCATGAAGGTTTTGAAGGCAGATCTTAAATGACTTTCATGTTCCCTTTTACTTTTTTAATAAACCAAAATGTCATTAATGAACACAACCACAAACATATCAATGAAATCATGGAATATTCTATTCATATGATCCATAAATACAGTATGTCTATTGGTTAACCCAAAAGGTATAACTACAAATTCATAATGTCCATATTTTATACGAAACACAATCTTTAGAATGTCTTCTTCCTTTACATTCAACTGATGGTACCCGGACCTCAAGTATTTCTTTGAAAAATACTGAGGCCATTGGAACTGATAAAAATAATAATTAATATGGGGAAAAGGATATCTGTTCTTAATAGTGATGTTATTCAATTCTCTATAATCAATGAAAAGTTTCATTGCACCATCATTATTTTTAACAAACAAGACTGAATCACCCCATCCTTATGTGCGAGGTCTAATTTAACCTTTATCTAATAACTCCTGCAATTTCATAGTTATCTCTAAAAGCTCAATTGGAGCCATTAGATAAGGGGGTTTTGAAATTGGATTCGCATCATGAACTAAGTTAACAGTAAATTCAACTTTCCGATCAGGTATAATACCAGAAAAATCATCAGGAAAAAAATCAATATCATCTTTTACCACGGGCACATCATTATTCTCAATAGTTCTTTTGTTTTCAAAAATATGTGCATGGTTATATTCATTTCCATATTTTACTAGTTTCTCAGCTTCCTGATATGTTATCAAAATAAGGGTTCATTCTTGTACACAAACTGAAAATATTTCTAAAAAGAAACCTATTTAGATCTATAGTCAATCATTTTGTGATAAACGGAAAGTCAATCAATTCCTAAAATAACATCAAACTCTACCAGAGGAAAAACAATAAGGTTTGCAGGTATATTCTTTTCACACACAAGGACATGAAGGTTCATATAATTTCTTTTTGTATCCACTTTTCCTCCAAGTTTATTTACCATATGTTCATGATTAATATCTTGAGATTGAATTCCCAATTTATGAGATAACTTATCTGAAATGAACGAATGTGTTGAACCTTAATCATACAATGCATTGGCACAATCTGAAAAAAGAAAAAGTGTACCTGATACTACTTTATTTGTTGGCCCAAAATCTAGTGAAATCATTGCCAAGGATCTCACCACCCCTTTGTGATTGTAGTCTGATTGCTTTCCCTCAGTTGAGTTCTTTGTTAGACACTCATTTTCATAAGGACCCATTTTATTACACTTAAAACATTTTACTTACTATAAATCAGATTTTGTCTTACCATTACCCTGATCTTTTTCAGTGAAATTACGAGCCTTATGTCCTATTTTACCACATATGTAGCACTTTCTATAATTAAAAAGACATTCCCCCATAATAGTTTTTACAACAATTTTCACAAACTGTAAACTTAATGTTTTTACTAACAGGCATTTTTGAAGAGTTCCTCCCTTTCATAAACCACCTCTACCTCTTATTCTATTGTTTGTCAAATAATATTTGATCATTAGAAAAATACATTTCTAACTTATCTACATATCTAACATGTTTTTCATAGCTTTTGAATTCACGAGAAGATAATGCTCTTCGATATTGCGTATTTTGTCCTGAGTAAAATCAATTTATCTTACTATCAATATATCAGATGAAATTTGGAGCATACCATTCTAGTTGAGTGAATTTTTATTTATAAGCTGACATTATGTCATCCCCATACCTCGATTTGAAGAATTATTTTTTACATCCTTAGACGAACCACCTTAAGAAAATATTTCTCAAGAAACATACCTTTGAATTCATCAAAATCCTGAGCATCAATCTACTCACTATCCCTGATATTTTTCACCATCAAAAACCACAGATGAGCTTCACCTTGAAAATGGTAACATCAATACTAACCTTTTGATGATCTGAACACCCAATGACATCAAAAATCTTCTCCGGTGCTTTAATCCACCCATCAGCTTGGACAGGTTCAGATGATCCACTGAATCTTAGATGATGTTGCCTCCTAAAATTCTCCACTATAGAAATGTTCCTCTATGGTTGACCTAGCTAATCTTGTGTGTGGATACCATCACCATTTATATCCTGAGTCAAAAGTGCCATCACTACAAGAAACTGTTTAGTTCCGATTACCACCATCTGAGGTTGCAGATTTGGAAGGTTGTCTTCCACCTGATGTTGTCTCATCCCAGCTGCCATGTTTCATCAACCAAAAAACATTATGAACATAAAAATATTATAAGAGAAGTAACATGGTAATATGTAAATTCTATATCATCTCAATATTACCATAAATTTGTTTATGTATATTAATTTAGAAACATGCTAACTCCTAAAGTTATCTAAACTGGCCTATTTTACCAACTATATGGACTCAGAATTAAACATTACATAATCTTGAATTAAGTTAATAATTCACATTGTGGTTCTTTTCAATTTTAGTGTTTTAGATAATTAGGTCATAACTTATTACATTATATCTCGAATATTACAATGTTTACACTTCTACTCAGTATCCATTTTTTCATAAAATAAAAACACTTATGAAAATATTCACGTCTAGTTCCATATTTTAGATAGAATTAATTTTCCCTTATCCCATCCATGATTGTATTCATATTTTTGTCTGATTAAAAACATTTCAAAAAAACATTGGATGACCATAAAAAGCTCTGTAAGAAATACAAAAAGAAGAAAAACTCTTAGTTTTTCAAAATAACAAGTATCCATGAATACCTTATCATAAGTAATAATATTTACCTTTTTGAATTAGTAAATACTCTTCAAAAAATAAAAAATCATTTATTACCATTTTTTAACCAAATTATTACCATAAAACTCATTGAAAGAACACATAACATATAAAGGTATCTTGGGACATACACACATAAAAATAGAATACCCATACTGTTGACTTCCACACATATCACATAATACAATAGCCATACTGCCGAATTCCATACCTAATGCATTGGAGGATATAACATAATCAACTATCCTGATTTATTATAGCCCCACCCATCATTTGGTGTATCACCTAAAAACTCGTCAAATTTCCAAGTACCATTAAAAATCATAACACATAAAATAATGAAAATATATATATTTCACTAATAACGTTTCATTTGGAATCAAAAGAAATATTTTCAAGATATTGAAATAATAAATTGATTTAAATTACCATTTTCAATAAGAAAACACCCAAAAAAGATTTAGTGGTTAATTTTTCATTTTAAAAACATTAAGCCTTATAAAGGAAGCCAATAGGTCATTGTCATCGAAAAAAATAAACACATTCCTTTATTCATTTAGTAAAATGATTCGTAGAAAAAGGATTATATTTGAATGAAAATAAAAGTCAATGGGTTTTATTATATAACATATAAATGAAAGTCATGTATAAATCAAAGTATGCCTCAATAAAAGGAGATTGAGAAGAAATTTATTACCTCATATCAGACTTAAACCATTCATTCTGTAATTTCCTGAATAATAAACTTAACTAAATTTATACTTTCTTAAGAACCTTTTTCATGTTTAACATTCCTTTTATATTAATTATTACCTTACTATAACAATTATATAAATATTTGTGTCCATATAGGACATTTTTTATATGTTTAGAACTTGAGTTAGAATAAAATTCTTATTTAGATATCTTATATATCATAAATGTATATTATATACCTTAGATCAACCTCGGCTATCTCAGCGGCGGTTTCGGCTTCCATTCATTGGCTGCAGTCATTGGCTTCGTTCTGCAGAGGATCTAGTTGGCTTTGTGTGTTGGAGCATCTCCAGCGACTTGTGCTAGCACTGTTCCGCGTTCACTTGGTTGCGGTGGTTGGCAGTGGCGATGAGTTTGTTGCCATCAGATGTGGAGGATCTTCGGCTTTGATCTGATGCAGCCTTCCCTAAGCTTTGACACCAGATCTATGTTTTTTCCAGGTTTGGTGCAGATTTGGGTTGCTAAACCTTGTTCTGTGCTGATGAAATGTTATGTGGGTGGTCTGTTGTGGTCTCTGTGTGCAATCTGGTGGGTGGCGATGAGTGTTTCTTATCTGGCTTGGTGCAGGCATTATTGGTGATGCTCTTCATTCATTTGAATTTCTTCTTGGTGATGTGATTTTGTTATGGTGTGTGATTGGTTTTCATAGTGTTACTGTGTGGTTGGCGATCTACGGTTTAAGGGAATAATTTTTCTGGCCTGCGGTATAAGGCATGATATTCATTACATCTTTTCTCTTAAAAGGAATTTCTTTAGATTGGGTTCAGATCAGTGGTTTTCTTCTGGTTTTTTCTTTCAGATTTGGATGTCTGAGAGGGTATTTTTTTTCATCAGTTCTGTGCTCGTGTAGTAATGCACATGACTTCTTGCCATGAGGAAATGAGTAGGAGGAAACTGAACTATGATTATGATTCTGGTTTGGAGCTATTCTCTGGAAGTGAATTAGTTGTTTGCTCTTAAATTTTGTATCGTGGTGCCTTGAATTCCTTAAGTCCTTGATGTCATGTACGGTTTCTCAATTTTTCCTCAAAGTGACTGAATAATAAAAAAATTAATTTTCAGTCAGTATATTATATATATGTATATATAAAAGTACATAAAATTTGGAGATAAGAAATAGAAGGCACCATTCATGGAGACGATAAGTTGTACGTACGGATGAACGCTACTTTCATTTCAATTTTGTATTTTAATGGATTGAAAACATAATGATAAATAAAAATATCATATCTCTGGTATAATATCATATTTTATATATGATACATATGTTCATTAACACCATCCTTTATATGTTCCATTTATTGTATGAACGAGTCATATCACTTTGAGGGGCGGTAGTCTGCAATTCCTCAAATGAAATTATCGTGTTTACCCATTACTAAAACCATAAAGGTTTGATATAAATGGAAAATGTTGAATAATAAAGAAAACATAAACATAATATATATCATATATAAATATAGTTCCATCTTAATGGACACTATAAGAGTTGGTAAGAGATAATCTCACAATGAACGTTTTGTGAGGCAGTAGTTCGCCATCCACAGAAACAGTATGGTCTTCACCCATTAGATGGAGGTGTGTGTAAGTGTAGTTCAGATACATCTCTCAAAAAACTATTATATTTAGGGTACTAGTGTTATTATAAAATAATATAATAAAAAGATTTTAGGGGTTGGAGAAGTAAAATAAAAGAGAAGAACTTAAGAGAAGATGTTTCTTTAAAATCAAGTAACTACCTTTGGTGTGAACCAAAAGGTTTTCTAAAAGTTCTCTCTGCCAAAGGTAAGGATTATAGGAGGAAGAGAGGGATATAGGGAGCCTATTAGGTAGTTTATTGATGATCCATGGGTCTAGAGAGGATTTAGTAATGGGTTAGAGGTGATGGATTTTTATTAGGGGGAGGAGGGGCGCTTTTGGAATGATTGAAAATATTATTTTATTATATAAATATATTCAGTTTATAAAGGTCCAAAACTCATTAAAGTAAAATACATGTTGACTCATGTTCAAAATAAAAGAATATATATACAATTTAACATGATTTAGATATTTTTTTAAAATTTTATAATCTTATTTATATAAATCATTCATTAATGAAGTAAACACTGCATAATTATTAGGTCATTAACAATTTTATATATTTTATCTCTAAAAATTAAAAAAAATACCATGATTTAGGAAATATTTTTATATTTCAAATGAATATTTATAGTCAAAGAGATAGCTTGCATAACCCCATGTAAAAATTGATTTACTAAAAGATATATGTTTAAGTCATTTTTGCCTTTACTTTAAATTTATTAATATAAAGTGTCATTATCACTCTTGAGTGACTCCATGGGGTCCCAAAATAAACCAAGGATTCCCATGGTCAGACATGTACCATCCAATAGTTTTAAGACACATGTAAGAGTAATTTTATATTATTATATTACTATTTTTACCTTTAATTACACTATTTTCCTTTTACCATAGAAAATAAAAGTCAAAAGTTACTATTCAGCAAAAATTATTTTCATCTTATTGGACTAAATTTTATGTAATAATATAAACTTGTTTGCTGGATTTTCAAAATTCAATTCACAGAAGCGGTAAAATTTCATTTATAAGAAAATTTCGGTTTGCAACTACTACTCAGTGTTTTCACTATTCATCCAAAATTACAGGTTTTCAGAAAAATACAAAAAATTCAGCCTAATCTAGATTTGATATTAAAAATTCAGAAATGATGTATGTTTTTCCAAAGTCAATGAATAGAAGTGGCATTAATAAATTTAAAATTAATTTCCTTTTGAAAAACAAAAAAAAAATCATTTTTATGAAATACTAACTATCAAAATATTGACAATTGTTTATGTCCAATTTCAAAGTGAAATTACTTCCAATGACCAACATTGGGATAAAATGTAAAAATATAATTTAATTATACTTTAAAAACAATTAAAGTGACAATCTAATTATATAAATAAATTTTAATAAAATTCAGTTTTGATTTAATATACATTATTTTACACTATTCATTAAAAAAATAATTTTATCAGAAAAATACTAAAAAAATCACCCAATGTAAATCTTGATATCCCAATTCTAAATATGAAGTTTATGTTGACAAATAGAACATATAAATGTGAAAAAGTAGATTTAAATGGGATTCTCCATCAAAAGGCTGTAAACCGACCTTTTAAAGAATATTACGGTATTTATTCTTCAAATTATATTCATTCACATTTTAAGTCCCTAATATTTATTGGATAAATTTAAAAATATTTAAAAAACATGTATAATTAAATTGTAATTAGATCTGTTCATTCCTGCTATTACAATGGCTAGGTATTAACTGTAACATCCCAAGTAAGTAATGAATAATTGATATTTTTATCTATGTCTATTTATGAATTAGATAGTGTTTTAGAGGCTTAAAATGAGAATAAATCCAATCTTAAGCATGGAATACACTAATATTTTTAAAAGATTGTTTTACTACATTTTGATGGCAAACCATTTTTAAATAAAATTTTTGACAATTTTATAATCTCTATTTTTCAAAATAAATATATTCTTTTTGATTGAGACATTGAAATTTACCTTGGGTTAATATTTTTCTATTTTTCTGACAATGTTCATTTTTTAATAAATAGTGAAAAATACTGCATTTTACATCAAAACTGCTTTTTCATCTAAAATAATTATATGGTTAGATTATCTTTTTAATTTGTATTAAAGTGTAAATATAATATATTTTTACCATATAATCCAATGGTGGTCATTGGGATTTATTTCACTTTGTAATTGGGCATAAACATGTGCCAAACGTTTCATAGATATTGTTTCTAAAAAACCCGCGATTTGTTTTGAAAACGGGAATTTATTTTAAATTAATTATTTCAATTTCTATGTTTTGAATTTGGTAAAATGGATTACATATTTGGAATCATAAGATCCAAATTATGTAATCAACACTCTTTTGTTTTTGGACATTATGAATAGTAACGACGGTAATTATCTTTAATTATCTTGATTAATTAGTAATCGGGTAGTTAAGGATAATAAAATAATATCATGATAATAAAAAATGACCCCAACATGTGTCCTAATGCTACTGGTTGTTTCATTGATTACCATTTTGTGCCTTCTTCCAAACTTCGGGTCCCCATGGAATCACTTTAGTGTGATAATGACTTTTTATCTTAATATTTTTAAATAAGGTTAAATATGACAAAGAATGTATCACCTGAGTAAAACATTTTTTATTTTGTCTCAATAAATGATATATTGGACTATAAAGAGTCATTTTAAATCTGAAAATATTTCCTACATCATCTTATTTTTTTATAATTTTTAGACATTAAATAAATTAAATTATTTATGACATCATGATGATGTAGCGATTACCTCTTTAATGAACGATTTAAATAAAATGAAAATATAATGTAACATATAAGACATATTCTTGCCAAATACCTAATGGATGAGTATATTTCGAACCCTTATCACCTTATACTCTAAATACATCAATGTGGGACCTTTTAAATCCGAAACACATTTCAATATAAAGTAACATTTTGTTACTTTCCAAGAGTGACCTCCTCTCCTCTTATAAAAGGCCCCCACCTATACCTCCTTACCCACACTTCTCAAGCCTTTGGCTCGTCCAAGATCTGTTCATTTTATCTCTCCACATCCCACTATTCATCCTAGAAGCCTTACCTTAGGCACAAATCTCTTCAAGAAACCCTCTTGGTTCAAACCAAGAGGAGTTACCCGATTTAAAGGTAATGTCATCACTTGTGTTCTTGTGTTTTATTTTTCTTCTCCAACCCCCTAAACTCTTTTTATAAATTTCTTTTGTAACAAAAAATGAATTTTCAATATACTAGGATGTTTTTATAAGAATTATTCGAGCTACAATTAAACACACCTACTTCTAATTGTTAAAGAACATACTGTTTCCGTGGATGGAAAATTTCTGCCTCACGAAACGATGATTGTTCCATATTATTCGAACACCTTCAAAGGTAGAAATTAAGATGTCACTATATTTATATATGATATATGATATGTTTATTTTTTACTTAATATTCTGTATTTTTCATTTATGTCATACCTTTAGGTTTCCATTATGGGTAAACACGATATCTTCATTTTAGGAAGTGCGGACTACCGCCCCCTTAAAGTGATTTGATTTTTAATGCCATATGTGGGATGCATAAAGGATGGAGTTAATGATATTATATATGATATTATACTTTAATTATAATATACCTTTATATAATTATGATTCCATTCCATAAAATACGAAATAGAAATTAAAGTAGCGTTCATGCGTACGTACGGCTTACCGTCTCTATGAACGGTGCATTTCATTTCTTACCTATAAATGTTATGTAATATTATAAATCCATGTATATACTAGATATATATGATATATATGATATCTAAATCATGAATATAACTCTAGAGATAATGGATACATGAATAACTTGTAATTATAATGAGTTTATTTTTGACTCAAGTACCAATGATCGTTAAAACGACCGTTATTAACTTAAATAATTACATAGTGTTCATGACATGGTAATAAGTGATATAAAAGGAATAATGAACTTGAAAACAGGTTCTTATGAATGTAGAAATTAACTCAAATTTATTAATCAGGAGATTAAAGAACGATCGAGTCAAGTCGGATATGAGGTAAGGGAACTTCTAAACCCAATTTCCATTCTTTGGGTTAATATCCTACATTCAAATTATGTCATAAAATTATTATGTCATATCTTGTATTTTTACTTTATTAATGTGTAATTATAGTGAAAACATATAATAGATCTATTTTATTTAAATATTGATCTTTTTAAGGGACTTCGTCTCAATCTGCTTTCATTGAGGCATATTTTGTTTTATACACAACTTTCTTTTATACAGTGTATAAACCACATTGACATTTACGTTTATGTTTTTTTGTCATACATATGCGTCGACAATGACTTCTCCACCTCCATGATCATTATTTGACTTTCAGCTTCCTATACAAGACATAACCTTTTTTTAATGAAAAATAAAAACCATGTTTTACTTTTCATTTATTTCGGTATTGAAAATGGTTTTGAAAATGTATTTATTATATCAATGTGTTATTGATATCTTGTGATTGAAATGTGGAAATGTTATGTTTCCTTTATGCATGGATTATGTGATATGATTATGTTATGGTTCTAAGGCATTATTTATGAAGACGGGTGGTTCCGTGATAAACTAAGGGTGGGTGAGCCCGATATAGCTCTCCAATGCATTGGGTAACGTGAAGGGGTTAAACGTTAAGGATTCTCTGAAGAGATTTAGGGAATATACTGTGATGGGTATTCCAAACGTACCCATGAGGGTTACTCCCTATGTAAGAATGTTATGAATTCCTCAAGTTTCCTTAATGTATTATGATTTCAATGATTTATTCATGATTTGATGAGGTATGTTAAAATGCTTATGTTTTACGAGTAAAGTATGACTTCATACATGGACTAATGTTTTCATTTCGCGCTTTTATATCCTTTACTGAGCTTTTTATGCTCATCCAATGATTTTGAAATGTTTTTCATAGGTCAAGGAAAAGGTACATGATGTGATGATAGGGTCAAGGAAGTGTCATGAAAAATCCATGTTTTGTTTTAAATATGTTTCCGTTGATGGGGAAAAAATGAATACTATATTTTATGTAACCACTTTGTTTAAATGTGGAATGTAATGCATGATTTATGATCTAATTATCTAAAACTATAAACCTGAAAACATCCTCAATGTGTAATCTTGTAATAACTCAAGATTAAATAATGTTTAAGGCTAGGGCCTTATAGTTGGTATCAAATGTCTGTTTAGATAACTTTAGGAGTTAAAATTCTATTAAATGATTATCCAAAATTATTATTTTCTGGTCAAATTGAAATGATATAGCATTTGAAGATTACCATGTTGCTTCAGCTAAGACAGGTTTGTTCAGAATGGTTTTCCATAGAATAAATAGGGAAGCAGTGCTAGGAAGGCATACATAAGTAAATGAACTTCCGAATTAGCAACCTGAGATGGTCAGAATTTGATGTGAATAGTTTGTTGCAGTAATGGTGCAGTTGAATCAAGTGATAAATGGTGGTGTTATCCATGCACAAGATCAGCCAAATCAACCGCAGAGGAACATGTCAGTGGTGGAACATTTCATGAGGCAACATCCCCCATCATTCAAGGGATCATCTGACCCTATGCTATCTTAAGGGTGGATTAAAGAACTAGAGAATATTTTTGATGTCATGGGGTGTTCAGAAAATCAAAAGGTTAGTCTTGCTATTTACCATTTGGAGGGTGAAGCAGATCAGTGGTGGTCGATGGTTAAAAATATTAGGGATGATGATGAGATTGATGCTCTCAACTGGGATGAATTCAAATGTATGTTTCTTGAAGAAGTATTTTCCTAAGGCTATTCGACTTAGGATGGGAAAAAAATTATTGGAATTGAGGCACGATGATGACTCAGTGGCTACTTATGATGAGAGGATCACTCGATTGGCAAGGTATGCACCAAATTTTATCTGAGACCATGATAGTAAAATCTATCATTTTTACTCAGGATTAAAGCCAAAATATCGAATAGATTTAGATTCTTGCGAGTTCCAGAGTTATAAAAAGCTTGTTCGATGGGATGAGAAGGTGGAAATAGAGTTTTTCAATGATCAAGTGTTCTATAACAACCAAAAGAAGAAGAGACTGAGGTGGGAGGAGAAAGGAAATAATTCTTCAAAAAGGACCGGCAGTAAGAAAACTAAGATTCTAGTTTGTGATAAATGTGGTAAAAGGAATTCTAGGGAATGTCTTATGAATTATGGGAAGTGCTACTGATGCGGTATGATGGGATATAAGGCTCTGGATTGCACTGAATGAGATCAGGGTGATGGTAAGACCAAATTTGATTCACAGTTAGTGAAATGTTGTAAATGCAATGAGATGGGTCACTATGAAAACGAGTGTCTGACAAAGATCACGAGTGATGGGAAGTAGTTAGACTACAAGTAGATTGGGGTGTTGAAATTCTTTGCAACTTCTTCAGCAGATGTTGGGCTATCAAATGATGTGGTATCAGGTACTTTTTTGTTTTTTCATATTATGCCAGTGTGTTGTTTGATTCTAGGTCTACACATTCTTTCATCTCTGAAAACTTTTCTAGTAAAATGGGAATACCATCTCAAGAAATGACTCCTGAAGTTGTGGTAAAAACACCTGGAGGGAAATTTTGAGGCAAAAATAATTTATATGAATCTTCCTATCCTTATCCCTGTAAAGAACCTACCTGCAAACCATATTGATTTACCTCTAGTAGAGTTTGATGTTATTCTGGGTATGGATTGGCTCCTTATTTACCCTGCTAAGATTGATTGTAGATCTAAAGAAGTTTCTTTTCAAAAAGACTTTCGGTTTGTGTACAAGAATGAACCCTTACTATTGAAAACATATCAATAGGTCGAGAAACTTGTAAAAGATAGAAATGAATGTTACCTTGCACATATTGTTGAAAACAAGGGAACTATTCAGATTAAATATGTACCAGTGGTAAATGAGTATCCTGATGTTTTTCCTGATGAGTTTCCTGGAATAATACCAGATCAGGAAGTTGAATTTACCGTTGACTTAGTTCCTGATGCTAAGACAATTTCAAAACCCCCCTTATCGAATGGCTCAAATTGAACTTTTAGAGTTGAAGGAGAAATTTCAAGATTTATTAGAGAAATGTGTCATTCAACCTAGCACATCACCATGGGGTGCTCCTGTTTTATTTGTTAAAAATAAAGATGGTTCAATGAGACTTTTCATTGACTATAGAGTCTTGAATAACATCACTATTAAGAACAAATATCCTTTACCTCATATCGATGATTTGTTTCATCAGCTCCAGGGAGCTCAGTTTTTTTCAAATATTGACCTGAGATCGGGGTACCATCAGTTGAAGGTAAAGGAAGCAGATATTCGGAAGACCACATTTTATACAAGATATGGACGTTATGAATTTTTAGTAATGCCTTTTGGGCTAACCAATGCACCTTCTATATTCATGGACCTTATGAATAGAATTTTCCATGAGTTCTTGGATAAGTTTGTGGTAGTTTTCATTGATGATATTTTGGTGTTTTCTAAAAGTAAAGAAGAGAATTAAAGGCATTTAAGGGTTATTTTGAAAACCTTAAATGAAAATAAATTGTATGGGAAATCCAGAAAGTGTGAGTTTTGGTTGCAACAAATTTATATCCTTTGTCATATTGTTTCTAATGATGGGATAATTGTTGATCCTTCAAAAACAAATGTTGTTGAAGAATTTCCAAGACCCATAAATGAATCTAAGATCCATAGCTTCCTTGGTTTGGCAGGCTATTACTGAAGGTTTGTTTGAAATTTTTCATGGTTATATAGTCCAATGACTAAGCTAACTCAGAAGGGTGTTAAGTTTATCTGGACAAAATAATGAGATGATTGTTTTCAGGAATTGAAAAGAAGATTGGTGAATGATCCAGTTTTGGCACTACCTACCAGGAATGGTGAGTTTGATATCCACAGTGATGCTTCATTGAAGTACATGGTTGCGTCTTAATGCTGAGTGATCAGGTAATTTCTTATGCTTCACGACAGTTGAAAACTCATGAGGTAAATTACCATACACATGATTTGGAATGAGCTGCTGTTGTTTTCGCTTTAAATATTTGGAGGTATCATTTGAATGGAGTAAAGTGTGAAATATATACCGATCAAAAAAGATTAAAGTATATATTCACTCAGTAAGAACTGAACATGAGACAGAGGAGATGGCTAGAATTAATCACGGATTATGATTGTATAATTCATTACCATCCTGGAAAAGAAAATAATGTGGCTGATTCTTTGAGGAGAAAAAGTAATGCTTCATTAACAATGTTGTGTTTGAAACGTGATCCTTTGGTTAAGAGCTTTGATGAACTTTGTCAAAGAAGTTGTTGGTGCAGGATGTACATATATTTTGTTTCAGGTATCAGTGAAATCTTCTCTATCAGACAGAATTAAGCAAACAAAAAAGCAATACAGTGAGTTGCAGAAAAAGGTAGAGCTAGTTCAGAAGGGTAAGTTTCTTGAATTCAACATTGATAATGATTTTGTTTTGAGATTTGGAAAGAGATTGTGTGTGCCTTGTGATTCAAATTTGAAGAGAGAGTTGTTATGTGAAGCTCATTGTTCTCCATTTTCTGTTTATCCAGGCAGTACTAAGATGTATAGAGATCTTCAGGAGTATTACTGGTGGGACGGATGAAAAGAGATATTGTTGATTTTACTGTGAATTGTTTGACTTGTCAATAGGTTAAAGCAGAGCGGCAGTGATTGAAAGGGATGCTTCAGCCTTTACAAGTACCCGAGTGGAAATGGGAGAATATATCCATGGACATAGTTGTGGGATTGCTGAAGACACCTCAAGGTAATAATGCAATCTGGGTTATTATTGATCGCTTGACTAAATCTGCTCATTTCCTTGCTATACGAGATACTTTTTCGCTAGATAAACTTTCCCATTTTTATCTTAAAGAGATAGTCCGGTTATATGGAGTTCCTCTCTCCATTGTATATGACCATGATCCAAGGTTCGAATTTAAAGTTTGGAAAAGCCTTCAAAAGTCGTTGGGTACTGAATTAAATTTTAGTACAGCTTTTTATCCTCAATCAGATGCGCAGTCAGAAAGAACGATTAAGACTTTGGAGGATATGGTACATGATTGTTCGATGGATTATCAGGGAAGTTGGGACCACCATCTATCTTTGGTTGAGTTTTCTTATAATAATAGTTTTCATTCCAGTGTACAGATGGCACAATTTGAGGCATTATATGGGAAGCAGTGTTAAACTTCAGCTTTCTATGTTGAAGTGGGTGAAAGGAAGTTGATGGGACCAGAATTGGTAGAAGAGTTGGCAGAAAAAATTTCATCTCATACAGAAACACATGAGAACAGCTCAGAGTAGGCAGAAGAGTTATGTGGACAACAGGAGGAAGGATCTCTCTTTTGAGGTAAGTGATCATGTCTTCCTCAAAGTCTCACTATGGAAAAGTGTGATGTGATTTGGTAAGAAAGGAATGTTGAGTCCATATATCATTGGACCATATGAAATTTTGGAGAGAGTTGGATCAGTTGCATACCTATTGGCTTTACCTTCGAGTTTATCTCAGGTACACAATGTTTTTCATGTTTCAATGTTAAGGAAGTACATGCCAGATCCATCTCATGTTTTGATTCCAGAGTTAGTTCAGTTGGAAGGGAACCTATCTTATGAGGAACAACCAATCCAGATTCTTGACCACATAAAGCAAGTGTTGTGAAATAAGGTGATTCATCAAGTAATGGTTTTGTGGAAAAGCCACATGATTGAAGAGGCAACATGGGAATCTGAAAAATCAAGGAGGGTTAAATACCCCCACTTATTTGTTAAGTAAATAAATTGCGGGGACACAATTTTCTAATGGGGGGAAGGATGTAACATCCCAAGTAAGTAATTAATAATATATATTTTAATCTATGTCTATTTATGAATTAGATAGTGTTTTAGAGGCATAAAATGAGAATAAATCCAATCTTAAGCATGGAATACACTAATATTTTTAAAAGATTGTTTTACTGCCTTTTATTGGAAAACCATTTTTAAATAAAAATTTTGACAATTTTATAAGATATATTTGTCAAAATAAACATATTATTTATGATTGTGACATTGAAATTTACCTTGGGTTAATTTTTTGGTATTTTTCTGACAATGTTCATTTTTTAATGAATAGTGTAAAATATTGCATTTTACATCAAAACGGCTTTTTCATCTAATATAATTATATGGTTAGATTATCTTTTTAATTGGTTTTATAGTTTAAATAGAATATATTTTTACCATGTAATAAAATGGTGGTCATTGGTATTAATTTCACTTTGGAATTGGGCATAAACAAGTGCCAAACTTTTCATAGATATTGTTTCTAAAAACCCGCTATTTGTTTTGACCACAAGAATTATTTTTAAATTAATTATTTCAATTTCTCTGTTTGGGATTTTTTAAAATGGATTAAATATTTGGAATAAGAATTTCCATATTATGTAATCAAGACTCTTTTGTTTTTGGACATTATGAATAGTAATGACTGTAATTATCCTTAATTATCTTGATTAATTAGTAATCGGGTAGTTAAGGATAATAAAATAATATCATAATAATAACAAATGACACTAACATGTGTCCTAATTCTACTTTTTGTGTCATGGAAGACCATGGTATTCCTTTTTCCAATCTTTGGGACCCCATGGAATCACTTTTGTGTCCTAACGACTTTTTATCTTTTTATTTTTAAAGAAAGTTAAATATAACAATGAATTTATAATCTGAGTAAAACATTTTTAATTTTATCTACATAAATGATATATTAGACTATAAATAGTCATTGGAAAGCTAAAAATATTTATTACATCATAGTATTTTTTAATAATTTTTATACATTAAATAAATTAAATTATTTATGACATCATGATGATGCAACAATTACCTCAGTAATGAACGATTTAAATAAAATGAAACGATAATGTAAAATCTAAGACTTACACATGTCAAAGACCTATTGGATGAGTATATTTCGAACCCTTATCACCTTATCCTCAAAATAAATCAGTTTTCCACCTTTTAAATCCGAAACACATTTCAATATAAAGTAAACTTTTGTATATTTCCAAGAGTGTCCTCCTCTCCTCTTATAAAATTCCCTCACCATTACCTCCTTACCGACACTTTTCAAGCCTTTGGATTGGCCAATATCTACTAATTTTATCTCTACACATCCCTATCTTCATCTTATAAGCCTTACCTTAGGCATAATTATGTTCATGAATCCCTTTTGGTTCAAACCAAGAGCAGTTACCCGATTTAAAGGTAATGTATTCACTTGGGTTCTTGTGTTTTATTTTGCTTCTCCAACCAACTAATCTCTTTTTATTCATTTATTTTGTAACAACACCAGTATGTTAAATATACTAGGATTTTTTTATAAAAATTATTCGTGATACACTTACACACACCTACATCTAATGGTTAAAGAACATATTGTTTCCATGGATGGCGAATTTCTGCCTCACGAAACGATGATTGTTCAATATTCTTCTAACACCTTAAAAGGTGTCCATTAAGATGTCACTATATTTATATATGATATATAATATGTTTCTGTTTTTCTTAAGCTTCTGTTTTTTTCATTTATGTCATACCTTTATGGTTTCCTTTATGGGTAAACGTGATATCTTCATTTTAGGAAGTGCGGACTACCTCCCCCTCAAAGTGATTTGATTCGTTAATTCCATATATGGGATATATAAAGGATGGAGATAATTATATTATATATTATATTATACTGGAATTATAATATACCTTTATATAATTATGATTCTATTCCATAATATACAAAATAGAAATGAAAGTAGCGTTCATGCGTACGTACGACTTACCATCTCCATGAACGGTGCATTTCATTTATTACCTCTAAATGTTTTGTAATATTATAAATGCATGTATATATTGGATATATATGATATATATGATGTATACATAATTAATATAACTCTGGAGATAATGGATACATGAACAACTTGTAATTATAAATAGTTTATTTTTTACTCAAGTACCAATGATCGTGAAAACGACCGTTATTAACTTAAATAATTACATAGTGTTCATGACATGGTAATATGTGATATAAAAGGAATAATGACCTTGAAAAAGGTTCTTAATCAATTATAAATTAACTCAAGTTTATTATTCAGGAGATTAATGAACGATCGTTTCAAGTCGGATACGAGTTAAGGGAACTTCTTAACCCAATTTTCGTTCTTTGGGTTAATCTCCTACTTTCAAATTATGTAATGAAATTATTATGTCAAATATTGTATTTGTACTTTCTTTATTTGTAATTATATTGAATACACATAATAGATCTATTTTATTTAAAAATTTATATTTGTATGGGATTTCGTCTCAATCTCCTTTCATTGAGGTATATTTTTTTACAAAACTATTTTTTATACAGTGTATAAACCCCTTTGACTTTTACGTTTATGTTTTTTTGTACATATGCGGCGACAAAGACTTCTCTGCCGCCATGACCATTATTTGAGTTTCGGATTCTTCTACAAGCCATAAAATTTTTTGAATGAAAAATAAAAACCATGTTTTACTTTTATTTTATTTTGGTATTGAAAATGGTTTTGATAATGTTTTTATTATATCAATGTGTTATTGATATCTTGTTATTGAAATGTGGAAATGTTATGTTTCCTTTATGCATGTTTTTATGTGATACGATTATGTTATGGTTCTTGGGAATTGTTTATGATGACGGGTGGTTCCATGATAAACTAATGGAGGGTGAGTCCGATATTGCTCTCCAATGCATTGGGTAATGCGAAAGGTTAAACGTTAGGGTTCCTCCGAAGAGATTTAGGGAATATACTGTGATGCGTATTCCAAATGTATCCATGAGGGTTACTACCTATGTAAAACTGTTATGAATTCCTCAAGTTACATTTATGTCTTATGATTTCTATGATTTATTCATGATATGATTAGGTATGTTAAAATTCTTGTGTTTTACGAGTAATGTATGATTTCATACATGGTCTAATGGTTTAATTTCGTACTTTTATATCCCTTGCTGAGATTTTTATTCTCATCCCATGTTTTTGAAATGTTTTTCACAGGTCAAGGAAAAGGTACCTGACGTGATTATAGGGTCAAGTAAGTGTCAAGAAAGAATCAATTTTTTGTTTTAAATAGGTTTCCGTTGATGGGAAAATGAATACTATCTTTTATGTAACCACTTTGTTTAAATGTGGAGTGTAATGCATGATTTATGATCTAATTCTCTAAAACTCTAAACCTGAAAAGATCCTCAATGTGTAATCTTGTAATAAATCAAGATTAAGTAATGATTAAGGCTGGGGCCTTATATTAACTACTATTTAAAATAATATTATAGTATTATTTCTCATTATAACCCAATGTTGTGTGAAACGTAAGATTTCAAATAAACCGATTGTGGTTTATCGGGTACATTATCGAACATAGCATCCATTTTAAATTAAAATTAATATTTACATCACAAATATTAATAAATATGAAAATTTACTATTCTTTATTTGCCTGGGATGTTACAATTTACCTTAGAAAAAAATAAAATTCCATGTGAAGGTCAAGAAAACCCACATAAGAGATGGTTTGTTAAATCGTCATTTATATTTATGAGTCATTAAATTCAACACATCCATATGGTTGGAAAACAATGATGCATACATCTTCAAAAAAATTAATAAGCCTCTAACAGAGTATCATAACATGGTTCCAATAATATATGAAGGAAAATATATTATAATTCAATGAATGGAAAGTATTATGTGATGAAAAATGGAATATTCCATAAAAAATAAATGCATTTAGGAAAAAAACTAAACCATTCACCTATGATTCATGGGTAACAACTCAAATAGTAACATCCATTGAATTGAAGAAGAAAGAATGAAAACGGAAAATTGGAAGAAATTCCTAAAAATAAGGCATATTACATCACACAAATAAATCAATTTGTTTTTCAGTAACAAAAAATTGAATTTTGCAAATCAATGAACATATTGAGAGGGATCCAATATAGCATGTGATAGCTCAATCGAATTTTAGATCAAAGAACAAGTTCAAATACTCATTGGAGAATAAGGATGAGCTCCTATAGAGACTCTATACTAATAAAAGAATGGTATGTGGTATTCTTTCAAAATAAGAGTCCTTTACACTATTTAGAAACATGAATCAGGGTATTTTCATCACATTTAATTTTTAAATTCCATGAAAATGTCATGTTTTTTCCCACCTATGAAACCAATTCTTGATGTATAAGTTGTCTATACATCCCATTTGACATTGAAAATTATAAATACACAACATATCATTATATTACATGTCATTTATTTAGCCAGTAGATAGCTTCTAGAACCTACTAAATTCTTCTCAGAAGCAAACTAATGTCCTATTGTATGAGTCACTAGGGTCTAATTAAAAATTAACAACTCAATCAGGGTTGAAAAAAGGTCAAAAGAAAACATACCTAGTTGAAAAGCCATGTCATTACTACCTACCATCCATTAAAAAACATATCCCCATTTTTCTCTTCCATGGTTCATGAAACATCACCTATGAAAGGATTCATCCATTGATCAAGTACATCGGCTTCTCTTTCCCATGGCTCATCACTTTCATGTTCATGTTTCTATAACACCCACACTTGATGAACTAACCTTCATTGGGGTGTCCACATGCTCCAATCCATGATTGTTTAGGGTAATCCTCAGAAGATAAATCCACATCCAACTCATCCTATTCATGTTTTAGAATATGTTATGGGATTGTGAAATCTCAATGAGGTTAAGAAATGTGAATCATGTCATGCATTGAAATCTATATATGAGGAAATTATATATGTTAATCCAATGTTCCAACTATATCCGCATTCAAAAATGGTATAACGAATTGATGAAAGAACTAACCCTTTATCAGAAACCATCAATTGGACATGCTTTGAAAACATCCTAGAAAAATAAATTCCTTACAATGAACTCTAGAGGTAATCAATGACGATTGAAATATGACTATTCCAAAGACTATTCTATCATCATGAGCTTCCAAATCATCAAAACATGTTTTAACGCTGGTTGAACATGATGTGGCCCATGTAATGCAACCTCCCCTACCTCTAACAAACATATAGGTGATTGGAATGGGATACCATATAAGGCCTCCAAAGGATACATATGGATGGTTGCCCAAAAACTTTCATTTTAAGAAATCAGAACATGTGGTATATTTTATTCCCCTGAACCCATAACGTCATGGAATCATGAATGGGGCTTGTCCTCTAACACCTGAACTATACCCTCAATTCTATCTTCAGTATAAGGGTGATAGTACATTCTCTGAAGAACCTATATACCTGATGCCTTCAGTAACAGCTTCCAAAAATTGGATGTGAAATGAGTGTCCTTATAGGATATGATAAAAAGTGCAGCTCTTTGAAGTCGTACGATCTACCTGATATATAGCTTCCCAACCTCCTATTCTGATAATGTCCTCTAAATAGGTAATAAGTGGAGACCTTCTTCATCCAATAAATGAATACCCAAAATATATTATGGCCTGGGGGTTATCTAGTAAAACATGTCCTGAAATTCATGGTTTCATCATCTAATATCCACTCAGGAACGGACAACAACTATAAAATTCTAACTATTCACTGGTTTATTAGCATCACCAATAGATCAATGTAACGAGGAGTAATCACACTGGTTACCTCATATTTCATACTAGTCCACCAATATTGGAATTGTATGTCTTGGTAAATCTTGTTAAACTCAATATTTTTCATCAAATCCAAGTCATGAGATTCATGCATTACTTCCTCAATGATTATTTATGGAACACAGACCCGCCCATGTATGGGTGATATCTCATTATGATCCATGATCCAATAGGTAAATTAATCCTCATCTGATATATTTTCCCATTAGTATAGGCCTTTTAGATCATAATGTTTCATCATATTGACCTACTATAGATGGGTATAATTTACAAATAATGTTGTGAGGATTTTCAACTAATTATCATATTAAACCACCAAATCCATTTCTAAAAAAAATGCATTTGATTTTTCACTCACCTCTAGCCTCTACAACTACATGATTATGAGTCTTCCAACTTTTATAATTGTCTACTTGGTTTCCCTTACCAGGTGTGTAAGAAGGGTCAAAATCTATAGAATATAAATTATCAACTAATCTCCACTACATGATATTTTAATCATGTTGTTAAAGACGTTACTATTACTTTTGTAATCCGTAAGCCCCGCAAAATATTTACCTAGAAAAAAAATTTTTTCTAACAGAGTAATTTATGAATAATATATACTATCTAGAGATCAATTGTTGGGTAATTATTATTGTGAGGCCTCAATGGACGATACATGTATACTAAAACTTACTAATAATACAACACAAATAGTCTCATTGCGATGCTCGATCCATCACAATAACTATTATAACTGCTTCTATGATCTACCATAATCATGATATACACTGAAACCATTCTTCCCTTTACCATTTAAAATTATTTCTCATATTCCCCAGTCTATATAATTTTCACACCCTTCTTATCCAGACTGATAAGAGGTTAATCTAATCGTTAAAAGTCTCAAATAAAGCAACTGGAATACCCAGATAGCACCAATAAACTCTGTATATAAATGAAATCCTTTAGATTATCCCAAAACACAAAAACTCTAAAATTTTATGGGTCTACTGACACTCATGTTTCAAAGCTGAGTCCAACAAGTAAGTGGAAATTGTTGATCCAAATGTTGAATTTAGCGAGCTTGGCATAGAGATGATTCTCTTTCAATTTTTTATTATGATATCATGATGTTTGAAAATGTCACTTTGAGTATGTTATTACACCATGACTTATTCCATAAACACTACAAAAAAATAAATTTAGATAAAGATGGAAAACCTGATTATTCAGGTCCATGAAAACTTCAGGTGCATTCGTAATACTAAAATGAATAACAAAATACTCATTAAGACCCAACCTGATCATAATAATTGTGTACATTATGTTTTAAGATCGAAAAATCACATAATTATATCCCAACCTCAATTAAATATTTTAGAAAACCCTTAATCCTCAATGTTGGTTGGATATGTCATTTATTCTGGAGAGTGGATACAGGTTATTAACTATAAACTAGGTAAACCATTGGTAATCAGTGATCTGTCTGAGGGTACCATCAACCTTTATGGAAAAGAGGACTGGTAAACCACCTGGAGAGGAGTTAGGGTTGTATAAAACCCTAGTCATCCAAATCTAATCTCTACTTATTGTGTTTTTAAATCTTTAAAGGTTCTATCATATAAGAAGGAATGGAAACATGTGTTTCTAAAAGAAATATCTAAATAGTGAATTACACCACTCTCACTATTGGTAACCCATGGAATTCATCAGGGAATACATCCATAATGTGATCCACCATAGATGAGAAAAATATTGGTGTATGTTGATATTATACATAAAGAATATTGAGCTTTTTCATTGCTCTACTTAGCCCCTAATGCTTAGCTCTAGATTGAATCACATATACAACCCATTCTCAATGAGGAACATGTCAACCACCCTCTTGTGATTTGGTGGTAAACATATGAAAATAAAAAATCAATATGTGATAGATAGGGAATAAAACAATCTACACTAATAATTACTTTATACCCTATAATGTCAAAGAAGAAATGATTCCACAGAAATAGACAATTTCCCACCTCTATGGGACATTATTTATATTGGAAAACACTATTTCATTAGATACCTAATGGGGTATCGAGTTTTATCTTTCCATAGAAAAAAATATCTCAACGCCAATAAACATCAAAATGTTTACATATATTAAAGAGTTTGATTAACCTTTTTCAGAAAAAAATACATTAGAGTAGACGAAACTATAATAGTACTTCGAATAGTATATGATGCAACACTCTTCACCAACATCACAATATTCACTAAATGTAACATGTTAGTATCGTGTACTTGTGATACTAACTTACGTTCCTTAGCATGCTCGCTCTACTTATGTTATAAATATAGAGTTTGGTTCTCTATTCCTTGATTACCTCCTTTTATTATGTGGTATGCAGTATTCAATCTACCTAAATAGTGAGGTGTTATTGGACCCAATCCCCAATGTGGTGTTTTTATAGATTGTAACACCCCAAGAATTTATATATATATTTAATATAAAATGAATGAAATACTGAGTCTTTAAAAACACTAAATTGTTATAACGTAGACATGTAAACAAAATATTTCCACATCTATAATTATAATTAAAAATACCTGACATATACGGTTGTGTTAAGTATGATTTTATAGTCTGATAAGAGAAACATAATTTTTGGTGAAAAGTTACATACCCTTATGAACAATGACATACCCTTTTGAATCGTAAGGAATTCTAAATAGTCCATCAAAATAGAAACTTTACCCATGAATGTATTTATAATATTTTGACATCTTAAAGGTGAAAAATTATCATAGTATATGTATTGGTATTTTTGGTATGTCATAAATATTTTAATTTAAATACTATATTTAATTAAAAATTTTAAAATGGAATTTTATTTTCAAAAAATTTAATAAAAAATTCTTAGATTATTTTCATATGGTTATAAGAAAATTTTATGGGACCCAGATTAATTTCTCAAGGTGTTTTAAGACGAGTTATAGTTTTAATGTTGTTTTTGGGAACAATTTATGATTTTTTTAAAATTAAATTAAAAAAATTAAAAATTATTTTCAAAAAATAGTGTTCTTTTTTTAATTCTACATGTCAAAAAATGGTTGGCTGAATTTTTCTTATTTTTCTGAAATTATTTAATTTTTTATTAATATTGAAATACGATAAGATACCGTATTTAAAAATCAGGAATTTAATATACTATTTGTGAAATAATGAGTTATTTAAGGCCACATGGTCGAAATTACACGAACGTATCACTATTAGGGGTCACATGAAACAACACTACTGGTTTCATATTGGAAATAATTAAATAATGAATTATCTTTTCAAAATTCATTCCTCTCCTCCATGATAACCCCCCAAACTCCATCTTCTTCACACATCCCAAAGCCTTGAATCTACTCAATTTTCTGCCCAAATACCCTCTTATAGTCACTCCCGACGACCAAAAAGCTCTTGTTCTTTCCAAAAGACCAAAAAACCTTCTCTTTAAGAGATTCTCATGTGGGTGGATTTAAAATGTAAATTCCCCATTTCATTTATTTTATTTCATGTTCTCTTTTATGTGGTATGCATTTAATGTTTTCATACTATGTTCTTATTTCCATTTTATTCTGTTCCACTAATTTTTTATGGGTCTTATATGAATGGGATTCCCCTTTCCCCTCTCTTTTTAATGTTTTCTAAAACCTTGTTGCATAGATGTTATGTTGCAGAATTTTCATCTCAAAATGTCTCTCTATTTCAAGTAATCTTCTTATTTTATTATATTTTAATTTCAATTTTATTATTTTGGGATGAGTAATTAAATATAACAATTAATTTATATATTATTTAATAATTATGAGACACCATTTTTCCCTTATTAGTTTATTTGATGATTTTTAAGTGACGATGTTAGACTCTCGGATTTTCATAAGGATTTTCTCAACTTCTCTTTTATTTTTATTTCCTTTCTTTTTATTTACTCTAATATGTTAATCCAGATTTTTTGATGAATCAAATATATTACATGTACTATAATGTTTTCATTGTAATGTAATAATTTTTCATCATATCTTCTTTCCCATTCTTGAACACTAAAAATGAAAACACCACTCGAGATGTACTAATCTAATGCATTCATAGACAATGGTTTTTGAATTTCTATTACCGTATTCAATTAATATCATGAAACAACTATTATGGTTTAACTAAACTATTTTTATATATTATGTATCATTTATGGTTCCAGAATCTTTTTTCACACATTGATTTTATTTATAAAGAAAAATGAGTTCATTGTGTTAAAAACCGCAAACTAACCAAAATAGTTTTCATTAAATTATTTAAATAATGATTCATTGTCATCCCAAGTAACCAAATTAAATTTACAACCATTTAACCTTATATAAGTTCTATAATAACATATAAATTCAATTATAGACAACAATAATCATTTTAAATGATTCTATGTTAATTTATATAAATATACCGATCAGGAAACAAACAGACCGAAAAAATGAAATTGACTCTCTTAACGCATCAAAAAGGACATGAATCAACAAAATAAGGTTATAATAAATCAATTAATTGTGTAATAGGTTCTACAAGTCTTAATTATATAATTAAATTTGGTTATCCAGGACTCTAAGACCACGTAAAGAGCACCACCAGACATAAAGAAAGGGTTTCTTCATCTCACATCTATTTTTGTGAGATATTATGTATTCATTACTATTACTTGTGTATGGTGAATTTATACTTCTCAGTGATGTTTCATATTATTATTCCATTTATTTTCACGATATTAAATTTTTCATTTAATTATTATTCATTTTTGGGTATACGATTCAATTGATTACAAAGTTACATGTATTTTCTACCCAAAAATACATTTTCATTTGGGTTTCTCTTATTCTTTACTCACATCAATGATACTATTATATATCTTTATGTAATCATCATAAATTATTTTTGAATGTTCTATATATATTTCCCAACCATAACCCTTCTCTTCTTTATGGGTAATTTTATGTTTTTAAATGATCTTTCAAAAATTCTTCCCAAAAAACAAGCTCAATTCAAAGAACTTCTCATATTTTTACCTATTTTGAAGTCCAATATATAATCTATTTTAATCCATATTTATCTTCCTAAATTAAAAAACATTAAATAAAAGAATATTTTTAGGTTAATTACTTTTTTAATGAAAGAAAAAATTTCTTTTGTCGTTAAAATCATTTAAAATATTCCATAAACTGTGCTATAATGTTTTATTTCTAAAGCTTCCTTAAAACAATTTTTAAATGATTTTACCACAATAAGTTTTATTTAATTTTTTATGATTATTTTGACTGTGGATGTGCTATCTTAAATCCATTCACCAATTTACACTAAATGTTAGTGTTTATGATTATTATTTAGGGAAGGTAATTTATATTTAATATGTTTGTTTCAGTAAGAATGTATATGTTTTTATGTTTATACCATTTTATATGAGAAAATAATTTGAATAATTAAGTCTCTATTGGGGCCCTCTATATCCCCTCGATGCATTGATAGGTCTTACGAGACAAACATTGGTCTTGGAACAAGGTTGTGACTAAATTAATATTTATTGTTTTGGCTGAGGCCTTAATCATTGTTAGGAATCATTGGAGAGGCCTTGATGGTATCTTTTAGAATGCACGTTATTTCAATTTCCATCATTATGAAGCTAGTAATAAAATGTTCATGTGGTTATTCGACTAGTATAATATGCATGGTTATGTTGTATTATGTCATTATTTACTAAGATAATATTCCTTCCTTAATTTTCTCAAATTTATTATTTGTAGAGGCATGTGTTTTCAATTATTCACCATGCCTATTTTTTATGTTTATGATATATAACGATTTATTTCTTACCCTTAATAAGTATTTGAGCTCACCCCTTTATTATGTTTAATTTTCTCCAAACATGAAGAAGTTTTTTTTATTATTGACCTACAATGATAATCATAGAGTGGTAAATGTTCGAAAATAAAACATATATGTTGTATTAATTTCATTATGTAATATTGAACTTATGTATTCAATTATTTTTCCAGAAATAATAAACTACTCGGTCCTTTGGGATTTGATTCCTTGTAATCGTTCCAATGTATTAAATTAATCCACCGCCTTCGAGATTCTGGGTTCAGGGCGGTACATTTGAAATTAATGATTTTTATTAGAAACTGTGGGAACCAGATTTTGAAAACGTAGGTTATGGAAAAAACCCCTTAAATTTTATTTGATGATAATCAAACAATAAAATACATTGATTTTGATATGTAATAGTTTATGTGTATATTTATAGAAAACACATCCCTATCTGGATAAAAATAAGTAGAGGTGACTCTTGAGCATATATACCTAGGAGTGAAAACTCCGACAAGGTGTTTCTGGCTTGACCCGAGGTATCCTGGTACACAAAAATATTAATTGTAACACTCTTGGATTGACACACATGGGGGATATTTTAAGGATAATTCACATTTTATTTACCCACAATTATTAATGATTTATGCCCCAAAAGTATCCAAAGTATATGGTTCTCGGATTTATGATGCATAAATTTATGCAATGTGTAATACCATGTTTAGAGTTAAAGAGAGTTCATAATTTTATGAGCTAATAAATAATATGTATTTTATTATAAATGTATCCTAATGGAATGAATTAGAACATCACCATTTCACGTGATGCGATGTGTAAGAATGATCATATCTCTAATGGTCTTTAGTAATATTTTCAAAGGAAGATAGTCTCCCATATATCCTCATCATATGATGAAATAATATCATGTGTTAACAATGTATATAAATACTTATCTGAGTCCTATGGAATTAAAGGGAAGCAAAGGAATATGATGATTTCATAGAGAAATGGGGATAAAATGAAGAAGGAAAACATGTGTTTTTTCACTTGTGATAACTATGGAAAGAATCACCCTAGTAAATGATTGAATGTAATGGGTGTTTTCTATATGTGTGGAGAAAAAGGACACCATATACATGATTGAAAGGGTAAGAAAATGGTTTCCAATGTACAATGCGTATACTGCAAGGATTTTGGACACTGTGTGAATCAATGTCCCAAGCGTCAAATGAATATACCTCAAATGATGATTTTGGAAATGGATCTAGTTACGATGCTACTGCGGATGAAGTATAATGATTAATATTCCAAGTCGTTAATCATGAAATTTGAATATTTTGTTTGTAATTTACTAGTTGTATGAATTATGGGATATATAAGTATTGTACTTTTATACTATTTCATTATGTATTTTAGGTCATATGAGGAATGGTGCAATGTAAAAGTGATTAAGTAGAGAGTTAATGTATTATAAAAAAATTATTATTAAGGGAAATAAAATCCTTAATATATATTTAATGTTGATATAATGATGAAAAAATTACTGATTCAGATAAATACTGAAGACATTGGATCTGATAGTTGACTTGTCGAGAAGTTGTTTATGCTATCATTGATGGAGTTTACAACACTTTTTTATTTAAGGAATATATTCAATAAAATGTATCGTACTTATAGAATATAGATGAATGCATGTTTCCAATATATATTTTATGGTAATTCAAGTTATTATCATATTTCAAGTGGATAAATGATGAATTTATTCACATGTTTGTAATGTGAATTTTAGATCTTCATCTTATTGATTAAGGGTTAATGACATGTTCATCGTGGAAATTTAGATACCTTCCTTATAATCTGATGAATCATTATATTTTGGAATTTTAAAAATTTATGAAATGGTTTATATTGACCTTTGTATGGTCTTTTTGAGTTTAATGTCACTACATGATGTTTTCATTATTCTTCAACGGTCATATTGTCCAATTAGAATGCTTTGTTTTGATGTAAATGATGAATTTATATTTCCTATTATTAATAGGAAAAATTAACCATATTCTTATTCTGGGTTTTCCAATAGAGAATTTTCACATATCAACTATTAACATTCGATGTTCAATTTCAAATTTCTAGGAATGTTTTTGAAAGCAGGTGATAATGTAACATCCCAAAAATTTATAAATAGATTTAATATAAAATGAATGAAATAATGAGTCTCTAAAAACATCACTTTATTATAACCTAGCCATCTAAACATAATTTTTCCACCACTTTGATTTGAATTTTGAAAAAGATGACATACACAGTTGTGTTCAGTAAGATAGTTAGAGTGTGACTAGGCAAATTTAATTTTTGGTGAATAGTAACATATCCTTATGAATAGTAACATACCCTTATAAGTAGTAATAAATCGTAAATAATCCATGGAAGAAGAAACTTCACCCATGAATGTATAAAAAAAATTTAGACATCTTAAAAATGAAAAAATGATCATAGTATACATATTGGTATTTTTGGTATGTCGTAAATATTTTAATTACAATTTTCTATTTAATTTAATAATTAAAAATGTATATTTATTTTCATAATATTTATTATTAAATAGTTTCTTTATTGTCTTATAGTTATAAGATAATTTAATGGGACCCTGATTAGTTTTCCAAGGTGTTATAAAATGAGTTTTAGTTTTAATGTTGTTGTTTTTTGAATAAATTTTGATTTTATTTTGAAATTAATTAAAACATTTCAAAAATTATTTTCGAAAAATTGAGTTCATTTTTAATATTTATACATCAAAAAATGGTTGGGGTTATTTTTTTGGGATTCTCATGAATTTTTTTAATTTTTGAGTAGTATTGAAATACAGTAAGATACATATATACAAATTATCAGTTAAATATAGTATTTATGAAATCAAGAGTGATGTAAAGAAACATGGTTCTAACTCACATGAACATATTAATATTATGGGTCAATTGAAACAACACTATTGGTTTTCTTGATTGAAAAAAGAAAATAATGATTAAAATATTCAAAATTCACTCCTCTCCTCCACTTTAAAACTGCCCCTCAGTCCCTCTTCTCCTCACTCTTATAAGCCTTTAAGATCCAAAATGTTCTTCCAAAATACCCTTCCCAATTCACTCAACACGTCCAAGAAGTTCTTGTTCTTTCCAAAAGATGAAGAACCCTTCCCATTAAGAGATTATCAAAGAGTGGGTTCAATAGGTAAATTCCACTTTTCATTTCTGTTATATCAATTTCTCTTTTATCTTGTATTAATTTAAATATTTAATACCACGATCTTATTTAAATTTTAATATATTCCACTACTATTTTATGAGACATATATTAATTGATGACACATTTCCCCAATCTTTTTAATGTTTTCTATAACTATGTTGCATAGTCATTATGATGTAGAATTTTCGTCTCAGAATTTCTCTCTTTTTCTAGCACTCTTATTATGTTATTATCATTTAATATCAATTTTATTATTTTGGGATATATAATTCCATATCCCAATTTTTATATATATTATCTAATAATTATGAGTTACCCATTTTGTTTAATCAATATATTTTATATGTTTTTATGTAACAATATTAGGCTAATAGATTTTTGTAAGGTATTTCTCAACTTTTTTTTATTTTGAGTTCCTTTATTTTTATTTCCTATCATAGTTTCATCCTAATGTTTTGATTACTCCAGTATCCTATAGGTACTATAATGTTTTCTTGATAAAGTAATAATTTTTCAACATCTCTCATTTCCCATTCATTTATACTAAAAATGAAAACACTACCCGAGATGTTCTAATCTACCACATTCAAGGACAATGGGTTTTATATTTTTTATACCGTCTTCAATTATAGCAATAAAACCATTATTATTTTTTAAAGATACTTTAATATATGTATTATGTCTTATATATTGTTAAGGAATATTTTTTTACACATATTTTTTATTTATAATGAAAAATGAGTTCATTGTGGTCAATAACTGCAAATTAACCAAAACAGTTTTCATTAAATGATTTAAATAATGATTTGTCTTCACTCTAAGTAAAAAAATGAAATTTAAAACCATGTAACTTTATTGATGTTTACTAATTAAATATATCTTCAATTCTAGACAAAAATCCTCATTTTACATGATTCTATGTTCATTTATATAAGAATACTGATCATGAAACAAAGAGACCCTAAAAATGCAATTAAACCTCTTAACCCATCAAAATGGTTGTGAATGATCATAGTATGGATATAAAAAATCAATTACATGTATAAGAGGTTATATAAATCATAATTAATGAATTTAATTTGTTTATATAGGATATTAAGACCAAGTGAAAAATACCATCGGACATAAGGTAAGGGTTTCTTCATCTCTCATCCATTTTTGTGAGATATTCTGTATTCACTTCTATTAATTTTTTATGGTGTATGTATACTGTAAAATTATGTTTCATATCATTATTACCTTTATTTTCATGATATTAAATGATTCATTTAATTATTATTAATTTTGGATTAGACGAATCAATTGATTACAAATTTAATGTATTTTCTACCAGAACCTCCATTTTCATTCGGGTTGCTCCTATTGTTTACTCACCTCAATTATATTATTATTTATCCTTATATTCTCATAAATTCTGTGTCAATGTTATATATATTTTTACCAACATGAATACTACTTACATTTATGGCGAGTTTTTTTTTAAATTGATCTCCAAAAAATTTCGTGAAATACAAGATCAATTTAAGAACTTCTCAGATTTTCACATATTTTGATGCTCAATAACTAATCTGTTTTAAGACATAATTATCTTTCAAAAATCACACATTTTAAAATGGAAAATATATTTTGGTTCATTTCTTGTTTTATGAAATAGAACATTCATTTTCACTATAAAATCCTTTAATATTTTTCTTAAACCGCAGCAAAATGTTTTGTTTTTAAAGATTATTTAAAAACACTTTTTAAATGATTTTACCAAAATGAGACATTATTTTAGACTCAAATATAATTTAGATGGCCTTACATTTTATTTTCTAAGATATACATATTTAAAACCATATTTATGAAAATTCCAAATGATTTTCCAATAGAACACCTCATTCGAAAGTAAAAAGGATTTTTCTAATCTCACATTAACTTTTATGAGATATATGCACTGTTCAACACTTATTTCGTGATTACTGTGTATGTACTACCCTTTAGTATATCACGTAAATAGCCTTATTTTTCTCATGATATTATAAGGGATTATTATTTTAATGTTTCAAGGGGGTATGGGACACATTGTAATGTGTAAGGATTATTTCCTCAAGGATTTTTTAGTGTTCTCATTAAAAAGTATCTTCATCTATGTCAATTTCCTTACATGAATCTTATTCCTCATTGAGGTTTATCTAATATTTTATCATCTACCTTGTTTTATTTAAATTTTTATGACTAGTTTGACTGTGGATGTTCTGTCTTAAAACCATTCACCAATTTACTTAGAATGGATACTGTTTATTATTATTGTTCGTGGAAAGTTACTTTCATTTCGTATATTAAATTCAATTTGAATGTATATGTTATTTATATTTATCCCCATCTATAATAGGAATTCATTGGAATTAGAATGTGTTGGGTGGGGGCCCATTATAGCCCCTCGGTGCCTTGGTATGTCTCATGAGAGAAACTATGGTCTTGGCACGAGGCCCTAATAAAATGAATATTTATGATTTTGGCTAAGGACTTAATCATTTTTAGAAGACTTGGTCGAGGCCTTAATGGTATATTTTAGAATTCCCCTCATATACATTTCCCTCGTTGTAATTCTAGTAGTAGAATATTCATGTGGTTATTCAACTAATATAATACCCATGATTATGTTTTATTATAACATTTTTACTCAGCTAATATTCCTTCCATAATGTGTTAATGTTTATTATTTGTAGTGGTATGTTTTTTTAGTTATTGATCATTTCTATTGTTGATGTTTATGATAACTTCTTCTATATTTCTTACCCTTACTAAGCGTTTGAGATCACCCCTTTGTTATGTTACATTTTCTCTGGGCATGAAAATGTTTTTTTATGATTAACTTACAAGGATAATTTTTGAGTGGTGGATGTTCCCAATAAAACATATATGTTTTATTTATTTTCAATTTATAATGCTTAAATTATGTATGTATTTGGTTTTCCAAAACTACTAAACTACATGGTCCTTCAGAATTTGATTCCTTTTAATCAAGAAAAAGTATTAAAATAATTCAGCAGCTCCAAGCTTCTAGGGTCAGGGCATTACATAGATACCCTCTATCTTTAAATTGGTAAATGGGCCTGAAAAAACATTAAATATGTCGAATCATGTCACCACCTATGCATTCAACTAGTTCCCACAAGAAATAGTGTTTAGTATGCCCTAAATTCCAATACTAATGAGACATAATAAACTATCAATAAATGCTTTATGAACACCATTTTCCCTATTAGAATCTTTTTAATGATTATTCCTTCCACTAGAAGAACTAAAAATGTGTTAGGAAACATAGCCTCCCAATAACACACCTTCAACTTCCCTCAATATCCACTCAATAATGAATCATTGGTTGAGTATATCATAAATAATGTTAATCCTAAAACCATTAACTTTTGATTGGATGGTACAAATTATCCCATCCTCAAATAGCCTCATAGTTATATGCTCATCAGTAGCTAGATTCAGTGAAAGTAACTAATTCTTGGTAAAACTGGAAGATTTTTCCAACACAGACATATCTCCCTACTGAATGTTTAAGAATGCTCTAGCTTGGTCAGCCCCCAGTGTTTATGGAATGTAGTAATTCTGAACAACCATTTGTATTTCCCTCTTTATAATTTTTTGATGTCGGTCTACATGGTTAATGACATCCCACCAACCCAAGCAAAAAAACAAAGTGTATAATTTGCGATGTTGAACCTCATCTCTGGATGAATATTCATATTCTAAAATATAGAAACCATGGCCTCTAGCCATACCTCATCGACCTGAGTTTCACCATCCCCCAAAAAGAAATTTTGGGTGCTTCTAATGGAATTATCTAGAAAACTCTTGATACTAAAAAATAGTACTTTAATAGCACTAAAATTTTGTATTATAAAAACTAGAGAAGCACTAACTACCAGTGTGAGTTTAAAAGACCTAGGATATTAGAAGCACCCCAAAAAACATATATAGGAGTTCATTATCAATTATTTTATATGTTATGATAAAGGAAAACATTTATCAGTGCTATTATTTAGATCTCATAATAGAGAAATTTATCGACACTTCTAAAAGCATTGATAAAGGGGGATACAATAGTGTGTTGATAGAGTGTACTATAGAAAAAGTGTAATGTGTTGTAACAACACAATCCAAAACCAGAAATACTATATAAAATCAAAAAAATATAGTGCAGATAGATAGTTTAAATGGAATAAAATATAAAACACAAAGATAAGAAAAAATCACCATATTATTGACATTTAAAATATTGGTTTATACAATTATATAAGTAAAAATTATTACATACATTAAAAAACATCATTGATCTTTTGTATTTTGATCCTAACCCAAACTTGTGATATAATTGAATAAACCACCCCTGGTCGAGTTAAAAAATGCACATGTATAAGAAAAAAATTATTATGTTTGTAATAATATAAAGATATAAATTAACAAAAAGTGTTAATTTTAAACTATACATTGTTTCATAAAACAAACACTATTTATTATATTGAATTTTAGTTAATTATTTCACATCATGCCATTTTTTGTTCATCTTCAAGAATTATCTCTATGAAAATTAAATCAATAATTTTAATATAGAAATTAAAATTAAATTAATTTTGAAATAACTTATATAATGATAAGAATGAAATCTAGGATCATTTATTTGGTTTTGGAAATGTGATGTGCATTTTGAACAAAAATTTATCATGTATATATTTTAAATACCCACTTTGAGTTATACCAGTCTCAACATGTCTTATATCATGGTGTGGCCGATTCGTACATTTCCCAAATTGCTTATATATCTTTTACACAAATCATAAAAACAATCCAAATGTGTTTTATTCTTTTTTAATAAAAAACTTTTCTTTTTTACTAAAATAAAATTTTAAATTGCAAACATGCAATTTGATTCATATCAGTAACTTAGTGCATCAGTTTTCCATGATATTGATTCTTACTCCTGAAAATGACATTTTTTTTAAAAAAAATTATCTGGAAAATAAAACCATGTTATCTTATTTTTTAGTGAGTGAAACATTTTGAACTAAAATGACTTTTATTAACTGATAACGAACACATAAAGACATAACCGAAAAATCTTGTATTGGATTTAGGTGAGGTTTATTACTAAAAACTAAAAATTTCTTATGTATCATTTTCAAAAAGTATAAAAATAATGCAAATGTGTTTTCTCAGCATTCATTATGTTAGTTGTCTTTTATAATAAAATTAATGTCAATTTTAAATAAAATGATTCACCCTAAGGCATACGAGACACACTGTTTATTTTAGTGGTGTTTAGATGATTCCTACACTTCAAAAAAATGACTTACGGATAATTTTCCTAAAGTATCAAAATAATATTAATGTGGTTTCTTCATTTTTAGTATCTTAGTTTTCTATTTTACTAAAATTAATGTCAATTTTAAATAAAAAGACGCACTTGGAGTCATAATGGTCATAACATTCATTTGATTATGGTAATTATGATTCCTACACATCCCAAATGACATATGGATTGCGTTCTTAATGTATTAAAACAATCGGAATGTTTTCTCTTGGTTTTGAGTATTTTATTATTCCTTTTACTAAAATAAATGTCAATGTTAAATAAAAAGATGCACTTGGAGTCGTACTAGTTAAAAATTTCCATGGATTGATTTTTGGATAATTACTACATATCCCAAATGACTTGAAGATCATTTTACTAATTTATTAAAATAAATCTAATTTGTTTGTTTGGTTTTGAGTGCATTAGATTTCATTTTTACAAAATTTCTATTTCAATCTGGAAACAAACATTTTGATCTATACCAGTCATATCATGTCTCTTTTTCATATGAGGCTAATTCCAAAACATAAAAAATAACATATAAACTGTTTTCTTCAATTATCAAGACAATATAAGATTCAATTAATGATTTTCATTATGTGACACTTTCTACACTATTTTTTTGTTTTTAAATAGATAATAGAGAATTTGAGTCGTATCGAGCACACTCTTTGTTCGATTTTGGTGCAGATGATTCCTACATGTAAAAATAACATATGATTAATTTTTATAATGTAACACAACAATCCAAATATATTTTCTTGATTTTTAGTATGTTAGTTTTCCTTTTTAGCAAAATTAATTACAATTTTAAATAGAAGAACAAACAAAAATTTGTACTGGTCACACTGGGAAACAGATTGAGGTATTGATGATTAATACATATAAATAATTACATAAGTATCAATTACATTATTTATAAAAATAATATGAATGATTTTTCTTGATTTTTATTTTTTCACTTATATTATTTATTAAAATGTCATTTTAAACTAGAAACACGCACATTGAGTCAGATTGGTCAATTATTATATCAATTTGGCATGAGACTAGTTCCTCATAATAATTAATGAATTAATAATATTTTTTTATAAATTAGAATGTTAATTTGATCATGTTTGGTTGGTTTTCAAAGAGTTATGATTTTTGAACTAATGTTTTAGTTTTAAACTAATAATAAACACTTTGAGTCATACTAGAAACATCAATCATTATATATATATAGCTAAATAATACACATTAAACCAACTTATTAATAATTTTACAGAAGTATAAAATCAATATCAATGTTTTTTATCCATTTTTTATGTCAATTATCATTTTATCTAAAATTAATGTTAATTTTAAATTAAAAGATGCAACTTTAGTCTTACTGATCACACAGTGTGTCAGATTGAGATTTAGATTATTTTTACAAGTGAAAAATGGATTATGGAGCATTATCATAAATTATATAAACAATATGAATTTGTTTTCTTGGTATTTTGTATGTTAGTTTTCTTTTTAATTAAAATTAATATAAGTTTTATATAAAAAGATGCACTTTTAGTCATACCAACCACATTGTTCATCAAATTGATGTGTGACTGGTTTCTACACATAACAAATGACAAATGGATAATTTTACAAAAGTATAAAAGGAATTTTAACGTGTTTTCTTAGTTTTGAGACTGTCACTTTACTTACCAAAATATCATTCTAAAATGGAATCAAACACCTTGACTCATTTCGATCGTATCATGTACTGGTTTAATGTGATATTGATTCCTACATTTCACAAGTGAAATATCAATCTTTTTCATAAATTATTATGATAATTGATGTGTGATCTGTTGGTTTTGAGTGAGTGATACTTTTTGAACCAAAATTCCAATTATAATCCAATAAATAGAACTTTGATTCATATACAACATATTGTGCATCATATTAATGGGAGACTAATTAATACACATCTAACATGACTTATGGATAATTTTAAAAAATTAAAAAAACAACATGTCTGTTTTTCTTAGTTTTGAATATAGTTGTTGTCTTTTTAACAAAAAATACTCTCATATTTAAATAAAAAGAGGCACTTGGTTTTATACCGGTCACACTATACATAAGATTGAGGTGTTCCAGAATACTACACATAAAAATTTCTTATAGGTCATTTTTATGATGTAAAAAATAGTCCATAATTGTTTTCTTTGTATTTATTATGTCATTTTTCATTTTTACTGAAACGGATTTTTTTAACATGATACATGTACGATAAGTCGCACTAGCCACATAGTGTGTCAGATTGATATGAGACTGATTATTCTAATTCAAAAACAATATATTAATTGGTTTCCTAAAATATAAAAATAAAATGACTGTGTTTTCATAGTTTTCACTGAGCAACCATTTTTGAACTAAAATGTCGACTTTAAACTGCTAAGGGATAGTTTGATTCATATTGGAAAAAAATGCATTTTATTAAGGTGTGTCTGATTCATACACATAAAAAATAAACTATCCATATATTACTAAGGAATGTAAAAATTAGTTTAATGAGTTTTGATTATATAAATTGTCTTTTTACTAAAATTGATGTTACTTTTAAATAAAAATACTCAAATGGAGTCATAATGGTCTCACCATGTGTCAGATTGAGGTGAGACTAGCTCATACATGTAAAAATAATGTATGGGTAATTTTCCACGAATATAAAATCAATCTGAATAAATTTTCTTGGATTTGAGAATATAAATTGCCTTTTTTACTAATGTAAATGACAATTTTTAATAAAAATGGAAAAAGGAGTAATATCTGTAAAACCATGCATTGTACTAAGGTTAGGATAATTATTAAACATCTAAAATTATATATTGATCATTTTTCTAAATTATCAATAACATTTAAATTTTATTCCACTATTTTGAGTATGTTGGTGGTCCTTTTTACTAAAATTTATGTCAATTTAAATAAAAAGATACACTTGGAGCCATACCAGTAACACCGAGCTTCATATTTAGGTGAAACTAATTTCTACACATCCCAAATGACATATGTATCATTTTACAAAATTATCAAAATGAAATGAATGAGTTATCTTTCTTTTGAGTAAGTTAGATGTAATTTTTACTAAAATTAATTTCAATTATGAATAAAATTATGATCCTTGAGACATTTCGGTCCCACTGTTTGATATATTCTGTTTTGGATAATTCTTAAGCATCCACAATGAATTATTAAACTCTTTCCTAATCTATCAAAACAATATTGATGCATTTTATTAGTTTTTAGTACTTCACCTGCCCTTTTTACTAAAATTTCATCTTGAACTGGAAAAATGCACTTTTTAATACTCTTCATATCATATATTAGTTTGATAAGATTCTAATTTTTACAAGTTAAAAATAAATTGTGAATAAAATTTCCAATGTATAATGACATTTTGAGGAATTTTGATATATTTTCACTCATTGAGACTTTTTCAACTGAAATTTCAAATTTAAACTAATAACATACACTTTGAGTCATACCTATAATATCATGTATCAAATTGAGGTTAGAATGATCCCTACACATAAAAAAGAAGAAATATTTTTCATTTTACAAAATTATAAAAACAATAATATTTTTTTGATCAGTTTTGAGTTTTTTCGTTTTCCTTTTTATTAAAATTAATGTGAATTTAAAATAAAAAGAATCATTTGGAGTCATACCTATAAAAAAGGGCATCATATTGAGAAGTGGTTTATTCTTACACCTCCCAAATCCTCAAAAAAAATCCCACCTTATAATGCTACCTAGATTCCTATTTGATTTATTAGTCTAAATTCCAACACTATATAATGATCATTGAAATGCGGTGTTTTCAATTTGACAAATAATGCCAATGGTAGGAATGATAACATTGGAATAAGGGAACATGTTTTCTAATTTATGGATTGATTTATATAGATTAAATAACAATATGGCATCCCAAAGGATCTATTAAAAAACTAAATAATTATTGGATAGAAATTATTTTAAAATTAAAATACATTTAATATACAATATGAAGAAAAAATTAATTAAAGAAGTAGTGTGAGTTTTCCTTTTCTGATGGTTGTATAAATTCTTGACCCATTTCATAATTTTCATTTTATAACATGCAGGCCTGATGTTGAATATATCATTATCATTACAAGATTCAAACAAACCACCCCAACTCAAACCAAAGGATCCACCAACATAAGAAAACTATTATTAAATGAGTTATACTAAAATGAAATAAATTAAATATAAATATGAAACAATACATTATTTATATAGATAATGATTTTACAATGAAAACATCATGATTAACAGTGTGATTATGCATAGGTGGCATCATTTATTTTCACACAAACAAATTAGAGGGAACTTGAGTGAAAGTGATAAATGTCGACACAAAAGGGGTTAATAGGTTTTTTCGGAGAGGATCTTAAAGAATTGTTGGTGTATAAAGGCATTAAGGATAGACTGATATATTCTAAAACAATCAAAATATAAATATTTGAATTCCAAAAAAATATGTGAAAATAAAAAAATAAGTACAACATAAAAATGATAAGAAAAATAACATACAAATAATATATAAAATAATGATATATTTAATTAAATAATTATCAGGAAGTCACCATCTCATGATGGTTGTACACCTTCTTAACCAATTTTCTTTTTTCATGGTCTCATTTGCAACATTGAAGTCAAATATATCACAAGGACGATTATATTCAAAAAAACCACCCCAAATCATATAAAATAATCCACATGTATAATAAATTAATTCTTATGTGAGTAGTACTAAAATATAAATAAATTATACATAAATATGAAACAATGTGATGCTTATATGGAATTTTTTTAAGACAAAAACAAAAATATTATTGCTAAGATTTGTTATAGGTAGCAATGTTTCTCTTCCTATAATGAAAATAGAGATCACATGATGGAAATTGATAAATTACAATACTATATGGGTGAAAATGTTTTTAGGTAGAATAAGTATATGGATGTTTTATGGTAGAAAGGAATGAATGATGAAGAAAACATATAAAATAAAAAAACTCTACAAGGAATATTGATTGTTAAATCATTGTTTAATTATATAATTTTTCATAATATAGAGAAATTATATCATAAAATAACCTATAAATATTATCGTAGATTTTAACTAATTATAGTATATTATTTACTAGGATTGGTAATGTTATCAAGTGTATATACATTGTCACCATGAGTAGAAAAACATTTTATTTTAATAATTTTACTGTCATAGAGAACATATAAAATTATGAAGAAAACACGTATATTAAAAAAGATTACCTTATCATTTAACACTACATTTTTTCAGTTTTTGTGATTTTTCTCATCTACCGATAATTCAAATCCCCTCTTTCTGGTCCCCACTACAATATAAGACATTGTCTCCATTCGGACCGATAGAGAGTAATTGTGATCTCCCAATGAAAGGGTTATCATTGATTAAAATCTGTTCTGACTTGACAGTATTTTTAATCTATAAAAGAGAAATGAACCAATTCTTTTTTTCAATATCTGAGACATTATTTATTTCCCCTTATTGTGCTACCATTATGAATGGGTCAACTTTTCCCCTTGTTGAAATTCACCTTCATGAATCCTATTTCATATACTCTCACTACACTCCAATTTTCTGCCCACTTACAATGGAATATTGTAACATGAAATGTTTATTAAAACAAATTTTATATATGTTTGACACTAATAATTTATGACATATATCCATAAATTGAATGTCAATCCTTGGAACAAGATATTTGCATCACTTATTCCATAACCGTAACACCACTATTTTCATTGTACAATGGTAATCATTATATTATTTATATAATGTATAACTATTGATTATAAAAAACATTATAAGATATAACATTTGAATTTTTCACCCTCGCTAGACATCAAAGTCATTTAGCTATTGAATTTGGATTCTATGATAAATCCTTCTAAATTTTTTCTCCAACCAATCCGATAAAATATTGATTATGTTGTCTGATTTCCATCCTTTAGTATTTTATGGATTCAAATCATTAATAATTACTCAGTTGGAATTAATTTATGGATCAACATCTTCAACATTATGTAAAATGTATTATTTTCCTTGATCTAGTAATGTAAAGAAAATTATAAAAAAGTTTCTTATAGAAATACTTCCACCCATACGGAATCTGTTGTGATGAGACTATGGGAGACTGATGATGTCAAAATCTCCTAGTTATTTTATTTATAATTCATATTCTTATTAAAAAATATAACATTATGTGATCAAACCTTCTATCCGAATTTGAATCTTGACATACCTTTTTGGAATCATCATATGAATATCTATGTTCAACATCCATCTATAAAGGAAAGGACCATATAGTTGAAAATATATATCAAGTTGAAATATCCTATAGACCATTACATCAATGACTGATGGTAGGAAGGTCATCCATAATTCACATAATATGATTGAAACCTCCTTATTCATCATTGGAATCTTCGCTAGGTCTATAACATTACAGAATAAGAATATTAAAAATATGAAGAGTCATGCTAATTTAGGTCACACATTTTGAGGCAGAATCCAACAGAAATAAACATGGGTCACAAATTCCATAAAAATGATAATTATATGACTTTTTACATGTAACGTCAAATTATTTATTGAAATAAAATTCATTATATTTTATGAATATCCCTTTGGAAATTTCCCACAATTAAAAAAATTAAAATTTATATTTTCTGTCTTGAATGATTTTAAGCTTCTAAAGGATGAATGTTCTTCCCTTTACCCTTCACCAGTACCAACTCTTCTCATGTCCCCATATAAACCATATCCTTCCTAGCCATGATTCCATTTTTTTCTATAATCTTTTAATAATAGTTTAATAACATTTTCAAATTCCTTTTTTATATATACATGACATTAAAAAAAAAATTTATGTACAAATAATTGAAAAATGTAAATTCAAATAATATCATTCTATTATTCCAATATGATTTTTTAAGGTTTTTTTTGAAAATGGATTACCAAAAATAGTTTCAATATCACTAAAATTATTGAAAATTTTATCACTTGTTAGTGTAGATGTTCTTGTACATTGATTGATATTACTATTAAATATTGTAATCCAAGATTGATATTTATTTCATCAATGTCAATATTTCTAATTTCTAAAAAAATGGTATTTTGAGAAATGTTTCACCCAAACCGAGTGTGTGCATTCTTCACAAATGGGACATTTAAACATCCCTTTAATGCTATAGCCTGATAAATATCCATAAGTGAGGAAGTTTTTTATATAATCATACAACATGGACCTCTATGTGTATTCTTCACTTATATGAGCAACATACATTGTAACTATTTTATCCAAAATTAATTTTAGATCATTGATCAATTGATCCAAATAGTAATTAGTATCATTACCAGGTTACTTTGGTCCAAATATAATCAGTGAAAACAAAATGTATTTGGTATCTATGAATAACCACATAAGTATGTTATAATTTACCAACATGATGGGTGATGTAAATTGAGCACTACTATGTAAACCAAATGGATTTATTCCATCTATATATAATGCATGATGACAGTTTCTCATCTCAATTCCAAATTTAAGATAATCCTATTGAATTTTTTTAAACTGAAGAGAATCTTATGGATTATGTACATTCCCATCACTAATTATTTTTTATGAACTCCATGTCAATTGTCTTGTGGTTTCCTCACATCTATATATCCTTCTAAACCATGGAATAATAGTAATGTACGATATGAATTTCGAAGGACTTGTTTCATTTTTCATATATAGTTTGTGCCACACTTTGCGAATTTTATGAGTGATACATAGTCATTGTGAATCAACATAAAATCATTTAAACAATTAAGTATTTGTTTAGAGATCATTATCATTTAATGTATCATTTTCATAGAATCATATGTTCTCTATGGTAGTTCATTCTATTCTAGTATCATATCATTTTTGAGACGAATTGTTTTTGTAAATTTGGAGCACTCCGTCCTCTTTCAACTATCGAATTATATAAATTCAATACAGTTAAAAATGTTTTGTATTTACTTCAACCAAAATACAATGGTCTCCATTCACAAAAATTTAAATTCACAAAAACCATTCTACAATCCTGAAGTTCATCTTCAATTTCAATTTTTATTTCTTCAATGTGATATTAATCATAGTTTACAGTGGAATCCATATCAAATAATACATAAACCATAGTATTGTCCCAATCAATGTTCGAATTAAGTTATTCCCAAGGTTTAGTCAAATATTTAATGATCTAATCTATTTCCTAGAAAATAATATATTCTTTCAACTCTTCCAGACTAATATGTTGAAAATAAAAACAACGTAAACATTTACATGAGATTTGAGTAGGGTTTCCTGCATGCTCTATAGAAAACGTGATGATCTTTTTAACTTCATATTTATAATACCATTTAAAACAATGGTAGTGCATCAATATTAAATTCATATTAATCCTAATTAGTTCATAAAATATTAATTTTGTATAGTAAATAAATAAACAAACATGAAATATTCATTTTCCAAGGTGAAAGTTATTGATAATTATAATAAGACAAACCAAACATTTCATTATTTCAAATATTTATATTATTCATTGATGAAAATGGGTAATTGAATTTTAGAATAGAATCACTCCACTGAGGTGGGTGTTATCATCTGAGTTCATCCAAAGGTGAACGTTATAGAAAACTATCATCCTCATTACCTCATCTCCTGAACAGATATCATTTCATTTTCTTGTTTGACACTAATCCTATATTTCTTGTAGACATCCATCTATGTTATTTGAAATACTCTCAGTACAAGCCATCCATGTAATTTCTACTAATCAATGTAGTACAAGAGACATAAATGAGATAGGGTGGGTCTCAAGAAACAAATTGAAATAATTACAATTTTGGAGATAAGGATGAGGATGATGAATTTTTGACTTCATTATTTTCTATAAAAGGGTTAATTCTGCCCATTTTTGAGAATTAAACCATTAGAACTAGTTATTAACTCATTAGCTATTAATGGTGATATTCTGGGGGTATACACGTTCTTTTATATGATTAAAGGGGTCTCAGTGGGTACATTTTATGATATATGATTCCTTGGGGACTCTGTATACTATATTTATTAGGGAATTTCATCTTTTATATACTTTTAATCCTCTAATTATGACTAGCCCTACCTCTATTTAAATAATCCATTATGTCTTTCTTAATTCTTCTAAACAAATGATGATATAATATATACAATTATGGAGTTATAGAAACCCCAATTTGACAAACATGATTAATAAACTCTCATTACATCAACTATAGGATATAAAAATGTCTTCATAAAAAACATTAAAAAATAAATAGTTACTTAATATACATGGATGGTTATTAAAGATTCATATTGGTGGAACTAATACATGTAGACCTAATATGATGAATACTAAAAAATATTTTCTAATCATTATTCCAACAGTTATAGAATTTTATAACCTCTTTTCTATTTTTTGGAAAAATTGATGAAGCAAAAAAAGAAATTATTAAATTTAATATTAATGTTATATCCATTTTTTTAAAAAAAACTCAGAATTTCAATTTCAATTTAAAAAAATGGACATTTAACAGAAAATTTAATTTATGGAAAATAATATACCTAATAACATTAGTATATTTAAAAATTCCAAAATTATTATTTGATAAATTGATTCAAGAATTATGTCCTCCCAAATTTAAAATAATAATTACTTTCAAACAAACAAAGATTATGATTTATATTAAAATTTCATCTTAAAGGAAATTATGTGAGTTATGGAGTTTATTTTCAAATAGAATAACATTGTAATCTTAATGAAATAAATAATAGTAATTAGGGAATATATTGAGGGTTTATGTTAAATGGATGATGAATCACTCATATAAAATTTCTTCGAAGTGAGAGGATTCTTCATATGTCAAATTAGAATATGAATTTTAAACATTGAATGAAATCTATTGAACATGTGACAAATTAGTAGGTTGTACGATGGATTAAAAATATTTTCTAAAAACATAAATGATGGTTATGGATATATTCAAACAAATTTATATACTTGAAACATAAATGTAAATTCATGAACACTAGGGCAGTATCATTAAGTGATATGAAATGTCATTGTACCGATGAGGATCGATATATGAGATCACATAATCCTTGAGCAGTTATGTGTCCCTAGGAATATCTCTTATTTGTACACTTTTACATAGTGATTCCTTATCATGAATTGGAGAGAAATATTCCCACTCAAGAATTGGGTGATTCTTTTAACAAATGAATGTATCACAATGGATGGATTCCTACGGCAGCCTATAAGCTATGTTGCATGTAGTAGTGAATTCACTTTAGTAAAAGGTATAATTGTTTTTTTTTGGTTTTTTATGCATGTATTTCATTTATATCATGGTATATAATGGAATTTTTTCTTTTTATTTTTTTCATTGTGTTGAATATGGGTAAATTTTCCCTTATAATTTTAATAAGGTCAACTGACATCCAATATCACCAATATCCACTACCAACCTGCAAGACATCTATAATGACTATAAACCAACCATATAGAACATTATCATTCACCATTTAATCAAATTATTATTAAATTCTATATTTTCATATATTATTCACATTATATTCATTATATCAAATATTTTTCATGTATAAACACCACCAATGTATTATATTAAACTCAGAAATGGAATTATCACCATTTATATAATATTTACATGGACTGAAATGCTATATAAGTGTTCATCATGACGATTAATTTAATTTTTTTGCATGATTATTTAAATTGTTATTCATAAATTAATGAAAATTGGTGTCAATTAAATTCACAAATAATAATTATTGTGAAATTGAATTATTACATTGCGATCCTTTGGTTACTTATACTATATGGTTGTAGATTAATTAGTTGTGATCCCTCATTGTCATTACTATTATTATTGGGCAATGTAGATTAGTTGTGTGATGATGGATAATGGACTTACTGAGAATTATATTTCACTATCTCTTACATCAGGTTTTGATCAAGATGACTCTAACAATTATACTTTTATTTAGTTGATGGGAATGATGTTCGATGTTACACCATATCGGGTGTTGGAAATGAATATTGGCCCCACATATCTTGAATAACTAGAAACATATATCATATTCATCATGATATTCAAGGTGTGTACATTTTCTTGACCTAAAGGCTCATTAAAAAAGATAAATACGACTGTGTTACACTATGGGTATAGCTATCACCTAGTACCCAAGTATATGATTACTTACGTCCTCACATGCTTAGTGGATATTCCCATATACATTATATAAAAATATATATATATTAAAGATTAATATATATATGGTTACTGACTAGACTCTCATTTTGGTCATTGTTAATGTTTGTAGAGCCATCCATGTGTCCTATAATAACACGACCTGGCTAGTATTTCTTTTAGAGCATTATTGATTATTCCTCCACCCTCACACTACTCTGATTTGTACACTTGGTGGATTATTTGTACACACCATTGGTGTTTTCCTAATGAGTTTACCTCACACCATACTTAGGTTTCATTTGGTACCTAATTAGACCTCATGTATGTGTGTTTTGATAAGGTAAAGGTTCCTGCTATAGATGATTGATTCATTTTACTTATAACATAGAGTATGGGTATAGTGAACTAAGTGTATGCTCGTGATGCTGGTGGAGCAGTCTTTTGGGATTTTTGTATTTTTATATAGAATAATGAATATAATTGACCCATTTTTTCCTTTTTATATATCATTATTCCATGAGTTCATTTAATATTGATCAACCATAGGGATTGTTACTATTATTACTGTTGTTTGGTTATTTACACTATTCTAGTTGAATATTTTATTTATTTACATTGATATATATATTATATTATTCTTTTTTTATTATATATTTATTTATTAGAAACCTTATTAAACTCTCATATGAGGGTATAATCTCCTCAATATAAAACTATAGACCCTTGCTTCTAGTGGATAACATTTGGTGTATGGGGAGGCACACTAGTGACCATGTGAACTAGTAACATGGAAATTGGTTATGTGGATCCCATGATGGGATGTTGCATGATCACAGATTTTTCCATGTATCATACTATGACAAGCATCTATTTGTAAAGGGAGAATGAGAATGAAAATAATTTATATGACAACACAACAAACCAGTGCTGAAAAAAAAAGAACATAGTATGTGAATTATGTACACATGTCGTTGTAGAATTTATCACCTCATCATAGCCAACTACGTCATGGGAATGGAGTATATAGTCATGTGGAATAATTTTGTATAAAAAATTAATTAAATCGGATTTTTAAATTTCCAAGTAACATTGTGGGGCAAAATTTGGACTAACTTAAAAAAATTCTCAAAATTACAAAGATACAGTATATCACCCCATGAGTATTCTAATCAATTTTTATAAAACTAAATGCACCCCAAGATACATTTTATACTAGTATTAGGAGAATTTCTCGGAAAAAAAATTCACCAATTCCATCAATAAAGGATTTGAAGTCTTCATTAACCATTTCATCAATAATTGTTGAAATACATGACCAACTAATATTCAGAGGTTCTTATTATCAGTTCAATGGACTGACAAATTTTTCAAGGACATCTAAATCTCTCATAGTGTGATCAGGATTATGGAACATAGTAATATTAACTTTTCTTCTTCTTTCAATGACGATATATTTCAATTACCAAAATTATCTTTCCTTTTATGGGCAAGTACCATGCCATGTATTCCATGGATAATTGTATAGAAAACATTTTTCAGTAATAATACTCATATTGGATACGTTTTCTGTGTAATTCCTTTGTTTTGGTGGTAGTAAAAAATTCATGTTTTTTGAATAATTTATATATTTAACATTGTTATTTTGGAATCATAATTATTTAGTTTAAAATGTTAAATTGATATTTTATTAACATATATTTTGTTATATTTCACGATTGTTAAAACAAATAAAACATCTAAGATTTGTTATAACTCACCATATGGATCCCCATGCATAATATCACAGTGAAAATCTTGTGATTTAATTATAATTTCTTTGGTGGATGATCATTTACAAATTAATTTATATCACATATTTTTTACTATTTTTTAGACTATGGTAATTGAGAATCATTCAATAGTGTTTGTGTAATTTAAAAATTTCTTATATTAGATTACATCTAGGTTTGTTATGTTAAAATTTTCATCGAAAAAATATCCTAGTGATGTAGCCTATTTTTAATGGTCGGATAAGTATGTTGTTTATGGTATGTCCTTATAACATTATGTAAATGATCCTATTTTCTGTGAAAAATGGAAATTTTATTACCCATATTTGTATAAATTTATCCCAAAAAAATCTATCGATACATCCTTATTAGAATTATTATAATAAATTTCTTACCAAATATCATATTATTTCCACCTTATCCACTTTTAGTGGAATTATAATATCAATATTGACATTAGCCACTCTATTATACTTCTTAAATCAACTGTATAAAATCACACTTATCATTATTTTATATTCTATAATGTTTTTTCACTAAAAAATATATATTATTTGATAATATTTTATATCCTTATGAATGAGATTATATTCATCATTCTTATAAATAATGACAACCCCCATGAGATTTAAAATTCACATTCATGGTGTTTTATTTGTATTTTATTTTTATTTATAATAATATTAACAAATATATATATATATATTTCATTGGTATTATTATTATTATTATGAAAAATAAAATTTTATATTTATTTTTTGGATTAAGTATTGAATATAGTATTTTAGCTTCAAATATTAAGGAGTATTATCCAAGAGGGTTTGAATAAATATATAAAAAAATAAAAACAACCAATTAAAATGATTTTGTTCCGTATATATTTGGTAATACTCACTCTTCCTCTATATATATATAATCAATAAAATAGTGGATATAATAATTATTATTTATTTTACCCACACTAGGATACATCTATATAGTATATAGATATGATGTTGAGATATAAAAAAATTATAATAGATCACTTTTGATATATTTTAAGAGAATATCTATTGTACATCTTTGTTTTGACTGCAAACCTTCTGAAACCTCACCACTCTTTTTTTGGAGTTATTATACACTACTAAAAAATAGGAGAAATTTATATCAAAATCATAATAATGATAAAATACGCATTAATTATTATAAAATTTATCTCAATATTTTTTGTATTTTGGAACTCCATATTCTTCTTCTTTCGTTAGAACAGTATATGTTTGAGTTCCAAAAACAATCCTATTTACATTTATAGAGTTATTTATTTTTAATTGTGTATATTTTTCTTCTATTAATAAATAACTCTATAGTATTCCTTAAAAATATAATATATATAATCAAAAAAACATATATATCCATGTCATTTAGAAATCCTATAATATTTTAACCTATCATTTCTCCCTAATGGATAATCAAATTTGAATCTTTCAGTCAAATCATAACTCACTATCTTAACATAATATTGTGAAATTTAAATTTTACAAAATTATACAAAACAGTCATATATTTTGAAAATTATATCTTGTTAATGTTAGTATTATTTGTTAATCTTCAAGTAAAATACAATGAATAATTATGGTATATTAAATTATCATAACTAAAAAATTAGTATATTTTAAAATATTGAAATTAATATAGATTTTATCAAAATGGATTTTTCAAAATAACCATGATATTTTTAATTTATTTTTGATGAAACAAAATAAAAAAAAGTACAAGAATATTTTACCTTGTAATATATCAGTAAACACATTATTTTGAGTTCTACCTCATTCGAAAAATGATCTCCAAACATGAATGTTTTATGAATTCATAAATTCTAAATAAAATTTAATAATGCCACGAATTACCAGCATCATATAGTTCTCGAACTATTTTGATATTTAATATTACCATTAAATAATATTACATTATCTATATATTTTATTAATATCCATGAAATAATAATTTCTATTTAAATCATGTATGGAATGGTTATTCATCTCATATCCAAAACATATTAAACATAATCAAGACTTAATAAATCTTCATATGATTATTTCTATGGTAACTATAAGTTATATTAATGATTTCAACTAACCAATATCCAAAAAAACAACAAAATATTTTCTTAAGTAATTTTTAACATACTCTTACTTTGGGTTTGTAGAAAATTAATAAATTTATTGAAACCACATTTAATCCTTAATAAATTAGAAAAATAACACAAAATTTCATCATAATTTTAGTCATTGTATATTTGATGAAACAATAATAATTTACTTTTATCCCACTAGATACATTTTCATTTTTAGAAACCAGAGTTGTGTGAAGTTTTTCCAAAAATACCACATTAATAGTGTTATATCCCTTCAAAGAAATATCATATGCAATTAAAAATGATCATAAATTCATCCAAACATCTTAACTATATCACACTTTTTTTTGGTATTCATTACACAAGATTTATATATTATCATTAATAGTATATTTATTACTATTTAAGCCATTAATATTATATTTAAATCAATTTATCCCAAATTTCATACATTTAAGGCTTGAAGATAAATTTTATGTTAATTTCTACAATTTTCAGGGAACCCAAATAGAACATATTTTGTGTGTTTTTGAAAATTATTTACTAAATTATACATCATAATTAAATTATATTGAGTGGAGAACCATTATCATTTGTTAAATATAAATACCTTTTAGAGTTTTCAGAAGTGGTATTAGGAAATATGAGTGATTTAAAAAATAAAAAACAAGATATTCTAGATAAATTCGATGGATATGGATAAACATTGGCATTCAACCTATGTTTTCCAAATTTAAATATTTTATTTTCATAATAATAATATTTTTAAATTAATGTTATGTTAACTCATATTCTAATTTTATTACATTTTGGGTTACTTTATACAAGATAAATTTATATATTATAATAATATAATCCACTCTAAAATGATACAACTGATTTTATCATAAATTATTATTTATTTATTTATCAATTATAGTTAGAATATGTTAAATTATAACCTCGCTGATATCTAAATGTGTTTTTACACCAAAATTCATATTTAAGCTTTATTATTGGAAATGTATTCATTTTATCCCAAACATTAAAAATTTAATCTTCTTTATAACAAAAATAATAATTACACATTTTTATAAGATAGATCATAACCTTAAAATCTGAGCTTTTAGAATTTAATACAATAATAAAATTACAATAAATAAAAAAATACATCAAATAATGTTTTCCTTTATAAAAAAAACTTATTTCTATAATTCATTTGATTTATCCAATGATAAGTTTCACTAATCACATTTGTCTCTCATTATTATTTCTTTGATATCATACCACTAACATGTGGAAAAGTCATTGTTCAGTCTTATTGTTATCAGGATCAATAGGCCTTTAAGGAATAATCCTAAATTCTATTCTAATGACTGATTTTACATTATAACATTTTAAAAACTTCACCCATATTATAACTATAGTTGTCACTAACTCTATAACATCCATTATAAATATTTTCGGAAAATTGTTTATATATTTTTATTATAAAATGGATTTTCCATGTTTTTATTAGGTATCAATCAAAATAATGAAAATTTTTAATCACCAATCATTGATATCTCGATCCCTCTATATTAATATAGCGAAAAAAATTCAATATTATTTACTTGTGCCTAATATTATTATGTCATATAAATATATGATAACAATGTTTTTTTATTATAATTTTTCATCACATGGAGTTTATTTTCAACTACTATATATGAGAATCTATGATTTTTATTAAATCAGTCATCACTACTATACCATGTTCATTGTTTGTACATCAATATATATTGTACCCTTATTTATTTATAAACATTTTCCATATATATATGTATGAGAAATCCATTTTTTTATTATAAACTACTTATTCAAGGTATCCAATTAGAAAATATAGCATTATATCCATTTAAAATTCCTAAACCTTATTTGGATTGTTATATCAAAAAACAATTGGATCACATCAAAAATTTTAAAAGATCATGTATGTCATTAATATATAGAACCTAAACTTTATAATATCCCTTTCAAACTAGCCATTGTTGGTTTCCAATCAGAATACTATTCTTATTCTATGATTTTTTGTAATACCATGATATTTTAGGAAATTGTTTTCATATAGTTTTAATATTTGATGTATTATTTTTAACATGAAATACCATTTTTATCATTCATTACATGAAACACTACATTTATCTTTCATTACACTCAACTTTCAGTGCATGTTGTGTAATACAAAACATAACTTTAAAACGAAACATGACATGATATTAAAGTATTATTATTTAATATGATAATTATTACCTATCCATTTAGAAGGGTGGGGGTGACAAGGATTAACTAAATTATTAAATTAAATGGTTTACACACACACACACAGATATATATATATATATAATTTGTTTTAATAAATAATTTAAAATTAAAATAAAAACCATTTCAAAATAATAGAAATATTTATCTAAAAGTATTAATTATAAGTGCACAAACACATTTCACCTCAATAAATTAAAAAAAGTAATTTATTTTAATAAAAAATATATTATATATTCAATAAAAAGATTTAACATTCATCTTATGTGTTTTCTAGACAATATATAATAGTTAAACAAAATTTAATCATAAACTGTATTTTTCAAAAATGTTTTTTTTCAACTGTTGTGCACTTCATTTAAATTTACATTTTCATCAATTTTAAAAAATTTACTTGGAAAAATAAATTTCCAATTTTAAATAACCATGTTAAATTTATGATGGATTAAATTTTTAATAATTTTCATATAAGATATCTTTTTTTACTCATAGTGAAAAATAATTTTTTTATTATGAATATTTATTTTATTTATTTCATTTATAACCATAGAAATTATTATAAAATGGATCTTAAAGTAAAATATAATAAATTATATATCTATTAAAAAATTTATGGAAGCTTGATTAAATTTTAGATTTAATTTATTTATAAAATCTTTTTACGATTGTTGAAATTTTTTCCCTTTGGAAGACTCGTTTCTGATTGCGTCTATGAATATAATTTAAAAAAAGATTCTAAATATAGAAATTTAAGATAATAAAAATTATTTATTTTAATAAAAATTATAAATCAAATTTTATTATAATTTAATCATAATTTTTTACCATTATGAATAGTAAAAGATGTAAATATTAATTACCATAACTATGGTGAAAAGTCAGTTATCTATTGGTTAAACTATTACTATTTTAGGTAAAACGACTTATAAAAAAATTAAATAACTTTTATTTTCATATGTATACATTATCAATTCTACGGTTCTATAATGACCCATTTTGGATCCTATAGTCTTTTGAAAATTGTGGGTACACCTTCTTATATTTAAAAATTACAATTGTGCCACTCACCTCACTTATAAATGGCCACCACTCTTCTCTCATATTAACAATTAAAAAAACCATTTTTCTACAAATAAGTTTCCCAAATAAGATACTTAATTACATTATCTCATTATATAATCCTTATTTTTTAAAAAAATACACCTTTGAATCCTTTTGGTGCAATCAAAATGATGTTGTCGGAAAAAAGGAAAATTTAACTAACTAGGTTTTTTATTTAATTATATCCTCCACATCATTAAATTATTATTAAACCATGATTATATAATAAATTCAGTACATTAAAAATACTAATATGTTATTATTTTAATTTCATAACATATACCTTTACCCACTTTCATGAAGTTGGGTGTGAAATCATCATTCTTATATACGGTGGACTACCACCTCAAGAGCCAATGTTGTTTTTTTCATCACCACATATTAATAATTTATATACTGAGGGAATTAATATTTATATATAATATTTAGGATATTATTATATCTTTATAATTTTAATTCAACATATTAGTTCTTACTTGTATAACAGTTTTGGAAAAAATTATATCGCTCGTGTGTAATGCAGAATACCGCCTCACGAATCGATGTGATGTATTTCTTATTTTTATGTTACATAGATGGTAATAGAGATATATTAAATAAATATATAATATATTAATTACATATTTATACTTATTAAATGATTATATCACATATAAATCCTTACTTTCCATTCTATAAGAATATGATAGCGTTGTTTATGTGTACGAAGGACTATAGGATTGCAAAGTGATGTGATTCATTATTCATATAAGCATTGCCTTGATGTTAATGTGGATAGGTATAAATAAACATATGTGACATATATATATCAAATAAAAATTATTATATAATTCTATTATATATTTTAACTTTCTCTCTTTCAGTCCATTTTAATAATGGAAACAGCGTTTACGCATACGTACAACATAAAATCTCCATGAAAAGTTTATTTCATTTTTAATATCTAAATTGTATCGATTAATATATGTATATATATAATGAATTTATATAATATTTATATCATTTTTAATATTATGTATATTATATAACCATGATCAATGTAATAGGATCAAAAAGAACTAATCAAAATATGAAAAAACAACAAAGCAGTAATTATTTGAAACTAGATTTTAACCAAAATTATTAGTTAACGTGTAATAAATGTTCATAATTAGAAAATATATATAATTATGAATATATTTATTTTTTTAATAGATTTTGTATTAAATTATTTTTATTATACAAAAAGTCATAACATTTATGAAATAATTTGAGACTTAGGGTAAGGGAATTCTAGCCTCACTTTTATTTTTTTGAGATATGAAAATTCAAAAAATATTTTTGTGTGTTGTATATATACTACCCCATTTACATGTAATGTCATTAACATCCATATTTTCACCATATTTATTTTTTTATTTTAAGTCATTACTTATTTTTGATTATGATTCAAATTAATACTAAAGTGGTAATGGGTTTCTGTATCACTTTTTTAATTCTATAAAACACATGTAACAGTCACCAGCTATTGGTTTGGGGTTTATATACATTACATTATTTTATATTATGATGAAACTCAAGAAACTGATGTTTTTATACATATCATTTTTAGTATATTTATTTTTTGGGGTTTACGACTCAATGTTAATAAAGTGTAAATGGTTTTACTATATAATATCATCTTTAATCAGAATTGTTTATGTTTATATTTAAAATGATAAAATATTATAAACTATCTTTAAACAAGATTATTAATTTTATTCTCTTCTAGTTATTCGATAAACAAAATTATTTCCTTTCATTTTCACATCATTATCTACTCGTGATTAAAAAGTAATTTTTACAAATAAAACAAAATCTCTTTCTCTCATTAATAGAAAGCTAATTTCGCCTATATCAATGATTTCTAAAATCAGTTTCACACTTTTTTAAAGTTAAAATTTTAGTTTTTTATTTTTTTTCACATTTTGATTTTATTTTAAATAAATAAAATGTATTTTTTTAGAAATTTTCAAAAATTGAGATCATTTTCCTTTTACTCAAAATGTTAAAGGAATATTTGTTCTATATTATAAGTCCACAATGATATTTTTTCCATAATTACAACTCATGATTTTTAATATTTATCTATAAATCTTCAATTAAATTTTAAATGAAATATATTTTTGAAATATTTTATTAATTTATAATTTTCAAATTCTTATTTTCAAATAATTTTTTTTTCCTCAATAATTTTTTTAAAATAATTACTAAATATTCCTTTATCGGTTTCTAATAAAATTTTTAAAAAAGGATTTTTAATTTTTTTTAAATGTTATTTTCAAAGATGAAACAATATATTCATAATGAAATGTTTAAATTTTTCTTTTATGATTCTATGATAACTGTCCAATATTATTTTATATGAAAATTATTTTGAAATTCTTTTCTATTTTGAAAATTTATTTTTCAAAGTGGAAAGGATCTTCTCCATGAGAAATGTTCCATGTGATCTTTAAAAATTACTTTCCATATATGATGAAATCATTTTATGTTACTTATTTAATAATGGTGATATTATCTCAGGATACCATTCTAATTCATTAAATAAATGGTCTATATTTATAATGATATGATGTTTATTGAAATCTCTTCTACAGGTTATACCATGATAAAATGATTATTGAAGCTACTTCATTTTCCAAAAGTTATTATTTGATGAAATCATTTAATTATTATGAAATCTATTTCTTTTCTCAAGTTTAATTTATAAAAAAGAAATTATTAAACCCATTTATTTACATGGGTTATTATGATTTTATGTCACAATGAGTAATAAATTATGTGACAGGTGGGACCTATATATATTTCCAATACATTGGGTAAATATGGATAATTTATGAGTAAATTTTATATTTTTGAACATGATTACATGTTAAAAATTTTATATGTGAACCCAAATACATGTTCCCAGTGTTATACATGGACCTTTATTTCATGTCCCTAAGTTTATGTGTGGACATAGTTGCATCTCCATACATTTTTTTAGGGACATTTTTCATGTCCCTAACATAATAGTTGAACTAGTTCTAGTTATACAGGTTCAAAATGTTTTAATAATATGTGCATTCCATTAAAAAATCATTATACCATTTTTATGTTATCATATTTCATGTAATTTGATTAAATTATGATTCATGTCTTTTAAACTTCAATGATTTTTACCATAACTCATGTTTATGATCAGTGATATGTAATACATGGTTTTCAAATGTTATTCACATGTTATCATATCCTTATTCCCAGGATATGTTTATATCTTCTTTATTGACCCATAATTAGAATCTGAGATCAACATTTATTATACATATTTTCCCATGGTTATGATGAATGTTATTATGTATGATATGTCTAATAAAGGTTCTAATTATTATGAATATAGTGGGAGATTATGGATCTCTCTTATGGAATAATTAATTTTTCCATTTCTTTAATGGAACTCGACCAAACTAATTCAAGAATGGATCACATTTCTGTATAAATAATATTCAAGTTTTTAAATGTTTTATATATGTTTGAGAAATTTAGGTCTTTAAAGTAGGTTTAAATGATAAGATTATTTTATCTTTGGGAAATATAATGATAAATTTGAACTGATATACATATGGATATTTATACGGATATATATTGGGATATATCAAAGGATGTCTCTATGGATGAGTCAGTGTATAAGAAAAGTCTGATAATATTTTTAATGGAGATAGTAAATGGATTACAAGAAATTAGATCCATGAATAGAAATTTAAAGTTTATATGGAACTAGAAAATAGGTACCTAAGGGTAATAGCTTTGAAAAGGGTAAATTATGAAAGAAATAATAACCACATGTTGTGTAAAAAGGTCATTGTTTCACACATGGTTTGACACTCATGTGAGATATGTTTTTTAAATTCAAAATCCCTTTACCAACCACAAATAAAGAATTAAATATTTACCACAAATTATCTAGGTGATTCCATAGGTTTTATATAATGAAAAGGTGTCAAGATTTAGACATCATGTAAGTGATTTTTCTTAAATATATGGTTTCCCAATATAAATATTATAACTCACACTGTGATTTAGTGTTTCAGTTAATGGAGGGAACTAGAAGGAAACATGTTAACATTTAATGTGATATAAAATTTATTAATTATAAAACTAATGTTATTATTATTGGTTTAATATCCCTTCATTTTAAAAAGTAGAGACCATGTTTGATAGCATACAAAATACGCTATATCATGCTTCAACAAACAACTAAATATTATTTTTTAAATGTTAATATTATAAAAAAGATGTTAGAATAGTGGGTATGAATATTAATACATTAAATATTAAAATATTCTTTAAACACATATATATAAATAATTCCTTGTTTTGCAAATAAGTTTAAATGAAAATAAAACCATTTTTTAAAATACAAGGAAATTTTTTCAGAAAAAAAACTATTTAAATGTGTAGAATTGTATTTTATACCAATAAATAAAAAAATAAATAATTGTGTATAATATTAATGAAATTATACATATAATTTACTAAATATAATGTTTAAAATTCAACTAATTTTTTTTATACATATGATATAATAATAAATATCATTTTACTCTTAAAAATATATTTTTTTAAAGTTATTTAACCACTTTTTGACAGTGCACATGTTTGAAAAATAGTTTTCAAAAATATTAATAATTATATTTGAAAAAATAATAACCTTATTTTAACTTTTATTAAAAAACATTTATTTTGTTTATTTTTTGGTATTTTTATTATAAATTTAATTTTTTGATGAATATTTGAAGATACAAAATTTTAATTGAAAATGATTTTTCATCTAAAAAATTTATTCTGTTAAATTTTATTTTTTCATGGTTTCAAAGTATAATTTTATAATTTATATATATTTTAATCCATTTTATCCCATTGTATAAAATTTCTCAATGAATTTGTATAAAATAACCATTCAATCCGTTGAACATTTTCACTTTAATAACTTGTTTTCTCACCCCATCAACAAGGATAATTTGAAATTAATTTTTTCCTATTATGGGTTTTAAACTTTTAAATATAGATTTAAAATTTTTAAGGAGAAGTTATTTATTTAGTTAATATAAACCTTTTATTTTGTAAAATATGATTAATAAATTTGGTAATCTTGATTACCATGGTTTAAGGAAAATTGGATAATTTAGAGTAAAAATAATATTATAAATATTATAAAATTACTAGAAAATAGTCCTAATTCTAATATATGAGTGATTATAAAATAATATCTTCGTTGGGTCCGTCCTATGACATCTTGGATCCACATGGATGACTTTAATCCCTTTATGATATTTTATTTCAAACAAATTTTAAAGATGTCATACTTATGTTTTAATAACTATAAAAGATTTAATATATGGTTTTTAAAAGAAATATTATTCTATAAATAGTCTATTACATATAAAATTTTTATCGGCATTTTATAAAAATTTTACATGTTTAGAGAAAAAATAGTTACCTTAAATAATTACACAGCAACGATGCAGTAAGTGTTTAATTAATTGAAATATAGAATATATGGTATTAAAAATATTAAAATAAATATAATTGTAATTTATTAACATCATCCCCTAATTATGAGGATTCATTTGAATTTTATTTTTGTTTCAGACTTCTTAGTTCAAATTTATATTATTTGTTTTGATTTTTTTTAAATATCAGATAATGAATACTGTGTGAAATTGAAAATAATGATATTTTAAAATATAAAATATTTTATAAAGTGATATAAATTATATAAAAGCCTCAAATTCATCAAACGGATTTGGAAAAATCTTAAAATTAAATCAATGACTCATTTATTCATCATTTTTAATTTTATTGTAATTATATTAAGCTTTAAATTTTAAATTATATGATATGACATTATGAGTTAAAGGGATTAAATAAGGCTAAAACGAACAACACAAGGATTATAGAAATAATAAAAACATATATAATTTTCATTGGACAAATTTATTTCGACCTAAATCATCTTATATTATAAATAAAACATTTTTTAATCAATTTTAATAGAAACTAAAAATAATTTAATTGAACATTTTAATGAATTCAAAGGGTGCCCCTTCCCTCTATTATGAAATGGAATTACTTATTTTCAATTTATTACTTATGAAAACATATTTGATTCATCCAATATATTCCGATACTATATCCTATAATACCTTCCCACATTTATGATCTCTTATTTTTGGAAACTATCCATCCATATTGGTCTTAAGGTATTTAGAAATGGAAGTGGTCTCAGGTAGAGGAATCGTTTTAATAATGTATTTCTATTTTATTCCTTCTTCTACTTCCTTTAAATATAATTCAGCCATGCATAAATAATAAATCATGTATACTAAATATATACATATATATTTTTGTTAATATCACTACCGAAATCCATCTCCACTACCATCAAATGTGAAAATAATTAATCATTCGTGTGTACAGAGAACTACCACCTCGTGAACCGATATAACTCGTCTTCCATCACCATCTCTCAATAATTGTTTTAATCCTATAATTAATCATTATATATGAAATTCTTAAAATATTTAAAATTAATAGATAATGATAAATAATTTAGTATCTTTCCATTCCAAGAACATACAAATTAAAACATTGTTTGTGTGTATGTGTGAACGGTCTCCTCCACGATGTGAAGTGATTCATTTTTCATCACAAAATCACATTTATGTTAAATATAATTAAATTTTTATGATTATGATTATATTAATGGTATTAATATAATTTTTTGAATATAAAAATATACTTACAAAAGTTGCATAATGATAATTGAAAAATGGAAATGTTACTCATGCATACGCATGACTTATTATCTTAATGATCATAATGTTGGTTCATTTTTCATAAACATCATCCATAATAGGTATTAAAAGAGTAATTTTTTATAAATATTTTTATTATGTCATTAATATTTTTATGGATATGATTTAATAATTCCACATTTACTATTGGCATCATACCAAATTAATTTTGGACTCAAGTATTGAATATCATCAAAACATATAACATGAACATAAATTATTATTATATTGTACTAATTTGTTAATAAGTCATATAAAAGTAATAATAAGTTTTAAAAAAGTTATAAATAAATTAAATAATATACCTAAGTTTAATATTATGGAAGATAATGAATTTATGTGAGGAGTCAAAATCTAGGTAAGAGACGTTCTTTTTAAAAACCATCTTTTAAAATTACCTTTTCAACTATTTTAAAAAAAATCCAAAATTAATGTTTTTTAACATATAAGGAATGTAATATATTTCTAAATTTCATTTTATATTAATTTTTTGATTCCTCCTTTACATGTATAAAATTTAATTTTCAAATATTGTGTTTTCATTTAAGAGTGCATAACTTTGTAAAAATGAAAAGTGATGTCAAAGTGGAAAACTGATTTTTCTTTTATGAATGATATATGTGTTATGATATTATATTGGTTATTGGAAATTTATTTTCAAGTGAATCTGGTTAAATGATAAAATTATGGTGTCTGAGATCGTTATATATCTCTAATTCATTTGGTAGTGAAACCGAGATAAATTGTACAGTTTCTATTAATAGATTAATGGAATGTACAATTGTGGTTATTATAAATGTAACAACAGATGTTACTACCCATAGAGATGTGATAGTTATAGTAAATATAATAGTTGTATGAAAATAGTGCAAAATGTTACCTTTTTTATATATGTTTTATATGTATTTTTTAATGAAATATATGATTTCATGAAGTAAGCTAAAGAGTTTATGATTTATGATTATAAAGTATAACTTTGTGAAAATGTTTTAATGGGTTTATATGTATTCATGGAATTACAATTTATTTAAACATATTTTCTATTCCTTAATGATATTCTAGTGATCAACCCATGTTTTGACATTTTTTTCACATGGTATAATGATGGGTAAGAGAAATGAGGATGTTAATATGAAATTGATGAATATTATTCATGAAAAATAAATCATGTATTATTTTTTATGTTTTATATTTTATATAGAAAATGATTATATTATATTAGTGTACACATTTTATTAATAAGGGGTCTTATATATTAATAAATGACTAATTATCTAAAATATTGTACATTAAAAGAACTTTAATGTGAAAGAAATTAAATTCAGGACAAAAAATCAAGAATTTTTAATGTTTAAGGTTTTTTTCATATAATTGTAATAAAAGGATGGTTTAGATAAATTTAGAGTTTAGTGTTTTATTTAATCAGATGTTAAAATTTTGATAGAACCATAATGGTTAGCTGGGTTGGAAGGGTAACATTTATTTTAGATAAATTTAATGAGTTTGAGATAACATGAATAAGGATATTTTAGTGTTTACCAACCTCATAATATGGTATTTTATGATTTTAATTCTAAATATATTCTTTTTGGTAATAGTAAATGGTTAGATCCAATAGGCACTAATATAACTATGCATGCGAATTTTGGTTCTATGTATAAGAAACCGAATTAAATGGAATCTCTAATTAGATCTCTTGTGGTTATTTTAAACAAACTATCAAGAGTAATGATTATCCACTTGAATCGTTGTGTGTTTTCTAATTCATTATATATGATAGAAACATATCCCTCTTTAATTTCATGTAATAATGATCAAATGAGTAAATTTATTCAATGATATATGTGTCATGGATGTAGAAGGAAACACCTGGTAAAATGTCTTAAATAGACAAGATGGTGTTTTAATTATGGTAAAGGATGTCATAAGGAAATAATATTCCAAGGGAAAAGGATGTGATTATTTTACTCTAGGTAAAGGGAATTAATTTCTTAAAGTGTTATCAATTAAGTGTTTTAAACTTTGTGAGAATGGTTATTAAGAAAAAATATTTCATATCACGATGACTTATGAGTGAGATCAGAAATACCATAAAATAGAATTTAGGAATAGCTAAATCCACTATAATTAAAGATGAGAATACTAAAAATGACATATCATAGGTATGAAACATTGCTTCATTTGTGATATATCATTTTTAAATATTATTATTAATATTTTAATTATGGATTGTTTAAAATTACTTTTAATATTTTAATTATGGGAGTACTCTAGAGTACCTTTTTAGGAATTTTTATATGTTACCCAAAATATTATTATGTGAAATTTTTATTTTAAGAAGTCTTTTATTTTATTTCTAGGGTATATTTATAATGGTATGGATAACATTTAGGGTTTATATGATATTTTATTTTGAGGTAATTTTTGGGTATTACATTTTGGGATGAAAAATGAATGGTATGAAATTATATTTAAGGACAAAACATATTAACCATGTTTTTGTGATGTTTCTCATATTTATGGAAATTTTTAGTTGACTTTATTAACATAGTTTAAGAAAAAGGAAAACCCAAAGGCATTTGGACAACATGTTTTGTTAAGAAAAGATGTGGGAATTGAACCAACAATCAAATGGTGAACATTGTTCATCACCTACCACTAGTATACATGCTATTCTAGTTTGTAAAAAATTAAATAATTTAAAATATCTAATGGATAAAGGATAACATCATTTTAGAAGATATGTCTTATAGATACACTTTTGATTAGAAAATGATTTGGTAATTAAGTGATTTTTAAAGACGTTCACTATTTTAGGAATCCAATAATATTAAAATAAATATAATATTATGAAGAACAAATTTTTAATTATTTTTTGAGTCAAATATTACATTTTAGTTGACGTATGATGATTCGTATTATTTATGGAAATGGTTAACAAATATCATAGAGATAATGAGATTCAGAAAATTAAATTTTTGGTAGGAAAAATTAGTACTGATTGTTGTTATTTATGAGATGGTGTGAAAAAGTATTTATAATTTTTGGTCTTAAATATTATCCTATAATAGTTTTTTTGGAAATATATTTATTTTTTGAAATAATGTATGACTATTGAAATTGGGATATTTAATTATTTTCTCTTCATAAAATGGTTATTATTTATAAAGAATAATATTATATTATCCTATTCATTTTTGTTTTGTTTAATTTAAAAATACATGAGTAATATATAGTTATGTATTGATTGATTTTTTTGATCATTATAAGTTGATTCTAATGATTTAGGCATGAAAAAATCATCTTAAATACTCATTGTTTCGATAAAAAGATGATTTCGAGGTGAAATTTGATTAATTGATATAACTATACTTATAATGTTAGTATATTTCATTATATTCCATGTATATGTTAAGTAGTTCCACAATTCTATAAAATGGATCTTAAAAAATGTTACCTGTTTACATTTCATACAATGAAATCAATGAAATTTTAACTGAGAACAGATTTTTTATTAACATTATAATAATAAAGTTATCTATCACTCTCAATCAGAAAACCATAGTTATTTCTATCCTCTAAACCTATTTTTTCATACATGGAACAGTAGTATTTTTTATTTCAGGTGACATTTTTATTTCCCTTATTTTTTTTGTGGATAATTCATTAACTTTTTTCTATTGTAAGATTTCAACAAAGGTATTTTGATAATAAAACCCCTAGATTTAAATATAGGGTTATAATTACAGGGGTCAAATTTTTTAAAGGGGGTATAATCTAACAGCCCAATTTTTTTTAAATAAATGGATTGTGATCGATATCGTACATCATAAGCCACATCGAGCATGAACGGAAAAATAAATATTATTTTTTTAATATTACTATTATAACCTAGCCATTAGAATGGAGGTTATGAATAAGAATAACTAAATAATGAAAATTTGGTTTTTACATGTGAATATAATTAATTATTTGGTGAAAAAAAAATTATTAATAAAAATACAATACTTTTTATGAAAAAAAAAGTAATATTTTTCTCAAAAAACAATTAAATATGTACAAGTATGTTTTATTCTAACAAATACAATGATAACACATGATGGATTATATTAATGAAACATACATATCATATATTCAATGTAATTTTTAACACTCATCAATTATTTTTTTAATTGTGATATAATAATAAATACAATTACATATATAAAAACGGTTTTTTTAAATTATTTTTATTATCTTTTAATGGTGCACATATTTTAAATATAACTTTAGAAACTTCTAAAAATAAATTTGAAAAAAAATATTTGAAATTTTAATATCGAAATTTACCTCTATTTAATTTTTTTTAAATATTTTACTAGTCTTTGGTTCTGACGAATATTGAAAATTATTAAATTTTAATTTAAAATAGTTTTTTTATAAATAATTTATACTGTTAAATTATTTTAACTAGAATTAATGTAAAATAAGAATAATTTGATGTCATTTATTCTAACTTATGTCACTGGAATCAATTTCAAATTGAGTTTAGATATAAAAACAATTCCATATGTTGAATATTTTCATAATAACTACCTATTTTATCACCCCACCAATGAGATTATATTTTAAATAACATTATCCAATTATGTGTTTTAAAATTTTGAAAAAATTATTAAATATTTATAATGATATGTTCTGAATTTATTTAATAGTTCAATAGTTTTTTTGACAATATGAACAGTAACTTAGTTAATTTGTGTTACCATGTTTCAGGGAAAATCAGGTATTTAAAAGTGAAAATTATAATATAAAAATTATAAAATTAAATTTAAAATTTTCCTAATTTTATTTGATTAGTTGTTTTCAACAAAAATATTCATGGGCCTATTTTATGTCTTCTGGTAGCTATATGGAGGACATTAATCCCTTAATAGTATTTTATTTTAATGAAAATTCAATGATGTCAAACTTATATTTTAAAAACTATATAATTTTAAATATAGGTTTTTTAGAATATATATTTGAATATAAATATTATTTTAAAATATATAATATTTATCTTTATCATAGAAATTTATTTCTAATTTTATGTGATGAAATAGTTTCCTTTTATAATTACACAAAGATGGTGTAGTAATTGATTAATTAATGTTAATGTCAAATAAATGATTTTAAAAAAATAAAATAAATATAATTTGAGAGTATAAATGTCATCGAAAAAATTAGATGTCTTTGACATGATATCTATGTTTTATAAGTCATTGTTTTAATTTATCATGTTTTTTGTGATTTTTTTAAAGGATAAAATAATGGACAGTTTCTATATTGGCATTAATAAAATTTCAATATTTTAAATATTTATTAAATGATAAAATTTTTATAAAAATCAATAATTCATCCAAAAAAATTTGATAATGATTAAAATAACATCAATTTATCATTTATTGGTATTTTGGAATTTAATTTTAATTATATTAACCATCAAAGTATAAATAACATGATATCACAAAAATTGTTAATGTGGTTAAATTAGGGTTAAAAAAGATAAGGAATAAAAAAATACATGTATAATTTTAATTTCATGAATTGATTTTGACCCATAGTCATCTGATATTCGAAATTAATCATTTCAGAGACATTTTTTATATAAAATTATATTAAATAATTTTAATATTTTAATGAATTCCAAGAGTTCCCCTCCCCTGTCTTATTAAATGGAACCACTCATTTTCATTTAATCAAACATAAAAAACTATTTTTTGGTCCAATATCTTCTAAAATTAATTAATGTTATCCCTAACCTCATTCAAAATCTCGTATTTTATTCAAAACACCGTCCTTAGTGGAGTTAATATGTTAATGAAATGAAGTGGTCTGAGATAGAGATATAATTTATAATATTGTATTTATGTTTTATTTATTCTTCCACATCATTAAAATATTCCTAAACTCTGATGATATAAAAAAATAATTTATCAAAAATATAATAAGATGTTTTTTAATATCCTCACCCAAATCCTTCTCCACTTCCATCAAATTAGAAAATAAGTAAACATTCATATGTACAGAAGAATTCCCCCTCTGGACCGATATAATTGTTTTTGTAACACTGTCTTTAAGAAATAGTAAAAATGATGGAATTAAAATTTATATATGATATCAATTATATATTTACCATTTTAGAGAATAATATGTATTTTATATTCTTACTATTTCATTAACATAAAAATTATAATGTCATAAATGAATACGTGTTAATTATCACCTCCTCAGAATGATGCGATTCATTTTTTAGCACCACATAGTATGTATGGTACATAAAGAATATTTAAATTATTAATATGTAATTATTGATTTTATGATCATTCTATAATGATAAAATAATATTTAAGTTCATTCCATAATGATCATTGAAAAATGGAAACGTTCCTCATGCGCATTTATGGCTTACAGTCTCCATGATCGTAACATTGGATTTTTTATCATAATCACCATCCATTATTGGTTATAAAATAAACAGTAATGTATAAATATTAACTTTATTTCATGAATATTATTTTGAATATGATATAATCATTCCACTTTGAATATCAATTTCATAAGAAATTCATTTTGGACATAAGTATCTAATATCATCAAAACATCCAACATGAAGTTTATTAATTATGTAATCTTCATAACATGATAACAAGTGAAAAAAAAATAATACTAATCTTTCAAAATTTCATTAAAAATGTAAATATTTTAACAATGTTTCTTATTTTGGATGATAAAGATCGAATGTGATGATTCACACTCAAGGTAAGATACTTTCTTTTTGAACCCTATTTTAAGGATACCCTTCCAACTATTTTATAAGAGCATAAGGGAATGTACTTTTAAACAATAAAACAAGATCGTAATTTCTCACTTTCTTATAATTTTTTTTTATTCTTTTCTAAAAAGTGTATAATTTATATTCCAAAAATGTGTTTTCATTTATGAGTAAGTGACTTTGAGAAATAAAAAGTAATTTCAAAGAAGTTTTTTGTTATTTTAAGGAATATTTATGTGTTATAATTATGATTTTCTTCATGGGATTCCATTATGAGTATGGGTGGTTCCATGATAAATTAAACATTGGTGATCTTCTATTATCTCTCTAATTTATTCTGTAATGTGAAGTAGTTGACTTATAGTGTTTCTATTAAAGGATTAATTGAATGTACAGTGGTGATTATTCCAAATGTAACCATGAGGGTTACACACTATATTGTCATGAGGGATACATTAAATGTCTTATTGATATGTATATTATTCCAAAAATAACCATTACGTTTTTTTTTCAATTTAGTTTTATAGCAAACTTATGATTTCATGAGGTAAGTAATAGATCTTATGATTTAATGGTGAAAAGTATAAAATTGTGAAAATGATTTGATGGTTTTTTAAGTATTCATGGGAAAAAATTTCATTCTTATTCTTATGTCCATCAATGAGTTTTTGGTACTCATATAATGTTTTAAATTATTTTTCACATTGTAAATGGATGGGTGAGGGAAATGAGGAGGTCAATTTAAAAGTCATGAATATTTTTCATGATAAAGAAATCATGTTTTATTTTAAAGGTTTTATATTTTATTACAAATGGATTTTGTTTTAGTATTATTCACACATTATGAATGAGAGAATTTATGTATTAAAGTTGTCCTACTTCCATAAAACTATAAACCTGAAAATATTCTCAATGTGAAAGAAAAAAATTCATGACTGATCCTTAATATTTTCTAATGTTTTAGGTTGGGACATTTTAACTAGAGTGAAGGATAATGTGGTTCTACCTAATCATTTATGTTGAGACATGATTTAAAACATAATACTTGATAAATTATTGGAATCACTAAATAAGAGATGGAAATATTCCATTCAGATTTTGGTTGGATTTTTTCATGTAATAAAGAATTTTAATTTTTATATTTGTTGACAATAGGAGAATAATCACTCCATGGAATGTCTCAAAAGAATTAAAAGGATTTTTTTGTGGCTAAAGAGGGAACAGAGTAAGATATTTCTGAGGAAAATGAACATTTCATTTCTTGATATAGATGAGAGTATTGTCTTCTATATGGTATCATCAAGGGTCGAATGTTATACATGTGTAAATAATGGGAATTATACGAATCAGTTTCCTATGGGGAAATTCGTGAAGAAATTAGCATTGTGGTATGAGTAATCTTCATAATATTAATGATGAAGAGATCAAAAATGATATATTAAAGGAAATATGAATTATGCAATAAGTTAATGAATCCTAATTAATGGTTTTGGAATGGTGTGTAATTATTTAATTATTTTTTAGGTGAATTCTTGAATTATGTTATATTAGTCATGAAAAATATGTGGTTTTTTCTATATATGTCTTGTATTGTGGATTTCCAGAATATATTGAATGGTAATGAATAAATAGAAATATGATTTAATATAATATGGATATTTTTTGGAAAAATTATAATTAAGGGAAGATAACCATTAATATATTTTTAGTTTTTAGAAAATGGGGTTTAGTTTTAAAAAAAAGGATTATTATGCTTAAACATATTTTGGATTTATAAAATATATTAAAAAATCTATTGTTTTATTTTAGTATCAAGAAATAATATTTTTTTCATTAAGTTGGTATGGTAATTATAGTTATTACATTTGTTCAGAAGAATATATAATGAATGGATTCACATATTTTTTATATACAAATCAAATGATAGTTATTGATGTTAAAATAATTGGTGTTATGTTTATTTTTTTAAGTATAATGATATTATTTCTATATAAATGCATTTCAATTTTAATGATATTAGTTAGTGAAAAATTAATTTTAAATTAAAATAATACCAGTTTGAAAATAAATAAATTTTTTTGGAAAAATATTTTTTACATAAAATAACATGCTATAACTATATAAATTGAAAAAATATAATTTCATGAATGTTTTTAATGAAATTCATATATATTAATAATTAAATTTTTAAAATTAATCTTATTTCCATTCTCGACAAGTGATAATAAATAAATATATTTTTTGGGTAAAAATCAATTTTTCTAAAAAGTAGTTGTGTATATTTTTTAACACATACATAAAAATTAATTTTTTTACACATTTCGAAATTTTTTATTGGAGAATAATATTCTTTCCGTAAATTATGATGTGAAAATTATCTTAGAGTTTATTTTTTTGGAATTTTTTTAATGGTATCATTTTTTATAGATATTGAAAAATACTTATTTTTATTATGAATTTTAATTTCTTTTCATTGATTTAAAAACATAATAATATAATATGTTATTAGTAGTAATATTTTTTCAATTATATATCTATTAATAAAATTTATATCACTGTAATCTATTATATATTGAATTTGGATAGAAACCCTTCTTTTACTTTTGAGCATTTTTCACTTTCGAAAACAAATTTCTCATCATGTTTACAAGTTTAATTTTAATTTTAATTTTTCCAAATATAGGAATATATTTTGAAAAAATGTATTAAATATATTTAATCAAAATAATAAGCACTTTTTAATAATTTTAGATTAATGTTATATCATTATTAATAATAAAGTCTATAAAAATTAATTACCACGGTTAAGGTGGAAATGGTTTTACCAGGAGAATAAACTAAAAAGGTAATGGGTAAAAATATATTTAAACATGTACAACACACATTGAATATAGATATTTCTGCCTCATATCATAAAAGGTTAGAAAATTTACCATTTTGGTTCCTTAATTCAAGTGAAAAATGTTGGTCACCATTTTTCTCTTCAAAAATGACATGTGTGTCACTCACACTCCGTATAAAAGGACACCCACTATCCTCTCCTATTCACACTTCTAAAACCCATTAGATTGGGAAATACTGACCAAAATCACTTCTATAATTTCCTACTCACAACATATAATTTAATTATGTTTATAAATCCTCTCTATGAATCATTTTGGTGAAGACAAATAGATGTGTTCTAAAGAAGACCTAACGTCCTTAACTATGAATTTTATTTTGTCTCTTCCTTCAGATCAGTAAATTATTATTCAACCAAAATTATATAATAAACCAATTATAATCCACATGAAAAAAATTTATTATGTTAATTTCTTGAACTAAATTCTTCTCCTCTTCCTTTAAATGGGATTTGAGGTCATCATTCATATGTACAACAGACTATTACCACATGAACATATGTTATTTGTTATCCATCAAAAACTCTAAAAAAATTATAATGATGCTATGTAGTGATTAAATATGTAATTTATGATATTATTGTGACATTAAAGTTATAATACCTATACTACATTCATACCTCAAACCCATTGGAAAATAATACCATTTCTCGATTGTATGGAAGATTATTGCATCGCGAACCGATGTGATGTTTTTTCATATTATATTAATTTGGAGGAAATAATAATATATTAAATAAATATATATGATATTTTTAAAATATTTATCCTACTAAAATAATCATGTAACATATTCCTATTTAATTTATACTCAATGAGATTACTATAAAGATTCTCGAATGTATGGAAGACTACCACCTTGCGAAGCGATGAAATTCATTTTCAGGTAAACATTCTAGAGATAAAAATAAGGACTGGGTTAAATAAAAATATTTAATGTATATCAATATTTATTAAATAAAAATAATTCTATAATTTTAAATATTATTTACCTTTCATTATTTTAATCCGTCAAGAAAATCGAAACAATATTCATGCGTACATATGGTCTACTATATCTATGAACATGGAATTTCATTTTCGATCTATACATTTTATTAATTAATCTAAATAAATGTATAATAAATAAATATATAATAAATAAATATATTATACTTATATCATGGTCAAAATTATTTAGATAATTAACTATGATTTATGTAATAGTACTAAAAATTACCGACTAAAAGATACATGAAAAAACAATGTCGTTTTTATCCAAAACATGATTTGAGAAAAAATTATTAATAAAATGGTTATAAAAGGCCATAATTAATTAATATATGTTATGATAAATTTAATTATCATTATTTAATATATTAATAATAAACTTATATTAATTATAATAGATCTTATAATGTGTATGAATGAATATGCGATGTAACGTAATGGATTTCTATGCACACTTTTACTTCCTAGAGACATATAAAAAATCATTAATCATTTATTATTTGTGATGTATATAATTCCCATTTTATATTTTATATGATGAATATAATTTTTCAGGATATTTAATGTTTTATTTAATTTTATTCTTTTCTTTATCTTGTGAGTCAATAGATTACAAAGGTCATAATGGATTTTTTTCTCACATTTATTTTCTATTATAAATATGGGATTTTCACATACTGTGTATATAATGTGGTTTAGATACATACCATGAACCTATTTTTTTTAATTTCCTCATATTTATATTTATTTACATATACATTTTATAATCACTATTTTATGTGGTCAATGATTCAATCCTATGAATGTGGAAATGGTTTTATGATATAATATCATCATTTATCAGGATTTTTTATGTTTGTGAATCAAATGATGAAATATTATAAACTATATATCAATAAAATAATGAATTTAATTTTGATATATTATTCCATGAGAATGCAGTTTTTTATTCATTTTTCTATATTTATTTACTCATGATTTAAAGAGAATAGTTTTCCAGAAAACTGACCATATTTTACCCATAGGTCAAAAAACTTTTACTTCCATATCCATGTTTTCTAAATATCTATAAAAAAATTATTATTATGTTCATATATTATTTTTAAAATTAAATTTTACCATTTTTTATTTAAAAAATAAATATATTCTTCATGTTATTTTCAAAAAAAATTCCCATTTGGATTTTACAAAGAATGTGAAAGGAATATTTATTTTAATGTATATCTATTGAACTGTATTTTACACGATCATAAATAATTATTGTTTTAAATTTTCCTCTAAATAATTATAAGGATAATTCCAATGATATACTTTTACAAAAAAAAATTTAATTTTTAATTATAAAAAATGTCACTTTTAATGAAGGTATGTTTTCCACAAGAAATGCTTTTGATGATTTTAAAGATAAATTTATATTTTTATAATGTTATTTTCCATGAGTATTATTTTTAAAATGATTTATGTTTTAATTTTTTTTCAAATTAGAATATATATTTTGGTCAATAAATTTTTTAAAGATTGTTAAAGATTACATTATATGTTTTAATGGTTATTTTTAAAGTATTTGTTTCAAAAAAATGTTTTATTTTTTAGAAAGTATTTTCAATGTGGAAAGGAATTTTTAATTATGAAATGTTCCTTATGATATTCAAAAATTATTTTGTTTCTATGATGTCATACGTTTTTGTTACCAGTGATTGACCAGGGATATGATCTCAGAATAAAAGTACTATTCTTTTTCTATATGGTTTATGTTTATAAAGAAAATATGTTTATGAAACCCGTTTCCTTTACCAGGTTTATACCATGAAAAAATACTTATGAAACCAACTTATTTTTTCATAGGTTTCTCTTTTATGATATGATTAAATGATTATGAAACATGTTTATTTTCTAAAGGTTATGTTATAGTGAAATATTTTTGAAACCCATTTATTTTCATGGGTTATGATATGATTAATTTCTATGATCGTTTAGCGCATAGTTATATGGTTTATTTAATTAGTAGTACTAATTTATCCATCTTATGGATTGGGTAATGATAGATAAATCATGAACTAATTTGATTTGAATGAACCCGATTACATGTTAACTATGTTATGTCAGAACATGATTACATGTTCATAGTACTATGTGTGGAAATGTATTTCATGTCTATAGGGTTACACAATGACCTGGTATCATGTATGTAAGTGTATATAAGGGGATGATTTAATGTCCTTAAATTAATAACTGAATGTGTTTCAAAATATACATGTTCATGATGTTATAATATTTTGAATTAAAAAACTCTATTCCTTATGGAAATATTATTTTATCAAGGTTCATAATCTTTGATTCTATTATTATTCATGTCTTATGAACATCCATTATTTATTTCATGACTCAAGTTTATGATCTATGATATGAAATGTATATTTTTTAGATAATAATTGCATTTTGTCATACCTTACGCTCAAGGTATATTAATATTATCCTTTTTAACCGATTTTATGAATCTAATCTCACTATTTCATATGTTTCCATTTCCCATGTTATGATGAATGGTTTTCTGTCTGTTATCTCTAAAGAGGGTTCAAGTTATGGAAAACTAACTAGGAGATGATTCAACTCACATATGTACCAGTTGTTTATGTGTACACATATCCAAAGAAACTTTACCTAAATTATTATTGTGTTGATTTTTAATTTATGAAATTAATATTTCTATTTTAGGATGTAATATTTGTGTTTAAGAATTTAGGGTCCTTACATTTAATTCATGTCACCAAACATCATAAAATAGTAGTTTTCTTTTTCTTAATTTCTTCTAACACCTAAATGATGGATTTTATCTATTTATTGGCCTAATAATGTACATAAATAATATCTACATAAATAAGATTTAAATTATTCATTTCATATTGATTCCTCAATCTTTGTATTTTCATTGGATCTATTTTATATCTATTGATGATGTGTTTCTCAATTTGAGCTCCTCTCCTTGGTTTTATGGGGGTTAAAAAACCTAATCTAGTGGTAACATCATTATTAATTTCAATTTAATAATTTTTATTCTCTATATTACCCCTTTATTTTCCCATATTAGCAACATTTTCTTCAAAATAGTCAATATTTTTTATTTGAAAACCCTACTCCTTATCCACTATAGTGACATATTTTCCTTTAGTTATTTTCTTGATTATGTTATAGTATAATCTGTAAGATTATTAAATTAATATATACTCAAAGAAAAAAATTTAATCCACAAAATATTCAAACTTTTAGCTATTATTTATTTTTATTTATGATAAATCATCTTCTCACAATCACTCAAAAATATTTCATCATTTTCATATTAATATAGTACATCTAATATAGGTTATTCTAGTAATTATGATATAATAACCCTTAATTTTTATATAAACAATTGATGATGAATCAATAAAAAAATCATTTACTATTATTTTTAAAATGAATCATATGTTCATTATTTTTCATCATCATGTTTCTCCTCTCAACAAATTTTTTGTACTAAAAAATTCATACCATTGGATCATAGTTCTTATTCCATGATCGTAATGATAACATTTCACTTAAATAATAGAAAACCCTATAAATTATTCTATAAATAATTTAATAATTCTATTTCTTAAAATATTTCTTACCAATATCTAATAAAATATATTAAATTAAAAACTATCATTTTAGGAGTAATCAATATTGATATAGGAAAGAATAATATAATTAATTGTAAACACCCTTTTTTTGTTTGAAATTGATCTTGGATAATGAAAACCATGAGACATTTTAAATTTTTACTTCATAGATTTTTTGTTTATCAAAAACATGGATACAAATGGTGATCATTATAATGTTTTTACAATATTATATTATGATTAAAACGAATTAAATAAGAAATAAACAAATACTGTTATATTATAAGTCCATTGAATATAAAATTATCGATTGTTAAATAGTGTAAAAATCATTATGAGGTATTTAACTTGCATGTATATTACTGGGAAGAAAATATTGATAATACTGTTTTTCACATTTGGTGTTCCATTATTTCATTTATATAAAGAGTTTCAGTTTGAATTTCAAGAACTAAAATGAAATTAGTTAAATAATTTAAGAGGATGAGTTTCTGATTAATACATAAAAATTATATAATTGATCTATATAGGATAATATGTAAAATATTTTAATGATTATGCAGAGCTAACATTTATAATTGAAAGTGTGAAGGAAAGTGAAATTTATATATCAAAAGAATTTAATATAATATCCAAGAGCTGAATATATTTATATAAATATATATTTTCAAATAAAATATTATATTTTTAGTTTTCATCCTTTAGTATTTTATAACTCCTAATCAGTATACATATATGATTAAAATTAAATTTCACATATCTTAGATTTTATATGTGTCTTCAATCAACAACTCATATTACTTCTAGTTTGTGAATGAACCCTTCTATCTATGATATTTTGGGATACATTTTCATATAGATATATGAGACAGAAATATTTGGTATCTAGAAGGAATTCATATTGAAATTATCAAAATTAGTGTTAATGAAAAAATGGGAGTTTAAGAGGATATAAGGTTATGAAGAAAAAATATGAGTGTAGTTAATAATCATAATAGACTTCATGCACACAACAAAACATGTCACCAATTTTAGGTGATTTATTAAAAATTAAACTCAATCCATATGTCTTGTTCAATATCTTTATCAATCTAAAATTGTGATGTATTTATTTTAGATAAATAAATAAATAATTCTTGATTTTTAAATGGAAAATATTTATGATGTTAAAAAGAAATAAAATGGTTGATATTGAAATACATAAAGAATTATTAAATTTTTATTTTCTGAATTTCAATTTCTATTACAACCTAAAAGGATATCCCAAATCCTGAGGCCTGAACTAGGGCGCCACATAGTCTCATACATGTCAACATATTTATAAAATATTTTGATAATGAGAGTAGTAAACAATAATAATTTGAAATAATTTTCTGTCAACCTAAAAAACCCAAACTTGCATAGATTTGTAAAAATACATGAAACGAACCCAAGTAATCCATTTTAAAATATAAGTAATCACTATTTTTAAAAATAATATCCCATATCCAATATATGGAATGTAATAAATGATATATAAATATATACCATAAATGAAATTCTTGAACCATATATTATTTCTTCAACCTCTATTCTCCAACATGATAATAAATCTAACCACTTGCAAAGAAAAATTTCATTTTTATTACCACATAAATAGAAATTAAGACAATATATACTCTAATGTAAACATATAGTAGCTAAGTATAATCAAAATAGTATATCTTTGAGGCTCCAATACATTCCTTTGAAATGAAAATTTAAAATTAAATGCTAATAACCCTTGTTAACTAAAATATGATTATGAAAAATATTAATAAATTTTATTTACCCATGATTTCAAAAATAAAATAATTATTTCATAATGGAATTCATATTTATATAAATTATTTCATTCAATTAGATAATCTCATTATTTTTATAAAACAACATTTTCTCCCAAAAATAACATTTTTAAGAAAATATTGTTTTCCCAAAATCCAATTAATCACAACATAAAAGTATATTAGAAATATCCAATTTCTTAAAAATTTAATCAAAACATACCCTTTTTCCAAAAATATACCAAAAATAAATCCATTTTTTTAAATAAATTGTTTTATAATGATAATACAATTTTTAGATTTATCCAACTGTATAAAAAAATTTCCAAAATACATACTAAATTGATATAATCATGTATATATATCATTAATGAATCAATACTTGCATAATAGAGATTATTTCCTTTAAACATCCAGATATCCATACCATATACTTAACATAACACATTCTCTCTAATACACTCATTCATTTTTATCAATGAAATTTTGATTACATGTTTTCAACTTATTAGTTTCAAAATAATGTATCACAAAACCATTTTAACACACATTCATGAATATTTTTAATCAAAATACAATTTGAAATGTGGATTCCAGATTTCTTATTCAATAGGTACAAAAACAATCTGTTCTAATTAATATTTCAAAAAATTCCATGATATTTATAAAATCAATTTATATTTTAAGGGCATAAAATTACCAATTTAAAAATAAATTTACATACACAATGTAAATCATATCCATTTGATTTAAATTTCCAATTTAATTCTAAAATCTACCAGATTTAGTAATTGGAAAAACCCTTATATAATCTCCTTAATTTCACTATTAAAATTAATATGGTTTCATGAACTATAAATTTCAATGAAAAAACCATTAATTAAAATCAATATTTTCATTAAATTTGAAAAATATTTGGGATTAAATAACTAAATTCTCTATGAAACGTAATAAATCATCAATACGTTACAAATATTCTAAAACATAGAAGAGATGAAATCCACTAACATAATCACATCAGTTCTAAATAAACAAGAATTAACTAAACTGTGAGTCACAACAAAATTGTAACACAATTTAATTATAAAACATAGTGAATGAATCCCCACAATTCCATGCCCTTGTAATTCTAAAATATATCTTATAAAATTATAGATTTAATGGAATTAATTACTCAAGAATATATTAAATGAACTAGAATAACGTAGAACCCTAACACTTAATTCTACATCGAAATGATCAATTATAATAAGAAATGTGTTGTTTCAAGTGATAAAATACTAAAAATTACCTTACAGGAACCCAATAATTGTTTAATGTTGAATGAGAGGATGATAAGGATTCAACTGTTTTAAACAAAGAAAAAAATGTGCTATTTTGGGAACTATAACACTCAATGATAACCCAGTAAATATACATGAATACTAATGTTAGGGAACCATGGTTATAATAAAAGTATACCAACTAGAGACCATGAAATCCTTGGAACATACTGTATTTATAGCTTATTCGAGTAGGGAAAGCAAAGATTTTGTTTTCCCTAGTATCCCAAGGCCTCCCATTGTGATATTATATATTTATTATATCTCAAGAAACCAAATAGAAATTTCCTAAAAGCCTTCCATGGAAAATATATTCCATTTCTATTACCACATTTTAAAAATAAATTCTCTATACTATTTCGAACTGTATACATAAATGAAAAAAAATTTCATTTAAAAAAGAATCAATGAAATATTATAATGAAGATATCTTCTCTATCAAAATCATTTTTAGAAGAAAAATCCCATTTTTTAAATCATTTCAATATACATGAAATATATAATTATCCTATGATATATTTCAAATCATCAATATAATCACTCAAAAAATGGAATCATAATTAAAATAATAATGTCTGGATATATACCTTAGGATTTGGACCCCTACCTCAAGATCAATTTAAAACTCAATTCCTCTAAGACTGTTGATAGAAAACAAATAAATCTAGTGCTCATAGTCCATGATCTAAAAATTAAAAAAAAGGGAGACACTCTCTATGTCCCTTCCTTTCAATTGATGAATACCAAAAAAACAATCTACACAAAATTGTGGAATCAAAACAAATGGGGGATAAATATGGATCTAATATAAGGAAAATAGGTATAGAAATCTAGTACCCCCCCCCCATTGAGTATACACATTAGTGGAGTAACACCCCTAGAAAGTTTTATCATATTTAGAGAATTTAAAAAATCTAAAATCACCTCCACCATTCATAATGGAATCACTATGGTCGTGGTGTATTTTCCCAAGAGATATACCATAGGCACGATCCACACCATTGTGAATGATTCTGAGACATTTTTTCCGCCACATGTCCTCCAAAATGGGGTGGCGAGGTCCATTCGGCTATATTTAATTGAAGGACTCCTATCACAATCCACCCACTACCACACCCAACTACTATCCATATTTTTCTTCAACCTGTTTTATATAGTTGACACACAAGAACACCACATCATCCACTATAATCATTGCATTTCTTATTTTGAACCAAAATTAAAAAAAAAATCAAAAAAAAAATTTTAAACTCCATGAACCTCTAACACATTCTTAACTAAAAATAAAATGGTAAAATTGGTTTCATACCTAATTCCGTAAACTAGGGTGTTAAAATAATCCACCAAAAATTTATTTTGTCCACAGAATTGTGAAGGATCGCAAGGCTAAAAATAAACAACTCTAATGTTTCATTAGTAAGGCCTCACACTCCCATGTCTGGTGGTTGTCTTTATGAAACTATCATCTCATTTGAGTAATGGGATCATATTTCCATGTATTATCTGATCATTTTATTTCACTATTAGAATATTCCTTTAAGCCAATGATTTTTTGATTTCAATCTCAATATCCATTCACTCAGTCACATGGGATATATTTGACTGATACTTATTCAGTTAGAAAATAGAGAAAACATCATGGATAGAAGTAAAATGAGAATGTAAGTCTAATTGATATGACACATTTTCGATTCAGTCCATAAAATTAAATTTGATGAAAAAATGTGGTGCTAACATAACTAGATTTTCGAAACATCTATGTCCTAATCGATGTGAAACTATGAGGAAAACTCAATCACGCACCTAAAACTCCAACGGATGAAGTTCCCAACTAGGATATTATTTTTGGTGATTCCGAGCAATCACTAACATTTTAGTTGTTAAATTCACTGTATATTTTATCACTTGAACGATTTCAAGTCAAAATATTTTTCATTTTCCAACTTATGTTAAAAAAAGTTGATATATGAGGACTCTCAAACAATGCCTCAAATGGTTCCATCATATTCCTGATAATTTTTTTAAATGAAAACTAAATTAAGGGTATATGTTTCTCTAATTATCCACTAAAATCATACATTATTTCCTAAGGAGTGTTTTAATGGATATGGAAGGAAGGACTAGTGTAGACATCTATCTGAGGATGATATGTCATTCCCAAATTCAATTGACAACCCATTGCTTTCTACAATATAGTCCAAAACCTTGATGTGATGTAAGGGTCCCTATTCAAATAAATAGGGGTTATAAAAAACTAGTAGTCCTCTGATATCCCACCTTAACTCGCTAACACATAAATCACTGAAAGAGAAAATATACCATCATTCCTCTCAACCATTCCACCAATAATGACATCGCAGGTCATGATACATCTGCATAGCTTCAGGGTCGATGGACTAAATAAATTAGTTTCTATTATTTATTAATTCGTGTATTAGGAATATTAGAATAACCACCCAACCATAGATGAAATAAACACATCAGGATACTAAGAATACCCACCTTATGTATCCCCACAATAATGACTACCATTAAATAACTAACACTAATCATCTATAGCTAATCCAAGATAAATTTAATCATTTATAAATGATACAGCACAAAAAATGGTTGAATATTATTCTTTCATCCTTCCAATTATCCATGAAGATTTTATGAATAAACCCCCATCAGGGACAATTCTTTATCTGATTCCATTACTATTATAGTTGAAAATTCACTACCCAAATAATCTACGCCCATGATTAATTTTTTTATGATGTAAGGAAGGTAAAAAATTAGGGTCTAAAAGTACTCTATCCAGTATATCCATAGCATGTTGAAATCCATCTTGGTAAAGTTATATTTCATTCTCTTATGGTCTTAATATATTGTAAACCAATAATTGAAGAGATTTTGGAACATTTTCTTATGATAATGAATCATTGTGGATAATTAATGATCATTAATAGGGTATTTATTATCCGAAGGGTGAAACTAATGAGATCCATAATCTACTAAATGTTTTCCCCACATCAGAAGAACCCACAAATCGATACATAATGGATAATATTATATATAATATCCCAAACTAAATCTATATTGGATTTGAATTAAATATTATTTTCAACTCCACAAAATATCACTGATGTGGATCACTCTAAAAAAATGTTGTAGCCATATGGGTTATATTTGTCACATGATATGCTAGCATAGAGAAATTACTAAAAAAATATCATGTAATAACATGGAAAAACATGGAAACAGTGGATTTAAAACATTTTTTTGGGTTTTTCCCAATACATCATAGCCTTAATCTTCTCAGGAACCACCATGAAACCCTTCCTAGAAATTGGATGGCCAATAAATTTCATATTGTGAATCTAGAAAAGAAATATCGATAGCTTCCTATAGAGAGGGTTTTATTTCAAGATACAAAGGATAAAATTTGTTTGATCAAAAATATATTTTTCTAACATAAAATTAATAACTATATCATGAAAAATAGAACAATTAAAGAATCATGGAACATATGGAAGATTCAATTGATTAAATCTGTATCCACAACTTGATTGTTATTAATATAAAATATCATGAAAAAATACTCATAATGTACATAACTAAACATGACAACCATATTAAAAATATCTTCATATAAAAACCATAGTTGATAGGACCCAAATATCAGATTGATTTTCAAAAACCATCAGTCTCACAGGATAATATCAAATTTTTCATCAATCTTGGACAAGGGATATTTGTTTTCAACCATTACCTAGTTGATTTTTGAATAAAAAAAATTATAGATACTCCCAAATACATTATTTTAAATTATCATTGTTGATTCCCAAGGAGATCCTTTAGTAAGAATAATCCCCTTAACATCAATATCCTCAATATATACCTTAAATTCATTCAATTAAATAGGTGTCATGTGGAATGAAGGTAAAGAAATGGACCTCATAACTAGAATAAAATACATTGAAAATTGAATTCCAATTATATTTTAACCCTAAAAAATTCATCTAAAATATAATTTGGATACTCACTCAACACCATATGAACAGGTTCACTAATAGATGGATCTACAACATCAGTATACATATTTGACAACTGGAAAGTGGTCATATAATCACATGGGGTAAAAGAAATTGATCTCTTAAATATAGGATCCCATAAACCTTGAATGAATTCAATGACTCAATTAGAGTAATGAAATTTTACAGAACTATTATAAAAATTGACATGGGCCTTATTAAAAATAATCTAATACATTCTAATAAAAAGATAAATATATAAAGATCAATAAATTATAAATTATCATAACATTTTATGGACAAAAATCATATCCAAATATTTATGAAATTAAAAATCGTTTTCTAATAGCATTCATCAAGGTGTGGAGTGATTAAGCATGAAAGGGATAAGCTCTAATTACAAGACCAACACATTAAAAATCATTGATGATATATTGTAATGAGTTACACCAGTATCAAATTATTCTAAAACCATAGAAGGATAAATAATTGTCATAACGTTCATAGAAGCAAGTCGCTACACTTTTTCCATTGGTGCAAACTCCACTTTATGTTGAAATCCATATTCATCCTTATCATTATTCAAAACCTAATCATCGCTGATGGAATGAGGCTGAGATCCAATTTGTTTTTCTACATCACATGAAAATTAATAGTCATTGTTAAAGGTTCATAAAACTCCATTTAATTGATATTCTATACAATATAATTAATTAAGGGGACTAGAATTCAAAAATTCATGAAAAAAAACTAACAAATTCCTTACAATCATCTTACAGGTTTCCCTTTCGCTCACACTTGTGAAAAACCACCTGACTCAACCATGATATTTTTTTCACACTCCCTCCACATCGGCTATTGTCACCCTTCATTCTCATTTTGTCATAATAAAAATGTGGATACCTCCCATGGTCACTGATTCTTCAAAAATTCCTATCATACCATATATATCCACCTGAAACATATCCTCCATGACAAAAACCTCATTAAAGGTGGGTATACACATAAGAGTCCTTATTAATATAATATCTACACTCAATCCCATCATAAACCTCCATACCTTGAGATTACCACTAGAAAATTGATTTTTATAATGGTACAACATATTATTAAAATGTGCATCATATTCCAAGACTAAAAATCCTCATTTCATCATTGTCGTAAATTATTGATTATTTAATATATTCATTGTTTCAAGAAATTACTACTGTTGTAGTAACATCTTTAATGTACTACATGAGAGATATTTATGTAACATGGAATATCACAATATATTCCCACAATATCCTTCCCAAATCCTCATGTAAATAATTTCTAAAATCATCTATGGAGTAATTTATTAGTTTCATGATGTAAAAAAATAATATAAAGCCTCTTCTTCTATTCTTTTGATTCATGGTGTCCCATTTCACAATTAAATACTAGTTGATACTACTTAGTGAACTCTCTAAGATCATGCACCTCCTGTTATGGATCATATATGGAGACTTTTCTCATTGACTGGATTGTTCATACTATTGTTTCACCAAAGGTGAGTTAACTGGTGTATTCACCCTTAAAGATTGCACCACAGTTCCCTCCCTAGAATTCATAGATGTTCATATTCAAGGTACAATATTTTATTACAAAATGATGAAAGAAAATATCATGGAAAAAATTTGACTCATGAATGATTATCATAATTTATATAACTTTATCCAAAATTGTAAAATCATAAATAATAATATTTTACAACCCCAAACATCACAAGGTAACTCAAGGATCTTAGTGAATGTTAGCTACCTAGAACACTCTTATTGAACCTTTAATGTATCAATATTCCTATAAAGAGTCTATAAAATAACCCCATATATAAGATTTTAATACACTAGCATGATCATAATACTTAGCAATAAAATACCTATTATAATAATTTATAACATACCCACATATATTAACTTATAATATATCTTGAATTCTCCTACCATAAGGCATGACACTCATTTTCAATAACCACGCCCAAGAATCAAGCACCGGGGTATCATTCAATGAAACATTGGGAAAACAATTCAATGAAAGACATATGAAAAGATAAAAATTAGTACAATATCATGACATATATAAAAAATATATCATATTTCAAAACAATAAAACATAGGGCTAACATATAACAACTAGTTTACAAGGTATCAGAGATCAAATAAAAATACCATCAATATTAATCTTGAAGAAACCCATTGTTCCATATCATTATGACCATATTTACATATCATCCTAACCCACTAGTAGGAAAAAAGTTCTATTATAGTTATATTTTACATAATTATTTTCCATTTTAATTTATATTGAAAAAACAAAGTTATACATTCCAACAAAAATTATTTGGTGTGAAATAATGCATGGAAGAGTACCACCAAATAATCTAGACAATATCTATCCACATATATCTATTAGTAATTGTATAAAATATATTCCTAGAACATTCCTATATGAAATCATTCTCCCTTTTCAAATCGTCCATTATTTTTATTTTCAAAAACATCCCATATTAAAATAAATAAAAATAAATAAAACATTAAATGTATACATTAGGCTGTAGTAAAGAATAAAACAGGATTCATTCATCAATATCAATATCAATTTATCAAATAGTTATGACAAATAAATAATAATGTAATGTATCAAAAAATCAATGACATGAACTCCACAAAAAAAAGTGGACACAAAAATCACACTCAATAATACACTATTTGAACTAAGTGAATTGGATTGTTTGAGAACTTTGATACTCTATAAAAACTACCCACCAGCAACCATGGAATCATGGAAACCACCCCTAGTGATATCTTACTTTATTTGGGATAAAAATATTTAGTTATCCCATATACACTGAATTTCCCCTAATTTTCTATTAGACCATCATTTCATCTTCTGAAACAAAATTCATATTTCCTAAACATTTTCAAGGGAAAATTAATTTTATTTCTATTAAAAAAATTCATAAGACTTTTCCTATTATGATTTCACGTAGCTTCCATGCTTTAAAAAACTTTTTTAATTTCAAAATATCATATGAGGAATATTATTAGAGACATCACGTTCAAAAAATAGTTCTTTTTATAAATTTGTTTTCCAAATAATTTATATATCTATAAAATATTAACTTTTAATATCATGGATTTAAAGTAATTAATTCCCTAATTCCTAAATAAATGGTAATATAAAAAAGGAGGATCATTCCATGGGATAGACCATATAATACAGATAATTACTGAATAATAATATAATGATCATTTCATATAATATTGATAATGGGAAATGAATAAATCTGGTCCTCATGAGCCATGCTCTACAAATAGAGAGCCAAAGGAGGAACACTCTAAGAAAATTATTATCCAGTAATTAACCCACAAACCCCCTTTCTAAAAAATGATCAATATGGAAATAAATACAATTTTAAAGATTATTAATATTAATAAAGGGAAAATGAATTAATATATTAATTAAATTTCCCTATTTAGGTTATATCTTGTTAGATTAACTTCTCTTAAAAGATCATGAACCTTTATCTAATTTCCAAAAAACTAAACACACCTCAATCAAGCCCTAGTGGCATCACCATGATCAAATTGGATTCAACTATGATATATAGCAAAGGCACCAACCATGCCCTAGTATAGAATTCAAAGATGTTGTGGCCTCAAATAATCATCTACCATTATATGGTGATGTCCCTCTAGTCATGGTTGAAATGAGGACTCAAAAAATGCTCCATCCAAGGATATTCCTAGCTACTAAGTGATTTAGTTCAAAATATTTTACATAAGACAATAATAGCTACACCTCATTCTCTATCATAGAACTGGGCCTACTAGTTTAGATTCAAAATTAACTAAAAATTCCTTTTAAGATATCGTGCTCCATCCAAACTTCTAAAAACTAAAAAATAGAAAATAGGATATATATATATATATATATATATATATTCAGAAATAGGAAAAAAACATTATACATAATAAAATTATAGGAACATTATCCTTGAAATCTCAATCATGGATTTCTTATTCTTATCATGTGGAAGAGAAAAAAATAAGGGCGAGTTAAATTCTTACTATGGGTATGTAAATGGAATAAATAATGGACCAATGAGAATAATAATAATTTAAAGTTAATTAAATGATAATATATACCATATAAATATCTTGATAGGGAATAATAAATACAGCATATTAGATTATTGAAACGCATGAGATATAATCAATAAACTAAGACATAAAATAAATACATAGATATTTAAAATAATAAATCTCATGGATAATTATAATAATTTAATTCCTAATATAGGAAATTCTTAAATATTTTATTTCCAGATTCTAAAGAACATGATACATTTACCATCGTGGTTTTTTCCAAAGATAGTTTTAACTACACTGATTTGGCTAATCGACTCATCTCATTAGACTACTGATGCATTAAAGGGCATTCATTAACCTGTCCCCAACATGTATAGTGAATTTACAAATAAGACGTCATATATAAAATTATTTATTTAATTAATGAACAAAATGACTTATCAAGTATCTTTATTGATAAAAAAGATGTGGATTTATCAATAATTCCCCAGTTAATCCAATAACTGTAAAATTGAGATCCATATATATATAAATATTATATGATTTAGTAAATATTAATATCATTTTTATTAGAATATTTAAATGTAAATTAAAATAAAAATCATTATAAGGAAGTGATTGTCTCAGGATAATGTTAACAATCTCAAAATAAAATGAGATTACAAAGAATTTTTTTACCAATTGGTAATTTTCAAGTAAAAAATTTTGATGAGTTGATTAAAATTAAACCAATTAATAAATTGAATATATAAGGATTAATGATTTAATATATCAAAATGGTAAGTAGACACACCACATAAAATAATTAAGAGTTCAATGCGGCATTTATCTCATTTATGTAAAAAGTGAGATGAATATATTTTACATTACCTTTCCTTTAGGGTGAAAAAGTTTTAGCATCTTGTATAAGGGTTTAAAAAAATTTAATAACATATAATAGAATGATAATCACATTATTAATAGAATATATTAACTTCTTATAATATATTTTAACATGTTTTTAAATAATAATTCATTGTTTTCACTCTCTGTTTTGTTAATTTCCCAGTTTGTTTCGTATGATTAGACTTCTTACATTCTTTTATTCTTATATGGATCACAATTTAATCATATAGAGAATGTAATCAATGATTAAATTATCATATTTAAAATTATATATGAATTTATAATAATCCATAATATTTGGAGATTATAAATGAAATTCCACATTCATCGAGGCGATAGGTTATACGTACACATGAATGCTACTTCTATTTAATTTTTATATTGAAATGAATGAAAATTAAATGATCAATATTTATTTTATAATTATAGAATAATATTTATTTCAAATATATAACATATGTTAATTAAACTCTTCCTCTACACATTCCATGAAATGTGTGAATGAATCACATCACTTTCAGGAGGCGATAATACACACATCCACAAACGATGTTATTGTATTTACAAAATGAATTAAGGCATGAAATATTGTGTTATATAAAAATTAAATAAGTATTAATAAAATATAAAAATATTATATATCATTTAAAAATATGTTTTTCCATCACAATTCTCAACCCTGATATTTTGTAATGGAAAAATGAACATTATAGTTTTGGAATGCGTAGTTTACCTTACATGAATGGTAAGGTTGGGGTCCATTTTATAGAAGTGTGTTTATGTGTAGGTAAAAGTATTAACATAAAAAACATAATATTATATTTAGTACAATTATTTTATTATATAATAATTATATAAAAATTATTTAATGGTTAGATAAGTAAATAAAAGAAAAGTGATCATTGAAGTACGTTACCTCTTATTCGAGTAACTCATTTTAGTTTCTCCCAAAGTCATTCTCAGGATATATTTCATATAAAATTAAAGATATTTGGAGGAGGTTAGGTATGACTGGAGCTTATTTGGAAATAATTTGGGAGATAAAATGGCTTTTCAGTTGTGAATCAGTTGGAGGGGTGGGTGCCTTTTTTAGTGTAGGTGGTGTGGTATTCTCGTAAATTTATTAAATTGGAATTCCACACACGGGTTTTCCATGTAATGTGGATAAACTAATTAACATGATCATATAAAAGGATGTAAATGGTCTAAATAGAAATATCCAAAGGAGTTTTTACAAGTTTCAAGGTCATTTTGGGCCTTATGTTTAATGTCTAGTCCTTTATTATGCAAATTTTTCTCTTAATAATTATTATTAATTCTAATCAATTTCACTTATATTATCTGTAAAATAAATTTGACATTATTAGAAAATATAAATTATGAATATTTTAAATATGTATCCCTTTTCCAAAATTTCAATCACATAAGTGGCAGAAATTAATTTAATCAGAATCTCAAAGACAGGACTACAATGGTGGTTTTTTAAGTAAAAACATTCAAATATTTGATATTATTTTAAATAAAAATTTAATGTGATTTTGGTTCTAATGATATTAATTGGATTAACATATTTAAAAATAGTCCAATTATGATTAAAAACAGAAAAAAGCTAATTTAACATTATAAATAAACTATATAAAAAATTATTTTTGAAATAAAACTTATTATTATTAAATATTCATTAAAAAATTAATCTTGTCTTAAAAATATCCAAACATTACCCTAATATATTCTGATATTTTTCATCAAAAAATATTTTTTATATTTTCCTTTTAAATTTATAAATGTTTCAAAATTTATATTTAATATAGGTGTTCCATTAAAAAACGGTAAAAATTCTTTTATAAAAATATATTTTTTATGTGTAATATTATTTTAGTTCTTATATTATACCAATATAATATGAAATATGTTTTTTACAATAATTTATATTTTATATAACATATAAGTTTATTATACAAATTCTATAAAGTGTTTTAATTTAATTTATTGTACCAAATATAACTAAATAATGTTTTGTGAAAAACCGAGTTTTGTGTGCATTGCAAGCTATCAAAAAAAATAAATTTATTCTAATTGGGAAATTTTTGTAATTTATTGGGGTGATAAATTATTAACTTATATAAAAATGAAATTCTAAAAAAATTAGGGAAATTAGATTAAAAATATATACGGGTATTTCTCCCTCATAAAATGATTTCATTCACATGCATCTTCTTCCATTTTTGTGACTTCTCCAGATTACCTTTACTAGATGAGTGATTTGATTCCTAGATACTTTCCCTCTAGTATAAAAAATTTATATGGGTTCATCAATGTATGAAATATTAGTTTGAAATCTATTTCATCATAGATGAAACATTCACTAGGTTTGTTATATACTTTTTTTATAGATATATATGTAACACATTGTGTTCTTTTGTGGGATTTATTACCATTTTCAGAAGATAAGTAACAATTACAAATATTTCAATAATATAGAAGGGTCTAATGTACCTAGGGATCACTATCCCATCCATAATAACCTTGATAACACAATTCCATGGATATAAATTCATTAAAACAAGATCACTCACTAGGATCTATAAATATGTTCTTAGATAATCAGCATCGATAATTTCCCAAAATTGAGATACTTTAAAATGATCTAGAATATCCATTACCTTTATCATTATATCATCAATGAGTTCTAGGGATATGAGTTTCTTATCACAAACATCATCCCAAAATATTTGAGTTTGGAATCTCACTCCATATAATACTTAATATGGAACCTTTTGTATAGTTGAATGGAAACTAATATTATAAGATAAATCTATCAAAGGTAATTATTGATCCAAAATACAATTAAAGTTGATTGACCATGACCTAAAAATAACTTCTAATGTTTGTAATTTCCCCTTATACTGTCCATTAGTTTGAGGATGTTAGGCAGTTCTCAAATGAATCTCAGTTTCAAGGTCCTTCTTAAGACTCTTAAATAATATTAAGGTAAATCAGAGATCTCAATAAAAAATAATTGATATATATGTTCCATTATGTCTCAAAAACATCAATAGTATATATCCTTGTGAGGTGATCTTGTGGTATGTCTTCTCTTATAGAATGGAAACGTGCATATTTGGTTATGTGATAAATGATAACCCATATTTCATTACAATTACTAGGAGTCCTCAGTATTCCTATGATAAAGTCCATAGTAATATCATCCCATTTCCACATTGGAATATGTATATGTTTAGGATTAAAATTGGATGCATCCTGACATCTTTTACTTGGGGAAAAACTAAAAATCTGGACACATAATCATAAATTTAATATTTTATTTTATCCTAACAAATATTTTCCTTCATGTCCCTATACATATTTGTGCTACTATGGTGTATAAAGAAATTTATGCTATGAGCATCATCCAAAAATTTCTTTTTTATCTCAGGTGTATATGGAATGAATATCCTCTTTAAAAATTTAAAATATCATATTCACAAACAAATTCTTCTAATCTTTCATCTTCTACACCTTTAATTTTGATCTAGAATTTCTCATTATTTAATTGATAATTATTTTTCTTCTGTAATGTAGATGGTTTTTCATTCATATGATAAATGATTGAGGTCCCCCCTTATTTATAAATTCCTATATGGATCTTTTCTTGATCCATGTATATAGGATCCTTCTTAATCCGTATTTGGGCTAGAACTCTAGGATCCTTTTTAATCAATTCATCTATTTTCTTATTTTCCTTTCATTGGTTGTATTTTATTGATAAATAATAATCCTTTAGTAGCCTAATCCATAATCATTGCTCACATTGTTCTCCTTCTGTGAGAATATGTATTTTAGTATTTTATGATCTGTGTATATCTCAAGACATTTAACAAAAAAATAATTTCTCTATTTTTCAAAGCATTTATTACAAATTATATCTAATGATCATGGTTTGGAATTTTTTTTTCTTGAATCTTGAATTGAATTGATTCATAGTAAATAACTTTATAATTATTCACTATCACACAACCAATTCCCTTTTTGATGAATCACTATATATAAAAAACCTTTACTTCTTGATGGTAGAGTCAAAAATAGAAAATTGAATAACATTCTATTTACTTCATCAAATCAATATTCAGATACCTTTTTCTACAGAATATTGACCTATTTACATACAATATTGGTTAACAGGATATCCAATCAATAATAAATCAGAAAGATTCCTCAATTGTAAGTTGCCAAACCAATGTAACTATGTACCTGTGTTATATTTGTTGGTATATTCCATTATCTAGAAGCATTTTCCTTTTATGTATCAATGTATATTCCATTATTGGAGACAATATTCCCTAGAAAATAATTATTTTGATGACATAAACCACACTTAATAAATTTCACATTGAAATATTCCCTTCTATGAGTCTTATCAATGATCAAAAAATGATCTTCATGGTCCTAATAGATTTTAAAATACACCAAAATTTCCATAATTAATACAAAAAATTATGTAATATATTTCTTCAAAACCTTATTCATTATAACAATAAAAATATATGGTTCATCAGTCAAGCCAAAAATAATTATAGTAAACTCGTATTTTCCATACCTCATCCAAAAACGTTTTCCTCATAATGCTTTCATTCTTTAATCTCATCTAGGGATACCCAGAATGAATATCAATATTTGAAAAATATTGTGCTCTATGAAGTTGACCAAAAAAATCATCATTGTGAGGAAAAGGGTACTTTTTATTTAATGTAATATAATTTATAACCCTATAATCAAAATGCATCTTCATAAGTCTATATTTTTTCTAAACAAAAGTGGAAAGGGGTTGCCCATTGAGAAACAATATGGTGGATGAATTCCTTATTTCCAAAAAACTATAGTTTTTTATTGAAATACAATAATTAAATAGTGGTAATTATACAATGAGTCTTTGACATTGGCCATGCATCTGGGATTAAATCAATGGATAATTAAACTTTGAGATTTAGTTGATCTCCAGGTAATTCCTCGAGAAGTACATTAATATATTCCAATACAATAGTTATATCCTCAATTTGAATTTTTCCTTCATTATCACAAGATGTTGTTTTCCCTTCATCCCCATGAAATTTATTCAGTTGAGCTACTAGGGGTGGATATAGATAAGAATCATGTGATTAAGCATCTACTCTAAAGAAAAGGGATTCTACACCTTCCTATGAAATTGTAATTTCCTTCTTATTATGAAAATATTTTCATCATATTTTGATATCTCGTCTCTAATGTAGATTATATCATAGTCATAGATTGGTATGATAACATGGTCAGTGCATAAAAAAGATAATGTGTTATGATGATCACTTTTTCACACATAATTTTCACAATGATACATCCCATATGATATTTGATTGAAAAATATCTCCTTAAATAAAAAGGGAAATGTCTTTTTTTGGAAAACTATGTAGATATAAAAAAGTGTTATGATCATGAATCAAATAAGGAATTGTCTAAATTTTAATATAGTATTAATTTAACTTCCACCACATCATTGGGTACTTCTACCTTCACTGTAGTGATCGTGTAATCTTGGCCATCTCCCCTTATCCTCTTTTTTGGTACATTACCTTTCTACCTAAGGCACAAATTTATGTATTGCCCCATATTCCAAATTTTGAAACACTAAATATCATCAATATCTTTTTTCCACTTTCATTATTTAAAATGAATACACTTTTCCCCACACTAATAATATACCCCAAATCATTTGAAGAATTTCCTAGAGTTATTCTTTCATCAATTCTCACACTGTGGGAATTTCTTCATTCCCTTCTTCCACTTTAACTCATAATCTTTTTCATGATGTTCAAAAGACCTATTCATATCTTGGATTCCATCAAATAAATATGATGATGATAATTTATTCATTTTTTTGGCAAATAAAACAATATATTCTTTGATGAAAATTTCTATGAAATGGGATCCCTTTGGTGATTTGGCTGAGACCATCAATGAATTGGTCAATCATGCACTCTATTTTGTGAATGTAATCTGTAGATTACCTAGATATCCTTGAAAAATTAGATAAAAAATCTGACACACTATCTGCATTCTTTTTCTTTAAGATAATTGAAATTATATTAATCTTAGTTTATTGATCACGAGGGAAGTATTTATCAAACAATGTCTCATTATTTTATCTCCATTCCATGTTTTTTGCATTGTTATCCGTATTTTTATACTGGATCGTGGACCACCATTTATTATAATCTCTTTTGAGACAATAGACAAAAACTGTAACCTTTACCATTTCACTACATCCCATTGCTGTAGATATCATTTCTAGAGTGACAATACATTGCTTAGATACAATCGAATTTATAGTCCCACTAATCAATTGAAAATTATTTCACCAAAAGTAATCTAGCATATGAGATTATCTTTTTGGGATACATGTCTTCATTCGAGAAAAGTTATTTTTCATAACCTAATTATGGTTCCCTAATATTTCAAAAAAATTCTTCATTTTAGTAACAAATCTATTAGTTTCTTCAACATGGAAATATCCATATTTTCTATGAGTATTGATACTATTCATCCTTCTAAGTATCATTTCTAAAAAATAATATATATTTTTTTAGCTCATATAATAATAATGTATAATTCAAAATATGTTGTATCACATAACATAAATTTATGCATCATAAATCATAGAATCATAAACTTTGGTTTCTTATATGTTATATTTAAATTTAAATCCTTCAAAATAGTTTTAAAGAAAATATGATTTATCCTAATAATATCCCTCATGTGTGTCAAAACAGGTCTGTAATAAGGCACATTGTCGTTTACTAAGCTAACCTTGAGTCAATCCCAATTCATTTTGTCAATGTTGTTACCACTAGGTATATCTATTAAATAATAAAATCCACATGTAGTATTCATATAAGGATATATTTTTATGAAGACCCATATAATCTATACCTTACCAAAATTATATGATTTTATTACAAACTTGTCCTCAAAGTCTATCATATTGTTTTTTCCCTAATATGTGTTTTCTAAATGTAATATCGCAGGTTTGTTCTAAAATTTCATTCATACCAACTATAACACTCTAACCCTAGAATCTCAGATCTAGTGAATTATATTATTACATAAGCATGAATACAATGAATAAAATCTCAAACAATTAATCAGTTTATCATTTTTGAAAAAAAAAGACCAGATACATGATACCTATATTACATTGGTAAAAATAATATATAACATTATTCAAAATAAAATGAAATAAATTAATTCATTAATAGCTCACCCAAATATTTATTCTTCATATAATAGTTAAAATAAATAAAATAATGGTGATATAAAATAATATATAAAGTTATTTAAAATGGAATCAATAATTAATCAATGAAATTAATCATTTGGAATGTTGAATAATAGAGAACACATTTGATATATATATATATATCGATAATGAATAATAAATTTTTAATGATTGATAACTAAAACACATGATATTTAATAAATAAATCTAACAATAAAAAGGAATACATAAAAATGTGAAAGAAAAACTATTATGGATAATAATAAAAACTGGATTCTATATAGAAGAAATTCACAAATTTTGGACAACATGTTTTTCAAGAACGCGATGTCTTTACTTTCAATTTTTGTTCTTAACACATTTTAAACTAATCTGATTTGGAAGAGTGATTCATCTCAGGAGACTACCAATGCATCGAGTGGCATGAATTAACTAGTCCCAAACCTATATAGTGAATTTCCAAATAATTTCTCATATATAAAACAATCAATTTAATTAATGAAAAAATTATTTATCAAATTCCCATATTGAATAAAAGATACATATTTAAAAATAATTCCCTAATTAATAAAATAACTGTAAAAGGTAACAGCATATGTTAAAATGGTATATGGTTTAAGAAATTATAATATACATTACATTTTAATATTAATATTAAATGTACAACAAAAAATTTCTTAAATAAGTGATCGTTTCAAGAGAAAGTTAACAATAAAAAAAGAATGTAATATTGAAAAGATAACATTTTTCACTTGGTAATTTACATGTCAAATGCCTTTTGATGAGATAATTCAATGTAAAGAATTATGCACCAACAAGGTAAAAGGATTTATGATATAATATATAAAATATGGGTTTTATGTATAACACATAAATTAATTAAGTGGTGAATATGGCTTTTATCTCAAAGATGTAAAAAGTGAAACAAAAAACTCTTACCATGCATTTCCTTTTGGTGAATGAATTTTATCCTCATGTGTAAAGGTGTAAAACGCTTTTATAACTAAAAAAATAAAAACTCTCTTATTCATAATATAATATATTAACTTCATATAAAATATTTTTACTTGTTTCTGGAAAATCATTTATTATTTTCACTATTTCAAGTGTTAATTACCTAGTTTTTCTATTAATTTTGACTTATTACCTATTGTTATTCTAACATAGATTTTTATTTCCTCATTTAAAATATTTAACCAATGAATAAATTATCATATATTTCAATTTTATGTGTATTTATAAGAAACCATAATATTTGGAGATAATAAATGAAATGAATCATTTCTAGATATGGTAGGGAGTATGTACGCATGAATACTACATCTATTTCATTTTCATATTTAGTAGAGTAAAAATTATAGGAAATATATTTATATTATAATTCAAATATCATAATTATTTCATTAATATCACATATTTAAATTAAATCTATCCTTTATAAATTCAATGTAATGTGATTATGTATCAAATCGCTCTGAGTATCCAGTAGTCAACACTTCCACAAATGATGTTATCGTATTTACGAAAAATTTAAATAATGAAGGTATATGTTATATAATAATAAAGTAAGTATTAATAAAACATATAAAACATATATTTAATATAAAACCATGTTTCCATCATAATTACTATCCATTAATGGTGGTAAAGTAAAAATACAAATATCATTTTTTTGTGAGGCAGTAGTTCACCGGACACAAAAGGTAAATTTGTAACCCATTCAATGGATGTGTGTGTAGGTGTAGATATAAACCTAAAAATCACTATATATCATTATATTTATTATATTAATGTTATCATTTAATCATGACCTAATCATAATTTAACATGTGCATAAATAAATGAAAGAAAAGTGAACATTGAAAAACATTACCTCTTACTCGAGTAACTCCTTTTGTATTATACAAAAAGGCATTCTTTGTTATATTTATGCCAAATATAATGCCTATAAAAGTAGGGTATGAAATTTGGTACAATATTTGGGTTTATTTTTATTGTGTAAAATGGCTTGAGAGGTGCGAATAAGTGGTAGGGTTGGGGTTTTTTTATAATGGAGTAGGAGTGGTATTATTGTAATTTTTTTAAAGGGGAATTCCTATAAACAATTTAAAGTTTAATGTGCCTCCAATAATGAAAATAATTATATAAAATGGATTATAGGGTCTAAATAGGAACAAAAAATGTATTTTTGGAAAGTTTATATATCATTTTGACCTTAAGATTAAGTTTTAGTTTATTGTTAAGCAACATTTTCTCTTAACAGCTATAGCTAATTTTAATCACATTAACTAATATTATGGTTAAAAAACTAATTTGAAATTAGTAGACATGATAAATTAATATTACTAAAAATATAGTACCCATTTTAAAAAATAGAAACAATATATTATAATGAAATTAATTTTGTATTAATCCCACAGACGGGACGATAATGTGTGTTTTTAATGTAAAAAATAATCACAAGTTTGAAAAGTTCATATATCTAATTTTAAAGTAACGTTTGTCCCAATGAACTGAATTGGATTAAAATGCATAAATTTATTTAAATAATATTTAATATGAATAAAAAAATAATTATTATTTTAAAATAATATAGAAAAAAAAGCAGTTTTGAATTAAAATTTAGTAATCTTCTCTATTAATCAAAAATTGAAAAATTTCAGAAAAATACCAAAAATTCAACCCAAAGAGAATTTATCTTTATATTTAAAAAATGATATATATTTTTTCTTATTAAATTGAAAAAACATTCAAAATTAATATTTAAAATGGGTACACTACTAAAAGGTGGTAAACCTGCTTTAAAATTTTTGTTTCTTTTGTGTAATATCAGGTTTATTCTTATATTATGGCTATAAAAAATATTGGATGAATATAAAAATATTATATTGCATAAATAAAATATAAATTTACTATATAAATTCTCTAAATGTGTTATAATTTTATCGAATATTAAAAACATTTCTAAATAGTTTTTTATTTAAACTAGGTGATGTATGCATTGCAAGCTGTCAGAAAAACTAAATTTATTCTAAAAGGGAAATTAATATAAAGTCTAGTGGTTCTGATTTAATTGTTGGAACAATAAACAATAAGATATTATCCATTATTTTGTAATTATTATCATTAATACTTATTTTACTTAACTTATTCTCTAGAACATTACATACTGATATCTAGACACATGCTAACATAATCCTGATGCATGAAAATGATACTTATAACCAACTCTTGATTAATAAATAATCATACAAATAGGTGATGTTACTCTCATTTTCAATTCCTCTAATTCCAAAAAACATTATATCCTCTAATGCAACTCTTATCCCATTTAATTCAATGGTATCATAAGAGATTCCAATTTCATGAAGTCTTAAACAATTCTCTAATAATATCATTCTACCCCTTAGGAATTTTAATCTAAGACATATTTTTTAGTATTACAATGATATGATAAAATAAAAATTATCATGATCAATAGATATTCCCTTTTTATAAATAGTATGAATGAATATCTTGACCTCCTCAATAAAAAGTAAAATTAAGAACTTTTTCCTTAATCCTATTCTAATGAAAAATATTTAAAACATGTAAAATATAAATTTAATTGTCTTAATCGGTCATTAAATAAATAAATATTTCATCCATAAATATCACCGTAATCGAATCAAGATAATTTTGGAAAATTATATTAATCAAATATATGAAGATCACATGTATGTTGGTGACTTCAAAAGGAATATCCATGAACTCATAATGGCTATATACACCTCAAAAAAATATTTTCGATGTCCTATTACACAATCCTTAACTAAATATTTCCAAATCAATGGATGAACTTTGAAAACCTATGATCTCCCTTATATATTAACGTTAATAAAGCTTTTTATGATTTCTTAACATCTTTCTCCAAAAATCAAACCTGAATACATAAAAAGAAAACACTTGATGCACTATACCTCATATTCTCAAGCGTATACAATTGTCCCTTTAATTGTGGAAACTCTACTGGTGTTATATGGTAATATGGAAATGGAATGAATCTCATTCAATGTATGCATTTAATACAAATGTCAATGTTATTCCGATGTGGTATACTAGATAAATCCTTATGGAAAATATCTGGATATATATCCACTATCCTTATAAGAAAATTTTAATTATCTTCCATAGAACTAAGTATCATAACCTCAAAATAACAATACAGGGATACAAAATCTCCCACCATCATCCCTATTCTATACTGAAAATAAAATCTATAATACACATAATTTCATGATTTATTACATAAAATATAGTTAATATAAATCAAAGGATCAAGGAGACTGGTGGATTTTGGATATTATGTACAGAAAACATCATCTTGATACATGGATACAAAAAAATTATAGAAACCGATAGAAACATGATCTTGAATTCCAAAGCACATAAAACATCACATGATAACATGGGGTCTTATATGAGAAAGGGATAAGCTATAATTCCTAGAGAGGGAATAAATAAAGAATATGATAATGAATGTATTACATGTTTTCTAATAGGAATTTAAATAGGACATAAATGGGGTGAGAATCATAATTTTGAGGAATAAGTTATGATACAAAATTATAACATAAACAAAACATGAGAATGTTGCAAACTATTTAACATGACATTACAAAACATTGGACAAGGATAACCACCATGATATTATGACATGGTGTAAAAAGAACCAAAATATATTATGTTTACTCCTTAATCCCATCAAATTCTTTTCATGAGGCTAAACTTTTACCAAATTCATTAGATATCTACATAATTTACGGTACATCCACTATGTTCATAACATGTACTTGCATAAGTGTTCCACAATGTTCATTAAATATAGGATCATATATCATCACTTTTAATCCAATAATTATGGAGTTTGGAATACATACATGGGAATCCCTATCACAATAACGATAGTAATGACTTAGTGAACACCCTTGAGTTAAAATGATGATGGTATTCACAACACAATGGATTAACATATAAAAATTGCAGGATAATTTCGAAAACATAATGGGGGTACATAATTAATCATGGTAGGGATAAATGGTAGTGAAATGGGTATCTAATAACTTTTAAATACTATGGGTATTAATATTTTTCTTTAACAATTTAACACATCAAGAATCCATGGTACGTTTCTTTTTGAATCAAACAATAGTTTGCATTATATGCAACATCGAGTTCTTGCACACCACGAGCAATCAAACCAGTTGTTTAAATAGAAGTTATGTATAGTAATACCAAGTTTTTTAAATTTTATAAATTTAATTTTTCAAAATGTATTTCATTTTTGGATTTAGAATATCAAAATTATCTTAGTGTGATGTTTTGGTATTTTCATGAAAACATTCAATTTTTGGTGAATAATGAAAACATTGCGTTTTTGTTTAAAACTGAATTTTACTTAAATAATAATATTTTTTTTAAAATTTATTTTATTGTAAAAATATATTAATAATTCCTATATGATTTCAATTAAATTCAATGGCTTCATTTTATTATAAGATTAGATATATAAATTTTATTGATCTTTTTAAAGTATTTTACCCACCCTCTATGAAAATTTGAAAATTTTTATAAAACAAAATTTTACTTCTTATGTGAATTGAATTTTGAAAATATGAGAGACATGGATGACATCCATTTGTAAAATATGGTTTAATAGATTGAAAATAATTTTTGGTGAATAGTAACTGTTGAATTTTATTTACAATAGTTAAAAATAAATAGGGTAATTAAAGGTAAAAATGATATTATTGTTACCCTAACACATGTCCTAATTCTATTTTATAAGTTTATATCTACCAAAATAAACCTTAAGAATAAAATATGTAAATTTTTGATCCACTTGGATTAGATTAAGACATTTAATATATTTTATTTAAAGAAAAGTTAAAATTGTTAAATTCCAATTTCAATAACTATATCATTTTAAATATACGATTTTACTTAATATAAATTAGACTTTAAATATTAATTAGAAATATAAAAATATTTCCTACATCTTGGTATTTTATTTATAATTTTTAGTCATTAAATAATTAAATATACTTATGAGACAATGATGATGTAGTAATTACCTTGTTAATAAATGATTAAAAAATTGATATTATATATATGCAAATAAATGTAAATTGAAATTTTTTATGCATTACACAAATTTTATAGGTTAATATGTCATGTTAGGATTTATTTAATGTATTTTTTTTGAATTAATAATGTTTTTTTACTTTCAGATAAACCAAATACTAAATACTGTCAAAATTGGCATAAATGAGTTTTTAAAACAAATATTATATTGTTAAATGATATAATATTCCTAAAAGAATAATATTATGAATAAAAAACTTTTATAATTATATATATGTCATTAAAGAACCACTTGGGGTTCTCTTGGAATTTTATTGTAAGTTTATTAACCATGTAATATAAAAATACAAAAATACATCGTAAAAGTCAAACATTTTAACTAAGAGTTAAATCTAAATGATAAGGATAATATGGTGACCTTAAAATTTGTAAAATATATTTTTTTAGATTATTAATTCCCATAGCCACTTTAACCTAGAAATAAATCCATTTGGATCCATTATAAACCAAAAATGATTTTATAATGAACTAATATTTCAAACTTTTCCTCAAGTGACCCTCACCTCTCTTATAAAAGGGTACTTCCCCTACTCTCCAAATAACACCTCAAAAGCGATCTGTCTTGCACAAAACCTTGATATAATATCCTCCAAACAACCCTCAATTCGACCTAAAGGCCTTACTTTTATCATAATTCCAACCAAAAGATGCATTTTTTTCAAATAAAAAAGGAAGCACCCGAAGAAAAGGTAATAATTACATCACTTCTCTCAAAGTTCTTTTCTTCTTCCACTTCCTCTATATTTTTTGTTTCCATACAAAAATAATAAATCCATTACCTTATACATTATATGATGTTATTATAAATATGGTATAACCAAACTCATTATTCTATATGTCCTATGAATGACAATGTCACCATACGTGCATCTGTACGGCTTACCTTCTCCACGCCGTGGTGTAGTTTTTTATTCAACACATCATTATTCAGATGGGTATAATAATTAGTATAATTGATGTAAATAATAAATGAAACATGTCAATTTTTATTTATATATTATATACCATCAAATTACATACAATTTAACCATCAATATAATGATATTGTCCCTCGTGCGTACGTACGGATTAGCGTCTCCACGATCCTGAAAACATTCATTCCCAATCTTAACCGTTTAAGAATAATTTTCATTTTATGATTGATAAATAATTTTTAGAGACATAATATCATTCTAGATATTAATAAAATACATCTTATCCATAAAAACTTGACTTACATAAGAAAACATGTAAACGAAAACAAATCAGTTTACACCTGAAACAATGACACTACTGAAATATTATTATCAAATAAATATTATAAGATCATATATGATATAATATTTATGTATCAGGTTCTTGTACAATTTAATAAAAAAATTTAAAATATTATATAAGATGTTAATATACCCTTGATTAAGGAAAATTACAAAGTAATGGTTAATTTTACAATCACTTTATTATCTGATATTTTTTATCGAAAGTATCTACTAAGAATTCATTATCATCCACATCAGTGTTTCATAAAAATGTATTTCAAAACATTTTTACTATTCACTAGAATAGAGGTTAAAGTAATTTATACCCTCATTTTACATTTTATAAAATGGTTTGAAAGGAATCATTCCATCGCTTTCCAAACAGGGTACTTTATGACCTTTTCGAAAAATTAAGGAAAAAATGCTTTTTAAATTATATGGCGGGTGCAGCTATTTTCCACCATTAAAACACCTTATAAAATTCACTTAAAATCTTATAAGAATATTTTTAAAATAAATTCTTTTTTTATAATTACGTTACTTTTAAATGATTACAAAATAGAAAGAGATATTTCTCTCAAATAGTTTTTATTACATCTATGTCAAAATCCTTTGATGGATTTTCCACTTGTTTGATGTTGATTTATTATGATAAAATCATAAATACTTTTTTTAAAGTTTTGTGATATGTTTTTCTATGTTGGTGATATTTTTATACCATTAATGGTTTGTGGTTAATGTATTAAAATTTTTTATGCTAGTTTTAATAAAAATGTTTATGTTATGTTTCAACATTTTCATATGAGGAATGAATTGGACTTAGTAAGTGATGGTTGGAGCCCAATATAGCTACTCAATGCATCTGTAGGTCTCATGAGAAAAACTAGTGTCTTGTCATCAGACCTTGACAATATCTTTATTTTTATTCTTAGCACGAGTCCTGGACTATGTGGTTATGATGTCCGGCATTATGAATTCCATCATTATGAAATTAGATATTGATATTACATGTGATTAATCATCTAGTAGAATATCTATGTGAATAAGTAAATGGATTTAATTTATTTATCTTTTTTATTTTGTTCTTAATTTTAATTTTAAAAGTATTGAATTTTAGTCTTATGCATTTCCATACATTTTTATTCTTAATTATGCTAGTTTCCAATATATTGTTATCGTTACTGAGCATCCAAGATCACCCCTTTCTTATGTTTTTTATTTTCAATGATATGAGGAGGTATATTTTGATTGTCTTACATGGATAGGCTAAGGTATATGAGTGTGTCAAAAGGGGACACATTGTTTTTGTTGTTTTATTTCGTGATGTAAGGTAAACTTATGTATGTATCTAGAACATCCAAGGCTACTAAACTAATCGTTCTGTTGAGACATGGTCCCTTGTGATCAAGCTAAAGTTATTTAATAATTCACCGAATCTAGGTAACTAAAGTCGGGCCATTACAGTTGGTTTCAAAGGAAGTATTGTAGAAACATTGGAAATTAGATATAGTATAAATCATATTAGAGTACATTAACTTAAGATAGAATTTGTGGACTTGTATAGAAGAACTTCTTAGAATTTTGGTAATGTATAGTTTTTATGAATTATCTTAAAAAAATCAATTTCCAGATACGAGCAGGTAGAGGCGGCTCTGGTATAGATGTATCTATGAGTAAAACACTAAAACAAATCTTTGAGCTAGACTCGAATGGGATCTAGTGCATGACAACGGTCTTTGTTGTACTCTTGGTAATGACAATCCTCAAGGATGTGATTAAGATATATCACATTTTATTTACAAGACATTATCATGTATTTATGAGTAAATATTTCCTCAAAGAAAACATTTTTTATGATTATGGATTATATGCATAAACTGTTCAATTTATGTAAGTTATTTTTTAGTTTAGAATTTTTTATTGTGATTCATAAACTAATCTAGTGTATGCCATTATTTAGAAATGGAACATAGTAGAAGGAATGGAAATTGTATCAATGTACGTAATCCATGTAGGTATTTCCCTCATACTCAAGATAATTATAGTGGGTCTGGTGATGAAACTAGTGTTGAATAGATTATTACCATACTGGGACAACTCAAATTGGTTATTAACAATGACCGTACCCATATGGAGCACCCTGATCCACAATGCGGAGGATCAATGTTAGACCTCTCCATGATGAAAAAACCACCAACATTCAATGTGACTAAAAATCCATTTCTAATTGAGAAATGGATAAGTTCCTTGGATAAAATATTTCTTGATTTGGGGTGTAGTGAAAGGGAAAAAATGTCATGGCAGTTTATTGCCACAAGAGAGATGAAGATCAATTGTGGTCATTAATTCAAAATACAAAGGAAGATGAAGAAGTCTCAAATATGGAATGAAGGGATTTTAATGATATTTAGTTATGAATATTCATTCATCATGACCATCGAGCAGATATGGAAAAATATTTTCTCAGTCTCAGGATAAAGGAGGATGAGAATATTACAAAGTATGAGGGGAACTCTACAAGGTTACAGAGGGATGATGCAGATTATATACGCAACCCAAGGAGTAATATTTATCAATTATTTTAAGGTTTAAATCCATTTCTACATCGAGAATTATTCTCACAATACTTCTCAACATATGAAGATATTGTTTCATGTGCTATCAAGACGGAAAAAGAATTCTATAAGTCTTACTACATTAAAGAAATGTAGGAGAAGAAGAGATCTATTGAACACTCTGGAAATTTAAATAAGGGTAAGAATGGAAAATTTTAATTTCCATCCTATAGTAAATGTGGGAAGAAATACCTAGATACTTTCTTAAAAAGGATGGGTGTTTGTCACAGGTGTGGAGAAAAAAGCCACCAAGATCTTGATTACTGCGGAATGAAAGTGGTCATCAATGTTGAATGCTAAAATTGTAGAGAAATGGGGCCTTATGAAAATTAATTTCCTAAGTGTCCTGGAAACCAACCTCAGAAATGGCCAAGGGAGAAAGGCCAAGCTAATGCGATCACTACTATTGAGGTTTAAGCTCTAAATGGCATGGAGGTAGGTACTATATCGTTTCCTCAAAAATAGCCAATTTCTTATTTGATTATGAATCATCAAATTCTTTCATATCTTCCTATTTTTCTATGAAAATTATATATTTCTAATTTCACTTAACAAGGGAGTTTTAGGTCAAAAATCCTGAGGGAAGTGTCACTACAAAAGAGTTTTTTCAATCAGTTACCATTATGGAATATAAACATGATTTATCTACTGGTCTTATATTCATAACCATGATTTATTTTGATATAATAATTATAATGGATTGGTTTTCATAAAATGATGAAAAATTTTATTGTAAGAAGAATGAGGTTACAATTTTTTTATGATAAGGAATCCTTTATCTTTAGAGCAGAAACATCACCATCTACCTCTCATCTACATCCACCCCCAGTAGCTCTACTAAATTCAATTATTGTGGTGGAAGAGAGTGAAATATCTATGGGTGAGGGAATGAATGTTCAAATAGTGATGTACTTATTATGAAAGAATATTTTGATGTGTTTCCATAGGATTTTTTTGGACATCCTCCAAAATGAGAAATTGATTTTTATATTTATTTAATTCTGGATTCAAGGTCCATATCGAATACCCCTTATATAATGGCTGTATTGGAGTTAGTGGAACTAAAAAACAACTACACGAATATAGTAATAAAGGATTTATTTTCCCTAGTGTTTCTCAAGTGGGATACCCTATTCTTTTTGTTATGAATAAAGATAGATATATGAGGTTTTGCATTGAGTACATGGAGATCAATGCTGTAAAAATAAAGAACATGTATCCCCTACCTCACATTGATGATTTATTTGATCAACTTCCTAGAGATATATATTTTTAAATGATTAACCTTCGATCTAGATACCATCAGTTGTGCGTGAAAAATCAATGCATTCTAAAGTCATCATTTTGAACAAGGTATGGGGATAACGAGTTTAGAGTAAAGTCTTTTGGACTGACTAATGAAACATCTTTTTCCATGGATCTAAAGAATAGATTTTTCAAGGAATATGTTGATTAATTTTTAGTGGTTTTTATTAATGATATCTTGGTATACTCCATAATACTTTGAGGATCATGAAAATCACTTGGGCACTGTTTTAAAAACTCTCAGAAGAAATGAATTATATCGGAAGTTTAGAAAGTCTGAATTCTAGGTTTAGGAGATTTATTTTCATGGACATATTGTCTCTAAGGATCGAATCTATGTTAAGCCTTATAAGATAAGAAATATATAAAAATGGCCAGTATTGAAGAGTATAACTATGGTACGCAGTTGTATTGGATTATCATGTTATTATCGGTACTATGTCCAGATTTTTTCTTGATTGGATAACGCATTAACCAATCTCACAGGTAAAGGGGATATATTTGTTTGGTCAAAATAGTGTGAATAATGTTTTGATGAATTGATGAAATGATTAGTTATTGATCATATATTTACTCTACCATCGGGGAATGACAGGTCTATTAATTATTGGGATTCTTCAAAGAAAGGACATGGTTGTGTCCTTAGGAAAAATTATAGAGTTATTTCCAAGGCATCACGACAGCTGAAAAATCATGAACAAAAATATCCCACTCATGATCATGAGTTAGCTGCTATAATATTTTCTTTGAATATATGGAGACACAATCTCTATGGTAAAAATGTGAGATATATACTAATCACAATAGTTTGAAGTATATTTTCTCAAAAATAAACTCAACATGAGGCAATGGAGATGGCTCAAACTACACAAGGATTTTAATATCACTATACACAACTACCCATGGAAGGAAACTAAGGAGGTAGAAGCTTTGAGTAGAAAGTATCATGGAGTTTTGAATGATATGTGAGTTGAAAAGGATCATATATACATAGATATAGTAAAAAGGATATGGTAATAACTATGGAAGGTAAAACATCAATACTTTTTCAAATGGTTTCCAAACCATATTTTCTAGAAAGGATAAAAATTTCTCATAATGATGATGAGGAGTTTAAAAAGAAAATTGAAGCTATGAATGATTGGAGATTGATCGACTTCATATATTAAGATGGAATTTTGAAATTTGGGAAGAGACATTGTGTCCATGACATACCTGATCAGAAAAGGGATTTGTTGGATGATTTTCATAGCTCCAATTTCATTATACCCCTTAGTAGCACTACGATGTATAAGGAATTAAAGGAATGTTTTTGGTGGGATAAGATGAAGAGGGATATTTCTAATTATTTTTCAATATGGATGGTTTGTCAATAGGTGAAGGCGAGAAGACAACATCATAGAAGATTCATTAAATCTCTTCCCACACCTAAGTAAAAATGGGATGATATTATGATGGAATTTTTCATGGGTCTACCAAAGACTCCTATAATGAATGATGAAATATCGGTCATTGTTGACCATCTTACCAAAGAAACACATTTTTATGCTATAATAGAAGATTTACCACTTGAACGATTACCAAGACAATATATTCAGGATGTTGTTAGACTTCATTGTGTACCCCTATTGATTTTTTCTAATTAGGGTCCCTATTTTACATCAAAATTCTGGAAAAGTCTTCAGAAACACTTGGATATTGAACTTCGTTTGAGTACTGCCTACCACCCTTAAATTGATGGATAGTCAGTATGGACTATTCAAGCCTTAGAAGACATGATGATATCTTTCTCACATTACTTTCATGGTATGTAAGATCATTATTTACCTATGGTATAATTTTCTTATAACTATAACATCCATTAATGTATTCATATGGAACCATATGAAGCGTTATATGAAAAGATATCTCGCACACCAACATGTTGGGATGATGTTGGTGAAAAAATACTTATAGGCCCGGAACTTGTTGAGGAAATAATAAAAAAGGCGAAGATTATCCAAACATAAATAAAATTAGCTCAAAGTAAGAAAAAGAGCGCTGCCGATAACCGAAGGAAGAATTTGGAAATTTAGGTAAGAGATCATGTTTTTTTGAAGGTATCTCCCCAGAATGGTGTTATACTATTCAGTAAGAAGGGTAAATTAAGTCCCAGGTAGATCTTAACTTTCAAAATTCTAAAACGAATTTGAGTAGTAGATTACCATTTTTAAATGCCTCCAAGTCTCTCCAATGTTCAGGATCTGTTCCACCTATCACTATTGCGAAAATACATGCCTAACCCAACACATGTACTCACCTATGAGAAATAGATCTGGAACCCGATCTCTCTTATTGTGAGAAACCTATCGAGATTCTTGATACTATAGAACATGTGTTGGGAAAGTGAACAACTCATCTGGTAAATTTTCTATGGAGAAACCATAAGACGGAAGAGGCAACATGAGACCTAAAGAACTTATGAAGAAGAACCACCCAAATCATTTTATATAGAAATATTCTAGAAATTCAGAGGAAATAATTATTTTAAGGAGAGGACAATGTAACACCCCAATCTTCCATGGTACGTTTCCCTTTGAATAATATAATAGATTTTTTTGTACGCATCTTCATGTTCTAGCACACCATGACCAATCAAACTAGCATTTTAAAAGGCTGTTATGAATATTAATAATCACTTTTTGAAATTTTACAAATTTTATTTTTCAAAATGGAATTCATTGTTGGATTTATAATACCAAATTTAGCATAGGGTGTTTTTTTGGGTATTTTTCTGAAAACTTTCAATTATTGAGGAATAGTGAAATCACTGTGTTATTGTTTAAAACCGACTTTTATTTAAATAAATTTTATTTTATTTAAATTTATATTAAATTAAAAATAGATACATAATTCCTATATTAGTCCAATGTAATTCATTAGACTCATTTTATAATATATTATATATATATAATTTTATTGAACTTTTTAATTCCTTTTACCCACCTTTTAGAAACATTTACAAATTTTCATAAAACATAATTTTACCATTTCTAAATTGAATTTAGAAAATCCAAGAGATGTAGTGGAAATCAGTTTGTAAAATGTGTCTCAATAGGATGAAATTAATTTTTTTTAATATGAATTTTTGAATTTTATTATCCCCGATTAAAAGTAAATAGGGTAATTGGAGGAAAAAAATGATATTATAATTACCATAACAAATTTTTTAATTTTATTGTAAAAGTTTATTTCGACCAAAATCAACCTTAGGAATAAAATATAATCCTTTTTAATCCACTTGGATTATATTAGGACATTTATTATATTTTATTTAAAAAAGGGTTAAAAGTGTTAAATTCAAATTTTAATCATGAAAACATTTTTAATATAGGGTTATACATAACATAAATTCAACTATCAATATTCATTTGAAAGATAAAAATATTTCCCACATCATGGTATTCTATTTATAATTTTAAAAAATTAAATAATTTGTAACACCCCAAGCTTCCACGATACATCTCTCTTTAAATAATACAATAGTGTGTGTTGTACGCAACTTCGAGTTCTAACACACCACAACCAATCAAACTAGCAATTATGAATAGTAATACACAATTTTTGAAATTTTATGAATTTTATCTTTTAAAATGGAGTTCATTTTTATATTTGAATTGTCGAAATTAGCTTAGGGTGAATTTTTTGTATTTTTTTGAAATATTTTAATTTTTGATGAATAGTAAAAAACACTGAGATATAGTTTAAAACCAAATTTTTATTTATATAATTATTTATTTTATATAGATTTATTTTAGTTCAAAATAGATACATAATACCTATATAATGTTCAGTTTAATACATTGGAGTCAGTTTATAAAAAATTTAGATATATAAAAATTTTATTCAACTTTTTATTGTCTTTTACCCACCTCCTTGGTGCATTTGTAGATTTACATAAAACATAATTTTACTGCTACTCTGAGTTGAATTTAAAAAATCAAAGAGACACGATTGATATGAATATGTAAAATTTGGTTAAATAAGAAGAAAATATTTTTTTTGATGAATAATAACTTTTTTCTTTTATATACCACGGTTAGAAGTCAATAGGGTAATTAAGGGTAAAAATGATATTATTATTACCCTAACACATGTCCTAATTATTTTGGATAAGTATAATTCAACAAAAAACAAAAAATGAAATAAAATATGAACCTCTTTGATCCACTTGGATTAGATTGGGACATTTACTGTTATTTTATTTAAAGAAGAGTTAAAAGATATAAAATCAAAGTCTAATAATGCAACTATTTTTAATATAGAGTTATACATAAGATAAGTAGACTATAAATATTACTTAAAAATATAAAATGATTTCCTAAATTATGGTATTTTATCTATTATATTTAGACATTAAATAATTAAATTTATTTGTGACACAATAATGATGCAGTAATTACCGTATTAAGGAAATATTAAAATAATTGATATTATAAATATCCAGATAAATGTAATTTGAGATTTTTTTTAATTCCAATAATTCAATATGATAATGTGACTTATTAGGGTTGGTTCGATGAATTTTATTTGAATTAATAATTCAGTTATAAAATTAGAAAAAACCAAATACCAAATAGTGTCTAAATTGACAAAAAAGAGTTTTTAAAACAAATATTATATTATTAATTGATATTCTATTCCTAAAAATATAAATTTCATCCAAAACGCTTATTTAATGATATATGTATCATTAAATAACCACTTTGGATTCTTTTGTAAGTATATTGTATGTTTATTAACAATATAATATAAAAATACAATGAGACATGGTAAATGTAAAAAATATTTAACTAAGAGTTAAATCTAAATGATAAAGTTAATATAGTGACCCAAACCTGTATAAAACCTATTGGTTGAGTGGTTTTCGACCCAAACCTACCATATCCTTAATATAATTCATTTTGGAGCCATTAGAAACCGAAAATTATTTAATTATAGAAAAATATTTCTAGCTTTTCATAAGGAGCTCCTCACCCCTCTTATAAAAGGGAACTTCCCCTTATCTCTAATTCACACCTTCAAAGCCATTTGGCTTAGAAACCCCTTCCAAAATACCATTTAAAATGTCCTCCTTTAATCCTAGAGGCCTTAATTTAGTTATAAGGAAAACCTATAGAGCCCTTTTTGATCAAATCAAAAGGAAGAACCCAAAGAAGAGGTAAATATTTCATCATCATTTTCAAGTTCCTTTCTTATTCCACTTCCTCTTTATTTTTTGTTTCCATTGTAAAATAACAAATCCATTATCTTCAATATACTTTTATGTTTTTATAAATATGTTACAACCATATTTATTATTCTATCCATCCTTTGAATGACATGTCACCATACGTGCGTTCGTACGGCTTACCGTCGCCACGTCATGGTGTAACTGTTATTCAATATATTATTTTTTGGATTGGTATAATAATGTTGTTTAATTTATGTAAATAATAAATATAACATGATAAGGATTCTGTATATATGATATACTATCCAATTATATATTATCTTAATTTTAAAATAATGATATTGTCGCTCGTGCATACGTAAGAATTACCGTCTCCAAGACCGCGATGAGATTCATTCCCCATCGTATCCATTCAAGATTAGTTTTCATTAGATGATTAAAAATAATTTTTAAAGAATTAATATCATTCTGAATATGAATAATATACATCCTATCCATGAAAAACATTACTTACAAAACATATCATATAAAGTAAAACAAATCAATTAACACCTGAAACGAAGATAATACTAAGATATTATTAACAAAGTAATGTTAAAATATCATATATGATATCATATTAATGTATATGTTTATGGTATATTTAATAAAAATTATTTCTCCATTATATAAGAGGTTAACCTACCCTCGACCAAGGAAAATTACAAGGGTAAATTCTACAACCTCATTATTATTTAAGGTTGTTTATATGTAATTATCTACTGGGGCCACATTATCATCCAAATTTGTGTTTTCATAAAAATTTATTCCAAAATTTTTTTACTATTTACTACACAATGTTTTAATGTCATTTATACCATTTTTTTGACATTTTATAAGATTTTTTAAAGGAATCATTCCTTCATTTTCCAAACAAGGTACTTTACTACCATTTCGACATAATAAAGGAAAGAATGTTTTATTTAACTTCTACTATGGGTGTGGTTATCTTACACCGTTATAACACCCTTGAAGCTTCCCTTAAAATCTTATAAGAATATTTTAAAAATAATTGTTTTATTTTATAATTACGTACCATTAAATGATTTCAAAAAAAGAATGATATATTTCTCTCAAACGTTTTTGATTTCATCTATGTCAACATCCTTTAAGGGATTTTAATCTTGTTTGGAGTTGATTTTTATGGTAGAAAGTTCCATATTGTATTGAATCCTTTCTGATTTTTTTGACTGTGGATGTGTTATTTTTCTACCATTCATGGTTTGTGGATAAATTATTTAAATTTTTTATTCTAGTTTTAATATGAATATTTACATTATGTTTAAAAATTTTCATATGAGGAATGCATTGGACACAGTTAGTAATGGCTGGAGCCTGCAATAGCTCTATGATGCATCGATATGTCTCATGAGACAAAGTAGTGTCTTTGAACAAGGCCTTGACAAAATCGTATATGTAGTCTTGGCACAAGGCCTTGTCTATGTGCTTATAACGTTTGGAAGTATGCATTCCATCCTTATGAAAGTGCCTACTCATATTAAATTTGATTATTTTACTAGTAGAATATACTTCTGAGTATGTAAATGGAATTATTTTGATTTATATATTCCATATTATGATAAAGTTTATGTTGAAAATGATTATGTTTTAGTTTTATTCATTGCCTTAAATTTTCATGTTTATTTATGAAAGTTTCAACTATATTGTTATCCTTACTGAGCATCTGATGTCACCCCTTTCTATGTTTTATTTTTTCCAGGATGCGAAGAAGTATATTATGAATTACCTACATGGATAGTTTATGGGATCTCAGTGTTGTCTATGGAAACAATGTTGTTATAGTTTTCCATTTTATGATGTAATGTAATCCTTATGAATGTATCTTATACTCAATGATATTAAACTAATCGGTCATTCAAGACTTGACATATTGTTATCATGCCAATTATATGTAATAATGCACCGACTCTGGGCTTCTGGGGTTGGGGCGTTACAATTTGTATCAGAGAATGTTTAGTACAAACCATGGAAACTAGATTTAGATAAATTCTGATTTGAGAACATAGCCCTAAGATAGACTATGAGGATTAGTATAGAAAAACTTCCTAGAATTTTGGTATTGTTGAGATTTTGTGAGTTTTCCATGAAAAAAATCCAGTTCTATATTCGAGCAGTTAGAGGCGGCTCTGGCACAGATGTTACTAGGGGTAAAAAAGGAAAACCCCATTTTTAGCTTGACTCGAACGAGAACCGGTGCCCGAAAATGGTGATTTCTGCACTCTTGGTTACGACACTCCTTGGGTATATGCTTAGGATAATTTTGATTTTATTTAAAAACCATTATGATGTGTTTATGAATATATAATTCCTTAATGAAAACATTTTTATGATTTTGGATTATGTCCATAAACTATTAAATTTATGTTAAGTGTTTTACAAGATTGGATTTATGTATTCTGATTCATAAACTAATCTAGATTGTGCCATTATTTAGAAATGGTGCCTAGTGAAAGGAATGGAAGCTTTACCAATTCACTAACTCCATGTAGGTATTTCCCTCCAACTCAAGATAATTATAGTGGATCTAGTGATGCAACTTGTGCTGATAAACTAATCACCATACTGGGATAAATCACTCAAGTTATGAATATTAACTTTACCCGTATGTAGCACCCTGATCCACAATGTGGAGGTTCAATGTTATATCACTTCATGAGGAAAAAACCACCAACATTCAATGGGGGTGAGAATCCAATAGTATCTGAGTATTGGATAAATTCTTTAGGGAAAATATTTCATTCCATGGGGAGTAGTGAAAGTGGAAAACATGTCACAACAGTTTATCACCTCACTGGAGATTCTGATCAATAGTGTCCATGGATTCAAAACACAAAGGAATATGATGAAGTGTAAAATAGGGAATGTAGGTAGTTTAAAGAAATTATCTTAGAAAAATACTTTCCTCATGGCCATCGCGCGGATAAGGGAAGACAATTTCTGAGTTTGAGGAAGAAGGGGGATGAGAATGTCTCAAAGTATGAATCTATCTTTAAAAGGTTAGCAAGGAAAGTTGCAGATTATATAAGTAAACAAAGAAGTAAGATTGATCTTTTCATTGATGGGTTTAATCCATTTCTCCATCGAGCATTAGTCGCATAATCCTTATCGTCATATGAAGATATCGTCTCATTTGCTATCAAGACAGAAATATAATTATCTAAGTCTTGCGACTTTAAAAGCAAAGAAAGAGAAGAAGATATTTTCTCAACACTCTGGAAATGGAAATAAAGGGAATAAGGGAAAAGTTGAATATCAATCTTGCCGTAAATGTTGTAAAAAATACCCTGGTGCTTGCCTAAAGGGAATAGGAGTCATTTACAAGTGTGGTGAAAAAGACCACCATGCTCGTGATTGCAAGGGGATGATAGAGGCTGTTATTGTTGAATGCTACAATTGTAGAGTAAGTTGCATTATTCGAATGAATGTCCTATGAGTTAGGGAAACATATCTCAGGAAATTTCAAGGGACCTAGTCCAAGATTATTCTATCACTACTACTGAGGTTGACACTCCGAAAGATGTGGTGGTGGGTAATTAAATGGTTTCCTCAAGTTTAGAAAATGATTTATTTGATTCTTGATCATTTCATTGTTTCATATCTTCCAAATTTTCTAAGAAAAATAGATATTAACAATTTTATTTAATAAGGGAGTTGTCAGTAAAAACTCCTAAGGGAAGTATCATTGCAAAAATGTTTTGTGAATCAGTTCCCATTAACGCATATAAAAGATATTTTTCTTTTGATCTCATCGTTATACCCATGATTGAATTTATATAATCCTCAGTATGTATTTTCTTTCGGACCATGATGCAAAAATTTATTGTATGAAGATGGATGTTACAATTTTTGATGATGATAAGGAGTACCTTATCTTTAGAGTAGAACTATCACAACCTAATTCTTATCTAGATCCACCCCCAGTAGATCAACTAAATAAAATTATTGGGGGGCATGAGAATGAAATAACTGTGGGTGGGGAAAATAATGTTCAAATAAAGGACGTACCTATTGTGTAAGATTATGTTGATGTATTTCTAGGGGATTTACCTGGACATCCTCCGTAACGAGAAATTGTTTTTTTTCATTGATTTAATTCCTGGTTCAAGGCCCGTATCGAAGACTCCTTATACAATGGACATTGTGTAATTTGTTGAACTAAAGAAAAAACTATAGGAATAGAGTAATAAGGTATTTATTGTCCCTAGTGTTTCTCAATGGGGAACCCCTGTTTTTTTGTTAAACAAAAGATGGATCTCTGAGGTTGTGCATTGACTATAGGGAGATCAATGATATAAAAATAAAGAACAAGTATCCCCTACCTCACAATGATGATTTATTCGACCAACTTCATGGAGCTGAATAATTTTTAATGATTGACCTTCGATCTAGATATCATCTGTTGTGTGTGAAGAAGGAAGACATTACAAAAACAGCATTTTGAACTAGGTATGACCATTACAAGTTTACAGTAATGCCTTTTGGATTGACCAATGCACCCTATGTCATCATGGATCTAATGAATAGAGTTTTCAAGGAATATCTTGATGAATTTGTTGTGGTATTTATTGAGGATATCTTGGTATACTCCAAAAGAAATAATGATCATGAAAATCACTTGCGTATTATCCTAAAGACTCTTAGAACATATCAATTATATGGAAAGTTTAACAACTGTTAATTATGGCTTCAAGATATTTCTTTTCTTGGCTATATCGTCTCTATGTATGGAATCTACATTGATCCTTCTAAGACAAGAGAAATCCAATAATGGACAGCACTGACGAGTATAACTGAGGTATGCAGTTTTATTGGTATAGAAAGTTATTATTGACATTTCTTCCAGAATGTTTCTCGGTTGGATAACCCATAAAAAAAGCTCACACGAAAAGGGGTTAAAATTTTTTGGACAAAATATTGTGAATAATGTTTTTTATAACTGAAGAGAAGATTCGTCAATGCTCCGATATTGTCTCTACCATCGGGTAATGATGGGTTTGTTATTTATAGTGCTTCTTCAAAGAAAGGACATGGTTGTATCTTTATGAAGAATGATAGGGTTATTACATATGCATCACGACAGTAAAGAATTCATGAGAAAAACTATCCTACGGTTGATCTTGAGTTAGTAGTTGTATTCTTTGCGTTGAAATATGGATAAATTATCTCTATCGTGAAAATGTGCGATATATACCGATCACAAGAGTTTGAAGTATATTTTCTCACAGAAAGAACTCAACATGAGGTAAATGAGATGGATTGAACTACTCAAGGATTATGATTTTACAATACACTATCTCCCAGGGGAGGAAAATAAGGTGGCAGATGCTTTGAGAAGAAAAGATTATGGAGGTTGGAACAAGATGAGAGTTGAAAGGGATCCAATTTTCATGGTTCTAGTAAAGATGGACATGGGAATAACCATGGAAGGTGAAACATCAATACATTTTCAAAGGGTTTCCAAACCAACATTACTAGAAAGGATAAAGAGTTATTAGACTGATGATGAATAGTTTCAAAAGGAGATTAAAGCTGTGAATGATGAGAGATTGGGTGAATTTGTGTATGAAGATGGAATTTTTTAAATTTGGGAAGAGACTTTGTGTTCCCGATATACATGATCTAAAAAGGAAATTTTTAGATGATGCTCATAGATCCACGTTCTCTATAAACTATGGTAGCACTAAGATGTATAGATATTTGAAGGTATATTTTTGGTGGGACAACATAAAAAGGGAGATTGTTGATTTTGTGTCCAGATAAATGGTTGTTCAACAACTGAAATCTGGAATCCAACAGCCTGTAGGAGTGATGAAACCTCTTCCCATACCTAAGTGGAATTGGGATAATATTACAATGGACTTTATCATCGGGATACCAAAGACTCAGAGAAGAAATAATGAAATATGGGTCATTGTCGATCGTCTTACCAAGTTAACAAATTTTCCTGATATAAGAGAACATTTACCACTTGAATTTTTAGTAAGACTAAATATTAATGATGTTTTAAGATATCATGGAGTACCACTAACGATTGTTTCTGATCATTATCCTTATTTTACATCAAGATTCTGGAAAAGTCTTCAGAAGGCCTTAGATACTGAACTTCGTTTGAGCACTTCTTTCCACCCTAAAACTGATGGACAATTAGAACAGACTATTCAAACCATAGTAAACTTGTTGAGATCTTTCTCACATGACATTCAAGGTATGTGGTATCAATATTTACCTCTACTACAGTTTTCTAACAACAATAGAATCCATTCATGTATTCAGATGGCACCATATGAAGTGTTATATAGAAAGAGATGTCACACACCAACCTGTTGGGATTATGTTTTTGAAAAAATACTCGTAGGCCCAAAACTATTGGAGGAAATGATGGAAAAGTTGAAGGTAATCCAAAACCACATCAAAGTCGCTCAAAGTAGGCAGAAGAGCTATTCCAATAACCGGAGGAAGGATTTGGAATTTCAGGTAGGAGATAATGTTTTCTTGAAGGTATCTCCATTTAAGGGAGTTATACGTTTCTATAAGAAGGGTAAATTATGTCCCAGGTACATCAGACCTTTCAAAATTATACAACGAATTGGGGTTGTAGCTTACTGTTTGGAAATGCCACCAAGTCTCTCCAAAGTTCACAATGTATTCTACGTATCACATTTGAGAAAATACATGCGTGACCAAATGCATGTACTCATCTATGGGTAATTAGAACTAGAACCTGATCTGTCTTATTGCGAAGAGTCTGTCAAGGTTTTTGATACAAGAGAACAAGGGCTGAGAAACCAGAAAACTCGTCTGGTAAAAGTTATATGGAGAAACCATAAGATGGAAGAGGCAACATGGAATCCTGAGGAACTTATGATTAATATCCACCAAATACCTTTTATGTAGTAATATTTTATTAATTTTGAGGAAAACAATATTCCAAGGAGGGGAGAAGTAACACCCCAAGCTTCCACAATACACTTCTATTTGAATAATACAATTGCATGTGTTGTACGCAACTTCGAGTTCTAACACACCACAACAAATCAAACTAGCCATTATGTATAGTAATACCCACTTTATGAAATTTTATAAATTTCATCATTCAAAATGGACATATTTTTTGGATTCGGAATACCGAAATTAGCTTAGAGTTTGTTTTCTGTATTTTTCTAAAAACATTCAATTTTTTATGAATAATGAAAAACACTGAGTTATAGTTTAAAACCGATTTTTTTTAAATAATTATTTATTTTATTTAAATTTATATTAGGTAGAAATAAATTCATTATACATATATAATTTCATTTTAGTTCATTGGAGTCAGTTTATAATAATTTAAGATATATAAAAATTTAAGTGAACTTTTTACCGTCTTTTACCCACCTCCTAGGAGCATTTGCAAATTTACATAAAACATAATTTTAATGCTTCTATGAGTTGAATTTCAAAAATCCGATCGACATAGTAGATATAAGTAAAAAAATGTGGTTCAATAAGATGAAAATACATTCTTATGAATAGTATCTGTTTACTTTTATTTACCACAGTTTAAAGTAAATAGGGTAATTATGGGTAAAAATGATATTCTTATTACCCTAACACGTGTCCTGATTCTATTGAATTTGTATAATTAGACCAAAGAAACATAGGAATAAAATATGAGCCCATTTTTTTCAATTGGATTAGATTAGGTCATTTATTATTATTTTCTTTAAAGACAAGTAAAAAGAGTTAAAATCAATGTTTAATAAATGAAACATTTTTAATATAGGATTATACATAAGATAAATTATACTATAAATATTCATTAACAAGCTAAAACGATTTCCTAAATAATTGTATTTTTTTATAATTTTTAGACATTAAATAATATAATTTGATTATGACACAATAGTGATGCAGTAATTACCGTAGTAATTAAGTTTTAAAATAATTGATATTATAAATATCCAAATAAATGTAATCTGAGACTTTTTATGACTTCCACTGATTTTCTAGGTTAATGTGACTTTTTAGGGTTGGTTAGATATTTTTTTTTCGACGTAATAATGCTGTTATGAATTTAGCAAAAACAAAATACCAAATAGTGTCAAAATAGACATAAAAGAGTTTTTTAAAAAATATTATATTATTAATTGATATTCTTTTCCTAAAAATCTGAGATTCATCAAAAAGATTTAAATAAAGATAGTTGTATTATTAATGAACCAATTGTGGTTCTATTGTAAGTATATCATATATTTATTAACCATATAATATAAAAATATAAAGTGACGCGGTAAATGTCAAACTATTTAACTAAGAGTTAAATATAAAAGATAATGTTAATATAGTGACCCAAACCTTACTAAAACTTATTGGTTGAGTGGCCTTTGACCCATATTCACCTTATAATTTAAATAATTAATTTTTGAGTGATTAGAAACCGAAAGTTATTTTATGGTAAATAAATATTTCTTGCTTCTCCTAAGGTGCCCCTCAACCCACTTATAAAAGGGCACTTTCTCTTCTCTCTAATTCAGACCTTCAATGCCATATGTCTCAGCCAACCCGTACCCAAATACCTTAGTAACTATCCTCCCTTCATCCTAGAGTCCTTCCATTTGTGACAAATCCATCCTAATGATCCCTTTTGATCAAATCAAAAGGAAGAACCCGAAAAAGATGTAAATATTTCATCACATCTTTCAAGTTCCTTTCTTCTTCCACTTCCACTTTCTTTATTGTTTCCATTCTAAAATAATAACTCCAGTATATTATATATACTATGATTTTATTATAAATATGTTACAACAATATTTATTATTCTATCCATCCTTTTAATGACATGCCACCATACGTGTGTATGTGCGGCTTACCGTCTTCACGTCGTGATATAATTGTTATTCAATAAATTATTATTTAGATTGGTATAATAATGATTTGTAATTGATGTAAATAATAAATATAACATGATAATTATTCTATATATATGATATACCATAAAATTATATATTATTTTAATATCAAATGAAGGATATTTTTGCTCATGCATAAGTACGGATTACCATCTCCACGAACGGGATGATATGCATTCCCCATTGTATCCATTCAAGACTAATTTTCATTAGATGATTAAAAATATTGTTTAAAGACTTAATATCACTATTAATATGAATAAGATACATCCTATCCATAATAATAATTACATATGAAATAAATATTATAAATTAAAATGAATCAGTTAACACCTGATATGACGATAATACTAAGATATTATTAACAAAGCAATGTTAAAAGATCATATATGATATCATATTAATGTATATGATTATTGTATAATTTAATAAAAATTATTTCACTATTATAAAAGAAGTTAACCTACCCCCAACCACGAAAAAGTACAAGGTAAGGGTTAATTCTACAACCTCTTCATTATTCAAGATTGTTTATATGTAATTATCTAGGGACCTCTTTTTCATCCACATCCATGTTTTCCTAAAAATGTATTCCAAAAAATTTATACTATTTACTAAAAAATCGGTTAATGTCATTTATACCCTTGTTATACCTTTTATATGATGTTTTGAAATGAATCATTCTGTCATTTTCCAAACAAGGTACTTTAAGACCATTTCAACAAAATCAAGGAAAGAATTTTTTTAACTTATATGTAGAGTGCGGCTATTTTACACCATAATAACACCATCGAAGCATCTGTTACAAGCTTATAGGAATATTTTCAAAATAAATATTTTCTTTTATAATTATGTAACTTTAAATGATTTCAAAAAAATTATGATATATTTCACTCAAACAGTTTTGATTTCAACTATGTCAACATCCTTTAATGGATTTTAATCTTTTTTGGAGGTGATTTATTATGATAAAAATCTTCCATTTTGTATTTAAGGCTTTTTGATATATTTTATTATGGATACGTTATTTTTCTACCATTCATGGTTTATGGATAAATTATTGACATTTTGTATGATAGTTTTAACATGAATATTTTCATTATGTTTAAAACTTTTCATATGTGGAATGCATTGGACTTAGTACGTGACATATGGAGCTAGATATAGCTTCTTGATGCATCGATAGGTCTCATGAGGCAAACTAGTGTCTTGGCACAAGGCTTTGATAAAATCTTATTTGTAGTCTTGGCATAAGGCCTTGACTATGTGGTTATGAAGTCTGGCATTATGCATTCCATCATTATGAAAGTGGCTATTGATATTTCATGTCATTATTAAACTAGAATAATATCCATGTGAGTAAGTAAATGGAATTATTTTGATTTATATTTTCCATATTATGTTAAAATTTATATTGAAAAGGATTTTGTTTTAGTTTTCTACATTGCCTTAAATGTTCATGCTTATTTATGAAAGTTTGCGCTATATTGTTATCCTTACTGATAATCTAAGCGCACCCCTTTATATGTTTTATTTTTTCCAGGATGCAAAAAAGTTTATAATGACTGACCTCCATGGAAATTTTACGGTATCTCAGTGTTGTCTATGGAAACAATTTTTTTATAGTTTCCCATTTTATTATGTAATGTATACTTTATGAACGTATATAGCACATTCAAGGCTACTAAACTAATCATTCATTCGAGGCTTGATCTTTTGTGTTCATGCCAATGATACATAATAATTCACTGACTCATGGCTTCTGGGGTAGGGGCGTTACATAATTATATTTATTTATGACACAATGATGATGCAGTAATTAACATCTTAATGAAAGATTAAAATAATTGATATTATAAATATAAAAATAAATGTAAATTGAGACTTTTGATGAATTACACTAATTTTTTAGGTTACTGTTACTTGTTTTTGTTAGTTTAATTAATTTTTTATGTAATAATTTTTTTTGACTTTCACAAAAACCAAATACTAAATGGTGACAAAATTGAGATAAATGAGTTTTTGAAACAAATACTATATTATTAAATGATTTAATATTCCTAAAAAAATAAGGATAGTCCAATGGTCTTATATAATGATATATATGTCATTAATGAACCACATGGGGTTATATTGGAAATTTATAGTAAGTTTATTAACTATGTAACATAAAAATACAAGAAGGCATTATAACTGTTAAACTATTTAACCTAGAGTTTAAACTAAAATATATGGTAAATATGGTGACCTAAAAAATTCTGAAACCTATTGGTTGAAAGGATTTCGACCCATACCCACCTTATCCTCGAAATAAATCCTTTTTTATCAATTATTAAACAAAAATGATTTTATAATAAAATAATATTTCAAACTTTTCCAAAAATGAACCTCACCTCTCTTATAAAAGGGTGCTTCCCCTTCTCTCAAAATCACACCTCCAAATCCATTTGGATCGGCCAAACCCTACTCAAATATCATCCCAACAACCCCCACTTCATCCTATTGTCCTTACCATGATCTGAAACAAAAATATGGATCCCTTTTGATCAAATCAAAAAAATACTCACCTGAAGTAGAGGTAATAATTTCATGACATCTTTCAAAGTTCTTTTTTTCTTCCACTTACTCTTTCATTGTTGTGTCCTTAAAATAATAATAAATCTGGTACCGTCTACACACTATAATGTTATAATAAATATGGTAAAACCATATTCATTATTCTATCCATCCAATTAATGACAAAGTCACCACACCTGCGTATGTACGGCTTACCGTCACCACGTCAAGGTGTAGTTTTTTATTCAACGCATCATCATTTGGATGGATATAATAATGATTATAATTGATGTAAATAATAAATATAACATGTTAATGATTATTTATATATTATATAACATCCAATTATATTATATTTTTACATAAATATAATGATATTTTCACTCGTGCAAATGTACGGATTACCGTCTCCGTGTACGCGCTAATATTAGTTCTCCCTCGTAACTATTCAAGAATAATTTTCATTTGATGATATAAACATAATGTTTAAAAACATAATATAATTATATATATGAATCAAATATATCCAATCCATGACAAACATTACTTACGTTACAGAACATATAAAGTAAAATGAATCAGTTAACACCTGAAACAATGATACTACTGAAATATTATTAACAATGAAATATTAGAAGATGATATATGATATCATATTTATATATGTGGTTTTTTATAATTTAATAAAAATTATTTATCTATTATACAGGAGGTTAATATACCCTCATCTAAGGAAAAGAACAAGGTAATTGTTAATTTTACAATCTCTTTATTATCTAAGGGTGTTCATACGAAGGCATCTACTGGGACTTCATTATCATCCACATCTATGTTTCTAAAAAATATATTTCAAATTTTCTTTACTATTATTATACTATGGGTTCATGTTATTCAAACCCTCATTTTAATTTTTATAAATTGGATTAAAAGTAATCTTTTCATCTTTTTCCTATCAAGGCACTTTATGACCTTTTTCACAAATTAAGGAAAGAATGTGTTTTAACTTATAAGGCAAGTGTGGCTATTTTCAGCCTTTATAACACCTTTTCGACTCTTCTTACAAAAATATAAGAATATTTTCAAATTTGATTTTTTATTTTTTTATTATCTGACTTTTAAATTATTTAAAAGTGAAAAGATATATTTCTCCCAAATAGTTTTGATTTAATCTATGTCACCATCCATTGATAGATTTAACACTTGTTTAAAGTTGATTTATTATTCTACAATATTCCATACTGTGTTTATGGTTTTTGGTATTTTTGACTTGGATGTGTTGTTTTTATACCATTCATGGTTTATGGTTAACGTATTATCATTTAGTATACTAGATTTAATATGAATGTCTATGTTATGTTTCAAAAATTCATATGAGGAATTCATTGGACTTATTAAGTGATGAGTGGAGCCCACTATAGCTTATAGATGAATCAATAAGTCTCATGAGATAAACTAGTGGCGTTGAACATGGCCTTGACAAATTCGTTATTTTAATCTTGTCACAAGGCCTTGACTATGTGGTTATGATGTTCGGCATTATGAATTCCATCATTATAAAATTATATATTGATATTATATGTAATTATTCAACTTGTAGAATATACTTGGGAATAAGTAAATTGAATTATTTGATTTATCTTTGAAATATTATGCTGAATTTTATGTTTTAAAGGCTTGTTTTTTAGTCTAATATAATGCCTTAAAATTTTATGTGTATTTATGATAGTTTCATATATATTGTTATTTTTTCTGAGCATCTGTGCTCACCGCGTTCTTATGTCTTCTTTTTCCCAGGATGTGAAGAAGTATATTATGACTGAACTGTAGGAAAGTCTAAGGAATATGACTATGTCCAAAGGGGTCAATTTTTTTTTTCTTTATTTATTTAATAATGTAATTTGAAACTTGTTTATGTGTCTATAACTTACAAGGCTACTAAACTATTCAGTATTTCGAGACTTGACCACTTATGATCATTCCAATGTTATATAATATTGCACCGAATATGGGTAACAGGTTTCGGGGCATTACAAATAACATAATCCAACGTGAGGAATATGTAATTAAAAGTCATATGATAATAAGGGTGCTTTAATAACGGTCTATTATGGGAAAATTGTAGGATATTTTTGGAATTATAATGGGGGTTTATAATGAATCATTGAAGATATTAATGGAAATGAAATGGGTATATTATCAATTTAGAATCCTAATGAATGTAATAGGTATTTGTAAAATCATGTCACATCAACAGTAATTGAAAAAAAATCAATTACATCAAGAAGTTTATTGAATAAAGAATATAAGGAGACGATCTCTTACCAAGAGAAGGTGATTCCAAATGATCGGGAGGGGAATATTGAGAGCTTGGGGAACCTTGAGTGGGACATAAAGAGGATAATTTAGAGTATATTCATGATCCAATTGTTTTTAGTGAAGACTAATTGGATCACGAGTGGGTTTATATTTTAAAAGTGATGGGGGTTCTTCATTACTTTCAAGACATAGGTTTTAAACTAAATAAAATATTGTAATCGAATCCAAGAACCATCCAATGGTTTTTCCATTGGATTCTTCCAATGTAGAGTTTCGTTCATTATTTTATAAGGCTATTAACCAATAATAATAAAATAATACCCTTAGTGATGTAAATATAAGTCATGATTATAATTTTTTTCTTTTAAAATGTTAAAATATATTCTATGTATTAGAGGAATCATAATAGTTTTTAAAATTTTAAAAAAATAACCACAAAACACATGATATTAAAGAGTAAATTTCTATTTTTTGTGGATTTATTTTGTGGAACACATTATATAACTTTTTTTATTATGAGGTTATAATACACACCATATATGTATATCGTATTTAATTTTTAACCAAAAATTTAACTATCTCCTAAAATTATGAAAATTTATATATTAGATAATTTTGAAATTATGATTATAAAAATAATATTTATTTTCTGAACATATTTTTGTAAATATGATAAATTTTACTACTAAAGTAAAATTCATTTTTATTTTAAAATACATGTTTTTTTGGGTAATAGCAATTTGTAACCATTATAAAAATTAAATTTTCACTTTGTAAAATTAAATAATAATTTTTCTTTATTATATATTATGTATTAATAATATTTTATTAAAATATCATTAATTATAAAAATTAATTAATTCATCAATAGGAATGACTTTATAAAAATTATAAATGACCCCAATATAAAATATGAGTTTTATCATATTGATATATAATTTTTATCAGACTCGTTACATTATAATTTAAAAAGTAAAAAATTTAGAGAGAAATATAATAATTAATTTACTAAAACAAAAATATTAATATTAATAAACTTAGTTCTAAGATATATATTCATTTATTATACCAATGAATCCCCTAAGGGTACTATGTGTGATGGTGATATTCTAATGCAGTGGTTCGATTAACGTAGTTTTGGTCGTGATATAAATAAGCTTAAGCATATCCCATAAATGGTATCACCCCTACATTAGTTATTAGATCTATGATTTTACGTGATCAAGTGATAATCCTTAAGATTCTATCTCCCTTTGGTGCTTTTATAATTTGGATTAAGAGGATATTATCCAACTATTCAAGGACATCCCTTATTTGTTTTATGTTAATAGGACTTTATCATCACCCTTAATATATAAAAATCATCTGATCACTATAAATCAACTATATTTTCAAAGGTTACGATGCTTATTGGTCTATTTAATCTGATAGGATACAACTTTCAAGGTCCAAACATAACCAATGTAGGGCATGTGTTTTTTTTATATTTACATTATATAAATAAGGAAATTATTCATTTAAAAATGAATTTATTTTTAGACATCCTCATTGTTACATTATTCCCCCATTAAAAATTTTCACACTAAAAATTTTCATTTAATAATAAAAAATAGATGTGGGTACTTCTTTTTCATCACCACTTCTACTTTCCACATCTCATCTTCAAACAACGTTTTTTCCACAACACATTCTCCAAGTGAGTAGTATTGTTTTGTAAAACATTTTATTTACGATCTAATATCATTATAGGGTTTTCCTCATAATGAAGATCATTCTCAAATGGTACAAACACCAGATTCTGTACATTTTGGGGTTTTTCTTATACTTTTTCTAGATGGATACATAGAATACATCATGAAAAAGAAATTGGTTATGTGGGAGTTCTAGTAGAAAATCCACCACACTGATGTGATCACGAATATCAAAGGGGATGATATATCATCGACTAAACATTCCATTCATAAATATCATTGCAATATTCCATATAGATATATGAACTAACACATTATATCTAACCTCAAACTTTGGGTCCCATTGGTGTTTTTTTACATAGATTTTTTGTCCAATTTTTAAGTATTTCATTTGGTGTCGAATGGTTTTATCATTATCTAGAATCTCTTACATAATATAAGGTCACATCTGCTACCACTCTCTAACAAAAACCTAATATTTTGTATTTTGTTACCAATTCTCATATATATCATTATAAAGTGGTATTTAAATTCTAAAAGAGAATTTTGTTATATTATGGGAACTCAACTTGGGGGGTTTTGTTCTCAACATCCATAAAAATACAATGAATATGATCTCATCATATAAACCATTGCTTGAGTAGTCATTTCATACTGACCATCCATCTGATCATGATAAGTTTTGCTAAATATTAGTTCTTTATTCAATGATTTTTTAATGATTCTCTAACACAATGGGGTATAACTCATATTTTAATTAGATAAAATTGATAGTGACACACTATTCATTCTTATAACTTCCCATTTATATATCGTATCAATTTGGTAATGTGATAATGTTTACATTTTTGCTATGAAATGTGTCGATATTGTAAGGTGATCGACTACCACCTAGAGAGCAATTTTCCTTTAGGTGTCCTGGGGATTCCAATGATAAAATACATAGTTATGTTTTCCCATTTTCATTCATGATTGGGAAATGGTTGCATTATACCTTTATAATTTTAACATTCCTCTTTGAATTGTGGTATACCGAGCACCATGATAAAAACCCTATAATTTCAATATTCATCATATCCCACAAGAATTTTTCATAAAATCCATTTATATCATAGTTTAAACTGAATGAATATATTAGAATGAGTTAGGAACATCGTCCATAATTTCCTTCTTAAGCTATATTATTTAATGGACATTTATTCAGGCTCTAAACACTATATCTCTATCCTCAGTAATTTTGAACTCATAATATTCTCCACCTGCTTCTAAAGCAGCTTATCATCATTTTGAACATTCAAGATTATCTCAAGAATAGACAGTTAAAAAGTTATTCAAGAAATGTTATGATTAGGATCCATTTATTATTCACATATCCATCAATTTTATGTCCACGAATATTGGATCCCTATCAATCCTCATCATGATTAGAGTTACAGGATCCATTCTACTTGGAGCATTGACCATTATTTTTTATCTCTTAGGATGGTAATAGAATAAATATTACTACTCATTGATTATATTTACCACCCTAATGATTCATATCATGATCCCTATTTGTAAATATATTTTTGAAGATTTTATGATCTTTATATATATTACACTTATTCCCTTAAACAAAATGAATCAAAATATTTATTGTCTTATTAATTGTATCCAATTAAATATTATGAACAGGGTAGTTATGCCTGTGAATCTTTAGATGGAAGTAGTCATAGGCTATACATTTTTAATTTTTATAAAATTATATAATCCAATCTCTTTTTGGACACATCATTCTTGATCATAAATCTTCCCAACTGGTAGGTATTGTGATAATAGGTGTAGTAATTATCAAATTCTTCAACACTTTAAAACGTTCCAAGAATTTATCATTCTTGAAAAAAAATATTCATTCCAAAATTATCTTATTTAGGGTTTGACATTCAAGATATGTTTTTTCATAAAATGAATGTAATACCAAGATAATTCAATGGAACTATAGATTTTTATCCTAAGGGTTGGTCTAGGACACCCTTCAATAATTTCCATTTTTGAAGGATCTACAGATATCCCTTCATTGGTGATCAAATGTCCTGGGAATGTTATATGGTACAACTAGAACTCACATTTACTATACATTGTGCACATATTTCCTTCTAAAAGTTCATCATTATAGTATTAAAATAGTCCTAATTTTCCTTTGTTTTTTAGGTAAATGGAAATATGATCAATAAATACAACAAAAATAATTTAATGCAATCCATTAAACTATATTCATAAAATTCATGAATATTTTCGGTGCATTGGTGAGTCCGAAGGGAATCCCTCTGATCTCATAGTGCTTGTACCATTATGAAAATTAGTCTTAGTTATATCCACCTTCCTCATCTTTACTTAGTTAAATCCTAAATAATGAACAATCATTGAGTTATATCATGCTCCATGTAGAAAATCAAAAAGGTAAAAAATTTATGTATGAGGATATATGTTATTTTATGACGAATTTGAACTCACGATAACGAATATAGACGTTCGTTGAACCATCCATACTTTTGGTGAAGAGGACTTGGGTATCTTATAGTAAAGGAATTAAGCATACAATCCCTTTATTCATATTGTCCTATAGTTTTTTTCCAAACCCACTCATTCAGAAGTCAATATTCAATACAAATTCCATGATATATGAAAAGCCCCATTTAAATATAAATTATAAATTTAACATTTTGGTTAGAAGGAATAACTAGAAATTCCTCATAAAACACATATGTGTGTTACCTCACAATAGGAATGTCTTCAATGATGATATATTTCAATTATGACTACTTTTCTAAAGATTCCATTACTCATGGGGAAATAATATCCATGATGGATATGATGATCCTGATATAAGTTACCCCTCCTAAAATTTTATATAATTGGAAAACATTCATGATACAAAGAATAATATTCTTCTCTTGTAAATTTTTGTTGACTATATATAAGTTAATACTATCCATACCTAGAATATCATTCATTTATGCAAGAGGGAGTTTGACACGATTCACATAGAGATTCATCTGAAAAATATTGATGGGGGGGTTATTTTTTATGCAATAATTTCCACATTTCCAATTTTCATAAATAGATCTACTTCCATGATTTTTGGTGGTTTATGAATAGTTCTACTAATCCCGTGAAATATGGAAGTATGCATTGAACTATAGATAGTAACCTTAAATTTAACTATTTCATTCCTGTTATAATCATTTATTTGATCCTTATTGGTGTTAGGTGTGAAAATTTTCAAAACCATTAAACACATAAATGGGAAACAATTAAAATTAAGGGGATAACTCATAAATGATATATATTCCTTATTATATGAATTTCTAGTGTTAAATATATGTTCTTAGACATTTATTTCCTAACATAGAATTTTATGTGTATTTTTGTTCCCTTAATAATGATTGTCAATGATCTTGTAAATTTACTAAATAATATTCCCACAGACTAGGAAAATAGTTATTTTGAAAGTATCATTGTTATACAACAGTTCATAATTTATTCTATCATAATATTTTTTTTCAAGGTTACTACCACAATGTACATAATTAATATATCCACATCCACATGTATTATCCTAAAAGGGATGCATTTTCATAATTACCAATTACTATAAACTTTACCAAAATATATGGATGTCTTATTATATTTACTATTATCCTTAAGGATTTCTCTATTACTTACGATTCTTAATCTCAATTATAACTAGACTTTCCTTTAACAACTATGACAACTTATATATCTTAAGAACGTTATTTTATAATGTATTACATAAAAACAAACATAGTTTAATCAAGATGATCTAGGATCCTTATGTGTTTTGAATATTATTTAAATAAACATCAAATATATACGATGATAAAACAAAATTACTGACTTATTCATTAATATTAACTGAAATTATAATTCACATAAAACATCATTAGATAAACATGGGACATACATAAGAAATGGGTGCACTATAAATCCTATTACAGGGGTAAATGAAGAATATAATGATGGTATAATAATATCTTTTTTTATTCGTATCAATGGGATATAATATTAGAGAGAATAATAATCATTAACAATAAAGCATTATAAAACATGATATCATAAAGGCAATATCAGAATGTGGGAAAAAATTAAACATTAAATCATAAACATGGGTCAATGATAACCCCACAAACATCATAATAAGGAGGAAAGACCCCTATAGTGGATTAATACTACTCTATAATTTGTTACATAAATACTAAAGAGACTAAAACATTACCCAATGATTTATAGTGCTATATAATTTGGAGTGCACCCATTGCATTCATATCATGTACATGCATAAGAGTTCCACATATATCATTCAATATAGGATCAGATTTCACAGATTTAAACCCATGATTAATTATAATGTAATATAAAGATGTACTTCCCTAATAAATTATAGGTACATCTAGGTTAATACCCTTGAGTATAAATTGATATGGTATTCACAATACAAGGGTTTTTCATAGAATATGTCAGTATAATTTCGGTAGCAGAATGGGGGTAGAGAATAAGTTGTGGAAGGGATTAATGAGAGTTAAAGGAGTCTCTATAAAATTTAAAAAAACAACTTATGTTGAAGTAATATTTAAAAGAATAATCCAACATGAGTAATTTTCCATTAAAAGGCATACGACAAAAAGGTTGGTTGAATAATTGTTTGGAATGGAAATTAATAGGATAATTTTGGAAGCATAGTGAGGGTATATAATGAATCATGAGTGTGATAAATGAGAGTGAATGGGTTAAATCATCACATTTTTTATAATATGGTAAGTAATAGGGACATAAATTTCATATTCCATTAATAGTGGTTGAATAAAAGATGACATTACATAAAGAAGGTACGTGAACAAAGAGAAGAATGAGAACATATCTTTCATTGGAATGGTGATTTCAAAAACATTTGAGGATATTTTAGAGAGAATATAAGAACCCTGGGATGGCTCTAGATAGTTATTCAATGATTATTATTAATTTCAAACTGTTCTGAGTGAATATGAGTTGAATCTTGGGTGGGATTATATAGGAAATATTGGGGGAGTTTGTTAAAATATTTTCCAAAAATTAGTTTTTAAACTCTATCTAATAAACTAATCATAAATAAAAAAACCACTCCATGGTTTTCCCATTTCTATGTATGAATTTTGGTTTTAATGTTTTTATTATCCCATTAAAAGGGTACCTTAAAATAATAACCTCGGTGCTGTAGATGTGATTCGTGTTTACAAATAATTAATTTTAAACCCTTAACTTATAATAATATTTTTAAAGCAATGGTAAAGGGTCCATAAAATAAATCCTATAACCACAAAAAAAACATTATTTAAAAGGTGAAATATATATTTTGTTGTTTTTACCTTTTATGTAACATATTACCAAAATTTGTTATTCTAGAATACTATAATATACACTATATATTTATACCATATTTAATTATTACATGAAAATTTTATTATCATATAAAATATTATAAAATTAACCAGTGTATGTATTTGATATTTTGATTAAAAATTAATATTTATTTTATACAAATAAATATCTAAAAATGAGAAATTAAACTTTTTAAATGAAATCATCATTTATTCAGAAATAAATTCTTTTTGGAAAAATAGTTTTCAAACCCATGTGAGAATTATATTTTCATTTGGATAAATTATACTACATTTATATTTAATATATTCAATTTAATAATTATGATTTATAAAAATATAGTTTATTTTAGAAAAATCATGAATTCAACAATAAAAATTAATTAATGAAAATTTATTATTACCCCAAAACACAATTCGTGTTTTTTGTATTAAAATGTATTTTTTATCAAACCCAATATTTGTTCATTTTAAAAGTAAAAACAATGTGGAAGGAATATGATAATTATTTTGTTGAAAATGATATATATATATATATATATATATATTCATATTATTAGGTTCAAGACGCATAGCTCTTTACTACACTAGTTGCTTTCTTAATTGTATGGTACACGACTGTAATATTTTCATTAAGTGGTTCGTCGAACACAGTTTGGGCCGTGATCTCAATGAACGTGATATTCTCCCTTAAATGGGGATTCTCATGTTTTTGTGTTGGATCTCATCTTGTGTTTGATCAGGTGTAAATAATAAATATTATATCACCCATTTAATATCCGACAAATGGGATTCATAGGATCTGATCTTATTGGTCGAGGCCATCACTTCTTCTGCATGTGTCAATAGGACATTATCATAACCCTTAATATATATTAATCATATGTTCACTATTAAATGGATATATTATCAATGACTATGATACATAACATCATTTTTAATCTTATACTGTGTAAATTTTAATAGTATAATATAATCAATGCATTGCATGTGTTTTCGATATTTAAATTACATAAATAATGCACTTATACAATTAAAATAATGAATTTCTTGTATTAATGTTTTGGTTATTACATCTATATTATAAAATATTCCACTCTCTTCTAAAACTATTGATATTAAAATATAATTTTTTAATCATATCCTTCAACCCATAAATTGAACTGGACAATCCATCATAATTACCGAATCATTTATTTCATCTCAAGACATGAGAAGACACATCACATTTTCATATTTTTAATCATGATCAAGAAAAAGAGGCATTTGATGTGTTGTTTTGTCCTATCTCCAAAAAATGTAACAATTAAAATTAAGGATTTAAATATATTTGAAACCTTAAAATATATGCCAAAAATGTGTTTATAAATTAATGTCATACTTTAATATCAAAAATAAATAAATAAGTATAGAAGTAGTCCTATGGTGCGTTATACTATATATGGACTAATGTTAGCCTCAACTTCCTTGTAATGACAAATAAATTTATCAATGAGATTTACCATATTATAATTGTGTCATTCAATATAAATCCCATAAATCACATAAATAACACAATTAAATAATTATTCTCATCAATGAATAATGAAATAAGAGGTATTTATAGATATTAAGGAACCTATACCAATAGAATAGTAATCGGACCATTGTAACTGTAATGTAATGATTTGGAATTTTAATTTTTTCATTATAATAGTAACCTCACGTAAAAAGGTATAAAATATTTTTTGTAATCCTATAAATATAATTATCTTATATTTATTTCATGGTATATTTGAATAAATGTTTTAAAAAAATAAATTAAATTTTGATGTTCTTTTGAAATGTAAATGTTCATTTAGAGTTTTATAATTAATGTAATTATTTGATATAAACTTTAAATTCTTAAAATTGATTATAATTAGATTTATTTTAATCTTATAAATATAATATAACTTTGTGAGAAAAAAATTAATTTATCAAACTGTCATAAAATCTATTATAATATTAAAATTAGTATTTTTTTGAATAATTGATTGTTTCAATTAAAAATTAAAATTATCATATTTAGTGTAACACTTTAACCCCAGTTACCTAGAGTCAGTGCATTGTTACATAACATTGGAATGATATAAGGAATCATGTCCCAAAAGACTGATCAGGTTAGTAGACTAGGAAATACTAGATGCATTCATAAGTGTTACATTACATCATGAAATAAAAACATCAACAAAATTTTTCCCCTTTTGAACACACTTATATACATAGCCTATCCCAGTAGGCCTACTATAAAATACTTCTTCACATATTGGGAAAAATAAAACTTAGAAAGGGTTGAGCTCAGATCCTCAGTAGGAAAAACAATATAGCCAACACTATCAAAAATAAGCATAAACATTTTAGACAATGTATAAGGCTAAAACAAAAGACTTTTAAACTAAACTTCATCATAATATGGAAAAGCTGAAATCAAATAATTTGATTCACTTATTCACATGGATATTCTACTAGTCAAATATAACATGCAATATCAATAGCCACTTTTATAATGATGGAATGAAAAATGCTAGAATTCATAACCTCATAGTCTAGGCCTTGTGCCAATGCTACAAATAATATTTTGTCAAGGCCTTATACCAAGACACTAGTTTTATCTTGAGACCTATTGAATCATCGATGAGATAGAGCGGACTCCATCAGTCACATACTAAGTCCAATTCATTCCTTATATGAAAAGGTTTAAACATAACAAAATCATTCGTGTTAAAACAAGCATACGAAATGTTAATATTTTATCCATAAAACATGAATGGTATAAAAATAACACATCCATAGACAAACATATCACAAAACCTTAAATAAAATATGGATGATTTATATCATAATAAATCAACATCAAACAAGTTTAAAATACATCAAAGGATGTTGACATATATGAAAATTATATGTAAAACACTTTGAGGTAAATATACCTCTTTCATGAAAACATTTAAAAGTCACAAAATATAGAAAGGAAGAAATTTAAGTAAATTTATGAATCAAATTGTCCCATACCACAATGAAATTTTTGAAAGGAATTAACAATTCAAAAACATTCATGTCCATATAAATAAATCCTTAAAAACCATTTAAAAAACATGGACATTAATGAGAATGATTTTGATGAATAAATAGTTAATCCATTTAAAATGATGATCTAGTTAAAGATTAATGTCCATAAAAAATTAAAATATTTCTTTTGGAAAATGTTTTATGAAACACGGTTGTGGATTATAAAGAGGATCCAGTAGATACTCACATAAAAACAGCCTCGGATAATGAAGAGATTATATAATTAACCCTAGCCTTGTACTTTTACTTGGTTGAGGGTAGGTTAACATCCAGTATAATAGTGAAATCATTTTTATTAAATTATACAATGACCATATACATTAATATGATATCATATATGATATTTGAATATTAAATTGTTAATGATATTTTAGTAGTATCATCATTTCGGGTGTTAACAGATTCCTTTTCATTTATATGGTTTGTTATATATATTACGTTTTTTATATATAGGATGTATCTTTTTCATATTCGGAATGATATTAATCTTGTTAAGAATTATTTTTAATTATTAAATTAATATTATTCCTGAAAGGATACGATGGGAATGAATATCATCACGTTCATGGAGACGGTAATCCGTACGTACGCACGAGCGACAATATAATTATTTTGATATTAAAATCATATATAATTGGATAGTATGTCTAATATGTATAGAATCATTCTCATGTTATATTTATTATTTACATCATTTATACTCATTATTATACACATCCATGTGATGAAGTGTTTGAATAACAAACTACACCATGACGTGGAGGCGGTAATCCGTACATACGCACATATGGTGTCTGTGTCATTTATAGGATGGATAGAATAATGAATATGTTTGTACCATTTTTATATTAAAATCAAAGTATATATATGATACTAGAGTTATTATTTTAGAATGGAAACAACAATGATAGAAGAAGTGTAAGAAGAAAAGAATTTGAAAGATGTGATGAAATATATGCCTCTTTATCGCATTCTTCCTTATGATTTTAACAAAAGGGCTCTTTAGGTTGGATTTATGACTAAATGAAGGCCTCTATGATGATTTTAGGACTACTTAAAATATATTTGGGTAGGTTTTGGCTGAGAAAAATGTCTTTGAAGGTATGAATTTTAGACAAGGGGATGTTGTCTTTTATAAGTGGGGTGAGGGGAAACTTAGATAAATATTGAAATATTAATTTATAAAAAATTCATTTTAGGTTTGTAATGGATCCAAAATGATTTATTTCTAGGATAAGGTGGTTATGGGTCAAATACCACACAACCAATAGGTTTTAGATAGGTTGGGTAACTATATTAACCATATCTTTTAGATTTAACTCTTAGTTAAATAGTATTACATTTACCATGTCTCTTTGTATTTTTATATTATATGGTTAATAAACAAACTATAAACTTCAAATATAACCACAAGTGTTTAATTAATGACATATCTAATATTATTTAATCCCTTTGGATGAACCTTGGATTTTTAGGAATAAAATATCAATTAGTAATATAATATTTATTTTAAAAACACTTTTATGACAATTTTGACACTATTTGGTATTTTGTATTTGTTAATATCATTAAAGCATTATTACTTCAAAAAAATCATTTAATCACCCCTAACATGCCATATTAACCTATAAAATTAGTGGAATTCAATAAAACTCTCAATTTATATTTATTTTTATATTTATAACATCAATTATTTTAATCAATCATTAATATGGTAATTATTTCATCACCATTGTGTCATAAATAAATCTAATTATTTAATGTAGAAAAATGATATATAAACTAACATTATGTAGAAAATCATTTTATTATTCTAATGAATATTTAAAGTCGAATTTATCTTATGTATAACCCTATATTAAAAATGGTTTAGTTAATAAAAATTGATTTTAACTCTTCTTTAAATAAAATAATAATAAATGTACTAATCTAATCCAAGTGAACCAAAGTGGGTCATATTTTGTTCCTAATGTTTTTTCGGTCGAATTATACTCATGAGATAGAATTAACACATGTTTAATGGTAATTATGATATCTTTTTTACACTTAATTACACTATTCACTTTTAACCGTGGAAAATAAAATTCAAAAGTTATTATTCACCAAAAAAATATTTTCATCTTATTGAACCACATTTTAATTACTGATATTAACCATGACTCTCAGAGTTTTGAAATTAAACTCACAAAAGCGGTAAAATAAATTTTTATAAAAATTTGAAAATGATCCTAGGAGGTGGGTAAAAGACGGTAAAAAGTTCGATAAGATTTTATATATCCAAACTTATTATAACATGACTCTAATGAATTATCATGAAAATATATAGCTATTATGTATCTATTTTTGAATAAAATAAATTAACTAATTATTTAAATAAAAATTCTATTTTAACTAATAACGCAGTGTTTGTTCACTATTCATCAAAAAATGAATGTTTTCAGAAAAACGCCAAAAATTCACCCAAAGCTAAATTCTTCATTCTGAATCCTAAAATGAAGTCCATTTTTAAAGATAAAATTTATAAAATTTTGAATAGTGGATATTACTACTCGTAATGGCTAGTTTAATGGGTTGTGTTGTGTTAAAACTCCATGTTGTGTATAATATATGTTACTTCATTATTCAAAGGAAAACGTAATGTGGAAGGTTGAGTTTTTACATTCTCCCCTCCTTAAAATAATTTTGTCCTCAAAATTTCTAGATTATTACTATATAAAAATATTTAGATGGTTCTTCATCGTAATTCCTTGGGTTACCACGTTTCCTATTAAATCTTATGGATACTCCATAGAACTTTTACAAGACGAGTCGTCTGATTTCTCAGCACAAGTTCTCGGTATCAAGAATTTTGACATGCTCCTCATAATATGGCAGACAAGGTTCTAGTTCAATTTCCTCATAGGTTAGTACATGCGTTGGGTTAGGCATGTATTTTCTCAATAGTGATACATAGAACACATCATGAACTTTGGAATGACTTGGCGGTATAGCCAAATGGTAAGCAACATCCCCAATTAGTTCTAGAATTTAGAAAGGTCTGATGTACTTGGGACTCAATTTACCCTTCTTACCAAATCGTATAATTCCCTTCCAGTGAGATTCTTTCAAGAAAACATGATCTCCTACCGGAAATTCAAAATCATTCCTTCAGTTATCAGCATATCTCTTCTACCAACTTTGAGCTAATTTGATGCGGGTTTTGATTACCTTCACCTTTTCCATCATTTTCTAAATTTTTTTTGCACCAATGAGTTTTATTTTACCAACATCATCCCAACAGGTTGGTGTGCGACATCTGTTTTTGTATAATGCTTCATATGGTTCCATATGAATTCTTTAATGGAAGATATTGTTATAGGAATCTTCTAACAGTGGTAAATGTTAATCCCACATACCTTGAAAGTCATGTGAGAAAAATCTAAACCTGTCTTCTGGGGTTTGAGTAGTCCATTGTGATTGTCCATCAGTTTGAGGTTGGTAAGCAGTGCTGAAAAGAAGTTCAGTATCCTGGTATTTCTGAAGAAATTTCAAAAAACTTGATGTAAAACGGGGATCACAGTAAGAATCAATTGATAAGGGTACTCCATGAAGTCTTAAAACTTCATTAATATATAGTCTTTATAGATTTTCAAGTGGTAATTTATCTCTTATAACAAGAAAATGTGCAGACAAGGTAAGAGGATCAACAATGATCTGTATTTCATCATTCCTTATAGGATTCTTTGGTAGTCCCATGAAAAATTCCATCATAATATTATCCCATTTCCACTCAGGTATGGTAAGAGGTTGCATGAATCTTCCATGTTGTTGCCTTCTAGCTTTCACTTGTTGACAAACTAAACATCTTGACACAAAAATCAATAATCTCTATATTGATGTTGTCCCGCCAAAAATGTTACTTCAAATTAATATACATCTCAGTGCTACCAGGGTGTGTAGAGAAATTTTATCTACGAGCATCATCTATTAATTCCCTTTTCAGATCTGTTTTATTAGGAACACAATGTCTCTTCCCAAATTTCAAAATCTCATCTTCATTTATGAATTCAATCAATATCACATCATTCACAACTTTAATTTTCTTATAAAACTCCTCATCATCAACCAAAGAACGTTTTAACCTTTTTAGTAAAGATTGTTTGGAAACAATTTCAAAAGGTATTTATTTTTTACCTTCCATGATTATTCCTGTATCCATTTTTACTAGATCCATGAAAATAGCATCCACTTCAACTCTCCTATTGTACAATACTCCAGGATCGTTTCTCCTCAAAGCATCAGCCACCATATTTTCCTTCCCCGGGTGGTAGTGTATTTTTCAATCATAATCCTTGAGTAGTTCAATCCATCTCCTTTGCATGATGTTGAGTTCTTTATGTGCATAAATATACTTGAAACTCTTGTGATCGGTGTATATCACACATTTTTCAAAATAAGGATAATGTCTCCATATCTTCAAATAAGTGATTACAGCTACTAAATCAAGATCATGAGTAGGATAGTTTTTCTTTTGAATTTTTAGCTGTCGTGGTGCATTGGAAATAACCATATCTTTCAACATAAGGACACAACCAAGTCATTTCATTGATGTATCACTATAAATAACAATGCCATCATTCCCCAATGGTAGAGTCAAGATAGGATCATTTACTACTCTCATCTTCAATTCTTTAAATAATTCTTCACAATTTTTTTTCAAACAAATTTAACCCCTTTACGTGTGAGCTTGGTTAATGGGTTAGCCAACTGAGCAAAATTATGGAAGAAACATCGATAATAACCTACTAAACCTATACAACTGTGTACCTCATTTATACACGTCGGTGCTGGACAATCATGGATTGCCTTGTTCATTGAATGATCAACAGAGATTCAATCCATAGAGGCAATATGTACAAGAAAAGAAATCTCTTGAGGCCATAATTGAAAATTGTTAAACTTTCAGTATAATTCATTTATTCTAGGGGTTTTCATAATAGTGCGCAAGTGATTTTTAGGATCTCCATAGATTTTGGAGTGTACCAGTATATCATACAAAAATACCACTACAAAGTTATTAATATAATCCTTGAATACATTGTTCATTATATCCATGAAAACATAGGGTAAAATAGTTATCCCAAAAGGCATTACTGTAAACTCGTAATGCCCATACCTAGTTCGAAATGATGTTATCATAATGTCTTCATTCTACAGACACAATTGATGTTATCCAGATCTTAGGTCAATCTTTGAAAAATATTGACCTCCCTTAAGTTGGTTGAATAAATCGTCAATGCGAGGTAGGGGATACTTGTTCTGTATTGTTATAGAATTGATTTGCCTGTAGTCAATGCACAACCTCATAGATACATCATTCTTTTTTAAAAAAAGGATTGGGCCTCCCCATGGGGAAACACTATGGTGAATAAATCCCTTATTAGTCAATTCCTCTAGTTGTTTTTTTAGTACCACTAATTCCACAGTGGACATTCTATAAGGGGTCTTTGATATGGGCCTTGAACCTTGAATTAAATCAATGGAAAACTCAATTTCTCATTCTGGAGGATGTCCAGGTAAATCTTCTAGAAAAACATAAAACATATTCTTGAAAAATAGGTACATCCTCTCGTTGAACATTCCATTCCTCACCCACAGTGTTTTCATTATCTTCCTCCACTACAATTGAATTTAGTCGAGCTACTAGGGGAGGATCCAAATAAGAATTATATGGTGACTTTTATGTTCTAAAGATAATTCACTCCTTATCATCACCAAAAATTATTACCTCTTTCTTATTATAATAAATTTTCTCCTCATGTACTGAAAGACAATCCATACCGAGGATTATATCAAATTCAATCGTGGGTATAATGTTTAGATCAGCAGATATATAACATTTATTTTCCATAATGTGAAATGATTCACAAAACATTATTGTGATGATACTTCCCTTGGGTGTCTTGACTGAAAAATCTCTTTTTAGGTCAAATTTAAATATCTAATTTTATTAGAAAACATTGAAGATACGAAACAATGCAATAATCCAGAGTCAAATAATGCTTTGGCTAATCTTGAGGAAACCTTTAAATCACCTACCATCATGTCTTTAGGAGATTCAACCTCATTAGTAGTGATCGCATAAGCTTGGACTTGATCCCTTTCCCTTTTCTGAGGTAAGCTCCCTTATCTCTTAGTACATTCATTTACATAATGCCCCTTTTATCTATCATTGTAGAATTCGACAATGATAACCTCTTTCTTCCCCTTGAAATAATGATCTTGGTGGCCTTTTTCAACACACTTGTAACTGAATCTCATTACCTTCAGGAAAGTACTGTGGTGTTTCTTCTCACATTTACCATAGGATGGATATTCAAATTTTCACTTCTTCCCTTTATTTAAATTTCTATAGTGTTCAACATATCTATTTTTCTATTGATTTTATTTAAAGTTGTAAGACTTAGAGAATTATTTTTCTGTCTTGATAGCACATGAGACTATATCTTCGTACGATGGTATGGATTTTGAGACTAATGCTTGATTGAGAAATAGATTTAATCCATAAAAAATGATCAATATTACTCTTTATGTTATGTATATAATATGTTGCATGCCTTTCTAACCTTGTAAAGTTGCCTCAAATTTTGTGACATTCTTATCCTCCTTTTTTCCTTAGACTCATAAATTGTCTTTACATATCCGCTTGTTGGTCATGATGAAATTATTTTTCTAATAAAACCACATTATTCTCCCTCCATTAAATACTTGATACATCTTCATCCACTTTTTTGTTTTGAATCAATGGCCACCATTGTTCAGTATCTCCAGTGAGGCGATAAACTGCCATGACACGTTTTTCTCTTTCACTACACACCAAAGCAAGAATTATTTTTTCTAATGAACTTATCAATTGATCAGATAAAAATGGATTTTTAATCCCATTTACTGTTTGTGTTTGTTGCCTCATGAAGCGGTCTAACATTGATCCTTCTCTTTGTGGATCTGGGTGCTCCAAACGGGTAAGGTTATTCTTTATAACCTGATTGAGTTGTCCCAGTATGGTGATTAGATGATTAGCACTAGTTACTTCACCAGCTCCACTATAATTATCTTGAGTAAGATGGAATTCCCTATATGGATTACGTGTGTTGATACAATTTCCGTTCCTTCCACTAGGTTTCATTTTTAAACAACAACATACACTATAATGGTTTATTAATCGCAATACATAATTCAAAACTTGTAAAACGCATAACATAAATTGAACAGTTTATGGATATAATCCATAATCATAAAAACGTTTTCTTGGAGAAATTAAATATTCATAAAACCTTTATTATGTTTTTATAAAAATGAGAATTATCCTAGTCATATCCACTTTGAGTGTCATGACTAATATTGCAGCAGGGCCCGTTGTCGTGCACCAGTTCCTATTTGAGTCTAGCTCAAAGCGGGGTTTCTGGGTTTTACCCATAGGTACATTTGTTACAAATCCCTCTCTACCTATTCATATCTATATGGGGATGTATTTATTGGAAAATACACAAAATCATTACATTACCAAAATTCTATAAAGTTCTTCTATACTAATCCTCAAATTATATCGTAGGGTAATGTTCTCTAATTAGAGTTTATCTAAATCTAGTTTCCAAGGTTTTGACTAAACATCTTATGATACCAACTATAATTCCCCAACCCCAGTTACCAAGAGTCGGTGAATTATTACATAACATTGTATTGATACAAGGAACCATGTCCCAAAAGATCGATTAGTTTAGTAGCCTTGGAAATACTAGATACATTCATAAGTTTTACATTACATCATGAAATAAATAAATCAACAACATTATTTCCCCTTTGAACACACTTATATCTGTAGCATGTCCCTGTAGGCCAATCATAAAATACTTCTTCACATCCTATGAAAAATAAAACATAGAAATGACTGAGCTCATATTCTCAATAAGGATAACAATATAGCAGAAACATTCATAAATAAGCATAAACATTTTTAAAGCAATGTATAAGGCTAAATAAAAATCCTTTTAAACATAAACTTAATTATACTATGGAAAATATAAAATCAAATAATTCTATTTACTTATCCACATGGATATTATACTAGTCGAATAATCACATGCAATATCATTAGCCACTTTCATAGTGATGGAATGCATTTTGCCAGACATCACAACCACATAGTCAAGGCCTTGTGCCAAGAATACATGTAATATTATGTCAAGGCCTTGTTCCAAGACACTAGTTTGTCTCATTGATCCTACCGATGCATCGAGGATCTAAAGCGGGCTCCACCTGTCACTCACTAAGTCCAATGCAGTCCTCATATGAAAAGGGTTATACATAACATAAACATTCATATGAAAACTAGTATACGAAATGTCAATAATTTATCTATAAACCATTAACGGTTTAAAAATAACACATCCACAAAAAAACATTTCAAAAAACCTTCAATACAATATGGAAGATTTTTATCATAATAAATCAACATCAAACAAGATTAAAATCCATCATTGGATGTTGACATAGATGAAACTGATTTGTAAAATTCTTTGAAAGAAATATCCCTTTTTAATGAAAATATTTAAATGTCACACAATTTAGAAAGGAAAATATTTAAAGAAATTTTTGAATCAAAATATCCCATACCACTTTGTAATTTTTTAAAGGAATTAACATTTTAAGAACATTCATGTCTATGTAAATAAATCCATAAAACCCATTTTGAAAATATGGACATTAATGAGTATGATTTAGAAGAATTAATATTTAAACCATTTAAAATGATGATCTAGTTAAGGATTCCCCTCCATAAACCCATAAAATATTCCTTCTGAAACAAATTTCATGAAACACGGATGTGGATTATAAAGAGGTCACAGTAGATACTCACGTAAAAACAACCTCAGATAATGAAGAGATTATAGAATTAACCCTTACCTTGTACTTTTACATGGTCGAGGGTAGGTTAACCTCATGTATAATGGTGAAATAATTGTTATTAAATTATAGAAGAACCATATAAATTAATATGACATCATATATGATCTTCTAATATTGCCTTGTTAATGATATTTCTGTAGTATCATCATTTTGGGTGTTAATTGATTTGTTTTCCTTTATATGATTTGTTACATAAGTAATTTTGGTGATGGATAGGATTTATATTATTCATATTCATAATTATATTATGTCTGTAAACATTATTTTTAATCATCAAATAAAAATTAGTCTTGAATGGATACGATGGGGAATGAATCTCATCGTGTTCGTGGAGACAGTAATCAGAATGTAAGCACGAGCAACAATATCATTAATTTGAAATTAATATAATATATAATTGGATGATATATCATATATACAGAATAATTATCAATTTATATTTAAAATTTACTTCATTTATACTCATTATTTTACCAATCCAAATGATGAAATGTTTGAATAACAATCTACACCACGAAGTGGAGACGGTAATCTTTATGTACGCAGGTATGGTAACTTTGTCATTTATCAAATGGATATAATAATGAATATGGTTTTACCATTTTTATAATTACATCATAGAATATAAAAGATAATGAAGTGATTTTTTTTAGAATGGAAACAACTAAGAAAGCGGAACTGTAAGAAGAAAATAACTTCAAAGAGGTGATGAAATATTTACCTCTTATTCGGGTTCTTCCTTTTTATTTGATCTTAAGGGATCCTTAGAATAGATTTATAACTCAAAGAAGGCCTCTAGAAATAATGGAGGATATTTGAGAGGATATTTGGGAAGGGGTTGGCTGAGCCAAATGGAATTTATGGTGTGAATTTGAGATAAGGGGAAGTGGCCTTTTATAAGAGTGGTGATGTGAACCATAAGAAAAGATTTAAATATTATTTTATAATAAAATCATTTTCTATAAATAATCGCTTCAAAATGATTTATTTATATTATAAGGTAGGTATGGGTCAAAAACCACTCAACCAATTGATATTAGATAGGTTTGGGTCACTATATTAACTATATCATTTATATTTAACTCTTAGTTATATAGTTTGACATTTACCATGTTTCTTTGTATTTTTATATTTAATGGTTAATAAACATTCTATAAACATAGAAGAGAACCTCAAGTGGTTCATTAATGACATATATGATATTATTTATCCCCTTTTGGTAGAGCTTTAGATTTTTAGGAATAGAATATCAATTAATAATATAATATTTATTTTAAAAACTCTTTTATGTCAATTTTGACACTATTTGGTATTTTGTTTTTGATAAATTTATAAAAAAATTATTACTTAGAAATAAATTCATTTAATATACCATAACATGTCATATTAACATATAAAATTATTATAATTCATTAAAAGTCTCAAATTAATTTTATTTGTATATTTATAATGTGGATTATTTTAATCAATCATTAATAAGTTTATTACAACATCATCATTGTGTCAAAAATAAATTTAATTATTTAATGTATAAAAATTATAAATAAAATACCATTATATATTAAATAATTTCATCTTTTTAATGAAAATTTATAGTCTAATTTATCTTATGCATAAGTCTATATTAAAACAAGGTTTAGTTAATAAACATTGATTTTAACTCTTTTTACTATTCTTTAAATAAAATAACAATAAATGTCCTAATCTAATCCACATGGACCAAAGTGGATCATATTTTATTCCTATGGGTTTTCTGATCTAATTACAATTACCCAATATAATTTGGGCATGTGTTATGGTAATTATGAATCTTTTTTACCCTTAATTACAAAATTTACTTTTAATCGTGGTAAATAAAAATCAAAAGTTACTATTCACCAAAAAATATTTACATCTTATTGAACCACATTTTACATACTAATATTAACCGTGTTTCTCGGATTTTTGAAATTCAACTCACAGAAGTGGTAAAATTAACTTGTATACAAATTTGCTAATGCTCCTAGGAGGTGGGTAATAGGCGGTAAAATGTTCGATAAAATTTTATATATCTAAAATTATCATAAAATTCCTCCAATGAATTAAGTTGAACATATATAGATATTATGTATCTTTTTTGACATAAAATAAATTAAAATAATTTAACTTTTTATTTAAATAAAAATTCATTTTAAACAATAACGTAGTGTTTTTCACTATTCATCAAAAATTCAAAGTGTTCAGTAAAATACCAAAAATTCACCCAATGCTAAATTTGATATTATGAATCCGAAAATGAAGTCCATTATGAAAGATAAAATTTAATAAATTTTAAAAAGTGGTAATTAATATTTATAATGGCTAGTTTGATTGGTCTTGGTGTATAAAAACTACAAGTTGCGTACAACGCAAGCAATTTCATTATTCAAAGGGAAACATACCATTGAATCTTGGGGTGTCACATTCTTGCCTCCTTAAAATTATTTCATCCTCGAAATTTCTAAAATATTACTACAGAAAATGATTCGGGTGGTTCTTCATCGTTTGTTCATTGGGTTCCCACGTTTCCTCTTCTATCTTATAGATTCTCCATAGACCTTTTACTAGATGAGTTGTCTAGTTTCTTAGCACTTGTTCTCTGGTATCATGAATTTTGACAGGCTCTTAATAATAAGACAGATCAGGTTCGAGTTCAGTTTCCTCAAAGGTGAGTACAAGCGTTGGGTCAGGCATGTATTTTCTCAATAGTGATACATAGAAAACATCATGAACTTTAGAGAGACTTGGAGGAATTCCAACATGGTAAGCTACAACCCCAATTAATTCTATAATTTCAAAAGGTCTAATGTACCTAGGACTCAATTTAGCCTTCTTACTGAATCATATAATTCTCTTCTATTGAGATGCCTTCAAGAAAATATGATCTCCTACCTAAAACTCTAAATCCTTCCTTTAGTTTTCATGATTGATATTCTTCCTACATTGATCTTCTTTGATGTGGGTTTTGATTACCTTCACCTTTTCCATCGTTTCCTCAACATTTTCTGAGCCTACGATTTTTCTTTCACAAACATCATCCCAACTGGTTGGGGTGCGACATATCATTCTATATAACACTTCATATGGTCCCCATTGAATACTTGAATGTAATATATTGTAATAGTAAACTTCTAAAAGATGTAAATATTGACCTCATATACCTTGGATGTCAAGTGAGAAAGATCTCAACATGTCTTCTAATGTTTGAATAGTCTGTTCTAATTGTCCATCATTTTGAGGGTGGTCACTAGTGCTCAAAAGAAGTTTATTATCAAGGGATTTCTAAAGAAATTTCTAGAATCATGATGTAAAATATGGATCACGGTTAGAAACAATCAATAAGGGTACTCCATGAAGTCTTAAAACATCATTAAAATATAGTCTTGCTAGACTTTCAAGTGGTAAATTATCACTTATAGAAAGGAAATGTACTGACTTGGTAAGACAATAAACAATGAACCATATTGTATCATTCCTTCTAGGAGTCTTTGGTACTCCCATGAAAAATTCCATCATAATATTATCCAATTTCCTCTCAGGTATGGGAAGAGTTTGCATGACTCCTCTAGGCTATTTCCTTACAGCTTTCACTTGTTGACAAACCATACTTCTTGACACAAAATCAGCAATCTATCTCTTCAGGTTGTCCCACAAAAAATGTTCCTTCAAATATCTATACATATTAGTGCTACCAGAGTGTGTAGAGAAATTCGAGAAATGGGAATCATCTAACAATTCCATTTTCAGATCAGGTATATCATGAACACAAAGTCTCTTCCCAAATTTCAAAATCACATCATCATTTATGATATCGATCAATCTCAAATCATTCACAACGTTAACTTTCTTTTTAAAATCCTCATCATCATCCTGAGAACATTTTATTCGTTCTAGTAAATATTCTTTGGAAACCATTTGAAAAAGTATTGACGTTTCACCTTCGATGATTATTGCCATAACCATTTTGGCTAGATCCACGAAAATAAGATCCATTTCAACTCCCATATTGTTCAAAAATCCATGATACTTTCTGATCAAAGCATCTTCTACCTTATTTGCCTTCCCTGGGTTGTAGTGTGTTGTGAAATCATAATCCTTGAGTAGTTCAGCTATCTCATTTTCCTCATGTTGAGGTCTTTCTGTGTGAAAATATACTTTAAAATTTTGTGATTGATATATATATCACATTTTCACCATATAGATAATTTATCTATATCATAAAATAAAATATTATAGCTGCTAACTCAAGATCATGATTAGGATAGTATTTCTTGTGAATTTTTAGCTGCCATGATGCATAGGCAATAACCCTATCATTCTGCATAAGGACACAACCAATTCCTTTCTTTGATGCATCACTATGAATAACAATCCCATCATTACTCTATAGTAGGGTCAAGATAGGATCATTGACAAATATTCTATTCAATTCTTAAAAACATTCTTCACACTCTTTTTTCCAAAAAAAATTAACCCCCTTATGTGTGATTTTGGTTAATGTGTTGGCCAATAGTGCAAAATTCTGGATGAATATTTGATTATAAGCTGCTAAACCAATATAATTGTGTACCTCAATTATACTCATCAGTGCTGGCCATTATTGGATATCCTTGGTCTTTGATGGATCAGCAGAGAATATTGTCTTAGATAAAATATGGCCTAGAAAAGAAATCTCTTGATGCCAAAATTCACACTAACTAAACATCATGTATTATTCATTTCATCTGAGGGTTTTCAGAATGGTACACAAGTGATTTTCATGATATTCATAGCTTTTGGAGTATACCATGTTATCATCAATAAATAAAACTAAAAATTCATCAATATATTCATTGAAAACTCTATTCTTTCTATCCATGAAAACTAAGGGTTCATTAGTCATCCCAAAAGGCATTACTGTAAACTCTTAAAGCCTGTACCTGGTTCGAAATGTTGTTTTCAGAATGTCTTCCTTTTTCAGACACAATTGATGATATCTAGATCATAGGTAAATCTTGGAAAAATATTGATCTCCCTAAATTTGGTCAAATAAATCATCAATTCGATGTAGGGGATACTTGTTCTTTATTGTTATGGAATTGATCTCCCTGTAGTCAATTCCCAACCTCATAGATCTATCTTTCTTTTTAAAAAAAAGGACACGGGCTCCCCATGGAGAAACCCTAGGGTGAGTAAATACCCTATTACTCAATTCCTATAGTTTTTTTAGTTCCACTAATTCCACAGTGTATATTATATATGGGGTCTTCTATATGGGCCTTGAACTGGGAATTGAATCAATGGAAAAATCAATTTATCGTTCTAGAGGATGCCTAGGTAAATATTTTAGAAACACATCAACATATTCATGCACAATAGGTACGTACTCTATTTGAACATTCGTTTCCACACTCATAGTTATTTCATTCACTTCCACCGCAATAATTGAATTTAGTTGAGCTACTATGGATGGATCTAGATAATAATCAGATGGTGACGTTTCTTATCTAATGATAAGGTACTCCTTATCAGTATAGAAAATTGTAAACCCCTTCTTCTTGAAATAGATTTTCACACCATGGTCTGAATGCCAATCCATACCAAAGATTATATCGAATTCAATCATGGGTATGACGATGAGATTAGTAGATAAATAAAGTTTGTATGCCTTAATGGGAATTAAATCATAATTCATTGTTTTGATGATACATCCCTTAGGTGTTTTGACTAAAAACTCCCTTGTAACTCAAATTGAAAATATTTAATTTTCTTAGTAAACTAGTATGATATGAAACAATGCGATGATCCAGTGTCAAATAATCCATTTTATAAACTTTAGTAAACCATTAAATTACTTTCATAATGTCTTTTGGAGCTTCAACCTTAGCAGTATTGATCCCATAAGCTTTTCCTTACTCCAATTCCCTTTTCTAAGGTAAGTTACCTTGGAGAATAGGACATTCATTTTCATAATTCCCCCTTTCCCTACAATTATAGCATTCAACATTGATATTATCTATCGTTCCCTTGCGATCACGAGCTTGGTGGCCTTTTCACCACACTTTTAACAGACTCCCATTCTATTCAGGAAAGTACCTGGGGGTTTCTTCCCACATTTATTATAGGATGGATAATAAACTTTTGCATTCTTCCCTTTATGTCCATTTCTAGAGTGTTCAGCAGATCTCTTGTTCTCTTTATTTTCTTTAAAGTCGTAAGACATAGAAAATTTATTTTTTTCCTTGATAGCGCATGAGACTATATCTTCATATGATGATAAAGATTGTGAGACTAATGAATGATGTAGAATTGGTATTAACCCATCAATGAAATGATCAATCTTACTCCTTGAGTTACATTTATATTCAGCTGCATGCCTTACTAAACTTGTAAAGTTAGCCTCATATTTTGTGACATTCTTATCCTTCTTTTTTCCTTAGTCTCAGATATTGTCTTTATATATCGGATCGATGGTCACGAGAAAAGTATTTTTCTAAAAAAATATATTTAAACTCTCTTGATTCTATACATGATACTTCATCATCCTCTTTTGTGTTTTGAATCAATGACCACCATTGATAAATATCACTAGTGGGGAAATAAACTTCCATGACAACATTTTCCCTTTCACTACTCCCCAAAGAATGAAATATTTTCTCTATGGAACTTTTCCATTTCTAAGATAAAAATAGATTTTTAGTACCATTTAAAGTTGGTGGCTGTTGCCTCATGAAGCGGTCTTACATTGATCCTCTGTGTGGTAGATCAGGTTGCTCTATACAGATAAGGTTAATATTTATAACCTGAGTGAGATGTCCTAGTATGGTTATTATCTTATCAGCACCAGTTGCATCACCAGCTCCACTATAATTTTCTTGAGTAGTAGGGAAATTCCTACATGGACTAAGTATATTGATATGGTTTCCATTCCTTCCACTAGGCTCAAATTCTAAACAATGTCTTACACTAGATTAGTATATGAATTGCAATACATAATACCAAACTTGTAAAAACACTTGTCATAAATTGAACATATTATTTATATAATAAAAAATCATAAAAATGTTTTATTTTAAGTAGTATATACTCATAAACCCTTTATAATGGTTTGTAAGGAAAATGATAATTATCCTAAGCATATCCATCGGAAGAGTCTAAATTAAGAGCGTAGTAAGGCCCGTTATCGTGCACTAGTACATTTTCGAGTCTAGATCAAAGCGGGGTTTTCAGGTTCTACCCCTTGGTATATCTATGCCAGAGCCACCTCTACTTGTTTGTATCCATATAGGGATGTATTACTTGAAAAATTAACAAAATCTCTACATTTACAAAATTCTATGAAATTCTTATATACTAATCCTCAATGTCTATCATAGGGTAATGTGCTCTAATCAGAGTTTATCTAATTCTAGTTTCCAAGTATTTTACTAAACTTCCTCTGATACCAACTGTATTGCCCCGATCCCAGTTATCTATATTTGGTGCATTATTATATAACATTTTCATGATACAAGGAAACATGTCCTGCAAAACTGATCATTTTAGTATCCTTGGAAGTACTAGACACATTCATAAGTATGACATTACATCATGAAATAAAAACATGAACAAAAAATTTTCCCCTTTGAACACACTTATATTCTTGTCATATCCCTATAGGCCAACCATTAAATACTTCTTCATATCCATGAAAAATAAAACATAGAAAGGGGTGAGATGAGATGCTCAGTGAGGATAAAAATATAGGGGGAAAATTCATAAATAAGCATAAAAATATTAGGCAATGTATAAGACTAAAACAAAATCATTTTAAACTCAAACTTCATCATACTATGGAAAAGATAAAATCAAATAATTCCATTTACTTATTCACATGGATATTTGACTAGTCGAATAATCACATGGAATATCAATAGCCACTTTCATAATGATTGAATGAATAATGTGAGACTTCATAACCACATAGTCAAGGCCTTGTGCCAATACTACAAATAATATTTTGTCAAGGCCTTATTCTAGGACACTAGTTTTCCTCATAACACTTATCGATTAATCGTGGAGCTATAGCAGGCTCCACCCATCACTTATTAAGTCTAATGACTTCCTCATATGAAAAGGTTTAGACATAACATAAAAATTCGTTTTAAAAATAGAATATGAAATGTTAATAAATTATCTGCAAACCATGAATGGTGTAAAAATAACACATCCACAGAAAAACATATCACAAAACCTTCAATAAAATATGGAATATTTGTATCATAATAATTCAACATCAAAAAAGTTTAAAATCAATCAAAGGATGTTGACATAGATGGAAATTATTTGACAAAATCATTGAGAGAAATATCCCTTTTTCATGAAAACATTTAAATGTCACAAAATTTAGAAAGGAAGACATTTAAAGAAATTTTTGTATCAAAGTGTCCCATACATATTTGAAATTTGTAAAAGTAATTAACATTTTAAAAACATTCATTTCTATATAAATAAATCCTTAATAATCTTTTTGAAAACATGGACATTAATGATAATTATTTAGAAGAATAATCATTAAAACCATTTAAAATGATGATCTAGTTAAAGAGTCCCTTCCATAAAATCTTAAAATATTTATTTTGAAAATATTTTTTTGAAACACAGATGTGGATGATAAAGAAGTCCCAATAGATACTCACTTAAAAAACCTCGAATAGTGGTGAGATTGTAGAATTAACCCTTACCTTGTACTTTTCCATGGTCAAGGGTAGGTTAACCTCGTGTATAATAGTGAAATATTTGTTATTAAATTATAAAATAACCATATATATTAATATGGTATCATATAGGATCTTCTAATATTTCTTTGTTAATGAATTTTTAGTAGTTTCATCGTTTCAGGTGTTTACTGATTCGTTTTCCTTTATATGATTTGTTACATAAATAATTTTTGTTATGGATGGGATGTATCTTATTCATATTCATAATGATATTAGTTTTTTAAACATTATTTTTAATCATCAAATGGAAATTTGTCTTGAATGGATATGATAGGGAATGAGTCTCATCGTGTTCGTGGAGACGGTAATCCGTATGTATGCACGAGTGACAATATCATTTTTTTGATATTAAAATAATATATAATTGGATGTTATATCATATATACAGAGTCATTATCGTGATATATTTATTATCTATATCATTTATACGCATTATTATACTCATCCAAATGATGAATTGTTTAAATAACAAACTACACCACGACGTTGAGATGATAATCCGTACGTACGCATGTATGGTGACTTTTTTCTTTGTAGGATGGATAGAATAATGAATATTGTTGTACCATTTTAATAAAAAAATCACATTATATATAATATACTTTATTTATTATTTTATAATGGAAACAACAAAGAAAGAGGAGATGGAAGAAGAAAAGAACTTGAAAGTGGTGATGAAATATTTAGCTCTTCATCACGTTCTACCATTTGATTTGATAAAAGGGGATTCATAAGATGGATTTATGACTAAATTAAGGCCTCTGGGATGAAGGGATGATAGTTGAGAGAATATTTGGTCAGGTTTTGGCTGAGCCAAATGGCTTTAATGGTGTTAATTTAAGGTAAGGGGAAGTGCCTTTTTATAAAAGGGGTGAAAGGCACCTTATAAAAAGATTGAAATATTATTTTATAATAAAATAATTTTCAGATTATAATGGCACAAAAATGATTTATTTAGAGGATAAAGTTGGGATGGGTCGAAAACCACTCAACCAGTAGGTTTTATATAGTGTTGGGATGCTATATTAACCTTATCTTTTAGAATTAACTCTTAGTTAAATAGTTCGGCATTTACATCGTCTCTTTCTATTTTTATATTATATGATTAATAAACATACTATAAACATCAAACCATACCTCAAGTGGTTCATTAATAACATATATAATATTATTTATTCCCTTTGTATGATCCTTAGATTTTTAGGAATATAATATCAATTAATAATATAATTTTTGTTTTAAAAAATCTTTTTTTGTCAATTTTGACACTATTTGGTATTTTGTTTTTGTTAAATTCCTATAAACATTATTACTTAAAAAAACTAATTTGATCAACCCTAACATGTCATATTAACAAAGAAAATATGTTTAGTTCATTAAAACTCTTAAATTAGATTTATTTGGATATTTATAATATAAATTATTTTAATCAATAATTAATAATGTAATTAATGCATCATCATTGTGTCATAAATAAATTTAATTATATAATGTCTAAAAATTATAAATAAAATATCATTATGTATGAAATATTTTAATATTTATATGTAATATTTATAGTCGAATTTATCTTATGTATAACCATATATTAAAAATTGTTTAGTTAATAAAAATTGATTTTAACTCTTTTAAATCTTCTTTAAATAAAATAATAATAAATTCCCTAATCTAATACAAGTAGACCAAAGGGGATAATATTCTCCTTCTAAGGTTTTTTTGGTCGAATTATACTTTAATAATAGAATTAGGACATGTGTTAGGGTAATTATGATATCATTTTTACCCTTAAGTACCCTATTTACTTTTAACTTTGGTAAATAAAAGTCAAAAGTTACTATTCACCAAAAAAAATATTTTCATCTTATTGAAATACATTTTACATACTGATATTAACCATGCCTCTTGGATTTTTGAAATTAAATTCACAGAAGCCGTAAAATTTAGTTTTATTCAAATTTTCAAATGCTCTGAGGAGGTGGGTAAAAGACGGAAAAAAGTTTGATAAAATTTTATAAATCTAAACTGATTATAAATTTACTCCAATTAATTTCATTGAACATATATAGGTATAATGTATCTATTTTGAACAAAAATAAGTTAAAATAAACTAACTAATTATTTAAATAAAAATTAAGTTTTTACCAATAACGTAGTGTTTTTCCACTATTCATAATAAATTAAATGTTTTCAAAAAAATACCAAAAATTCACCCTAAGATAAATTCGATATTACGAATTCAAAAAAGAAGTCCATTTGTAATGATAAAATTTATAAAAATTCAAAAACTGGTTATTAATATTCATAACGGCTAGTTTGATTGGTCGTGCTGTGTTAAAACTCCAAGTTGCGTACAACTCAAGCTATTGCATTATTCAAAGGAAAATGTACTGTGGAAGCTTGGGTGTTACATTTAAAAAATTACTTTCATAAAATGGAGTCCATTGTTTCAATATAATCCTCAAAAATTGGAAACTTTACATTTTCTTTTCAAAAATAGATGATTTTTAATTAATAGTGAAATACAGTGTTATAATTATTTAAAAAAACAAGAATTATTGACTCTTTGAAGATTATTATATGATGTATGAACCCATTGGTTTGAAATCCCAAAATATATTTATTTTATTTATTAATTCTAATGTACAATAATTATATTATTGAGACCAAATAATAAACAAATAAATAAAATAATCAAAAACACCCCTCTCCTCCCACTATAAATGCCACAACCCACCACCCCTTATCCTCACATCTCCAAATCATTTTATATTTTACAAATAATATAAAATTACCTTCCTAGTACTCTTCCCCATATACCAGATATTTTGTTCTATAATAAATATCAATCACAAGTTTCTAAGGATGTTCTCATGGAAACGATATTCATGAGGTAAAATCCTCCACCTTTATCATTAAAAATATTACATTCTTACAACTAAAAAGTTCCTAAAATATCCAAAGTGGCATGATAATTCTGTTATAAAACTTATACATTAATATTATTGTGTTAATGGAATATCCATAATTAAATATATTTTCTTATCTATTTATTCTAAAATTTTAAACATCATTTGTGATCTGTCGATTCACCGCCTTTGTGGAAGAAGAGTTCTCGTATTTCAATATCACCATAAATTCTTGTAATAAAACCATTATTATGGTCAAATTATATTATAATATCTAATTTATAACTGTATTCATATTTTGGAACAAATATATTTATATATTATATAAATGATACTCGTTGGTGGTGGTCATAAAAACCTCAAAATTAAACAAATCATATTTCTCTAATATTTTATCTAATGTATAATTATAATATCTAGAAAAAATAATATTTAAGGACCAATTAAAATTTTGGAAGTATTAAAATAACATTTCATTTCACTTCAATTGTTTTTCTTCCTTTTCTCAATAACATCCATAATTAAACTCAAGTGAACCGGCCATAAAAACATGAAACGAATGCACCAGAACAAGGAAATTAACATTATAACTCATAAAAATGTCCATAATTGAACCTGAAAACAATAATAAATGAAATATATGTTCAAAATGTTCTAAATTAAGTTATTAGTTAATCAAATTTGATTATCCAGTACATTATGTTCATGTTCAAAACACATTTGGACATAAGGTAGGGGATCTCTCCAAACCTCCATGTATTCCATTGGGTTATGCTTTCTGTCTATTTACACCATTTTATATCTTCATTATTCTTAAATACATATTCTAAATTTTATTTATATGTTTAAAATTTGTGTATATAGTCCAATTCATCTATCTTTGATGCTAAATACAAGCTTAAATAGGTTCCCTTATCAGTTCCCTTTGATAGGAAAGACCGATTAAAGGGGGCATCCCAATTTCATACCCCTTTTAAAGAAAAATCCATAAAATATTTTAATACAAAATAATTTTTATAAAATCAGTCGTTTTATCTTGAAAAACTATGTATGTTTATATATGGTTTTATACAAAAACTATGAATTTTTCCTCTTTAATGTCTCTTTAATATTTTCCCATAAAGCACACTAAATTGGATAATTTCTGAAGATACATAAATAATATTTTTTATGTGTTTTAACCCTAGATGTATATCAATTATAATTATGTATTCTTATTTTATCTTATTAGTTTCCATATATTGTTTGAATACTTGTTTTAATGGACATCATTATGATATACTTATTTGTTTTGTCTTATTACATGATTACAGTGCCCATTTGTTTCCATAGAAAACCCTTTTGTTTATTCTTTATGTTTGAGTATTAATATGGAACACATATGAATAAACATCTTATGATGGGTATTTCTATATAGATCTAAAATTCATTGGTTTATTTTAGTCTCATTAGATTCCATGTATGGAAATAGGGAGTAAACCGAATCCATTATGGGACTTTATCAACCATGTGATGTATTATTAACACTTAGACTTGACTTGGGTTTATGTAACATGTTATGTTTCTACCATATTCATATGTTTCCATGATCATATAATTCCATGTTATATACACTATTCATCCACATTATTATTCATGATCCATGCCTTTTATATTAACATGTAATGCTTTATTACCCTTGTGTTTTGCTTCATTTCAATTCTTTTTCACTTAATTGGGTAATTATACCATCCATTTTATCATTGCATTACCCAAGATATCCTATATAAAGGTAATATCTCAAAGAAAGATTTTATCTCACTATAGATGTTAAAAAAAGAAGAATGTATTTTGGTTTCATGCATTGTAATTATATAACTAGTCTTCCAAATACAATAGACTTTATGATCCTTGGTTTTTATTTTATGGTTAATAATTCTTAATGTCATGTAATGATATGTGTAAATGATTTGGGTTACTATAGTTTGTCTCAGATTATGTTTTAGTTACTTTTGAATATTAGGACTATAAATGTTTAGAAATAATCCTACGGATAACTCTATAACCATGGATAACCTAGATTTAACATTTGCGAATTTCATGTTTGGAGATAATTTTCAATAACAGTTCATACTTATATGGTTAAAGTTTCTTTTTATATACTTATCATCTATGTATTCAATATCCCTAATTGTATTTTATCTATTATTATTATTTAATTAAGGGAAACAGGATTACCCATACCCACAATCAATGTCATAGGTAATGTGATGATTTACATAATGCGATACCAAATTTTATTTGAATTATATACCATTACTTCATGTCATTAGTCTCTCACTTATCTCAGGTTTCAAATAAAACCTGAATAATTTTTAATTCCCTCCTCAATTACGAAAGATAAAGTTTCACACTAGTCATTTATGTGAAAAATGCCTCTTATCTTTAGTGGATCTCTTGATCCCAATATCATGGAAATATTTATTTACATCATTTAAAATATATTCTCTATACTTTATAGCTTAGAATAAAAGAAATTCATGCATGAAATATATCATTTTGATAGGGAAGATGATCAGTGGTGTACACTGATAAAAAATTAAAAGGATGAGAAACATTCCTTGGATTAGGAAACATTAAATTATGTATTTTTCAGAAAAAATCCCAAAATATCTATCTTGTGATTGAAGTGGACTTTCATAGACTATAAAAATGGATGATGGGTCTATCGTGATGTATGAAGGAAACATCACATGAATATGATGATATGAATTTATGGAATTTTATGTACGCTGAAAGATAAGTGGATCACTTCATTAGTGGACTGAAGTTCAGTTTGTAGAAATCATTAGTGATTCCAAAATTTGAAAGCTATGTGGAGGATCACTTATAGTTGAAATAGAGATTAAAGACTCTTACTTGTCTCATAGGACCAGATAAAAAATGATTAAAATGGTGTTCAATATGGGAAGATCTGTGGCTAAATCCCATAAAGGAAATAAAATCCAATATCCCACACATCAAAAGTGTGTGAAGAAGAATATTTGTACCATTATAAATGGAACAATGAGATGCAACAAATGTGGAAGGAAGAGGAATAGGGATAACTATTACCGAATGGATATGAAGAAATCTACAAATGAGGATGAAGAAAGAAATGTTCATATCAATACTGATCATAAAGTGTAGTGTTTAAATTGAAATGAAAATAGGAATTATATGAGATTATTCCTTAAGCCAAGGTTTGTTAAAGATAATCAACAACTAAAACCTACACAGAAGTAGGTAAAGGAATATGTTATCACTACTACTATGGTGGATCCTGATGATGATATGGTGATATGCACACTATTTATTCATTCAATAATAGAAAACATACTTATTTATTCTGTTTCTACAAATTCTTTAACATATTTCACATTTAGTATATATATTTAAATACCCAAAAAAATATGAAGGTTGATTTTTCTTCAATAATACACAATGGGGAAACTATTTCATCCATAGTATATCATTACTCCCCAACCCATTTTTTGGAATAGACCTCCCAAAAAAAATTATCTTACTTACATTGGGGGAGTGTGATGCTATATTAGGCGTGTATTGGATATGATTATATAAATCCAACCTACAACTATCATGAAATGGATATTATACTTCTCATATATAGTCATTAACTAATTTTTTTAATGTGTAAGGATAACCATTCTCCATCTGAATTATTGTCTCAATTTTGGATATTATTTCCTTTTAAGAAATCATACCTATATAAAATGATTGTGAAAAATGATAGGATCATGATAAAAGACATGCCCATTGTGAGAGAATACAATGATGTGATCCCCGAAAAATTTTACAGACTTCTCCTAACCAAGATTTTGAATTCTAAATTGATATTATACCTTGATATCATCATATATTACAGAAACCTTATAGAATAACCACCATTTAGTTGGATAAACTTATAAATAAATTTCTTGAGAATCTGTACAAGGGTTATATACACTCGAGTTCTACAATATGTGGTGTACTAGTCCACTTCATTAAAAATAATTATGGATCAATGTGCCTCTGCATTGACTATAGTGATCATAATAGAATCATGATAAAGAACAAGTTTCGCCTACCATATATAGATGACTTTTTTGATCAACTATTTAGGTACATGTATTTCTCTATAGTGGAACTTTTTTTGGGATATCACAACTTAATATTGTGCAAGGAATATATTCAAACGAATATTTTTTAAATGGTGTGTGGATGCTATGAGTTCATAGTGATGTAACATAAAAATTAAGTAATGAATAATAGATATTTTTATCTATGTCTATTTATGAATTTTATTGTGTTTTAGAGGCTTAAAATGAGAATAAATCCAATCTTAAGCATGGTATACACTAATATTTTTAAAAGATTGTTTTAATTCCTTTTGATGGAAACCCATTTTTAAATCAAAATTTTGACAATTTTATAATCTATATTTGTCAAAATAAACATATTATTTATGATTGGGACATTGAAATTTACATTGGATAAATTTTTGGTATTTTTCTGAAAATGTTCATTTTTTTAATGAATAGTGAAAAATACTGCATTTTACATCAAAACTGCTTTTTCATCTAATTTAATTATATGGTTATATTATATTTTTAATTATTATTAAAGTTTAATATGAATATATTTTTACCATTAAATCAAATGGTGGTCATTAGGATTAATTTCACTTTGTAATTGGGCATAAACTAATGCCAATCTTTTCATAGATATTGCTTAAAAAACCCTCTATTTGTTTTGACAACGGGAATTATTTTTAAATTAATTATTGCAATTTATATGTTTCGAATTTGGTAAAATGGATTCCATATTTGGAATCATAAGGTCCAAATTATGTAATTAAGACTCATTTTTTTGACATTATGAATAGTAACGACGGTAATTATCATTAATTATCTTGATTAATGAGTAATCGGGTAGTTAAGGATAATAAAATAATATCATAATAATAAAAAATGACACCAAAATGTGTCATAATTCTACTAGTTGTCTCATGGCCGACCATGGGATTCCTTGTACCAAACTTGGGGACCCCATGCAATCACTTTTGTGGAAAGTGACTTTTTATCTTTTTATTTTTTTTAAAGAAAGTAAATATAACAAAGAAAGTATCACCTGAGTAAAACATTTTTAATTTTGTCTACATAGATGATATTATAGACTATATATATTCATTGGAAATATAATTAGATTTCCTACATCATAGTATTTTTTCCATAATTTTTAGAAATTAAATAAATTAAATTATTTATGACATCATGATGAGGCAGCGATTACCTCATTATTTAAAGATTTAAATAAAATAAAAAGATAATGTAAAATATAAGACCTAAACTTGTCAAAAACATATTGGATGAGTATATTTAGAACCCATATCACGTTATCCTATAATTATATCAATGTGGGACCATTTAAATCCGAAACTCATTTTAAAATAAAGTAACATTTCTTTACGTTCCAAGAGTGCCCCTCCTCTCCTCTTATAAAAGGCCCCCACCTCTACCTCCTTATCCACACTTCCAAAGCCTTTGGCTCGGCCAAAACCTACCCATTTTGCCTCTCCAAATACCTCTCTAACTCTTAGAAGCCTCAATTTGGGCACATGTCTTCCCAAGTAAGCCTTTGAGCTCAAACCAAAGGGAGTTACCCGATTTTAAGGTAATGCCTTCACTTGAGTCCTTTTGTTTTATTTTGCTTCTCCAACCTGCTAAACTCTTTTTATTAATTTCATTAATAACAACACCAGTATGTTACATATACTAGGATGTTTTTATAACAAGTATTCGAGATACACTTCCACACACCTACATCTAATGGTTAAAGAACATATTGTTTATGTGGATTGTGAATTTATGCCTCACGAAATGATGATTGTTCAATATTCTTCTAACACATTCAAAGGTGGCCATTAAGATGACACTATATTTATATATGATATATAATAAGATTATGTTTTCCTTAAGCTTCTGTATTTTTTATTTTTGTCATACCTTTATGGTTTCCATTATGGTTAAACGCGATATTTTCATTTTAGGAAGTGCGGACTACCGCCCCCTCAAAGTGATTTGATTCGTTAATACCATATGTGGGACATATAAAGGACGAAGTTATGATATTATATATGATATTATAATGGAATTATAATATACCCTTATATCATTATGATTCCATTCCATAATATATGAAATAGAAATGAAAGTAGCATTCATGCGTACGTACGACTTACCGTCTCCATGAACGGTGCATTTCATTTCTTACCTCTAAATAATTATGTAATATTATATATGCATGTATATACTGGATATATATTAAATATATGCCATATACATCTGTTTCGCATGGAATCTGGGGATGACCTCCTGGACGGGAGATTCAAACGTTCCGATCGGTTTCTAACGGGTTTGTTCATAGAATCGGAAACATCCAATGATTCCACATCTGTTTGGACCTACTTTCCAAAGGCAGGCGCTCATTAGCTTGTGGACTAATGAGGCTTAGGAATTTTCATTGGTCGAGAGGATGGGTGGTCGGACTCATCATACCTTTTTGAGGGGAATTATTGTCTACTCTGGGAATCTCTTTATAGATTTAAGTTATGTTCATGAATCCTTATTATATTACCAAGTATAAAATGAGCTTTCCTTTAGTTTTAACAATCAATGATTAAATATGAAAGAAATTTAGAGAATATTTTATATGTATTCGAGGTTCTTCATCAATAGAGAATCATCTATATCTGTTTAGAGATTCTTGGTCAATGGTATCCTTCAAAACATTTATATAAAAGTCTCTTGGTCATTATGATGACCAGGCTGGTTTTAAAGCCACTCAGTGGGGCACTTGAAGTTTATCGTCATTCAGAAGGACAGAGATTATTTCAAAAGTTGGGATCGAACCCATAAATGGGCTACCTACGTATCCTTTGTTTTGGAAAAGGAATCAGAACCCACGTAGTTCGAGAAATGGAGTATGATGTTTATGATTGATGGCTCAAAGATGAATGTCATAATTACTTTTACACTCTAAGCTCACGTGAGTCATGCTCGGTGTGAGAAACAAGAGGTATTGGTAAAATTTAGACAATTGTGCCATGAAAGATGCAATCATAAGAATTTGTTTAGGGCTTATGTATGGATGACTGCCCAGATAGATGAAGGTTTAGGATTTACTTTTAGGGAGAAAATCCATGAACAGGGTCCATAAAGTTATATGTGCTTCATGGAGATTTGAATACTCTAATCTTGGGGCTTACTCCTAAGGAGGATGCCCAAGTTAGGAGGGGACTTATGATGGGGTTTTACTCCTGAAAAGGAAACCCAAATCAAAGGTAAATTATGACTGGTTAAGAGAAATTTAAGGGAACTTGGGGCTTATTCCTAAAAAGGATACCCAAGGTTAAGGGACTTGGGGCTTACTCCTGAAAAGGAAGCCCAAGGTTATGACTGAGTCTTATTCCTGAAAAAGGAGACCCAGGTTAGGGATTAAGGTTTGGGGCTTACTCTTGAGGAGGATGCCCAAGATTAAGGTTGGGGCTTATTCTTAAGAAAGATTCCCATGATTATGACTGAGTCTTATTCCTGAAAAAGGAGACCCAGGTTAGGGATTAAGGTTTGGGGCTTACTCCTGAGGAGGATGCCCAAGATTAAGGTTGGGGCTTATTCTTAAGAAATATGCCCAAGATTAAAGGACTTGATTGGGGCTTACTCCTAAGGAGGATGCCCAATATTGGGAACTTTAAGAATTTGGGGCTTACTCCTAAGGAGGATGCCCAATATTGGGAACTTTAAGAATTTAGGGCTTAATCCTGAGGAAGATGCCCAGATTAAAGGTTTTATCACTGGGGATTATTCCTGAAAAGGAGACCCAGGTTAAGATTCTCTCATCTTAAAGGATGAGGTTGAATGAATGAACTCTCCATATTTTAGTGACATAAGGATATTTAAATCATTAGACTTTGAGAGAGATTCCACAGAATTCTTTTCAGATAAGAAAGTCAAATCAAGAAATCATGCCATAAATGGCTTTGAAGAGTGTCTTGAAGATTGAATCTTGAAAAGGAAAGGTGAAATGGCTTAAGAGGGGTAAAAAAGGGAAAGATGGGCACCCAAAAAGATAGGGGCGCGCAAGTTTTTCAAGGCGTGCAAGTCTTCCGTGGGTGCGCAAGTGTTGATCGCGCAGGTATACCTGCGCGACACATAGTGTACTTGCGCGATTTTCAACCAGCAATGAAATACTTGAGCGACTCTTTTTTAAACCCGTTAGAATGTTCTCGAGGTTCTTCCAGAAAAGGGACGCGCAAGTTATATTGAAGGAAATAAGTCGGCGCACAAGTGTTTGATAAGTTTCAACACTTAGGCCTTCCTTCTTCTCTTTAGATCTTCCGTTCTAGGTAAGAAATTACCTTAGAAGTGTTCCGGAAGCTTTGAGAAGAGACTTGGGCGTCGGGAGCTTCAATCCGAGTTTCTGGAAAAAGATCCTTTCGAATGGGGGGCCCACATGGTCTATTTATAGGCAAAAGAAGACCCCGAGCGGTTACCGGGTGGTTACCACTTAGGTCGCGCAAGTCACCTGCACGACCAAGGGTGTCGCGCAAGTGTACATGCGCGGCAAGGGTATAACTTGCGCGGTGGATTTGCTGTTGATCCTTTGTTCATTCCTTTGTCGATTTTTGATGTTTTCTTCAAAGGATGAATCACTTTCAGCTTAGATATTCCCTTTTCGGATCATTAGATTCTGTGACGAAAGGAGCGTCAACAAAAGTCCCCCCTCAGATTTGGATCCGGAGAGAAATGAGGATTTTACTCTGAGGAAATCGAATCCCTCCAAAGTAAAAGGGAGGCGCGCAAGTCTGCAGTGCACAGAGGGCGGCGCGCAAGTCTGCAGTGCACAGAGGGCGGCGCGCAAGTCTGCGTCGCGCAGGCCTTAAGCGCTCTGGGTGTGGCGCGCAGGTAGGCTTCCTGGCCTATAAATACACGGCCTCACCTCCGTACAAGTATCCGGATTTCTGGACTTCATCCCTTCTTGAGCTCTTGCCGCGCAGGTCACCTAAGCCGCGCAAGTCTTTTTTCCACTGTTCCCTCGCTGTCGCGCTCCTGTAAAGGTATTCGTACTTGCGCGGTTTATACTTGCGCGTCAAAAACTAGCGCGGCACACGAAATACTTGCGCGTCCCTGTTTAGACTTGCGCGACTTAATGCCTTGGCCATTTTTTTCCGAATTTTTTCACAAATTTTAAAAAAATAAACCCATTTAAGAGTTAAATTTGTTCAACTTTTGTACAGATTCAATGGCTCCTAAGGGAATTGGAACGGCTGATGAACTGGCTAGCAAGGGGATTGATGACATGATGAACATTATTAGCCATGATTACTATGATATCTGCGACAACACTTTCCCAGATTTGGATAAGTACTTGAAGAAATATCATCTTAATTTCCCACAGAGCATCTACCTGTCTCTATGTGTTCATGGTCATCTGCAGGGAGTCAATGTTCCAAATGCAGACAATTATACACCTGAGATGCAGCTGCACTGCTATTTCTCTATTTCGGTTATGCTGTGCATTAAGAGAAACAACAATGGTGTGAACTTTCAAATTCTTCCTCCATGTCATTTCCTTGCAGATATGAAAATGGCAAACCCATGGGCTGAAATGTTTTCCACTGTCGGTTGGTGGAGATAAGACAAACATGGTATTAGAGCAATATCTGAAAAGATTACTCTCTCCAAATGGCTTTTTACTTCCAATGCTCCATTCTCAAATCCATGTATCCATCTTCCATGTCTCTTGGATAGAAACAGAGTCATTGTTTGATCAGCAGAAAATTTTCTCAAACCGCACTCAAGAACATCCTTTTACAATTGTTCCAAGAAGAGCTGGTATCACTGCATCTCTTATTGTATCCAGTTGAATGAATGGATTCTAGGTGGTTGCTAATGAAGATCGGGATGCCGTAAATCAAATGAAGTGTTATGTTGAAAGCCTCTTGTAATTCTTGAAAAAGAGAAGAGACTCCAGTCTGTGGATGTCCTTCTAACTCTTGTGTATCAATGAAAAACACTTTTGTCTTCAATCATTTGTACCTGCATTCTTTCATTACCTGCTTCAAATTTACTTAAGCCAATGGGCTTAGTAATCATAGTTTGATTTTTACTAGGATTATTACAAATAACCCTACAAACTTTGAATCTTTTAACTGCTCAATATTACCTAAATCATACAAAAAATGTATATTTAGTGAGCTGGAACTTGAATTTTATTCAGAGTTCCTTTGTCTTTTGTGGGGGCAGTTTAAATTCATGCACACCGGACATAAATGGGCTAATGTTTAAGGTCGAAATAGCTTTGACCGAAAATGGATTAAAAATGGATTCAATTGCTTGACAATTTATCTGAAAACATATTACCAAACTCAAGTATGAGGGAAAAAATGTAAACTATGGCTTAAGAATATTTGAATCTGAGGAATGATATGAAAAAAGAGCTAAAAGGCATTAGAAGAAGTAGTTTCCAAGAATGAAGTTACTATTATTTAACAAAACCCGTTAGGGGGTTGAAATATGCAGGGCCACCTATGGGCATTGGATGCATGGTCAAATAAATAGCATCTTTTGGCTGAAAAGTCTGTTATGTGGACTGTTTATGCAAGGCCACCTATGGGCACGTGCTGCATAGTCAGGCAAAAGAACTCCCAGAAATTTACATTCCTAGTGCTAAAAGCCAGTGAAAGTTTATGGAGATTCAAATTTTCTAAAGTATAGAGTTTGTTGTATGGAAAGAGGTACTTGAATATGGAGAAGATATTTCCAAACCAGAATATCGAAGAACTGGATGAATATCACTCCTACGAAGGTCTGACCCAAACGTAGGGAAGAAGAATAAACCATAGACTTGAATACTTTCAGATCATGAAAAAGGATATGGGACAAATATGTTAAGGATGGCTATTTTTTGCGGATCCCTACATATTGTCGTTTAAGACATATAAGGACAAAAGAGGCATTCTTCCCAAGAATGAAGTTACTATTATTTAACAAAACCCGTTAGGGGGTTGAAATATGCAGGGCCACCTATGGGCATTGGCTGCATGGTCAAATGAATAGCATCTTTTGGCTGACAAGTCTGTTATGTGGACTGTTTATGCAAGGCCACCTATGGGCACATGCTGCATAGTCAGGCAAAAGAATTATCAGAAGTTTGACATTTTTGTGACTATAAGTCATGAAAAGGGTTATGAAGATCCGAAAATATTTAAGGTTAGGATTAAAACACATAAAGATGGGTATTGTCCAATGTATATAGAGATACATAGGTCAATGAAAACCATAATAATGTTGTGGCTGGGTCCTGAATTGAAACTTGGACTTCACTACGTATCTCATAAGAATGAGAATCAATCCATACGTAGTTCTTGAAATGCAGTTTAACGTCGTGCAGGACGAAAGTATGAGTGATCTTAGTTTAGGGTCATAGAATTCGGACCATAATAATGAATACACAGTGTGTGTTTTCATGAGGACTTTTCAGCCAAGGGACTGAAAGTGAAATTTGGGGTTAGGTCCAAAAGACTTGGGACTGGATTCGAGGGACACTCGAATGTTCCTACGTATCCCATAAGGATGGGAATCAAGTCCACGTAGTTTTAGAATTACCCTTTGTACAAATTTGGTTCGTACATGTGAAGGGTAAAAGGGGACTTTAGTGCAATGATGGTTTAACCTGAGATAAAAAGTTTAGGCATTACCATGTATGCACGTAGTCTTTTGAAAATGAAACATGATTTTAAAAAATCAATGTCAATAATGGTTCCTTCTCAAATGAGGAAATTAAAGAATATTGTAGTTTATTGTCGTACCAGAAAAAAGTGTTGTATAGTTTAACGTCATATAACTAGGATGAAAGTGAATCAATGTAAAGATATTGATTCCAGGGGCGGTTTCACAAATCAACATCATATGAGGTTGTGGTGAACCGATGTGAAGATATTGTTTTTGGGCTTGAACCTTGGGAGGTTGCCTACATACCCAGCCTGGAGGGCGAGAATCAAAGTCCGTGTAGTTCAATTAAAGAATGAATTAATGATCAAATTGTTTTTGGGGACAATGATCTAATAAAGAATGTTGTTGGGACTTACACATGGTTAGTGGCCCAAAGGGAGTGTTATGGTTAATGTTCGCTCTAAGATCACGTGAGTCATACTCGGTGTGTGAAACAAGAGGTAATAACAACCTTAACGATGCACAGTTTAATGTCATGTAGGACATAAAAAAGGGACTATGCAGTTTAAAGTCTTGCAGTTAGGACTATTGGTGCTGCACAGTTTAGTGTCATGTAGTAGGGACAAAATAACAGTTTAATGTCATGTAGGACATATCAAGGACTTTCTGTACAGTTTAGCGTCATGTAGTTAGGACGATGGGGACAATACAGTTTAACGTCATATTGGATGGAAGGGAGACTGTGCAGTTTAATGTCATGCAGTAAGGACAAAAGAGTGTACCATTTTAACGTCATGTCAGACGAAAGTGCGAATAGTTTAAGGTCATATGCATGGACCGTGAATGGTGCAGTTTAATGTCATACTGGACTTTTGGGATTATATAGTTTAATGTCTTTCCGGACGTGAGGGACTTTTATATAGTTTAGCATCATGTAGTTAGGACGTCACAGTTTAACGTCTTGCTGGACATAAGGGATTTGCAAATAGTTTATGGTCATATACATGGACCAGGGATGATGCAGTTTAAGGTCATGCTGGACGGTTTATGGAACTTTTTCACAGTTTAATATCATGTGGGACGAAGTTGCAGTTTAAAGTCATACTGGACCATTACTGTACAGTTTAAAGTCATGTAGCTAGGACTAACTGGTGTTGTACAGTTTAAAGTCATGTAGCTAGGACTAAGGTGAACCAATATGAGGATATCAGTTCTGGGGACTTTTTTATAGTTTAACGTCATGTTGGACGAAGTTGCAGTTTAAGGTCATACTGGACCATTGCTGTATGAACCAATTTTAAGAGTCTTGGTTCTGGGAGCAATATTTTGTGTTTATACAAAATACTTCTTCAGAAATCTGGTATTAGTTGGAGTCGTGATGTGTTCTCCATCCATTGAGATCAGAGAATACGCTCCATTGGAGTAGACCTTATGTATTGAATAAGGTCCTTCCCATTTTGGTTCAAGCTTGGGAGGCTTCTTTCCTGGTATCATTGGTGCTCTGAGAACCAATTTCAATTCTCCCTGAATGAATGAACGAAGATGAACTTTTTTGTTAAAAGCTCGTGCTATCCGATTCTGATAGATTTCCAAAGTGGTGCAAAGTGCACAATCTTTTCTCATCTAACTGTTCCAATTCATTCAACCGCTTTTGGGATTGCTCATCTATTGATAACTGATCACAAATGGCTATTCTGAGTGAGGGCAATTGAACTTCAATTGGCAAGACTGCTTCTGTTCCTTATATCAATGAATATGGAGTAGACCGCGTTGCATTGCGAGTGGTAGTCCGATAAGCCCATAAAGCATGAAAGAGTTTATCAGGCCATGACCTCTTATCTTTATCCACCATCTTTTGCAGTATATTTGAAAGAGTCTTGTTGAAGGCCTCTATCTGGCCATTAGCCGCTGCATGATATCGAGATGAATGGTTGGACTTAATGTTGTATTCTTGATACAATTTCTTTACCTCAGAAGAACAGAAGTTGGTGCCGTTGTCCGTCAATATGGTATGAGGGACACCAAATCTAGTAATGTTGTTAGACTTGATGAAGCTAACAATGAATTTAGAACTGACTTCTTTGAGAGGTACTGCCTCTGCCCATTTGGAAAAGAAATCAGTAGCAGTAAGAATGTACTTAAACTGCTTGGCCATAGCTGAAGGGTAAGGTCCCACCACATCCATTCCCCATGTGGAAAATGGCCATGAGTATTTAGCTATATGAAGCAACTCTGGAGGTTGATGAATGAAGTTGGCATATACTTGGATTGAATGACACTTCTTTTTGAAATTAACACAATCTTTTATCATTGAAGGCCAGTAGTATCCAAGCCTTCGAATTTGATCAGACAGTCTATGTCCAGACTGGTGGGCACCACAGACTCCTGCATGCACTTCTTTTATGACAGCCATTGTCTCTTCACCATCAATACATCTGAAGAGAACTCCATCAAAACCACGTTTGTAGAGAATTTTCTCGAGGTGGTTTGGACCATCATAAAGAGTAAAATTGACCACACGTCGCCGAATTTGTTCTTTCTCGGCTCTATCAGGTGGAAGTGTTCCATTTTGAAGGTATTCCCTGATAGGTGGCATCCATCCTGTAGTATGACCATACGGTTCAGGAATGGGACTAATTTCATTAATTTCCTCTGTTCTGACTTGAACATAAGGTGAAGTTGCACGACGGTGGGCAATACAGATGGTTGTCTCGTCCCGATTTGGATCTGCTAAAGTTGTGGCTATATTAGCCAGTTCATCAGCTTGAGCATTTTGTGATCTTGGGACATAAGAAAATGTCGGTTCTGAAGGGAATTCCAACATTAACTCTCTGACGTAATCATACAAAGGGATTAATTCTTCTTTTCTGAGGGCATAATCCCCATTGACTTGTTTGATTACCAGGTCTGAATCACCTTTCACCTTTAAGTGATTCACTTGTGCTTGAAGCGCTAACTCCAAGCCTGTAATGAGAGCTTGGTATTCAGCTTCATTATTGGTAACACCTTCCCACAACAAAAAGGAATAAGGTAACACTGCCTTATCTGGATAAATGAGCACAATTCCTAAACCAACTTTGTTGAATTTAGGATTTTCCATTTTCTTCCCTGTTGGACTTCTAGAAGCACCATCAAAATACATTTCCCATGTTTGAGGACTCTCTTGAATAGATAAAACATCCTCATCAGGGAGTTCGATATCTGAATATGTGTCTTCCACTGAAGGATGTTCAACCAGGAAATCAGCCAGATCTTGGCCTTTAATTGCCTTTTGAGACACATACTGGATGTCGAACTGCTGTAGAATAACCGCCCACCTTTCCAGACGTCCTGTAAGCATTGGACGACTAAGGATGAATTTGAGTGGATTATTACGAGATACCAATTGGACCTCGTGATGTTGCAGGTAGTTTCTCAGTTTCTGAACTGCAAAGATTAATGCTAGGCAACACTTTTCAATACTCGAATACCGGGTTTCTGCTTCAAGCATAGTTCTACTGAGATAGTAGAGACTATTTTCATTCTCAGCATCATTATTTTGAGCGAGAAAGGCACCAAATGATCGCTCTAAAGCTGTCACATAGAGGACAAGAGGCCTACCCTCAACAGGTGGCATGAGTACTGGTGGACTCAAGAGGTATTTCTTGAGAACATCAAATGCTTCTTGACATTCTTCAGTCCATTGGTAAGTGACTCCTTTCTTAAATAATTTGGTAAAGGGTAAACTTTTTCCTGCCAAATTGGCGATGAAACGCCGAATATAGGCTAAGTGTCCTTGAAGTCCTCTTAATTCTTTCAAATTCTGAGGAGGTGACATACCAAGGATTGATTTGGTCTTCTCAGGATCGACTTCAATACCACGATGGCGTACAACAAAGCCGAGGAATTTTCCTGAGGTTACCACAAAATCACATTTTAAGGGGTTCATCTTCAAATTATGTTGTCGAAGCTTGTGGAATATGACTTCCAAATCAGCCAAGTGATAAAAACGTTGTTTGGATTTAACCACCAAATCATCTACATAGCATTCAACAAATTTCCCTAGAAAAGGTTTGAAGATACGATGCATGGTGCGTTGATATGTTGCACCTGCATTCTTTAAACCAAAGGGCATCACCCGGTAACAAAAACACCTTGAGGAGCTCTGAAGGCGGTATATTCCTCATCTTCTGGGGCCATTCAGATCTGATTATATCCAGAATATCCATCCATGAAAGAAAGTACTTCATAGCTAGTCGTCACATCAATTAAGAGTTCTGTAACCGTAAATGGGAAATCATCTTTAGGACAATACCGATTAAGATCTCTGAAATCGATGAAAACCCTAATTTGTCCGTTCTTCTTCATTATAGGGACAATATTAGCCAACCACTTGGGATATTGAACTTCTCTGATGAAGTTAGCTTTGATAAGCTTATCTACTTCAGCCTCGATTTTGGAAGCATAGGTTGGGTGTGTTCTTCTTGCGGCTTGCTTGAATCCTCGATGTTCTTTTGGAAAACCCAAATGATGGGTGGCAACATCAGGATCAAGGCCAGGAATCTCTGTATAATTCCAAGCAAAAATATCTTTATTTTTCTTTAGAAAAGAAATATACATCTCTTGCTCTTCAAGGGTCATGGTCGCACTAATTAAAGTGGGTCGTGGATCTTTCTCTGTACCCAGATTTACTTCTCTGAGTTCATCCACAGTGGTAGAGATACCCTCTTCAAATGCTGGAGGAGCATCTCTAAGATCTTCCTCTTCCTCTTCATCATGTGTTATTTCTTCCGTTTCTACTTGCAAAGTAGATGAAAAAACGAAATTCTCATGATCATAAGAGATGTCAAAATTTTTAATATTTTGAAGAAGAAGCTTCCATTTCCGACCCTATTGATGATAAAGGGTCTTCTTTGAGAAATAAAGAGGAGATGATGGATTGAGAATCGACATCAATATTCACCTCTGGTGTTTCTATAACTTCTTCTGGCCTGATTAGAGAAGTATAGACTTGTTGGATTTCAGCAGACGAAATGAAAACGTCACCACTTATGCTTTCATCACTGCTTGGTAAGTTACCAATTTCTCCCATGTTGTCTGGCTCGATTGCCGTAATTGACATTATGGATCTTTCCATAAGAGTATTTTTATTTGGGCCTATTTTGTCAATTTGACTGATAGGTAACACATAATCTGTAATCACATGTGAAAATGGATTTATTGGAATTTTTTCCAAACCATACGGAGAATTAACTTTGGTAATTTCCTTCATTGTAGATTTTTCTCTTCCCTTCATGTGATAAAATTCCGCCTCAATGTATTGAGACTCACATGTCTTGAACGGGGCCTTATCACCATACAATGTTCCAACTTGACCATCGAAACAGTATTTGAGACATTGATGGTATGATGACGGAATAGTTGCATGCTGATGTAGCCAGGGTCTTCCAAGCAAGATATTGAAAGATGAGTCTTGATCAACTATCATGAAATCCGAATTGGAAACAAGATCTCCAAACTGAGTTCTGAGCGTAACTTCTCCTAGTGGTTCTTGTTCATTTTTATCATATCCTTGCAACATCATGGTAGAAGGAGATAAATCAGATTCCGTGAGGCCCAATCGACGAAGTGTGTGAATGGGCATGAGGTTGACTCCTGAACCATTGTCAATGAAAGATCTTCGAACATCTATACCATTGACTTTGCCAGATAATTACAAAGGTTTTATGTGACCATGCACAACATCATCTTCATCTTTATCTGTAAAAGATATCACTGCATGGCATTCTGCAGGATTATTCTCTATGTGATAGATTTCAGCTGCAGCAATTTCAGCTTCAAACTCCTGAGGACTTGACAAAGCTTCGATGAGTGCTTCTCGAAGATCTCTTGACAGATTCAAAGCATCCAAAATTGATAACTTGGCTGGTACTTGGTCCAAGTGTTTCAATATATCATATTTTTGATCTAGAGGTCTGTGTTTCCCAATAGGAATATACGGTTTAGCAGGTACCTTGGAAGCAGATGCTTTGGAAGCTGATGCATCTTGTATTGAAGTTGGCAACATCCTTGGTTTTGGAAAATTAGACTGATTAGATCCATTTACATGCTGAGATAAAGAAGATGGAACTTTTAATCGGTCATCCAAAATAACTGTGCCGAAACTGAGTTGGCCATTGGCAGAAGAACTTGCTTGTTCTTTTTGAGCTCGCTGAAGGGATCTACCACGAGTTTCTGCTGCATATACAGTGCTAGAAGGGGTAGAATTAGAGTAGTGGCTTCGTAAAGATCAACGTCTTCCCCTATATCCTAAACCTCTAGAACTTCCTCGGGTTCCCTTATTTGATACAGGGAATTCAGGCTCATCAAGACTGGAATATGAATCTGTTAATTGAATCATATTAACAGAACCAAAGATTAACTCTTCGTCTGATAAAGACTCTGCCTGGTTAGCCTGTTTAGGCTGTGCCGTTTGGTGGGAAGGTGCCCGTGGCTTTGAAGTAGATGGCATGAAATCTTCCAGAGTCAAAGACAATTTAGGCTTTGATACATACTCATCTTCTCAGGATTCCTCTTTCCTCTTTGAATTGCGCTGCCCTTTTGAGGATTTTTCTTTTGATGGAGGCTTTACTACATCTTTTGTAGGAGACACAATTGGCTTCTTCAATTGTGTTCGCAAAATGGAATGGGTCCGATTGATTGTCATTCTGACCATCCAATCATCATATTTTTTCGCAGTTTTTCTTTAGACTTCCTGCCACTCACCTCCTTCCTCTGGATCTATAGCGGTAATACATGCTACATGAGCTGAAGAACCCTTCAATTTGACTTGTCCCAAGTCGACCATCTTTTGCAGGAGGTCTTTAAAGACAAAAAACTCCTGGATGGGATGCCCCAACATTTGATGAAAGGGATAATATTTGGGACAGTCTTCATCTCCTTCCTTGTTTGTCCTCTTCGGCACTGGTAATTGAACCAAATTATTTTCTAGAGCTGAAGTGAAGTAACCAGGAACTTGCTCACTTTAGAAAGAGTATGTTTTACTCTTCATATCCTCAAATTGTTTTCGTCGTTGATCTTTTTGATCATTTGGACGAAACAGCCTTTGTTGTTGGCGTTCAGGAGGTGGAGCCCTTCGAGAGGATGAAGGTTTTGAAGTAGAAATAGGTACAGGTGCCTGTTTAAGCATAACTGTAGCAGTTTCTGCTTTACCCATTCTTCTTCCTAGAGCTGATGGAATTACACGTGATTTAACCTTAGCCTATATAAGGGAATCTTCAATCTATTGAGCGATTGAAGTAAGGTCTCGAAACCCTCCTATGTATTTCACAGGGATCAATGGTGTGCGTAATTCGTCACGCAAATTTGCCACACAGATTGGCAAAAATTCCTCCTGAGGGAGTGCTAAACTCAAGGAATATGTTAATCCCTTCCAACAAGCAATGAAATCAGAGACTCTTTCATTCTCCCTTTTCTTGCAGTTTGTAAGATCGAAAACTGTCGTTTTTTGCAAAGTTGAGCTAAACTGAAGAAGGAATTTTTGACGAAGATCCTCCCATCCGATGACTGACCGGGATTGCAAGCTTGTATACCAGACAAAAGCTGGTCCTTGCAAGGTTCGCACGAAGCATCTGAGTTTCACTGCTTCTTGCTGCTCTGGAGTTCCCATCATAGGATCACAACAAGACACGTAATGCGTCAAATGTTGTTCAGGGTCGCCTGATCCATTGAAAGTAGGGAAAATAGGGTTTCCAAAACTGGATAGAGGAGAAATTGAATCTACCCATTCAGGGTAAACTTTCTTTTCAGGTTGAACTTGCGCCCGTTTACCTTCCATAGTTTCTAACCGAGCTGTTAATGACTCAATAGTAGTTATTAACTTTTGAGAAACGTCATGTTTAACATGGTTTTGGGTAGGTGCAATGAATGGAGCTTGGACAGACGTGGTGGTTGGTGCTGCAACTGTTGGTAGTGCTGCCAACCGTTGTTGTGTTTGACCCGTAGGATTAGACCTCTGTGGGTGTACTGATAAAGGAGGATATTATTGATCCATCTCAGTAGTTACAACAAATTCCTTCGGCTGTCGGACTTCAGCATTCTTAAGAAGAAGACTACTCTGAAGTAGTTCTGCATTCAACCTTCTTAATTCTTTCATTTCTTCCTCCTGTTGTTCAAACCTTTGCTCTAATGAGAGCGATTTACCTCCTTCAGAGGAAGGGTGAGAAGTAACCTGATTCTTTCCTTTCCCCTTATTGGATCCTTTTCGGAGAGGGGGAAGTGGGTTATTTGAAGGAATACCCAAGTTTTGGGTAAGCCTTTGATTACGTGTGCGCACACCTTCTTCATTTAGGTCTGTGTGCGCAACTTCTTGAGCAGGAACCTCTTCGTCTGATCCCTCTGATTGAGCCTCATCTGGTGAATCAGCAGCAACGGCATTGATGACATTAATAGATGCATATTGCATGGAATCCTTTCTATCAGCATTTCTGTGATATTGTCTCCTTCCATGTCCATGATGAGACATGGCATTCCGTTGACTTGATCCCTCAGAAATTTCTTGGAGAACCGTCACTTGGAGAGAATATCCTGACAGCTTGGCTCTTCGTTCCTCTTGAGGCTTATTCCCTAATCGAGGGAATACTGACTTTTTCTGAGGGAGGGATTGAGGATTTGAAAAAGTACCCAGTCCGGTGGACTGGGGATGTTCCTGCTGCTTCCGCTCAACTCCTCGAATCTCATTCGTTGATTCTAAGGGTTGGGTTAGAGAAGTCCCCAGTCTAGCAAGCTGGGGTGTCTCTTGACATGCTATGTCTGAGATCTTCTTAAAATCTCTCTTGATCTTGCGAATCTTAGTTCGGAAATTAGCTGGATGCATTAACCTGTATCCACTTTTATCACCTGGTTCAACAGACCGTTGGATGATTTCCGAAACTTCTGTCATTTGATGACGTGTTTGCTCTAGACGAGAGGCTTGTGCAATATTCTCGCCTGCTTGATGTAGGAGAAATTCAACAACTTGTTCTCTATATACTTGATTTTGAGAGGAACTAATTGAAGCCTGTTCTTGAGCAAGCTTTTGATTACGAACAAAGCCCATTGACTGTGGCCGGCCATGGACAATAACATTGCATGAGACCATTTTCGGCGGGCTTTGCTGACCGGAAAGCACTGTGAAATGTAGTGCTCCATGAACACCCCATCCTCTGATATGAACATCAGATGGAGCATTGGCAATTAACTGACGCAATCTTCTTAGTGCGCCAAGGCATGAACGTTGAAGGGTTCTCTGTTGCTTTTCAGCCTTTGGATACCGAGAGACTGATAGAGATTCCAAATCAATCTGTCGTTGTAACCCTTCTATTAAAATAAGATGATTTTCATATTCATCGTAAGATAATACCTTCTTCTTTAATTGACAAAGAGTCTTCCATAAGTTGAGACGAATATCATGGATTCCATCATCCGTCAACATCTTTGTAATGTCGTACTGGGAGTCAGCCAAAGGCCAAAACATGACTGGTACTTCACCTTTTTCCAGTTTTTTCCTCATGTTCAGCATTTCATATTTATCATTAAATGAAGATTCTTCTACCTGTTTGGACCAGAGTTGGTGTTTTCTTGTTGCTTCATCGGATTCAACAAGATTGGTAGAGAAATCACTATTCATGCTGGAAGATGAATGACCCAGGGATGGTTCGGAGAATAACCTGAACCCGAGGCTATCTTCTGATGGAGAAAGAGTTTCACCTGCCGATAGTAAAGCATCAGACATGACTGGTTTTACGTTTTCAAGTGCCTCGAGATAGGAGGGCTTTCTCGTCACTACATTGCCTTATGAAGAATTTTCGAGACAACGTGAATCACTACTGCGGAGAGGACTTTCGCAGCAAAGTTCATCACCATGAGGAGGACCGTCATGATGGGTTACAGCAAAAGATGAAATCTATTGCTCCTTGGTCTTCTGACCACACAGAGGGTTCCTGTGGCTCTCATCTGAAGAAGAAACATCAATATTGACCGAATTTTCCTGAAGCAAGTCTTCATGAGGAAGTGTCTGTTGAAGACCTTCAGAATTAATGTTCCCGTTATTGGGAACTGAGGGAGTAGAATCTTGAATTCTGACAGATAAATGTCTAAGGGCTTCAAGAACTCCAGCATCGAGCAAGGCCTTGTTACAGATTGGCCTTTGATCTCTTGACTGTGTTGGGCGGATCTTTTTCTTAGATGCCTTCTTACTCACTTTAGAAACCACTTGATGACGAAAGTGATTGCTCTGAGCAGGTGTATGTGCCTGATCAGGAAATATGGTCAGGTTAGGCTGACGATCTCCACTCAAATCAGGTGTATGTGCCTGACTTGGTTGTCCATATGATATGGGAGAGTATGCCCCATAACCCTCTTGGACTGGAACAGATGTGTCTGTCTGCTCCGGAGTGAATCTTTGATGTGTCACTCCATTGCTAGGGATAGATTTATGTGTCGGCCCCTGAAATGATGCTGAAGCTGTTATGATATCCTGGAAAGCATCCAGAATATGAGTAGGAATTCTCTTCTGCTCTTTCACCATTGACAAAATATGTTTGGTGACTTCAGCTGCCGGAACGGGGAAATCCGTCCATTACGGGCTTGGAGTAGGTGTATGTGCCTGCTCCTGTCCTCCATTTCCTGTCAGTGAATCCTGACAGTACTCAAGTGTGGAGGCAGAGAGTTGATTCTGCCTCTTGTTTGTCGTCGGGACTTTCCGACTGACTTCTCCGGGCGCTACCAAGCGAGACTGTTGGTAGTCCTGATTAGTATTAGCAGGTGTATGTTCCTGCTGATTACACTTCGCCAAATGCGGTTGACGAGATCAATCATATGTAGTCAGACGAGCCTGCTGAATAACTGGTGATGTATAAGCAGGTGTATGTTCCTGTCGATGGTACTCCGCCGGAATTGCCTGGTGGGATAGGCTTGATGCTGTCAGACGAGTATGCTGGACATCGGAATTAAAACGAACAGGTGTGTATGCCTGGTCGTTGTTTGCCACCAAGTTAGGTTGGTGGACTTCTCCGGAGATGGCAGGGATGACAACCTGCTTATTATTAACCGGATTCCGTCTCTGGCGGTTCATCTTGCCTGCTCGGGTTCGAGGAACCTGAGCTGAATGCCTGGAGTCGGTACCCTCATCATGTTGAGGGCGCACTACCGCACGAGTCTGGCGGCGATTGTTGATGGGAGCCCTCGAGAAGGACTCCTGTATTTTTGAATTAAGGTCCTGCGGGACCTGCTCATTCACTTCCTCAGAGTAAGGGAGTGAAAGGAAATTGCATTCTGGGGATAACGACCCGAAATGGTGGAGACGGTAGTCAGCACCTCCTGCTTCTTGATTGCTGGCCGCCGTTGTCCGGACGACCAGGTAGAGTTGTTAACTTGGAGGGCTTGACGAGCGGCCTCCAGAGTTGGGATAGTACTGTTGCGACGGTACTCCTTAACCAGTGCATTAGAAACACAGCATTGAAGACGCTGAGTTGGTGATGTCATCCTCAGAGTGGATGACGTTCCAGCAGGAGTAGCAGCATTGGTTTTCATAGCAGCAGACCTCACAGTAGAGGTGTTTAAAGCAGTAGTATTCACAGGGGTGAATTTAAGGAAAGCCATTTTTGCAGAAGATCTTGAGAAAAGAGTGCATGTTCCATGTAACAGACATAATCAAGATGAATCCGGCCACTGCATCTTTTGGATGAGCACATGTCAATGATTGCTTTGTTGGCCCAAGGGGCTTAACAAATAAGAATAACATCACTTTAACTTGGTTAAGGATTCACGTCGGGTTCACCATTTTTGTTTCGCATGGAATCCGGGGATGACCTCCTGGACGGGAGATTCAAACGTTCTGATCGGTTTCTAACGGGTTTGTTCGTAGAACAGGAAACATCCAATGATTCCACATCTGTTTGGACCTACTTTCCAAAGGCAGGTGCTCATTAGCTTGTGGACTAATGAGGCTTAGGAATTTGCATTGGTCGAGAGGATGGGAGGTCAGACTCATCACACCTTTTTGAGGGGAATTATTGTCTACTCCGGGACTCTCTTTATAGATTTAAGTTATGTTCGTGAATCCTTATTATATTACCAAGTATAAAATGAGGTTTCCTTTAGTTTTAACAATCAATTATCAAATATGCAAGAAATTTAGAGAATCTTTTATATGTATTCGAGGTTCTTCATCAATAGAGAATCATCTATATCTGTTTAGAGATTCTTGGTCAATGGTATCCTTCAAAACATTTATATAAAAGTCTCTTGGTCATTATGATGACCAGGCTGGTTTTAAAGCCACTCAGTGGGGCACTTGAAGTTTATCGTCATTCAGAAGGACAGAGATTATTTCAAAAGTTGGGATCGAACGCATACATGGGCTACCTATGTATCCTTTGTTTTGGAAAAGGAATCAGAACCCACGTAGTTCGAGAAATGGAGTATGATGTTTATGATTGATGGCTCAAAGATTAATTTCATAATTACTTTTACACTCTAAGCTCACGTGAGTCATGCGCGGTGTGAGAAACAAGAGGTATTGGTAAAATTTAGACAATTGTGCCATGAAAGATGCAATCATAAGAATTTGTTTGGGGCTTATGTATGGATGACTGCCCAGATAGATGAAGGTTTAGGATTTACTTTTAGGGAGAAAATCCATGAACAGGGTCCATAAAGTTATATGTTCTTCATGGAGATTTGAATACTCTAATCTTGGGGCTTACTCCTAAAGAGGATTCCCAAGTTAGGAGGGGACTTATGATGGGGTTTTACTCCTGAAAAGGAAACCTAAATCAAAGTTAAATTATGACTGGTTAAGAGAAATTTAAGGGAACTTGGGGCTTATTCCTAAAAAGGAGACCCAAGGTTAAGGGACTTGGGGCTTACTCCTGAAAAGGAAGCCCAAGGTTATGACTGAGTCTTATTCCTGAAAAAGGAGACCCAGGTTAGGGATTAAGGTTTGGGGCTTACTTCTGAGGAGGATGCCCATGATTATGACTGAGTCTTATTCCTGAAAAAGGAGACCCAGGTTAGGGATTAAGGATTGGGGCTTACTTCTGAGGAGGATGCCCAAGATTAAGGTTGGGTCTTATTCTTAAGAAAGATGCCCATGATTATGACTAAGTCTTATTCCTGAAAAAGGAGACCCAGGTTAGGGATTAAGGTTTGGGGCTTACTCCTGAGGAGGATGCCCAAGATTAAGGTTGGGGATTATTCTTAAGAAAGATGCCCAAGATTATAGGACTTGATTGGGGCTTACTCCTAAGGAGGATTCCCAATATTGGGAACTTTAAGAATTTGGGGCTTACTCCTAAGGAGGATGCCCAATATTGGGAACTTCAAGAATTTGGGGCTTACTCCTGAGGAAGATGCCCAGATTAAAGGTTTTATCACTGGGGATTATTCCTGAAAAAGAGACCCAGGTTAAGATTCTCTCATCTTAAAGGATGAGGTTGAATGAATGAACACTCCGTATTTTAGTGACATAAGGATATTTAAATCACTAGACTTTGAGAGAGATTCCACAGAATTCCTTTCAGATAAGAAATTCAAATCAATAAATCATTCCATAAATGGTTTTGAAGAGTGTCTTGAAGACTGAATCTTGAAAAGGAAAGGTGAAATGGCTTAGGAGGGGTAAAAATGGGAAAGATGGGCACCCAAAAAGATAGGGGCGCGCAAGTTTTGCAAGGCGCGCAAGTCTTCCGTGGGCGCCCAAGTGTTGATCGCGCAGGTATACCTGCGCGACACATAGTGTACTTGCGCGATTTTCAACCAGCAATGAAATACTTGAGCGACTCTTTTCTAAACCCTTTAGAATGTTCTCGAGGTTCTTCCAGAAAAGGGACACGCAAGTTATATTGAAGGAAATAAGTCGGCGCGCAAGTGTTTGATAAGTTTCAACACTTAGGCCTTCCTTCTTCTCTTTAGATCTTCTGTTCTAGGTAAGAAATTACCTTAGAAGTGTTCCGGAAGCTTTGAGAAGAGACTTGGGCGTCGGGAGCTTCAATCCGAGTTTCTGGAAAAAGATCCTTTCGAATGGGGGGCCCACAGGGTCTATTTATAGGCAAAAGAAGACCCCGAGCGGTTACCGGGCGGTTACCACTTAGGTCGCGCAAGTCACCTACGCGACCAAGGGTGTCGCGCAAGTGTACTTGCGCGATAGTGGTATAACTTGCACGATGGATTTGCTGTTGATCCTTTGTTCATGCCTTTGTCGGTTTTTGATGTTTTCTTCAAAGGATGAATCCCTTTCATCTTAGATATTCCCTTTTCCGATCTTTAGATTCTGTGACGAAAGGAGCGTCAACAACATCATGAATATCATTCTTGAGATAATGGATATTTGACTACGTGAACAACTTGTAAATATAAGAAGTTCACTTTTGACTCAAGTACCAAATATCGACAAAATCACCGTTATTAACTTAAATGGCTAAATAATGTTCATAACATGGTAATAAGTGATATAAAAGGTATAATGAACATGATAAAGGTTCTTAAGAAAGTAGAAATTAACTCAATTTTATTATTCAGTACAGTAAAGAACGATCGAGTCAAGTCGGACCCGATGTAAGGGACTTCATCTCAATCTCCTTTCATTGAGGCGTATATTATTTTATACACAACCTTATTTTATATGGTGTATAAACCCCTTTGACTTTTACATTTATCCAAAAGGAATCATTTTTATACGAAGCGTTTTACAAAATGATAAAAGGGAATGTTTTTGTCATACGTATGCAGCAACAATGACTTCTCCACCGCTGTGACCATTATTTGAGTTTCAGATTCCTCTACAAGCCATACATTTTCTAAAAGTAAATATCATGTTTTACTTTTCTTTTATTTTGGTATTTAAAATGGTTTTGATAATGTTTTATTATATCACTGTGTTATTGATATCTTGTGATTGAAATGTGGAAATGTTATGTTTCCTTTATACATGTTTTATGTGATGCGATTATGTTATGGTTCTTGGGAATTGTTATGAAGATGGGTGGTTCTGTGATAAACTAAGGGCGGGTTAGCTCGATATGGCTCTCCAATGCATTGGGTAACGCGAAGGATTGAAATGATAAGGTTTCTCCGAAGCGATTTAGGGAATATACTATGATGGGTATTCCAAACGTAACCAAGAGGGTTACTCCCTAAGTAAGAATGTTATGAATTCCTCAAGTTACCTTTATGTCTTATGATTTCTATGATTTATTCATGATTTGATGAGGTGTGTTAAAGTGCCTATGTTTATATGGGTAAAGTATGATTTCATTCTTATGTATATATGAACTCATGTTCCCTTTCCATATTTTTATTACCCTTACTGAGATTTTTATGCTCATCCCATGTTTTTGAAATGTTTTTCACAGGTCAAGGGAAAGGTGCATGATAAAATGATAGTGTCAAGGAAGTTTCAAGAAAGAATCCATGTTTTATTTTAAAAATATTTCCATTGATGGGAAAAATGAATACTATCTTTTATGTAACCACTTTGTTTAAATGTGGAATTTAATTCATGTTTTATGATCAAATTCTCTAAAACATTAAACCTGATAAGATCCTCAATGTGTAATCTTGTAATAAAACAAGACTAAGTAAGGTTTAAGGTTGGGGCCTTATATTTGGTATCAGAGGGAGGTTTAGATAACATTAAGAGTTAGAATTCTATTAAATTATTATCCAAAAATATTTTTTTATGGTCAAATTGAAGTGATATAGTATTTGAAGATTACCATGTTGCTTCATCTAAGACATGTTTGTTCAGAATGGTTTTCCGCAGAGGAAACATGGAAGCCGTGCTAGGAAGGCATACATAAGGAAATAACCTTTCGAATTAGTATCCTGATATGGTCAGAATTTGAACTGAATAGTTTGTTGCTGTAATGGAGTAGTTGACTCACGCGATAAATGGTGGTGGTATCCATGCATGTGATCATCCAGATCAACCACAGAGGAACATGTCATTGGTGGAAAATTTAACGAGGCAACATCCCCCATCATTCAGAGGATCATCTGACCCTGTGCTAGCTGAAGGGGGGATTAAAGCACTGGAGAATATTTTTGATGTCCTGGGGTGTTCAAACAATCAAAAGGTTAGTCTTACTATTTACCGTTTGGAGGGTGAAGCAGATCTGTGGTGGTCGATGGTTAAAAATATCAGGGATGCTGATGAGATTGATGCTCTCGACTGGGATGAATTCAAAGGTATGTTTCTTGAGATGTATTTTCCTAAGGCTGTTCGACATAGAATGGAAAAACAATTCTTGGAATTGAGGCAAGAAAAAGACTCAGTGGCTACCTATGAAGAGATGTTCACTCGATTGGAAAGGTATGCTCCAAATTTTATTCGAGCCCTTGATAGTAAAATCAATCATTTTTACTCAGGATTAAATCCAAAATATCGAAGGGCATTAGCTTATCATGAATTAAAATGTTATGAAAAGCATGTTCGATGTGCTGAGAAGGTGGAAATGGAGTTTTCTGATGATCAAGTGTTCTATAACAACCAGTAGAAGAAGGGACCGAGGTGGTAGGAGAGAGGAAAGAATTCTTCAAAAATGTATGATGGTAAGAAAACTAAGTTTTTAGTTTGTGATAAATGTGGTAAAAGTCATACTGGTGAATGTCTTCTGAATTTTGGAAAGTGTTGTCGATGTGGTAAGATGGGACATAAGGCTCGTGATTTCCCTACAAAAGATCATGGTGATGATAAGACCAAATTTGATTTACAGTTAGTGAAATGTTTTAAGTGCAATGAGATGGTTCACTATGAAAACGAGTGTCCGAAAAAGAGCTTGAGTGATGGGAATCAGTTATACTACAAGTAGAAATGGGTGGTGAAATCCTTTGCAACTACTTTAGCAAATGTCGGGCCATCAAATGAAGTTGTATCAGGTACTTTGTTTGTTTTTTCAGATTATGCCAGTGTGTTGTTTGATTCGGGGTCAACACATTCTTTCATCTCTGAAACCTTTTCTAGTAAAATGGGAATACCATCTCAAGAAATGAATCCTAAACTTATGGTAAAAACACCTGGGGGAAATGTTGAGGTAAAAAGAATTTATAAGAATCTTCTTATCCTTATTCTTGGAAAGAACCTACTTGGAAAACTTATTGTTTTACCTCTAGTAGAGTTTGATATTATCCTGGGTATGGATTGGCTCTCTATTTACCATGCTAAGATTGACTGTAGAGCTAAATACGTTTCTTTTTATAAAGACATTCAGTTTGTGTACAAGAATGAACCCTTACTATTGATAACATATCAAGAGGCTGAGAAACATGTAAAAGATGGAAATAAATGTTACCTTGAACACATCATTGAAAATAAAGGAATTGTTCTGATTAATGATGTGCCCGTGGTAAATGAGTATCCTGATGTTTTTTCTGATGATTTTCCTGGAATAATACCAGATCAGGAATTTGAGTTTACAGTAGACTTAGTTCCTGATGCTAAACCAATTTCAAAACCCCCTTATCGAATGGCTCAAATTGAACATTTAGAGTTGAAGGAGAAATTACAAGATTTATTAGAGAAATGTTTCATTCTACCTAGCACATCACCATGGGGTGCTCCTGTTTTATTTGTTAAAAATAATGATGGTTCTATGAGACTTTGAATTGATTATAGAGCCCTGAATAACATCATTGTTAAGAACAGATATCATTTGCCTCATATCGATGATTTGTTTGATCACCTCCAGGGAGCTCAATATTTTTCAAAGATTGACTTGAGATCGGGGTACCATCAGTTGAAGGTAAAGGAAGATGATGTTCCGAAGACCGTGTTTCATAAAAGATATGGCCATTATGAATTTGTAGTAATGCCTTTTGGGCTAACCAATGCACCTAATGTATTCATGGACTTAATGAATATAATTTTCCATGAGTTCTTGGATATGTTTGTGGTGGTTTTCATTGATGTTATTTTGGTGTTTTATAAAAGTAATGAGGAGCATGAAAGACAATTAAGGGTAATTTTGCAAACCTTAAAAGAAAAGAAATTGTATTGGAAATTCATCAAGTGTGTGTTTTGGTTGCAACAAATTTCTTTCCTTGGTCATATTGTTTATAAATATGGAATAATTGTGGGTACTGCAAAAACAAAGGTTGTTGGAGAATGGACAAGACCCACAAATGCAACTGAGATTCGTAGCTTCCTTGGTTTGGCAGGAAATTACTGAAGGTTTGTTAGAAAATTTTCACTGTTATCTAGTCCAATGACTAAGCTAACTCAGAAGGGAGTTAAGTTTATATGGACAAAAGAATGTGATGATTGTTTTCAGGAGTTGAAAAGAAGATTGGTGAATGCTCCAGTTTTGGCACTTCCTTCCAGGAATGGTGAGTTTGTTATCTATAGTTATGCTTCATTGAAAGCACTTGGTTGTGTCATTATGCAGAATGATCAGGTAATTGCTTATTCTTCGCGTCATTTGAAAACTCATGAGGTAAATTACCCTACACATGATTTGGAATTAGCTGCCGTTGTTTTTTCTTTAAAATTTTGGATGCATCATTTGTATAGAGTAAAATGTGAAATATATACCGATCACAAAAGTTTAAAGTATATATTCACTCAGAAAGAATTGAACATGAGACAGAGGAGATGGCTATAATTAATCAAAGATTATGATTGTACAATTCATTACCATCCGGGGAAAGCGTATAAAGTGGCTGACGCTTTGAGTCGAAAAAGTAATGCTTCATTAAAAATGTTGGGTTTGGAAAGTGATCTTTTGGTTATGGATTTGATGAACTTTGGAATAGAAGTTGTTGGTGTAGGATTTCCTTCTATTTTCTTTCAGGTATCAATGAAATTTTCTCTATCAGACAGAATCAAACAGGCACAGAAGCAAGACAGTGAGTTGCAGAAAAAGGTAGAGCTGGTTCAGAAAGGTAAGTTTCATGAATTCAACATTGATAGTGATTTTGTTTTGAGATTTGGGACGAGATTATGTGTGCCTTGTGATTCACAGTTGAAGAGAGAGTTCATATTTGAAGCTCATAGTTCTCCATTTTCAGTTCATCCTGGAAGTACTAAGATGTATAGAGATCTTCGAGAGTATTACTGGTGGGATGGAATGAAAAGAGATATTGCTGATTTTACTGTGAATTTTTTGACTTGTCAGCAGGTTAAAGAAGAGCGGTAGTTACCAAAAGGGATGCTTCAGCCTTTACCAGTGCTAGAGTGGAAATGGGAAAATATATCCATGGACTTCGTTATGGGATTTCCGAACATACCTCGAGGTAATAATGTAATCTAGGTTATTGTTGATTTCTTGAATAAATGTGCTCATTTCCTTCCTATTCGAGATACTATTTCTCTAGATCAACTTTCTCGATTGTACCTTAAAGAGATAGTCAGGTTTCACGGAGTTCCTCTATCCATTGTATCCGATCGTGATCCTAGTTTTACTTCTAACTTTTGGAAGGGCCTTCAAAATTCATTGGGTACTGAATTAAATTTTAGTACATCTTTTCATCCGCAATCAGATGGGCAGTCAGAAAGAACAATTCGGACTTTGGAGGATATGCTACAGGCTTGTTGGATGGATTGTCAGGGAAGTTGGGACCAACATCTTTCTTTGGTTTAGTTTTCTTATAATAACAGTTTTCTTTCCAGTATACAGATGGAACCATTTGAGGCGTTATATGGGAAGTATTGTCGAACTCAATCTTTTTGGGATGAAGTGGGTGAAAGGAAGTTGATGAGACTGGAATTGGTAGAAGAGTTAGCAGAAAAAGTTCAGTTGATACAGATTCACATGAGAACAGCTCAGGGCAGGCAGAAGAGTTATGCAGACAACAGGAGGAAGGATCTCTCTTTTGAGGTAGGTGATCATGTTTTTCTCAAAGATTCACCATGGAAGAGTGTGATGCGATTTGGTAAGAAAAGAAAGATGAGTACAAGGTTCATTGGACCATATGAAATTATGGAGAGAGTTGGATCAGTTGCATATCGAGTGGCTTTACCTCCTAGTTTATCTCAGGTACACAATGTTTTTCATGTTTTGATGTTAAGAAAGTATATGCTAGATCCATCTCATGTTTTGAGTCCAGAGGTAGTTCAGTTGGAAGAGAATCTATCTTATGAGGAAAAACTGGTTCAGATTCTTGACCACAGAGAGCAAGTGTTAGGGAATAAGGTGATTCATTATGTAAAGGTTTTGTAGAAAAAACCACATGATTGAAGAGGCAACATGGGAATCTGAAAAAGCAATGAGGGATAAATACCCCCACTTTTTCGATAAGTAAATAAATTGCGGGGACATAATTTTCTAATGGGAGGAAGGACGTAACATCCCAAGTATGTAATGAATAATAGATATTTTTATATATGTCTATTTATGAATTATATAGTGTTTTAGAGGCTTAAAATGAGAATAAATCCAATCTTAAGCATGGAATACACTAATATTTTTAAAAGATTGTTTTACTGCCTTTTGATGGAAAACCATTTTTAAATAGACATTTTGACAATTTTATAATATCTATTTGTCAAAAGAAACATATTATTTATGATTAGTACATTGAAATTTACATTGGAAAAAATTTTTGGTATTTTTCTGACAGTGTTCATTTTTTAATGAATAGTGAAAAATACTGCATTTTACATCAAAACTGCTTTTTCATCTAATTTAATTATATGGTTAGATTATCATTTTAATTAGTATTAAAGTGTAATCTGAATATATTTTTACCATTTAATCCAATGGTGGTAATTAGTATTAATTTCACTTTAGAATTGGGCATAAACTAATGCCAAACTTTTCATAGATATTGTTTCAAAAAAACCCGCTATTTGTTTTGACAAGAGGAATTATTTAATTATTTCAATTTATTTGTTTGGAATTTGGTAAAATGGATTCCATATTTGGAATCATAAGGTACAAATTATTTAATTAAGACTCTTTTGTTTTTTGGACATTATGAATAGTAACGACGGTAATTATCTTTAATTATCTTGATTAATGAGTAATCAGGTAGTTGAGGATAATAAAATAATATCATAATAATAAAAAATGACACCAACATGTGTCATAATGCTACTGGTTGTCTCATGGCCAACCGTTTGATTCCTTGTGCAAAACTTGTGGACCCCATGGAATCACTTTTGTGGAATGTGACTTGTAATCTTTTTTTTAAAGAATGTAAATATAACAAAGAATGTATCACCTGAGTAAAACATTTTTACTTTTGTCTACATAGATGATATTATGGACTATAAATATTCATTGTAAATATAAAACGATTTCCTACATCATAGTATTTTTTTCATAATTTTTATAAATTAAATAAATTAAATTATTTATGACATCATGATGATGCAGTGATTACCTCCTTATTTAACGATTTAAATAAAATAAAAAGATAATGTAAAATATAAGACCTAAACTTGGGAAAAACATATTGGATGAGTATAATTAGAATCCTTATCAATTTATCCTAGAATTATATCAATGTGGGACATTTTAAATCCAAAAATCATTTTAAAATAAAGTAACATTTCTTTACATTCCAAGAGTGCCCCTCCTCTCCTCTTATAAAAGGCCCCCACCTCTACCTCCTTACCCACACTTCCAAAGCCTTTGTATCGGCCAACCCCTGCCCATGTTGTCTCTACACATCCTTATATAACTCTTAGAATCCTCAATTTGGGCATATGTCTTCCCAAGGAAGCCTTTGAGCTCAAACCAAAGGGCGTTACCCGATTTTAACGTAATGCCTTCCCTTGAGTCCTTTTGTTTTATTTTGCTTCTCCAACCCTCTACAATATTTTTATTAATTTCTTTTGTAACAAAACCAGTATTTTACATATACTATGATGTTTTTATAACAAGGATTCGAGCTACACTTACACACACCTACATTTAATGGTTAAATAACATACTGTTTCCGTGGATGGAAAATTTCTGCCTCACGAAACGATGATTGTTCAATATTCTGATAACAACTTCAAAGGTGGCCATTAAGATGACACTATATTTATATATGATATATAATAAGTTTAATTTTTCCTTAATCTTCTTTATTTTTCATTTTTATCATACCTTTATGGTTTCCATTATGGTCAAACGCGATATTTTCATTTTAGGAAGTGCGGACTACCGCCCCCTCAATGTGATTTGATTAGTTAATACTATATGTGGGACATATAAAGGACGGAGTTATGATATTATATATGATATTATAATGTAATTATAATATAACTTTATATAATTATGATTCCATTACATAAAATATGAAATAGAAATGAAAGTAGCGTTCATGCGTACGTACAGCTTACCGTCTCCATGAACGATGCATTTCATTTCTTACCTCTAAATGATTGTGTAATATTATAAATGAATGTATATACTGGACATATATTAAATATATGGCATATAAATCATGAATATAATTCTTGAGATAATGGATATTTGACTACGTGAACTACTTTTAAATATAAGAAGTTCACTTTTGACTCAAGTACAAAATATCGACAAAACGACCGTTATTAACTTAAATGACTACATAATGTTCATAACATGGTAATAAGTGATATAAAATGTATAATGAACTTGAAAAAGGTTCTTAAGAAAGTATAAATTAACTCAAGTTTATTATTCAGGACATTAAAGAATGATCGAGTCAAGTCGGACCCGAGGTAAGGGACTTCGTCTCAATCTCCTTTCATTGAGGAATATTTTATTTTATACCCAACCTTCATTTATACAGTGTATAAACCCCTTTTACTTTAACATTTATCCAAAAGGAATCTTTCTTTTATGAAGCATTTTACAAAATGACAAAATGGAATGTTTTTGTCGTACGTATGTGGCGACAACGACTTCTCCGCCGTCGTGACCATCATTTGAGTTTCAGCTTCCTCTACAAGCCATATCTTTTTTAAAATAAAAATAAATTCCGTATTTTACTTTTCTTTTATTTTGGTATTTAAAATGGTTTTGATAATATTTTATTATATCACTATGTTATTGATATCTTGTGATTGAAATATGGAAATGTTATGTTTCCTTTATGCATGTTTTATGTGATACGATTATGTTATGGTTCTTGTCCATTGTTACGAAGACGGGTGGTTCCATGATAAACTAAGGGCGGGTGAGCCCGATATATCTCTCCAATGCATTGGGTAACGCGAAGGAGTGAAACGTTAAGGTTTCTCCAAAGAGATTTAGGGAATATACTATGATGGGTATTCCAAACGTAAGCAAGAGGGTTACTCCCTATGTAAGAATGTTATGAATGCCCCACATTTTCTTTATGTCTTATGATCTCTATGATTTATTCATTATTTGCTGAGGTATGTTAATGTTCCTATGTTTATATGGGTAAAGTATGATTTCATTCTTATGTATATATGAACTCATGTTTCCTTTCCATATTTTTATGACCCTTACTGAGCTTTTTATGCCCATCCCATGTTTTTGAAATGTTTTTCACAGGTCAAGGGAACGGTACATGATAAGATGATAGTGTCAAGTATGTTTCAAGAAAGAATCCATGTTTTATTTTAAATATGTTTCCATTGATGGGAAAAATGAATACTCTATTTTATGTAACCAATTTGTTTAAATGTGGAATGTAATTCAAGTTTTATGATCTAATTCTCTAAAACTCTAAACCTGAAAAGATTCTCAATGTGTAATCATCTAATAACTCAAGATTAAGTAATGTTTAAGGCTAGGTCCTTATATAGTGATGCCTTTCAGACTCACTGATGCTCCACAAATATTCACGAAAATAATAAAGACAGTATTTATATATTTTCATGAAAACAATTTTTTAATCCTTATATTTGAACCTTTTATATACATCAAGACCAGGGAGGAAGACAAGAAACATTTAAATACTTTGATAAAAACTTTGAGATGGGAGACATTTTTAAAAATTATAGTAAATGTGAGCTTTTAATAGATGAAGTATCATTATTGGGGCATGTTCCCATTAGTAAAGGAATATTTGTAGACCCTTCCATGTCAATGTTAATTGATGAGTGGAACATGACATCGTCTATAATAGAGATATGCAGTTTTGTTGGTCTAGATTTTTATTACAGATGATTTGTGATGTAATTCTCATGATTTTCAAACACACTAACCTGGCTAACATAGAATGTATTGGAAATTTTCTAGACTAGTAAATGTGAACACTTCCTTAAAGAGTTGAGAAAGTGACATATCATTATAATGGTACTTACACTATCGAAATTTGGGGAACTATTTATGGCATATAGTTATAATTAAAAAAGGGTTCAGGCTACAATGTTTTTGAAAAAAATGACAAAACGATATCATATGCCTCACGAAAGTTGACTATTCAAGAGAATATCTATCCCATCATCATCTAGAGTTTTCTTGTGTTATCCTTACATTTAATATATGGAACAATTATCTCTATGCAAAAAAGTGTGAGATATATACTAATCAAAAGATCCTAAAATATATATATTCACATAGAAGAATCTTTATATACACAACTGTAGATAGTTAGAGACCATTGAGGATTATGATTCCCCAATCCACTGACGTCAATGTAAAACAAATAAAGTTGAACATTATCTACGTATAAAGGAACCAATAACATTATCAATGATGAGAATGGAAAAGGATCTAATATTCTTAGACTTGCAAAGGATGGATATATAAATCCTTATGGAAGGAATATCATCAATTCTTTCTCAAATTATTGTTCAACTATCCCTTATAGAGAAATCAATTAAATGATGTTGAAATATAGAAAATTTTGGAAACTACAATAAATTGGAAATCATTAGATTTAGAAATTGTTGAGGAAGGAGTCGTAATAATTGGTTTTTGACTATATATACTACCGAATCTAGATTTAAAAAAAATATCTTCTCAAAGATGTGTGTTGGTCAACTTTCTATATCCACCTAGGGAACATAAAGATGTATCAAGATATCCAAGATCACTATTGGAGGGACTGTATGAAGAAGGAGATCATTTAATATACATCAAAGTGCCTAGAATATCATTTAGTGAAGGATGAAAGACACAAATCTAAGGGGAATAAACAGCTATTACCTATACCAACATGGAAATAGGAAAACATCAACAAGGAATATTTCATAAGGATTTAAATTAAATACATAGGAATCAATGATATACCTGTTGGTGTTGATCTTATTACCAAGAGAACTCATTTTATCACTGTTTTAGAAGAATTACAACTTGAACAACTTAAGAAAATATACATCAACGAAGTAGTAAGGTTTCATGGAGTACTTTTACCTAATATATTTGACAACAATCCATGATTTACATCAACATTTTGGATATGTCTCTATCATTATATAAATAATAATTTAAACTCTAGTATGAATAATCATCCTCAAAATGATGGTAAGTCTAAGAGGACTATTTATACATAGAAATACATGTTTAGAGAATGTTTATTGAGATCATAGGAGTATGGGATCACCTTCATGAACTGGTAGAATTATCATATGATAATAATTACACTAATGCTTTCAAATGTCCCCATGTTAATCCCTTTATGGGAAAAGATGTAGAACACCAGCATGTCAGGTTTAATTCAGCGAATATAAGCTCCTAGGACATGAAATGGTAGAAAAATATGAAATCCATTCAGATGAACATCGATGGATTCCATAGTCAACAAAAGATATATGACGATAATCATCGTTGAGGCATTGTTTTTTCACTTTGTGACAAGTTATTCCACCACATATATCCATGGAAGAGGGACCATGGATTTGGGAAGAGAGAAAAGATATGTCCCATTCATATCAGTGACTTTGAGATTCTTCATCATGTCAGAGTTGTGGCATATCAATTTAACTTCCACAAACCATTTCTAAAGTACATGATCCATTACACACATCACATGTTAGGAATTACATACCAAATCCCACACATGTACTAAATTTAGAGGTGGAAAAACATGAAATTGATCTTTCAAAAAAAGAGATGCCTATAAAGAACATGGACTTTATAGATAATTATTTATGAAAAAAGAGTACTCTCCTAGTCAAAGTGAAATGGAGGAATAATAAGTATAAATAGACAACATGGGAGCTAGATTAATCAATGAAGGAGAAGTACCCTCACCTATTTTCACCTTGGTTTATAGAATAAAATTTTAAAGGATAATTTTTATAAGGGGGAAAATGTAACAACCTATAAATTTATCAATGAAATCTCACTTATTAAAATTATATCATGTAGTATAAATTAATTAAATCATATAGTGAGCTTAATAGAAACATTATTATCATAAATTAATATTGAAAGAAGAGGTACTTATAGAAATTAATAAACCTATTCAAAGGGAATAAAAACATGATTACTAGAATTTTAATGTGTCAATTATGAATAATAATATAGCTGTTAAAATATTGGCCTCAATTAAGAAAGTATAGAAAAAAATTAGGTATCATAAAAATTTAGAATATTATATATTTACAACATTGTATATATAAATAAATGTTTCAAAAAAGTTAAATTATGTTTTTATGTTTTTTTGAAACATAAATGATTATTTATATTTCTATAATTAATAAAATACATTAATATAAATTTTTTATACATAAAATAGATTTATAAATTTATATTTCATTGTATAATGAATATACGAAAATGTTATGAGACCATAATTAATTAATAAAAGTGTCATAAAATTTGTTATCATATTAAAAAACATATTTTTCGAATGAATGATGAAATTTTTTGAAAATTAAATTATTAAAATATAGAAACTTATTTCTATAAAATTATCTCCATTCATGAAATCTGAATATAAAAAATGGTTTGGTAGTGTTGATTATATTTTAATAATATAATTAATATAAATTAATAGTGAAATACGGTGATTTAATGGTTTTTTAAGATAGTTATGTGTCAATACCCTTTTATTAAGCATAAAATAAATAAGACATCTTTAAAAACTGGGAAGAAGAAACCCGTTACAAAAAATGGAAAAATTCCTTAATGAAAAATATATAAATGTCATGATGATCATACAGGTCCAAAGGGAAGAAAACGTCAAGTAAAACGCTAGAAATAACCTTATCACACCCATAAACAGGTAGTTCAATAATGAAACTACTCAAAATTATATGTATCCTCATATTCAAAAAAATTTCACCATGCTGGTGTCACAACGTGGACGAGTACCTCTCCAAATAACACAAATGTGTCGAGGAGATCCAGAAGAAATATGCCAACATACCCTTCTATATTTCGAGCCACACACCTGAAAGTGAACCCACTGGTTTGAACTATATTGACTCATTTAGTTTATTTATTCATAGTAATCAAAAGTAATGATATTTTTGATTGTAAATAATTAATAAATGAATAAAATAGTTAAAATACCCCTCTACTCCCACTATAAATACCACCCCTAGTCACCACTTCTCCTCACACCTCAAAAGCCTCAAAGAATATATAAATTAAATCTATTACCTTCCCAAGCCTCTTCCCCACATATTGTAGCTTCTCATATCCAAAAATGGCCAAGCCTAAGTTCTATAAGGACGTTCTCATGTGGATGATATCCAAGAGGTAAAATCCTCCACCTTTCTCTATTAAATTCATTCTTTCATCCACCACATTCTTTCATCAACAATCCCATGTGACATGATAAATATAGTATCAAAAAAATATTATAATTGTATTTTATTTAATGAAATATCCATCATCAAATCACTTCTCTTATCTTAGCATTTAGAAATAAAAATATCACATGTAATGCGTTGATTCCCCACCTTCATAGACAATGAGTTTTCATTTTTCATTACCACCTTAATGGATGGTTATAAAACCATTATTATAGTTAAATAATATTATAATATGTAAGTTATATCTATTTTAATGTTTTTCGTCTGATATATAAGAATAATATTAAATATAACATTACTAGTTCCGGATGGTGTTAAAACCCACAAAAAATTGATTGTTATTTAATTACGTTTTATATAATGTTTCGTTCCAATATTTGAATAAAATGATATTTTAATACATTATAAAATTATTTAAATATTTTAATACCATTTTATTAATAAAATTTAGTGTTTATTCTATTTTAAAATAACTCCATGTATTAAAATAATGGGAACCGACCCTAAAACCATTAAAAAATGCTCTCAAAAAACAAAATTGAACATTATAACTCGTCAAAACTACTATCAATTAACATAATAAAAATATGATAAATCAAATATATGTTGATTATTTTTGTAAGAAATCATTAAAAACTATAATTTTATTGTCTATAAAATTCTCTTCATGTGCAGAACACATTCATACATAAGGTAAGGGATCTCTTCGAAAACTCCAAATTTATTGTTTGTTTATGAATTATCTGTATTTACAACAATTTATATCTTAATTATACTTATATATTTATTTTAAATTATATTTTTGTGTTCCAAAATAATGTATAAAATCCAATTAATCATTCGTTGGTGGGATATACATGTTTCAAAATGTTTATTTCTCAATTCCTTCAAAATAGAGAACCAGATTAAAGGTAACTTCCCAATTTCTTAACCCTTTTAAAGTACACTACATAGTAAATTTTAATCCACATTTATTTTATCAAATAACTCATCTTATCATGAAATTCTATAATAGTTCATTTCAGTTTTTATACCAAAAATTTATTTCTTTTCCCTCTTTAAAGAAAATTTAATATTTTCCATAAAACTACATTAAAGTGGCTTATTTCTAAAGATTCTTAAACACAATATTTTCAGTTTTTTTCACTCAATATGGATTTAATTTATCATAAACTTGTTATATTTTTTTATTATGAATGTATATGTATGTTTTAAATCCATTACTTCACAAACATAATTATGATACACCCATTGGTTATGCCTTATGACATGATTACAATACAAATTTCATTCCATGAGAATCCCTAATGTTTATTCCTAATATATTATTTTACAAGTGGGAAAAATATTCATGAACATGTTATAATGACTATTACCAAATATTACTCCTTTAAATAGGGTAATTTTTAGTATCATGATATGTCATGTATAGGATTGGAGAGTATCCTAATCCATTACGATACTTTTTCCACTATGTTATGTAGTCTTAGTAGTTAGCATTGAATCATGTTAATGTAATGTTGTATGTTGCTTTGATATTCAAATGTTTTCAATATAAAATGATTCAATCATATATATGTTATGATTTCACATGTGTTTCACGAGCCATGCATTATTTGTTACCATATTTTTCCTTCTAACCCTTGTGTTGTGTTTATGTTACATGATTATTCCCTTTAAAAGGATTTTTAGCTCATGACTTTTGACTGTGTATTCCAAAACTTATCATATGTAAATATAATATCTCAAAAAGATTAGGATCTCACTATGATGATTAAAAAATGATGAATTTATTTTGGTTTCACTCTTTATAATTATTTACCTAGTCTTCCAAATACATTGTACCTTACGATAGATAGTTTGTATTGGATGGTTAATTATTCATAAAACCATTAAATGATATATGTAAAAGTATAGGGTCAAAATACTCCACTTGTTCCTACTCATATAAAAAAATTATCTTAAATATTCTGACTTACTGACCACTCAACCTGGTATGGTGTTCTAAATCTAACTTGAATTCCAAGCTCCACCTACCCCAATCCACCACTCTACATATATAATCCTTATACCTAGTTGGATACACCACCACTACTCATATACTATAACTTATCAAAATATTTCCATAGAAACCCCATATTTCCGCAACAATGACATTTGTGTAGAGGGTTTAGGAACATAGAATTTATAAGATGTAATTTTTCACATTTAAAGAACTGTAAGTTTTCTTATCCCTTAGAACCCAATAGGAATCCTTTCCTAATTATTAATAGATGTTATTTTTCATTTTTTTAATAAATAAAAAAATTAAACCTATTTGATGAAGAAAATAAATCACATTATACATATTTTTTATGTTTAATTTAACTGAAGTTTCCATAATAACAACCTCTTTATAGAGAGTCAACTTCATAAAAACAATCCAAAGATATATTTGTGATTGAAAAACAATATATAATATTCATAGTTTATTCTTTTCATTCCTCACATGCATAGTATAGTCATTACTAAATCATCAATTATTGATAAATATTTCATTATTGACATATTCCCCTTATTTATGTCTATGAACACTTGATCCTTTTCCAATTTCAACCCATCTATTATGTATAGATCATTTAAGATGATATTAAATCCATTAAAAATATATTTACCATTTTATACCTTATTAATCACTGAAAAAATTTCATATCATATACCTCTATCATTTAAGAAAAAAATATTCCCGTCATAGTATCTTTTATCTTAGAAGAACAAGAAGATATAGTTGAATATATTTAACCATTAGTTGAATAGATCATTCCCCATATAACCTATCAATGATGGATGTCTATTTTTCATAAACTCTGATGTCCTATCCTTCTATCTTGACCTATTTATAATAGATCCCCTATCAATCTACATGATTTCTTACATAACTTCTTTAGCAAACGGAGGGACTATAGGGGCACACTCATTTTCTCCTTTTCCTCATATATTCCCAACTAAAGAACCATTATTCATCATATTTTATAACACCTAATAATGATTAGCATTGAAACTGCATAATTAAATGAGATTTATTTATCATAAAAATCTACATAATGAAGTGATATTAGGTAACATATTTTTCAGTTCTCTAATTCATTCACAATTTCACACCCTATTGGTTAAATCCATTTCTTAACAATTATACATTCAAAAAAACATGGAATAAAAAATCAATGATTCATGGAAAATATATTTTAATTTGGAAATTAAAAATTATTCTAATTGATTTATAGTTGAGTTTTTATGTATAATTCCAACCACAATGCCTTAATTTTTCTTGTTTTCACATGTTACGGTTAAACATAGAAAAAACACCATCTTACATGGTCATCACCGACCACTATTTACCCAGACATCCTGGTGACTTAGGTTTCACATAAAAAGTTAATCTAGGATTTCCTATGTGTATATTTCAAATAACAACCATATTAACCTCTATGACTAGTGGTCTTCTCATGAAAAGACTCAACAACAATACTCTAATACCATTTTATAACACACCAAACCATAATCGTGAATATCGAGACCCATTATTGGAAACCAAATGTTATCAAGCATGTCCCCCTATATTTAGAGGATAAATAAATGTTGTATTATAAAAAATAAAAACCACATCTGATGATCCTCATGTAAAATTATTAACAAAAACATTCATGATCATATAAAACTACTTGAAATAAACAAAATTAACTATGATTTCCCTATTATTTATTACACATTAATAGTTGATTTATTAAAAAATATTACACTTCATACATCCTAGATGCTCTATAATCCTAGTGTATTTTGTAATTAGGTACATATCATAACATCTTGAAAAATGGATACAATAATATTATTGAAAACTTCCTTAACTTGCTTCTAAAATTTAATAGATTTTAAAATTGTATGGGATAATATGGGAACATACATAAGAATGTTGTGAGATGTAAATCCGAGTAAGGAAATAAACATTTCACAAGTTTATAAATGTTAGAAAATATTCATATAAATGGGAAATAATATATTTTATAATCATAAACATGAATGATAAGGAATGATATATCATGATAATCATAACATGGGAAATGTGGGAAAAAACATAAAACATTGCACCATAGACATAGGTCATGGATAATTTTTTTGAAAAAATGATGTAAAACTTCCATTTAAAGTATAATTTTTAATTCTTATCCCAAATTTACATATTATGATACTAATAATTACTCATTTCTATAGAGGGATATATATTTCTGGGTGCACCCATCACATTCATTTCATTCTCATTCTTGTGTGTGAAATATAGAAAATAAAACATTAATTCCTTCAATATTTTATTTTATAACATGGTTAAGTAGTTAGAAATAAATACATGTATTTACCAATTAAAATATTTATAAGTGTAATATTTTGAACTCCCTTGATACAAAATGGGTATGTTATTCAATACAATTGTCTTTGCTTGGAAAAATCAAGGTAAAATTTCAGCATTATAATGGCGTGACATAAAAATTCATTAAATGGGTTGATGAGAGAGAAAGGGAACCTTATCATTTGGAAGTGAAGTGGAAGGTAATATGAACATTTAAATACATATCCCAACAATAGAAATTTTAAATAGAAGGCATAATATAATAATTAAAATTTAATGAAGAATACAATGTGATAGTCCCTTACTAAATTTTATGATGGTAGTGAGTGTAAATAATGTTTTGTGGGAGGGTTTTAATAAGAGATAAATGGGTTTATAATGATTTATATATAAAATTTAAAGTCAATTGGATATGGAAAATAATATCCCAAATTAAAAATTTGGTAATTAAAAGGAATAATAAAAAGGAGGTGCTTGAATAAAATGGATATAGGAATATCCCTTACTTGAGTGTGTCTCTCCAAAGGCTTGGGGGCTTCATGAGAGCTTGAGGATCCTTGGTTGGACTCTATAGAGGTGAGGGAAGAGTTAGATAGTGATATAATGATTTTTATAGATGATAAATGGGATCTTGGGTGGGTTTATATAGGAAATGAGTGGGGATTCCATTATTATTTGTTAAATATATCTTTTTTACTCAATATAATAAAATTACCAATACCAAAAAAAACTGCCCATTATTTTTTCAATGGTTTCATCCAAATGGGAGTTTTTTTAATTATTTTATAAGTTTAATGGACAAACATAATAAAATAAAACCCTTGATCATGTGGAAGTGGGTCATACTCTTTACGAAATGATTTTGAAAACCAAATATATAGTAATGGTTTTGGAGGATTCGCAGTGGATTTCGTAAATTAACAAGATAAACATATTCTCACATTGTATTAATGTTAAAACATTTATTTTTTTTATTTATCCCCATTATAGTATTTAATATATCACTTTTAGGTCACTATTATGTTATAAAACAAAAAGTATATTTATATGGTATTTAATTTTTTTCCCAAAAAGTTGACGGCCACCTAAAGTTTTGAAATATACACCGTTGGATAATTTTAAAGATATTATTACAAAAATAGTATTAATTTTATTAAAATAATTTTATAAATATTTTCCATTTCTGTTTTTAATATAATAAAAGATATTTATTGCGAAATGATGGGATTTTTTACAATAACTGTTTTTAACCCTTAAAATTTTATTTTTGATTTCATAATAATTATGTGAACATTTATATTTAATAAAAATAAAAATATTCTATTAAAATTTAATTTATTTGAAAATACATTAATTCATCAAAATAAATGTCTTAATTGAAATTGAGTGTTAATTAAAAATATGATTTGTGTTTTATCATATGAAAAAATAATAATTATCAATCTCAATATATAATCAGTTATAAAGTAGAAGGTATAAGGAATAAATATATTAATAATTTTAATTAAAATTAAATATAAATAATTATAATTTAAGGATATTTTGTTTAGTCTCTCGTAAATTATTTTTACACTTAATTAACATGTTTTTTCTATGGTAAATAATATTTAATACGGTACTATTTATATTTTTCAAAATATAAATTAAACACATTACCTAATATTAATTATAATGTATAAAAATATAGAATAAATTTTATAAAAATAAATTCACATATCTAGAGTAATTTAATTTAATATAACTCTTCCATGCATAATGGAAAAGAGTTTTCCAAAAAAACAATTATTAATCAAAAGATGATTTAACTTTAACTATATAACTAGTAATCGTCATTATATTAACATAAATTATTAATTATGTTTATATAATATAGAAAATTAATTTATATAATTTAACAGTAGTTATTTTTGTAATTAATTACTAAAGAAATACATTAGGTATTTTGAAACAGTTTTACAAAAAATGTGTTTTTAATGATAAAAGAAAACATATATTAAAATTTGCTAATAAGATCATTTAAATATAATTAATTGAGTTATCTATACCTAAATAATTCATATTTTAACATTAAATAAAATTAAAGGAATCATTATACTTTTATATTAATAATTTATTTAAAAAAAATAGAATTTTAAATAAAAATGTTATTTTACACTATTCACTACAAAATCTATATTTTCTGAAAAATTACCATATTTTAATCCTAATATAATTTTTATATGATTATATTAAAGATAAATTTTATTTAATAAAATACATTTTTTAAAATTTATATCATTTTCTTTAATATTTAAAAATATTAATTAAAAATCATTTTTTAAGAAAACATATTTTAAGAAGAAAAAGAAATTACCAAAAATTGATTGATTATTTATTAAGAATTTATAAATATATTTAGGAAATATATACATTTATATAAATATATCCTATTTTATTTTATCCTAATCATAACAACAATTTAATGGAATGTATAAAATGGTAATATTTAAAAAATCATTGTTCTTTTTGTTTCGGTGTTCTGTATCACATATACTATTGAACATAGCTTTAATTTTTAAAAATTTCTGCAGTTACATTATTCCCCCCTTTAATATATTAATTTCTCATAATTTAAACCTGAACTCGATTATTTCTATTTCTATCCATTGACTACAATAAGCTTAAAATTAGGGATGTGTAATTTAAAACAATCAAACACATAAATGGATGTCTAATGGAATTAAAGAGATAACATATGCATTACATGTATTTCCTTTACTTATGAATTTATATGCTTCAATATATCCCTGATATATTTTTTATAATATACTATAATGGTAATTTTTTGACCCCATAATAAATTTTCATAATGATCTTGTGAATCTACCAAATCATATCCCATATAAATGTCAAATTGGGTGTGAAACAAAGTATGTTGTCATGTGGTAGTTCCAGTTCATGTCTAGCCAAATATGGTGTTTTTGTGTTTTACCCCTAGGTAAATTATGCCAGAACCATGGAACATCTTGTATTCACACAGATATGTATTTTTTTATTTACCACTTACTCTATTGTTGAAAAAAATTCGGGATGTTCTCCTATACATAGTTTTATCTATAATACTTTTCTATACATTTATAATCCTAATCCCAAAAACTAACTAATCTTTTTCTTTAATACAAACAATTACGAACATGTTTTTTATTATATATTATTACATGATTTATTACAAAATATTACACATAATACAAACTGGAAGATTGAAAATTTTACTTTCTTTTGGAATTAGGTACATAGTATAACATCTAGAACATGAAATACAATAACAATATTGAAAACATACTTAACATGCCTCTAAAATATCATGGATTTAAAAATTTCTTTGGATAACATGAGGACATACATAATAAAGGGATGAGATATAAAGATCTATTAGTTTATTAAAATGGAATAAGTTGATAAATGTGAGAAAATAGACATATAAAATTGGGAATAAAATGACTGTTAATTACACACATGAATAACAAGGCTCGATATAGAATGATAATCATAACATTGGAAAAGTTGAAATAACATAAAACATTTCATCATAAACTTATGTCAAAGCTAACATCCAAGGAAGCATGATGGGATAAGTCCAAAAAATGAATCAGGTTCACTCTCTATCCCAGCATGACATCTCATGAGGCTAAACATTACCCAATGTATTGGAGAACTATATATTTCTGTGTGTAGCTATTTTTTCATTTCATTCTCATTCTTATGTGTTAAACATAGATCAGACAACATGATTTCATTCATCATCATATTTTATTCCACGATAAATGAGTGTCGAAAAAATACATGTATATCCAAACCAAAATAATTATAAGTGTATAAGATGAAATCCCTTGATAGGAAATGGGTATGTCATTTACTAAACAATTCTTTTGCCATGAAAAAAGCGCAGTGAATGTTTTTCTGCATATCATTGTCATAAAAATATTTATAAAATGATTCGAGGATGTATAAAGTCATACCTTATCAATTTAACATGAAATTTTAAGTAAAAGGAACTTGGAAAGGAAAATAACACCATTAGGAATTGTGAATAGAAATGATAATATAAAAAATAAAATTTAATAAAGAAAAGAAGGTGAGAATCCTTTACTAAATATTGGTATGGTAATTGGTGTACATAATGTTTAATGGGAGGGTTCTAGTGAGAGAGAAACTATTCTATCATAATTTAGACATAAAATTGATAGTAATTTTAATATGGAAGAACATATCCCAAATTTAATAAATGGTAATTAAATGTTATAACATAAAAGAGGTTCTTGAATAAAAAGGAGAGATGATGATACCTTACTTTAGTGTGTGAATCCAAACACATAGGAGGGAATTCTTGAGATCTTGGAAAACATTTGGAGAAGCCTATAGAGTGGAGAGAATATAATGGACGTTATTATAGGATTTTCAATGTATATAAATGGGATATTGGGTGGGTTTATATATGAAATGAATGAGCATTTCTTTATTATTTCTCAAACTTAGTTTTTGAACTCTATATAATAATACATCCAAAAAATAAAAAACACAACATGGTTGTTTGGACATGGATTCTAAAAAATAAGAGTTTTATTAATTTTTTTTATAAGTCTAATGGTCGAAATTAAGAAAATAATTCCCTTTCACATGTGTTTGTGAGTCATACTATTAAAGAACTGATTTTAAAACCATAAAATATATCAATATATTTAGAGTATTCACAAAGTGTCTATAAAATCAAAATAAAAAACATAAAATTAAATTATTTTAAATTGAAAACATATTTTTTTTCCTGGATACCCTTAACATTATTTATTAAATAACTTTTGGGTCATTAAAATGTCATAATACATAGAGTATTTTAATATAGTATTTAATTGTTACCCCAAAATTAGACTATAATGTAAAATTATAAAAAATTAAATGTCGGATATTTTTGATGTTTGAATTTCAAAAATAATATTCAATTTTGCAAAATAATTATCTAAGGATTTTTATTTTCACTTTTGAAATTCGAATCTACATTTATTGAGAAATATTTGGTTTTTTGAAAATAATAGATTTTCAACCCTTATAAAAATTACATTTGACTTCATAAAAAATATATGATAATTTATATTTTAAAAATTATATTTAACAAAAATAAGATTTATTTAAAAAATCCATATATTCATCAAAATAATCCTCTAAATTTAAAGTTGATATTAATTAAAAATACAATTTGTGCTTTTTCGTATCCAAATATAATTTTTATCAATCTGAGTACTTAATCACATATAATGTTAAAACTATAAGGAATTAATATAATCATAATTTTAATTAAAATTAAATTCAAATAATGAAAATATAATGTTACTTTCTTTAGAGTCCCTATCAATTTATTTTTACCCTTATTAACTTATTTCCCTTTTCCATGGTAATTAATATTTACAATAATTACTGTTCATATTATTAAAAAATTTAGTTTAACATATAACCTAATAATAATTATTATTTTTAAAAATATGGAATAAATTTTATCAAAATCAATTCATAGTGGCGTAATAATTTAATTTAATATTAAACAAAAATATGATGGAAAGCCGTTTTTTAGAAAAAAATTATTTTTTAAAGAAAATAGGATTTTACTTTAACATTATAACTAATAATATTAATTATATTAATTAAATTAATAAATATAGATATATAATATAAAATCTTTATTTAAAACATTTCGCATTAATAATTATATTAAATAATTATAATAGAGAAACTTTATGTTTATTGAAAGGGTTTCCAAAAATTGCATTTTTAATCATTAAAATAAACTTGTATTAAAATAAATAATTATTGTTATTTATATGTATTTAATTGAATTAATTATACCTAAATAATACTTATTTTACATTTAAATCAAATTTAAAGATTAATGTTACTTTCATATTACATAATATCTACAAAAGGTAACAATTTTACTCAAAATTGTTATTCTTTACTATTCGTAGAATAATCTATATTTTATGAAAAAAATTCTATATATTATTAAAAGTTAATTTTAAAATGTGAATATAAAAATAGAGATAATTTTATCAAATAATCTATTTAAATTTAATATAAAATAATTATAATATTTATAAAAATAAATAAAAAACAACTTTAAAGAAAACATATTACATTACCAAAAATTGATTGATTATTTCATAATAATTTGTCAATATATTTAGGATATATATATATCATAATTTATTTTATCTTAATAATGTACAAAATATAATTAAAAAGATAAAATAGTCATATTAAATTAATTATTTTTTTGTTTAGTTTCGATGTTGTGTACCATATATGATATCAAACATAGTTTTCTATTATAAACATTTAGGGCTTTACATGAAGAATTTTTAAACAACAAAAGAATGTTTCAAAAATACTATTATGTTTCAAATATTTTTACTTTAAAAAAATATACATCAATTAATACCTCAAATTATGTTCTTAAATTATGTACCACCATTATTCCTGGAATACTCTTACATGCGACTATGACTCACCCCTAATAAAGAATATTTTGTTTCTTTTTCATGTATAATGAAAAATCATGTCTATATTTATACCATTTTAATAATTATGGGTGTGATATTATAATTTCTATGATATCCCCATAAATCTTATACAAGATCTTTCAATTACTTTTTTAATGTTAAAAATAATAAACCATGTTAAATTGAAAGCAGTTTTAAAATTATAAAATGTTTCCATTAACTATGGTTCACAATATCTAAGAATTATTTTTCCATGGAATTAAAATTTATAAAATGGGATCACTTATGTAATAAATAACATTGATTCCATAAATATATATTTTCTCCTTCAAAATCATTTTTTCAATGAAATATCATTTTAAATTATTATTAGGAAAACATCTCATTTTCAGAATCTAATAGAAATTTCATATTTCCCCAAAAAGAAAATTAAAACATATAGTTTTCCTAATGTATAATGGAAAATCCATAATTTACAATAATATTATGTAGACACCCAAGTTTCCTAAATTAAATTATTTTCTCATGATAAAGAATTTTTAGCTTTATCCAATACAAAACAAGCATTTTTTTATATTCTGACTAGATATATTTACATAAGTAAAAAATCTATTTATACATTTAAACAAAAAATATAGTTATTTTTTCCATTCATGTTACATTATTAAATAGTATGTTCTTCACATGATATCATTTCCCACATCTACCCTTTTTCCATCAAATAAACTACATTTTCTAGTGAAAAACTAGTGGCGTAAAATCAATATGTCACAAAACAATTTTAAAAAATTGTGATAATACAAATACAAATTAAATTTTCATAACCATATATAAAATTAAAATAATTCAATTCAAAAATATGAAAATAATTTTATCATAAAATACAACAAAAATACATAAAATCAATTCACTTTTCAAATAAATTACTTTCCACCATGAAAACTCTATATTCAAACCAAAGTGATCTAAATCCATTTAGTCAAAATCTTTTATTTAAATTCCAGAATTAAAAAATATTAATAATATAAAAACCTTTATTACAATTTCATAACTTCCACTTTGAAATAAAAGTTGATATTAAAACCCTAAAATCCTGCAAAATCCATTTTTCTAAAATGATTATTTTATATAAATTATATATTTCATACAAAAAAATTATTATAGTCATAAATTAAATAAAATCCTTTGATAAAGGATAATTAATTTTAAAAAATTTAGTTTTTATGAAATGCACTAACCAAATCATGTTGTTTCTAAAAGATACAAAATATGTAGCTCTGTGAATAATAAAAATAAGGTCAAATATAGCAATATCAAAACAAGATGATAAAAAACCCTTATATTTATTTCAGAAAAATTATTAAATAAAATATCAAAAAATTTAGATAAAAATGAATTAAACACCTACACAGATAGATCCATGATCATTGAAACTATATAACCCTAAATGTTGTTTCTTTTTAGAAACCATTGATTCATATAAAAGATTATTAATTGAATGTAGTGAATCCCCAAAATCACAAGCAATTAACCCAAGAATAATTCATGGTCAATTGAGTGTAATAATTGGATTTATTGGTGTGAAATTTATATTAAAAAATATATATGTATAATAATAAAAAAAATGTATTCTTGGATGATATAGTTAGGCTAACCACGTTTTTAATCATAGAAACATTCATGGAGAGAATCATCATATACATAATTTGTTTTAAATGTTAATTTTACCTTATGACTTTTTATGTTCATTTTATTCTAATATGTTTTGAGAGTCATGATTTGGCTAACATTATTCATAATAATTCTTATCATTATTTTCACATAAAACAAAATATTTTCACCCCAAAACTATAAAAACCTCAAAGTAATCATACTTACCAAAAAATAACATTATTATTTATTTAATGAAATTGATTTTTGGAATAAAATTTTATAATATGTTTAATTTAGGTAAAAAAATAATTAATTTGAATGAATAATTGAATGGAAAATTTATTCTAAAAGGCCAATCATAATTCGAAATAACTAAGTGAGATATTACCGTAAAAGAAATTAGATAACAATTGGGATTTTTTGGTTAATTAATGTGTGTAACATGTTCAGGGAATTTTAACTGAGTTCTATAAGTATATTAATTAAAAATAAAAAATTTTAATGAAAAAATACTTATATATGTATAATATATATTATATTTAATAAACCGTGCATATGTTCTATGATGAGTGTTAAATATTAATGAATAAAAGAAAATATATTCTATTATTAGATATGGTATTTTATATTTTTTTTTTAAAACTATTTTTGTGAATTGACCATGTATTGAGTTATATGTGCTAAAAATAGAGTTACATGGCATTTATTCATCGGTGAAAAATATTCTATTTCCACAAAAAAAAATTCTACTATAATAGATATTTATTATAAAGAATATAAAATTATTCATCACATAAATTATGAGAAATATAAATCTTAAAAAACATTTACAAATTTAATATTATGTAATTCAAAATGATTGAGTTTTTTGAGTGATGCATAACATATTTATTCGTGGAAAATTTAGGATAAAAATAAATATGTTAATAGAATATATCAAGAAAAAATATTAAATATAAATAATTTAAACATGTTTAGTTTATAAAAAATATGTTATGGTAAAAAAATTATTTACCCATGAGCCTTCTAAAGAAGATAATATGGTGCATTATATTTATATTTCATAAAACATTTTTCTATATATTAAATAGAGTATAACATTTTTTGTAATCAAAATTATTTAGGATAAATCCTGGAAATATTATATATCATGGGTTCATATAATATTTAAAAAAATGAATGGAAATACTTATTGTTCGAATAGTTATCATTATTGTATGGGATAATAAATATACAAAACACTCAATAATGAAAAATATAACATGTTTTGAAAGGTTGTACAGATTAGCTTTTTAAATGAATATATAGTAAATAACAAAAGAAATAAAAAAAATATTTTGTAAAAGAATCCTATGTTTTGGGTAATCATAATTCTAATAAATAGACATTATATTTAATTTAATATAACATGTTTTGGTGTATGTAAAATCACAAAACATATACCTTAATAGAATATTTATTTCAATACAAAATATAGTGTATAAAAAATCTGTAAGAAGATGGACAAAAAAATTTATTTCTATTTAAATGTAACATATTTAAAATACAATATTCACCCATGAAATTGTGTTCTGAATATTTTATGTTCTACTCCTATTATCAATATAATATTTTGTTTAGTAAGACTCTCTAATATCATTATTCTTATATCAATTCATATTTAATGTTTTTATGATCATTAAATCATTATGATATGATTTTCATGAAGTCATTCAACATAAATGTGGTTTATTTAAAATATAGTAATAAAATTTAAAAATTGAAGTAAAATTGATTTTCTACTAGTTGTAGGGTTCCAATGAAAACAATTGATTTTTTGATAGTACGTATCATTGAAGTATATGTTTTTTTAATCATTTTATATTTGAAATATTATTCATAGAATATAGAAATTAAATATCGTATAAAATATTCTTAAATATTTGAATAATGTTTGAAATAAATTATATTACATGATGTGCTTAAATGTACAAAAAATTGATGTCAAAATATATCATATTTAAAACATGAGAAGATAAATGTAATATAATGACGCATCATGGCCTTTGAGGATGATGGAAGATAGGGAAACCATAACCCCATGAATTCATCCATAAACCAGGGTATGGTAAAAATCACAGAAAATGAATAAAAATTGGAGGCATTTTTCTAATGTACATGTATGAAAACAACCAAATATCTCTGTGGAGAAGTGTAATGGAATAATAATATAGGACATTAACATCTTGAGTATAAACTGTCCATGTAATAACTTCTTTGGAATAGAAATGTGTGTGATCATGTAATCCAAAAACTAATGAGAAAAATACATTCCCTCCAACAAAACATGTCCCAACATGAAAACAACTGGAATATAAAGTATCGAAGTGGTCCCAACTCCTGATCTCCTCAACTCAACCATTGTTCATAGTTTATGCAACTGAGTATCCCTATACATATTTTAAATCACTAATAATTTTTCCACTATCTATATAAGACAAAACATGTGTGAGAAAATCACATTTATGGATTACTATATGCATAACTATTATAATTTATATAACTAAAGAGGGGGAAATATAAAACATGATTGAAGTAGTCCACTCAACCTAAAGTATGAGGGAAAGGAAACCCTATAGTATAGATATATTCTCATAAGTAAATATAAACATGAGATAAATGAGATCTCTATATCACATCCCATCCAAGGATGATAAGTAAGCTTGCAGCCCCAAATGTCCATCATCAATTCCCATAATCTCATGTTTCTATCCAAAGAATTCATGAGGAGGGCATGCACCTTACCAATGTTACATATCCTAAGGGAGAAAAATGTCCTAAGGATAGAAGACATGTGACCATGTACAATATAGAGATACCACTATATGGAAAAGGGCCTATTCCTATGAAGGGTTGTACTGTATCTATCTAAAATAATGATAATCGATGACCCATTCCCTGATGTAATATAGGGATTCAAATAAAAACATATAGGACTCGCTCCCATGTAGGGTAGTAGCGTTTCTATCTGGAATAACAAATATGGAGCGCCCACACACTAGTGAGATACGGGTGTACCATCTCTATAGATAGAAGAGCCACAACAAGAGTGGAATTGGGGTATACCATATCTATCTAAATAATGAGTATGGAGGATCATGTGCCTAGTTTGATATGGGAGTACCACCTCCATGGATAAAGGACCCATGTAGACGGTATCACACCTCACAAATATGTGCACCCTAAATACGGGATAAAAAAATCTCAAACATGTATCTCATATAACCTAACCTGAAAATACTGGAGGGTCCTCTAACCTGTAACTATGCTCCATAATCAAGGGATCCATAACTTTTTTGGAGTACCTGCATTCCATTAGAGCTCAAAATTTTGGGGGAGTTCCACTCATGTAGATAGTAGACTCACACCCTCTCAAGTATTGGGTAGTTCCATATTGATTTTTATAAACAGTATAGGGGTCGCATGCCCTTGTGCAATAGGGGAGTACTATCCCCAAGGCTAGAGGACCTGCAACCTGGAATGACAGGGGAGTACTACGTCTACTTTTATAAAAATTATGTGAGATATTATCCCCTATGAGATGGGGGATTACAATCCCCATGGATAGAGGACATTCACTCTACTACAAAAAGGGTATACTTACTCTTCCTATAATCTCTCTAATGATCCTACCCGATACCTAGCATCATCATGTGTTGTTTAATGAAGCATATTTTTTTAAATATCTCACATAATATCTTAAATATCTCTTTAAAGGCCATCATATGATTTTAAATGGAAATATACTCAATATTGGATACTCATAGGTCAAAATCCTATTCAAAATAAAGGAGATGTCAAAGGTAGAAGTTTCACCAAACAAGAGATACATGATGTGTATGTGGTCAAAAAGATGTGTGTTCCAGCTATGTTTCATGGGTCTCACAAGTCATGTCTTGACCCCCTTTTTTCCACACACATTCTTCTATTCATGCATGTATCTATCAAGCTGTGTGGTGTACATGGTTGTGTACATGTAACATCCCGGTTATAGGCACATTCCTAGTGTACCCATTGAGTACACAACCTATCCTCCCTCATGGGTTCATGGGAATGTTAAAATGGTTCACATATTTTATAAACATGTGTGTTTAAATTGAGTGTGTCCTATACATGTTTTTTTAGGAAAATCCTTTTCTTGAAATACTAGATGATGTTGCTGGGTGAATGCACGATGTGTGTGTATCCCTATATAAGTCATGTATTCTAGATTTTTAAAAACATAAAATCTTTCACAAGTCATCTAAATCTGACCTCACTATCTTGATTTGTTCTTATTGACCGTACAAAATTCATGTAGAGATCATCTTTCCATCAATTCCAATCCTCTGGTGTCTGGAAATTGTAATATGGTGATCCCTTCAACATAGCACACCGCCCACTGTTCACCTGCTCGATCCCTTTACATCTCTGGAACTAGGATCACAAAGCATCAACCACATCCCAGGTTATTTCTCAATACCTATTTGAACCATATTTGTTTGTGTTATTTTTTCTACTACAATGATTCTGTGGGTTTTCTTTTTCTCAAACCTACCTCAGAAAAGTAGAAATATGACGCCATAGGTTAATGACGATGAACATGATGAATGGAGGGGGAAAAGCCTTGGAATGAATTAAAACCATCCCCTTCCAATTATTCATGTTCTAGTGTCAAATACTGGTATTTACATGCGATATATCATAAAAAAACATTTACAAATTGGTTTATCATGTTAAATTGATCATGGAGCTCATGAAAAGTGAAGGAAATTTATGGTTGAAGATAATTAGATGTAATTCATACATTATCAATTTAATACAGAGGTAGGAAACCAAAATATATGATTAGTGCTTCAATTATGGATTTATTCTAGTGAATAACAGATTCTTTAGAAATGGGGTTTCACTTCATCATCAGATGTATATCGATCTACTTTCATATGATCGTTGTTTTTCATTTTTCATTCGATGGTTATAAACAGTGAATAACACTCTCCTCCTCCTATTATATCATGATAGTGTTATCAGAATTACTATTTTATAATAATAATAATATGTTATAATTTTTATATGATTTAATTAGTTAACTTAAATAAAAAAGTTAATTGTATTCTTATTTCTTTAAATTAAACGCATCTTCTAATGTCTTCCTCAACTAGTCATTTATTATCGACCAATATCAGGTTTTCCCAATAGAAAAAATATACTATGGATTCATCTATAGTTTTATATTTTTATTTTATGCTTAATTTAGGATATATTCCATTATTTTTTAAAAACAGAAAATGAATGATATAAATATATTTAATAATTTTATGAAAAAAATTGGTCTCTCCGAACCATGTAATCTTACATCCTCTCAATGCCTAGATCTGAAAAGAAACATAATATATTTTAATGTCTACCAATGAAAAAAATAGTCTCTAAATTATCCCCTCCATTAAATAATTTTCTCCCCGAAAATAAAAAACTAGAAAAAGTTGGGGATATTAAGCTTGCATATGTCTCTCCTATGACCAGGGTCTCTCTTGCAAGCTCCCTTGCTTCCGCACCATTTGAACCAAATGAATGGTCTCTCTTTAGAATACCTTATCCATTTGTTTCTTGATTACCACTAGGTACTCCCGGATGGTGGATAAATCCCTCACATCAATCTCAACCTATTAAATAATGTGAATAGGGTCATGCACATATCTCCTCAACTAAGACACATGGAATCCATCATGTGCCTGATCCAGCAATGGGGGTAAGTCTGTGTAGTAAAAAACCTCTAAAACCCTTTACAGGGTCTCAAATGTTCCAATAAACCTTGGGAATAAATTTCCTCTCCAAAAATAACTTACATCCTCATCATGGTGATACTGTCAAGAAAAATCATCCTCCATGCTCCAACTCCAAGGGACTATAATGTCGATCTTCATAAGTATTTTTTCATCCATAGGCTTCCCTTATCTGGTCGCATATCCCTTGTACCTACTATATCTTCACTCGCCCCATATATAGCCCTAAAATAGATGCCTCATTGATCTCAGTCGAATATAAGGTTGACCTACATGGAATCATGTACAGGGTATCGAATGGTGTCATGCTAATAGTAGATTGATAGAAGTTATTATAAAAAAACTCTACCAATGGTAAGTTATACCCCATAATCTATCTAATGTCTAAAATTAATTCCCTAAAAATATCCTCAGACATGTGTAGAGTAAACTGGGTCTATTTATCTATCTAGTGGTGAAAACCTGTACTCATACTCAACTAGGTCCCAAATTACTCTTATAGAATTCTTCACAACCTATACGTAACCTATTCATCATATTCATCAACATTCATTAAAGGAAACCCACAAAAGGGGGATGATCTCCTGTATGTAAAAACTAAATAAACTCTCTATTGAAATATACTCTGTCATTGAATGTAAGTGAATTGGCTTATTAAGTATGTCGACTATCACACAGATAAAATCATGGAGTCTCCTTGTTCATATACACTATGTCATAATGTCTGTGGATGTTATATACTATTTTATCCTTGGCATTTCATGAGGCCTCAACAAACATGATGGAACCTAGTACATATCATTCACCGTTAGACATGTGAGACACCGATAGAAAAAATAATCCATATTCCACCTCATTATATGACACCAAAACAAATTTTTTTTGTATTTTTACATCCTCTCCATACTAGGATGTACATCCAAATATATTTTTTTGAAATTCCCTCATAAACTCTAAAAAATAATATATCCTTGGAGAAGGATGATGTGATTCCCTCCTTCGTTGAATCCATCTGGTGAATCGTATGAGGGTGCCTTTTCTCCAAGGGCCTCGTAGTTCAAGTCTCCTAACATAGCCTCCCTATCACATTGGATAACTAGAGGATTCAACACTATTAAATAATGATATATTGAACCACTCTCTATCACCATGGTCAATTGTAAAGAATCTATCCACTCAGATACCTCCTCGATCAAATGGGAAGGGTATTTCTTACATATATATATTCTACAACCATATTCTCATTCCCATATATATAGACTATATCAATGTCATTGTAATGTATGAACTCTAACTAGTGTCGATATCTCAATTTTATATATCTTTATATGAGGATATACCTAATACTCTGAAGGTATGAGTAAACAATAATGTAATATACTAGAACATAATGTCTCCCCAACCATAGATTTATGACTACCACTTCCAAATAAAGGTCTTGAGTCATGCAGTTATACTCATGTGGTCTCAACTCCTGTAACCCATATGTGATCACTACCTACCTCTACATTAAAAAACTATTATAACTCCAAATTTATCAAAATATACTACATACTCCATGCCATCTGTGGGTAGCCTCAAAATAAGAGCATTATTCTTCCACAAACTCAAATCCTTAAGGCTCTCTCACACTGCCCAGTCAAGGTGAATAGAATCCATTTTTATTTCAAGGTAGTTATAGGGGATTTAATTCTATATAATTCCACCACGAACATCCTTAATCTATAAATGAATCAATAATAGGATCCCTGCTAATGGTACTATCGTAGAGTATCTATAATCAATCCTAAATATTCTAAGGTTATCCTGCTCAGACACCGAGGTCATGAGGGTTCAAATGAATAATACTACTATGAATTGATCCATGAATGTTTGAAGGACCCATTTCAAAATCCCCTAAACACTATTTAGTGTTCCAATGCACCAAAGGGTGTCACCTTCAACTTAATGTGACTACAATCGATTTTGAAATCCACTTCCTATACAATATCCTATATAACCTTGAGCTGGCGGCAACCCATCTGAAGATCAAACATTGAAAATTACTTCTTCCCAATCTACTGGTCAAAGAATTAATCTATTATTGGGGTGGATACTCCTCTATAATAGTAACCTGTTATTGGTGACATAAATCCATAGCTCACATGAAACATTCTTCTCCATCCCAGGTGAAGAATGTAGATCTTCCTATATAAACACACAATGTATGCTAAAAACCTTCCTCTATAGACCCTCCAACATCACAAATAGCTCTCAAATCATAATTGGGTAATCCATCATGTTGTCAAACTAGAAACCTTTAACTAGTTCATATTTATGTATAGGTTTATCTCATGGTGGGGAGGTAAAACTAGAATGTCCTTAGGAATGAGTTCATAGAACCATGACATCATTGTGGGACGTTCAGAGCTCATTAAATCCGCTACTCTATGTGTAAAACAATCCAAATGATAAATAAATTGTATCCTCCTAAGAATGAGCTCATATTTCTCTACCTTATGGTTTATCACTATAAAAGGAGTAAAAATATCAACCCACAAAAAATCACAACCACACCCATTGGTAGTAATCATATGAGCATGGATGTAAGATAAGTAGTCTATACTATGGAAACCATTATAGGGTCCCATTACTACTATGGAAATATTTCAATGAGAATTTCTCTTCTGGTTCCATAATGTCACCCCATTGGAAAAAATTCTCATTAATCCTCTCTATACGAGACTCCAAAATAAGGGTTGACTAAAAAGGACTCTAATAGTGTTTCTAGGTCTTTAATTGGGGATATGTTCAAGGGATTGTGTCTTATGACTATGTAGTACTTATATGTCTGGAGAAGTGGATACACAGGTATTACCATGAACCAAAATTTAGCATCTAGGCTTGAAACCCATTCTGCAAAAATCTAATCCTTACTATTACACACCTACACTTCTCTAATCAGGACTGTTTTGATGCCTCATTACACCAACCTACCCCAAATAAATAAGTTGATGTAATTTTTCTGCCACACCGTGGAACTATCATCATTGGGTGGCACTAACTCACCCTAATGGATATAAATCATGTAATAGTGATGCCACATTATGGGGAAAGTGTCCCTATTTATATCATCAATGAATCCATCATTAATATATCCATCAAAAATCTCTATAGAAACCCAACATTATTCTATAGAGGTATCATTTTATCAAAAAATATCAAAAGGGGTCCTATCTGAGTGGGATATCCAAACAATAGGATCAAGCCTGGCCTCGATCACATGAGAAGGGAGTATATACAAATAGAAAATGTGGGTGATGAATATCACAAAAACCCATAGTTCACACTTGTCATAGGTGTTTTATACATAGTTAAAAATAGATTCAAATTCATCTCTATGAAGTTCATTGGTTGTGAGTGTGATAATCTGGTTGATTACGGTCTACATAAGCCTTAAAACTCATAACAATATGTCAACTCAATCATCCACTTCCTTGGGATATGGCCCACATTGTAACCATAGAATACACTAGTTATATACCTTTAAGAGATTTATAAGCTTGTTTGAATCCTTGATCTTTTATGTTGGTGTAATATACTACTCAATAGGGGGTACAACTACCTTCCCTCTTGGGGAAAAGGTATCATCCCCTGGACTGGGGCCTCATCACTCATCATAATTTATTTTCTGTTTATAATCATTAACTGGGATGGATATATTCATAGAGAAATATTTAAATGTATCAGTACATAACATTGTAAGATAATCATATATATATATATATATGTGAATACAAATCAAGAAAGACAGCCAAATGACACAATTTCTATATGATGAACGTACTAGTTTTCCCTACAACAAATGTCTCAGTATGATAAGTTGAAAAGTTATTGGTAAGATTCCATATTTATAAATACATATTTCATTGCACCAACACGAGGTTCCCCATCCTGAAAGCCACACTCAAGATATATTTACAGTATTTACCAAAATTCTCAACCAAACCTCTCAAGGGGAAAAAACTCAAAACACCATCCTGAGGTCAAACTAAGATTGATACCACTCTGTAATGACCTAACCCATGTGGGTTGACCTTGATTGTGAAATACCAGGATTCCTCAACCCCAATCCATCATCCATGGTGTAGGGATTTGCAATAAGAATCATGAAGGCATAACTAAAATGATAAAACTTTTTCTAAAGTACATATATGCACGTACCTAACCATCACGATCCAAAAGTTCCTAGTAATAATAATAATAAAATACAAGAAAATTTTGAATAAAAAATAATTTTATAACCACTAGTAAATAAAAACAATTTTGATATTATAGTCAATAATTTAAAGAGATACATAAATTCCAATTCATAAAATAAATCCCGACCTAACATTAACTGGAATCTAAAATATTTGAGAGAGTGTATCTCAGGATATCTACAGCTCAACCACCATATGCAGTCTAAACACCTGAGTATTTGTATGCTCTTATAAAATCACCATCGATCTATATTTAATCCATATAAGAGTCAAAACATGTGGTATAAGACCATGTAACTGTCAGTATATACCTACATAGTAGGACGCCCCAAAAATAGAAGAGGGAGAAATATAAGACACAATAAATGTATTAACCTCAACTTAAAGTAAGAGGGAAATGGAACCAAAAAACATTGATATATTATTATAAATAAACCCAACAAATACATAAAGGGGATATCTATCTCACAACATACTATAGGTTGATGAGTAATCTCATGGATCCAATGGACCATTATCGATTCCCAGTATCTCGTGTGTCAGTCTAAAGTTGTCAAGAGGAGGGCCCACACCTCTCCACTACTCTACTACCTGAGGGAGTTCAATATACAAAGGATATAGGACCAATTAAATCATATAATATGGTTATTCCACTTAGTATATAGAATACATATGTCTATATAGTGAAGTACCATCTCTATTTGGAATAAAAATTATGGAGAACCTACACCCAGGTTTAATATGGTGATGCCACTCAGTATATCGAGGACTTATGCCCACATAGGGGAGTAACCTCTCTCTATGGAATAACATGTATGGAGGATCTACAACCTTTTCAAATTGGGGAGTACCATCTCCAGGGATAGAGGACATGTTACCTATTGTAATAGGGTAGTATCATCTCTATGAGACAAATTAGTATTGAGAATCACATCCCAGGTGAGTTCGGGGAGTATTGTCTCCAATGATAGATGACACATGTTCAGGCATATGTATGGTCTCATGCATCACCCCAACTTGTACTAAAACTAAGGGAGCCACAACATTAAACTATATGTCTCCGAAAACCTCACATGAAAAGAGTGTAGGGGCCCTCACCTCGTAACTACACCCCATAACTGATGGATCCACAATCCTAATGGAGGACACGCACACCACTATAGATTGAAAATATGGTGTTACACTATTATAGATAGTGTAATCACATCTATTTCGTATGGTGGAGTAACTTCTCTATCTATACAAATAGATTGGAAGATCAATTCCCTTGTGAGATTACGGTGTAACATCCCCATGGATAGAGGACATGCACCCTAGTACCAAATGAGAGTAATACCTCTTCCTATATAAAAATTATGGTCAGATGAACCTGAGTCGAATGTGGGATTACCTTCCCCATGCATAGGGTACTCACACACTAATATGACATGGGAGTACCACATCTTCCCGAAATCTCTATAATGGTTAGGTTTGATCATTACCATTGTCAACTATTTCATAAATAAATTTCATTCTCATAACATCTCGCATCATATCTCAATGTCCACTATGAAGGAATTCATCATGTTCTATATATAAAAACACTCATGATAGGGTAATAATGGGAAAAATCTAATTAAAATAAAACAGGATTTTATAGGATGAATTTTATCAAAAAGTGTGATATACACAGTGTATGTGGACCCCATGGTATGTGTTCTTGATCCACTACCTAGTTGTGTTCTCCCCAATAAATATATTCATGTCTATGTAATCTTACATGGCATGTTACGGTCCAACATGAAGTGTATTGGCTACCTTGGGCCTACCCTTGCGCTGTTATCCATGCCCCTGTCTATCAAGACATGTCGAGCACATGTCTATACCAAGGTACCAACACATTCCCGTGTACTATCAAAGTATATGATATGCCCTCTCATATAGGGTCCTAGGAATGTCCAGCTGGCACAAAACCAAGATAACTGATGAGGGTCACATGGTATGTGGCCCCACCACACATCACATGATCCTTATATTTTCTTGAAACCCTAGTTAGTTCTTCTCAATTACTACACAACATGTGTTCATCCCAATACATGCTATTTAGTTGTGATTTTCTAAGAGATACAGATCATTCATGATACATATAGATTTGTCCATGCCAGCATGACTAGTACCTATTTACCAAACAAAATATGTAGGGAAAGGCCTCTTACCATGGATTTTGGCCCTTTGGTGGTTGGAAGTTAGAATATGGTGATCCACTCAATCCCACAATCACTTTTGTTTCTTACTGATCTCCACTTCTTAATCTTATTACCTCTTCGAATCTCTGATCCACATAGTATCAAAAAAATCCTACTTTTTACCTATTTCAAAAAAAACCTTCTTTCTGCATGTCTTTTATGCTAATATAATGAATTTGGGGGTTTGATCACCTTGAAACTACCTTCAAAAAAAATGAACAACGACCCTGTAGGACAACGGTGAAGAACATGATAAAAAAATTATAAAATCATAATGGAAATATAAAACCATTTTCAGAAAAAAAATTCATTCCCTAAAATCACTAATGGGGATTTACATGGGATATAGAATGGAGAAAAAATAAATTGATTTATCAATTTAAATGTATCAATGTGCTCCACAAAAGAAAACGAAATATCCAAAAATAGAGAGGAAGATCAAAATCATGAATTAAAAGTTCAATCCAGAGGGTGGAACCCACAATTTATGAGTCCTACCTCAATTATGGATCAATTCATAGTGATAAACATGTTTTCCTATAATGAGTATGATCTGTTGCATCTTATGTCTATCAATTGACCTTGATTTGATTGTTATTCCACATTCTAGGTTGATCTTCCAATGAATAATTCTCTACATTTTTCATTTATAGAATGTGTTGTGTAGTTATCCCTCAAAAAATCATCATTACATGGTATTTATAGACGATTTAATCTTCTCATTTAACAAAATAATAATAACCTACTTATTTTAGTCTATTAAAGGCACTTTCCAATGGCTACCTCAACTGGATGTTCGACACTAACCAATATTATGTCACTTGTAGGGTAAACATAGTGGTATACATTTATTCACTATAACATATATACTTTTTTACAATCTATTTAAGGGGTATTAAATTATTTATGAAGAACTGCATGCAGATGATGTAAATATATTTGATATTTTTATAGTATTAATTTCGGGCTCACCGGACCTCATAATCTCATTCTGTCTTAATGACTAGCTCTAAAAATATTTGTTAATTTATTTTATACTTTAAAAAAATTATCTCTAAATTATGTAAATTTTATGGTAATTTGATCAAAATTAATAGAATTATTATTAATTTATTATGAATATGATAACTTAGATGATTAATTTTTAATGTGTGCAAATACGTATTCCATATTTACTGATAAGATCAATAGGGAAAATAATGTGTGTTAAGATTTCTATAATATAATACATGAATCACAAATTCAATGTACATATACTTTTTGATTAAGAATTCTACCACCACTCGAAAGGAATTTCTTAGTATCTCTACTTCTAAAATAAAACAAATTAATCGATATAGAAAAATTTAGACGATAATTACAAATATTAATTATTTATAATGTTTTATTATTCCAAAAATAAGATAGAATTTTAAGAATTTGTGGAGAGTAATTAATCATTGGTTAAGGATTATACCATACATTAATATTTTTATAATTCAATATTTGATATTATTGGTGTAATGTCCAATAATCTTGAATTCCCTCACATTACCAAATCTGGTCAGTAACGGGACCTCATGTGTACCTCCTTATATTATAGTGGCTTTTAACTCATAGTAGGGGTGTAAATAATATTATGGGGAGACTATACCCCCGAGTACATATTTATAATATAGTTTATATAAAAAATAATATTATATATTATATTAAATGAAAAAATAAAAAATAGTGAAACATGCAACTCAAAGGTAAAGGATGAACTAATAAATCGAATAATAGTGAATTGTGTAATGTTGGGATAAAATGTAACTAAATGGATTTATAGAAGAAGAAACAAATTACTTTCTAACAAGAATAACTCAATATCATTGTCCCCTAACCTTATATTGGTCTCACCTCTATGTTCCAAACCATCCAACATGTGAAAATCCAATAAAATGTGCCTTCACCTTTCACAAACCTACATCCTTGTAATCTGCTCGGATTCCAAATGGTGTCTGGATTATGGAATGAGTAAATGTCAATAGTTTAGCACCACAATATCTAAAAAAACATTCTGATAATAATTTAATGAAATGAAAAGATAAATATCATTATTAATTAATCAATTAATAAAATACTTTAAAAAAATCTTTGGAACCATTCCATAATATCTCTGAGAATATAGCACAATCATATGACCTATAACCACATGTCCTTGTTATAATCGAATTAGTGGGAAATTACAACTATATAAGAATTAAATTATAACTCATCCAATCTCTATAATCATTAAAATATAACCAGGTCAATCCCTATAAGAATAATATAATAATAAGGCCATGTCATATAAACATTACATCATAACTAATTAGGACACTCAATATATGAATTTCATCATCCTTGAAAAGCACTCTATACAAGAATTTTATCAACCAGTCTAACCCCTATATATAATAATTTCATCTTGAATCATTACCCAAATCATAATTGCAAGAATAAACAACATAATATCATATTTCAGAATAGTTAATTCTAACAATTACCATTTTATTTTTAATTTCCCATTAATTCATTTACTTATATATTAAGTCATTACCATGATAGTTTCCACTCCCTAGTTTTATTAAATTATCACCTTCCATTTCAATAATCAGTTACCCATTTTCTAAGATGAATATATCTTAATAATTCACTTTTGGACTCAGGTCTTTCTAAATTGAAATTTAATCCTATATTTAGTTTAGTATTATTTTATGGTTGGGTCACCCAATGGGTATCTATGAGATAGGTCTCAACACCATTGAATCAACAATATCCAATGAATAATCCCATATAATAATTACCATCATCTATTATTTAGTTAATAAATTATCACATTGTTTCTTCAAAATTTCATAATATTGCACATACATAAACAATTGAGAAAAACCAAAGGATTTAGTTTTATGCCACCTGCCACTTTTAGTGATCAAAAAATTCTTCCAACCAATAACACTAACATGAATTATGGATATGAAGATCATAAGTAGAATCATATATCACACATCACTAAGATCAACATTAAAAACAACTATGGTCAAGATATTCCACCTCAATTTGAAATGGGAATGAAATAGAGAGGTACACCAAAGTGAAACCGCTCTCGAGGGATCATACACTTGATTAAGACTTTCAGAATAGAAAGAAGCACTACAAAATCGCATAGATTTTCTCTAGGGATCAATATAGAAGATATTCATGTAGATTAAATGAATCAATAAACGCAACATGGATTTAAAAACATTGATCCTAATAAATGAAAAATGTGTAATTATTTAACATCATGCAGTTCAAAATTTATTATTTACATTTAAAACATGTATCCTCATGTTAAAATTACCCTGCTAAAACATTACATTTCATGTACAAGTTTCACAATGTGTATACATATCACGTGTTCAACAACTTCATGTCATATTCCTAATAAAAATCAATGTCATGTAATAGGTAAATGGTGCATAAATTCCCAATAAATATATTTAGTCCCTCATTCTACAAAAGATCCCAATCCACCCCAGAATCCCTCCAAACTCCAAGAGAGCCCTTATAAGACACCTTCTATCAGCTTTATACTCTAAATCCATTAATTTAAATAAACATACATCCAAAAACATTAGGTCATTATACCAATAAAATGATCTCTATCCTCAAAGAAACTCTACGAAAAATATTTACAGAAGAATAAAACCCCAGTGAAAGAAGGGTCAATGTAAAACTCAAAGAGGTACATGCCTGGGAAAAGACAGGATCATGCAACTTCACCTCAATATAATAGCTCATCTCAAAGAACCTCCTTGAAAAATTGTGGGGTCTCAAGAAAAATATATTTCCAATATTCATTCACATTATATTTCCTTCACCATACCTCCTCTTAAACACGTCCATGAATCAACCACACCCAAGCTAGAGGTATGGTCCAATACCAGTGATACTTATCACTTTGGTCCAAACATTGTTTCAAATTCTCTACAAATGAAACATCTACACCGATATAGAAATTATCAAAATATAGCACATGATAATGGAAATTATTATTTCTCTAGTGTTGGGACATGTGAAACCTGTTGTTCATGGTACATTGGTGTTATGGAAGGGATGATATGTATTCAAATAAGCCAACCATATCCACTCTCTCAAATAGTTCAACAAACCAAGGTTCTAGAATTCCCTGTTTTTTGATACGGTGTTGCACCAACCTAGGGGACACCCAAGGGAAAAAATGACGACCAACCTCAAAATCTATAAAAAAACATAACGGATGGTCATTGTATGATTTATTCCAACTCTACAGAATCTCTCATCACCTCTTGATCAACATGAATTTCTCAAACATCTTATGTATGCGACTTGGTCCAACAAACACCGAATCACCCACCTCCAACCAACAAGTTTTTTAATCTCAAGGACTTCCACAAAAAAAATGAAGGATCTATTTGGATAAATTATTGGAAGATATTATTATGTAAAAACTCTAGAAATTATATATTCTACTCCCATGAACCATCAGAATCCAAAACACATGCATCGGAAATTTCCCCCTAAACATGAATAGTCTAATCAAATTGTTTTTCATTTTATGGGTGATAGGCGACGATCAGATGAAAATTCAATACTAGACCCTTCTAGATACCCTTATATAACATAAACATGGAAATATGATCTATATCATAAATGATATTCCTTAGAACAACATGAAACTGGACTTTTTATTGTATGTAAAGACTATGCAGATAGGAAAAAATTTAACTACATTTTGAAATTGATCCATGATCACCCATACTACAATGTTCTTATAAGGTTTCATAGGTTTTCCTAACAGAAAATCCATTGTGAAATAATCCCATTTCCATTCCTGAAGGAGAAGAGGTTACAATAGCTCAACATGGTTTTTATGTTAGGCATTCACCTGCTAATAGGTGAAGCATCTTTACACAATACACTCTACCTCATTCACCATTTCAGGACACAATTATAGTATATGAATATCATGATAATCCATTATCAATATAGTATGTACTAGCTATTTAGAAGCATGAATTTATCTCGTCATATCTCCACACAAACCCTTAGGAACCCATAATTAGCGACACAAAAGATGATAATTCCCACTACCAAGATACCATAAAGCCTATAGATCCCAACCATCTAAGATGTCTCTCAGAACTATTCCCTCTATATTAGATAACTTCTCTGTATGTATCCTCTCAAGAATTATGACTATAATAGATGATGAATTCATAGATACTATCCCTTACATTCTTAAACATCAATATTCTTGTTTTTTAATAGTAACATCATCATCTACTCGCCACAAGACTCGTCCACTGCCTCTATTTTCATCTTTTGGATCAAGGTATTGGAAAAAAATTTCCCTTTCCATATGTATAATCCAACTCAAATTCTAAATATAATATATAATCGATTCACATCATATACCAAATGTTAAGGTCCCACCGAGAAGAGATATATCAGAGGTTCCTGGGGTATTTGTATGAAAAAAAACCCTCACCCATAAAATAGTTTCTCTAGAATATTAGTGAATATACCAATATACTTAACACTTCTTCATGAGTTGGAAAATTCTTCACATGTGAACTTGGATTTATTTATCCATAATAAACCACTTGATCCTCATTTAATATAACTACTCTATGTCAAACTCTGGATGCGTCTAGTACAAAGTATATGTTTTACCTAGTATAGGTAAAGTGAGTATAAGAGATGAGGTTAGTCTACCATTCATCACATAAAAAGAAATCTGACAAGAATCTAACCAAGAAAACAACACTCATTTCTTAATAATTCTAGACATCATTGCTTTCAAATATGAGATGTCAATAATAAAATGTTGGTAATAAATTACTAATATTATACTTCTCTAAATCTAAAAGGAATTATTAGGCCTCCCACAAGAAACAATGGATGTAGCAATATCTTTGTCCACTCATAGTCATTCCTCTGAGATGACATGGTCCAATAAGTGTACTTAATCAATCCAAAAAGAGAATTTTGTTAACCTAGTGTAAATCAAATGATCACTTAATGTTCTCAATATGATTTAAAATTTTTGGGAGTTACTGTATAATGACCGTAAGTAGACTAAAATTTCATCAATTAAAACCATCACCAACTAGTCTTAAAAGGAAAAAAATAGATTCCAAAAATTCATGAATATCATTAGTGCATTTGTCAAACCAATGAACACAATGATGAACTCATACAAGACAAAAAAGTTATGAAAAGTAATTTGACATATGTATGATATTCTAAAACTAAAATGAAGGTATCATGATCTCAAATAAATTTTGGAGATGATCTTAGAACCTAATATTCTTTCTAATAGATAATCAATATGGGGAAGGGTATAGCGGTTCTTGATCATCATCTGATTCAATATCTGATAATCCACAAAAAATATGAAAATCTCAATCAGCCTTCTTAGTGAAAAGAACTGGAGAACAATAAAGATTCATACTAGGCCATATGAAACCTCTTGGTTTTATATATTCTAACGAAACCATCATTTCAGGATGCTCTACTAGATTAATCTTCAAATTTGTAATAGAAATCAGCTCTACAGCCAACACTAACTCAATCATGAACTCAATCTCTATCTCATGTGGTAATAAATAGAAATTTTCTATAAATACCATCTAAAAATATTATACCAATAGAGTAAAAGTATCCCAGTACATTATTCCATCTTCTAGATAAATAACTTCTAATTTAGTCATTAAAAAAAATATAATCTCTATTTCATTTTTCATGTGTACCCTGCCTAAAGATCCCACTCACCCTGGTGAAAATTGATATCTCTTTTTAAAGATAAAAAGGTATCTCTCCTACAGTAACAGTTAATATGAGACAAGTATAGAAGTAGCTAATCCATGTTATGATACAAAATTAAACTTATTATTTCCATCATGAACAGTATTTAATGATATGATAAAAACCAAATTCAGGAGAACAAGCCTTATTAAGTTTAATATTCACTAACTGTACCAACAATAGTGTATCAATGGTCAAGACAACATCTGATATTTATATAACCAATCTAAAATAGTATTCAAAAAGATAAAATAATTTTTTTTGATTCACCAATATCAAAAAAATAGGAATGGGTGAATGATATATGAATTGTACCACAGATGGAAGAAGCTCCAGCATCCACACGGGTGAGACTAGACTACAAAGTGTGTAGTTGGCTTGCCTATATTCCCATGGTTTTGGTCTGACTCTCCTAAATTATTCCCTCTACCATGTACATCCCCTTCTATAATTGGGTTCTATGTCACCTACCTCAACCTGAACGTCCAGTGGAAATCCATCTACCCATATTCTAAGGGGTAGATGAGTCCTTCCAAAACTATGGTACCTAACCTACTCCCCTTCCACTACTCTCCTACTATATAAAACTAAAAAAAATCGATGACCCAGAATACCCTAACCATGACACTCCAAAGTAGGGTCAAAACCATAAGGCTACTTGTATTCAAACATTCCATAATGATACCACTGTAATAGAACATGGTCATGAGATAGCTTCCAACTACCTTCACTGCACATCCCACTATTTCCTTAGTGATAAATGTTAATGTTTTTCTTTTATCATCCAAATCAAGAGCTCGTATTTCACCCTACTAAAATATAATATCCACTACATATGTCCTTTCTCCAATTTCCTTTCATTATGAGCATCATATTCATCATATCTAAAAATATACTCAAGATAAAAACATTCACCTATGATCTATTTTAATAGGGAAGTTCATTATTAAAACATCTCTCCATGTAGATCTCTTCAATTACTTAAGATAGTGAAAGATGATGTAAATTGAAGAAACATCCATCATAGTCCATCACTTAAATTGACTCTTTTATTAGGTGTATAAACTCATAAACCATCTCATTCCTCAATGTCTCTTAGTATAAGTGACTTTCAATCATTCCATTGAAGTCCTTTAAATATGTCTCTTCTTGCTTCCTAATATTCTCTAGAATATCTCACCAAATCTCAGTAGGTCCATGAATCATGTATGTAGAAAGATTTACTCTCCTATATATGGGAGTATCAAGGTGTTTTATGATCATTTGGACACACTCAATCCAGAACTCAGCTTCCATGGGGCCTCCCTCCATATAAACATAGGTGGATGTTGTAGGATAAACTCTCTCATCATCTCTGAAATAAGAGGTATGATATGAGAAGACTCTCATTATAATGATCACATAACCCTTGGGAATATTTCATGAATCTAAGCATACATTTGTAACTTAGGATCTATAGGAATCTATAATTCATTTACTTTAGGATTGTACTGATTTCCTCTCTCAAGATTTTCAAATAAAAGATTAAGAGGAGTAATTTTCATCATAAGAAAAATATATGCTTTATTAGACTTGATAATTACAAGGATAACATCAATAGGTGAAAATTATAGAGAAAAATTGTCTCATGGTCACTCTACACATGGAATAACAAGTGAATTAGCATAACATAACGGTTCAATGCATTTTAATTATCCAATAGAATAGGAGTATCTTTTCATATTTCACATAGTAAAATATATCACATTAAATAAATATGTCCCTATCATTAAATATATCCCTTTCAATATAATAGGTGTATCTTTTCATATTCCACACAGTAAAATATATCACATTCAGTATAATGGTTCTATGGAGTTTAATGTGATACTGGTCGATGCATTTAAATATCATGAAACAATAACATCACACAACATGTGAATCATCCAAGGTGAAAAAACATCAACCATAATTAGAGAACATCATGAACCAAAATCACATCCATGGGTACTCAGATTTCCCCCCTTACATGGGTTAGCTACACCTATGCACAAGAAAGTTAAAAAGTACATACAAAATCTGTTATTCTTTATAATAGTCCCAATAAATAAATAAACATAAAATAACCACAACCTTATCTACTGATACCACTTTTTAACATCCCCAAATTTGGTACTCACTCTCATTCCCAAATCTGATTGATTGGTATACCTCTAGTGCACCTCCCCACACACTAGATGCTTCTAACTAAGAGTGTAGGTGAAAAAAGTATAGTAGGGAGACTATACCCCATAGTAAATTATTATAATTCATTTTAAATAAAAAGTAATAATACATATTAGATTATTAGAAAAGATATTAATTGTACAGTATAAAACCAGATAGTAAAGAAAGAACCAATAAACCAATGAAAAGTGAACCATATATTTTCGGGATGAAATATAACTAAATAACATGACAGAAGTCAAAAGAATAAAATAACATTCTGATAAGAATAAATAAAAAACCATGGTCCCAAACCCCATTTTGATACCAACTCCATTTTTTCTACCCATCAAGGAAGAAAAAATCAATAAGATGGTCACAAACCCTTTTCCAATCTTACATCAACGTAACACAACTAAGTACTAAATGGGGGACCATGTATTGTGTGAGTGAAACATAGTAGGCTAACAACACAATGTCTAGAAAAATAATTATAATAATAAATTGATCAACTAAAGTGACAAATAAGTTTATTATTTAATCAATTAATACAAAACGTCAGACCACCTTCTTCTATACAATGATGTAAAATATTTTATCATGTTGCACAATCATGCAAACCATAACCACATTTCCACAGTATAATCACATTAAAAACAAACACCCTCTATATAATCATTTAAACACAACTATCCAAGACCTATAAGAACTACAACATAACTGAACCTAGCCCTATAAGTGGTATAGTATTACCATCCCATGTACAATAAGAATTACAACCTAACAATGCCAGTCCCTATAATTATTATAATATTACTGGTACAAGCCCTATATATATAATCATTTCATCATATAAGAAAATCGATCAATATAATAATTTCAGAGTCTCGGCAAATACCTCTATATAATAATTTCATCATGAATTAGAACTGATGTCATAATGGAAAGAAAAACACCACATCATATCTTAATCAACAATGGTAATTTATTTCAATTGCTATTTTCCTTTCTATTATCCATTTATTCATTAACTTATAGCTTCATCTGGTAACATTAATTTTTTCACAAAAAATATTATCTAAATATACCCAACCATTTAAATAATCAATTTATCCATTTTCCAAGGTTAATTTATCATAAGAAATCACATAATATTTAATGTCATGATTAATCATAATTTAATCCATTATCCAGTTAATTATTATTCTAAAATAGGCTCACAAAATGGGTATCCAAAACCTAGGTCTCTACACCAATAAATTATATGAATGCAAAGAATAATACAACAAAATATTTTTCATCATCCATTGTTTAATTAATTAATGTACATGTTGTCTCAGTGAAATCAAATAACATTGAACATAAATGAAAAATAGAAACTGACCAAAGGTTTTCATTTTAGACCATCTACCTTTTTCTAGTGATTACAAAATGTATCCAATAGGTAACTCTAAAAATAAAAATGGGGACGAATATTTCTAGAAGAATCATAGATCACACCAGAATAGTATCATCACCCGAAACAATTAGGATCTTGATATTCAACTATTAAAATGGAGAGAAACAGACTAGGGGAATCAAAGAGAAACCACTCATAAGTGATCAGATGCTTTATTGATACATCAAGAATGTAATGAAGTACTCTAAAATCACCATGAGTTTGTCAATGGATCAGGAGATAGGGGATACATGTAAATGTCATGAAATCATAAGTCCGTCATGGATTTAAAACTAATGAGACCAATAAATACACCCTCTGTAATCCTTTAACAACCATTATTACCTAAATTAAGAGATACACTGAAAAATTCATTACCTCAATTTATAATAACCCTACTCAAACAATACAATTCATATACAAGTTTCAGGGAATATATTTATTTCATGTTATGAACCCATTGCACAAAATCTACCTGGTGACTATTAAAAATCATGGAACACATATACTTCTTGTAAATTCCATATATACAAATTTAATCTTATCTTGATCAAATTTTTCTTACCTATAAATTAATCCCTCTAAAATCCAAAATAACAATCGTATTCCCCCTTGTAACACATTTATTCCTGCACTTAATTAATTCAAACAAACTTATATGCCTGAAATTTAGCTGATTTCCTCTAGGAAATACTTTTCCTCCATTAACGAACTCTACCACCAATGTTTAAAGAAGATGAAAAAGACAAAAAAAGAGTTTTAGTGAAATATTCAAAGAGGGATGTACATGTAAAAATATTGGATCCTAAAAGTGGATTATATATCATTTGGATTATACCAAGAACATAAAGGATGTATTCACCCATACTGGGGTGAACCTGAAAAATCATTTCTGATTAATTTGATCCTATTTTATTCTTTCTGTAAATGTGTTTTTCAATTTAATAATTACATTATATAATTTAATCTAATAAGAAAAAAATATTTAGGATTATTGATTTTATGAAATGGTTGACAGTTAGTCAACCCCCCCCTAGGTTTTCACTCCAAAATTTCTTTTGGGACCTAAATAAATGTATTTTAGTGACACATTCATAGTTTTTATAATACTAACCTTAAAATTTAATTAGATTACAATAATTTTCTAACAATATTGTAATTATTTTTTTCTTAAATATTATTTTTATTTATTATGATTATTATTTGAAACTTGTGAAATCCTTCTTCAATTAACCCATCATAATATCATAATAAATTATTATATCGTGCTTCACTTTTCTATATCATACTTGATTATTTACTAAAAAATCAATAAGTCGCCTCTTAACATATAGTTACATCCTAATAACATGTTTGAAGTTAATTTGATGATAATATTTCACTAAATATGAGAAATATAATTATTAATTTATAATTACAAATCATAAAAAATCAGATTCTAGGGTGAGAGATATTATTTATAAATTATAAGAATCTTTTATTAAAATATGAATTATACAAAGAAAACATTTCAATTCATAGATATATAACCCATTCATAATAATTTATATTCCCATTATAAGAGGTCAGGAATTATGGTACATTAATGGAACATGTCAACAAACAAGGACATTATTGAAATTTATACTAGTTTTGAATTCTTACATAAGTGATGTTTCCTGATTTTTTCATATTGGAGTTTAGATTTGTATATGCCCACTGTAACCCCTTGATACTATATAAACCCAATCATAGTTACCTAAATGGTTCCTGAATCATTATTACACTAACCCCAAGGCAATTTATCGATCCTTGATATATGGTGAAGACCACCGTCGGTGTCACATAACAACCATTATTTTATTTATTTTTTTCTTTACTTCCAACCTTTTACATTATTTATTGGTCACTCTATATTAATTTCTCTAAATTTTATTGGTTTACTATTGGTTGTACATTTATCATATAAATTGGTTGCAAAACATGGGTAGTCCATATAGAAAACCATTTGTTTTTTTGCAAAACTGATTCTCATGGTTTTTTCATGGCAAGTAAAACTATGTGGACCAATCAAGCGGCTTCTAAGTGTGTCTCTTAGGGGGATCAAAATTAGTGCATGGTTTATTAAACTATTCATCGAAACAAATGAGCTATCAAGATATGAGTTCCAAATTAAAATTGAAATAAAAACAACAACAATAATAATAATACAATACTAAAAAACCTCCTCCCCCATTTTAATGCATTAAAAGAGACCTAGAGGGGGTCTCACTCAAACAACACTCCCCTATACAACCCCTTTTCACTTCATTGATCATCCTAGTTTCATCAAGATTTAGGACCCAACCTTCAAGGTACGATCTCTACTTCCTTCCAATTCTCCATTATTTATTTTTTTAATTATTCCCCTCTCATTTTGCATTTTTCATGATGAGTTTAGGATTATAATGATTTCCATTTCTATTGGTTTTTATACCTAAGGATTTTGAAGCATGATATGATACATATTCTTGAAAGATTCACCAAATTCAATGAGAGGTGGTCATATTAAGGGATGGTTAACACCAAGCTTGACTTTTTAATCCTTGATAAATCAATTTTTTTCATCCTGAAATTAGGTTTTAATTTATTAATAATACTATTAATTAGATTCTAGAAATTTCATAGGATGAAAGTATATTTCATCTATATTTCCATTGAATTATCACCTTATTTTATTATTTGAATATATAGATTGATTTTTCCTAAAAATTCACTTGTCGTGGTTTTGAAAGGGAAATTTTTTTATTTTAATATAATTTGGGATATTATTTTATTTTTATATTTACATCCAAAGGGTTTCACCATGATTATGTACTTTATTTTCATTTTTTACTAGTAACTCAAGATGTAATAATTTTATGTTATGATTAATACATATAAAAATATACATGTATATATACAAATAAATAATTTCACAAATTCACATAAGAATGTGTTTAATGATGTATTCAGTTGTGGAAATCTATATATGGCGATATCCATATGTATATAAGGATAATGTAGATATTAGAAAAATATATTTTATAATTTGAGAAATGTTTTATAAAATTATTTTAAAAATGGGGTTTCTCAAAAGGTTTTTAGTGAATTTTATAAATATATAGAGATATACATGTGTACATTATATTTTAGGCTTGAAGTAACAGTTGGATTTATTTACATTCTTGTTGCATTTTATAAAGTATTTTTTTAATTTTTAAACCTATGATGTTGTGTTTTAGATGGAAAAGTGTAGAAGTGTAATGGTTATTCATAAATATTCTCTTGAATTTTATGTAAAAATAATTAAAATTTACATGATTTGAATTAATAATATGAACTATTTAAAATGGTAATAGAACCTAGAAACCTAATGTACATAGGTGGGGTGACTATGAAAATTACTCTTGGAAATAGTATATCATCCCTAGACATTTTCTTACACTAAAACAAAAACAAAACTATATGATGATGAGGATGTGGTTAACAAAATAACATTAGATTCATCCTCTCTAGTGACTCATGTGTAGAATCAATAGTTTATGGTATGATCAACTTGAGTACAAGGATCTTAGGATGATTCCTGACCACAGTTACCTTAAGAATACCCATGGATCATGGTTTAGTTTACCTCTTTACATGGATTCTTTTAATTTATAATTTTGATTCCATGTTAAAATTTTAATTTTTTTGACATATTTATATTTTCTTTCTTTTTCCTCTAAATGTGGATAATTTTTTTAATTACTATTATGTGGAATTGTTTCTCAGAAAAGTGTTACATTATATTTACTAACCAAATTTCATGGTTTACTAAAAATTTGTAATAAAAAATTTATTAAATGAAATGGTTTCATGTGAATAGTCCATATTTTTAGCTTTCATGTAAAAATGGTAAATAAAACATTTAATTGTAATTTCAAAATATCATATAAATTGTTATTTAAGGAAAGAGTGAGTATGTCTAGAGTTGGGTGGAGACATAATTGTCATACTTGTATTCTGCTTCTTGTGTCAATTATATATTCATGTTCTTATTTAGTTCCTAATTTATATTTTATCTTGTTTAGTGAAGGTTGGATGGTGACTTGTAAGTCACATAGAGGTATATTATTGTTCTTTATTTTAGTTTCCTTTATGGAATCATACATTCATGCCTTTTATTCTTTCTAGGGTCAATTTTTATGTTATATTGTGGTGCATAAGGATATGAATTGTTGGAATATTTTCTATAGGTTAGAGTGTTAGGATGTTCATATGAGAGATTATTTTTTCTAGTTGATATTCTATTTTATTTTGTTTTATTATTTCTCTAATTTGATTTTTTATGGATGTCGAAATTATGCATGGTTAATTCTAAATTTTTAAGTGATGTTAAATTAGTATTTAACTTTGATTTCTAGGAGAAATCATTCCCATATATTATTATCTCAATGCCTTATAACTTATTTCATTTTTTAGAAGATCCAGAACATACATCATTCCTTTTCACAGGTTTTTCAGAGCATTTGGTGGCTGGAATATCTAGGCTGGATCATGAAAGAATAATTTTAGAATTCATTTTTCTATTTTAGAAGAAATGAAAAATTACATTTAGGATTATCAATGCTCGAGGAGGTAGGTCATTGGTAAGTGACTGCTCTCCACCTCTTATGAAGAAACCTATATTTCCTAGGGAATTTGGGATTTCAATTTTTATTCTTTAGTATGAGGTTTTATTGTCGTTGATAGTGTTTTTAATTGTAATGATATTAATCGGATGTCTTGATTTCATTATTCTATTTTGTTCTGAAATGGGAGTTGAAATACTAATACCTGATGATATTTCATGATCTAGGAAACCATGTAAATATCATGTACATTTCTTGATATTACTCTTTTTGGTAATGGTATTATTGGTACATATCCCACTAATCTATGTGGTCAAGTTATTTTAAGACACTATCTATTTTAGAAATATTTTTTTGAGATCCATTTGAACCCAATTTCCTTTAGGTTATGTGGGTAAATTTATTGAATTTATTTTAAGATATTGTAAAGAGAAAATATAATTTTTAATAATTGAGAATTATTTTTAGAAATGATAATAATAAGTTAGTTTTACTTAAATTGATGAATGTGTGTTTCATGTTTATAATTATGATTTTAAGTCTAAAAATTGGTAGATAAAAAGTTGAGAAGATATTTTATTAATAGAATTTTAGTGGAAATAATGTTTAGATGTTTGAAAATGTATTCATAAAATAAAACTAAATATTTTAAATTAGTTTATTAAAGATAAATTTACAATTTAAAAAAAAGTGTGTAAATTTAGATGTGGTATTAGAAAAAAACATTTGGAGGAAAATTTCACTTGGATTTTTGTAAGGTTAAATGTATTTGGGCTTGGATTTATATAAAGTGAAAGTTGTTTTATATTTTTCCCATTGGGTTTTAAATTTTTTTAAATAATGTCTCATAATTTCTAATAAAGTGTGTAGTTTTGAAATTATTTTTAATGATCATCATAAAGGATGAAATTCATTGATATTTAATTGGACTTTTATTTTAGGTTATAATATATTTCTTATTAGGTTGATTTTCATTAGGTTATATTGATACTAATTTTTATTTCCATTATATTTTATGTTATCCTTCTTTGAAAGTCTTCCAAACTAATTCCTCCCTTGGTATTTTTTTCATTATGGGGTTGAAACCATTTTGATTATGGGTCATGTGGTCAGGTTTAGTTTGGGTCTAATTTCCTTGAGTCCTTCAGCTTTCTTTAGTTTTGAGTGATCCTAGAAATATATTGAAATTTGGGATGTCTCTAAATTGGTGATTCTTTTGATATTTTGGTGGTTTATCATATATATATATATATCATGGGTTTTCATTCGTTCATTAGGATACTCATGTCTCAATGATCCCTAATTTCACTCTTAATTTGTGAATTATGTTATTCATGTAATTATCCATGACATGGGATTGGATATGATGAGTATGGGATGGAAAAACCTTGGATGCACCAATTTAGGTTACACACTATATAGTTTTTGTTTGAATTTTTGTAGTATCCACAATAGATGATTTGGGAGTATTGTCATAGGTTACTCTTCCCATACTCCTGAAATGGTCTCTAATACCATATTTTTTATGAGGAATGTTCATAGTATACAACCCTTTATTCTATTTCGATCATGTTACTAAGAATTTTGTTGGAGTCATAAATTGCCCCTATTTTGGGGTTTTCAAAATTATCATTAGTTTTTTATATTCATTAATAAAGGTTTGGTTGAATTTTTATGAATTTACATTATTTTTCTCATCCTATTTGATTATTCTCCAGGTTTCATTACCATTTTTAAATTTCATTGTGGTTGGTGTTTTTGGAATTTTGATATATTGTGACTCTTTGGAGAAGTGACAATTTTTTAGTAATATTAGGGTTTCTCATTAGTAGAGGGTCTATTATGATTTCTAAAACAATTAGAATATTGAGATCAATATAATAGTGATCTTTTCGAATATTATAGTTTATGTGATCCACTGTAATAAAATATTTCATATTGTGTAGTGAGACCAACAGTAGTTTTAAATACCTTGATATTTTCCATAATTTTTTCATGTGAATTGTGATTTAGGGTATTTTAATGTTTGAAACATTTGAGAGTTTGGTGTTTAGTGTAATTAAGAGGTTTATTTTTACAATTTTGCATTTGGTTTCATTAAATAGTTATGACACCCATTCTTGGTTTAAAAATTCTAGTCCCCCATTGATCTTGTCAGGTGTGACTGTTTGAACAAAAGGTCACATCAATATTAAAAGTCTTTTTAGTTTTTTTCAAATTTGGGATGTTATGTATTTATTTTGTGGTTTATTCCTTTTCAATTGATGTTTCCTTTGATGTGATTCTCATTTTTAATTTTTTTTATTCCACGATTTTTTAAATATAGGGACATACTGGGGGAATAAATTATTTATAGTGGGGATTATTTTCACACCCCAACCATTTCATGATATATTTATTTTCTTATTTATTTACCTCACATCAGGTCGTTGATTTCTATTTCTATTTCATTTTAAATTTTTTATGATTAATTATTATAAAGAATTGTTATCCATATAGTTAGTAATAACGATAACGATCCTTTTTATATGGGATATGTTTTTTGAAAAAAAATAGTTCTGAATATTTGGTGCATGATTAGCTCAACTATGTGGACTCACCATGAATCTTCGAGATGTTTCTAGTGAGGGGCACATAGTTGGAACACTATTTAATAAACCATGTTAGTGGCCTAGATTTGACAATAATAATAATAATAATAATAACAGTAATAATACCAATAATAATAATCCCCAAACCCCATTCTCATTGATGAAAATAGATCCCAACAGGGGAGATCATGAATGAAATACCCCCTCTATGTCACTTTAATTCAACATCAACTATACTTGGTTACTTCAGGGTTTAGGATCGATCCATCATGTTACGGTCCCCCTTCATTCTATTTTCTTGTTCATTTTTGTTTCCCTCGTCACCTTTCACTACACAATTCCCTATTCAAAAGCTGAATGATGGAATTAGTACTAATGATTCTAATTTTGTTTGATTTTTTCTCATATAGTTTATAAATCTATGTGATAGACCCATTCTAGCAATATTTTTTAATGTTGATGAGTTTTCTTTATATTCAAGGTATGTTTTCCCCATCCTTTGATCATTAATTATCTACCCATGAGTTGTTTGCTTCTTAAATTTGAGTTTTCTTTATTTATTAATAGTATTATTTATATTTATTAAATTTAATTATAATAATTTGTTTCTAAACGCATTTTATAATATATTCTACCTTTGTTTTCTTCTATATTTAAAAAAAATACATTGTATTTCCCTTAAAAATTACTTATTGATGTTTTAAATTTTAAATTGGGTATTTTTTCATAATTAAGAACTCTATACTATTTTTATAAGGATTATTAATGTTTGTAATTGATCATGTGTGTTTTAATATATTTTTTATTTACAAGTGGCTCATGTTATAATTTTTTATTGTTATTCTTGACACTTATAAACATATACATGTATATGTGTGTGTGTGTGTTTAGATGAATTATTTCATATATTCACATAATATTATTTTAATTTTCAATTTCAAATGTGGTAATCTATATGTGTTCAAGTGGATATTTCTATAAGGATAAAGTAGAGACTGGAAAATTATTTTCATTAATTTGATCCTAGTGTTACTAAAATATTTTATAAAGGGGGTTTTCAATTCATATTTATTAAAATTATTATCAATATATATATATATATATTCATATTTAGATATATATATCTATACATAATATTTTAATCCTAAAGTCCTGATTGGCTTGATTTATTTTCATGCTTCATTTTTTAAATGACGCTTTGATTTATGAAATTTATGTTTTTATAGTTTGGATAGAAAATTGTATATATATCATGGTTACTATTAAATATCCACATTATATTGATGTAAAAGAGGTTTAGAGTGTTATGTGTGCCGTTGATAACATGATTTTTTGAAATGGGAGTACCACATGGGAACCTCAGGTACATAGGATGGATTATTATGAAAATACAACTATAAAATCATAAACCGTTTTTAGACTTTTGACTATGCTACAAAATTTGAAAAACTATATAATGATGTGGACATGCTAATGATTAGAGGTTTGTCTTTATACTCTCCAATAAATCTTGTTAGGGAATAATATTATATGTTTTGATCACTAAGAGTATTAGGATAATATGATGAGGCCTTATATTGAATAACTTTGAGATATACATGTTGAATCATTTAGTTTTCCACCATAATTTTTATATTTTAATTCAAGATTATATATTTAAATTTTAAATTTAAAAAAATCTTTTTTTCTTCTTACTCTTAAATGTTTTCTTATTTACTACATACTATTTAAATCCCTTTTCAACTAAAAATATAATGAAGTATTTAACTACTATCATGTGGAATATTTTCTCAGAAAAAAATGTTTATAATATATTTAAATGAAAAATTGATATTTTATAAAAAATTAAAAAAATTGATGTTTTAAAATTAGTGGGTTTTATTTTAATAATGAGTGTGTTTTTCTTTCCAATACAAAACTGAAATCATAATTTTATTTTTATTTTTAAAATAGAATAAAAAATTATCTTTAATTAATGTATAACCATATAGAAAGTTTGGTCCAGACCTAATAGGCGTAATTTTATTCTTAGACCATAATTTTATTCTAGTTACAAGTTCTTCTTAGCTCTTTATTGTTAATAGATAATTTATGGTCTATATTGTAATGTGACATATAATGTTACATGGATGA